>CM024091.1:1321750-2643500 GCA_013433165.1 Hypsizygus marmoreus | reverse complement strand
GTTGAAATCTGGTGCCAAGTCAGAACACAGCAGAGATAGCAAGATATTACACACGTCTTCAATCTTTATTACAATGACGTCCCCATTCATTGCCCCAACGACAAGGGCTCCAGGAATTGTGGGATGCCATGCTAGACACTTAATAGCATCGTATGCTTTGTATCTACGGACAAGACTCAAGTCGTCCGGTTTTCAAAATCTGAACATATACCAGATAAATTGGTAGCTTCTATCTAACAGATTACTCACCACCAGAACACCCTCCTGGTCACCGCTGGCGGAATAATTTCCTTCCGGGGAAAGGCGAATTACATGTATCGTGCGACCTTGGTATTCGGGAACGTCATAGCAGTTGTTCAGAATTGGAGGAATTGCCATGTGGCTTGCACAAACTTCACAGTGCGCCTCAGTTTTACCAAGAAGCCTCCGTTTTAATTCACTAACATTTAATTGAAGATTTCTGGAAAACTTGTGAAATGGGTTTGCAGTCACTCACGACCATACTCCGCCGTGGCCGTGGGTGGACCAGCACGAGGCGACCATTATTCGCTTCTGTGTACGCGCGCATGCCGCCGTGGCCGCGAGGCCATTGATATCCGAGCCAAATTTCAAATACAACTGGAAACGTATTCCCGATGCAAAGTTTCTCCACGTTGCACGAACTTCCTTGAAGAAGGCTTCGCCGCCTCGCCATCGCTTCGTGCAACGTGTATTCTACATCTGTGCCTAGATCTTGATTGCGTTAATGCCACCGACGTCACAGATTGTAAGTCCAGTATCGCCACCGCGCCACACTACTAATGATTTCCAAGGGACACTTAGACGCTCACTTGCCATACTCAACATTACCAAAACTTGGTAGTCACCGAAAAGAAAATTTCAGCATGACGTTTATGCTTAGTCCAATACTTCGGTATTGATCAGAACCACAAGGAGGCACAAGATCAGTAGCACGTGCTAGATTTTCGTCCAATGGACATCAACAAGACCTGCAATTAATTATAATCAAGATGTTCAGGTAGATCTTCGGATCGGATCAGAAATGCGGAAGCAAAAACCGACTCCAAGGAGTTCTGTATCAACTTAGCATGCCTCGTTTTTTTTTTCCAGACGGATTCCAGGCAGGCTGTAGGTAAGAGATTCCATTTTCTGCATTATGCCTAATCATGATCTTGTACTGATGTACTCAGACATGGTTAGCCGATCGATTCTAACCTCGTGCATGATCTGGTCGTGATCAAGTTTACCTCGTCAAATGTCTTTTTGATCCCTATTGATCCAGCTCGCCACTCTGTTATCAGCTCACAGGAAGATACCAGCAGAAGAGGAAGAAACATGGAAAGGAATTCTACACCACGGCAGGCATCTTCCCAATCAGGCCGTCCTTTATTTCAGGATCCAATTTCCCTTCCCACATATGGTTTTCCCTCGGTTTCCATCAACAGTGGAGTCGATGTATGTCGGTTGGCTCAGGAATCCAGGGTGACGAGAGCTAACCGCTTCATGCATAGATACTGCAAGAGGACTTGTCCCATTTCCTTCGCCAGTACTTAGATCTGGAAGATGGCATTCATGATCACAGGGATAAGACGCCACTCCGTCAGAAACCACAGAAACCGCGTAGCAGGACTAAGCCTGTTATGGACCATGAAATCACCCACGAAACGTCCGTCTTCCAAACCCCTACTGACAAATTGGAAATACCATCAAATGTGGATGCCACTCCGTCTACCCCAAATCCTAACCCCGGGTAGGCATACCTTTATTACTGCGTATTTCACGAGCGACCTATACATATGTACATGAACAGGTTCCTGAATCCTGACGAGGGGAGGGGGGGGTTACCTCCGGAGCCTACCGCCTCTTCTATAGACAGCCACGATGCATTGTCGGATGCGTTGTTGGAGGCCATACAAAATTACCTATTGAAATTATTTCCAGGTGGGAGCAATTCAGAGCTAGCGCAGGCCCACGTACAGGACATGGCCATCATGTCCAGGACCATCGCTAAATTGGATATGGATCCCAAAACTCGCAACTTGGGAAACCGTGTTGGTGCGGTGTTAGCAGAGCTTCCGCCAGTCGTATTGAGTAAACGCAATCGTTCTCTGGTAGAGAATGACATTTTGGAGATAATCCGGTAGGCATGATTTCCGATCATAAGTAAGATATCCCTGATCATGGGCATTCACAGGGCGTCCTATGTGGATGATTCCCAGATTAAGGAGGTTGGACATACGTCCCGGTAAGTTTATTAAACCTTCAAAGACACGTTCCGCGCGTGATATCTCTTCCAGATCAGGTACCCCAGTGCCTCAACCTTCTCCGTCAACGTAAGGGTCAAGGTTTATCCCCTCGCGGCTGCCCTCATTGACTTTCGTTTCTTTCCATTAGTTCCAAACATCAAGCACCAGCTGCGCCAGAGGTGGAAACACAACAAGACTATCATGCTTCGGGAAAGAAAGCGTACGCCGAGTCATTCCCTCTAATTATAAACTTAACAATTGATCATGCGGCTTGTCATGTAGCGTGAAATATGGCGACCCGCCGGATGCCGTGGTAAAGAGGGTCAGAAACGTCTTCCACAGAGAAACAGGGGAAACCGCGTGGTATCCCTCATCTTCTACTTGGAGCATTTCACAGCCCTCTCAGAACCTTAGCCCCGAGCCTCGGCTAGGGGATCTCTACATCCACCGAGACACGAGTCAAGGAGATTGTCGGCAGGTATGGCTCATGGAAGAGGATCCAGATGGTGGTGAGCTTGTCTGGATGGGTCTTGACATCACACAAGATCTGCAGGATGGAAAAACTCGCTTTAGAACCATTGTTCACCCTAAGCATACTCATAGATATCTCAAGTTCCAATCTACAGGGAACAAGGGACCATCCTGGGCCAAGGATTGATCTTCTAATACCTGACCTATGCATCGCTCCTAATATTTCATAACTTTGAACCACGAGTTTCTGAGGAGCGCCTCATGCTCAGATCCAAACGGCGTTTCTGAGAAGTTTCTGAGAAGCGCCTCATGCTGAGATCCACAGGGGTTTCTGAGGAGGGCCTCATGCTCAGATCCAAAGGCACGTTCAGCTAGAACATCCAACGAAAGTATGCCTTGGGCCTGAGCGCTGTACCCTCTTCCAATTTTGTATGAACAGAGCCTCTATCCTTTCCAAACATCGTCCTTGCCACTACTTCCTAATGTCAAGATACTTACCAAGTCTCCCAGGATGTGCCCCACGCAGGGAACAGTCTGGATCACTTCCTAGTACCTTTCTATCTTCTATATGTATCGTAGGCATATATTCTTACTTTGAACTTGTGACTTAGACATTGCTGCCCTCAATCTTGGACAGGCCAGAGGCTTCTCAAGCTCAGGTTGATTTTATTCTTCTGCCAGGAAATATCTTTTCTTACTATTCTTACGTACACCTAGCTCCAAACGAGACCTCCCCACATCCCCCCTTAGAACCCACACCTCCAGGTGAAAACAGACGGCACACTTATATGCAACCTTCTCGGCCTAGTTCAAGACCATATGGCCCAAATCAGTCTCTTCGTGAAAGATATTGTATAGTGGATCAATTACGCTGCCCTTTCCTCCTTTAACGTTATTATTAGCAGCACGAGCATCATCGGAGCAGCCAGCACCCGGCATAAGATCAACCTCCACTACAACACTTCCCGTTCGTTCTTTGTCTCAACCTGCGCAGAACCATCCCGCGTACAGTCAAAATACGCCGTCTGGATCTACACAACCTGGCCGCTCCAACTGGATGCACACGGTTATGACTCCGGTATGTCTTTCGCCATCACCTCCGCGCCGCATTTGTCTGATATTCTTCGGTTTAGCCAGGTCCGTCGGGCCACGCAGGCCAGGCGTCCAGATCAAATGTCGCAGTTCCCGAGAATTCTGAACCCATACGCTCTCAGAGGCAGCAGCAACACTTTCAACCACCTCCAAGTATTCCCCCGAGCCATCCCCATTCTCCTCGTCATTCCCCACCCCCACGGTCATCGCAAGGACTGGAGTTGAACTCCACTGAAGGCACTATTCCCCCTGATCGGCAACCAGGTCTATTCCATGGTCAATACGTCTCGATGCTAGGTCCACTTGGCCGCCAGGCGTCCACTACGAGATCAAATATCCCAGTTCCCGGGCATTCCGCACCCGCACAGAGGCAACAGCAGGACTCTGAACCACCTCCATCTAATCAGCGGAGCCATCCGCCGTCTCCCCGTCACTCGTCCCCACGGTCATCGCAAGGAACAGAGACGAACTCTATGGAAGGCGTCATTTCCGTTGGGCGGGAACCAGGCTTATTCCATGGTCAATACGTCTCAATGCCTCCTCTGCACTCATCCGATGCTCACAGGAATCATCACGATGGAATTCATATGCCTGGTGGGTATGGTGGGTATGAGACAGAAGAACAGGAGCTAGCCAAGGAAGCCTATAGAGGAGACCAAGCTGACGTTAGAGTTGGATGGGACGCTGATGGTGACGCTGATGATGAGGAGGACGATGACAATGGCAATGACGACGACGACGACGACGACGAGAAGGAGGAGGAGGAGCTGAAGGAGGAAGAAAATGACCAGGTACATCAATCTGGGGACGATTGTTTGATATCTTACTAACGACCTTCTTCATGACCAGTTGCGCAACTTGCAGGAACAATATTTCCAGTTAAGTCAGGATGTGAAGGCTGGATTCGCAGCCGTCCAGCTGTCTCTTAATCAAAGACTCACGGTGCCAAATTCCGAACTTGTTCATCGCTCTTCTCCTCGCAATAGGCGTAAGCGGGGACCAAAATTGACTTTGGGGCCTGTCCGTCGTCCAGCGGAAGATAATGAACTCGCGGTATGTGCCAATATATATCTCTTTCATAGGCACGACCCAATCTTCGCTACAGGATCAAATCAGAGCTCACCTAGGGATGCTTGTTGGGCATACGCGGCTCTTAGAGCCCATGGTGACACATGCCCAGGAGAACGCCTTTAAAGCGACTTTGGACGATTTGGGCTACGAAACCTGTGGCCCTTGTTGCACGGCCGCTGACTTCAGATTCCACATTCAGGGAACCCCCCGTGGCGCATGGAATAAATCTGCTGCTCAAGTTTTCTGTGCCGACTTCCACAAATTCCATGGCATGACACCAACAGCCAATTCTGTCTACGACATCACGGAAGCATTTTTTACAAGAATGAAATCTCTTAGAGCGGACTACCTCCTCACCCTCGCAGGTCGCGAATACCAGGCCACTTGGAAACGCTCAAAGAGGAGGAAGGCGCGGAAACGTGGTGTGCGTTTCCACCACCTCATTTCATATCAAATGCCTACTGAATATCAACTATCCACAGCTTTTCGAAAGGCGACTGGAGATCTCAGAGATGCTTCCTGGCCTGCAGGGCCATGTGGAGATGCTTCAGCGACTCGGCGTCGATGGAATGTCTAGCGATGAATCAGATAATGAAGTTACCCCCGGGAACGGCTCTTCCCGCACCCATAACCCCACCTTCCAAGTCCTTACTCCCAGATGGAGAGCGCCTAATTTGTCCGCCTGGCTTCACGTGTTTGACTCGGCCTATCTTTCCCTCAGACGGCATGATGGTGCAACCCGGGGGGAGTACCCTCATATACGGAGGTTTGATGCCACCCGACCTGTCTTCAGCCGCAGGAAGAAGTTTGTGCCAGATCTTCCAAAGAACGCTTATGATCACCGCTGGCTTTCCACGGCCTCTCACAGTCGTCTACAAGTACGTCCCACTGGCCAATCGTATGAATTTCTGCATCAAAACGAGGTCCACCAGTAAGTCATCTAATCACCAAGGATTTCACAATACTTATGAGGATGGGATGATCTAGATTTTTGGCCACTTAGTACAGTCATGGACAACATTAATAGTCTGGCAATGGGCCAGATGACCTGGAAAATATCAATTATCACCGATGTGACAGAGCTGTTCAGAGGCAAAGTGTACACTTGGGGGATCATTACATATGCTAAGGACTCCAACGTAGCAATCAAATCATGATAATTTAAATGTATACACCTGAAATGAATTTTGAGGTGCCTCCTCTCTGGGACGGTCAAAAAGGGAATGACCAGCTAGGATGAGAGCGGTTCTCATCAGATTGGTCCAATTCCATTCCATCTCTGTTCCAATGGAGAGAATTCCTGGGACATTTCTTTGAATTCCATCCCACTTCGTTGCGAAAGTGCACCAACTAGTCTCAACTAGTCTCGTTCCCAGACGTTATGCGGTGTCCGTCCCTCCGGTCCGCTGTGATCCTTGCCACGTGTACGGACTGAAAAGTGCTGCAGAGGACGCAGCTCACGCCATTGGGAACCTGAAGATGGCATAGTATGTGGTTTTTCTGCTCCATACTGTACCTAAACTATCTAATGGGCACCCAATACCACTCCTGCAGCCACCCAATATGCACTTCGGCAGACAGCCCACAATGTACACTACACCACACAATCCCTGCCTGCCACCTGGTCGCAATCGTCCGACCGATCGTCGCGTGTCACATGGATTCCACCACAACTCTTTTCGCGGCGACGAATGGGCCGCACACAGGGAGGCACTAACATTATGCTTGGCTCGTGGGAGCTCACATGCCCAATTTTGCGGTGGACGTGTGCTCTGGCTGGGAAGGTGACCGGTGGAGGCTGTTATTAGTTGTATTTCGTCCAGTTCCTCTGTATTGTTGTATTCTCCAGTTTGATAACAAAAAACACGAATTTTTAACAATCCAAACCTGCCTTGTGAATAGGATACCAACAGATTCGAGCAGATTTTCATCTGCTCCAGTCCAGGTTTGCAGATATCCATGGGCCGTACAATGTGGACCCATCTCCACCTGACGATCAGGGGCTTTTTGACTGGGCCTGCTTGACAGGAGGTTGGCATAATTGGACATTCATTGAAAGGGAAAGCTACATATATACTTGATGTAAACCTATTTATCCCAATGCTGCTGCTTTTCAGACTCTTCCTCCTTAATCCAACTTGGCCAGCCATCACTGAGAAGTCTGAGGCCACGCACAGAGTCGAAGGGACACCGCAGGCGACAGTAAAAACGACAATCACTGGTGACATTGGTCCAAACCTTATCCAACATCATCCATCGAATCACTTGACCAACTGGTAAGACGTGGTTGAAGAACAAGTCCCCCGTCTTCGGCATGCGAGAGATATTCTCCTCGTCCTTCTCTGCGGTTCTGGTAATGGTAGGAGGGGCTAGAAGGGGAGAAGATGTGTCGCAGCTATACCAGACAGTCCAAAGACCGTCCACCAGATAGATCTTTTTGGCTGCCCTCAAGACCACCAAGTCAGGACGGTCAGTTTGGACCCTACAAGAGATAGCGGTCTTGTGTTTGTGTCTGCAAAGGGAGATGTTAATGTATGCTGGGGCCGGGCTGACTATCTTGAAACATACATAGTAAAGAAGTGGCTATAAGGCAATCTATTCCACAGTCATTGAGTGAATAATTTAATTACACAACTGGAGGTTACGTACCCAGAAGACGACTGGATTGATTTAGATCTGGATTCACAGTTAGTGAGGTAGATGGACACGAACGAAAGGAAGCCATGTACACAATGGGGGTACCCTCACTGTTTCCGATCATCGAGAGCATCTCTGGTCCGTGTCTGAAAAAAATTCAGCCGTGCATGGTCCAGGGAACTGTAGATCTAGACTCACGTCTGAGAGACAGCTTGAGGTGAGGTATGTTCTTGACCAGTCCTGATGCCATGAGAAGTCGTTGGCTGATTCCTATGAAAAATCTCAGTTTCTACTACTAGGATTTGTATAAAGACGCTATACGAACAGGAGGGGGTTTGGTGTTTGTGGTTGAGGCGGCACAGCATGCAGTTGCACCTGTACCTGTGGTTGCTGTGCCGGTTGCTGTACAGGTGGTGGCTGGAGATATCTGGGACGCGTGGACGTTATGACCAGCCACCAAAGAAAGTTAAAAACAATACGCACTGTTGAGGCGCAGGGGTGGGTGTATGGAGCCACAGCTGCGGTGTGGACGTATGCGACTGAGCTAGTGGAGATTGATCCCTGACGGCCAAAGAATGCATAAAAGAATGTCAATCATGGTGCTTAAAGAACTGTTAGAGCACGTACTGCGGGTGGGGAGATTGGCTTTGAGGTACTTGACGTACATGTCCAGCCTCCCCTACTATCTCAGGAATGAAGGCCTGTCGTTGGGGAGACCCCTGCCTGAAAAAACAGATAAATATAGGACGAGTGCTTCATGAAATGGCGCACTGAGATACACGCGCCCCCTGTGGAAGGAGGGCGGATTGTAGATTGTATCTGGAAATCAAAAATTCAACTATATCGGGAACAACGATCAGAGTTTAAAGAAGTACGCACTGTTGGGCAGCGGGAGTTTGGGGTACCAGTTGCTGGATGGCCGGGTACCATTGGACCTGTGTATGTTGAGAACTAGCAACGGCAGAAGTGAATAACGGTATTGGGGGAGGTGTTTACAATGCGACCTACGGGCTGTGGAGGATGGGGGTTTGAGGTACTTGGGGTGCTACTGTGACTGGTGTGGGTACCTGTGACTGGAGAGGCTGCGGACTGACCAAAACACTCATCAGCGCTCGCCAGGCGACTCAGGGAAGGTACGCACTGATCATGAGATGCACCCGCCGCCTGCGTTAACTCGGGTGATGGGCGGTATCTGGGAAAATCAGACTCTATATAGCGAAGATGTTGTGTGAAAGAAGTACCCACTGTTGATCCGCTCGTGTTTGGGAGACTGGTTGAGCAGCTGCATACGATTGTACATAGGACTGCGTGGGGATTTGGTCCCTAGGAGTGACGAGATAGAATGAGTGGTAGAAGTCCACTTAAAAGGCGAGACGCACTGTACTGGAACCAGGGTTTTGGGTGTTTGAGGGACTTGTGCAACGGCCATGGCTGGCGACGCGTTCCATGGAGTACTGGGAAACATCAGTACAGGAAAATAAAAGGTGTTTGTGTGGACGCCCACTGTAGAGTAGCCTGAGGTGCCTCAGGAGCAGGCACTGCAGGTTGCACGGCCTCCAATCCCACCCCTGACTGTGGCTGGTTGCTGAAAAACACAGGGCCCAGAGTTATACATGAATAAAAAGGTTAAAGAGAAATATATACTGTTGATGGGGCTGTAGGTGATGAAGCATTGATGTTTCAGCACCCCTAGGTGTTTCTACCGTGGATAGGCCTTGAGCGCTAAAGAAATTGGTATGGGGAAGTAATTCCATATGGAAAGAGAGACAGGAGACGCACTGTAACGATGGGGCTTGGTCTTGGGGAATGTGGATAGGCGGAGTGCTCTGACCACGAACGGGCCTATAAAAAGGTGATTAGTGGATATAAGGAATTGGCCATCACACAGGCGACACACCCTGGGGATAAGGTGACGGGAGGCAGGCGTACAGAGAGTACATGGGCCTCCTCCCCGGAATCCTCGTCGGTCTCCTCGACATATGCCCGACGATTCTGAGGATTCTGGGACATGGGTACAGTGAGTGATTGATCATTGGTGTCGTGCCTGTATTAACATTGAGATAATCATGATAGCATGCTTTGATGGACGACGAACCTTCCCCTGGGGGCTGTGGATGAGTGGAAGCTTGGAGAGTCCATGGATTTCTGTGCCATATCTGGTTTGACATTGGCACCCATCATTGTACGATCGCGATTGCTTCATAAAGCTCGAATCAGGAGTAGCTGTGATGGGTTAAGTGAAATGTACGTACACTGTAAACCTCCCGGGTGGGTAAGGCGTCCGTGTCGGAGGCGTGTGAGGCTCGTCCTTAGCATTATCGGACTCAGAAGATTCTTCCTCAGAACTGTCGCTGTAGTAAGGAGAGCGGCTTGCTAGGTACTGCAGATTGTCCCTCATGATCTGTATAAATCATGAACCAGTGGCTCTAAACAGGTGAAATATGTCTAAATGATACTTACGTCTTGTTCCCCCAGGTATGACTTGTTGCCGCCGCTGGGTAATTCACGTTGGGGAGGCAGCTCTTTGGATTTCATGACCATCATTGAGTTGATACAAACGAATGCCGCATTCAGTGGCCTTTTAAATCACAAATGATTCACAAATGGGGAAGCTATCGGATCTGGGCTATAATTCGAAAACCTTCTTCCAAGTAACCCGAGATCCACGATCAAAAGCCAGAAACGAAAAATTGATCATGAGGATAAACATGGATGGGGAAGTCCTAAGTACACGAGTCATACATTTGTAGAATACTCTACTGTTCCGATTTAGGACTCTACGTCAGGCCTAGGGAAGCGGAGCCTTTGGAGGAAAGCCATCAGATTAGTTCTTCAAAGTAGAAAGCAACTTTTTTTACCTGGATAGAGATGTCCATGGCGGTTCCAGTAGCATATGCATCCTCAAGTCGACTGAAGAACCTGGGGATGAGATAAGTGCGGGTAAGAATTATCAACACGGGATGCTCACAAATGGATAGCCTTGTCCATAACTGCTCGTTTCATGCGGGGACGAGCAAGGAAGGGGACCGCCCGACCGATAGAAAATAGTACGGCTTCGCCCTTACATTTTTTCTTGCTGGACTTGAAAATGCACGTATTGGGGCGGACATCTTCGTTAAAGTAGCCGAATACTAGGAAGGCATGTGACCCAACAACAACATGGGCCTGGTGCAACTGAGCACCAGTGGCTTTCTTGCTGAACACGAGGTGGAGGCCGTAGAACCCGCGGTGGGGGTGGTAGGGGAAGAGGTATGGGGTACGGTCGGTACGGTACAGCGGGTACAACAGTCCAGGGAACTCGCGCTTTGCATAACTTTGAGTGTAGATCAAAGAGAGTGTAGTGCACAACAAACCATTTGAGGCGGACGCTAAGAAAATTGTATGAGAAAACTAGCCTCCAAGTATAAATCATAGGATTCTCACCACACAACGGACGACGCGACGAGGATATCGTCTGGCGCTAGGCGCTTTCTACAGTATGTAATTCATAAGCAATTAAGCGTAACTCAAGAGAGGTAAAGTACCCTCACCTGTGTCAATGTGGGTGCTGGATGGGTGCGACCGCGAACCCCGGTGCGACCAACAGTCGAGCGGCCCATAGCACTAGTGTGTGACATAGTCCGAGACCTGGTCTAAGCAGGCCCATAAGTAAATCGTTGCTCCACTGATATGCAAGATCCTTACGACGGGAGCCATCCGGATATACTGCTGGGTTGGTGAAAGACGTGCGATGGTTTATGAGAAATGGGACTCAGTGGTAGAATCCATCGATGGAAAGAGCCTTAAATATCTTTGTAGAAGGAAGGCCTCGAGGCCAGGAGGACTGCAGGTCGTCCAAGTCTGAAATAAATTAGCATTTTTTGGAGGTCTGACCATCAATTTGAGCTATGAATACTCAATATAATAGATTTGAACGTTAATTTTCTAGGAGAATATTCATACCCAGCTAGGTTCCATGCAAGCGTAAAATGTGGAATGTAGATGCAGAGATTTACATCTTGGGCAACGTGTTAGAAGATCTCGATTTCAAAGGCGCATGCCAGGGCCGCCGCCATGACGGTCGTCGGTGATCCGTGATCCTTCGCGTTTCGGAATCAATTACAATGATCGCGCAAGCGTCGAAGAAGGGTCGAAGAAACCGCTGTTCTATCAAATTGCTTCCGCTGGAACCATCATTCTGAATTCTTGGAGACGAATGACTGTGTGGACCAAGCATTGTCCTTCTCTGTAAGCCACTAGCCCTTTTGTATTCTATGAGGGTGTTCATCACGCAATGTACATGTATTCCCCATTGGGTAAAGCAATCTAGAGCAGGTGAGCTGTAAGCGAGACAAGGCATCCATCTAATCAGGAACGCGTATCTTTATCAAATAGAGGGACCTTTGCCCATGGAATACAGCATGCGCATTGGGGAGATCTGGGGACTCCTCGTGTACGACACTGGGCCGGACAGAGCAAACACGTTTTTAAAGGATTTTCTCCGTCGTGCTACGTTGCGGAAGTCTGTACATGTGCCGGGCTGCTTCAGTGAATTATAAACACGAGTTAATAACATCAGACGACCCACGTTGCAGACATGAACGCTCCTACCTTGTCCATCGCGAAAGGCGCCTTGTGGCTAGCAGAGAATGATGACCGCGTCATCAACGTGGTACGATTTTCCTGGACGTCAGAATATATGGCGACTGGGGATGCAGACGGCAGATTATTGGTGCGTGTGCCCATTTTACACTCTATGCTCGACGACGTCTTGAGGGTACAATTACTCTATGATATAGATTCATAACACCAGGGACTGGTCAATAATCAGAAATTACAAGGCTACCTTCGGCATTAGAGCATTAGCGTGGTCCCCAGAAGACAGATACACCCTTATGGTGGGGTGTGAAAATGGCGATCTTCACACCATTCACCTAGGGAATAAAGCCAAGGTCAGAACGTCTCGTAGTCAACCAGCTCAATACTCACTGGTTGTTTTAGAATGACCGCCTCTACTTTGTGCACCTGAAAGGATTGATCAACGTCATGGAGTTCAATCCGGCAGGAACCCACTTGGCTGTAGCATATGGGTCCAAAATCTGTCTTCTCAACCGTAAGGCGCGCCAGTACTCATTCATACTGAAACTCACCAGAGGATGCTCTCAGGGCTTTTGGGATGTAAAGTAGAAGGTCAGTTGGAAATCAGCCATGACGATCCAAACGCCGAACGCACGGCGCGAGGGGTGCACTTCTTGGACGATAGTCGAGTTCTTATTGTGTTTCTGGACCCAGCGCTGGGAATAATGTGAGCGTTTGTCCAGGTCAACAGAATTAAGCAACACTCAAACTTGCTCAGTACCTATTCCACGAGTCCGCCCTATCAAATATTACATCGTGTAGTGTTGAGACGCGGGGCGCCTATGATGTACGCCCGCATCTTCTACATGTATCGTGAGGCATTCTGACAACTTTTCTAGGGTGGGATCGGCCCTTTCTCCAGGCGGAACCCTGTTGGCAGTTGCCAACTTGGAAGACGGCCTGGATTGGTACAGCGTTCAGGACAAGACGACCTATATCCGGACGACGAAGTTCGACATCAAAGAAAAATTCGTGGTCTCTGTTCAGTTCATTCGAGATGATGCGGTCGTTGTCGGTCACAGTCGAGGGGGGCTTGTAGTTGCTAACATCTCATGTCTGGACAATCCCCAACGTATTGACCTAGGAAGGAAGAGCAGTGAGTGAACTTTTACGATACCTTGAATCTGAAAGCTCACAGATTTTATTACAAAGGAACGCAGGTGGTTGTAAGTCATCCAGCAGGCATGCTCGTCTGTGGTGTGCTGAGCTACGTCAAGGCTGCAGGTCGCTGCGATGGCGTACTCACGATTGCTGTCGTAATAACTGGCAGAGATGGGAGGCCTATGAAGACGAGAGAGGGGAAGAGACATTCTGTTTTGAACATTCTGGAAGAGGTGAATGGAACATACTGATGGGTTATACGACATATTGCTGACTAGTTCCACTCCTCCAAGTCTGCTAGAAGACCGTTCCTCAAGGTGCCCAAATCTAGTGCCAGAGAGCCCGAAGATGGAATATGGAATGCGGTCAGAAAGGTAGTTGAACTCCTTGTCTTATGAATATCGCTTACGCCTCTCTTTATGTATCTCCTCAGTTTGAGGCGGCTTGGCTTGGGTGGAAGACTTTGATTGTTGGAGCTGCGGTGGCCCTGGTTATCTCATATTATCTGAGCGATTCGTCACCTCCCCTCCGTATGCCGAATGGACAGATGACCACCATCACAGTGACGATGACGAGCGAGCGCCCCGTTACCAGCACTATCACCACCACGCGCCGCATGGTCAAGACTGTAACAGCCACGACTACGCAAACTCAGACCGTGACTGCGGCCAAGGACATGGCTAGGGAATTGGGATTCGAAACACCAGAGTCTTGGGATGGAGACCACATTACAACGGTAACCCCGTTGATGACATTATGGAATAGACCCCCCCTACTCCAGATGGCAAGGCTGACACCAGGGACCACCGTCACTCAAACCCAGACCGTAGTTGTGACCCAGACTACGACAGTAACGGAGACTATCACTAGAGTACCCGCCATGGAGACCACCACTGGTGTCGTCGTGGTTGATGTGTCAGGTATGTCAAGACTATCTTGTTATGGCCAGAGAGTTAACTTAGCCACACAGGTTTTTCCGGGAGCGTTTCTGATGGCGTTAGGACTTGAATGACCAGCAGTCCTTGAGTATAAAAAATATTTAGCCAGTCTTGTTAGAAGTGAATGGACGGAGGATGCTTACCAGGTCTATCTCTCTTTTAGTTGCGTATTTTGTAGACTGGGAGGTTCCTGTGAAACGGTATTGACAGATAACCATTGAGCGTGAGGAAATTCAAATTAACGATTACAGTGGTATGAAATGGTGAATTTGCTATGCAATAACTGCTAGTGTATCTGTAGCCAGCCTAATCCTCTGCTTTGGGTCAACCTTCCCATGGCGATGACGAACAAGGCATTCGGCTTCTCCATAGTATATAACATAATACTCCCCCCCAACCAGGTCACCCTCTAAAACTACAACATTCTGGCCTTTTAGACTTGGTCGTAGAGGCCTCACGTACTTGGCGGGGACGAGCATGGTCGTATTCATTGCGAGAAGGATCTTTATCATGGAGCCCTCAGTGCCCATCCAGATTCCACGCCTGTCCTCGTAGTCACCGTTCTTCCAGCCAGGATCGCGTAGAATCGGCCTCGTGTTTTGGATCCGAACTTTCACTCGTTTAGCTACAAGAGCCGGGGAATCCATCCAAGGATGATAGGCTAAGAATGTTAGAACTCATGGAATCTAAGATGTTGGAGTAGCCCTTACAAAAAATGGAGCATTGAGGGTTTGGAGTTCGGGAGGACGGGTCCCATGCGGGGCTGACGGCCATATCCAAAGCCGCAGGGAGAGGCGTTGATGGTACCAAAGGTTGGACTGACTTGGGTATTTCTCGCCATGGCCCAGAAGTCACATAAGACATCCTAGAATTCGAACTGGAAGGGGGCGACGAAACCTCCGAAGCTAAAGCCCCCGTAGCTGTAGACTTTTGGGTGGCCAGGGGTTTCAATTGAGTATCGTGCCTAGAGAAACGTTAGCCAGCATTACTATTGGGGAAAAGCCCTAGAACGCACAAGAAAGTAAGATTGGACAAGTGGAGGCGCTCCTGGCGCATAGTTGCCTGAACTTCAACTAGGACGTGATTATCCTCCTGGGTTGACTTTATGATGCCTTCATAGTCCTTGAATCGGCTTTTCTTGATGACGCGCACGTGCATACCTACTAGTCGGCTGTTAGGATCCTTGTCTTCATCGTCTTTGCGATCCAGAGAAGATTCTCCCTGCTCCCCACCAAACTTCTCCCTCGATGGCATTAGCGGTGGAAGAGGTAAATGGGGTTTCAGGAGGACCGGCCCGTAGAAAAAGTTGACGAGATGAGACGGAATGATGATCTGGTTTGGTGGGGAGGATGGTAAGCATAGTCCGAATTGGCAGTAAAAGAATGACCTCTTTTGCATTTTTGGCATCATAGAGTTCTAGCATTTCTCCGGCGATAGAAATAACCCATCCGGTCCGACCTGCTTCTTGTCCCTCTGCAATAACAACTTCATCTCCAACAGCGAAGTTCTTGCGGATGGCATTGACAGTTAATGTCAACTGTAACTGGCCCGGGGATATCCGAACGACTGCCTCCTCACCCACCACATTTTCCACCACTCCAACAGATCCTTGGGCTTCTCCCATCGTAACCTTCACTGCGTCACCCGCACAAACACGTCGAGCTCCCATCAGTGCTAGGGAGTACTGGAAGTATTCCTTCGGGATACGACTGGAATGCCTAAAACGATCCAGTTCCTCCTTAGTGGGGGTAGCCTCCTCCATAGAAAAGTCATGGGTCACTGCTAAGCGATACCCATCATGGTAGTGGTTCTCCCGAAACAAGAACAGGGCATTGCGATTCTCCACAGCCTTATGGCCAAAGACTGCCCGCACTTTAGCTGCTTCGAATAAGGCTTGTGCTGGGCGACGAGCGCGCTTACGCTTTCCGATTTGAGCAGACGCCTGACGTTCCGGAAGGCTGATGCGAGGAATGTGGATAACGTCCGCCCCCCAAATGCTGTCGAAATCCTCTACAAAGGCCAAGTCGCCCTTGTAAGGATATTTTGTTAAGCGGACCCAGGAACCTTTGCGAGGCTCATATGACGCAGCTTCTTGAAGATAGGACGGCGCGTCTTCCGATTCGATGAAGTGTATTTGATGCCAGAAAATATTGGAAACACCTTGACAAAGTTTCTGGACTTCATGGACATCTAAGGCTTCAACTACGATCCATCCAGGACGTGAAACTCGGCCCACGACGGATGCTATGCCCCAGCGGTTTGGTCCACCGCGTATTACCCTTTCCAATAGGACAAAAGCAGCTGTTTCTTCCCAACCAGGCTGAACCAGTTTGAATAAGAGCATTCTAAGGTGGAAGAGTGACTCACTTTCACAGCTACTCGCCACAAACGCACATTGCTGTCCAAGGGAAGGGGAAATTCTACGTCAAGCGGATGGTGCACTTCGATCCCTTTTCCACGGGCTCGAGCCCTGGAGATCAATGAATCCCATTCCTCCTCATCGTTCACGTGAGCATGCTCCAGGGAAAGGATCCGATGGGAGACGCCCCGGTCAGCCGCCACAGGTTCAACATCATGAATAAATTCATCTTGTAAAGATAACAGTTAGAAGGAGAAACAGTAAATTAACCTTAGCAAACGTACCGAATGGGTCCTCGTCTTCCGCGTCCTCACTCTCATCCTCGTCCACCTCAGCCTCTAGACTCAGAAACTTCCGGACATCAGGTTCCTGGCATTAGAGATGTTAGACCTGTGACAAGCAATTATTCATCACATTTTACCTCAACCCGGGCGCGTTTCTGTTTCTTTTGGTGAGGTGGATTGGGCTGAAAAATACATGTATGCTCAGGGGAGATTTGAGAGTGCTAGATATGCTTGAAATTCACTTTTTGACTAGGTGTAAGATGCTCAGGGTACAAATTCATGTTTCTATATAATTTTATGTATGTGGAAATGTAACCACAGACGTTCAGCGAATCCTCAAGTGGTAAAATGGAAGGCAGAAAGAAAAACATACCCATGTGACGGGACGCGACTTGGCACGCTGACGACTTTAGGGCTGGTCAGCGGGAAAACTTGACCTGCCCTAAACCTGCCGAGACGCCAAACGTGTTGCACAACTCTACCAAACAACATTTGCCTCTTCGTCGTTACCCTCATATAGGTACACCAATCCTACTAGGAATGCCCTGTATCAAGGTGATGACTCCGTTGTATTCACCCATAATTGTCGAAGTCTATCTAGGGAGATCTGTAATGTAAATTTAGTGTATTAATATTTGCTGGTCCCCGGCATGTACAGGACAAAACTGCCATCTCGTCCTTGAATGATGTCAGTGGACTAAAAATAGGTAGACCTTGTAAAACACAAAGAATAGGGACACATAGGAGCCCATTGGTTTGCCCTTTGTGACAGGTTCCTTTTTGCTTCACTTGGGGGCTCCTAACATTATAATGCTGTGGCATCGCACTGGTTGTGTGTCCTTGTCTAATAAGCATCCTCTAGGTGGTATAAATGCTCCAATACGTGCAAAACAGACTTATTTCCCTCCCTTGTGTACTCCTCCTCACCTGCCTTCGTCTATTTCCAGTATATATGGAGAACCTTGCCCCACGACAACCAGGTAGAAAGGGTACGCCATGGAGGGCCCCTGTTTCTCGCAGATCTAGAGTGCGCACTTCCAGATCCAAAGGTAAATTGAATTCCATTATTTTCACAATCCATCAACTCACTCCTTAGGAAAGCCGCAGCCAACGCTGGGAACGCTGAGAAGGAGGAGCCAAAGGACGACATGGTGCCTCCCTCTCGCTTACTTTACCAAGATATCTTACAACACAGTCCACCAGCAAAACATAGTAAGATATGTACCCATCCAACTGTTTGACGCAGCCCATATCCTCCTCCCATAGGCGGCGAGAACGATCTGAGGAGGAAACGGGCATTCCAAACCACTTCCAAAGGTCCTAATACCGGCCCGGAGGATGTAAGATTTCCCCCTTCCTAGTTTACTGATCAAACTGACGATAAGAGACCAGGTGTTGGACCAGGTGTTCAGAGTTCGTGGTTTTCAAAGTCGTAAAGATCCAAGGGACCCCTGTATCTCAGGGCCAGAACGAAATGTGGCGGATGATCCAGGACGGGCGCCGTCTCAGACTGGACCCCGCCCCTCCTCACTGCTAGGATATCTGGCGCAGGAAGCGTTGGCCCACGACAACCAGGCAGAAAATTCACACCATGGAGGACCTCCACTCCCCCAAGATCTAGAGCGCGTACTTTGAGATCCAAAGGCAAATTCAAATTCATTATTTCCGCAACGCACGACTCACCCTCACTTTCTCTTTCGAATGATTAAAGTGAGCCCTGGGAGTGAGGAGGCAAAGAATGACTTGGCGCCTCCCTCTAGTCTACGTTACAAAGACCTCTTAACACACACTCCACCAGCAAATCATGGTATTGGACTTGCCCATTATTCAGAGCATTTCTAATATCTTTCAGCAGGCCCCGGCGCTCCTCACGGCAGTTGTTTCACCGGGAAATCCTCAAAGACTCTGAATACGGACGTGGACAATGTAAGATCTCTCCCTTCTCATCTATTGATACATTTGATGAGAATGATGCAGGTATTCATTGTTCACGGTGAAAGCAGTCGCCCTCCCCCGGCGAGTACCCAGCGTTAGCGCCCTCTCAGGCTCGACCTGGAAAGACCTTTGCGCCGAGTTATCCGAGGCAATTCATATGGGAGACGAAAAGTATAGGAGGTACAGCAGGATATACGGGTATCAAGAACTAAGGGGCAAAACTGGAACGGTTGGGTATTTTAACTAAATTGGTTTGTTCATACATTGTACCTTGAATTTCAAAAGAAGGATAGTAATCTCCGTAATACCGTTGGCCTGTCTTCGGATTGGCAGGTCAAAGGCCATCAGCATTGGGCGGACAGACGTGGGCTTTTTCTAATAAGCAAAACCCCAAGGTGCATCTGCGTCTGCACCCATTGCCGCCCATCGATATACGAAGGAGATCCAGAGAGTGCTCAGTTAAGCAATACCCCTGATGTCATGCGTTTGTCTGCCGCTGATATATTTGATATGTTTGTCACATGCGGAAAACTGATCTGATGGTGATTCCCTACGCGTTAGACTCGGCATCGATCTTTCTACAGATAATCGTCCATTACACTTATGCAGGTAAGAAATTAGCTTTGAGGGTATCTGAAACCACGCTGAAGTTGCAAGGAGACTCATCCAGCTCATCCTTTGGAAACGCCGGAGCTCCTTGGAGCAATCTTGGCCCATTCAGACAAGAAGGTCGTCACCGCCAATCTCTTTCTTTCCAAGCGATGGTTTTTGGTGGGCCAGGAGATCCTTTGGAGGAGCTTGGAGGATGCGGCGCAGTTTGAGAATATGTTGTCCCTCTTGGGAGAGCTGGTGGTAGACGGACCTAGCGGTGGTCCCATTTACGTGAGCATGCAATTGGACTGGAGACTCTAAATTTGGCGCCTGAAGGTCCTTTAAAGAACCGGCTAAACCTTGATGGATATCCACACGTGGATAAGTGGAAGAAATTCCAGAAATACAGCGTTTTCATTCGTTCCATCTACCTCCCGGACCTACACCTATATGCCAAAGCCTGTGCTCTTATCTCCCTCAACCGTCCATTCCTGGACCTTTTCCCAAACCTCGTTACCCTCCATTACGACGAAGGTTCTGACAGTAACAAGTTAGGACTTCAATATCTTCCGCTGTTCATGCAACCTAGCATTCTTCGGTTTTCTGTGCGCCTTCCGGACTTTCACGGGTGCCTCTGCACAATCCAGGTCATTGAAACAATCCCACAAAGGACGCCAGACCTTGTCTATCTGGAGATTACCTCCATAAACCTGAGCGTGGAGGCTCTCGTCGCTCTTCACCAGGTTGTAGGAGAATTACAGAATCTGGAAACTCTCGTCCTTCCACCCTACCGCGTTGTGGGTGATATCATTGACGTCCTTGCTTTGCATGATAGGATACGGGAAATCAAATCCAAGGACGTTCACGGGGGCCGCTTGCACAGGCTAGCGGGCTCGGCACACACGGGACAGCCCTACCTTTTCCCTGAATCCTATCAAACCTTAGAATTTCTGACCTTCTGTGCCAACGCTGAATCAGCCACAAAACTCCTTGAAGACCCGCACTTTCCATCTGGCATTGGAGGCCTACATTTGGAAATGCCAGACAGGGTATCCTCCAGTATTGCTACGTCCCTCCTCCTGACTGTTCAACGAACTTGTACATCTTTGGAGGACTTCAGATTTAGCGACACGGCATGGGATTCATCTCTGGGAAATCAGCATTTTCTGCCATATAGCACCTTCATTCCTGTATTGTCGATCCCCCGCTCACTGTCCTTCACATACACCATCACTGCCCTCTTCCTTGGACTGCAGGCCAGTTAACTGAACTAGCACGTTCCCTTCCCCTCCTCCAGTCTCTCCATTTGAACGAGAATCCTGTAGACGCCCGTATTCAACCATCCGCTCCTTTTCCAACCTTGCTGGCCTTTGCCCAGCATTGTCAGAATTTGAAGTCTCTCGGGATTTTCCTGGATGCTTCGATCCCCTTCATACTGGAAGAATCAGAGTTTTTGCCTTTCAGATTACTCCAGGGCCTTCACCTTGGGTTGTCGCCCATATCCCAGGAGAGAGTGGAGGACGTTGTTGTCCTCCTTACCCGACTTCTCCCGAACACGTGTAACATCATCCTGAGTTCCGATCCCTCATCTTCCAATACAGCTTGGGGGGAGGTGGTCAGACTGCGAGATTTGCTGTCCAGAGTGCAGATCAGAGTTAGGCAACCGACGGTGGCAGTGGGTATGCAAACTACCCAAGCAATGATCACAACTGATGTCCAAGCAGGTGCGTACATACCTGGCCTATTGAACATTTTATTTCCCGATAATGACGAACCTTACGACAGACGAGTCACTGTGTCGAACTGGAGAAGCCCAAGTACAGTACGCTGTGGGAGAACTAGATTGACAAGTAGTTGGTAGTTGAAGCCATGTGAAGGACATCTGGTTTGTTCTGATAATATAACGGGCTGTCAATAGAAGCCTGCACGTTCATGGACCACTAACCATATCTCTACAAGGGAATGTTGTGACCCTCCCTCTTTTTCCCTTTCACGGTGGCTGGGTGGCTGAAGAAGGCCTTTTGTTTACAGGTCTCTTTGTTTCCTCTAGGTATATAATGGGTTACTGATCAGACGTCAATCGTTTGTATTCTATTTTGCCAGCGTTCCAACTTTTGACTACAGGAGCCCAGGATGGACGAATATTGGCCTTCCATTTCATTCCCTTCAGCGCCTCACGGAAGAATATTGCGTAGGATATGGGACGATCTCCCCCCAACGGAGGAGGAGCACGTGGAGGTGGAAACAGAACCACCTCTCCACTCTACGGACCGCTCGGTGTTTCTCCCTAAGTTCGTTCCAATTTCTGGTGTGGATATATCGGTGGTCAATAATGACAATAATTCCACTGCCAACGAATTGGTGGTTCCGCATTTACTCTTCAAACGTGATAGCTCAGGTTCTCATGGGCGGCTAGGGGTGAGACAAGCCGACCTCAATATTAACCCTTCATGCATCTAATTATTTCAACGTCCTGCAGAAACTCCAGATTCCACATAGGGAGGAGTTTGATCGTGAGGCACAGATAACACAATCGTTATCGCCTTTAGATTTGGATGTAATGAGCGAGGAGCCGTGGATTGAGGATGTAAGTGACGCCCTTCTTTTCTGCCTTGTTTGTGCCATGAAACCCGATTATTGAGATCCAGAGTTTCAATGTTCACGACGAGTGTCATGATAGGATGGGAGAACTGGGCGATTTAATGCCATGGACCGACTTAGCAGATCTGGAATCAGGAGAGGTGGAAACGCCACACGAGGAGGAAACTTGGGCTGCCGAGTTACTTCGTGTGCGTATACTAGATGAGAAAGTTATTTTCATAACCTGACTCCAGTTACCTGTAGAATGGCTATAATTGCCCTGATGTGGATAATCAGGCCCATGATCCAGAAAACGGATTCATAGCCAGATGGGAGGAATCTGTTGTTCAACAAGATTAAAGAGATGCTCAGATTTGGTTAACATGACGAAGTATCGGAATTATGGAAAAAGGTCAGAGACACCCATCCAGCTACACTTATATATATTGATGCTCTCCCATCGTCGTCGTGTGTTTGGAATAGGAGGGCATGATATCTTTCCTAATAAGAAGGCTTACTGGAATTGCTTTTAATTTGCTGACCATGGTTATGCCTTACAATGTACGTGTCTAGAATTTGATCGAATGACAGAACTCTCTTAAAGGGATATTGATCGGTTTTTAGTGATCGGTTCCTAGTGATCGGTCCTCGGTAAAGATGTGGCTATTCACAAAGTACTCTACAAGTAACAACCACTGACGCCCAAGCGCGATCGCAATGGTAAAAAAAAAACGGAAAACATAACATGTAGGAAAACAAATGGAAGAGTTTTGCCTTCAAACCTACCCTCCCAAAGCCATAGATTATCGTTTCTGTCTATTCAATATGCTCCGTGCGTGTTGTGGAAAGCTCACGGGAGTCAGGTGCAGGTTTGCTGTGTTTGCGCTTGCGATGACCAGCAGTCAATGGCTTTTGAGAAATTTTAACTGGCTTTATTCCACAACACTCATCTCACTCCTCCATCTCTCATGGCAAGAAAACTCCAACATACCTATAGGCAACCCTACAGGCTCAAATTCAGGGGTAGGAAGTCTCCCCTGGTAGCCCCAGGTGATGTGAGGAGGGGACTATTATCCACAGGACAGATGAAGAAAATGGCAGATAGCTTTTCACGAGCTCCCTGGGTGGATTGGCTTTTGTTAAGTGGTCTGACTTGGGTTGTGCAGTGAGTTCTGAACCTCTTGTTTCTTACATCTGCAGACCGCGCCGGGCTCCAGGAATTGCCTCCACAAGTCGCGAAGTGATCCTGAAGACCACTGGACCCTGCGTGCTATCGACAAACCCAGGTCTAGAATGCCTAAGGAGGCCATCCATCTGTACCCTGGCGGAGACTTTCGCTGGTTCTGGAATATGGGGAAGAAGCCAAAGAGGATCGTTGGGCGTCTGCGCGCTATTGCTCTCAACTGAGGTACGCGTATCTTACCACATCTACTCAACAAAGTCCTAATTCCTGGCAGCTATGGTCGGCCGTTTCTCTTGTAAATAAAACGAAGTAGGGGTAGTTTTCTTGAGACTTTTGTGATTCCCCACCTTTGGGCTGCACCTACTCTGGTATTTCTTTTGCTACCCCAATGGATGATGTACTGATATTTATTTTCCGTTTAGAAATACATATACATCTTGAATCTTATACAGTTCTTAAGATCTACGTGTCATGATCCATGGTAAGCCCTACATCAAAAGTTTCCCCACTCGAAGATGCGCAGGACAAGGCCTGGAGTGTCAAGAGGGGTGTCCTTGTTTGGGAGGTGGCGATCGGCGTCGATCGTGTCATTGGGGGCCCTGGGGATGTGCGTTGGAGGTCGTTGAGGACCCGGGGGTGGCGATTGGCGTCGATCGGTGTCGGTGGGGGCTGGGATGTACGTTGGAGGTCGTGGAGGTGCTGTGGAGGTCGTCGAGGGCGTCCTCATCGTTTGGAGGGGTGGCGATTGGCGTGATCGGCGTCATTGGAGCCTGGGATGTGAGTTGGAGGTTGCGGAGGGCGTCCTCGTTATCTGGGAGGTGGCGATCGTCGTCGATGGGCGGTGATGGGGGAATCCTTGGAGACGTCCAGGAGGAGGAGGAGGTAGTGGTGACGAGGAACGCCATCCCCGTTGTTGGAGTGGAGGCTCAGGAAGGCTTTCCTCATCGTCTTTGGCGACGTTGAGGAGGACATGGTGGTCGTGGTGAGGCGGTCGAGGCCATCCTGGTCGCCCTTGGCGGTTTTGGTCGAGTCAGTGGTGTTGAGATGCATCGTCGTCGTTGGCGACGTTGAGGAGGAGGAGGTAGAGTCCAGATGGCGACGTTGAGGAGGAGGAGGTGGTGTTGAGGCGCCATCCTCATTGCCCTTGGCGACATCGAGGCAGAGAAGTGGTTTTGAGGCCAATCGAGGGCATCCTCGTCCTCGCCCTCGTCGTTGGCGATGTTGAGGAGGAGGTGGTGTTGTTGAGAGGCGTCCAGGCCGTCCTATTGGCGACGTTGAGGAGGTGATGGTGGTGTCGAGGCGTGCCGAGAGCGTCCTCGTTGTCGTTGGCGACGTTTTTGAGGTTATGGTGGCGTTATGGTGGCGTTGAGGGGCGTCCAGGCCGTCCTCGTCGTCGTCGGCGACGTTGAGGAGGTGGCGGCGGCGTTGAGGGGCGTCAAGAGCGTCCTTGTGGTCGTCGGTGACGTTGAGGAGGATATGGTGGTGTTTAAAGGCGTCGAGACCGTCCCTGTCGTTGTTGGCAACGTTGAGGTGGTGGTGGTGTTGAGGGGCGTTAAGGGGTGTTCAGGGGCGTCGAGAGCATCCTCGTCCTCGTCGTTGGCCACGTTCAGGAGGTGGTGGTGGTGTTGAAGGGTGCCCAGGCGTCCTCATCATCGTTGGCGACGTTGAGGAGGAGGTGGTGGTCGCGTCTAGAGCATCGTCATCGTCGTTGGCGACGTCGAGGTGGTGGTGGTGGCCTTGAGGCGCGTTCAGACGGTCGATGGCGACGTTGAGGGCGTTGAGGAGGTCTTGGTGGCGTGAGTGCATCCAGGCCGTCCTTGTGGTGTCTGAGACGGCGAGGAGGTCGTGGTGTGGCGCATGCACGGTGCAAGTCGTCCTACAAGTTGCTTTTATGCGGGGGTTTGGACTTGGGGGCAGCGTTCGGCTTCTTCATGTCTGCTCGGGTCGTCGTGCGCTCAGATGTCAGGCTGTGGGGCTGTCGGTTGGGTAGCCTCGTTAGATTAGATTAATATTCACGAGTCTAATCTGACAGCAGGATGCACCCGTTTTGGTCAGGGCCATCAACATATGACGGGTTCAGCTGCCCCAAACGAGCCACCAAACCCTTCCAGATCTGCACCGAGGCTATGCAGATGAAATTCAAAATTTCATCTGGTTATCTTCCCCGATGTAACCGACGGCAACATAAAAATCATCTCCCCGGATGGTAATGGAACCCTATGCGGAAGCTATGCCAAATATCTTCTCATTAACTTCTGGGCACACGTCATGGCTGGAAAAATGACCAAATGCGGGTCCGATTTTTGACATATCTTCTGTTATATCAGCTGCGTGACCTCGGTCATTCCCGGTGGAAGATATTGAAAAATTCTTCCCAATACCGACAACTTCTATATTTGGGAACATATTTCTAATATATCCTACCATGAAAGGGTATGGACAAAGGAAAAGCTATTCAAATTAACATCCGGATGTAGGCACCTTTGACACGCAAATAATGTGAGAAATTTCTTCTCTATGCTGTTTCATTATATTCTGGGCTTATAGAAGCAAATGTCCGGAGTGTAAGGAGAGGAGCGGGTATTGCGAGAAGCAGTGCATAGAGTAGATCAACCAGGGCAAAGGAGGATGGCCTGTGGATGGGAGAGCGCTCCAGGCGGGAATGTGGATGTAATGGGCTGCGATCTGAGGAGGCCCTTGTACATGTTTCGATGTTCGTACCCGGATAGATTGCGTGAGTAGAGAACGGCCAAATAGCTGCAGTGAAGTCACCTTGGGTGGATTGAAGGCGTGAAGTGAGACTGCACTCGGGGAGCGCGTCGGCCGATGCGAGCGATGGAGGAGTCTATGTGGCGTTAATTGCCAGTGAGCGAAAGGGCAGGAGGCGCAAACTGACTGATGCTGATCGTGGTTTAGATGGTCGGAACTCGGGATTGCGGCGACGCCGAGTGTATAGCCACCGATCACTCAATTTTCGCTTCATCCACGACCGCGGTGACGATAATACCTCTAAGCTTGCTTCCACTCACTTCAGAGGTGCACTGCTGTCCGTGTTACATCCCAACGCACAGATGAAATGCTCTACAGTCTCAAGTTTTCTCCAACTGCCGTCCCCAGTCCAATTGATGTCCTTAATAATCACGCGTTCTGGAGGATCTTATCGCACCTCTCAGGACATGTCAGAAGCAGCCATTCTCCTGTTTTTAACTCACGAACATCTAAATCACTTGCCTCTCCACCTCCCACCCAATCACGTCGTATCGATATCAATCGCATCGATTAATCTAAGACTAGGATCTGATTTAAGTCTCTACACTCATGGCCTGATGGTGTAGTGGCATCCACGCGTCTGTCCGAACTGTCATTGGTACTGGGTCGCGCCCTGTTCGAAATGGGGTCAGGCTGTAGGCAGCTTGTTCCATATTTTATGTCGCTAAATAGTGATGAGGGACAACTCTTCTCCTTGCTCACTGCTCACGTAAAATGCTATCCGTCGGACACCGAACTCTGGTTATCCTCTTAGTGTCAGCAGTCGGGACCTGGGAACGGCATATCGGACACGAGTCGACACTTTCAGGATGTTTTACCACTCTTCTTCGGATGCATCAGCCTCATGACCAGCCGTACCATGTGGTCCACCTTCCCTCCACACCATGCGCCAAATCTCGTCACATCAATATCGACCCCATCAATAGGTCTAGGATATCAGCCTGCATTGAAATGACAGGCATCCCTCGAAGGCCTGATGGTGTAGTGGTATCCGTGCGTCCGACAACCTAGACCTGGGTCGTTTGGCGTGTCCTGCTCGAAACGGGCTCAGGCTGTGAACCCGGGGGGCTATATTTTTATGTCGCCTACCAGGGATGACAGCAACACTTCTCCATGCTCAGGTGAATTACTATCCATCATCCTCCAGCGCTGCTTGAAATTTCGATGTCTAACACCAGTTCCTTCCTAAGCGCCGACAGTCGAGAACAATGCACCAGGACACAAGGCGATACTGTCAGGACGTCTTATCACTCTTCATCGGAAGCACCAGCATCATAACAAGCCACTCTTCTCTTCCAAAATTACGGACCTCTCTCAGCGTAGTCCACCTTCCCTCCCCCGAATTTCACTACATTGCTATCGATTAGACTAGGATCTTCCCTAGATCCATAGCTTCGCATAATATCCACGGCCTCATGAGTAACGCGTACAGTAACCCAGGAAATTTGTTTACTATCTAGTTACATGCATCGATAGGAGTATGGTTGGAGAGGCGGCTCACCTTGGTATGATAGATAATGTTCGAAAAACTATCTGTCGTTGTTATGTGGGCCTGATATTCGTGTATAAATGAAAGACGTTCGTCCCCCTGGTGTTCTAGTCCAAAGAACCACGGCCATGTATGGAGATCGACTAGTATACTCTAATACAGCATCAGCATACACGGGAGGCAGTACCGCTCTCTCCGCCCGATAGAACGGCATGTTCATTTTGAAAGTCTGCTCGTCGTAATATGTGAGAACGTAGGACTTTGCAGATGAACCTCAATGAACAATGAAGTCAAAGAGAGAAATTAATGAAGACACCACACAACGTAGAGTACGATCATTCGATCGTGATCTCGTGCGGATACTGAAGGGGCTAGCGTGCATGAACGAAGAGCGAGATAAATGGGTGCCACACTCGCCGGTGATTAACATTCAGCGTTTGGAGCCCGAAGAGTCTGTGGACGGTTTGGTTGGTACCTGTAGCCAAAATGAACAGAGGGAATGCGGTCGACTGGAGTAGCTTGAAGTGAGAGGAAATGTGAATGAGCTGCGGTAGACATCGTCCAGACTAGTAGATAAAAAGCTCACTATGATCATTGTCTCCACAGCAACATCGCGCGACCGGTATTCTGAACTCTCCCGATAATAGAGCCGACTCGCACTCGCCCAGTCGATGAATATCTCCAAGTATATGCACATGAACGGATGATGATGGGGTCACAGGACTACATATTTCCAATGAAGACTCGACAACTCGTAAACACATAACATAGGCATACCTTATATTATAAACATACCCCTTTGTCATGTCCACTCGGTTGCCATGACCAGCGATCTCTCGACGGCAAGCGCGCTGAACACTATATGGTTGGATACGCACTTTATGCGGCCGGCGGGAGATACGGTGAGAACGGCAGGTGGGACTCTCCAGGTGATGGCTGGACAAAGGAAGCGAGCTGGTCGTGGGCATATTTTGGTGATATCAGGGACTCGGAGATGGGAGACGTTGGGGCGTTGCACTAGGGTGAGCATTAGTCATTGTACAGCCTGTGAAGAAGGAGATGATAAGGGAAGATGACGAGGGGAATGGAGAGGAAAGAAAGACGAATGCACCATACATATCAGGGAACCGTCCTCGAGGTGCATGCGGCAGTTCTAACGCAGTCTTATGTCGTGGAATAACGCCCACCAGTGCCACTACGACAGAAACATACAAGAATTGGAAACTTTGGAAGAGAGGTATAACGCACCAGCTACGAATCGATGCTCGAACGTGCATTCCCCATCCTCCTCGTCATGTCTCTCACAGTCAACATCGCCCTCTTCTGGCCAGCAACGATATCATATCCAATCGCATCAGCCATCCCTGCCCCACCACCCACTGGGACTGCCCAACAAGGTCGCCATCCACAGTGCCGTCGTACTATCATGCACAATATACCTGCTTGACGTACTATGGCAGAAGGAATGGGTTGAGGCCCGTGTTTGTTGAAAACGCTATATACGGACGGTGGCGGGGCGAGGAGGAGGGTGGATTGTAGAAGGAGAGGCTGTCAAACAGAGAGATTGAGCATCTGAATAGCTGAGAGGGGCGGGTGTGGCACCATGTGTCTTGGGGATCAGGCAAATGGAGAACGGCGGACAAGTGGAGGACAGGTCAGATGTAGTACAATCGGGGAGCACGTCGGCCGATGAAGGCGATTGGTATTGCTGGCGCAGCCTACGTGCCGTTGGTTGTCAATGAGTGAAAGGGGACCGAGGTAACTCATCGAAGATGATCGCGGTTTGGATTCAAGGTATGGTCGGAACTCGGGACGGCGGCGGGTGTATAGCCACCGATCACTCAATTTTCGCGACAGCGATGACAACGACACCTCTCTTGATTCCCCTCACTCTGCGGCGCGTTGCTGTCCAGATTCCATGGCATGCATGCACCAATAAAACAATTTGGAGTCTCAACTGTGCTCTAGCTCTCGCTCTCGCTCCCAGTCCCACTGGTGTCCCCAATAATCACACGTTCTCGAGGGTCTTATCGCACGTTTTAGGATGCACGCCAGACGCTGCCATGCTTCTTTGTCCAAGTTACGGACCACTTTCTGTATGAATCACCACCCTCGTCGCAACGTACCGAATTACATCATATCGATATCGATCACATCGATCTGTCCAAGGCTTGGATTCAGTACCAGTTTCGGTCTCTATGGCCTGATGGTGCAGTGGTATGCATGCATCCGATGGTACAGTACTGGGTACTGGGTCGCGCCCGCTGGAAACGGGGTCAGGCTTATGTGTTGATGGCATAATTCTTTTTTACGTTGCCTGGCAGCGAGAACGCCAACACTTCTCCCTGCTCAGGTGAGTTAATTCAGTCGTCCCGTAGCAAATAATCCTACTCAACATTTTGATGTCTAATTCTATTTCCATCCTCCATGTCGATAGTCGAGAACGGTGCACTCCGCCACAAGTCGACATGTTTTGGACGTCTTATTTAATGTGTCTTAGCACGCTTCTTCGGCGCGACAGCCTCGTAAGAAGCAATTCTTCTTCCAAAGTCACAGGCCTCTCTCTTTTTCCATCATATCGACATCGATCCCTTCTATCAGCCCTGGATCTTGTCTGAATTCCAGATACCCATCCACCGAAGGCCTGATGGTATAATGGTACCGCGCACCTGACAAGACAGTCCTGGGCACTGTATTGCGTCCCGCTCGCAAGGGGATTAGGCTGTTCGAAATTCCACCAAGAGTTTTCCCAGCGGCGAAGACGACAACGTTTCTCTCTGCTTCTGTTCACTTCCGAGGCCCATTGCTGTCCGTGTCTTTCCTAGGATTATGCCAGCGTCTCAACTTTCAACGCTTTTCAACTCCAGTTCCATCGACAGAAAGATGAAACTTTATCACACTTCTTCGGACAGACTTCGGCCTAACCAGCTACTCTTCTCTTTCAGGTCACGGGCCTCTCTCTCCATGGTCCCTCATCACATCGATATCGATCCATCGATCAGAACAGACTTCTCTGGATCCCAAGTTACACGTATTCTTCCATGGCCTGATGGTGCAACGGCATCCGCATGCTTCCAACAAATGAGTTCGAGGTAGCGTCCCGCTCGTAACGGGATCTGGAAATAGTAAAATACCAGGTTGTCTTATGTTTTGTGTCCCCTGTTGCTATTTTGGTGGTCATTTCATTGCCCAAGAAAGGATACTACGCAACGCGTGGATCTTGATTTTCATGTCGGACTCCGATACCTAGTTTCTGATATTCTCGAAGCTATCGGTGGAAAGTTCAGTCAATCTGGTCTCGTCTTGTCTCCAGCCTTACGACACATGAAAAAACTACGGATGCCTGCTGATTCGTCCTTCTTCAGTCCGCAGTGTCTGGTCCGCGGTGACAAGTAATCGATGTCCCTCCTCACGGGATCATCATGTCAGCTTCGATCCCATCGATCAGTGCAGGATCTTGCCTAGATCCTAAATCATTCATCCATATCCTTCCATGGCCTGATAGCATAACGGTATCCTGCGTTCGTTTGAACAGTCCTGGGCACTGTATAGCGTCCCGCTCGAAACGGGTTAGGCTGTTTACCGGAAGAGGACCATTTTTCCTGGCGTCTTGACAAGCCATAACCCTGCATATATCTGCGTACTTAGACCAAGCCCATCTATGTACCTCGCATGGTCCGATGACGAAATGGATTGACGACCTCGGATACAGCGCTGTAATATTCTGCGAGGCTCAAAGAGAAATCGCAGTGAGGATCTGGGGATCGTCTTCTTTGACACTTTGGGTGCTAGCCCAGTCACGGCCCTCTCTCTGTGCATAAGCAAGTTGTCTCTTCACACCGATCCCGATGCCCAGAATCTTGCCACAGTCAAAAACCACGGGTGTCTCTCCATGGCCTGATAATATAACGGTGTATGGTATCGTGCATTCAGTGAAGTAGGGCGTAGGTCGCGGGTCACGTTCCGCTCGAAACGGGTTCAGGCCGTTAGTTGACCGTCATATTTTTTACGGCGGCATGTCTCCCTGATGTCCTCACAAGTTACGGAGAGAAACTGTTCTGGAGCGCTTCAATGCCGTTTAGGACCCCAGTGCCTAGCCGGGAATGGTTCTGATTCTAAGATGTAGGTCTGTCTGTGTAGACCAGCTCGGACAGTACCTCTCCTCCTGATAACGCACTAAATCCTATTCATCCGAGTCAGACCAAGACCTTGCCTAGTTTCGAATAAACACATGGTTTTGATACTTTCGTTATGACATGATCACAATCACATCATATACTACAACGTGTCGAGGTTCTCTACTTGAACTTCCCACTCACCCTTCGATTATTCAACCGACGTATATGTGCGTAAAGTGGGTAACAACCAAGTGAAAGAACTTCCAGATTTTCATTAGACATCTACGCCGCAGAATTATAAGAAATCCGGCATGAACACGCCCAATAACATAAACACAAGCACACGACTGCGAACAAAGTGCTTCTACCCATGCCTCACCGGCATCTTATGCGCTAGCGTTATCTTCCCTTTAACACCTCCTCATCTTAGTTGCGAGCACGGACACGATGCGACACCCGGCAGTGGATGCCCAGCAGTGGGGAACTCGAAACCCTCGTGGTCCTGTTTACGACTGATGAAGACGAGACGCCCGGCGAGAAACCGCTTGCGATACCGGAGGAGCAGCAGACGACTTCTTCCCGTGTTCGGCAAGAAATACACCAGGAAATGCGGGTGAGGACTACTGAGACGGACGGACGGACAGAAGAACTGAAATGACTGAGCTGTGGCTCAGAGAAACCCACCTACACCAGCTCGTCGTTCGCCAGGTTTACTAAAGCCCGTTCTTCCCATAAGCTGAGGTCCCGGGGAGATTTGAACGAGTCCGCATATATGAGTGTGACATTCTGGATGGGGTTGCTTGGGGGCACAGGAGAGGATCGAGCACTGGGAGGTGTCGTCGGTTGTCAGGGAGAGGGGCACTTTCATTTGACTGGAGCTGGACGAGTGAGGCGGGGCATATGAGAAGGTCATCGTCCTTTGTGTCTAGTGGGAAAGACGGTGAAGGACAGGCAAGGGGGTGCGGGGCGTGGTCTGGGACGTCAGGGTTGTGGGAAGGGTTGGGGCGTGGCACTGTAGAAGGGGAGGGAATTCGAATCGAGGACAATGAGGATGGAAAGCGATGAGGAAGCAATATGAACCCACGATACATGTTGTGTAGCCATCGCCGAGGTGTGTGCAATAGTTCCAATGTACTGTTATGTCGCAGGGTTGACAGCGCCAGTGCTACTGAGAGGAACGTATAAGAGCAGAAGAGAATATGGAGGAGGGGATAACACACCGGCGATGAATTGACACTTTAAAGCCTATTCCCCCCCACCATCATCTCGTATCTCCACTCAACACCGCCCGCTTGCGGTGCAAAGACAACTATCCAGTGGCACAAGACATCACAACCTCCAACTACAAACACAGGCACTCGACTTCTCCCAAGAGATCGTCATCCACAGCGCTGTCGTATGGGCCAGCACGGTACACCTGCGTGACATACAGTGATGGAAGGAACGGGTTGAGTCTCGTGCCTGTGGACATGTGGTACACGGGCTTTTGCAAAGCGAGCTACATGAGTGGGGTGGGGAAGACGAAAGGATGGACGTTCCGGCTGGTCATGGATGAGGTGTTCGAATGAAAGAACGTGTGTGGCAGTCATGAGCGAGATGCGATAAGGAGGGGTACAGGTTGTGTCGAGAAACCGTGCAAGGGCTCTTGTGGTTCTAATCGGCCGGGCAGCAAGGCGGAGGATAGCTGTGGAGTCCGGGGAGAGAATGGGTTAGTGATGTCGATGGGCTGAGAGGGACGGCTGTTGCCTCGTGCGTACCTGGGGAATTGGGTGAGTGAAGAATGTCGGCCAAGCGGAGGGTAGCTCAGCTGCGGAGCGCGTGGGCCAATGGAGTCATCGATGGCGTCGCTGGCGGGCTCTACATGGTGTCGGTTGTCAGCGAGCGAAAGGGGAGGAGACGCTCACTCACCGATGATCATCGTGGTTTACGTTCGAGGTGTGGTCGGAACTCGGGATTGTGGTTCCTCGTTCTGCACAGCCACCGATCACTCAATTTTCGTTTCATCCACGACGTGATAACGACAACCCCTCTCCTGTCCGCTTACATCCGAGGCATATTGCTCTGCGGAGTCCACAACATGCCCGTTGCTCATATGGCGCTCTAACAGCTCAAGCGAGTTCTCTCCAACCCCAGTAGCCAGTCCCATTAATTGATGTCCTCAACAATCACACGTCTTGGAGGGTCATATCGCACTTCTCAGGACATTCCAGAAGCAGGCATTATTCCCTTTCCATCTCATGGCCTCCCTCTCTCGAACCACCTCCCTCCGTGCCCCCGACCAAATCACGTCATATCGAAATCGATTACATCGATTGGTCCGAGACAAACATCCGATACCAATTTCGATGTCCATGGCGTGATGGTATAGTGGTATGGTATCCATGCATCCGGTGAAATATTACGGTGTACCGGATCGCGTCGCGCTCGAAACGGGGTCAGGCTAAATGCGAAGCTCATCCACTTTTTATTATACTGAACAGCGACGACAATGCTTCTCCCTGCTCAGGCGAATTCTACCCGTCATTCCACAATGTAGAATTTCGCTCAATGTCTAAAGGTGTAACTCCAGTGCTGACAGTCGAGGATAACCTACTCAGCCATGAGTTGATACGTTCTAGACATCTTACCGCTCTTCTGGAAATGCGTCAGCCTTATAGTAGGAGATCTAGGATCTTGCTACAGTCAAAAACCACGCGCATCCAGTAATCCAGGGCTAAGTATTTGGTTACCTCTCCCTCGAAACCGGCTCAGGCTGTTGATAGGTCTGGTTGTGTATTTTATGTTGCCTAGCGGCCATGGCGACACCACCTCTCTCTGCTTTTTATTCGGTTTTGAGGCCCATTGCTGCCTGTGCCTAATCAAGGCTTGCACCCGCGTTTTCAACTTTTTGCCAACAGTCATCCGACACGCTAAGTACCACACGTCTTGACGTTCTCACGTCGGCATAACTAGGCATCCTTCAGACACGTCGGCATAACTGGGCATTCTTCGGACACGTCGGCCTACCCAGCCATTCTTCTCTTCAAGTCACAGGCCTCTCCATGCGTGATTCCTTCTCATCATATCCATCGATCAGGCCGAGCTCTTCCCTGTATCCAAAATTTCACATATACCACCACGGCCTGATGGTGTAACGGTATCGCACGTCCAATCCCGTCCCGGGTACTGAGGCGTGTCCGGCTCGAAACGGATCAGACTATAGAAAAGCCGAAACGTGTCTTTTAGTATCCGCGCAGTGTGTTGCGTCCTACTCGAACCGGGATTAGGTTGATGAAGCTTAGTCAATATTTTCTATTGTCCTCTATTGCATGGCCAGCGCTCGTCCTCACGGCTGTGAATCTGATACTTCTGTTATGACAATGCGACATACAAGTTCTGGCGACAATTCAGCTGGAGCCGCACTATTCAAATATCCAGTCATATGTAATAGACCATATGGAGGATTCTTTGGTGACTTCTCACTATGTCAAATGCTATCCCGACTTTCCTCTTCATCCTGATAATGATGTTGTGACCCTGGAAACAAAAATACTCTGTCTATTGAAACCCAACATATAGGTCCCGATGGTGAAGCGGTAGAGATTCACACCCGACCATCTGCACGGCAAGTCACGACTAAGCCGTGTCGACCCTTGCTCGAACGAGGGCAATGGACCTCAGCTTGTAAAACTATGTTCTATTTTTATATTTTGTCCATTTTCTCAGTTTCTTTTTCTACCGCTTACCCCTCGAGTCTCTGTCACAGACTGGGAAGAAATGCGGCCCCATTGAGTTTAGCAGATGATCACCACTGGATCGATCTCATCGGCGGAATCGAACTGTCTAAAGTATTCATGTCACCAAAGATAATTCATAGAAAGACCAAATAACCTCTCTACACTCGTTAAAATCGATAGCTCGAGTTGTACGAAGGCTTCCACACTTCGGTATATAGCAATTCCCCTTCTTCCTCCAAGGTGGTGTCGAGGCAGATGTGGAGTACGGCGGAAATATATTTTGAGTGCCTGTAGCTCGGGAAATACAGATCTCCCTCGTATCTGTGAAGAGCGGTCCGTGAGCAAGATTAACGAAACTTCACGATGTTGGTGTATGTACTACGCAGCATCTCATTCCCCGAGTTGCGCTCGGGGAATGAAGTACCATATTCGCAGGCGGCGACTATTTTATCGTAATTTTGCCGAATCTGTGGACATCAAATGAGCATTAGAATGTGCGAGTACTTGTGGGGATAGTATTTCATTCTACTTTGAAAACATGAGTTGAGGAGAGAGACCAAAGAATATGAGAACTGCGGGTCTCGGACACGATTTGGAAATGTCGGTTATGAGGGTATAGCACTGTGGTAGACGTCAGTCGGTGTGCATCGTGTGAAGAGGGAGATGATAAGGGGAGATCATGGGGATAGGAAAGAAGTGGAAAGAAATATGAACATACGATATACATTGTATCGGGGAGCCGACCTTGAGATGCGGACGACAGTCCCAGAGAAGTATGACATCGTGGAATAGCCATCGCCAGTGCGGCTGAGGGATAGGTGGTCCACCTGGCCAACTACCGCAAGCGTGCTGAAGCGCCATGGTTCCTTGCAACCCATGGGGAAGACGTTGAGGATAGCGGGCCAGAGCGGCGAGGACACTTCGGTAGGTGCGGGGCAAGGGAGCGTGGGCTGCTGTTCTTCGGTGCGATCTGGTGATGCAGGGGATGTGCAAGATGTCAGCCGTAGCGCTATTGTACGAGGGAAAACAAGACAATGAGAATGGGGAGGGAAAAGAAAGAAAGATACACGCACGGAAAATATCGAAGAGCCATCATCTAGGTGCACGCGGTAGTAGACACCCAGCGTTCTCTCACGGAATGACCAGCACTACCGCCGCTGTGAGATGAAGGTGTAAGAGCAGAAGAGAATATACTAGAGGAGAGATATGCACCGGTGACCAATTGATACTGGAAAGCACATTCCTTGTCTTCATTGTATCTCCAACCATCAATGCCCTCTACTGGCACAGCGATACCCAATACAACCGTATTGGACATCACATCTTCCAAACAGGAACATCATGCACTCGAACTTATCCATGAGCTCGCGCTCCATAGCGCTGTCATATGGTCCCACAGGATGCACCTGTGAGATGTACGAGGGCGAAAGGAGCAGATTGAGGCTGAGTACGTTTAAATGCAGTAAATGGCCTCTTGTAGGCTGGGAGAGATGCGAAGAGGAGAATGGCGACTTCGCTCATGGTATGGAGTGGGAGGGATTTCAAGGACAGCATGCATACATGATCAGCCGGAGGGTGTGGGCGTATGCAGGCCGATTGGATGGAAGTCATGAGGCGAGATCCGGGACGTGCGAATAGGAGAGGCGCGAGTGTTGAGAAGCAGTGTATGGGCTCTTGTGGGGTATATCGTCCGGCGAGCAATGGAGAGAGGAGAGTGGACTGCGGTAGAGGGTGAGAATGTCTGCGATACTGAGAGACGATTGTTTCGACATGTGTATCTGGGAGAACAGTGGACGAATAGATGCAGTGAGGTCAGCTCAGGTGGGTTGAAGGCGAGAAGTGATCGATTGATTGCTGGAAGAGCTTAGTGGCGGGAGTTGTCAGCGAGTGAAGAGACAAGCCAGACACACTGGCCGATGATCATCTTGGTTTGGATTGACGGTGAGGTCGGAAATCGGGGCCACCGACCACTCAATTTTCATTCTCAACTCCAATGCCGATGACGACGCCTCTCCTACTTCTGCTTCATTACCGTACGGTGTCTGGATGGCAAATAGGGCATTTTAAAGTCTTAACTTTGCTCAAATCCGGTTTCCAGTCCCTTTGGCATCTTGGATAAACACACGTTCTCGAGGGTGATATGGCGCTTCACAGGACACGCCAGAAACAGGTTGTTCCACTCACGGACCTCTGTCTAAACCACCTTCTTCTCCATCTCCTACCGAATCATGTCATATCGACATTTGATCACATGGATCAGTCACAAGACTAGGAGCCGATACCAGTTTCTACGTCCATGGGCTGGTGGTGTAGTGGAATCCACGCTCCCATCGAAACAGTCTTTGTTACTGCGTCGCGCTCCGATCACAACGGAATCAGGCTAGTAAGACCAGTGTAATGTCTTTTTATGTCTCCCGATAACGGTGACGACAATGTTTCTTCCTGCCCAGGCAAATTACTATCCGACATCCCACAGCGAGCGATCCTGCTGAACGCGTCTACGTTCAACACCAGTCCTTTCCTTGGAGCTGACAGTTGAAATGATGCACTCAGCCATGTGCCGACACGTTCTGGACGTCTTATCACACTTCCTCGGACAATTCCTCGAACACGCCATTCTTCTCTTTACAAGTTACATCATAACAATATTTATCGATCCCATCGATCAGCCCAGAATCTTGCCACCATCCAAAATGCATGTATCTCTCCATGGCCTGATGGTGTAATGGTATTGCTCATTCATTGAAATAATGTGAGGTACTGGTTACATCTCGCTCGAAACGATCAGGCCATTATTGAAATTTGTTTGAATTGTTTTTTCCCCATTTCCCCACTCTCCCGAAGGAAAATTCTATTCAGCGCCACTAACTGCCTCTTTCCCCATAACAGGCCTCTCTTTGCATACACCGCTTCTCCTTCCAACTTCGTGCAATTGCCAAATCACCTCGTATCCCTATCGATCTCCCCCATGTCCCGATCGACACATATCCTTCCAAGGCCTGACGATGTAATAATATCGCGCATCAGAACTACGCAGTCGAGCGCTTCAGGACGTGTTACCATGCTTCTTCTGAACACGTCGGCCTAAGTGGGGCGGCCATGCTTCTCTTTCAAAAGTCACGGGCCTCTCTCTGCGTAGTTCACCTTTCTCGGCCACGCACCAAATCTTATCACATCAATATAGATCCATTGACTAGACCAGGATCGTCCCTTCATGCAAAGCCTCACCTACCCTGCACGGCCTGATGGTGTAGTGGTATCTCCACATCCAGTAACCCAGGACCCGATACTGGGTTCGTGTCCTGCTCAAAACGGGATCAGGCAATAAGCGTATCGGTATGCATTTTTATAACATCAAAAATGCTGTCCGGCCCCCACTGCCTGCGCCTTGCCTCTTTCTAATTCACACTTCACACTGCACAGGACTCTCTCTGTGTAAATGACCTCTCGTTCCGACCTCGTGTAAGCACCAGAGCACTTCGTATTCCTATTGATCTTTGATGCATTCTAATCAAAGCATAGGTTTCCAAGGCCTGATGGTGTAATGGCATCGCGCGTCTGATGACTTTATCTTTGGTCGTGTCCTGCTCAGAACAGGATTAGGCTGTAATAGTAGTCAAGCTCCGGATGTTTTATTGTCCTCTATTCGTAGCCAGTGCTCATCCTCATGAGTGTGAATCTGATACCTCTGTTACAGGCAATGCGACATGCAGGTGGGCAGTAATGCACCATTCAAAAATCTGGCCATCTACTAAGTATCTGTGTAGAGCCTCGTTCGAGCGATGGTCAGGAATGTATAACCCGAGTATGGAGAAATCTTCGCTCGATTTATTACCATGAGTTCCGGGCCAGGTTGCCTAAATTTCTCAAAACAGACAACAGGTAGTCGTTCGAGGAATGATCACAAAGACGGTCAGCCAAATCGCGAGTCTTCTTCATATTTCCACCTCGTTAACACACATTGAGTGCTGGCTTGCTCATGATGACCTAAATTTCAGATCAAAGCATATATATGTGAAAGAGACCTCCATTCCGTTGTTTGAATTCGAAACAATGCATCAGCAAAACTACACTTTCACTTACTGCACTTGCCGCACTTGAGGAAGCCGATAAGTGTTCCAAGTGAGCTTCAAGTCACAAGTCAGCTTCACTTGGCTATGAAGATCGTTTACTGGGAAAGTGAGCATGACTTGGTCAAGTCACCGTAAGTGAGGTCTAAGTGCATGCCAAGTCGGCAAGCCTGAAGTTGCGAAGCCATTCAGGAGGTTCTTGATTGTTCTCGGCCAATTCTTAAAAAAGACAAATGACTGCAAAAAGTAATAAATTGTAGTCTACGACAGGCAGTATTTACATCTACATAAAAGCTACACATTACCATAGTTCCTCTTGTCCTCGCGTTACTCCGTATCCAAATACTTCTACCTGCCTTCGCAGGAACATCAATTAGCTCTAAACGCAGGCCTAAATAACATTTTTAGCACTGCACGTAATAAACTGTGAAAATATGGGAAACACATACAAAGATTTGGTTGATTTGTCAATGGCGGGTCAGTTGCGAGCTCGGTTTCATGGAGCGGGAGTATCAGGGCACACATTTGAGGATATCACGTTGAGACGAGACGAGAGGCGAGTTGAGATTGGCGGAGTGGAATGTGAACAAGGCGAGTTTGGCAGCAGGGTTGAGGTAGCGTTTGTTTGACGGGCCGGGATAGAACAAGGCGGAACGAGCTGTGCTGTAGACCGGGACTGCAGCCGTCGAGTCAGAATACTAGACAATCAAAGAAGCTGAAATATACACACCTTGACATACTTTTAAGGTGTTGCCTCTCTGAGACACCATCATGCCACACCGAGCACAGCAGGTTGTTCAGACCTACATTATTGGGCCGGGGAGTCGACTGCCTAGTTTGAGCCGAGGTGATGATGAGGCAGCGTTGGAACTTGAACAAGATGTTCACTCACCGGGAACACCAGGCAGCAGGCAGCAGGCAGGCCACCTATCCGAAGAGCCAACTGTCGAGGGGAGATGATAGCATGGACGATTCCTTCGTACAGATGGAGTGGTGAGAGGGACAAAGATACGGCTGAAAGACGATGTTTGAAAATTGTTGATGTTGATTGTTTGGCATGCGGCGGAGTTTGAACGAACTTGTCGTTTTCTGACGCCCTCTGAGTTGTAAATTTCACTGATTTGGGGTAGATAAGATTTCGAATCTCATAAATTAGAAATGTGTTGTGGTGTATGGAAACCCGGACAACCACGCTCACGCGGCAGGCATGCCGGTATGTCGGGGCTGAAAAATTAGAAGTCAGGCAAAAGTCTGTTGAATATTCAGCAATTGCCGTGACACGTCGGATTTTTGCCACGACCACCTCGCCTGCTCTTTCTTCGTCGTCTTACCCATTGCCGGGTGCATGAATATGTCTTATCTTATGATGTTAACGAGTACAAGGTCATGACTGTGGTATGTCTTTGAAGTCTTTCTACTAGCTGGTACTTATGGTAATCTCACAACAGAGCCGTATCAATTCGCCCTTCCGCTACCATTCTTCCGCACCTTCATCGGAGGAGTAGTTCACAAGCAACTCCGGCTGTGGATCCAGAGCGTCTTGCTGGAGCTGTGGTTCGTCTGAATTTGCTATTCTATCCATTTGCGCCAGCTGATCATGATCTGTTTTGTGTCTTCAGTGCAATTCGACAATCGAAGAATTCAGGCTTACCAAGTCCTTCGCCGTTGTTAACGCCACCCATATAATAGCTCCCATCATCACGGGGGTTATCAATTCCATTTGGGAGCTCCCGAAGGCCATCCAACAGTTCAATTGGCTCATGAACCTCGTCACGGGCCAGTGTCGCAAGATGGTGCCACTCGGCGTGTTCTTTCTCAGAAATCTCCTCCAATTGGTGAAACGAGTCCAGGAGATCGAGGTATACATTTCAAACATTCTCTCGGGTTATGGTAGGCTCACCCATCAGTTGATATAGTCTTTTTGCGTAACCTGCAAAGGTTGGTGGAACAAGCTCGAAGACGGGATGGTCACGAGGTGCGTATAGGCTTCGGACATATTCAATTGATGCGGGCTCAATGATGACCTACAGGCATGGTCAGTCATGGACTCCGTGGGTCTCAAGTTACCAACCTTGAAATCGAGGACGCCGAAGTCTTCCGGGGAATTATAGATGTCATTTGGCACACCATGCGGAAGTATTTTATTTTTATCTGCTCGTTTTGCTGTGTTGTTTACTCTGTCTTGATAGGCATCAAGCTCTCTTTGAAGCCATGGGATGAAGACCCATCGGAACACCATCCTGTGTTGGACAACCAGTATGGCAATAAGCTGCGAGGATAGATAAAAGTAACGTACACTTCCAAGTAGTTATCCGGACTGTACCATCCTTTATTAACACCAAAATCGAGCAGATCTTCGAAGCCAGGTGTGAAGCGACGGCGCAGCTAGGACCAGCTAATCTCTGGTATGATATTCTTCTTCTCCCGCATCCACCGGTGTTGAAGAGTACCTCTTAGAGCTGGATCATGCCACTGACGCAGTATTGTGTGGCCATTGGCTATTCCGAAATTCTCTGACCCTGGATCACTTTGAGAAACGAGTGGCATGACTGGCCAATGGTGAGTGAAGATGCAATATTGGGTTGTTCACCGTACTTACATCCAGATTCCTCGATGTTATCCAGATAATAGCTGAGTATCAAGCGAGGATCACTGTTTGTCCACCAAACTTTTATCCATTGCACTCTCCCTGCAAACGGCTCAATCCCGGTGTGTAGCGCCAACCCAAATTTATATTTCCATTTGTCGTGCTGATCAACGGCTACCAGGTCATTGACACCGGCTGCCCAAAACCTCTTCCGTCTCAGCCGATGTGCTTTCCGTTGCTGTACCAGCTCAGGCTCGTAGATTGCGAAGTAAGATATTACGACACTTCTATGTGGATCAATGATTTAGTTATTGTATCTAGTGATGCTTGGAACTCACCTCGCGACAGACATATTCTCCTCATGGAACAGAAGACTAACCATTTCTCGTGCACCTGCCTTTGGATACTGTGCTCGAAGTCGAAGCATAGCTGGGCGAATGCTCTCAACGTTATGTCCCTTTTTGCGTGCCCGGAAAAGACCCATCTGCTCACGAAGCTCGATGAACCGTGTTAAACTAACTGGGATCATAATCTTTAGTCTTGTTATTCAAGAATGAATCTCACCCGAGGCCATGTTTTGTGAGGTCAAGGTGTTTTTCTTTAATTGCTCGAAGTATTTGCTTGTCAGTTTTCCTCATTTTCCAGTAATGAAGTATGTGAGGTCCAACGACATCCAATGTTGCTATAGCGCTACTATCAGGTGTATCCAGTGGTGAAAAACGAGGGCATTGACATACGAATAGGTTTGTACTGATTTCCTCGAGGCATGGGCTGGACTGATACAACTTTTCTTATAGTTACAGAGCTGGAGATTGTCCTATTGTGCACGACATTGTGCTATGTCTGGTTTCGGGTGAAGGCCGAGAATGAATGACCAAGAAAAAAAATTACGTGTGGATCCTCCAACGAAGACTTCCAAATCGAGTTAGTATTGACAACTGTAATTTCTTTTTTTTTCGCTAGCCACCCTCACCAACTGGGCATCGTCTCAAGGCCCGACCTTGAGTATGTCGCTCATCACTCAGTTCACAGAAGATCTCGTGGCAAAACAGCCCTACAAGTGTGATCGTTCATCATGCGGAGCAATGATCAACATCGGAGAGACTCGACATTACATCGCAAGCTACAATAGCTCTCAACCGGGAAAGTTCGTCTGCGAAAAATGCTATCAGCACTATAGGCAGCTGCCAGCAACTTCAATCCATAGGTGTTCTTTTGCTCGCCACCGTGCATTGCTTACTTATTATATAGGTCCGAGTGCACAATCTCAACATCAACACCGAGGCCCAGATGCAGATTCAGTTCGTAGGTCTGTCAATGCTGCTCAGCGAAAAGGTGTGTTACTACTGTGGTCTATTGCTTTATTTGCTGCTTACCTCGTATCAATCAGACTCAACTCAGGACATGAGAAGAGTAACTCCTTTACCTGCGATCGTGGATAGAGCAAGCCCACAATTCCCACCATTCTCTCATAGCACCCAAGCTTCGCAAGGTATGAATCTGTCTAAAACTTTGGCTGTCCTTGCTAAATACTGACAAATTTCCTTAAGCATCTATAATTTACTCGATGCCTCCGCCGTCACCGCTACCAATGGCAGTCCAACCTCGGCATTTGCCTCATCCGAACGTCGGCATACCAAGTGCCTGGTCAACGAAACCTGGTGATTATGTTCCATCGGCGACAGGATATTCATCAGCCCATGGTCACTATGGATCGGAACGCGACCGCTGGAGCAAGATGGCATACAAGGAGGTAATCGGCCAAACTATCAATATCACGATGCAAGTTCTCTATGCTGTCCCTGGAAAGGCAAAGGCAAATTTGGTTGCTGTAAGTATGCTTTCATTAGAAACGGAAAACGTAATCTCATCAATATATCAGAACTTACATGAAGGGATCGGAAACATCGCTGCAACGATAAGTGCCAGTGGTCTTCAAAACCTAGTTTTCGTCCATATGAAGCCGAAACTCGAGAATGCGACAAATGGATTTTCATTCAACTGGGATTTGATGGTAGTTCGGGAGGTCGGAAATGGAAATTGGGTTGACCTTTCAGCTGTCGAAGATCCTCGCCGACCGTATCTTTATGAACGTTGCCTTATAGATGCAAAAGGTAAAGGGAAAGAGAAGGTTTTCAAGAAGCCAGCTCGGCCGTTTCATTTTGCACTAGTTATAGACGCAGGTGAATGGATCAAGTATACTGACTTTGTTGACCAAAAAGAAGTGCGTCGCTTTATGGTCAATATGTAACGTGCTAATAACAATCATAGATTATGGATTCAAAGCCAACACAAAGAACAGCTCTGATGTTTGATGTGGCCTCTCATCGAGCCCACTTGTCCCCTAAGATAGGTCCTAAAGGAACTCGGGCTGCAATGACAACAATCCAGGAGCCGTCGAAAGGCACACAAATGAATCAGACAAGCTTCAATTTGGTAAACAAGATGTCAGGATATTTTCGGCACAGCTAACGACCTGCTAAGTTCACAGACGCTGTTCCAACGAGGCTATCCAATACACCAAAACGTACTCGATCCGAAAGCGTAAGCTCTGTTCTCGTGAGATTTCGTGACTAGTGAACCTCACGTTTAGGAACTTTTTGATGCAGGCAACCAGTGTCGAAAATCCCCGAACACCAAAACGACGACCACCGGTACCAAGCCAGTTTGTTTCTCCTGACCACAACGATATTCGTAGTGCTCTTGTTTCCGGTGGTTCTTCTGCTGGTCTCAACACGAAGGCCTGTACGTCAGCGATGACCGGCTATTTTTTTGCATGCTAATTGTGTTCTACTAGTTGCAGGTACATCGGAAATGATCGAGTTCTTTCCGATCCTCGAGCACCCATTGGAGGAACTGCTGCGTGGCCCAGCCACGGTCCAATCTTTCAGTTACAACGACAATGATGCTAGAGCGGGTAATTTGTACACACGTCACCAGGAGTTGCTTGGGTCCGGAACTTTCAAAACAGCACATCCTGGCCGCCTTTCCTTGACACCTCTGCCTAGTGTTGGTCTCGGTCAAACAGTTAACGAGATGGTTGCGGTGAAGCGAATGTATTTCAAGGGAGTTGATGGGAAAGGAAAGAAGAGGGCTGTTGAGAATCCAGATGCGAATGTTCGGTTTGCTCGATACATCCCCGCAGATGAATTAAAAAAGACCCTCATTGAGGCCAACATCCTCTACTGGGCCACATCCATAATTCGTTCTCATACCGCTTCATCAATTCATTCATCGCAGCTGCCCCTGAACCACCCGAGTTCGAAATCCCACTTTTACGATTTGTTAAAGCAGGGTTGGCCGTTTCGCATCAACAAGGTGCAGGAAAAGGGGAGGGAGGATCGAACGCGCCATCCATGAAGCGAGTCTACTTGCTGGAGGAGTTTATTGACGAAAACCGCGATGGCTTTGCTAAATACATCCACAATGGCAGTGCTGTGCCCATCATTGAACCCGATGACCCGCTCTATGACCTGGCACAATTCCTTTCGTTTGTACAGCATGTTCAATACAGCAAATCTGGTCACTTAGTCTACCTATCTGACTTGCAAGGTAAGCTGTGTCCGACATTGCTAGAACTAATTATACTAATCTTGTCGGCAGGAAGTAAATCCCTACTCACGGATCCTCAAATCATGACTGCACCGTGTGTACTGTTCTGATCCTTTCAACTGCGGGCCACTTCTGATGCTCTTGAATTGATACCACTGCAGATCTCTGGACAACAACGCGGATTTGTTTGGCGAAGGCAATGTTGGAGAAGCCTTCAATGCTTTTCCCAGTGAACACCTTTGCAACCACTTCTGCCATTGGTTCGGAATGCCTTCGCTGTCAGCCATTGCTACTTGAATTCTGAAGCCCGTGAGCCTACAAGTTAGAGATAATGTAGAAGAGAACATGTAGTACAATATGCATATCTCAGACCAATCCGGCAGTTTTTACATCATTCAAAGAACTGGGTACTTAGTACACTGGGGCACTGAACCTCTAACGTCGAATTAACAAGGTACTGGATGTCACACATAATATCCCATTGATTTGGTACACGTACTAAGAATTTAAGAGAAAACTCAGAATCGGTGGGTCAACATGCCGATGCCACCTTGCCGAGCGTGGTTGTCCGGGTTTCCATAGTGGTGTAGTGGTTGAACTTCTGCAGTATGATGATTTGAATAGTGTTTCGCAAGGTCGAGGGTTCAATTCTGGCCGAAGACGTTGTTTTTGGGAAACATTAAACTTGTTTGATGGGTTCTCACTTGTTTAATTGAGCACTTTCGCACTTGCGTTCACTTGCAAACTCGTAATCAACTTACACGCGACTTGGATCGAGTCTTTGGTCTTTCAGAATGTTTCCAAGTCAATAAAGCTGTCAAGTCAGGTTTCAAGCAAAATCAAGTGGGCCAAGTCACGGTAAGTGCCATAAGTAAAGTGTAGTTTTGCTGATGTGGACTTATAACGTCAAAGACATGTGTGGTATGTGCGATTCAGGATGGTCAATATTCACTAGGCGTAAGGATGCTCGTCGTACCCACTAATAGAATTTGCTGCAGCGATAAAGGATTGATTATTCAGCCCAGGTGAATCACGAAGCTCTCTTTCGTGGACTTACATGACCCGCTTGATACCGACTTCATGTTGGCAGATGCTCCTACAATGAGCAGATTACGACGAAGATATAAGGCCGAGAGCGCGATGCGAGAAACGGCCACCGTTCTAACAGAACGCCGAATGTATTGAACCTCGACGTGAAGTACACAGTCTGAGCGAAACGACATGCGTACATTTGCTCAAAGCTCACGCACGATATGCATTCCGTGCGCCTCCGATACCATGAGAGTGGGAGAATGGTTCTGGTTCTTCGTGCCGTTGAATATATGGAGAGAGGAGGGACTGAAGCAAGGAAGAGTCGACGGAGACGCCGCACAATGTAGCATGAGTTGAGAGTATAAGTAGCGTACGTGAACGAGGGTGCGAGATACGCGGGTGCCACACTCACCGATGATCATGGCGTTCGGCGATCAGAACCCAAAATTCTAGAGGCTATCAGGATTAATCGATTTGTATGTATAACGAGAGCGTACAGCGGAAGTGTAGACAACTGGAGCGGTTTGAATGAGACAAGAAAACGTAAGCAGAGGACTTGTCTGCTGCAGTACACTCGGGAAGCATATTGTCAACGCGAGCGTTGATGGCGCTGGCTAGGTCTACATGGTGTTAGTTGTCAGCGAGCGAAAGGGGAGGAGACTCACACTCACCGATGGTCATCGTGATTTTGGTTCAAGGTGTAGTCGGAACTCGGGACCGCGGCGGCGCCGGGTGTATAGCCACCGATCGCTCATTTTTCAACGGCGATGACGACAACACCTGCCTCTCCCTGCTTCCGCTTCACCGCCGAGATGCATTGCTGCCGAGGTTCCACAACATGTGCATGGCCACTACAGCCTCGTGTTTTATCCGACTTCGGTCCACAGTCCGGTTGATGCGCTAGATAACCACGCGGTCTGGAAGGCCTTAATATTGCACTTCTCTGGTCATGCCAGAACTGAAATTATTCTCCTTCTACCTCAAGGACCTCTGTCTTAGTCTACATCGTGACCCTGCCTGAAATACCGAATCACATCATATCGACATCGATCACATTGATCTTGCTTTGATCAGTCCAAAACTAGGATCCGATATCAGTTTGTGTATTCACAGCTTGATAGTGTAACGGCATCCACGCATCCGATGGAACAGTCGCTGGCACTGGTTGCTTCCCATTCAAAACTGGGTCAGGCTGTTCGAATCCAAGTTGATGCTTTTGTCGCCCAAGAGCATTGACGACAATATTTCTTCCAGCTCAGACCAAGTACTATTCGTCGTCCCACAGCGAGGAATTCTGCTCAATGTGTTGGCATACAATGCCAGCCTTTTTCGTGGAGCTGACAGTTGAGAATGCCTCACTCAGCCATGGGGCAACACATTCTAGATGTCTTATCACACTTCCTTGGACGATTCCTCGAACACGCCATTCTTCTCTTTACAAGTTACATCACAACAATCTTGATCGATCCCATCGATCAGTCCAGGATCCTGCCACGATGCAAAACTACACGTGTCTCTCCATGGCCTGTGTAATGGTATCACGAATTCATTAAAATAATGCGAGATACTGGTTGCATCTCGCTCGCAAGGATCAGGCCATTTCCAAAGACATTCTCAATTGTTTTTCGCCCGTTTCCTCCACTCTTTCGAAGGAAAATGCTGCCTAGCTCGACCAACTGCCTCTTTCCAGGTGACATGCCATTATTTGCATAAACACCTCTCGTTCTATTCTCGTGCAAGCGCCAAATCACCTCGCATTCCTATTGATCTTCTCTGTGTCCCGATCGGCACATATCCTTCCATGGCCTAACGATGTAAGGGTATCACGCATCAGAACGACGCAGTCCACCGCTTCAGGGCGTGTTACCACACTTCAATCTGAACACGGGCGGCCATGCTTCTCTTTCAAGTCACGGGCCTCCCTCTGCGTGGTACATATTCCCTCCCTGCCACGCACCAAATCATATCGATCAATCAAGACTAAGATCCAATACCACTCTCTGCACACATGGCCTGATGGTGCAACGGTATGTGTGCATCCGTTCAAAAGTACCTTCAAGTTACTGGTCACGGCCTGCTCAACACAGGATCAGGCTACTTTGGGATTCTTTGAAGGTTTTAGTTCCTCTGTTGCCTGGCAACTCTCGTTCTTATGGCACCGAGACGTCTATAAAAAAGCAGCCCAGTTGGCAAATTCGAAGCGGTAAACATTACGCTGCGTGTTCCGCCTTGCCTATTAAACATCTGTTCATTCCATTCAACCGATCTAGCTGGCGATGTAACTCCCACGTCCGCGCATCGTGTTTCTATGGTGCGAGAGTCTGCAGCTTTTACTCGAGGCCCTGAGATAGACGATGTAACATGAAGATCAGGTGGAAAGATCAGGTTATAGTACCGATTAATATCGTCAAAGCCAAACGTCGTTATTCAGCAGGAACACTTGATGGAGGCCCTTTCGATGTATACCACATTCCTTCGCTCTCGTGATCCTCGACCTTCCAGCCCCTCAATATGTTCTGCCAGGAAAGCCTAGTGCATTCATCATCTCGTTGATTCATCTACCGTTCACCTCTCCACCTACGAAAATATGAGTTTTCCTCACATCTGTGAAGAGCGGTCCGTGAGCAACCTTCAAATCAAGAAAGCCTCACGATGTTTCGTGCGCTCACCGACTGCGATCATGATTGTTCAGTGTCCTGGATTCAAAGCTGAAGCTGCGATATGATATTATATAATGAAAAGAGGGCGGTGTGTCTGTAAACGACTTCAGTGAGACAAGAAAACGTAAATTATCTTCTAGGAGGGTAGGTAAAACTCACAATGATCGCAGTCAACGGTCACGCCGCAACTAGAGTTCTCTCCTTTCCTCAAGGCTCAAGTATATGCACGTAAACAGGTACTGAAGAAGTGACAGGACTGAAGGTTTCCTTTAACAATGCTATAACTCTACGGGAAAAAAAAACCTGACTCACCTTTTCTTCGCCCAAGCTGCATTCTATTGACCAACCACCGCCTGTAGACAAGTGGCGAGTGCGCTGAGCACGTAGCCATAGACGTATTCTCCACATCCCGCAGCAAAACTACGAGAACAGCGCACGGGAGCGGTGAGGACGCTGTGGGCGAGAGTAGTACCACGAAGGACGCAGGTTGTTGGTCATGGAAACGATTTGGTCATGTCGAACGTGATAGCTGTGTGGGCGAGGCACTGGGATAGATTTGAGTCGGTGTACGGTGTAAGGAGAGAGAGACGAATAGGATGGGGAGGGAAGGGAATGAAAGATGCACATGTTAAGCTAGTGCTCGACAACAGGCGTCAGAGCACGACATGGGTTGTTCATGGCCAGTGGGGAAGGCGGCGAGGACGGCGGGTGGGAACGGCGAACGAGGGTGGCACAATAGATGCGACATTTAGGACTTGCCAGCAGGTTGGCGATGTTGACGATGAGGGCGATGTCGGAAGGTAGCACTAGATTTGTTGTCGGTCAGTGTATGTATGGCGCGCGGAGATGTAGAGGATATCGATAGAGGGGAGGGTGAAGGAAGACAAACGCACGAAACACATCAGGGAACCGTCATTGAGTTGTGCACGGCAGACACGGGGGGTTTATATGTGGTGGAATGACTGACGCCGGTGCCGCTGTGAGGGGAACATGTAAGAACAGAAGAGAATATGGAGGAGGGGATAACGCACCGGCGACGAATCGATACTTGAGACCACATTCCCCGCCCTTGTCATCGTATCTCCCACCATCAACACCGCCTTCTTGGATGCACGACACCATATACAGTGGCATCAGAAATCACAACCTCTGGCCATAAACATGACGTACTCAAACTGCCCCACGAGTTCGTCATCCACAGCGCCGCCATATGGTACCCGCACGATGCACCTGCACCTGCGTGACACACGATAGTAGGAGGAATGAGGTGAGGTCCATGCATGGTGACGGTGCATTGGCTGTTTTAGTGTGGAGTGCCTGGATGGTGGTGGTGCGAGGATGGTGGAGTCTTCGCCGGCGGTGAAGGAAGAGAAGACATTCCAATGATAGCATGTGGAAGGTTGGCTGGGCGGGACGGATGGATACAGGTTGTTTGGATCAAGGTCATGAAGGAAGATGCGATGCACCTGCATGAAGGGCGATGAGGGAAGGAACGGGTTGAAGTTCGGATGTGTCGAGAAGCAGGACACGACCTATATACTGTGGGTTGAGGAGCTTGGGTGCAAGAGGCACGAGGAGGAAGGTGGGCCCTTTAAACAGCGCAGGGAAGACGGTCCAGTTCGAGGTGTATTCTTGGAATTTTGGATGGGCAGGTGTTCTCCTGGGTGTATCTAGGCGGATTGGACAGTGGAGAACGACCAATAAGGCGGGGGATTCAAGTCATGAGCCGAGGTTGCACGAGCATGTCAGCCGATACGAGCGATGGTGTCGGCGTGAACTGTGAGGAGAGGCTAGTCATCGTGGTATGAATTCAAAGCGAGGTCGGATCTCGGGACTGCGGTTGCTGGTGTACAGCCACCGATCACGATTTTTCATCCTCGACAAACGACGACAACACCTTTTCCTACTTCTGCTTCACTTCCCAGGCACACTGCTGTCGAGATTCCATGGCAATAACATGCTGTCCAGCCTCAAGTTCTCTTTTGAACTCTGGTTCCCATCCTATTGATGACCTTGAAAATTACATGTTCTCGAGGGATTATCGTACTTCTCGGGCCACGCCAGAAGCAGGAATTACTCCGCTCATGGTCTTCTCTCTGTTTAAACTCCCTCCCTCTCCGCCTCCTAAAATATCACGTCATATCGATCCATTCTGTCAGCCCAGGATCTTTTTTCGACCTCAAACGACCCCATCCACCGAAGGCCTGATGGTGGCATCAGGAAAACCCGATTCTTCTTAATTCGGGCTTAATCTTCCTTAATCTTCCTTAATTCACTCAAGCTGAAAATAAGCCGAAATAAGCAGAGAGACCTACTGTTTGTGTCTGAATCCATCCTTTTTGTGTCTTAACCTCTTCTTATTCTCCTTAGTTTGGCATTCTTCCATGTCTGCCCTCCGGTTTCTCGGGGCCTCAAGTAGAATCAAGCAACATTAAGAGACAAAAAGGAAGAATTAATCCTCAAACAGTAGGTCCCTCTCCTTATTCTTGCTTATTTTCTGCTTAAGTGAATTAAGAAAGATTAAGGAAGTTAAAGCCCGAATTAAGAAGAATCGGGTTTTCCTGATGTGTAACGGTATCGTGCGTCAGGTAACGCAGTCCTGGATACTGGGTCACGTCTCGCTCGAACCGGGCTCAGGTTGTCAAAAAATGGTTCAATTCTTTTTTATGTTGCGCAACAGCGATGATCATGATGACAACGCTTCCTTATACTTCTGTTCATTTCAGAGGCTCATTGCTGTTAGTGCACGGCAGGCTAGGACTGCGCCAATGCTTGCAACTTTCAATAGCGTTCAACGCCAGTTCTGTCGACGGTCAGAAGACACGTTATCCCACACTTCTTCGGACATGTCGGCCTAACCAGGCGTTCTTCTCTTGAAGTCACGCGCCCCTCTTTGCGTGGCCTCTCCTCATCATACTTATCAATATCGATCCATCGATTAGTCCAGGATCTTCCTTATATCCAAAGACTCAAGTGTACATCCACGGCCTGATGGTGTAACGGTATCGCACGTCTAACCCTGTCATGGGTATTATGGCGTGTCCTGCTCGCAATGGGTCAGGCTATCAATATCTATGACGTGATCAAATTTTCTTGCAATAACTTTCCCCACTTCTTCCCATATCGGCAGCGGAATAAGCTCCCTAACGCCCACCTACTACCTAGGACCTAGGACCACACTTGTTCTCTTTTCCAAGTCAGGAATCTCTCTTTGTGTTAACCAGCTCACCTCCCCGGAACGTACGAAATCACATTGTATCGATATCGATATCGATCCATCGATCTTAAGCTTGGATATAGTATGTTTTGAAACGACACAAATCTTTTCAAGGCCTCATGGTGTAACAGTATCCGCGCAATGTATTGTGTCCTGCTCAAACTCGGATTAGGCTGATTCGGCCTGCACAGTATTTTTATTGCCTACCATTGCATGGCCAGCGCTCGTCCTCACGGCTGTGAATCGGAACAAAATTACTCTGTATAGAAATTCAACACATATGTAGGTCCCGATGGTGAAGCGGTACCAATTTGTATGCAACCCACCTGCACAGCAAGTCATAACCCGTGCTTATCTTCGTTCGAATGAGGGCAATGAATGATAACCCGGATGACCACGTTCTATTGGTGGTATTTGTCCATCTTAGGGGTGCCTAACTAAGTTTTTCTGTGCTCTTCGTTCATCAACAACCTGCCGACAGAGCCGTACACTGCCAATACGATCTCCTCATCCATGCTCCTTGAACTCAGATCACCATTGGCTCCTCATTTTCGCATGCTCCATCTTGGCTTCCAAGTGTCCTCCGAGCTACGGCGGATATAATACACAACGATCACCTACTTGAATTCAGTCCTACTTATACCCAAATACCTCTGACGCGCATCACCGTCCCAACGCATCGGTACCCCTCAATCCTATTCCGACAATCAGCAACAAAATCCACGTATCCTGAGACATAAGTACCCACCTTCAGGATTAAGCCTCCCTATCCCCCTGATATCCGCTCCTGCTGCGAGGTCCTCCACCTTCTGCTCGAGATCCCTGATCATCCCACTCGCTCCTCTGCTGGCGTGTTTTTCATTCGCATATACGAGCTGGAAGTCAAGGGACGTGGAGCGGCCATCGATAGCCATGAGAGTAATCAACAAAATGCTCACTATCATCATCATCAAACGGAGTTCTCTACCATCTCGCATATACTTGCGATTCATGTGCGTGAATGGGTGATAAGGGCATGAGAAAATCACCGATTTGTAACAACCTCATTAATCTGTGCGAAATCCAGCGTGAATATGACAACAGGATACAGACACACCTAACTCACTGCTCCTTTCCCCCCGCTACATTCCCTTGGCCAAGCATTGCTCAGCGACATGCGCTCTGAGAACGACATGCTGGAAGACGCGTCCTTCATGGCCCATGGGGAATGGGGAAGATCGTGAAGTTGGCGAGCGGGAGCGGTGTCGGGGATGCGAGTGGTGCTCGGGCATACCACTGTCCTGATGGAGGGAGTAGATGATGATGAGCATGGGAAGGGAAGGGAGGAAAACTTAAGATGAACGGACGTTGAGTGCTTGCCTTGGGTACAGTTTAGAGATGTCGAGGAGGTGGGAGATGTTGGGGCGTGGAACTGGGGTGACTGTTAGTTAGTGCACGGCATGTGAAGAGGGAGATGATAAGGGGAGATGATAAGAGCGGGAAGGGAGGGGAAAGAAAGACGAACGCATGATATAGATCGGGGAACCATTGAAGAGTGCGATGTCGTGAATGTCTAAGGCTAGTAGTAGTGGCGCTGCGAGAGAAATGTGTAAGAGTAGAGAAGAAGATGGAGGAGTTCGCGATAACGCACCAGCGACGAATCGATACTAGAGAGCTTGTTTCCCACTTTCGTCGTCATATCTCCCATCATCCATAGTGCCATATCCTGGGCGGCAACGATACCATGCGGCATCAGCCATCACCACTCCCAATCAAGAACACTATGCGCTCGAACTGCCCCACTAATTCACCATATAAAGCATCGTCGTACAGGCCTGCACGATGAGCTGCGCGATGAGAACGGGCGAAGATAATGTATATCGAAAGCGGTGGACGGACTCTTGTACGGTGAAGCACCCGGGTAAGAGAGGTGCGAGGAGGAGGGTGGAGGCTTCGCCGGTAGTCATGGAGTGGGACGCTTCGAAGGAGAGCCTTTGTAGATGATTGGATTGGGGGTGTGGATGGACGCAAGCTGTGTGGGTGGAAGTCGTGAGGAGTGGGTGTCGAGAAACAGTACATGGGCTCCGGTGGTAGGGCAAGGACTAGGGAGGCAAAGGCAGCCGAGGGCGAGAATGTGTATGTAATGGACCGACGTGTGTATCTGGGTAGAGGCGGATTGCGTGAGTGGAGAACGGCCGAATAGCTGCTGCAGTGAAATCAGCTTCGGTAGATTACATTCACGACGTGAGACGAGAATGTACTCACGGAGGGTGTCGGCCGATGCTGGCGATGGCGGAGTCGACATGGCATGAGTTGCCAGTGAGCGAAAGGGGAGGAGTTGGACACTAACTGATGGTCATCGTGGTTTGGATTCAAAGCGGGGTCGGAACTCGGGACTGCGATGGTGGATGTATAGCCACCGATCACTCAACTTTCATCATCCTCGACTCCAACGATGACGACGACACCTCTGTTGCTTCCATCAACTCCAGAGGTGCGTTGCTGTCCAGAATCCACGGCAAGAATACCAATCGCACTCACTGTAGCTTGACTCTTGCTCCAAATCCTGTCTCATTGATGTCCTCTGGAATCACACGTTCTGGTTGAATGTCTTATCGCACTTCTCGAGGACACGGAAGAAGCATGGATTTTCTCTTTCCACACCTCTATCTGTCTAAATCACCTCCCTCTCGATCTCCGACCGCATGATACATCTCATCACATCGATCACTCTAAGATTAGGATCACATCTGAACTTCTACGCCCATGGCTTGATGGTGCAGTGGAATCCACGCGTCCTTCAGACAATCATTCGATACTAGGTCGCGTCCTGTTCGAAATGGGGTCAAGCCGCTTGGATGAAAGTATGGCACATTTTTTTATTGCCCAAAAGTGATACTGACAATAGTTCTCCCTGCTCAGGCGAATTGAAGGCGAATTGCTATCCAGCGAAGAATTTCGCTCAATGTTTTGGCATTCAACTCTGGTCCTCTCTTCAGCATCGATAGCCGAGAACGATGCATCGGCCACTAGTCGCTATTGTGAGGACGTGTTATCACATTTCTTCGGACACTTCCTTCAACACTTCTCTTCCTACGTCCTTCTAAACTCCGTCATATTGATCCCATCTATCAGTCTACAATCTGGTCTGGTTCCACTCGATATACACCCTCTGAACTTCGAAGGCCTGATGGTGTAATGGTATCAGCGCTTGACAACCCAGAATTACTGGGGTCTCAGGCGTATCCCACTCAAAATGGGCTCAGGCTGTTGCAAGGTATTTCCTACAAATTTTTATGTCATGCAACTAGGGCTGCCAGCATCTATTCACTTCCATTGCAGTCCATCCACCTCCTGCGCTGCGCCGAACTCCCTCAGTGTCTCAACTTTCAACTCCTGTCCTGTCCAGAGTCCAGAGTCGGGTGGCACACTAGCACATGTGTCGAAGTTCTTATGACACGTCGGCTTAACGAGACGTTCTTGTCTTTCAGGTCTTGCGCCTCTCTCTGCCTGGTCTCTCCTTATCATGCGGATATCGATACATCGATCATACCAGCATCTTCTCTATATTCAAAGTTTCGTGTATACCTCCACGGCCTGATGGTATAACGGTATCGCACGTCTAACCCAGCCACGGGTATCACGGCATGTCCGGCTCGAAACGGATCAGGTCCATTAGACCCATGAACCATTTTTTTTTCGGAACCCCTCCGGCTACGAAGTATCCAGGACCTGTGACTAACCAACACTCATTCTATTTCCAATCTCTCTGTGCGTCAACCAGCCCATCTCCCCGCAACGTACCAAATTCACATCATAGCACATCGATCGGTCTAGGACATGTTTTGAATTGAAACGACACGTATCTTCTCCAGGCCTGATGGTGTAACGGTATCCACGCGTTGTATCGCGTCCTGCTCGAACCGGGATTATGCTGATTCATCTCTGATACTTCATTTTTATTGTCCTCCACTGTATGGCTAGTGCTCGTCCTCACGGCTATGAATATGGAAAAACTTACTCCGTATAGAAGTCCAACATTCAGGTCCCGATGGGCGAAGTGGTAGAGACTCGTATCCGACTATATGCACGGCAAGACACAAGTTCGCCATGCTGACGGACCCTCAATCGAATGAGGGTGATGGACATCAGCTTGTAAAACCATGCTCTATTTTTTGTATTCCATTTTAGTGGTGTCTTGGTCTACCCCTCACCCCTCGAGTCTCTGCCACAGACTGGGAGAGAAAAACAGTGCGACCTTGTCGAGATGAGTATCTGATCAACGCCGGATCGAACCGCTCAGAGCGTTTAAAATTCACAAAAGATCCTTCATCCAAAAACTAACGCAATCCTCTACAGTCCTTACATCACACTGAAGATTACACGTCCACATCTTCCAGGCCAATACCTACCCATAAATCGGCATCTACTCAGATAGGCGTTTACGAGGTTTCTGCGATTGTGTCCGCAGATCATTCATCGCTGTCCACCCACTCCCTCTAAGACGGACCACTGTGATAGTGGGACAGAATCCACGAGCAAAATCGATGGCTCGAGGCTTCCACGCTTCGTGAATAACAATTCCTCTCATTCCTCCGATGTATCTTGTTATGAGAGTCGAAGGGCATGCGCGACGAAATGTGGGGTATTGGTGCGCAATCTTTTGAGTTCTTGTAGCCCAGGAAATGCAGATTTTTGTCATCACATATGTGAAGAGCGGTCGGTAAGCACGTTCAATAAATCCTCGCGATGCTACCTGGGATCACCTGCCTCAAATGCTAAGAAGGACCGCAGTCGCAGGTGGCCATAATTTTACGGTGCTTTGTGGCGAGTTCATGAGCATAGTGGGCATCGAGATGAGCATTACAACTTGCGGGCACTTGTATTTCACGTTAATTCTACTTTGACGGTTTTAATCAAGAAGCGTGAACATTACATATCTGCACTCACCGATGATCATGACGTTCAGTGTTGTGGGTTCATAGCTGTGATTCGATATAGTCGAAAGAGGGCAGCGGGGAGCGCAGATGACTTCAGCGGATTGAAGTGAGGAAACGAAAACTGAATGATCTTCCAGAACGGCCGGTGGACTCCTCACGATGATCATAGTGACGCCCGCGGCGCAAACGAGGTTTTTCCTCTTCATCAAATACATCGTATTCAGTATTTGAATCCTGTCAATATTAATCTTAGGTATATGCGGGTGAACAGGTGATAATAGGCCGATATAACTGGAGAGTTCCGTTGACAACGCTATCACACTCAAACAAAGAAACTTACCTCTCTTCTTCATATCCTACACCCCCTGATCCGCCACCGCTCAACGACAAGCGCGCTGAGCAAAACAGTCGAAGACGACAAAGGATGCAAGTTGTTGATCTTGCACCCGACTTAGTGATGATGCGGCGTAGCACTGGTGGTTTACAGTATGTGAAGGAGAGATCAAGAAGGGAAGGCAAGAAAAGGTGAGGTGAACGCACGCAGCCGTCATCGAGGTATGTGCTGCAGTCTCAGCAAAACGAGATATCAACACTAAGATGCGCGTCGCGTGGTTTGCGGGAAAGATGGTGAGGATGTTGGTCGGAGTTATGAAGATGTGAGCCTTTCAACTTGGTGTCGCAGATGCAGGTGTTGTTGGAGCGTAGCACTGTCAGACGGAGGGAATAGAGGATGATGAGGATGCGAAGGGAAGGGACCGGAAAGAAATACACACGTAGGATACACATTAGGGAACCGTCATCGAGGTGCGTGCGATGGTCCTAACGCAGTGCTACGTCGTGGAATAACCGACACCAGTGCTGCTGTGAGGGGAATATGTAAGAGCAGAAGCCCAGATGGAGGGGTTAACGCACTGGCAACAAATCGATCTCCCAGATCACGTCTCATTGTCGTAGCTCCCACTGCAAATATCGCTCTCTTATGGAGTATCACATCCAATAGCATCAGCCATCACCGCACCCAACCAGGAACATCACGTACTCGAATTGCCCCACGAGCTCGCTATCGAGTGCGCCATCGTACTGGGCTCATACGATGCATCTTCTTGACGTACGATATCTGGAGGAAAGGGTCGAGGTGATATGCATCGAAGGGCGGTACACGGGCGCTTGTAGAGTGGAGCACCTAGGTGGGAGAGGTGCGAAGAGGAAGATGGAGCCTTTGCCAGCTGCGGAGGGAGAGGTGATCCAGGGTGATGGGCGCGTGTTACACCATGCGGTGTATCGGGTGATTGGCTGAGCAGAGCATGGCAGATAAGCAGAGGACGGTTGGACGCGAGAGTGTATTTGAGGAATCGTCTGGGGCATTGCGATCGATCGTGTCGCTGCTGGAATTGATGTGGCATGAGTTCTGAGTGAATGAAAGGACAGGCCAGACGCACTCACCGATGCTCATCGTGGTTTGAATTCGAAGTGTGGTCGGAACCGGGACGGTGGCGGGTGTATAGCCACCGATCACTCAATTTTCATCCACAACAGCGATGACGACGCCACCTCTCAAGCTCTGCTTCTGGTATCTTCGAAGTCCACCACGCTGATGTGATTGTCTACTCTCTAAGTTTGCTTCAACGCTGTCCGCCGGACCCATTGATGTCTTCTATAAACACATGTTCTTGAGGGACACATCAGCAGCAGCAGCTAGTATTCCTCACTTGTGAGGTCAAGGACCACTCTCTGGAATCTGTTTGGATTACCTCCCGTCTCTGCAACATACCGAATTACTTTGTATTGATATCAGTCACATCAATCAGTCCAAGACTAGGATCCAATACCAATTTCTCCATCCATGGCCTGATGGTGTAGTAGTATCCACACGTCCGACAACCCAGACCTCATTGGCGTGTCCTGCTCAAAACAGGCTCAGGCTACTAGCTAAGCTCTATTGTACTTTTGTGTCAACCCGACGACATCGGACAGCACCTCCCGCTTCCGTTCACTTCCCTTACATATAGTCCAGCCACATCCTGTGCCCGTCAGCGTATCAACTTTTAACTCCAGTTCTGTCGACAGTCAGGCGACACGTTATCACACTTCTTGATGTTTTTCGGACACGTCGGCCTAGTCAGGCATTCAAGTCACGGGCCTGTCCCTGCGTGGTATCCTCATCATATCGATATCAATCTATCAATCAGACCAGGACATACCCTACATCCAAGATTTCACCTACATCTTACATGGCCTGATGGTGCAACGGCATCCGCGCTTCCAACAAATGAGTTTGAGATCGCGTCCCGCTCGTAACGGGATCAGGAAACTACTGTCACATGGATTACTTTTATATTGCTTTTATATCCTCTGTTGTAATTGTAATTTCACCAATCATGCAACCATCCCCAAAAGATGGAACTACGCATGTCCTGGTGGTGCAGCGGTATATCACGCTGGATTTACTTACGACCCTCCGCATGGCTTAACCGTGCAGACCCTCGTTCAAACGTGGGCAATGGACATCGATGCACAGTATGTAGCACACTCAATTTTTCCCCCCATTACTGTCTATTGTGGCGGCTTCTCACTCTATTTTGAGCTATCTACTCAGCTTGATACAGGAAAGGGCCGGCATGGCAAACGTCTCACTCTCAACACCAGGCGATGTATGCGGCAAAAGCCAACACGTCGAGCCAGTCCCGTTCGAATGAAGCCCAACGGATCATCTAATTCAACCAGAGCCCGAGTAGTTAGAGCCTTCCTCCATAATTTCATGGGGGAAAGCAGCCACCTCACCTTCGACAGTACAGTTCATAGTTATTGAAGTTTCAGATGTTATCTCGCTACGCCTGTAGCAGGACGTACCCGTCATCCCAATCTCCATTCGCATGGCACCTTGCTCACTGGAGATCTGGAGCATTTTCCAGTTTTGGTCTTTCATTCCGATGGCTCAATCGATGTTTCTTACGTTTATAAGCATTGTTCAATTTCTTTCGTTCCGCTGAGAGAATAGGGGAAACACGTACCGCTCTCTCCATCTGAAGAACCCCATGGTCGTATTGGGAATCCTGAGCGGAAACGGGACGCTCCTCTGACAATGACGCATATGACTTTGCGTGGCGGTGAAATCAAATTGGATGTTTGAAGGACGGGATCTCGTAGTGACTACATTCAAATTTCCGGTGCGGAAGTATGCATGCAGGGTGATTAGCGGTACCGTACAGAATATGGATGGTCGCAGGGTCGATTGAAAAATGACTTGATGCGGCCACTGGGGGGGTTCAGCGTTGTGTGAATGAAAGACCGAGATATGGTACCTACTTGGAGGGTGCACAGACAGCGTTCAGTGTTAGGGGTACGACTCACTCCTCGATCCTGGACTTGTGACCCAGAATAGGTGACAACAATGTATTAGCGCCGCGGCTTTGCATTCAAAACTATGTAAGAAATACAATATAAATACGCTCTGTAGCATAAACGCACCCAATGCATCCCTTCTTCACCCGAGATACATCTCGCCCACCAATCACCATGCAACAAAGCGTGCCGAAAACGTCGCGGTCAAAGACGCGTTATTCATAACCCGCTGGGGAAAACGAAAAGGAACATGGGCGGGAGCGGTGAGAGCGGTATCCAAGAATGTGAGCTGCTAGTCTTAGGCACATTTCGGTGATGTTGGATGTTGGATTGTAGCACTAGCGTAGATGTCAGTCAGTACATATTGCGTGAAGAGGGAGAGAATGACTAGCCACCGCTTGACAAAAAGCGAGCTGACCACGAAGTGGTCAAAGACTCGCTCGTGGCCCGTGAGGAAGACTGTGAGGGTAGACAGGGTGCGGCCTACTGGTCATTGGTGCAGTTTGGGGATGTGAGCGATGCGAGTGATGTTGGGGGGGAAGCACTATCGGTTTACAGTGTGTGAGGATGGACAGAATAGAGAGATAAGAGTTGGGGAGCCGTCATCGAGGTGTTTGCCAGTCTCAGCGAAGTGTTATGTAAACACCGGAGCTGTTCAACGTGAGTGTGGTTCAAAGGGTGTCCAGGATGAGAATGACGTGGGGCGTGGTACTGTCAGGTGAGAAGATGAAAAAGGGAAGGGATGAAAAGGTAAGACGAACGCACAATATTGAATACACGCCGCGTCGAGGTGGGTTTGGTTTGGCAGTCCCAATGCAGTGCTACGCCACGGCACAACTACGAGTAAGAATATATAATTTTGAGATCATGGAGAAGGGGATAACGCACCAGCGACGAATCGGGACTCGAGAGCACATTCCATCCTCATTGTCATGTCTCCCATTCAAGGCCGCAGTTCCTGGTGCAACGATACCTTATCCAATCACATCATCCAGCACCACTGCACCACCTGCTAATACTTCCCTACAAGCTCACCATCTACAGCGCACCTGTGTGACGTAGGACAGCCGAACGAGCGAATTGAGGCTTCACGCATGTGTTGAAAGGCGGTACCTGGGCTCTTGTAGGGTGCGGGGTGGTGAGAAGAAAGATAAATCCATCGCCCGTGGTCGTGGAGAGGGAGGCGATTCAAGAAGAGCATGTGCATCTGATGAGACGGACAATGCACCATCTGTATCCGGGCAGAACGAGTGGATAGCTGCTGCGCGGTTTCAAGTCGTGAGCCACAATTGTACCCGGGGAGCGCGACGGACGACTCAAGCGATGGCATGGGCTGGTGGGGTCTACATGGCGTGAGCTGTCAGTGAGTGAAAAGGCAAGCCAAACGAACTCACCGATGGTCATCGTGGTTTGGATTCAAAGCGGGGTCGGAACTCGGGACGGCATGGCGGGTGTATAGCCACCGATCAACCAATTTTCAACCACGACAGCGATGACGATCACACCTGTCCTACGCTAGACGCAGCTATTCTTCTCTGTCCACGCCACGGATCATTCTCTCTACTAACTACATCCTATCTCCGCAACGGAGCGACTCACCTCATATCAGTATCGCGCACATCGAATCATCAATCAGTCCAAGACTAGGATTCGATACCAGTTTCTATGTACATGGCCTGATGGCGTAGTGGTATCCGCGCGTCCCACAAAACATTTGCTGGGTGATAGGCCACATCCAGCTCGAAGCGAGGTCAGGCTGCTGTTCCTAAAGTCGTTCTACCTTTTTATACGTCAATGACGACGACAACACTTCTCATTGTTCGGCGAAATACTATACATTGTCCCAACAGCCAGAAAAATTCTCTCAACATTTTGGTGTTCAACTCCAGTTCTCTCCTCAGGCCTCGGTGTCGGCAGTCCAGAGCGCTGCAAATCATGTGCCCCCGTGTGCATGCTCCGCATCCTCTCTTCGTCATATCGATATCGATCCATCGATCAGACGAGGATCTTCCCTGAATCCAGAGTCCTAGGGAATTCTCCACGGCCTGATGGTGTAATGGTATCGCACGTCTAACCCAGTCATGGGTACTGAGGCGTATCCCGCTCGAAACGGGTCAGGCTATATACCCAATAGGGCGTGTGGTTTTTTTAACACCTTTCACTGCTTCCTCCCATTTCCGGAGTGAAAAGTTTAACGCGCGCCGGCTAGGACATGTGGCTAACTAATAATTGTTCTCTTTCCAGGTCATGGATTCCTTCTGTGTGTAAACCAGCTCACTTCCCCCGCAATGTATCAAATCATAATCTATCGATATCGATGCCATCGATCTAGGATATGGTCTGAATTGAAACGACAAGTATCTCTTCAAGGCCTAATGGTGTAACGGCATCCACGCGTTGCTTTGCGGCCCGCTCAAACTGGGATTAGGCTGATGGCTCCTCACTAATGTGGTTTTTATTGTACTCCATTGCGTGGCCAGTGCTCGTCCTCGCGGCTGCGAACCTGAACAAAGTTACTCTCTGTATAGAAATCTAACATGCAGGTCCCAATGGTGAAGGGGGACAGATTCACACCTGACCATCTGCACGGCGAGGCACGTCGTCCGAATGAAGGCAATGGACGTTAACATGGATGACGATGTTCGGTTTTGTACTTATCCATTTTGGCAGCGTTTCGCTCTGTTTCGAGCTATCCCTGAACAGAATATTCGGACTAAATTTAGAGAGCAGCTTCAAGCTTTGCACGTCTCACTTAGGAAAGATTTCGATGGATCAATGCTTTCGACAAGCTCCAAGCGAAGAACTGAGTTTCAGCCTGTAATTCTGCAGGCCGTTACACATGATTAAAAGGAACAGTGGTCCTATCCTGATCTCTCTAGATGCTGGGCGTCTTTCACTCGAACTGTACCGTATCCCAAATCGCATCGTTGATTTCTCACACAATCACTTTCCCTCAATCAAAGCACCGTTGCGCAGAATATCTGTGTCCGTCATGCATGTCCACGTCCACATCAACATTACCCTTTTCGCCCTCGTCGCCGCCCCTGTTCTCACCTACCCGACGAAGGGACAAGCTTTCAATACTCGTGCGCCAACGAGGGCCAGCAATGTTAGAAGCATTTTCATCCGAGGGCTCGTCATAACCCAACCGTTGGAAACTCGTAAGCCATCTTAGCCGTCACGAAAGGCACCACACGAAATGTCAAGGGAACAGCTGCAGGCGCAGAGGTCGAACGTGAATAAAAGTATAAGGGAGTCGGTGGCGACGGAAGCGCACCTGCGGCAGGAACATCATGATGTAATCGTTGCGGGGAAAGACGCGCAACGGATTGGAAATCAGTGGAGAGTAGCGAAGGCCGCGTTGGATACCTGGAACGCAGATCTTGCGGAGCTTCAACAGCGGATTGATAACGAGTTATCTTCCCAGCCGCTCCTGCTAGGAGCCAAAATGCTCGATAACTCTCATAGAGGCAGCGGAGAGCGTAGAATTATATGACCCAGAAGTGGAAAAGCGATTGTCAGACAGGAATGTTCAGCGACTGACTTTAATGTGGATCGGTGGCTTTGCAAAAGTTGTATGCATGATACACATCGAGGTGAGTACGGCGTCCCAATGCATCAATGCGTCATTATGTCGTGGACTAAACACTGCCAGTACCACTGAAAGAGGAATTTGTAAGAACAGAAGAAGGGATGTAGGATAGGATGACGCACCGGCGATGCATCAATACCAAAGCATAGTGCCAATCCTCGGCTTCGTATCTCACAATCAACACCAGATCTCTTCGGGCCAGCAACGGCGCCACAAGCTCTTCATCAACCGCCCCATCACAAGAGCCCGCACAATGCACCTGCATGATGTACGATAAGGGGAGAAACGAATTGCGGCTCGTATGTGTCGGGAAGCGGTACGCGGCGTGTCATAGGTGGAGCGTCCGGGCAGCCGTTGTAACAAGGAGAGATGTGAGGCTCTCGCATGGTGAGGTCGGTCTAGGTTGACAATGTGTGATTGGATGGGAGCGACAGGTGCTTTCGCGTGTGTATCTAAGCGTATTGGGTAGCGAAGAACAGCCGAGTAGGATTCAAATTATGAGCCAAAATTGTACTCGGAGAGTGTATCGGCCGACGTGAGGGAGTCTACATGGCATCAAGTGTCATTGAGTACAAGGAGAGGGGAGGCATACTCACCAATGATCATCGTGGTTGGGCTCAGGAAAGGTCCGAGTCGGAACTCGGGACCGCGGTTCATGATGTACAGCCACCGATCACTCATTCTTCAACCACGACAGCGATGACGACAAGTTACAACTCTCGAGCTCTGCTTCTGGTCATTTCAGAGTCCACGGCATGCGCCTGACCGATTCGATCGTCTACTCTCCAGTTTGCTCCATCTCCCCCGTCCCATCGATGTCCTAGATACTCAAACGTTCTCGAGGCGGGTCCTATCGCACTTTTTCGGACACGTCAGGGCTCAGAAGCAGCCATTCTTCCCTTTCCAAGTTATAGACCTCTCTCTCAGAGCGATCCCGCCTATCTCAAGCCTATAATGTGCCAAATCGCATCACAGCGATCTCCATTGATCCCATCGATAAGTCCAGAATCTTACTACAGTATTTTTCCATGGCCTGATGGTGTAACGGTATCGTGCACTCGTTAAAATGGTGCGATATACTAGGTCGCGTTCCGCTCGAAACGGGATCAGGCTGTAGAAACTGTATAGCTGAGTTTTTATGTCCTCGATGTGCGGCTGCTCATCGTCCTATTGCTATTATCCAAATGTATCTATAGGAAATATGTATTACACACATCCTGGTCGCTTCTCACTCTATCAATCGTGACCCTAACCCCTCCCCGTCGACGTCGCCAGTGACCCGAAACCTTCGCAGTCTGTACGTCGCATTCATACTTCTTCGTACATGTCGGACCCCCCCCCCCCCTCCCTGCCACCCCCTTTCAAGTCACGGCCCTCTCCGGAACGGTAGCACTGGTCCTCTGACTCAAAGCTCACCAAATCACATGTGTCAGCCCAGGATCTTTCCTGGGTTCAATCCACATGCATCCTCCGAAGGCCTGATGGTGTAATGGTATTCACGTCTGTTAGATCAGATATCGGGTACTGGATCGCGTCCTGCTCGAAACGGGATCAGGTGTGTGAAAGCCTCGCTAGACGACATTTTTATTACGATGCTCCCCCTTCCTCCCACCTCCGATCTCTAGCATCCGCCATTGATTGAGGACCAGTGTCTAACCAAGAAATTCTTCTCTTTCCGAGTCACGGGCCTCTCTCTGTGTGCGCTCCTGCTCCCCTACTCGTGACACATTAAATCGATATTAACCAGGTCACGATTTTGCTTGGATCCCAATCGATACGCATCCTTCCTTGGCCTGATGGTGTATCGGCATTCGCCAGCATACGATGAAAGACAACTGGCTACTGGTCGAGTCCCGTTAGAAACGTTGTAATCAGGATGGTTTAACAGTGCTCCGAATCATTATTTTTCGCTCCACCGGAGCCGGTGAAATTTCGACCATCCTGCATATGCCCGTCGAGTTTGATGACACAGTCCGATAGATCTCACATGGCCTGATAGTGAAACGGTCACCGCGATCCAGTTGAAAAGAATAAAAATGAACTTAATTCTGGTCGCTCGTTCGAGTCGAGCTCAGGCTAATATAGTGAGCACAGCAATAAAAAAAAAATTCCTTTCACTATTTTGGCATTCTGACAAGCAACAAATATTATGACCAGACTTCATTATTCCATCGATCAGCGCGGAACCTCGTTACAAGACGAATAGACACATGTAGATACTCTTGCACTGGTTGATGGTGTAATGGAATCCACGCGTCCCTTTAACGAGTGGTCGAGTCCTGCTCAACACAGGATCAGGCTGTCCGCCAGGCGAAAAAACGTGTTTTTGCTATGTCGTATATTGCATGGTGCTGCTCGTTCTCATGGTGCTGAGACCTCGATTAGAGAAATTTCCATGTGGCGAAGCAGTAATCGGACCCCTTAAATAGCCTCCCCTCTCACGATCATCTGCCAAGAACCTCCTCATTTGAACGAGCCATGGAATGGATCAGCTGCTGCTCTATACTTGTGTTCTCGGCAATCCTACCTGTCTTGTCGGCATGTCAATGTTTCCTCAGTTAGCATAATAGTAAACCGGTCAGGAAAGTAGCAGAAGGCACTTCAGTCGAGGAAGTATGCCAACTCTTCTCTTTCGAGAACACGAGCCTCTCTCTGCATAGCCCATCGTCTCTCCTCGCGGCGCGCCCAAATCACATCGTATAAATGTCAATTCCATCGATCAGGCCGGGGTCCTTCCACCGCATGTACGCTTCCATAGCCTGTTGGTATAACGGCGTCTGCATAGCGATAAACAATCCTTGGTACTGGGACACGTCTTTCTCGAAACATGATCAGACTACGCATAACTTTGGTGCACGTCTTTTATATCTCCCTTCGGCAACCACGACATTGCCTCTCTCTCTCCTACATCAGCTCACCGCCAATGCCCATACCGCCGAGTAACTCAACACATATCACACTTCTTCCGATGTCGTTTTTGTTGAGATCTAGCCGACACCGTGAGTACTCTTTGTGGTGATCATACTTTTCTTTCTTTCTCCCTTTACCAATGGACTCTTTATGTACTATGGTCACTATATATACTGTACGATACCCTGGTGGACACCTCAGTCAATTATACGGAGACTGAGGTGAGCCACCAATTATACTTACACTCACAGACACTATACTTACTGTACCGTAGATTAGATCTCCTTATTCTAGGTATAGTACTCAATATCAGTCAATTATATGGAGACTGAGATTAGATCTCCTTATTCTAGGGTTACATTTCTACAGGTTATGGGCCTTATCTGAAATTAACCCTAACATCTTATCAGCGCAACATTATCTTATCAACAATGCGTGCCCTTTTTCGTGCGCATTTGTGCCACTTACTTCTATCCTCGCGACGCTCGGCGGACCTCTCAAATTCTCGTAACATCAGCAAGCTCTACTCATGGTTGGAACTCCCGCACCTCCTACTGTCCTGTCTATGGACCTTTCTCATCCATCCATCCAAGCATACACATACCGGACCCCTTTCAACAAAGATGTTCTCTCAAAGGACAAAGGAAATTACAGGCAATGGGCTCGGGATATGCAGGTCTGCCTCACCTTCAATGCCATTGGGGCTTATGTTCTCGATCCTCCCAGTGAACCTAATCTCGTGGTTGAACCGCGTGCTCATGCTAACTGGAAGACGAACAATTCCCTCGCATGGTCCATCATCTTTGCCGCCCTCGACCACATTGAAGCTGAAATTATCGCCGACATTCCGAATGCCAAATGAGCCTGGGATGTCCTAAAGAAGTGACATGAGCTCGAAACTCCCATGAAGCAGATCGCTCTCCTTCACAGCGCCATGGTCGGCATTTGGACTAATGAAACCGACGACATCGCGGCCGAGCTGCAAAAGATCATTGAAGACGCCGACCGTGCATTCGCCATGGGTAAACTCACCCGTGACCTCTACATCGCCGTCTGTGTCCTTAACCATCTCGGCGACGACTTTGCCCACATCTGTTCCATTCTAAACCATGATCTCGCCGCCGCCACCGAGGACAACCCGATCACCGTGGCTGATCTTCGCCGGTACATTGGACAGGAGCAAGATGTACGTCGAAACTCTAGGGAGAAGAATTCTGCTAGTACTGCCATTGCCCTCGCCGCACGCACCTCATCCAACTCATCAAAATCTGGTTCCAATGCCTACTGCAGCGCCTGCAAAATGCCTGGCCATGTACTCAAGTACTGCATTGGGCCGGAGGGCGAGATGAAGGGCAAGACTATTACGGAGGCGAAGGCCGCACGTCAGCGCGATCTCAATGCTAAACGTGCCGGATCGTCGAACACGCCAAAATCATCCACGGCTCCGAAGGTCAAAGTAACTGCGAAGGATAAGAATGGCGACACTTATTTTGTCATGGTCGATGCTACCAGTCTGACAAAGGACGCTGGTGTTCCCGAGTTCGCTGGATTAGCATCCATGGATCCTCCAAGCCATGCTCACATCGAGGAGGAGGAATACGAAGGATGGATCGCAATTGACGAACCCACCGCTAGTGTCGACTGGGAAGCAAACTCACGTACTGTCAACGAATCTGCATACTCCACGATCGCACCCCTTCAACAATTCAAGAGTACCCCCGTCGTCTCTCTCGACGAATATCCTTTCTATCTGGATTCCGGCGCCACCCATCCACATTTCCCCCAATTACATTCCCAACTCCACTGTTAGGCTTCTCTCCGTTCACTGCCTTGCGAGGGATAGCAACATTATCGCACACTTCAGTGCCGAAACCTGTTGGCTCACTCAGCGATCCACCAATGCAAGAGTCGCAAATGGATCCCTCGTCAATAACAAGAAGCTCTACACACTCAATCTCTATTCGCCTCTCGCGGAACACGCCTACTCTTCTCAACATACTGCGGACTTGGAGACCTGGCATCGCCGCCTTGGTCATGCCAACTACCAGGCACTCCAGGATATGGCTCGTAACGGCCTAGTCGCAGGTATGCCCGCCTCTTTCCCCTCCCTGCCGCCCAAGTGTGAATCTTGTATTCTTGGAAAACAGACCAAGACGCCAGTTCCAAAGGTTCGAGCAGAGGGGAGGAAATCGACACGGAAGCTTGGGATTATATGGGTTGATTTACAAGGACCGAATGCTGTAACATCGCGTACTGGAAATGGTTATGTCATGAATTTGATCGACGATTACACCACTATGCCTTGGACAATCCCACTCAAGAAAAAGAGTGATGCCTATCCCGAATTGAAAGCTTGGGAGCGTGCGCGTGAGGAGGAGACAGGACTCAAAGTCCGCATTCATCGAACCGGAAATGATGGAGAACTTAAGAGTGAAAAGATGGAGGAGTGGTTAAAGGAACGCAGAACACAACAACAATTCGGTGCCCCCAATACTTCTCAACATATGGGACGAGTCGAATGCATGCATCGGACCCTTATGTCAAAAGCGCGAACCATGTGCATCTACGCTGGCCTTCCCCCAAATCTATGGGATGAGTTTTACCTCACCTCGACACATTTACATGCACGCACTACCACGCGATCTCTTGGAGGCAAGGTGACTCCCTGGGAACTCTGGAAATCTGAGCGACCCGATTACTCCTATATGCGAGAAATTGGATGCAAAGCGTACGTTTTAATCCTAAATCGTCATAACCCAAAAATCTTTGAACGATCTCTTGAATGTGTCCTTATTGGCTATGGACCAAAATCCAAGTCCTACAGATGCTATGATAGAAAATCTGGAAACATCTACAGTTCCTATCATGTTCGCTTTCTTGAAAGCCATGACGGTTATCCATCTCCTGCCCCAGGTATTCCAAAGGAAGTCACGGCAGAGGAAATTGCCACTCTCAAATCCATCAAAGAAAATTCCTTGGCAACTCCAGTCGTTCTCGATGATGATGAAGAATTTACCCCACTTCCATCTGACATTCATTATGATGTCCCAGATGATGTCGAACCAGCTGCGGAACCCATAATTCCTGCACCCGCACCCGATTACCCACCAATACCATGCCGTTCAAGTAGAGTGCCTGCTCCCACTGCCAAATCCAATCCAGATGATCCTCCAAAGACACGCACACAAATTGCTGTAGAAGAGTCCCGGGCTGCGGGAGAACAGGTCAAAGCTGCATGTCTCGAACGACAGAAAGCCCTCGAGGAACTACATCATGCAACGGAACGGAACAATCCTCGGATCATTGATCAAGCTGCAATCGCAGAACTTGGCCACGTGTTCGAGAACTTGAACCTTGATGAAGCTGATCACGATCATGTCCTTGCCGCTATCTCCGAGGCTGGTGGAATCGATCCCTCGACAATGGAGTTCGACGACGAGCCGAAAACTTGGGCCGAAGCTCAAGCCTCACCTGACGCAAAACGATGGGAAGAAGGATATCGCGACGAACTCAAGTCACTCAAAGAGATGGGAGTATACAAACTGGTACAACGCTCGGAGGTCCCGCAAGGTACCAAAGTCTGTAAGGGCCGTCCCGTCTTCAGAATCAAGTGCGATGAGATGCTGGGTTCGGGGTAGTCATGAAGAGATGCAACAAATGAAGATGGCTCTAACCACTACACTCAATCCTATCCACTCAAATCACACTCAACACAACAACAACGAACGAACGGGTTCTTTGGGGTAGAGGACTGAGAAGCCTCACACCAAGTCAGGTTTCGTATTTGACTGGGTCATAGAGAAGATACTTCGAAGAGGTAGTACTCGACGAGAAGGTCTAGGTGATAGTATAGCATCTTGAGGGACAATACTACTAGGGTCTGTATGGTTTTATAGTGCAGGCACTATGGGGGTTGGTTTGTTGGTCTAATAAAACTCTCTGCGAGTCTTACATCGATTCAACGGTCGGTTTTGAGTACACTGACTCGGTCTGAACTTCGAACACACTGGGACGAAGGGTGAACACACGGGTTCGAAGTACACTGACTTCCTAAACTCGAACACACTGGGACGAGGGTCGAGCACGCTAGCTCAAGCACACTGGCTTATGGGTCTTCGTTATCTCTTAGGTGCTATCCACACGGGGATCACGGTCGAGAGAGGTTTCAAGTCTTTCTTATTGCACGTTCGTCTGCACAAATGAGATGGGAACTCTAGTCTGAATTTCTACAAATGCGAACTATCTACTATATACATGTGCGGCAATCGGTCTACGCCTACTCAAGAAGCCGGGTATCCTGTACCCTAAACAGCTGCCTATTCGTCGGCGCACCGTCGTGTGTCCGTCGGAAATACGTCCGCAATTCCTCATGCATTCGTCGTTATGTTGAATGCGCCGCCGTAGCATTTTACCGGCGGTTCAGTCAAATCGCATCGTTTCTATTCGTGGAAGAGCTCCGGAGAGGAAGGAGGATTAGCCTAAGCTTCCCCTTCCAACGTCTGTCGGAGCGCAACCGATCGTACTGAAGTTTTCCAGTGTCTTTTCCATTCAGTGGCCCAGAGAGTAACCGCGATCGGTGGCTAATTGGTCGCGTCGCGTAAGTCACGTGTGCGCGGATCAGATTCGTTCCTGAGATATGATCGAGGAATTTGGGGTTTCCGTCTCGAGATCTGTCGGGAGCGTAAAGGTTGCTGCCCGAGTCCTCAGAGTCATCCGTGGTTATGGCGGGGTCTAGTTCAATACAATCCGGTCCATGCGCCAACTCCTTGGTTCGATGTATATTCCCACGGGATGCTTAGATCGAAGGGACTGGACAGGTCCCCGTCGATCTGATGCTTCGTGACCGAGTATGGAAAGACGATAAGATTCATTATCAGCCTCGCCTCCTGCTGCACTGGGTGTGTCTGTCCCGTGAGGCAACAAGTCAACTAGCTGGAGTCTCGCTAATGACTGCAGTAATTCCCGTTGGTTTGTGTCCAATGAAACGATAATTTCTAGTGAAAATGCGCAAATTCACGTGCAGACGCAAGTGCATCTTATCATCTCCCCCACACTGAAATACTGACTCCAGTCAGAACGGACTGTATGAGCCAGGATGGTGGATCATTTGTGGCGCATCTTGTACTGCGGTTCGTATTCTTTGTAGAACACCGGTCACTTCAGTTCTGGTGAATCAGGCAAAGAATCTTCCACTTTAGGAAAGACCCTGACGTCACTGGGGAAATCTCTGCCAATCTCATTCAATTGAATGCTTCTGCGTAACGGCAACATATTTCTTCTTCCATGTTGAGCGCGATTATCAGCCACATCAAGTTGAATATTCTGTTCGACTCTCTATGTTACCTGTCTGCCAAATGGGGTAGGCGTGACGGGCGCTTGTTCAACTTTTTGAGGTCGATTCAAGTCACTTCGTTACTTCTGGTTTCTTTCGTTTTTAACCGTTCTCATTCGTTTCTAAGTCTTTGTTCTTTGTTCTTTTTCATCATTTCCAATGTCCTCATCCGTTTCCAACGTCTCGATCGATGTTTTCGCGCCGATCCGGCTCGTTTTCGAGGAGGTGAAGAGTTTTAAAGGGATCTCGACCGAAGGGGAGGTACCTGCGTTGCGGAGGCAGCTCGAGTCGTGGACCCCTGGCGTGGTACGTTAACCTTCGTTTTTCTCGGTTTTTGACGTTTCTAACGCGTTGATCTTTAGTGTGCCGTGCTTGCACACCCCACCGCTCGCGAGCATACATCGGTGGTCAACCTGTGCCGCGCGATGGCTACGCATCTCAAGTGGTTTCCCTCCCCGCCGGCACAGTGGAACCCGTGGATTTTGGCAGGTGGGTCAGGCAAATACTACCCTTCAGTGCGTGTTTTCAATCGAGTCTTTTCGTCTGCTCTGACTGATCCGGTCTTCTAGCATTCCTACTTAGCAGGTGTTTCGCTCTCGGTACGTTTCGAACTTGTTTGTTTAGTTCGATTTCCCGCTTACTGCTGCAGACTTTATTCGTTTCGCCCGCTGAGGCTTCGGCCATCGACCTCTTGATGGGGCCATCCTCTGTGACACCCGCCCCGCTCGAATTCTCTTCAGTACATTGGGCAAGTCTATTATCTTCTTTTCTTATTCACTAGATTTTCGTTTTCTAGTCCTACACCTGTTGCGCGTCCTGCTTCGCCTGCGGGAGGGCCGACGATTGTGAGTCACGGGGGGAAGCTCTCGCTTGTGGGCATTGTTACGCGGAGAATCGTCAGGGGTGCTCGTTCGAGGTGTCGACGGAAAGGATGGTAGATCTTGGTCCTTCCGTCAACTTTCCTCAGGGTGAGATTCGTGGTAAGTCTTCTCGTTCCCTTTCCTGACTTGTACTTATTTTCCTTAGAACTCGTAGGTGTCGTCGACGACGTCAACTTTACGTCCGATCTGATAGGTCGTTCAGTTGCTCGTCTCCGTACTTTCTCCGTTCATCGGGATCAGGCGTTATCTCGTCTGGCAGAGCTGGCGGACCGTCTGGAGCTGCCCTCTGGCGGAGGTTCTCAGTACGACAATGCTGTGGCTTTTCTTTATAGTCTCTAGGGGCTCTTCTGGTGTTCTCACTTCTGTGGTCATGGTTCCTCGCTGGTCGTTTCTCATTTTCTTCTTGAGAGTTAAGTGAATCTTTTATCTAATTCGTCTGTTATATATCCTATATCTTTATATTTGGGTACTTTGTCGTGTTTTCCCCGTTTGTATTTGCTGTTTGTATTTTTAAAGTAGTCTTTGCATAGTTATCGCACAAAATGTACCATATCATTCGCATAGTTGTCTTTCAAAAATGTAACATACAATCTTCTGGAATCGCGTTTCGTCTTGAGATTCCAACAAAGTTTGAATCTTGGACCTCGAAGGTTATTCTCGGTCCCTGGTTCCTGTTTTCTTCGTTCCTGTTCGTTATGCTTTCGCGGTGCCGTGCAATCAAAATAAATTATTGATGGCACATCTATATCTCCCCCACACTGAAGATCTGACTCCCCCGAGTTAGGAACGAAATAAGATTAGGCGCTATTACGCGCGCTTCCTGCCCTTCGGTAGATCGGAAACCGGTGATGGTGATCGGGGTAAATGCCATGGCGCGCTCGATGATATTTCAAACACCGCGGTGACTTCTGGTTGCTCGTCGTCCAGTCAATTGTCAAATTCGTGGAAAAACCACGGCAGGTTCCAGGTCTTTTCAGACTGCCTCTTTGAGGGCATAAAAGGTGGACTGATGGGTCATTTGTTTCAACCCATTATCCTCTTTTTCTCCTCTCAGTCCTATGTCCTCCCGTGATATCTTCGTTCGTATTCGTGACCAGTTCACTGATACAGGCGAAATTCCTGTTGGTCGTCAAGTCAAATACATGGATCCTCTTGCTAGGCTATTGGTTCGTCTGCTAGCTGTTCTTTCTTGTTTCGTGCTAATTCTTCGTTTTTAGATTACTGAGCAAGATGAGCGTGATATCTTGGCGAGCATATTCGGCGACCGCGCGAAGGAGGAGCTCGTCTTCCAGCTTCATAAGGTCATCAAACTCGGCGGAGGCGCTTCGCAACTGCTGAAGCGCCTGTCAGATATGTGTACTCTTATTGTTCATGAGCGGGACAACCGCGCTCGTAACCTTCAGGTATGTTCATCTGACAATTTCGTCTTTGTCATTGTTATTCATCGTTTCTTCCTTTCTGCTAGTTTAAGCGTGAGTCCGTCGAGGACGTCAGCTTTTCCGCTACTCAATTGTGTGAGCCAGGGTCTCGCCTTGCTCAAGAAGACACCGAAATGGGTTCCCCTGAGGACGAGACTGACATGGTAATGTTTGTCTAGCTCAAATATCCATTTTACTAAACGGCATGAAGCTTTCCGAGGAAGAGTCGTCGCCAAAGGCGAAAAGGGTAATCCCTTTTCTTTTTCGTTTTATCTTTGGCGTTCTGACCCTTTTTGATTATAGCCTCGTACCCGTAGCTCCAGGAAGTCTGTTCCCGTTGCGGATTATGCGGAAGGTTCTAGTAGCAAGAGACGTCGTCTCGAGCCCGTCGTTGAAGCTAGTCTTGGTTGGTCTTTTAAAATCTTATGTTTCTTCTGCCGATTTCATCACTGATATTTTTGTTTTATCAATTTAGATACGGCCGCTATCGAAGATGTTATCCGGCGGGGCCGCGAGATCGTTTCCGTTCCCAGGGCGTCTTCTGCTGTAGCTCACGATCAAGTCCGTCGCAACTTCGAAGTGGGCCATGAGCGCGTTGCCGCACACATCGCCGCGCTTCTAAAGTATATGGATGAGCTCAACTCCGTCCTCGAGCCTTTGTCTGTCATGGACAAAACTCCTGTGATCGAGACTCTTCCTGAGGAGAAGGGGAAGGGGAAGGCCGTTTAAAGTTATGTACCATTGCGTTCTGGGCCTGTAGAGTAGAAATCTCGTGTTCTTGAGATCTTGAACTACAGCAACCATCTACCGTTTTCGTCTAGATAGATAGATCTGAAATTTCAATTGCTTTGGTCTGTCATGCTTCAGTTGTCAAGCCATCGGCTTCCCATCTTTTTCTTTTCAGAAAAACAATTGTTCAGAAATTTTCAAAGCTGGATCGGCAATGCCGTGCGCAGGTTTAGAGCATAAAAGAGATGGGTTGGGAGTGGAAGGAGGCAGAAAACATGTCCTACCACCAACATCGTCGCTACGTGCGTGCAGCTCATCCTGTCAGTTCGGTGTCTGCTCCAGAAGTTGGTACGGAACCTTCGTCGTATGGTTTGCAAGTACACGAGACGTTGTTCACGCGCTCGACCAGCAACCTGCCCAGCGATGATTTTCGGCCATCAGAGAGTTCGGTGTACTGGACTGCTGTGATGTACGCCATCTTATTAGAAGACTTGGCGATAGCTCCGTTCTTAACCATTGTTCGTTTGTGGTTTACTATTTCGTTACTTAATCTATGGCTGATTTTCATTTACAGCCGGACACTATTCCTGCGCAGGTCATGATCGATGCCCGCAGTTTTGTTGCAGGCCCACATGCTATTCCGGTAAGCATGGGATGTGCTCTTCAAAAGGCGGCTAAAGATATTCAGGACGCCGCGCTGCTTCGTCGGGCGGCGTTCCATAATATAGCGCAAATTTTATTATACGCGGCATGAGGAGGAGATTATGCATCCAGAAGGGTATAGGATGCGCCATGCGGGGCCATTGTTCCAAATGAACTAGAGCCGCCTGGAAAGTAGAAGCGCTAGCCGCTTCGTAGAGGCAGTCGTCGGTAGTTCCAAAAATAGCTCGATCAATCAGGTACCAATGGTCTTGGCAGTTTGTGTAGCACTTCCGTTCTGAAAAACATCCTGGAACACTGCAATACATAAGGCATCACCAAGCAGAAGCTTAGATGACACAAAATGTCGAGCACAGATATCCCTGTTTTTGGGGCCGCTTTAATCAGGGCGCAAGCGATGACATGCATGGTACGCGCTCTGATGAGAGGCATGCCAGCTGATTTGTATGTAGCAAGTTTCCGGGTTTTGTGGTGCATGGCACAAGTCAGGTCGCCGTCTGTCATATTTGTTTATTTGGGGGTCTGATATCGTCGTAGATGGATGAGGTCGAAATGTCAGCGTGGTACGCGCATTGGTGCAGGATGGATGCGGAGAACGTTTCACGAGACATTCTCGATGCGCTTCTCCGGGGCGTGGAGGAACAATTAAGAATCCTCTCTGTGCATTATTCTGATGCTCATGAATACATCCACCTAATGGGTGAACTGCTCAGTGCTCCAACCGAGGCATCCGCATCTTCCACGGTTAGCGAGGAAGTGACTGCTCAACAACGCGAGTTGGGAATAAACCAGGAGAGAGAAGGGGAAGAGGATTCGTTGGTCTCCCCCACACTGTGATGTAGTTCGTGGTGCTTATTTCATTTTAGCAGGGTTGCGTAAAGTTTTACTACGCGTTTGACAGGGAGGGGCGGCGGGAGGACTGGATTCTGATTCTGAGTCACACAGGGGAGCCTGGGCCATGTGCCCAGGCATAACATGGTGAACACATGCTAATAAAATATAGTATTTATCTGCCAAATTACATGCTGGGCACATTGGAAAGAAAAATACAATATCTAATCAGCATGCCACTCATGGACACATGCTGGGCACATAGTGAACACATAGTGAATGGGAACAGTATGTGGCTGACATGTGCCACTCAATCACATGTAAGACAAAGAGAAAATATGAGTGGCTCAATAATTCTTTATGTGATTAGAATATGCCCAGTGAGCAAATTGGAAATTACATGCATTATTTGACCTTGATAATCTTATTGGCTACATAATAGGTACATTGGAGATAAATTATATAATGTGCCTTTGCATGTACCTATTATGTAGCCAATAAGATCATAAAGGTCAAATAATGCATGTAATTTCCAATTTGCTCACTGGGCATATTCTAATCACATAAAGAATTATTGAGCCACTCATATTTTCTCTTTGTCTTACATGTGATTGAGTGGCACATGTCAGCCACATACTGTTCCCATTCACTATGTGTTCACTATGTGCCCAGCATGTGTCCATGAGTGGCATGCTGATTAGATATTGTATTTTTCTTTCCAATGTGCCCAGCATGTAATTTGGCAGATAAATACTATATTTTATCAGCATGTGTTCAGCATGTTACTCTTGGTCACATGACTCAGACCCCCCTGTGTCATCCATGGAGGAATCATCGTCGTCATCATCACTATTCCAGTCTCGTAGCTTTACTCCATCAAATGTAAAGTCTATGTCGTTTTCGGCGGTGTTTCGTAAAACCGTTCCCTTTAATTCGTCAAGGGACTTTTCTGAGATGTCAATAAACCGTAAAATGCTGTCGGGCAGAGTAATGGTTTTCCGTGCAAAGTACGGTATTACACAGAACGCGCTGACTTTATTTTGCCAGACTGAACTGTCCAATTCGGATAAAATGTAGGCACCGCCCTGGTCACGGGCGATGACCACCATTGGTCCCATGTATCGCGGTTTCATCTTTTTATCCAAGGAGGACTCAACCGCTGTGTTACGGACGAGTACTAAATCCTTGGGTTTGAAGACGTAGTCTTTAATCGAATATTTATGGTCTTTCTCATATTGGATTGCGCACTCAATCTTTTCTCAGTCGACGCGATCACGCATTTCGTCTACGTGTTGTCGGTGTTTCACTAAAGCCTGGGCATGGAATGCAATTAATTGCGAGGTGGTCAAAGGACCGTCTGGCAATTCCACAAGCCAAGTCGCTTCAGTTATATCGAGCAGCAGGATGGGATGCGCTCCCGTGGTCAAGAAGTATGGGGAACAGCCCAACCCTTTCCTGATAGTTACGCGGTCGGCCCACATAACGTGGAAGAAAAACCAATACCACTTGGAAACGTCTCCACCAGTGGCTTTGTACAATGCTTGACGGACGTCCCAATGTGGTCGTTCAATTTTTCCATTCGCTTTTGAGTTGTACGGGGAGATCGTAATACCTCGTACGCCATATTTCTGCTTCAGCCACTTTAAGGCGGCGAGGAATGGTGGCCCATTGTCTGTTACAATTAGGGCCAAGGAGCCCCATCGGCAAATAATGTCTTCGAGCAACCACGTTCCTATAGTTCGTCCAGTTTCTCTGACAAGCGGTCGGCCTTCCATCCAAGAGGATAGGGAGCATCATCCGTGAACAATATATTTGCATTTATTGGACGCGGGGGTCATGTTCATTGTATCGGCATGGAGGACTTGAAATATAGAGGGCGTGTGTGTAACCGTCAGTGGGATTGCTAAGATCGTCTTCTGTCTGGTCTGACAGATGTGACAAGTCTTCACATACCAACTGACGTCGCTCTCATATTCCGGCCACCAAAATCGTTGTCCAATTAAAGACTTCGTGGTGTAAAAGCCACGATGTCCAAGACTGTCATGGGCAGCACGCATCATGTACATGCGATGTTCCTTGTCTACTATGAGACGATGCGCGGAGTTTAAACCGCGGTGGTACAATCGTCCATTTCGATCTAAGAAGAATTGCCGTGCAAATCGTGAGGCGTGCAAATATTCTTTGTCTGTCATTGCCTCCGGACGCACGAGAGGATCGGCTAACCAAGTTTTCACAAATGCTAGTCAGGCATCCTTCCCTTTTCCTGCGTTGGTACGGTGTCCTTCCTGATATGGTTCTCGTTTCTCAGGATCCCATTTTAATTCTAAATCTGGAATTAAAGGCTCTCCCAGGAACTGAGCGATATGTCCTGGCAAATCTTCATGTTTAACATCGTTGTTGGCCATCTTTTGTCTGAGGCCATCTTTCTCTTCCCTTACTAGAACCCTGGCATCCATCAAGTCCTGTTCAAAGTCCGCGATCGAATGCGGCCAGGTCTGAATGTAGCCCCCTCTGGTATCGATTTCTCCTTTGAAGTCTTCAAATTCTAAAGGGTCGAAAGCAGTGGTGTTCTTGTATTTCGTGTCTTTTTCAGGGAACTCAAATCCCGGAGGTCCGATCAGGATATCTCCTTCGGTGTCTGCCGGATATTCTTCGTCATCCGGCTGCCATTCTCGTCTTGACAGTCCATCCGGTCCAAAAGTCTTTCCAGGTACATGTCGTAGTACAAAATGATACATTAGAATGTGATCGATCTAACGGTTTACGGTCGCGTTCAGCGCGTAGCCTGGATTATTCAACATCCCTTTCAGGTAGGATGCATCAGTTTCTACTATTAGTTTTCGGCATCCCAACAACCAATATTTCGTGTTGTCTAGAGCACGGTATAAACCGAAGAGCTCTCGTTTAGATTGCGAGAAATGGCTTTCTCTGTCATTCAAGGTGATTGATCTGAATCTCGCGTAACGTTTCCGTGTTGCATCATCGGGATCCTCCTGATAAATATAGAATCCCACCGCTCGATACGACGTATCGACGGCTAGTACTACCGAAGTAGACCAGTCATACCGAATTGGTAGTAGAGTGGGGCAATTCATAACGGAGTCTTTCAATAGCTGCATCAATTTTTCTTGGTCGGGTCCCCAGGTAAAGGGGACGTTTGCGCGAGTCAATCTATTTATAGGTTCCGCGATCTTAGCGAAGTCCTTGATAAACATGCAGAGTACCCCACAAGTCCCTAGGAAGGATTTTACATCCGTGAAGGTCTTGCAGGGGCCCCAATGGGTGATGACTCCAACGTGATCAGTTTCAGGCTTTCGGCCTTCATATGTGCATCTGTGTCCTACGACAACAATTTCTTCGGCGCACAAAGTTGATTTGTACCCTGAGAAGGTTCCTCCAGCATTCCTCATGCGCTCAAGGATTCCCATTACGACGGTCATGTGTTCCCAAACAAAACGGCGGATGCCCAAGTTTTCTGGTATTGTTTCATAACCGCCGCCGGGTAGTTCGTATCGGGTTAAAGGTCCTCCTACAGGTACATCGTCTATAAAAGGACTGGTCCATTCTGGTATTTCGTCTTTCAGAATATAAGTCACATCGTCGTGGAATATAGGGACTGAATTCATTCAGCCCATTGGTAAGGTCACAAGTTGTAGAGCTCCGAAGGGAGTTTGGAAGGTTGTTAGGTCGCGGGATTTCTTGTCTAGTAGTCTCTCATCATAACCAACATAGAGATCGAACATGCCGCCACACGAATGTCCTGCAAACCTATTGGCAAGTTCGTCTGTCGCTGGTGGTATACCAGAGTGCGCAATAGTAACCTTATTCAGAGGCTCGAGACTGTGTACAAGCCTCAAGCTTTTGCCATCTTTCTTCAGCACGGTAAACCACTGTGAGCGGTATGAGGAGTTCGAAGGCTCATACACGCCAGCAGCGATTTTTGTCTTAATGATTTTGCAAACTTCGTCATATATTCCAGGAGGAACGGGGATATTTCGTAGTACCCACGGCGTATGCGGAATGACGGGAATCTCTACGGCTGGAAAGAAATCCTCTCAGAATCTTCCTCGTTCGGAGTCGTCCCATGCAAACACCTCGTTCTCTAGTGATATAGCTTGGTGTACTAATTTCAACTCTTCAGGCCACAAGAAACCTGTATCGTGTAATTTGTGCATAGCATCTTTCCATTCCTGATTGTATCTTCCTGTCGGCGTAAATTCAGGTGGCCAGGGACTCAACTTGGGTAAGTTCGCCAAGGGGTCTCCGGTTATATTTCGTTTTATCCTGAATTTCTGCGGTAAATCTGCCAATACTGGTTTGACTTTCTTATCCACGGGTTTATACTTCTTCCCCATGAATACCTGTCGAATATCTTTGACAGGATCTTCTTTTCGTTCTTCGCGTTTTCTTTCAGTTATTACTTCCTGCGACATCAGTCCGGTCATTGGGCTGACAGAGGTTTGTAAATATGCCGACAAGATGTCTGCATCTTTTAACTCAACATCTTCATTCTTCATGTAGTTGGTTAAGTATAGGTCTCTTATTTCGGTCTTCGTAAAGGTTCCTTCGTCTTCCGCGATCGAGTATCCATTTATCACAAGTTCTCCAGCCAAGTCATAACCAAACGTAACAGCGATTTCTCCTTGATCTTCAATCAAATCCTCGAGTGCTGAAAAACCTCCGTAGTCTTTTCTCGTTTCAAGATTTCAGGGGATCTTCCTCGCTCGTAGGTAGGAATCGTGGATCGGTGTCCAGTATTGGGGTCTTTAATCATAATCATTTGCCCTCCATCTCGTGTATTCTGGATGCAACTTTCGGTTAAGGCGTCAAAAGGTCTCCCGAGGAGTACCTTATAAGCTGGGTCATTTATAATATGCACTTGTAGGTACAAGGCGATATCACCGAATACAAAGGGAACGTTTCTTGACAAGCCGAGAGATTTCTCAACTTGCGTGTTCGCGCTTTGCATGTGGATATGTATGTCCGGGTCCCATTGCAGCTGCAAGGATAACGCCGTCGCTTTGCCCATAGATACGATTTGTGATCCCCCGTCGAGGATCGTTTCTATTTCGCCGGTTTTGTTTATCAACGGGTAAACCGCTCTAAGGCCTTGGGATTCCCAGGCGACGTAAATCTCCCTCGGTTTCTCACCAGGTGCCAAAGAGTCGAAGTACTGCACAACGGGATCGTCCAGTACAACCGAACCTGGAGGAATTTCACCTCCTGCAGCCGACGTGATCATAAACGTTGCCGGCGGTAGGTTATTGACGTTGATCGGCATCCCCGTTGGGTAGTCTCTCCAAAGGTTTTCCAAATATATCATTTCTTCCTCAGTCATTTCTTCGACTAAGGCTACTCGTTCTGGTTTATCTGGTGGCACTTTCGGTTTGTCTGGCAGAACTCTCTTCTTCGTGGTCAGCCTTTTAAGTGCTTCCTGTAGTTCTTTGGACGACGTCAAAAGTTCTTCAGCCGACAGGGTTATGTCCACATCCAGGAATTTATTAACAATCCTTTGGATGCGATCTTTATCCTCTATCGGTGCTTTGGTTCGGTAGGCAGGCCCTGAGATGTCAGAGACAGGCTCTACGCGATCAGGTCGCCTATTCTTGGTGATCGGCACATACGTCACAGCAGGAACTTCCTTATATGGTAAGTCTTTATGATCATCCTTCTGATCATCCTGCTTTTCTTCTACAGGTGTGGACGGTCTACTGTAACGAAGTGGGTTTTTAGGAGGCCTCAGTGGAGGTCCCCTCTTTGGGTCTCTCGTTCTCTCGATTTCTACCACGGGTAGCGGAGGAAGTCGTCCATGAAACGGGCTTCGCGGAGGACGTGGAGGAGGACCAGCCTTCTCCGGTTCTGAATTGGTATCGTCGTTTTCTGATTTTCTTGGGCTTGTCTTTCTTCGGTTCTCCGACTCAGTAGATGGTTGCTTCTCAGCCCTAGCATTTTCGTTACCATCCTTCGTCTTCCTCGAACCTCTCAGAAACCCTGATGGACAACCTCTAGGAGACCCTTTTGGGATACCATGAGAGATTCCACTAGTTTTTATATGTGGTCGAATCGGTCTTCGGGGACAGGAGGCCTTGTGGTATAGGTTGTCCTCTTTGCACCAACTGAGGAACGGGCTGTTGTTGTACCGTCGGTCGATACTGTAGATTATTCGTCGCTACAGTCTGCTGAGCAATTACAGTTTTTAAACGTTCGATTTCTTTGTCTCGATCGTCGCGTGTTTCTTCTAACTGGTAGGCCGACATTATGGCTGACATACAGGTTACATCGTCGGTTAAACCGGCGACATATAACTGCTGTCCCTTAGTCTTGCCCATAAAATCTAACATGCATTCCCTCATGCTCTTATTTCGAGGAAAGGACGGAATCGGGGTCTTGTCAAATAGGTGGACTTGTCCGTTGACCAAGGTTACCAAACCGTCAGTCTGGTCTTGGGATACCTTCGGGCAGACTTTAATTCCGTGCCCTATTTCTCCGCAATACAAGCAGTCCGTTTTCTTCCAGAACTCGCTTGCTGCGCCTCCTTGGCCATAAGCCTCGGTAGGTCGTTGATCGATCGGTGGTCTATAGGCTCGCACCGCGTTCTTCTGCTTTAATTCAGATGCCATATAATCTTTGAAGAGGACTATTTCTTCTTCCATCTTGATTACTCGGTCAGGGTCTAAATTACTGGTCTGTCCGGCGTACGAGACACCTGTTCCAGAGGTCCTGGTTACAGCCATAAACTTAGCAGCGTCCATAACCTGATCTAAGGTATATGGGTCTTCGCTACCGTTGTTTTCTGCTTTTCCAGCCGTTACCTCAGATATTCTGATTAAGTCTAATCTTCGTTCGACTTCGAGACGGAAGGCCGGGGTTAAACAACCTAGGAACTTCTGAACAAGTTCTCGGTTGGATACCCTAGGGTCTTTGTCATTGACCTTCTTAAGCAGTTTCTCTGCCTCGGCCGCGAAGGCACGTCGTAAAGCTGAGATTTCGGCGACATTTTCTATGCCTAGTCTTTGGTTCTCAGCGCAAATGCGGTCGAGTCGTTTAATGGACCCTTTTTGGAACGCTTCGGCTTCAGGGTAATCTTTGAGAACCGCGGCCTTGAAATTCTCCCAAGTCTTAATGGTTAATTTCGCGGCTAGGATCTTCCAGAATTCGTAGGTCTCATCATCTATTAATCAGAGCACGTTCGCGATTTTCTTGTCTTCGTCGGTAACGCTGCACTCGGTAAATAACTCTTCGACGTCCTCAAAGAATCTCAATAAACCGGTGGGTTCAGAGGCTTTAAATGAGGGCGCTCCCTTGCTTCCTCGGGCAGGGAATTTCTTGTTCTAGGGGACTGCGGCCATCTGGTTTAGAGGTGGCGTAGTTGGTCTGGATGTTGCGGGTAGATCAGAGTTTTCGGGCTCTGGTTCGGGTTCAGGTTCAGGTTGTGGTTCAGGAGGTCGCGCTTTTTCTTTTGCGGCCGCTTTCTTAAGTTCCTGTTCCTTTCGTCTCACGGATGCTCCTTCTCGGGATAAGGCTTTCGCTTTGTCTCGGGTCGCAACAAATAAAGCAGTAGCTGTCGCTGCTGCTTCTGCTCGTTTCGAATTATTAGTCTCTCGCTTTTTGGGTCGAGACGACGAAGCTTTCGCATTTGCTGTGGTAGCGGGGGACGCGGTAACTCCGGTCTGAACTACTGGTTTAGATTTCTTCTGAGTAGAAGATGCCTTAGACAGTTTGTTCAGGTTTTAATCACTAAGGTCGTCTGGTTGAGTATAAACTCGGTTCGGGTATCTCGTTTCGGAGGTACGGTCAAATAAGATCTGAAATGGCAACCCCTCGTGGTGGGCTCCAGATGAGATGCTGGGTTCGGGGTAGTCGTGAAGAGATGCAACGAATGAAGATGGCTCTAACCACCACACTCAATCCTATCCACTCAAATCACACTCAACACAACAACGACGAACGAACGGGTTCTTTGGGGTAGAGGACTGAGAAGCCTCACACCAAGTCAGGTTTCATATTTGACTGGGTCGTAGGGAAGATACTTCGAAGAGGTAGTACTCGACGAGAAGGTCTAGGCGATAGTATAGCATCTCGAGGGACAACACTACTAGGGTCTGTACGGTTTTATAGTGCAGGCACTATGGGGGTTGGTTTGTTGGTCTAATAAAACTCTCTGCGAGTCTTACATCGATTCAACGGTCGGTTTTGAGTACACTGACTCGGTCTGAACTTCGAACACACTGGGACGAAGGGTGAACACACGGGTTCGAAGTACACTGACTTCCTAAACTCGAACACACTGGGACGAGGGTCGAGCACGCTAGCTCAAGCACACTGGCTTATGGGTCTTCGTTATCTCTTAGGTGCTATCCACACGGGGATCACGGTCGAGAGAGGTTTCAAGTCTTTCTTATTGCACGTTCGTCTGCACAAATGAGATGGGAACTCTAGTCTGAATTTCTACAAATGCGAACTATCTACTATATACATGTGCGGCAATCGGTCTACGCCTACTCGAGAAGCCGGGTATCCTGTACCCTAAACAGCTGCCTATTCGTCGGCGCACCGTCGTGTGTCCGTCGGAAATACGTCCGCAATTCCTCATGCATTCGTCGTTATGTTGAATGCGCCGCCGTAGCATTTTACCGGCGGTTCAGTCAAATCGCATCGTTTCTATTCGTGGAAGAGCTCCGGAGAGGAAGGAGGATTAGCCTAAGCTTCCCCTTCCAACGTCTGTCGGAGCGCAACCGATCGTACTGAAGTTTTCCAGTGTCTTTTCCATTCAGTGGCCCAGAGAGTAACCGCGATCGGTGGCTAATTGGTCGCGTCGCGTAAGTCACGTGTGCGCGGATCAGATTCATTCCTGAGATATGATCGAGGAATTCGGGGTTTCCGTCTCGAGATCTGTCGGGAGCGTAAAGGTTGCTGCCCGAGTCCTCAGAGTCATCCGTGGTTACGGCGGGGTCTAGTTCAATACAATCCGGTCCATGCGCCAACTCCTTGGTTCGATGTATATTCCCACGGGATGCTTAGATCGAAGGGACTGGACAGGTCCCCGTCGATCTGATGCTTCGTGACCGAGTATGGAAAGACGATAAGATTCATTATCAGCCTCGCCTCCTGCTGCACTGGGTGTGTCTGTCCCGTGAGGCAACAAGTCAACTAGCTGGAGTCTCGCTAATGACTGCAGTAATTCCCGTTGGTTTGTGTCCAATGAAACGATAATTTCTAGTGAAAATGCGCAAATTCACGCGCAGACGCGAGTGCATCTTATCAGCGACGAAAATGGAAAAGCTGTACGGTGGAAGGTACGCCTTGTCTTTAAAGGCTTCGAACAAATTTATGGAAAGGACTACACTAAAACTACCTCACCGACTGCACGCATGGAGTCCTGGCGCATTCTTTTACATCTTGCGGCCACACTTGGTTTTGGGACGCTCAACAAATTGACATCAAGACTGCGTTCCTGTATGGACTTCTACCTGAGGGGGAGACTCAATACATGGAACAGCCCCCTGGCTTCGAGGAACCGGGCAAGGAAGACTGGGTATGGCTCATCCAGCGCGGCCTCTATGGCATGAAGCAAAGCGGCCGTATCTGGAACAAGACTATGAATGAGAACATGATCTCGTGGGGTTTTACACGTCTCTCGTGTGAATCCTGCATCTATTATCGCAAAACTGATGCCGCTACTGTTATTGCAGCAGTTCATGTCGACGATTTCCTCTCAATCGCAAGTACAAAAGCTGAAAACGAATGCTTCAAAGATCAGATGCGCAAGGTATGGACTATCTCTGACCTTGGCACTGTCCGGTTTGTTGTAGGGATTGCGGTCGAATGGGATCGCCCCAATCACACGGTTAAACTTTCACAGACGGCACTTATCGACAAAATTGTACAACAATTCGGACAGAAAGATGCCACTCCCCTCTCAGCTCCAATGGAACCAGGTCTGAAACTACGACGCGTGGACCGACAATCCATGTCACCCTGACTCACCCACTAGACAGATAGTTACTTAGATGATATTCTCTGACATATGGTCCGCCACAACGGAGAATAGCTAGCAATAGTAGGATACAAAAAAAAAAAAAAAAAAAAAAATCCATGTCACGCGAAGACCAAACCGCGATCGCGAAACTACCATACCGATCCTTAGTCGGTTACCTCCTTTACCTGGCCATTTCCACCCGTCCAGACATCGCCCACGCTGTTCAACAACTATCCCAATTTCTTGATTCGTACTCGTATGCACATTGGAATGCCGCCATTCGAGTCGTCCGCTACCTCAAAGGCACACGCGATCTAAAACTCCATCTCGGCGGCACCAACCCTATTGAACTCCTTGGCTTCACGGACTCGGACTGGGCTAACTGCCTTGACACTCGTCGTAGTGTTGGGGGATATGTCTGGTGTCTTGGACGTGGTGCACTCTCCTGGAGGGTACAGAAACAGAAGACAGTTGCTGCTTCTTCCTGTGAGGCAGAATATGTTGCGGCATTCGAGGCAACAAAGGAGTGTATATGGCTTCGTGCTCTTCTTCTCGCGATCGGTTTTGGACAGTCCGGCTCGACCACGATGCTGTGTGACAATAACGCGGCCATCGATCTCTCTGAAGACCCTCAACATCAAATTTCACTTCATGCGCGAACGCGTTCAATCCGGCGAAATCCAAATCCGATATATTAATACCAAGGACAATGTTGCCGACATCTTCACAAAACCTCTCGAAACCAAGACCTTCACCAGACTACGAGGACTTCTTGGCCTACACTAATGGACTTCCATGCGAGGAGGAGTGTACTCACGGTGAGGAGGAGTGTTGAGATCTAGCCGACACCGTGAGTACTCTTTGTGGTGATTGTACTTTTCTTTCTTTCTCCCTTTACCAATGGACTCTTTATGTACTATGGTCACTATATATACTGTACGATACCCTGGTGGACACCTCAGTCAATTATACAGAGACTGAGGTGAGCCACCAATTATACTTACACTCACAGACACTATACTTACTGTACCGTAGATTAGATCTCCTTATTCTAGGTACAGTACTCAATATCAGTCAATTATACGGAGACTGAGATTAGATCTCCTTATTCTAGGGTTACATTTCTACAGTTTTCTCCTCTCTTCGTCACATCGCTGTGTCTTAAATTCACCTCCCCAGCCCAAAAGCGTCACACTGGTCCTAGATCTCAAGCCATACATATTCTCCCATGGCCTGATGGTACAATGGTATCCGCGCGTCCGATAACTTCACATTCGGTCGTGTCCCGCTCGAAACGGGATTGGGATGTAAGAACGATGAAAAATATTTTTGTTGGGCTCTCCATTGCGTGACCGGCGACCTAAACCTGCACAGGCCCCCTCGCAAGGCCTGTCAGCAGGAGGAGTGGTGCTCAAGGGCCACGTTTAACCGCGAAGAACATAAGTATCCAACTCGTATAAAGGGAGGTGGCGAGTTTCCGGTTCGAATCGGGTTCAGGCCGTGTTCAAAACACTTCGGTAGATTACAGTATGCAAGCAAAAAAGTTCGTATAAAAATGAAGCACTACAAAATCAAAATAGCGAACTACACCTCCACGATCTAAATGACCCGCAACTCATCACCTCCCTCCAGCCCCGATTCTACATCTCAAACACCAAGCACAACCTTACTTGCGGGAAATTGTAGCAGAGATCAACCCACTACCACCATCGCAAAAAAAAAAAGTTAGTCGGTGATCAAACGGGTGTTGGAAGGATGGGACAGCGTACCTCGGTGCTGCGATGGGCATGAACACTTCTGCGCTCGACCTGTACGGATCCGCAATGAAGGGGGATGGGACCGGAAAGAAAGGAGAGGGATAAGGAGTCAGTCAGTCAGTCATGTAGGCGGGAAGGGAGAGGGAAGAGAGATATCGCAGGAATGAAAGGAAGAACAGGAAGAACGGTGGATGACGAATGACGAATGAACGAACAGATAAATAGTGATGAATGACCGAATGCATAGATAAATAAAGGAAAGGACAAAAGGAAGAAAGAGAAGCGGCACGCCATCTCCTGTACTCGGGCCGCTAGACGCAGACCAGACCAGACCCCCAAATCCATGAGAAACCGAGAACACGTTGAAGAGACGGACATCAGAGACTACGCCACTCGAAACCACTCGCATGAAGAGGGGGGTAAGATAGGAGTGAAAACTCAAACCAAAAGCAGAACAGAAAGGCATCGAAAGAAAGGCTCAAGGGAGGAAAATAAAACACGCACGGAGGAACAACATTCTCCACGTCTAAATATTTCATGTCCACAGGGATGTAGTGTTTGTTGGGGAGAACATATGTCACGCTCTGAACCCCAGCGTTCTGCGCAATGATGAGCTGTGCCATCTTGAACAGCGTAGCCTGTGCAGGAACGGTAAGTTTTGATGAAGGCCAAGCAATGAATCAGGAAGAAAGCTGAAGGGCCCGCACATACCTGTACACTGGCACTATCATCCTCTGCAAACACATCCATTGTCACGCCCCTCGCCCTCCCCGCCACCTCCACCGCATCCCATACTCCGCCCTCCCTCCCACCAATAACACCCGCCTCCTCCCCAGGCACGCTAAATTCCAGCTTCTGCTCATCGCTGGGTGGCTTAATTTCCACGGGGGCGAAGGTGTAGGAGAGCTCGACGGAGGTGCTGAATATCCGGTCGGAGACCTCGGCGAGTGTGGTGTAGGTGTCGCGGATAAAGTTGGTGAAGGCGGAGCCGGTAGTTTTGAGGACTGTGGAAGTGAGACGTTGAGGTTATGTGACGGTGAAGGATAAAATGGCGTACCCAGGAGATCGGATATCCCAGATGTCACCTTTCCTATCAATTTATCTTTCCCCGCAGTTGCATCGACCTACGCGTTCAACACAATCAGAACTATGCCAGCCTCATGACCCCGCGAGAACGAACGCACCTCGGCTTTCACAACCCGCTTATCCTCGCCATCCCTAAAGAACGCGTGCGTGTGCCCCTCCTGCTCCTCGGTAACGGGAATACGAGACCAGCGGAGCTGCTCGATGGTGATGAAGGCCTTGTGAATGTGTGGGTAGCGCGAGACGAGGTGCGTGCCGAGGTGCAGGGCGAAGCGCTCAGGGATGAGGACGTGCGGTGAGACTTTCGCTAGGTCTGTGTTTCATACGTGAAGTCAGCGAGAAATGAGGAAATGCGGAGGGTTGAAGTGCGTACAGTACGTTATGTTCTTAACTAATGATAAGAATATTGTAAGGAGACGAGTTCAGAGCATAATACTGGCAGAACGTACTGGAGTCTGTGGCAACAATGACCGAGTTGTCGGCTTCTGTGTAACTGCACGACGCCGTTAATTATTAGTATAATCTACCGTCAAGCACCACGACATACCTAACATCGATATCACCCTCCAATAGCGCCGTAACATTGTACTCGACAACATGGTGCCATTTCCCCTCTCTTACAACACGAAGAACGCGGACCTTGTCTTTACCGTACCGAGCGCTCAGCGTCGTCTCCACTTGGGCCGCTGTGACGGACATAGTGGACGTTTATTGTCGCTTTATGAGACAAATGGATGGATGATGGATCGATAAATCGACGGAAAAGGGACAGGATGGTGTGTCATGGGCGGTGAGTCGCCGACCGTGAGTAGATAAGATATGTCATATGTCGAGATTGAGATAAGATAGGACATCTCGGCCGTTGCCGACCAGCGCTTGCTCGACTCTTAGAGTCACGACCTCCGTCCACCATTCCAACTGCTCCTTGGAATATATTGTAGAACATCAGACGATAGCCCTTCTACAGTAGAGTTCAACTTTACCCTGTGCACTTCATCTCGTCGCACATGTTTTAATTTTTTCCGACCATGCGAAGACCGCCCTCATCAAGGCTGAAAGTCAAAGCTACTCGGTCTCACCTTTCATCTTAAGATTTCGAAACTGCACCCAAGGCGCTAGTTATCGGGCTATCGAAGAGAAGGTTGAGCCCTGTGAAGAGATTGGCCGACGGTGAGACAGGCTTGCTTTAGACACTGCGTATGCGCACGCGAGTGTTCCGTGACCAATAGCGATGTTAAAACGTGTTCGTCAAAGCCCGACGACAACGATGTTCGAAATTACAGAAATACAAGTATTATACATATGCAAGCAAGAAACCAGGCTCGAGAAAGAGGCTAATATGCAATGCTCACCCTCCTACCCTCATACTCATCCCATCGATTCAGCGCAGCATCAAAGACAAAGTGAGCAACATCCTTCCTCGAAATCGTCCATCCACCGAGCTCCTCCTCGCTCACCCGATACGGCGGCTTCCCCTTTCCTTTCCCTTTCTTCCCCTCCACCTCCTTCTCCGCTACACATTCCCCATCCGTCAACAACGCCGGCCGAATAACCAGAATTCTCTTCAGCGTCCCCGGTGCTGGAAGACCTTCTCGCTTCTTCCACTCGCTCCCACCCATGACATCGTCCCCGGGCTCACCATCGTCCTTTGAGTTCCAGTCCCACCCTGCACAGTGTGCGATCACGCGCTCGGCGCCGACCTTGTCCTTGTGTGGGATTGCGAGGAAGTATCCGTATAAGGGCTTCAGTGGGAGCGGGAGGGAGGCGTGAGAGGTGCGGGTGAGGCCCGTTGAGGAGATGGTGATCAGTTTCGGCGCGGGTTGTTGCTGGGGCATGGTGGTGAGGACGTTGAAGAGGGATTGGGTGACGAGATTGAAGGGTGTGATAACGAAGCCTTTCGTGAGGTGGAATTTGGGTGTTCCACCTGTGGACAACGGCAGATATTAGAGGTGAAATTGACGGTTCGAAACGTGACTTGTTACTTACCGACTGTGAAGAGCAGAAGGTCGACGACACCGGATGGGCTATGTGTGGCTGCTTCCGTCCAGGCGCGTTGCACATCATCTTTGATGAGCGCATCGCCTTTTACAAGAAATGCCTTTCCAGATTTGACATATGACTGTATCTTTTCGTCTTTGTCGAACACAGAAGGCGAACGAAGCAGGAAAGTGACAGTATGTCCTGCATCTGTTACAATGATTCAGTTATCCGAAAACACGTTGTATCGTACTGAGAACATACCTAAGAATCGCACAGAAGAGAAGTATCCGATGTTGCGAGAGCCACCGATGGTGAGAATGTTTTGAGACATGCTAGAAGCGGTGAAGGTTCGAGATATCGTTCAGCGTCAAATATTGTCGCCTTTATGTACTTCGTAGCCAGGTACGACCTGGTTTGCGCAGCGTCAAGGCATGTGAGTGGAATTCGGACGAAACATAACAGTCCCTGGTCTAGATTCTCATGACACTTCCGACCGGCTCGGTAGCTGAGCCACGTGGAGGCTGTGCTGCACTTTGCCTTCGCGCGCACAGACCATGCTTCTCAATGTCAATGCGATGGAACGGTTGATATTTCCTGCCTTCATGGAATTCCTTTCGAATGCACTGAATCCAAGGGCTTTCGCGCTGTAGTCCAATTCGCCGACGCTAGCGGCCAATTCACCACACTCTCTCACTTGTTTCATGTTTGACCCCAACGGGCACAGTCACCGAACTTGCTTCATGGACCATGCTGCTGCGGGGAAAGCCCTGGAAACCGGAACATCAACCTTTATGATGTATCACGATTATGAACTACGCAGCTAAAATTCAGTGTTGAGTCTTTTGCCCATCTCCCTGTTCGGGCCTTCAACAATGTCCGTGATTTCGTGTAGGAATGCCCAACCAGATAAATTCGCTTATGGCCAGGACAACAGCCCTTCGACAGCAGCCTTATCTATCGCCGAATTGAAGTCGCTCTGTGTACTTGTAGCATCACGTCTCGTGTAAGATAGCGCGATACACGATATCGCGATAAGTATTCTTTTGGTCTCTCGATTTGCAGATTCTTTCCCATCCACAACGTGATGCTTCATGACGCCGCTGATGAGCCTACGTGTCTACTCTCTGCCTAAAGATATATGCTCTCATATGTACGTCGCACAGCAAGTCCTCGGAATACCAGAATTAACAACTGTTCTCTTGTGCAGACGCTTAACACCCCTCATGCATCGTCACTGCTACTCCCATAACGCTCACGCCACACCTCGGCATCGGTTTGCTCTCCTTTGTGCGGACTTCTTGCGCCAGCAACGTCAGTGCCCTCCAGTTCTCGTTGTTCCACTTCTCCACCGCCTCTACCTTTTTTGATCATTGATCTGCTTCCTGCTCAAGAACCTGCTTTCGTTGTGGCTGCTGTTCATTCGTTGCCTTCAGCCGTTTCCGCCTCAGCTCCTGCTTCAAATGTTGGATTTCGGTGTTTTGCTTCTGCCAGCCAGCCCAAATTTTCCTGTGCGCCACTGGTGCCTTTGCTACTTCCTCCTTCGACACTTTATCCCCGGCGCGCCACTCAGGCCCAGGTCAGGCAACAGAAGCATGTCTCGGAAGCGTCATGTGCATCGAGCGTGCCTCGAGCTCATCGAACCAGGCGATCGCAAACCCCGCGCTGAGATGGATCTGTCTTCACCACCGCTGAGTGCACGGGGATTGAGAGTCTGTTCGCCTTGATGCGCGAACGCGAGAGCCGCGGGGAGGGCGAGAAGAACAGCAATTGTTCGGCTATACATCTTTCACGTCGCCGATGTCATGGATGTCATGGCCTTGAATTTTTGTGTGTGGTCGTACTTCATGAACCAACAGGTTGAATAACACATGTTTTAAAGGCTTCCATAACTCGACTATTGGACCACAAACTCTGATAATCATGGTGGATACATCGACGTTCGATCACATAGGCCAAATCTTTGCTCGGTATCATTGCCCGCGGTGTGCCTCCCCGCCATGTGTTCCTACAAATCCAGACATGAGCTCATAGTACATGGAATCTCGGTAGCGTGTACGGCTGCCCCCGAGGCTCGGAGATGGTGGTGAGTCTAATGGTACGAAATATCAGCACCGCTTATCCCACGTATGTTTTTAGAGGATCCTTACCCAGCGTAAACGGCATCGCTTTGCTACTATCGAATATGTCCAGATCTGGATAGTTGAAGCCGGAGTAATCGACAGGCGAGTGCCTCTCCTCAGTGTGCAAAACATAGTCCTTTGAAGGCGACATTCGCTGGTATCGCCTAATATCTCCTTCGGACGTCTGTCCTCTGGTATCCGAGTTCTCGAAGACAGAATAACCCTCACTGTATCGTGGATAATCCTTTCCGTTGTCGTCTTCGGGTCCTTTCATCCATGGGGGGGTTGGCGGTCGCATATACTTCCACGTTTTTCCTTCGTGCGACCCTTCTTCTCTCTGGTTGTCTTTTCGCATTGAATCATTGTTCGATTGGCCTTCCAATCTCGTATCGTGAGGTATTCCCATCGGGGGAATTTCTTTATCCACAATGTCGTCGGTCACGCCGTCCTGGGGTCCAAGCGGGGTCTCCGTTAAGCCAATCCGCCCATCTTCTGGCGCCCGCGATTCTGAAATCTCAAGACGTGCTGCCCTGGAACGGATCTTCCTGAATCGATCATTGTCAGCTTTGTCACACAGCCTCCGCACATTTCTCTTACCAGCATTCATGTCCAGCATGACTAGGGCATGTCTGTGCGTGCTGCTTCACTAACTCGAGACCCGCTGTCAGTTGGACGACGTGACCACACCCATTGCATCGAGCAAAGCGAAATCTCCGTGGTGGCATTCGGGGGAAAATCGCTGGAGTGCACTTGGTAATGTTCGGAGGAGGGTGATAGTAGTAGAAAGTGTCGAATGTCGGAGGGAGAATGTTGCTTGAGATCCTGCTTTTAAAGCTATTGGGTGGACTAATTATTCAATGTCTCCGCCGTCGCGCGTTGTCATCGAGACGAAGGCATCCCGCTTTTGTCAATGTTCGTTCGTCCGTTTATTGTTCTTGTTGTCCTCTTCGTCGAGAAAATATGATGCGAGTTCGCCTGCTTGACGAGCCCTTAGTCCTTTCCTCTGCATGCATCGTGGGCCCGAGCAGTAGTTGTTGACAGTTGTTAAGGAGGAACAGCGGTTTCAAGGTTATTGTCACCACTCATGAGCCTTGAGGCATCATGAAGTGGGCTCGTCGGGGCAACTTGGGAAAGCAGTTCGCTACATAACGATGAGGATTCCTCGCATGTTTCAATCTGTGACTAACCCACAAAGGGCCAGAACTTGAATGCGTTGGTTTTGAAGTGCAGATACCACGTCAGGAGGCGATAGTGAGTTCGAAGTCGAAATCATGGTAGCACGTGCAAGAGATCTAGACATGCATCACCAGCATGAAGGAGGCTTTGTTCTGGATACCGCATCTCAATCTCGCATTGCTTCCTTCGATTTCTTCCTCCTCAATCCAATTCTTTGGCATTCTATTGTACATTGAAAATGATGGCGGTTGTCACTATGTGTCATCCCTTTTTTGTTCTCGCCCAGGGCGCATCCCACAAAGTTCATCCGGATACTCCCGATCCGCAAGGCAAAACTTCGACGACGTCGACTCAATCGTTCCTCAACACCGTGTCCAGCCAACTACTAGTTCTTCGCGCAGGTTTAGGGGCCTCAACGCTATAAACTTGTGTCTGGAGGTCCTGTTCTTTGGGAACTGGGTGCGTAGACGACGCTGAATCTATGTCAAAACGGTGTCAAAACCCAATCTAACCTGCATTACTTGAAGGACGGAAAGGGTGAACCTCTTGAAGTGCTGACAAGAACCCCGAAATTTACATTCTGAGGCCATCGCTCGAAGCTGGCATCCAACAATTCCTCTCTTAACCTGTCGGTGGGACCTTGGGCCGGTTTCGGCATGAAGGTCATTCGACGTTGATATGGAGTCCTCTCGTCCTATCTTGCTGGTACAAGTGTAAATCTCCCTGGCTTGCGTGAGCACTCGCTGTCTTCTTTGGGCGCCAGAATGCATCGTGTTGGTGTAGCTGCGGTTGCGGATTCTGTCGATGTTCCCTCCGAGCTGTCTTTTGAGAAGAATTCTGCAAGAGCGGTATCTAATGGCGAGGTCGTAATCTCCGATGGTAAAACTGGTCGGGCTTGCAAGATATCTCCTGTCCGTGGTTCGGCAGGCTCGTCTTCCTCCGGCTCGGGGGCTTCCTCAGACATCGTGATGTCGTCAGCCTTTCCGGCATATACCTCTTCCAACTCTTTGTTCCGTACATCAAATCTTAGTCCTCGAGCCAATTCAGTGGAAGCCTGGTCAGGATACCTACCCCTATGTCTGATATATCTTCCTCCTGCTCGAAGCCAGGACAACGCTCCTTGTGCTCAGTCCGCGGATGAATGTAGAGCCCACCACCCCGTATCCAGCACGATGTCCGACCCACATTTGCAATAAACCACTGGTAGTACGACATCCTCTACAGATGGGTCCTTCCACAACAGTTCCAATTTCTCATTTAGCGTCTGATAAGGGCCCCTCGGCTGCCCAATCTTCTCCATGACTTGATTCCGTTGCGCTGCCTGACGTGCTTTCGTTTGTCTGTCCTTTGGGGTCGGTTGTGGTGGAAGCTGAGCATTAGTACCATGCGACTTCTGCCGAGCTCTGTTAGAGTTCCTGGTTCTTTGTACGGTGAGAGGCGCGATGTTCGATATCTCGATCATTCTACGGTGATAGATACCAGGTAGACTTAGCGCTGTTCACCACTATTCAAGTCTTGCCAACTCACCGGACATCCGATTGTTTCTCTTGGTCCCTTGTCCTCTTTCCTATCTTGCCCTTTCTGCTAGAAGTGCAGGCTGGCCTTTGGATTCTCGGTCGATCAGGACATTGTTATACGCAGGTGAACCAAGTCTCCATCGCCACCTTGCAATGATGCCACAGATATTATGCTTCGATGCCGACGAGGTGCATACCCTGCGTTTTCAGTGCCCTTTATTGTTCGCTGAACTCCACCATTCAATCCGACGATGCTGCACCTGTCTTTTCACGCTTTTCAGTATTGCCATCGTGGGGGGCGTGTTTCTCATTATGACTCGGACTTTCCTTACAGTTAGGTTCCATCCATTATGACTTTTCATATTGCTCCAGCGTCAACAGGTGCACAATGTTTTTTTCTTTGTCTACGCTTCAATTTCCAGACAGGTAGTGTGCAACGAAGACGAGAAGAGGTATGGCAGCACGTCGATTATTCAGACGAAATCCCTGATGGGGAGGCCAGCGGAGATGTCCCAACTCACTCCACCCAAAATAAATGATCAACAATCACACTCTGCCTTCGAATTTCAGGCGCCAGTATCCGAAGTATGCTCCCAATCCCTAGGAGAATCTCGCCTCATGATCATGCGTTGTTAACGGAATCGAATGTCATAAATGGAGATGAGCAATCGATCAAAAAGGTCGTCTTTTTCATTTTCCGCGAAAGTATCTCGACGTTCACGCTCACTTCAGCACGTAAAAGGTTCCGGAACTAATACATCGCCACCACGGTAGGGATAACGTCGTGTTCTAGACAACGTAGTATTTTCGATGACGCAGTAAAGTTTAATGATTCAAGGTGACGGACGGCAGATTATTTTATACGATAATGAGCGGGGTGCCGATGGAATTTGAAATCGCTCCATCATGAAAATCGGTGATCCGTAGGGAAGCCAGCCATTAAGATGACTCCGCACAATTTTTGCGGTGCGTTGAACACGGGTAACGGGACTGGCGGGGTGATGGGGACTGGGTAATGTGGTCCGGAGACATTTAATGGAGTACGATTGGGGAAGGGAGATCAGGAAACCCGGGAGCGGAGGGCCGGAAACCTCCCGTGTCGTAGGGCAAGCTGATCCGTCCATACTGGCCAGAGATGAGGGAATGCAATTGGCTACAGGAATTTGAGGAACAATTAGAGTGAGCCGCCTATCATTGAGTGTCGAGAAGTGTTGAACCAGGGGTTCATTTCGTTTCCAGTCCCAGAATGGATGGAGTTTCTCGAGAAGAAACCGGACATGGTTACATCTAAAGGGGATGCTGGTTGAGGAAATCGCGGAGAATCAGACGTCGGTCTCGATAGTGGTGAGGTAGGAGCGTGTGGGTTGTGCCGAGAATGCCGCAATCAGGAAGCTGCGGAAGACAAGGCCCAAAAATGTTTGACGCTCTCATCAGATGGGTGAGGCAATTGCCATTCAACATGCCGTGTGACAAGTTGCAAGTGAGAAGAGTCTGGGGAGAAGATAGAAGAGCAAACAGATATCTGTTGCTGATGGGTTAGCCCGACAGAGTGGTGCACAAGTGGCACTAGTCCAAAACGAGGCGATTATCCTTGTGATTGGGCGAGATGGGAATTTAACCACTACGCTCTCCGTTTCGTTGTCCTGTTATCAATCCGTGGATATCGCGGAGCATGTACGGCAGGACTGACGTTGTGTACTGCGAGTTCCTGCCCATTCAAAACGAATTACCCCCAGAAACATCAATCCACACGCGGCTTGAAGAAGCCTCGTCATGGGACGAACATTGGAGTGGGAAGGCAGTACGAGTATGATGTTTCTGGCCGACAGGAAGTGTTTTAATGCTCGGCGTGAAACCAGATGTCTTGAATCGACATTGTGAGAGCGAAACCGGTGTGAAGATTGACCCATTTGTGTGTCTATCGACGACATCGGAGATAGAAGCGCAACACGGGAACTTGGAAGCAATTGTGCTCAGTGCGAACACTTAGATTTTCGGCGATCTATGCGGAATAAACGGAATGAGATGACGGCGGGAACGTCGGCGTTGCAGTTGGCCAATGGGATGATCAATTGGGCGCCATTTGTACATGTTGTGTTTGGACGGCATCGATGATGCCGACGATATGGTTGGAAAGCAGGCTCTCGTTGGCTACCATCCAGCCAGCACACCACCAGGATCCATTCCATAACTGCTAGCGACTCATGGGTAGGAGAAAAATCGAAATTCAGCCCATTACTGTGAGTCTCAGTGGTCTTTCGCGGTGCATCTATCCGACGTCTATTCCCGAGGGCGCAAATTTTAACGCCCCATCTCCCAAATATACGTCTCCTCGTCTGCTGTGAAGTAGCCGCTTACTGCCAACTTCCTTATACTTAGCATGAACGTAATCGTTCAGTGACCTTTTTAAAGGTACGTCTTGCCCTGCTTTTACTCAATTTTCTGCTATTTTTGACCGGAGTCTTGGCATTTCCATCTTTTTTTATATTCAATCGTCCAGCGTAAAAACGGACTTTTTAAGAAAGCATACGAGCTTGGAGTGCTATGTTCCGTCGACGTTGCGGTCATCATCTTCGGTGTGCACTCTTTCATTTTCGTGGTTAAGAGACGCCAAGGTCGACTCCGCGTCGATTGCTCCTGACCCTGGTTCTATTTTTATCATAGAGGAACGTCCAGGCCATCACCTCAAGCTCTATCAGTACTGCTCCTCCGACATAAGCGACATGGTCCAGCGCCATCTGCGGGTGGGTCTACCATGATCTCAAAATCACTGTCTCTCATGTCTCATGCATCTCTGTAGCACGATGGAGAGAAAGATACGCGCGGGCCATCTGATTTTTCGGGAAATGTTCAAACAGGGCCCAAGATGGATGGCGTCGGCGGGGTCGACGACGATGACGGGGATGATGACGGGGATGATATAATGATGTCAAGAGGTGGGGCGAGTAAACGAAGGGGTGATGAAAGGATCAAGAGCGAGATACTGAACACCGACGTGGGTTTCTCCTGAATTTATCCCGTGTCTTCGTTGTTTACGTCGTTGCAGCTCGACTACATTCCACCAATGCCGATGCATACCCAGTCAGCCATCGGCCTCTCACCGTCGATGTCGATGTCGCAGCACCAGCACCATCAGCACCCAATCTCCAGTGATCGCCTTGGGCCAGTTCACCACCACCAAAGCAAGCGACCCCGCTTAAATAGCCCTCCACCACCGCACAGTACCCAGTACAGCCGCCTCGGGCACCAGCCACAATCTCGGTCGCCCTCAGACGATGCTATGGCCCCGTCTACTGCGGGCCCTGTCGGCGGATACACCTACCACCCGTCTCAAAACTTCCACCCACCGACCCACCACTCCTCGCACCACCAGCCCTCGCAATACCCACAATACACACCCCTCTCCCACTCACATGGCCATGCAACACCTCCTACACCCTCGTTCATTCCACTCCAACCCGACTTCTCCTCGCGCCCACGCGGTATCAGCACAAGCAGCAGCGGGTCCTTTCTTCCCACCGCTCGAAGCACCTCAGGAAGCGGGTATGGAGGGATCTATGCACGCGGGTCGAACACCAGTGGTGGCGGTGGTGGTGGTAGTGGACAACCTCCCGATCGCGGTGGTGGGCCGGCCAATCGGGACTTGTTTACTGCGTACCTCGATGCAGAAGAACACCATCGTGTGGCGCTTGCACGGCGTAGTTCGACGGCGAGTTCTTCGACCACCGCAGCCCCCGCTGGGTTTTCGCTCGATTGGCCTGTGCATGTTCCACCCCCGACATCTGCTCCTCCGTCCAGCCATGTTGGACAAGGAAACACGAGTGCGGGCCGTGGCGATATTAGAACCCCCATTTCTACAAGCGGGGGTGGTCGGGGTGGTAACCGGGCAGTAGGGGGAGGAGAAGGAGCTGGTGTGGAATGGCTTGACTTCCTCTCTGGTAGCAGCCCCAGCAGATCTTCGACAAGTGCCGCTCCTACCAGTACGTCGAGTGTTGGCCCACCCACGTCAACCTCGTCCTCGACGAGCACCACCTGGGAACACGATGAATCGCGTGGTGCAGGTAGCGCAGATGCGATGTCGATCGATAATATGGCGCTATTTCGGATGAATAGTGGAGATGTGAAAAAGGATCCGGGGGCAGGGTAACGTTGGACGTACGTATTGGACACCCTTCGTTACCTCCTTAACAGCCTGCTTTGACTTTGACTTTAAGTTTCTTTTCCGTCGTTCCTGTCTGTTGCCTGTTGTTCATTATCGGCTGTCGTCCTTTCTTGCCTGATCCATTTCAGTCGAGTGCACCGCCATCGACACTTCCTGTGCGTCTGTTCCTTGCTATCAGGGTGTCCCACTCTTGTTCGTCGATTCGAAAGTAACTCGTTCTTCTGTACAGTGTATCCACTTGTCCGTACACAGAACAATCCTTCTGCTTTCAAATCCTCGTCACCATTGATCCACATGGAAAGAAACAAACATGGATGATTGGACTCACGCACTGCTTTAAGCCTCCTTTGAAGGATTCAGTGAGGTTTATGTTTCCACTGCTGAAGAAAAACAAGATTAGACTTTTCTTCACTTCGATGGACGTGCGGTCACGTCATCATTGTAAGAGGTCAAACGTTCAACTGTGGCTGTGCTAAGATCCCCGTTGATCTCGACCACCACTACCATTGAACGATAGTCAAATATCATTCATCCCTGTCTTTCAATCTGCCTCATTTCAATGAACAAATTTAATGCTCGATTCCTCGTTCTACGCCCTTCAAAACCCGTTGTGCAACGGACGTCGCACAGATCTTCAAGTGATCTCGAATTTGTTTAATGCACCTTTGTGTGATGCTCACATCGGCAACGACCAATGGAAAATGGGATATTACTTGAATACCCAAAGGGAAATATGTATTCCTGTCTTCTGATCATACAAAAACTTGGGTGAAATTCGAGTGGTGAGTGACACATCACAGACGCGCTTGTCGAATTTTTCTCGAGATCGCCTCTTTATCTATCATTCTTGTACTGATTGCTATACTGCCGCTCACTAGTCTTCCCGATCGGTGGAGATCTAATGCGATGTGATCCTCGGGCTATGCTTGCGCGGTGTTCTCTCGATCACCCAGTGTCTGGGAATCAGCGCACACAAAAATAAGACCTCCGTCGCTCTCGGGTGCTCCTGCAATCGTTGTGCTCGTTCTCGGCAGCCGACACCTGATCATATGGCTATGAATTTGCGTGGTAAAGCTGGCCATCCTTTTCTCTCCACTCCTACTCGAGAAGCTGTTCAGCCCCCGCGTGGTTGTCTGCGATCTCCTCAATACCAGGTGACTTCGGCGGACTGCTTTATCTCCTGCGACCTCTTTCACGATTCCTTTTTGATCACGACAGTACCCCTTAATGATAGGCTCTGGTTCGGTTCAACCAATCGGCATCTTTGAACCGTCTATGCGGAACATAACCTACATCCACGTTCATCTCGGAAATTGGCGCGTCGTGATGATCAACTACATGCCCACGGACTCGCCAAGGAACGAAAATCCTTCCCCACGCGTCCATATGCTATAGCCTATTAGGAGGCGTCGCCTTCGTTCATCTGAAGTGAATCTGAGGTCTGCTGATGCTTTTCAAGAGAATGGTGGACTATCATAAAACTCGTGTCGCCTGATAAGTTCCAAAGGAGTTGGGAGTGCTGCCTGAAGTGTCACCTATGGATGATAATTCACATGCACAGGCTTTCTGACTAGAAGAGCGTAAACGTTTCCGCTTCACAATGAACGATTTGACAGAGCATTGGGCTCGCTTGCATCATCATTGTACGTGGCTCGTGAGTGACGGGCCCATTGATTGCGATTTCTCTTCCCCTCCTCGTCTAGGTTTTCTCAGCTTCACTCTCGTCTCGTCCATCGACTCGATGTTGGTGCTCGATCTTGGGGTCGCCAATCCAAGTCATTGGACAAATTGTGGTTTGACGTTTCATCTAAGTTCAGTTCCTCGACTGACATCAGGCCGACCAAACCTTATACACTATCGATCTGACCAACAGCGCCTGGCCACATATCGATTTCGGAGGCTTTGCATGGCTTGCTGCGCGGTTGTCAGATGTGTTCTTTTATGTGACACCCCTCTTCTCCTGTATAACCTTGTGACGTTTCTCTTTGGGACCATCTCTCACGTTTGATGTTCCTCGTTCTGTCAGAATCAGGTGCTTCAAGCAGGTTTCCGTCTCAACATTCAGCGCTAGCACTCTTTAATCATGACCATATCAAGTCATGATCATCAGTGTTGCTTTTCTTGTAGTTACGACCTTCTCGTCATACTCACGAAGCCTCGATGCTTCCCCACACGCGGCGGCGAGTGGAACGCGGTCAATTGGATTTGCGCCAGAATTCCTCTCCTCTCGACGATTTCTCGTGAGTTATTTCTTTGCCTTCTTCTATCTTTTATTGTGCCAAGTACTTATTGTTTAGTTCCCCCAGAGATGGATTTTTTGACGGTGTTACTATTGGGAGGCTTACACATGCCTTCGTGTCTCTTAGAAAATGGTATCGATTTTTTCGTGTGGTAGTGATGTCTAGAATTGTGCTAGCCTTGATGAAAGGCCGACGCCACTCTGATCAGTCCATAGGGAAGCGGAAATTGAGACGAGCCACCAAAACATCATCCGAATGTACAATTAGGAGCCCCATGCCACGCACACAATGGCTGCACCTACGGAGGTTCCAGAATATATAGTTATCGCCATAGTCGCCAACCTCAGCCCAGATCGTTGAACCTTAAAGTCCTGTACCTCTGTGGCCCAGCCAAGTTGTTGTATAATCGGATCTCCCTTGATCTAACTTCCGACTCATTATGTCCACCTCACTTACAAAAGATCGCTACTCACGCAAAACCCTTTAATCTGCACCTACTGTATGTGTGCAAGCTCGATCGTATTTTTCAACATGGAAGTGCACCGGAATTGACAGGGATTGGTCCCTCCGTCCCCGGGTTTGCGATCTGACCATGTCTTGTCCCGAAACGGGCATCTATCCTCATGATCACCTTCCCTGGAACGGTGTGGCGTCTCATCTGCATTCTGTTATCGATAATCTAATACGGTCACCATCCCCGAGCTGCTTGGCAGGCTTGTTGGGTTGCACGCTGATCATCTTCCACGCTGCGCCGAGCTCCAACAAGTGATTGTGCGGTCTTGTGGTATCGAAGCCAATCCAAGCTCCGAACTTCCTACTGTCGGCGAGCTCGCTCGAAAACATCAGGTTCACAATCCATGCTCAGTTGGGTATGGCACTCGTATCCAGAATATCTGATGTATTTCTGAACGATCCACAACGCGAATTCAGAATGTCCCCAATGTAGGAAAATCGATCTATCAGAGTTGAAAGTGCTACGATCTATCGATCTAAGCTTGATATCATCCCGCAACTTCACTGGGAGCCTCCTTACTTGGAGGAATTCCTCGAAAGGTCAATTTCAACTCCGAATAGGCTGGAGAAAATAACGATGAATTGGACACAGCGGAGGGATGATCTGAAACTTTGGAATGCAATGGATCATCCATTGCCGAATGCAACAAACATCGTTCACGCACACATCCACCTTGGTGTGCCGAACCTGATCAGGAGTACTGTGACCGACGTTGTTCCGGAGCGGCCGTTTCTGGTCTCTCGGGGTGGAGTGTCGGTCTATACTGGTGATAGGTTGGCCTGGGCGTGTCCCAGCAGAGCGATGTGAGGTGATGATCGATCACCACAATTAAGTGAACGTACTGAATGGATGTGAAGGTTAAATGAAAGACTTTACGTCGATAGCGTCGCCGTCCATGAGGGAAAGAAGTGGTTGGCATATGAGCATGAGGAGCAGATCACAAGCAGTCAAAGACATGGTTAGACGGAGACAGGGACAGTATGTAACCGAGTACTGTGATCTTCTGAGGCAGCGCTGTATGCTGTCCGTAATCACTTTCAGGGCACCAGCAACGATCCAGCGTTCTGAGTGTTGAAAAAACTGGGATGTAACTTGAGTGGGCGTCCACTCCTCTGTAGTTCGTCCCATCGTCCTCTTGTCCTCTTCCCACGTCTGATCCTTGGGGCCAAGTGTCTGTGATTCCAGCACTGGTGACGCCTCCATGCTAGAGGACTCGGATCGTTGCACTGGCCTCTGCCAGTGACGAGCGGCGCCGGCGGTAGTACTGCTCTATCGTCTTCAGAGAGGAGCGTATCGAGGTAAGTAGCTGCCGATGAGGTGTGCGAATGGGTATGGGCGATATCGAGGATAAATGAGCAGGCGCAATGGTGAAGTCGATCCGATCATGAGGTCCTTGAGGGACACAATGGGAGAATAAATGCACCGTCAAACCTCTGAGGGAGTTCAGTACATCTCGTCATGACGGGACCAGATAGTCAAGTCCTGGTTCCAGCAGAGATCCAGTGGTATTTGGTAGAAAGCGAGCTGGGAACAGTTCTCCAAGCCTGTGGTCGAAGCCCTGACGGATTCCGGATCTTGTGCATGCTGAGGACACGCTCAGGTGGCGACACGGGTTGTGTCGAGGCCCAGACGACCACAAACCGTTGATCAGCCACACGTCAATACAATAGCTGACGAATGCCGCTACAGTCCAGATACACCAATAGGACGAAGACGCCTTCAGTGCCTCGTGTATCCTCCTTGACATCGTTGTTGATGCTTCCACGAGGGCGGATGAGCACTGTCCGTCTTGCGGCCCATTTAAGGAAACCTGTGATGCCTCCGTGCCCTAGAAAGATCACCATATCCTCGACGCCACTCCTTGGTGAGCCGAAGACACATTGAGAACGTAAGGACAGTCTCAATTAGCTGGAAAATCGCGTTATTCTGGTCGACGCTTGCATTCGCCTGGAACTACAAGCAGAAGGCTCGAGCCTTCTCTGAAGAGCACGGATTAGTTCAAGACGATCATCCACGATAGAATACGCAGTGACTCACTTTTAGTTTCGAGGAAGGATGTGTTTTACATTGGGTCGAGCCCTATGAGGAGGGTGACCGAGATACTGATAGCAGCACGAGTCTCCTCCGGATGTTCCAGTTGATAAGATATGAATGAAGATCTGTCGGTCTTCAGATAGTGTTATGGGGTAAGCTGAGTGAAGACGTACAATCGATGGTTGTTTTGACTTTGTGGACCAGGATTCTTCTGAGGCTTTGGATGTGTAGCGACAGTATCATGGTCTCGCTACTATTAAGCATATCTATATGAGAAGAGCCTTCCCAGATAAAATCTATATATAGGTTAGGACGAATAGCACAGCGGCGTAGTATTGAAACGGGGGCTTGCATATCACTCCACGTATCCGTAACTCACTGTCCTCGCATCCCATTATTTTTTGAGGTGCAGCGTGACCAGTCGCCTGTCCCAAGAGGTGCGTCGAGCTTGCGGATTCGTGATTTGCCTCCAGTACCGAAGTAGGGAGCCACATAAGCCACATAAAAATTTTTAAGTCAGTTGTGGGCATCATCTCGCCGCCGCTCGCCTGTTTTTCCTGCGTTCGCCTTCTTGCATCTGACTTCCAACGCAACCATTCAAGGTCACGTCTGTGCACTAAATAAGTAATTTGACACAGACTTCGGAAAAGTGAATGTGCACCTTGTATTATCTTGACCGCTGGTGTAAATAGCGCTTTATTCCCCTCGATAGTCATTGTTCACTGTGCAAAATGTTGACCAGCACTCGAAAAATTCGTTTCCGTGGCAGCAGGGGCTTCCGCAGCTTCAGGGGAAGGGTCAAGTCCTTCGTCAGTTGCTGGACCAGACCGTGATGTTCGCTTGAGCAATGTTTCGAAGCATCCTTGATGCTGAGCACTGAGGTGTCAGAGGCAACCATAATGGCGCTGGGAACACCATTTAATTTTGACAGTGTTAGGACCCATCGCGGCCATCATGTTGTCAATTGATCACCACCACCAGGAGCTCGTGAGTGCCGAGCAATATTTGCTTGCGGAACTGGGGAATTGAATCGGATTGGTGATGTTTGTTCGCTCATCCGAGAAGTGTGGAAGAAGGCAAGATCAATGGCCGATCAACATCCGTTGCCATCAAAACGTCGGTGGCGGTTGATTTCGACGATATCAACAACTGGCACCAACATCGCGTCCAGGATATCGCTCATTGTTTCATGTCTCCTGGACGCCTCCACCGTCTTTTTTCGACCGAGTGCTATCAATCGATGCTTCTGTGGCCATCTCACGCGATCAAGACAAGGTGCTCCACAAATCGTGACGGAAAGGTGAATAGTGACTATGGTCAATTTTTCATTTAAAACAAAGGCTTTATCTCGCTTCATCCAATCATAGCGTGCCGCCTCGTACTCCAAAACTTCCACAGGCCTACATTCGATGTCATTGCTGACCAGTTGTGAAAGAAATGTGAGTATGTGCTTTACATCCACCGTGTCATTTTGATGCGGAAACTCCAATTACTTTTAGGGCTTCTCCTGCCGACTACGGAATAATAAATACACAAGTCTGAGAGGATAAACCCAACCGATGTCGTAACGATATTGTCTTCGATTAACCAGACGAATAGTGAGTCCCTGGTTGCTCAAATTTCTAAGCATCGTTATGAACCTCTTCTATGTAGTGTCGAGAAATCGCTATATACATCAGCATTATGGACTGGTCAATTTGCCTGAAGATCCGCAGGAGCGCGCTAGAGACTAAGAGCGGTGTGAGGAGGAAGAGCAAGCAATGAGGAAACGGTATCGACCTATTTCTTAGCATTTCTTACGATAATTTGACCGTCCTCCTCTCCAGAAGAAACCTTGTTTGGGTGGATGAACGCCGTCGATCGAATCGTGGTCGGGGTGGATAGATGCAACGACCTCAATATAGAGAACCGATTTAACTCGTTGTTTAAGACACTCCCGTCCCTGCAACATCAGCGGAGATGGCTTCCATGATCACGCCACGTAGGCCTTTGAGATTACAATCCCTGACATATCATTCTCACGTACATGCTACAGGTTCATTTCCCAGAGGATTTCTTGGTCCTGACCACGGAGATCCAGATGACGCAGATCATCAACGTCGACGAGCTCACCAGATACTGCTTCGAAGCTGCGGTATATGGTACGTATTCCCTCCGGCCTCTCCTGAACATGGTTGATGACGACGGTTCTACTTCACAGCAAAGGCTTTCCATGGCTTTAATCTACAACGCAGTATCAGAAATTTATCTTGAGGTGCTGCTAGCCTGTGTTTATGAAGGAGGAGGGAGGAATTAAATCGAGAAGCGAGGTCCGTATTCCCTCTTGACGTGCATATCCATAATCTGACCCGCGCTCAATGTCAGTTACTCCGACTCTACAACTCGGCCACTATGACGCTTCTCTCCTCGCCAGACCAGGATTTCGTTTGACAAGGATCAAGTCTGTCTTCTCCCGGCACCTCCAACGTATCCGCTGCTCTCGAGCTAACACTGTATTCTAGCAGTCGATGTGCTGCTTCAGCGCTACTCTATGCACTTCTTGTTGTTAGGGAACTTCGAAGATCCTGTGTCGTGTCTTCAGAGAGCCTCCCGAGACTTGGAGAATAGATGATTAAGTGGGACTGCGTGGGCTACGGTGGTGCTAGGTGTACTTTGAGAGAAGTGGGAGTGCTTCGAAGTTGTTGGGACAGTGTTGGCGATGTAGTAGGCTACGCGTAGTGTTATATCTCACTCGAACCTCAGGGACTGTTGGAATTGTCGCGGAAATGGATGAATTGTGACGGGCGAGGGGTGAAGTATGCAGAGACGTGTTTCGATAATGGCGTAGCTGATATATTGGCACATCTCGTGCCTCCCCCGAGTTAGTACTTTTCATGAAGAATGCAGATTGCCCAGTTAAAGGGCATTCAGCGCCTGTCTAACGAAAAAAATTTAAACGCCCGCGGCGATGGGCTTAATGGGTGTTGCTCACTTTTTCAGCAGTGTGTGTAGTAGTGCGTTCTTCTTGTTCTTTCAAACTTTCTCCAGGTAATGCCCTACCGGCAGGAAACTCAGCTGCTGACCGCAGTACTGTCATCTGCCTCAAGATGGACCCGCTCCTGATCAACGACCTCAGACCTATTGCAACGTGTAGGAAGAAAATAAGGCACACATTTCATGGCATCCTAGCAAGGACTCACCGGTGCCAGTTTTTAAGCAGTGTGAACCCAAGGACTGAGTGGCTGGAGCTGTGGATATAGACGTGTCGAAACATTGAGAATGTAAACAATGGGAAGGAAGGCTAAAAACTTAAAGTTTATTTTCCAAACACTCAACAGAACCCACCACCCACCATCGCTCCTCTCAGCTGCTCAATCTATTCTCCACGTCCCTTAAAATTTGAAACTTTTCATGTTCCGTTTTTCTACTCAAACAGTGCTCAACGTGCGCATCTTTCGCGCTATTTACAGTGTCGTCTCTAAAAAGAATTCGGGCGAGGTATGTCGGTCTGGCCACGGTGCATTTATATATCCACAATGAGCTGAAACACTCTCAGAACCAGCCAGCGCTCGATTCAACTATGCCAGAAAATCACAACGGAGGAGGACGTGTACGTCCTTCAATTGCCAAGAAATCTAGTCACTGTCCCAACCTGACGACACGCAGGCTCTCGAGAATCGTACAACTCTATCTAAAATCATTCAGCGACGCGCAGGGTCATTCAAGGTGCTGGCTTTGCTCTATGCTCTACGTTTTGAGATATTAATTAACATGAAAAACATCTGGTATCCAGGCATCGACCTAATCCAGAGCTCTAGTCAAAAATCGATGACGGGGATGAAAGGGTGCAACGGCATCTGCGAAGGAAAGCTTGACGGAAGGGGAGGACATATTCACCGACGTACGCAAAACAATGAAAGTTCTTGGAAAACATAGACATTATTTCACCAATCGACACGGGGAGGCTCGGTGTGAGTTGGGATCATTGGCAACGTTAATCGTTCTCATACTGGCGTTACATTAAGTGGTTCCCTCCGTGCATTCCTCTGAACCTGTATGCCCCCAGCAGACGCCCCAGACCAAGCCCAAGAACAAAAGAGGCAGTTGCTATGATCTAACAAACGAGCGTCTATTCAGCCTCATCCTACGATTGAAATTCAGACCCTCACACTCACTGCACTGTATCAGCTTTTGAGCTCAGCTTGGGTGGGTGTTAGAGCCGGTCTTTCAGTGCGTCATCGGAGAAGCGACAGGAAACTCGTGAAGGACCAATTATGCACTAAGAGGGGCGAAAAACTAGTCAGTATCACCCATTCAAATACAAAGAACTACAAATCAAGCACACCTCAAACCACGGCATCCCTACTCTGGGCCATCACATAAAGACACTCTGTAAGATCGAGGCCTGGCAGGGGCACAGGGGGTGCAGACCCAACGAGCGCTAAAATAGGCGACAACGCCTTCACCACATGGAGGTACTCCGCGGTTTTAGATCATGAACGAATTGCACATGACGGTGCAAAGCCGCAAACTCGTGAACGGTGGGCCAACTTGCCACAGAGTGGAGAGATGGAATTAAGCTGGTATGCCAGGGCCGAGCCATGACGAAGTTAAAATGGAAAAGTATGAAGCTGAAAGCGTGGAGCATGAAAGCGAACGCGGGGTTACACCGGATGTGCAGGTCAGATCGTCCGTCTGCTGGTCTCCCCTGTCTTCGCTGTTTGAGTCAAACGCACATGCACGGATGTCGCTCGATAGACGTATAGATGGGCTCAACTCGGCCCTCGAGGGGACGCAAAGTGCTTGCCAAGTGCACGATATCTCCCGATCATTGACCGACTCTCCCTCTCCAAGAACGACCAAGTATTTTCACCTGCGAAGAGGGGCGGAAGGGAGTATGGGGCGGACGTACAGACTCATAGGTGGAGTCAGGAGGTCGGTGGAAGAGCGTGCCGGCATGACGGTGAGGGTTGTCGTCGGAGCGCGGAGGACTGGAATCCTGTCGGGGAAGGTTTTGAGTGACTGAACTGGACAAACTTACCATGTACTGGATCGCATGCTTGACCGCTAAGCGCACCGACAGCGCATCAGCAGCACACCAGGTAGAGCGCTCATTGGAGAGCGGATCACAACCTCAACCTATATGTTTTGTGGTAAATAAGCAGGCCAGTCAAAATCGATGTTGGTAAACGTACAAAGATAGCTGGCATGTCATCGGCCTTCTCTGCAACAGCGGTGAGTGGCGATCGTCACCATCAGCAAATATTGCTTCGTATAATTTCCTAGAGGAACGAGAGTGAGAAAATAGCAAGGAACTGGGAGAAGCTAACACACAAGTCTGAACGAAAAGTCAGGCAATGCGCATCTCAACACCGCACCATTGGGACCTCCAAAGGAGGAAGATACGGAGAGTGACACGCCGTGGGCATGGTAAAAGACGGATCCACCGGAGTTTCAGGTCACCCCAACTTGTCCGTATACGCTGAGCATCGACACCCGCCAGTGAGTTTGTGCTTTGCGTCGAGTCGAAGAGTTCTGATTTTCAAAGGCCAGACCCTAGAGATCCTTGAATCCACCACATTTATGCTGCTTCAGGGCACGATAGATTCTTGAAATAAGGTTCGCCAAATGAGAGATATTGAGGCAGAAAAAGACGATTGAAAAGGGCGATAGTGAAAGAAAACTAGTGAGCGCTTGATGAGCGCCAAATCAACAGAGTTCCGGTCCCGAAGTCCGAGCCTGACAAAGACATCGACGCTACCGCCAAACAAGGGCCAACAACGCGCTCACTTTCTCACTTTTCCGACTTCCCCCTCGCCAGATCTTTGGACTCGTCAACCTCTATGTTCTTTTTATCTCTTTGGTCCAGGCTTACGGGTCGAAAGTTATGAATCCAAGAAGATGGCCCAAACAAATTTCAACTCATCGCGGCAGACGGGCCTCAGTTCTTCCACCGTCAGTTAGATCGGCGCCTGTTGACCTCCTGTCGTTTCATTCGTGAGCTTATATCGCGCTGTATAGAACCTCCTCAAGGTCTGTTGCTACTGTCCTGTTGATCTACATTCCAAATTTGATGTGTCGGAGCAGCTTCTGGGAACTGAACGGCACTACGCATCGGCATTGGTATTCCATGTCTTCCTTCCCTATTCTCAGATCATGGCGCCAGATTGTAGTGAGGCTGCCAAGAATAAGAACACGGTATATAACCTGCCTGGACTTTTGTGGAAATCGGTAAATTCATCTTTTTTCATCCTCGTCCTGTGTTAGTTAATGAAACAACTTGAACAGCTGCCCGCTACGTTAGAGAGAACCTCAGATTCACCAGCAAGGTACCCTATCTCTCTCGTCAGTACCTCACTACCGCGTCCGCCATCTGAGGAAGAGTCGTGAAGCGGCTTGAAGTACATCTGCTCCGCGCCGAGTTCCCACACGTTGAGTCAGCGTTTACTCGCTGCTTGAAAGGAATGACACCGTTCAGTCCTTCGCGCTTCGGACCCACCACCGATATTCGACATCTCGTTTTCATGGCCGCAATCGCTGGCGGTCTTGGGCTCAGCTGGGTCGAATTGTAGAATCGTGAGCATGACGACTTGTTTGATGATGACCCTCAAACTAGTGGTAACGATTAAGGTGCGAGCGTCGACATTTTCTCCTAATCATCGCACGCGAAATTTAGATCATATTTCTCACCAGTTCCGAGCGCCTTGCCATCCTAGACTCCCGTTCCTTTCCCTTTGGCTGATTTCTTGCTACGTTTCGCTCTCCTTCCTTCTTTCTCATCGATTGCTTCAACCAGCATTCTCCTTTTCTTGAAAGCTTTGGAGGTTCATATCGGATACTTCCCTTAACATGGCAGGCGTAGCTATTGGATGTCTCGGCATCCTGCTCAGCATCAGTCGCGGCAAACAAATCAATCAATTGAAAGCATTGTTAGCATTCTGCGATGAATATATTCACGGAGACCAACGGGCGAAATCTCAGGACGGGCCGCTCTCACTTCTCGATTTTCCTCATCCACAGCTACATTCTCAATGCGTTGCTAGACTACTACTTCTGCATCCACGTTATACACCCCGGCATCATTGCAGCTTTTGATCAACTCCATTGTCATTTTGGCAGGCGGCGCAAATGATAGATGTTCAGCTATTGGTGGGCATGCAGAGGTGTTGTGTTCGTGGGTTTGTGCCCTGTTGAGATCTACTAAGTATGCTGTCGATGAAGGAGCGTTGGCGATTTACGAGGATGATGACAATCAGGGATGCATTAGTACACCGATCGTCGATATCCGCCGCTGGGTCTATGCATTTCTTCGAGTCAACGCGGTCTTGGGAGCAGGTGCTGGTGTCGGCCGAAGGAATCCGAAATATGACAGAACTGGAAGCTACTGCCAAACAAGAGCAGACAACGCGCTATACTTTTGAACTATCCCCTACTGCTTCCGTTCCTACCATACTAATTGTAAGGACGATTCACGAATACTCACTACTTGGAAAGCTCCCTTGGTTCACTTTCACTAGCGCTCCGCCTATGTATATAGTACGGGCCGTAAGTTCCAGGACGAGGATGGATACGCTACGATGTTGAATTCTTACAAATTGGCTTTTGTTTGTTCCCGTCTTTGGTGCGTCTCATCCCCTTTGTCTGTCAAACTATCGCTTGCTGACATCCTGTAGCTTGCTGACATCCTGTAGCTTCTTTTATCGACGGTATATCCCCGCAAGCCCCAGATCGCGCTTTATACAGTATCCTAAGGTCTGTCATTCCTGTCTGGCCGTTGTTTTTCACCCTCAGTTTGATCGGCCCGAGCAGTCAGTTACTTTGCCGTCAACGATGTTTTCGTAGCATTCATTCTGCATGAAGCTCTCCCGGATATTGGTTAGTTCATGTTATTTTACGATCCGCGTAGACTGGCCAGCAGCTCGCTCCCAGCCATGCCGAGGCTCATGAATGCGTCGTCTCACCAACTACCCATCCATGGAGAGGACCGCTGGTACCTCACCACAGCCCTTCGACATTGTGACAGTGATCGAGTCGTAGATGGTCCACACTCCAGATCGAGACGCGTCAAGGCAACAATGCATACCCCGACCGCCGACTACGCCCGAAGCAGAGAAAAATCCCCTTTTCTCCTGACGTCTACCCATTTTCTCCTGTTCACCCCAGCATTCACATACTCCTTATACCGGGGGACATGACCAATGACCCGCCGTCTTCGAGTTCAAATAACACAACATTGTATCCGTATTCTTGGTCCACGTAATCGGTACTCTGGAGGCGGAACTTCCGATGGGTCCTGTTGGAATGTCCACCCTCGATGAACGATATCGAATTCACTCATTACTCAGATGTCATGACGGCGCTGCCTTCAGATCCAAACAAATCAAGAACCACTGTCATCTGTATTCTCCATGCTGCTCCATTTCTAGGAGGTTATCTCAATGACTTAGGTGAAACAGGTCAAGCGTCGTATGAGAGGAAGATGAATACAGGAAGAACGGAGACCGACGGTCCGCATATCATCGACGTGTACCTTGCCCTAGGCTCGATCTCCACAGTTCTCCACACTCTTTCAACGATCACACCTCAATTGATATTTGATTTTTCCCCAGATTGACGTGGAGTGGTGTGTCTGAGGGAGTTTCAGGGCTCAGTACTGCGACATCCTGCGGACTTTTCCTTAATCGCACTGACGGCCCGCTGTCATCCGTTAGACCGTTGAGTGCTCAGACAAGACATCGTCCAAGCCCACGAGTCAGCGACGTCAGTCAAATTGTTGCGGCTGGTGCGAGGAAAACTTGCTACCGCAACCTGCGTAGAAACGTGATGAGACCCCGATGGGTGTCAAGGATGACCAGCGGGAAACGCTTAGCCTGTGTATTTCCTACTCGAGAGTTGCTAATCTACTTCTTCGTGAGTTTCCTTCAGATTTCTACCTCATTTTCGAGGAAGTACGGAGGCTTAAAGGAAACTTCATAGGTTTGCACGTGAGGTTCAGGACGTGGTCCCGCTCGTTATATGGGGGAGCTGTTTACCGCCGGTCCGGCCGGTCGACCTCGTCCCCTGTTCCCCACAGCACCCATACCATTTTCCTATGAACGAGATTCGACTATCGCACCAGCAGATGTCGTCTATAAGGCTGGTGCGTACGTTGGCCAGACTTCAAGGTCGTCCTCCCAACATTTGCTCTCTGATCGACACTTCCAGTCGGACTGTCTATCCAAACTCGCTGCGATGGGTGCATCAATTGGACTGTTCAACAATCTGCGCGTTTATTGTGCGTTTCTTTTAATTTCGCTAATCGGGCCATGATATTGATTGTGGCGCGGTGCAGATTTGGGCTTCATCGTTCACTGGGGAATCATCCTCTTTGGCTACGATGCGGGGGATTGCGGGATGTGTGGTGTCGCAGGTCGACTTCCAAAACCACTTCGGGTTGACGAATGAGGACGGGACGAAGAACGTGAAGAGGACGAACGGCGTTTCAGCTATCATTGTGTCCGTTCTCGGGAGTGGTGCCTTCTTCGGTGCTTTGAACGTGCCCCCACCTCATGTACGGGATGCTTTTCTTTGCTGTTCTCTTCCTCGTTTCCTGAATCCTCTCCGTTTTCTAGCGAAGATCGGGAGGAAGTGCACACTGGTTGCATTCACGTCTATCCTCTCAATCGGCGCTATCCTCACCACCATTGCGAATGACAAGCACAACTGTCTGCAGCTCATTCGTGCTGGACGGGTCATTTCCGGATTCGGGACCGGTGGTATATCGGCGGTTGCTCCTGAGTACGTATCTGAATGCTCTCCAAAGGATGTGCGTGGGAGGATCATGGGTCTTTTCCAGATCATGGTGCGCTTTTTCGTGTTCTTTTTTATTTCGTTTATCCCTGATCGCCATGCGCTACCCATTAGGTTGCTGTTGGCGTCGTGATCTCATACTTCATTAACTACGGCGTGAACGAGCACATCAAAAGCGGGGCGCTTGTCTGGAGATTTCCATTCGGTTTCAACTCGTTCCCGCCGGTATAATGCTGTCTGGTCTCTTAACCGTCAAGGTCAGTCCTCAGTCTTCCACTTTTTATGATCTTCGACACTGACAGAAATCCATATCTGGGACTCCCTTCATTGGCTCGCATCAGTAGGGCGCTCAAGGGAGGCTGTCGCGAACTTGACTTACCTCCGCAAAGAACCTGAAACATCCGAGTCAATCCTCTGCGAAATGGCTGAGATTGAAGCAGCACTTGAGGAGGAGCGCATTGCACGTGCGGATCTCGGGCTCAAGGAGGCGTTTTTTCTCAAAGGGAGACTCGATTCGGCTCGTTATTGCCTTCGTCATCTTCTTGCTTCAGAAATGGGGCGGACAGAACTCGGTTGGGTAAGTTCAACGCTATCTTATCCTTCATCTAAATCAGGCCTCACCACGATTAGGTACTACGCACCTCAGATCTTCGCTTCGCTTCGATTGGATAGTCTGGTGCTAAGAACTCGCTTCTTGCCTCTAGAATTTATGGCGTGGTCAAAGTTAGTTCATCGTTTTCTCGCTGCTGAGGACGTCTCAATAACCTTATCGACCGACAACAGGTCGTTGCCACCATCCTCTTCATCTTTTGTGATGTCGAGTCTCTGTCTGTATGGGCACTCTGTTCTTCATCATCGGCGCTATCCTCAAGACCCATCCGCCTGTCGTCAGCGACACTCCGGCTCCGGCATCCAAGGGTATGGCCGCCATGCTGTACATCTACGTATGCTTCTACTCGATGGGCTGGTATCCTCTGCCGCTGGGTGTATGTCTCCGACATTTTCCCGACCCAGACACGGCATTACGGATTGTCGCTGGCGAGCGCTTCGCAGTGGCTTTGGAGTATGTGACATCTACGGGTACACCAGCCTGCATGATTACTGACGTTTTCGCCTACACCAGATTTCGTCGTGTCTAAGGTCGTACCCGATATGATCAGCAACCTAGGTTACCAGATCTTCTTCATGTTCGCTGCTGTCAACATCGGTGCGATGGGCTTTTTCTCCCTGTGAGTATTCCTCGCATTAGCACCTGACAACCCTTCACCAACGAAAAACCTGTTAGTTTGATTCCTGAAACAAAAGGTCGCAGTCTTGAGGACATGGACATCGTCTTTGGTTCCATTTCCGCTGAGGAACACCGTTCCAATATTGAGCAACAAGCAAAAGGTGAGGACGATCAATCCGGGATAATATTTTTACGCGCTAATCCAGTATTCCTTGTAGCAAATGAACGTATTAAAAATGATTCCAAAATTTTGAACTCTGTGCGAGATGAGAAAGGGTAAACTTAGGATGTTTTCGCAGTACTTACGATTGACGGGGCAATTTGTACCTGTATTAATTGTGTAATAACACTGGGTTTGCATGAGATTCGATACTGTAAGTACAGTCTAAGATTATTGTACCGGCGAATTTAGCCACATCTCTCCCGTGACGTAGATCAGTAACTCAATACCTTCCTCCTGTGCAGCACTCAAGATATTCGCGTCAACAGAAAGCAAACTCGTTGTCCCTCTGAGACAGACCCGGCGATGAGAAATGTTTTTCTATTTCCGCATTTGCCGACTCTCCAGTGATCCATGAGAACCATCGTCACCGCGCCGAGCATTCGCACTTCTGGTTTACAGATTATGAGATAGATACAATTTAGTCATTGAAATATAGGTTGGTGTACATCACAGCTCAACTCGTCAAGGGCGATTGCAGAGCGAGAGAACATGCAGCAAATTACAGCTGCGCACGACATCAGAAATAATCGACATCCCGTCGTTGTATAATAATAACATAATGGTCCCAGAAAAAGAGAAAGATATGATAGACCGAGAAGAGAGAGAAAAACGAGTAGAAACGAGAAAGTAAGAGATCCAAAGCACCAGTAACCGAGAGCAATAATAATAATAAAACATTCTGATCCAGCAAACGATTACCGTCCCCATCCAGCACCACCGCCAGCCCTTGCACGGGGACGAGGTGACCAAGATCGCTCATGTTCTAAGTCCAGCTTGTCACGATCCGCTGAAGGACCACGGGGAACAGCGGCAGGGAGAGGCTGCTGCTGTCTAGGTGTAGTGGGAGTGGATCGGCCACGATTGGGCTCCGTCGATTCACGATTGGCTGATGGTCCTAGCGGTACGCGTCGAGAATCCCAATCGTTCGAAATCGCCGACGGTCCAAGAGGGAGTGACCGACTTGGATAGCCAGGACGTTGTGTCGGGAAGGTGTTGTTCCCCATGCGTAGAGCTCGAGGACCACTCGGAGGCAGTCGAAGGGCCGGGGTGGGTGTAGTGGAAGGTGGGGCGGGGGATCGGTATAATGGAATCGATGGACGACGTGATGGAGGAGGAGGAGGGGAAGATGAGGAGGGTGCCATCTGGAAGGATCGTGGTTGGGTAGGCGGGGTATGGGAATGAGGGATATACGTCTTGCGTATGTTGACAGGCGATATGTTCCTTGGCGGTGGAGGGCTTGAGGCTGTACTCGTGATCTCGCCATCCTCCTGTGAAGGAGGATGAGACGATTGCGTAACGATCGAGGGGGAAGGCGATGATGCCCGTCGAGCAGGGGGTTTGAGTGGTGAACGAGCATGAGGAGGCCCTCCATTGCTCTTGGAAGGACCTGGTGATGGTCGATATTCACGCTCGGTGGTGGTGGCAGAGAGCAGGGGCTGCTCAATAAGCTCCGTCTTGGCCTGGAGTGTAGCAACATAGTACGTGGGGTTGACAGGTAATGAGATTGGGAGTGTTGATGCGGTAAATGGTTTAGCGGCCGCAGTAGACGACAAGGAATTTACAGCGATGGCGCTGTGGATGATACCTGCCATCTCAACGTCTTCGTCCTTGATCCGGGTAGAGTGGACAAGTGCCACTGGGTCGGCGAGAACATCTTCAGATGATGGTGGATGTGACTGTTCCGCCACCAGGATATCGTTAACCCTCTCATGTTCCAAGTCTCGCGACACCATCGTTCCACTGACACTTTCACCCAGCCGCCTGGCCTGAACGTCGCCCATCTCGACCTCAAGTGATTCTCCTGCTCCCGGACGCGATTCACCACCACCCATCTTCGTAGATCCAGCCTCATCGACCTTCCCCTTGACTTCCTCATCTCCAATTCCCACCCTCCCATCACTACCCTCAGCCACCAGCCCAATCGTCACCACTATCGGAGAAGCCTCTGCGCTCCCTCCCCCAACGCTCCTTGGCTCAATCGATGCGCTCGCCCTTTCATCCTCCTCCCTCTGCTTCTTTTTCCGCATGGCAAAGTCCTTCAACGACATCTTGACCTTCGGTGGTGGAGGCGGTGGTGGTGGCGGCGTCGGTTCACGAGGTGGAGGCGGGGTAGCTAGACGCGGAGGCGTACCCCAGATCGTCGTTGCCCGCCCCGGGGAGTGTGAGCGCCACCGGAAAGGATGGTCGGCGGGAAGAGATGATGGCGAGAGAGGTGGAGGTGGAGGCGGAGGTGGAGGCAAAGATGTCGAGGCGGACAAGGTCATCCCATCGGGCAATTGGGATGGAGGAGGTAACGGTGTCGGAGCCGACAGGTTCATCCCATACGTGACCGCCATTGACGCTGCGTCTGGAACCCGGGGAGGTCGTGGCTCAGGAGACGCCCAACGGAAATCCGTGTGATCGGTGGAGAGGGTTTGTGGGTGGGATGGGGATGTAGGAGGGGGAGGTAGCGCAGACGTTGAAGCCAGGTCTGTTGTGGAGTCATCCACCAGCGGTCGGGGAGGACTCGGTGCACGGCGTGAGGGCGATGCTGAAGAATGGTGGTCGAGGGGTTCGTCACGACGGGGTGGCGATGGCGACATGTGAGTGGGATGGGAAGCTTCTGATGTCATCTCCTCAGGAACAGGTTCAGCGGTTGGAGGTGGTGGAGATGCTTCGACCTTTTGCGAAGGGTTCTTGAAGAAGGTCCGGGATTCAGGGCTATCGTCGACCACCATCGTCGCCTCGGAATCCACGGGAGGCGTGGACTCCAAACGTGTACGCACAGACGTTGCCGACGCGCTGGCCACAGGATTGTTCTCCACTACCACACTCAACGCGCTCAAGTGAGCAGATTTCCGTCCGTGCCCAATTCCAAGTCCAATTCCACTCCCGACCTTCCTCGCCAAGCTTTCGGTGCCCTGAAGCACCTGCGGAGAGCCAACCACTACGGTCGTACTAGGTCTGCGCAGACCCATGCCGAACATCAAGGAATCGGATGATACCGACGGCGAGGCGAGGGAAAGACGGGCGAAGGATGCTGATGGGGATGCGGTTGGTGGTGGTAGAGAGAGGAGGTGGGTCCTAATCGAGGTTAGAGATGTGGTTGCGGGTAATGAAGTCGACGTTGATGGTGTGGACGAGGATGTAGGATGGGGTGACGAGGATGTAGGATGGGGTGACGAGTCGGATGCTGATGCGTTTTCAGCGTCAGGCGGTGACGCGACTGTTTGATGGATTGTACGTTAGCTGGTGTAACACATAAAGAACTTGACAGACATACCAGTATGCACTGTCCTTTCGACCGAAGGTTCGACCTGTTCGCCCAACTTCCTATCAACAAAGGCACCTTCCCCACTGCTCGTCGACGCGTCTACGGAACGAAAAAAGGTGAGTATCAAATCGAACGCATGCCAAGGAACGAAACGAACCGTGCATCTCCACATCTCCACTCCCACTTCCTGCCGCTTTGGACCCCTCTCGATCACCGAACGTCTCCCTTAGCACCTCCTTCTCCCGCTGTATCCACCGCTTCCTCATCTTCGGTGGCATCTTCTCCTCCGTCTCCTCCTGCGGCGCCATGTCGGGCCCTGGATCCGGGTCTGGCGGGCGTAGTTGCGTGCGTGTGTGCCGCTCTTGGATGTGCGGGTGCACGTGCATTCGCGAGGATATGGGTTTGGTCTTGGGCCTCCCGGGGCGTGTAGCTGAATCACGATCTCGAATGAGGTCCCGAGTAGTCGAGTGAGAAAATACAGCATACCTCGGTGGTCGTCCTGCCTCCAAGCATCGAGCTCCAACTCGTCTTCGGTTTCCTCCTCATCACCCTCGCCCATTACAACGTCTCCATCCCGACCACCAACGCCAAAAGTTCGTTCCTCCCTAACGTCCATCTCCACCCCCGTTAGCCCACCCGACCCCCGCACCCTTTCCCTTGTCCTAAACCCCCTCGTCCGTCCCAATAGCGGCCCCAGATCCACCGGCTCTCCTTCAGCCTCATTATCTCTCCCCTGTGCCCACCCCCTCGCCCGGTCCCAATCCAAACTCCCATCGACGAAGCGCTCCATCTGCGCCAGTGCACAGTCCCTCGCATGTGCACCACACGCGCACGTCGTGAACGTTGAGCTGAGGAGGTGGAGGATGTTTGACATTTGGGCACGGAGGTGTGCGTGTTTCGCGGGCCTGGAGAGCGGGTTTGGGGTCAGTTGATGTCTGAGAGAAGATGAGTTTCGGGATGAAATTGGGGACGACGATTGGCAAATGGAAACAGGAGCGTGAAAGAAGAGATCGACGACAGCATAAGGAGAAAGACTCACGGGAACATGTGAGGTGTATTGATGAGGGCGGGGAGCTCGTGAACGGCGTTTCCGTCGTCCCATTCCCAGCCGAGCACGACCTCCTCGTGAGCCTTGAGGTCTCGGAGCGCGAACACTGCGAAAGCGAGTGTTCCGGGTTCTGAATTCTCGGTCGAAGATGACGACGCTTTGGCTGCCGAGTCCGTCTCCATCGTTTCCACGCCCTGTCCGCCCACCCCTCTGGAACCCTTCCGGCACAAAACGGGTCGCAGGACAGCATTCGGCCTGCACCCACTCCGCACAAACCTGGCGCTATCTCCAGCTATCCTCGCATCTAGCGCTAGATCCAATGGCGGGCCAACGAGATGCACGAAGGGTTTCGGCATGCCCAGATGAGCGTAGGCATTGAGGGGGTCGGCGAGGTACTCGGATGAAGGTGTAATCGTCGAGGTGAATGGCGTAATGATCGCCTCGGACGGTATCGGTGCTGTTGTGTGGACAGCGTATGCCGGTGGGCGGACACACGCTGGGTCGGGAAGAGGGTGAACGGCGACGGGAGGTGGAAAGGGATCTATAGCAGTGATGCCACGCCAGTTCTGGGCGTGCCGCTGGAGTTTCTCCCGTGTAGAGACGGTGGGCACGACGTCCTCGGTAATGTGGACGTACGAGTGCGACCAGGGCTCGTCGATGTCGACAACGACGTCGACGTCGTCCTCAACGACGGCTGGAGGTGCAACCATGGAACCACGGCGCTTGCGTTTGTGTCCATTGCCACCGTTGTTGATGTTGTCGACGGCAGTGGCACTCGTCCGTCGTTGTTTCCTGTCGACACCAGGACTCGTTCGTCGCCGGTGCGGGTGGTGGCTCGGTTGCGATATTTGCTGGTGCTGGTGCTGCTGCTGTGTCCGTTCCCGTTCTATCCTGAGCAGCTCCTCTCGCCTCGCCCGCTGCAACTTCGCCGCTCCCTCCCTATCGACCTCGCGGGGATCACACACCCAGCACTTCCACTCGTCCGGGGCCTCCGCTGCCGATGCAATACCGAAGCACGCACCATGGCACCACCGCAGACAGTCGTCGCAGGCGATGCTGAAACCGTCGTCGTACGTCGACCCGCAGATGCAGCTGATACTCTCCGACGGGATATCCCCCTCAACCTGTCCCTGTCCCTGTTCATGCCCATGCTCGACCTCGACCTCTAACTCCTGATCCTTCTCCTTCTCTTGCCGCTGCTGATGCACGAGCTTAGAGCTCGACCGTTTCTTCAGCCCGCCCTGCTGGTGTGGTTGGTGTTGTTGGTCTCGATGTGGGTGCTTGCGTTTCTGAGGGACCAGTGGAGGCGGTAGCGGAACATTGTTAGGGGAAAGGCTGAGGAGACCCATGGCGGCCTCCTGGGCATCGTTGTTCATCGGCGCAGGTCCACGATAGAATACAATAGCGTCCAGAAGAAAAATAACCGCAAGTCGAGTTCTGGGAGTGAAAGCATACGATGTAAATACAAGTAAACAACCGTGCACAAAACTTTTCGGCATCGGCTCTTCGGACTTCCGCCCTTTCTTCCTCGTAACATTCGTCGTTTCTTCAGGAAGAACACAGCGAATGCCCTCGGAAGCTGGAATATCGCAAACTTGTGTCGAATGAAAATGTCTTACTTCACTCTTCCGCATTGGAACATACAGGTCGAACGCTCTTGTGTCCTCAACACAATTGTTTCATCGGCGTTCATGCGCAACTTATGTATCTCAAATACCTCGGTCCACCGCTTCAAGGTTTTCGGCTTTTACACATCTACGGATCCTCTGAACGAGAGTCACTCTTAACTTTCGCTTTCATTGGTACTCCCCTTCCGCAGGGCTTTTTCCCCGCTCACAATGAAACTTTACTGCGATCGCCAGGTAAGTAGGCTAACTACCACTTCCAGAAACTTTCACTCTCGCCTCCTTCATAGCACCACCTGTCCGCGCCCCAATACGAATGGAGAACGCATGCGTCCGGAACCCCAGCACTGCGACTTCTGACAACGTCATTGACTACACTGCTTGTCACGACTGACGGCGCGTTATACCTCATTTCTGGCTAATTATCACTGCGTAGGCATCGATATCTCACCCCTCGTATCGGCTATCCGTCCATCACCGTCTCAACCATCCCGCCGAATCCACCACCGTTACTTCAAGAAAAAAATACCCGAGAACAAATCGGCCTGATCTCGAGTCGAACGAGATGCTCCCCAAGGATGAAGCAAATCTCCTCAGCTTTTTGGGGCGTGTTCACCGATACACCATCAGGCCTGTTGGAGTTGAATTAAGGTGGGCGTGTACAACGTGAGACGACGGGGGTGAACGGATGTGGCTAGAGGGTGCTCGCTCAATTGGGGGACGGTCGTGGCTTGGTCTTACGAGATGCGAACAGTTTTTGAAGAAAGACCGTAAGACGCATGCGTCTGCAACTCGCCACCAAAGTGAGAGGGCTGTTGGGCCACTTAGGGTTATCAGGGGGGTACTAGGGTGCGAGTAGGGCTGGAAAATATCTGGCGTAGGGTGCAGGGTGTGGGGACGGGACATAGGGTGCAGGGTGCAAGGGTGTAGGGTGCAGGGTAGGCAGAATGGAGGTAGAGTGCAGGGTAGGGAGGGCATAGGATGCAGTGCGGAGAGGGTGCAGAGTGCAGGGTAGGCAGGGCGTAGTGTATGGACTTCGTGTGCAGAGTAATTTAATTGTAATGTCATTTGTATTACCAAGATCGCGGCATGCCATCGTCGACGACGATGATGCGGGACTGACTGCACACACACACCATCCGTCGTAGACGGATGTGTACTCACATACCACCAGGTAAGAGAGGGCTGAGCAAATTATTTTTTCACGGTCACCCGCGGCATGCAACCTGCTCGTCGGAGATGATAATGTATGGAATTACTACTCTATACACACCCCGTTCGTCTACGATGGATGCGTACTCATGCACCGCCGAGTAGGAGACCGTTGAAAAAAATATTTCTCCACGGCTACTCGCGGAATGCACTCTGATCGTCGGAGACGATGATGCACTTACAAACTGCTCGAGACATACGGCGTTCGTCTACGACGGATGTCTATCCATCCGAGACCATTAAATAAAATGTTTCTCTGCATCTACTTACGCAATGCACTCTGTTCGTCGCAGACGACCCCGTACTTACACACTACTCCAGACGCGTCCCATCACATATGTCATAGCACGACAACTCACGGCATGCAGTCTATTCCTCGCAGACGGCTTTATATGTACACACCACTCCAGACGTGTTCCGTTTGTCTGCGACGACCGCGTAACAGTTAGTGCGAGACAGCTCAAAATTATTGGTTCACAATAAATCGTGGCATGCTCTCCGTTCGTCGCAGACGACCAGGTGCTGAGATGCCACGTCAGACACGTCCGGTCATTTTCATTGTAGATGAATGTGCACTCACATTGAACGGGGTCCAAGATGGTTGAATGATTTCATTAAGTCTACCATACGTTACTGCATGTACCGTATTCATCAGAGACGACCACACTATCTAGTGGACTGAAACATACCTCAAGTGGTCCCCATGCTACATCTTCGTCGATGACGATGACGACAACAGAGCTACACTCCCATCACGGCACTCGCCACTCCCCTGCGTTCGTCAATGATGACACCGTGCCCCTCCACGCAATCTTTGACTACGAGCCCGTCTCGCCATTCAGTTTTTGGTGCGCTCGCTGACTCAAGAGGTGATCGTACAAAAAAGCGGACGTCGTTTCGACATCTGCTGGTAGATCGTGTTCAGTCGCTGGGATTGATTGTGGGGTAGATCGAGGATGCATGAACGGAGGGCTCGGGGGATGCACATGCCGGCGTGGTGCATGTACAGGCATCGAAGTGGTAAGTGCGTGCATTTGTCGGCTTGATTAGTGCTGTTTAGGGTGGCTATGAAGTCAGCATTGAATTGCCCAGACGAAGTGAGTGAAGAACTGACCGTTTCCGGTGCCGCTGATGCATCTCTAGTTCACGTAGCACCGTCGACAGCAAACACACCCATGCTATGGTCCCCGATCGATTACAGTGCTGGCAAAATTTCCACGATCGCGCCATCGGTCGTTACGCTGGGGGTTGATGTTATGAGGAAGTGCCCTCGTGGGTCAACAGTTGGACTTAGGGTTATCAGGGGGTACTAGGGTGCGAGTAGGGCTGGAAAATATTTGGAGTAGGGTGCGGGGTGGGGGGGCCAGGGTGCAGGGTGCAGGGTGCGAGGTCGTAGGGTGCAGGGTGCAGGGTGGGCAGAATGGAGGCAGGGTAGAGGGTAGGGAGGGCTTAGGGTGCAGGGTAGAGAGGGTGTAGGGTGCGGGGTGCAGGGTGGAGAGGGTGTAGGACAGGGGAGGAGGATACTGAACATAGAGTAGAAATGATATTGACTTACGAGGCGACTTCGATATACAATGACCATGTAGTCACATTGCGACCGCCGAAAAATAAACGTATAACTTTTATCTCACTTGCGATAGACTCATTGTATCCGTCTACGACGGCCGTGTACTAACCGTAATTTTAACGAAATGTCGTATTTGTTCACCGTATCCCTCTAGGACGGCCGCGTACTGAAGCAATTATGACGAACATGCATACCCGCTGACAACAAGTCAAATGTACACCACTCACGTTTTCGTGATACCCGAATGCCCATGTCTGTTCGTCTACGACGCCGACACGAATGATCATGTATACACATGCTAATCTCATATTCAGGCCGATCCCTCGGCGACGAATTGGAATCAGAATTCAGAAGTATGCATCTGCGAGAGACCGGAATCTGCCGTCATTCACGTACGACACCCGTCCAAAAAATACCCAAATGCCCTTCTCCGTTCGTCTACGATGGTCATGCAGATGAAAGGGTACTTACACTACTCTCATGTTCAGGAAGATCGTTAGGGAATAAACAGAAAACCGACACATGCGTTCGCCAGGGAATCGTATGCCGCCATCCCTCATTTGCAAAAAGATTTGATTTATTCATTTATCTACGAACCTGTCAAAGCAATACATGTATGACCTCTATCCGTCGATGACGCCCGTACAGAAGAACATTCACTCACAGTAATCACGATGACAAACTGAAATCTGGGCGAAATCATAATGCAGCCGCCACTCAGCCGTGAAGATGTTCAGCCCCTTCGTTCGTCTACGATACCCATTCAAAGAAGTATATACCCACATTAAATATCACATTCAGACACATCCGTCGACGACGAACTGGAATTTGCACATACCTTATCTCACTCGCAAAGGAAGCAAACTCATCATATCCCTCTACGACGCCCGCGTACTCAAGTCCTTTTCACGAAAATGTATGCCCGTTGACAACAAGTGACATGTGCGCCACTCAATTTCGGCTCCCCGTATGCCGTTCTCCGTTCGTCTATGACGCCTGTGCAAAGACATATATACTCTTGCGCATGTTCAGACAAAGCCCTCGAAAACGAAGTGGAATGAAATATACCTGTCTCATTCATAAGGATATTCAGTCACTTTGTTCGTCTACGACGCCCGTGTAGATTAATCTGTAAAGCCGTCTTCATTCGTCTACAATGCCTGTTCAGATGAATATATACTCACCGTGACTTCCCGTTAAGACACCTCCCTCGACGACGAACACGCAGCGGTCAATTAATCCGTGAAACGATTCAGCCCCTTCGTTTGTCTACGACGCCCGTGGAGACGAACACGTATACATTACATCCGTCGACGACGACCTTACTCACGGCCAATACACGATCGTACGAAAAAAAAGGTTCATCTATTTGCACAAGTACATACGTTTCGCGAAATAAAATCAGTCCTCTTCCTCTTCTATCGCTGGCGCCGCCACGACGTCTTCTACCGGTGGGAAAAGCGGTACGCCGTGTTCCTTGAGGAGGACACGGGCTGCTGCCTCAGGCTTTCCGTCGGCCTTCACACCAGGCGGCCAGCGAGTAAATCCCTTCCTACCCGTCGTCGGCCACATCTTGTCCTAGGGTTAGGGTTAGGGTTAGGGTTAGGGTTAGGGTTAGGGTTAGGGTTAGGGTTAGGGTTAGGGTTAGGGTTAGGGTTAGGGTTAGGGTTAGGGTTAGGGTTAGGTTAGGGTGCTAGGATCGTCGAGACGTTCCTCATCGTTCGTTTGGCGACGCTTGAGGAGGTGGGATGCTGAGGCCGTGTTGAGGCCGTCGAGGAGGGTTTGGTACGGTAAGGCATTTGGAACGCCTTGAAGGTGCCTGGTCCGTCGTTTGGAACGTCGAGGAGGTCGTCGTAACGTTGAGGACTGTCGGGCCGTCCTCGTCATCTTATTTGGCGATGCCCCAGGTGATGGTGGTGGTGGGATCGACAAGGACCGCCTTGTCGTCTGTGGAGAGCGTTGAGGGAGGCGGTATCCCGGTGGTGAGATACTTTGAGGCCGTCCGTCGTCATCCTTTGGCAACGTGGAGGGAGGCGGTGATGGTGATGAGGCCGCGTTGAGGCCGTTGTCGTCGTTGTTGGCAACGTCGGGCTATCCTCCTTCCTGAGAGACATTGGGGTGAGGCAGTGGCGGTGGTAAGGTCCGTTCGTGCCGGTGTTGCAGTCCGTTGGAGACGTCAGAGGATAGTGTGGTGGCGGTGAGAAGCGTCGAGCGAGGCGTCCTTCGTCGTCCTTAGGAGCGAGGAAGGGTGTCCTCATCATCGTGGAAGCGTTGAGAACAATTTGGTGGTGGTGGTGGTAGCATCTAGGCCGTCCTCGTTCTCGTCGTTGGACGACATTGAGGAGGAGGAGGAGGTGTTTGTTGAGGCGTGTTGCGCATGCGGCCGTCGTCGTCGGAGACGTTAGGGAAGGTGTGGTGGCGGCGGTGAGGGGCGTCGAGGCGTCCTCCTCGTTGTTGGAGTCGAGGAGGCGTGGTGGTGAGGACCGTCCAGGTGGTTCTTGTCGTCGTGGGTGGCGTGGAGGACGCGGTGATGGTGGTGAGGTGCTTTGAGGCCGTCGTTGTCGTGGTGGGAGTGGTGATGGTGGTGAGGCGCGTTGAGGCCGTTGTCGACGTCGTTGGCGGCGTCCAGGCTATCCTCTTGGTCGTGGGAGGCGTTGAGGAGGGCTTGATGGTGGTGGTGGTGGTTGTGCTGGCGGTGAGTGGCATTCAGGCCATCCTCCTCGTCGCTGGAGACAGTGAGAAGGTGATGGTGGTGAGGCGCGTTGCCAATGCCCTCGTCGTAGACACCGAGGAGAGTGTTGTGGCGGTACGAGGCATCGAGGCCATGCTCCTCGTCGTTGGAGTCAAGGAGTGTGTCGTGGTGGTGGTGAGGACTGCCCAGGCGGTGCTCGTCGTCGTGGGAGGCGTTGAGGAGGGTTTCGTGGTGGTGAGCTTGGAGGCGGTTCGTCCTCGTCGGCGGCGGCGGCGACATCGAGGGAGTGGTCATGGTATTGAGGCGCGTTGAGGCCGTCGTCCTCGTCGTCGCAGAGTGTAAGGAGGATATAAGGGTGAAGACCGTCGATGCTGTGGTCGTCGTCGTTTGGAGCATGAGAGGCCAATTTCAAGATTAAATTGCCTACTTATGTGATCGAGAGCAAATCAAATCGGAAGCCCAGCCTTAGGGGTGGCATCATGTCACTAGCCATGGCTCACCTGAGATCCCTGAACCGATCCATACAATACCTTCTGCACCAATGCCCGGAGGGTATGGGGATGACATTTGAAACATCAGCTGGATATTCCTTACGAGGCAAGCGACGCTGACATTAAAAATATCTCCGCAGATGCCAACACGATCATCTGGCAGAAGATATTCTAAATATCTTCAATCTATTTCCTCGGCTGATGTCATCGCCGGTATAGTCGATATATGCCGGGGTTATCTTTGTAATACCCTCCTGGATATCCTCTGGGTACCCTCTCAGCGTTCGCATGAGAGCATATTACAAATATCTTCCTCAATGTCACGGGAGACTCAAATGAGAAGGCATTTCAAGTATATCCTGGAATGAAAATGTGTATATATTGGAGAAGATATTCAAACAATCATGTATATACCAGTTTTAATGACCAACAAAATTTATTTAAAATTTCTCCTCCGTACCGTTCCAATACATTCAGTATTTATAGAAGCCAGTGACCGGAGTGTTATCGCACGTCGTGGATCTCGCCTCATGATTTCCATCCACACGACTTGTATACACCCATACACCCCCAGCCAACCACATACACACGCTCTCCTTGGAAGGCCTCCCACTCCATACCACGGTGGAAGGCGTCATCCTCTTCTTCGCACCTCAATCCGTTTCTTTCACCATTGGACGCCATATAGGTGCATCATGCGGGACCATACGACAGCGCTGTGGATGGCCAAGTCATGGGTGAGTTTGAGTACATAGTGTTCCTGGTCGGATGGTATGATGTCTGATACCAATGTGTAGGGTGTCGCTGTGCCAGAAGAGGGCGGCATTGATGGTGGGAGATACGATGAAGATAGGAATGTTATTTTGAGTATCAATCAGTCGCTGGTGCGTTGCGTCCTCCATATTTTCACTTCTGCTCTTACACGTTCCTCTCGTAGCGGCAGTGGCTCTGGTCATTCCATCATGGAATGCTGGGTTTGGACTACCGCTTGCACCTAGATGACGGTCTTCGATATTTGGTGTACGTTCATCTTTCCCTTCCCTTCCCTTCCCATTCTCATTTTCCTCTTTCCCCTCCGTTCGATAGTTCTATGCCCCAACATCACGCGCATCCCCGACATCGCCAGATCGCACCCAAGAGCAGCAGCCCACACTTCCTTCTTCATGCCTGCCCGAAGCGTCCTCGCCGCTCTCGCTCGTTATCTTCACGTCTTCCTCACGGGTCGCAAGGAACCATGGCGTTATTCAGCACGCTTGCGCTGGTTGGCCAGGAGGACGACATATCTCTCACAGCGGCACTGGCTTTTGGCGCTCCACGATGTCACACTTCTCCGGGACTGCGGCAACACCTCGAGGACAGCCCCCAATTTCAATGTATATCATATTGTATGTTCACATTTTTTTCAGTCCCATTTCGTCCTTTTCGTCTCCCCTTACCGCCTCCCTCTTCGCATGATGCACACCGACTGACATCTATCACAGCGCTATGCCCTCATCTGCGACATTACCAAGCTGACGCTAATACCAGCGATGGACGTCCTTCATCCCACGCTCACCCAAAACGTCCCGCCCGCTGTCCTCGCCATCTTCCTCTCAAGCCACGAAGAACGCGTCTTCAACCATGTCATGATCAGCTCGCTTATCGTCGAGCGGCGACTGATCAGGGGGTGTAGCCTGTGAGAAAGAGGGGTGAATTCTTTTCTGAGAGTTGCAGCGTAGTGTTGTTAACGGAAAGCTGCAGTGCTGTCACTTCGTTATCACCTCTTTACGTACAGATACTTATGATTCTTATCGACAGGAGTCACAGACTAGTTATGATGTATTTAAGGGACGGGAGAGAGAATCCCGATCGCGACGTGGCTGTCGACAACGACCGTTTTCAATTGTCTACCGGCCGTTCTGGAGGATCATTGAAATTTCGTTTTCTCACTTCAACCCGTTGAAGTCGTCTGCACTCCCAGCTGCCCTTTTTTGATCATGACGAATCCGAAGGACCTTTTGTGAACTTTAAAATGCTTCGAGCTGTTCGATTCTCCGCATGGGCTCATGAAAATGTTTGATCCAGTGGTGGATCATATACTCGTCTTGACAAGGTCGCGCTGTTTTTTTTGTTTTACCCAGTCTGTGGCAGGGACGAGCGGTAGACCAAGAAGCCGTTAAGATGGAATGCAAAAAGCAGAACATGGTTTTAACGGCTGGCGTCCATTGCCCTTGTTCAAACGAGGGTCTGCATGGCTCACTTCATGTTACCCTGTATGTACTTGTGACTTGCCGTGCAGGTGGTCGGATGCGAACCTCTACCACTTCACCATCGGGACCTGCATATGTGTTGGATTTATATACAGAGAGTAATTTTGTTTAGATTCAAAGCTGTGAGGACAAGCGCTGGCCACACAATGGTAGACAGTAAAAATATGATACCACTGCATCAGCCTAATCCCGTTTCGAGCGAGACGCAATACATTGCGCGGATACCGTTACACCATTAGGCCTTGAAAACATATGTGTCGTTTGAACACAGACCATATCCATAATCCAAGAGCGATCGATGGGATCCATATCGATATGATGTGAATTTGTACGTTGCGGGGGAAGTGAGCTGGTTGACACGTGGAGGGATCCATGATTTGGAAGGGGAACAAGTGTTGGTTGAACCCAGGTCCTAGTAGATGGCGGGCGCTGGAGAATATTTTTGCTCCGGAGGTGAGAGGAAGCAGGGAAAGTTGTTGTAAAAACAATTAGATATACACACAAGCGTATAGCCTGACCCATTCCGAGCCGGACACGCCTCAGTACCCATGACTGGATTAGACGTGCGATACCGTTATACCATCAGGCCGTGGAGGTATACGTGAAGCTTGAGATACAGGGAACATCCTGGAATAATCGATGGATCGATATCGATATGATAAGGAGAGAACGCGGACCACGCAAAGAGAAGAGGGGCGTGCAAGGGGCATGTGACTTGAAGAGAAGAATGCCTGGTTAGGCCGACATGTCCGAAGAAATGTGTGATAACGTATCTCCTGATCATCGACAGAACTGAGAGTTGAACACTATTGAAAATCGCAAACATTGGCGCAATCCTGGCCTTCCGTGCACCAACAGCAATGAGCCTCGAAAGCGAACAGAAGTTGAAAGAAGCATTGTCATCGTGCTTCATTGCTGTTGCGCAACATAAAAAGATGCCGGGACCTTAGCAACAACCTGAGCCCGGTTCGAGCGGGACGTGACCCAGTATCCAGGACTGCGTTATCAGACGCACGATACCGTTACACCACCAGGCCTTTGGTGGATAGGGTCGTTTGAGATCAAGAAAAGATCCTGGGCTGACAGAAGGTATCGACATAGATATGACGAATAAGGGAATTTAGCCGATGCAGAGAGAGGTCCGTGACTCAAAGAATGGCTGATTAGGCTCGGGTATCCGATGAGGTGCGATAACACATTCCTGCGGTGTCGACTCAAGGGCGGATTGGGGCGTTCTCGGGTGTTGACGCTAGGGAGAGGATTGGGGGTGCACGTTGAATCGTTGAGGTATTTTTGTCTGAGGGACGACATTTAGAATTTTGCCCGAGCGGGGAGAAGTGTTATCATCATCGTGTTGGTCGACATAAAAGTAATGCACGATGAATTTCTCAGGGTCTTGGCGGTCGCGTGGATTCCACTACACCATCAGGCCATGGATGCATAAACAAGTATCGGATCCTAGTCTTCGACTGATCGATGTCATCAATATTGATATAATGTGATTCAATACCATACGAAGAGAGGAGAGCAGTCCGAGTCAGAAATCGAAGAATGGCTGCCTCTGACATGTCCGACAGAGCGAGACAAGAGCACACCAGGATGCGGGGCCACCGAGGACACAAATGAGCCTGGGCACCAGATATAGAGAAAGTTGAGCCTGAAGAGTGTCTTATTGATGCATACGCCATAGAATCCGGACATAAATGCACCTCAGAAGTGAAGCAGAAGCACGAGTGGTGATCGTTGGAGTCGAGGATGAAAAATGGTGATCGGTGGCTGTACAGACCGAAGAACTGCAATCCCGAGTTCCGACCGCACTTTGAGCCCAAACCGTCTCAAACCGTGATGACCATGGGCGAGTGTGCATTTTCTTCCCTTCTATTCACTGACAACTCATGCCATATATATATGCTCCACTAGCAGCGCCATCACTTAACACACTCTTCAAGCGCCGCCTTGCTTCATGTCTTCAGTCCACCCTCAAGTTGACCTCACAGCAGCTTCTCAGCCATCCTCGACTCGTTCAATCGGCCCAGATACATGCTTTGAAATATCCGCCCCTCCAAACCAATCAGATGCACATTCTCGCCCTGGATCGTCTTTCCATCCCCAGCTTGCAAACACTCCACCCTCCTCTTCGTATAACTTCCACCCGGTACAAGAGGCCGTGAACCGATCTTTGAATAATGTCATTCTCAACCCGCTCCTTCCGTTTTCGTACCCCACTCAGATGCACTGTGCATTCCCATACGATGGCGCTGAGAATGGCCAGCTCATAGGGCAGTTCGAGTGTGATGTTCCTGGCTGGAGGTTGTGATGGCTGATACGGTTGGTATCGCTGTTACAGAAGCAGGAGATGTTGAGGGTGGGAGATATGACGAGGAGGGTAGGGAAAATATTCTCGAGTATTGATTCTTCCCAGTGCGTCATCCCTTCCTCCAGGCTCTCCTCGACTCTTACACATATCTCTCACAGCGGCATGAGCAGTGGACATTTCGCCACATAATGCTGCATTGCGGCTGCCCTACGTACCTCGATGGTGGCTTCCCAATGTGTACAGTGTGCTTCACCCACTTTCCTGACATTCCTGACCACACCCAAGCCCAGCAGCTCGCCTTCCTCATACACCCGTTACAGCTTGCATCCCTACCGCTCCCGCCCGCTATCCATGCTCTCGTTTCTGCAGGACACACCGTACACGACACATGTCTCGATGTTGACCTACTGTAACACTGCACTGAAACTGCCTCACACGCGTCCAATCTCAGCTCCGTGCATCATCTTACGTTTTCTTCCTATCCACGTTTTATATTCCCTCCAGAGCAACGGTATCCCCCAACATTACCCGCATCCCGACACCCCCGAGTCACGCTCGGGACCGGCAATTGCATCCTTCATACCACTCTCACCCGAAGCGTCCTGGCTGCCCCGGTTCGCTGTCGTCACCGTCCTTCTCACAGGTCATGAGGTGTGCATTTTGGTGTTGACATAGCACCGGAACGGCCGTACACACATCAATTACAGGTCCGTGCGTTCATCTTACCTTTACTTCCCTTCCCTTTCTGACGATCTTTCCCAATTATCTCCCTCTCCATATGCTGTATACGGAGCGACATCTACCGCAGTGCTTCGTCCTCATTCCCGATATCGCCGCAAGGCCGGCTGCCCACAACCGTCCTTCCGTGCCCGCCTAAAGCATCTTCACCAGTCCCGCCCTTTCTATGGGCCATGAAGAAAGCGTATCCATTCATGTCGTTCTCAGCGCGCTTGCTGCTGAGCAGTGGTTGGCTAGGGGAATGTAGCATGGGGAAAGTAGCGGTGAGTTGCGTGTGTTTATATGCTGTTATCGTATTTATGTCGGATTTCGCACAGATTCATGGGGTTTTCAATGAAAATCAGTGATTTTCTCGTGCTCTTATCACCCATTCACACGCGTATATATACGTCGGCTCATCAGTCAAGGAGTGAGTCGCAAGTATATGCGGGATGGTTGAGAATCTCGTTCGATTATGATGATAGTGGGTATTTTATCAATCACTCCCATAGCTATCGATGACCGCTCCGCATCCCTCGTCCTGCGGCTCGCAAATGCAAACATCACAAAATGCGCTACCGGAGGAGCGAGCGGGATGATCAGGGACCTTAAGCAGAAGGTGGAGGACATTGCACTGCGGCAAGAGGATGCGCGGACGTGGGACGTAAAGAGGAAGTAGGTCATTGATTGGGTCCCATTGGAGACTAGGCTTTAGAGTCAAATGATACCGTCGGCTGAGTCCTGTAGGAACAGCCTAGTGGTGGGTGGGAGGGCTAGAAGGGTCGTCTTGGATGAATCTTGAAGTTTGGTGGGCTGACACGTCGAGCGGACTGTAAACAGACGTTCGAGGGAAGCTTCTGTCTGAATATCTTATTCATCGATAGCTCGAAATACAGTGAAACGCCGCTTGCGCTAGAATAGACAAATACAAAATAGAACTTCGTCATCCATGAGAACGTACATCCGTTGCCCTCAGTCAAATGAGGGTCCACACGGGTTGCGACTCGCCGTGCAGGTGGCTGGGTGCGAATCTGTACCACTTCACCATCGGGACCTATACAGAGAGTTATTTTGTTCAGATTGGCAGCCATGAGGACGAGCGCTGGTACGCAATGGTAGGCAATAAAAATATGATACCAATTGCATCAGCCTAATCCCGATTCGAGCGGGACGCAATACATTGCGCGGATACCGTTACACCATAAGGCTTTGAAAAGATACGTGTTGTTTCAATACAGACCATATCCAAGATCGATCGATGGGATCGATATCGATGTGCCATGATTTGTTGACACACAAGGAGATTCATGAATTGGAAAGGGTACAAGTGTTGGCTAACCCAAGGCTATGTAGTAGACGGCAAGCGTTAGAAAGCATGTTCACTCAGAAGAGGGAGGAATCACGGCGAGATGCTCCCATAAAAAAGCGAGTTCATGATGTTGGGGGCAGCCTGATCCCGTTGCGAGCAGAAAGATGGAACCCATTACTACTACACCATCAGGCCTTACGGGTATGCATGTCATTTCAATGTAACGATGCCTTAGACCAATCAATGGGATCGATATCGATGTGATGAAATTTAGCGCATGGCACGGAGGGAAGGCGGACAACGTGGCGTGCAGGGAGAGGCCAGTAGAATACCGGGCTGGTGCTTCCGAAGAACGGTGGTAAAACATGCTGAACGTGTCGACTGGTGTAGAGTATGCCGACACTAAGAGGATAACCAGAGTTCGGTGTCCGACGGATAGCATTTCGCCTGAGCAGTGAGCAAGGAAAAGCATCATTGTCATCGCTATTGAGCGACATAAAATTCAGATGAGAGTGGGTGGCTACAGCCTGACCCCATTTCGAACAGGACGCGACCCAGTACTAATGACTGTTTCGACAGACGCGTGGATGCCACTACACCATCAGGCCATGAGTGTCAAAACTTGTATCAGATACTAGTCTTGGATTGATCGATGCGATTGATATTGATATGACGTGATTGGGTAGGAAGTGGAGAGATCAGTGATTTAGATGTTCATGACTTAGACAGAGAAGCAGCCGTGCTTCTCAGATCTCTGTCTAACCCACGGTCAAGACCACGCAGAACGTGTGAGTATTGAGGACACTAATGGGACGGTAGGAGGAAAATTTACTTGAGTTAGGATAGCACCGTGTGAGCCATTGGCATATCGTGGGCTCTGCAGAGCAATATGCCTCGGATGTGAGTGGACAGGAGAGGCGTTGTCGTTATCGCTGTCGTCGATGAAACGAAAATTGACTGATCGGTGGCTGTACAGACCGAAGAACTGCAATGCCGAGTGCCGACGGCACCTTGAATGTAAACCACACCTTTCCTCCGCTTGGCCGACATTCTCCACTCACCCAATCTCTCAGGTATGTACGAGGCTACAGCGACTCTACTCAGCCTATCACTAACCCATTCTGGCCCTGGACTCCACAGCTAGCCAATGCTCCACGTTAAGAGCCCTTGCACGACTTCTCGACGCAACTGTACCCCTCCGTATCACACGTCACGCAGGTGCATTACATCTCGCCCATGACCGCCACGCATCCTTTCATTCGAACACCTCATCCATGACCAGCCGAAGCATCCATCCTTTGTTCATCCCCACCCCACTCATGCACCTCGCCTTGCAAGAGCCCGTGTACCACATGTCGACAGGCACGAGACTCAACCCGTTCGTTCTGTCACTGTATGTCACGTAGGTGCACCGTGCTGGCCCGTACGATAGCGCTGTGGATGACGATGTCTTGGGAAAAGTCGAGTGCTTGTGTTCGTAGTCGGAGGTTGTGATGTCTGATGGCACTGGAGGGTCGTCTTTGCACCAGAAGAGGGCGGTGTTGACTGTGAGATACGACGACGATGATAGTGGGGAATAGTTTTCAAGTCTCAATTCATCGCCGGTGTGTTATTCCGTCCTCCGTGTTCTTTTCTGCTCTTACACGTTCCTCTCAGTAGCACTGGCGCTGGTAATCCCGCGACATAACACTACATTAGAACTGTTGAACACACCTCGGCGATGGCTACCCAACATATATCGTGCGTTCATCTTGCTTCTTCGTCGCTTTCCATCCTCATCGTCCTCGATTCCCTCCGCCCTACAGTGCCACGCCCCAACACTTCCCACAACCCTGACGACCCCAGACCGCGGCCCGCACCCCCTTGCCTGTCCTCACCGTCTTTCCCACTGGACACAAAGGAAGACGACCTTCTCACATGCTCTGCCTCACTCGTCCAGCTCCAGCCAAATGAAGGTGCCCCTCTTCCTGACAATCGACGACACCTCCCTGTGCTCGATCCTCCCCTGTGCCCCCAAGTAACCCCATTCAGAGGTCACAGTCGTATATGCGGGACCTCAGCTTGTGGGAAGACGAGTGGTGGTGAACCTGGCGAACGACGGGCTGCGTGCAGGTGGGTCTCTCCGACCCACAGGTCAGTCATTTTAATTCATCGGCACCATGAAGACGATCACCGCCGGCCATGCAATAAAAGGTTATATTGCAAATGATTTTCTTACAGCCTGATCCTGTTTCGAGCAGGACGCGACACAGTACCTGGTCTAACGAGTGATACATACCACTACACCATCAGGCCTTGGAAAGATAGGTCATTTCAATATACACAATATCCTAGAAGGATCACAGTGATGTGATTTAATGTTTCGCGAGTAAGGGAATTGGTCTACGCAGAGAAATCTGCGTCCTGGAAGAGAACAATTCTTAGCTAGGCACCGACGTCCTAAACGGCAAGTGCTCCAGAAACTTTTCTCGCCGTAACTTGTGAGGGAATCAGAAAGAGATGCCGCCGTAAAAAAAAAGTTACCATTTAATGAATGGCCTGGAACCGTTTCGAGCGGAACGTGACCCACAATCTCGCGCTACTTCATTGACTTCACGATACCGTTACACTATCAGGCCATGGAGAGAGAAATGTGGCTTTGGAATGTGGCAAGATTCTGAATTGATCGATGGGCATCGGGATCGGTGTGAAGAGGCAAGTTGGTTATGCACAGAGAGAGGGCCATGACTGGGCTAGCACCCAAAGTGTCAAAGAAGACGATCCCCAGATCCCCAGCGCCACGATTTCTCTTCGAGTCTCGCGGAATATTACAGCGCTGTATCCGAGGTCGTTAATCCATTTCGTCATCGGACCATGCGAGGTCCATAGAATGGGCTTGGTCTAAGTACGCAGATATATGCAGGGTTATGGCTTATCAAGACGCCAGGAAAAACTTGTGATTTTCTGGTACAAACAGCCTAATCCCGTTTTGAGCAGGACGCGAACCAGCACCCAGGACTGTTCAAACGAACGCAGGATACCGTTATGCTATCAGGCCATGGAAGGATATGGATGAATGATTTATCATCTAGGCAAGATCCTGCACTGGTCGATGGGATCGAAGCTGACATGATGATCCCGTGAGGAGGGATATCGATTACTATCGCCGAGGACCAGACACTGCAGACTGAAGAAGGACAGATCAGCAGACATCCGTAGTCTTGTCAAGTGTCGAGAGGCTGGAAACGAGACGAGACCAGATTGACTGAATTTTCCACCAATAGCTTTGAAAGTACGAGAAACTAGGTATCGGAGCGCGACATGAAAATCAAGTCCACGCGTTGCGTAGTGTCCTTTCTTGGGCAGTGAAATGACCACAAAATGGCAACAGAAGACACGAAACAAAGATGAGCACATAGTCTATTATTTCCGAACCCCGGGATGAGCGGGACGCTACCTCGAACTCATTTGTTAGAAGCGCGCGGATGCCGTTGCACCATCAGGCCATGGAAGAATATATGGAATTTTGGAACCAGAGAAGTCTGTTCTGATCGATGGATCGGTATCAATACGACGGAGCAAGCAGAGAGAGGCCCGTGACCTGAAAGAGAAGAATGGCTGGTTAGGCCGACGTGTCGGAAGAAGTGTGATAAAGATGGAACTAGGGTTGAAAGACTTTGGAATTGGGAACGCTGGCACAATCCTAGGCCGTCCACGGACAGCAATGGGCCTCGGAAGTGAACAGAAGAAGAGAGAAACTTTGTGATTGTGGCTGTTGTGCGACATAAAATACGGATGCTGAAACGCGAACAGCCTAATCCCGTTTCGAGCGGGACGCGATACAGTGCCCAGGACTGTCTTGTCAGATGCGCGGTACCATTATACCATCAGGTCTTCAGTGGATAGGTATCGATTGGGATTCAGACAAGCTCCAGGGCTGATAGAATGGATCTATCTCGATATGATGGATTAAGGAATGTGGACGATGCAGAGAGAGACCCGTAACTTTGGAAGAGGAATGGCTGTTTACGAGGCTGTAGCGTCTGAAGAAATGTGCTAAGATAGGTTAAGATGGCATCCAGAACGTGTCGCGTGGTGGAGAGTACGTTTATTGACTAGCTACATGGATGATGGGAATAGAATTAGGCATCAAAATTTGCTCAACGGTTGAGCAAAGTTATTTGCTACGGGACGCCTGAGAAGTGTTGGCTTTTTTGCTGTTGGCAACGAAAAAATTCCAACGCGCATTCATCAGCCTGACCCCGTTTCCAGCGGGCATGACCCAGTACCCAGTACTGTACCATCGGATGCATGCATACCACTACACCATCAGGCCATGGAAATCAAAACTGGTATTGAATCCTAGTCTTGGACAGATCGATGTGATAGATATCGATATGATGTAATTCTGTATGTTGCGGCGAGGAGTGGTGATTCATACAGAGAGTGGTCCATAACTTGCACAGAGAAGAATGAATGGCAGCGTCTAACGTGTGTCCTAAAAAGAGCGATAAGACCCTGGAGAACGTGTGATTCGGCGCCTATTAGGGACACCAGTGGGACTGAGAGCGAGAGCTAGAGCAAAGTTGAGACTCCAAGGTGTTTTATTGGTGCATGCATGCCATGGAATCTGGACAGAAATGCGCCTCAGAAGTGCAGGAGAGGTGTCATCGTCATCGCTGTCGTGGATGAAAATTGAGCGATCGGTGGCTGTACATCAGCGCTCACCGCACCGAGTTCCGACTTTACCTTAAACCCAAACCACGATGACCATCATGATCGCTGAGTGTCTTCACTCGCTGACAATGAACGCCGTGCAGATTCAGCCCTGCTCGCATCGGCCGACCCGCTCCCCAAGGACACTCCCGCTTCAGGACTTCAATCCACCACCGCTTTCTCCGCTCGCTCAATAACCCAACACACAATCACCTACGCATGCTTTCCATGGAATGCCTCCTCCTCCACGACTACAGACGATGAATTCATTTCTCTTCTCGCTTCACCCCTACCCTACAAGAGCTGGTGTACCGCGTTTCGATACACACAAGCCTCAACCCGCTCTTTCTGACATCGTACGTCATGCAGGTGCATCATGTTGGATCGTTTGGATCGTACGACGGTGCTATGCATGACGAGCTTGTGGAGCAATTTTAGAGGGTGATGGGGTGGCGACGAATGATGCGATCGGATAGGGTATCGTCGCACCAGAGCGGGCGGTGTTGGCCGGAAGATACGACGATAGGGGTGGGGAATGTGCTCAGATTCGTCACCGGTGCGTCAATTCTGTCCTTCTCTTACACGTCCTTCTAATAGCTGCACTGTGGTCGGTCACTCCATGACCTAATACTGCGTTTGGACTGCCATACGCGCCTCGACGACGGCTACCCGACGTGTAGTGTGAGTTTATCTTTCGTTTCCTTTCATTCGGGCCTTCCCTTCCTATTCTCATTGTCCTCTTTGTCCTCCATCTGATAGTGCTACTCCTACTCCCCAACATCACCAGACCGCGCCCAAGAGCAGCAGCCCTACATTCCCTTGCCTGCCCTCGCCCGAAGCATCCTCATCGCAAGTGCCCGCTATCCTCGCCATGACTCTATCACATTCTCAGCCTCACTCGTCCAATTCAAGTCAAACGAAGGTGCAATGCTGGAATCACTCTTCCTCGCAATTGATGACCTCCCGATGCTCGACCCCCGCCCCCCCCCCTGCGCCCGAAGCAACTCCGTTCAAAAGTCTCAGTCGTATATGCGGACTCGTTCAAAGCTCCCCGGGACGTCAGCTTGTGGGAAGACGGCGGTAGTGAACATGGCGAACGACGAGGTGGGTCCCTCGAGCCACAGGTCAGTCTTTCAATTCTTCTGTCTGTCCGTCTCAGTAGTCTCACCCTCGTTTCCTAGTGTGTGTTTCTCGCTGAACACGGGAAGAAGCCGGTTGCTACTCCTCCACCCTCTACGCGATCATCAAGCCTTCCTACTTCCCCTGGCGAATGCCCGGCCTGGGCTCTATCGCATGCGTTTTCTCGCTGGGCATCGTCTTCTTCAGGCATGATCTGGATCAGAGTGCATCGAGCTCCCCACTGCCGGGTTTCGCATCGTGTCCGTGCTCGTTAGCGCATAAGATGCCAGCGAGACATGCATCAGGAGCATCGCATCATGCATGCACCTGGATGACGGTTCCCCAATGTGTATCGTATGTGTCCCTTTCTTTCCCATCCCTTCCCGTCCCTTCCCTTCGCATCCTCATCATCCTCTATTCCCTCCGTCTGACAGTGCTACATCCCAACAACACCCGCATCTGCGACTCACCAAGTCCAAAACCTCACATCTTCGTAACTCCCAGCCGCCGTCCTCACCATCTTCTCCGCAGGCTGCCAAGAGGCACCCGTCTCGGTGCTTCGCTGAGACTGCCGCAAATACCTCGATGATGGCTGTGTGCGTCTTTAGCTTTTCTTGTCTTCCCTTCCTGATCGTCTCCTTCTTCACCTACTGTAAACTACCAGAGGTACACCCCATTGTCAATAAACCGGGCGCAAGGTCAACAACTCGCATCCTTTGTACTACCCTCGCTTGAAGCGTCATCCTCACCGCTCCCAGCTCAAGTCCGCTCCGTGGGCCCACGAAGAACGCGTCTTTGACCATGTTTTGCTCAGCGTGCTTGTCGTCGAGCGGTGGCTGATCAGGGGGACGTAAGGCGTTAGGTGCTATCCCCTCCTTCATGCATATGCTCTCCTCAATTCATATACACACCTCTTGCAGCGGCACTGACGATGGCTTCTCTGGGTCTGTCATTTGCATCTCGACGATGACTTTGCATGCAATATATACGTATGTTCATATTTCTTTCCATTTCTCCCTCCATCTCCCTTCATTGTCTCTTTTCACACGCTGTCCACCGACTAATATCTACACCAGTGCCACACCCCAACTTCACTCACGCTCCCCACATTACAAAGTCACTGCCCAAGATCCGCAGCCCTCATGTCTTCGTCCCGCCCTCACCTGCAACGTCTCGCCCTCTCTCATCTCCGTCTTCCTATCCAGCCATGAAGAATGCGTCTTCGACCATGTCATGAACAGTGTGCTTATCCTCAAGCATTGGCTGATCAGGGGGTGCGGCCTGTGAGACGGACGGGCGAGTGGGTTTTTTGGAGAGTTATAGCGTCGTCATGTAAATCCGCAGTTATACCCTATTATCACCTGCTCACGTGCATATACTAGGTCCCATATCGATTTAAGAGCCAAAGACCGAATACGATGTATTTGAGGGAGGGGAGGGATAATCCCGATCGCGATGTGGGCGTCACTACGATCATTTTGAGTAGCTGACCGGCCGTTCCGGAAGGTCATTCATTTTTCGTTTTCTCACTTCAACCCGCTGAAGTCGACTGTGCTCCCGTTACCCTCTTTTGGACTGTATAGAGTCGCAGCTTTGAACTCAGAACACTGAACGTTCTGATCATCGGTGAGTGCAGATATGTCATCTTCACGCTTCTCGACTAACGCTGTCAAGGTAGCCCACACATTGTACCGGCCATCTGCCCACGCACTCAACGCAAATCATGGTAAAATGATTGCCATCTGCGATTACAGTACTCCTTTGTGCCGAAGGCGCGAGATCCTGTGCAGTATTTAAAAGATTGGCCAGCTATATGTCGCGTCTCATCGTGCATATGCTTCGAAAGACAACAAAGTACATCGGAGAAAGGAGGGGAATTGCTATTCACGAAGCATGGAAGCCTGCGTGTGACTGAGCCATCGATTTTGTTGGCGAATTGTGTTCCGCTGTCATCTGAGAGGAGGACAAGCACTTAGCATGCTTCCGTGGGTGGACGGCCATTAATGATCCCCGAAACCTCGTAGCTACCGATCTGAGTAGATGCCGATTCGTGGGTAGGTGTTGGACTTGGAAGAAGTAGATGTGTAATCTTGAGTGTGATGTAACGACTGCTGAGGGTTGGGTTGGGTTTTAGGATGAAGGACTTTTTGTGGATTTTAAAATGCTTTGAGCGGTTGGATTCTCTGCATCTGCTCATGAGAACGTTTGATCCAGCGGTGTATGAGATACTCATCTCGACAAGGCCGCACTGTCTTTTTGTTCTTCGAGGGGCGAGCGGTAGATCAAGACCCCGCAAAAATAGACATATACAAAAAATACACAAATAGAACATAGTCGGCCAAGTTGTCGTCCAATGCCCTCGTTCGAACGAGGGTCCGGATCCGCACGGCTTACTTGTGTCTTGCCGTGCAGATGGCCGGCTACGAATCTGTACCGCTTCACCATCGAGACCTACATATGCGTTGGGTTTCAATACAGAGAGTAATTTTGTTCAGAGTCACAGCCGTGAGGACGAGCGCTAGAGGGCAATAAAAAAAATCAGAGTCGAAGACATAGCAGCCTAATGCCGGTTCGAGCGGTCATGCAATATATTGCGCGGATACCGTTACACCATCAGGCCTTCAAAGGATACATGTCGTTTCAGTTCAAAACATATCCTAGACCGATCGATGGGATCGAGATCGATGTGATGTGAATTTGTACGTTGCGGGGACGTTGGCTAGTTTACACACGGAGGGATATCCATGACTTGGAATGGAACAAGTCTTAGGTAGTAGAATATGGCGGGCGACAGAGAGCATGTTCGCTGCGGAGGTGGAAAAAAGCGGGGAAAGGTGTTGTAAAAACAATGTTCGATACCTCCATACTGCCTGACCCGTTTCGAGCGGGACATGCCTCAGTACCTATGACTGGGTTAGACGTGCGATACCGTTATACCATCAGGCCGTGAAGGTATACGTGAAGCATTGGATGAAGGAAGATCCTGGTATGATCGATGGATCGATATCGATATGATAAGGAGAGACCAGGCAGAGAGAGGCGCGTGACCTGAAAGGGGGGTATCTCATTAAGCCGACGTGTCTGAAGAACTTCGAGAAGTGCGATAACGTGCCGCCCGATTTGTTGACAGAACGGGAACTGAAAGTTGAAACACTGAGGGAGTTCGGTCGGGCGCAGGACGTGGAGTAAACAGATGCCGGCAGCTGTAGTTGCACGACATAAAAATGCATTGGCAATATATTTGCAACAGCCTGAGCCCGTTTTGAGCGGAACACGCCTGAGTACCCCAGTATGTCTGGGTTTGTCAGATGTTGATGCCGTTACACCATCAGGCCTTCGAAGTTCGAAGGGTGTATATCAATTGAGAACCAGACAAGATTCTAGACTGATAGATGGGATCGATATGATGTTCAGAGGGATGTGGGAAGAGAAGTGTTGGAGAAGTGTCCAAAGATATGTGATGGCACGTCCTCACTGTATCAGCTGGTGGCCAGATGCATCGTTCTCCACTATCGACACTGAAGAGAGGACCGGAGTTGGATGTCAAAACATTGAGCGGAATTCTTCGTTGATAGCAATTCGCCTGAGCAGGGAGAAGTGTTGTCAGCATCGCTATTGGGCAATATAAGAGTGTGCATTGATATCAGCATACATGAACGGCTTGACCCCATTTCGAACGGGACGCGACTCAATACCAAATGACTGTCTTGAAGGACGCGTGGATTCTACTACACCATCAGGCCACGGGCGTAGAAGTTCAGATGTGATCTTAATGTTAGAGTGATCGATGTGATGTGATGTATAATGTGGTCGGGGGTAGGTGATTTAGACAAATAGAGGAGGTGGAAAGAGAATAATCCCTGCGTCTGGCATGTCGTCGAGAAGTGCGATAAGACCCTCCAGAACGCGTGATTCCAGAGGACATCAATGAGACGGTATCTGGAGCAGATTTGAGACTGTAGTGAATGTTATTGGTACCCTTACCATGGATTTTGGACTCCAACGCATCTCTAGAGTGGATGGAAGTAACAGAGGTGTCATCGTCATCGTTGGAGTCGAGGATGAAAATTGAGTGATCGGTGGCTATACACCCACCATCGCAGTCCCGAGTTCCGACCTCGCTTTGAATCCAAACCACGATGACCGTCAGTGAGTGTGCATCTCCTCCCCTTTCGCTCACTAACCTCACGCTACATTGACTCCGCCATCGCTCGCATCAGCCGACATGCTCCTCGAGTGCAGTCTCGTCTCACGTCGTGAATGCAATAAACCTCACTGCAGCACTATTCGGCCATTCTCCACTCACGCAATAAACCCGTCGGCCCATCACATACACATTCTCGCCGTCAGCTGCCTTCCCCTCCCTAGTCCTTCCCCCACCGCCGGTGCCCATGTACTGTTTCTCGACACTCATGTCGCCTCATGACTTCCACCCACACCCCCAAAGCCAATCACGTACAAAGGCTCCCCTTGAATTGCTCTTCCATAACCACAGGCGAATGCTCCACCCGACAAGAGTCCGTCTACCGCTTCTCGACACACATTATCTCAGCCCATTCCTTCCGCCATCGCACATTGCGCAGGCTCATCGTGCAGGCCCGTACGAGGATGCTGTATATGGTGAACTAGTGGGGCCGTTCGAGCGCATGGTGTTTTTGATTGGGGGTGGTGATGGCCGGTACCGTATGTGATTGTACAGGGTATGGTTGCTGGCTAGGAGAAGGCAGTATTGACAGTGGGAAATACGACGACGAGAGTGGGGAACATGTTCGATTCCTCGCTGGTGCGTTATCCCGAGCTCCTCCATCTCATCTTCTACTCTTACATGTTCCTCTCGCAGCGCCACTAGTACTGGCTAGGGTTGAACATCGCATTCATCAAAGGTTCCCCGATATATATCGTGCGTTCGTCTTTCTTCCCTCTCCCTTCCCGCTCTCATCATCTCTCTCTCCACATGCCGTGCACGAACTAACCGTCCACCCCAGTTCTCCGCCCCAATATCTCCCACCTCCTCGACATCCCTCTCTCCAAACTGTACCCAAGGCTAGCAGCTCGCATCCTTCATCCAAACATTCTCTACTGCCTCACCGTAGGCCATGAAGAATGCGGCTTTGGTAGCGTGCTCCTTGTTGAGCAGTCACCGGTCATTCTCTCCCTCCTCATATGCTATATTCGACTGACATCTACCTTAGTGCCACGCGCCCCAACATCACCTCCCTCCTCGACATCACCAAACCAAACCACGCCCAAGACCAACAACTCACGTTTTTCGTCCCGTCCTCGTGATGTTCTTTTCCGCAACGCGTCTTTGACATGTCGCTGTATGTCGGCGAGCGGTGGTCCGAAGACGTAGCGTTTGAGAAAGAAAGGCGAGTTGTTTTTCTTTTTTTCCTTTCTGGGAGTCATAGGTTTGTTAATGAAAACATGCAGCTCTATCGCCTCGTTTTCATTTTCATCTGTTCGCGCGCATATACCCGGGATATTACATCGACTCTGATGTATTTATGGGAGAGAGTGGAGATACCTGGTCCCTAATATGTGCGACTAATGACTATGAGCATGGTATTCATATTTCTTGAAGGTATTGAGGCAGTCACTCACTCACGTTTTCCCGTCTGACTTCAATCCCCTGCTGCGCTCTTAGGTTATACAGATATACATGTAATATGTACCAACCAGTCTTCGACGCCCAAAAATCAGTCACATTCCTCAATTATCCACTCGCTCTTTCATTCCCATATGTACTATGCTCACTCCATTGTGGTCGATCGCAGTGAAAGACCAGATACAAAGAACCGTACAGCCTCGAATTCGTCGATTCCTCCTGAGGCTTCCTTCACTCGTCATTATAATGCGAAGGTACGGTGTATGGTTTCGTTTGCACATCAGTCCTCGCGTTGCACGGTGCGCGTGCGCGTGACGTTCTACTGGTACATATCAGAGCAGCGGAGAGCGGTGCCGACGACGTTGTGTTCGAGTACGATGATGATGGTACTCTCAATATGTGGAGTACAAGAAGAAAGAATTTGAACAATGCACGGAACTAGATAATGAAACAATTCCTTTCACCGCCAACCCCGTCTGGACTTTGAACCGTCGAAAGTGAGACAGCCGCTTTTCCCCGCAAAATTATAGAAGGAGCCACCGAAGTTGTGATTTGAGTTAAATCAGGCCTTGGTTGGTTGGGCTCAGCACGCGTTGGGGAGGGGAGTGCTAGCCTGGTGTGAACCAGAGTATGTAGTATGTTCGCCACTGGCATGCCTTCCACGAACTATTGCATTTACCATTCCAGATTCAGGCTGAGTAGATAGCTCGAGCCTGGCAATTAGAGTGAGTGAGAAAGCTGCTGAAATGGATAGATTTGAAGATACAGAGTGGTCATGATCCAATCCCTATTGTTATCCATTCGAGCGAGGGTCCGCATGGCTTGCCGTGGAGATGGTCGGTGCAAATTTCTACGTCTTCACTGGCTATCGGGGCCTGTCTATGGCTGTCAACAGAGCATGTAATTGTAATTTTGTTTTCTAAGGTGAAGAGTAATCATTATCAGGTCTACGAGGAACATCAGGATGGCATTTTGTAGAGCGAGAAGCCACTAAAGTATACCTCCATGTGGATTATCGCGCAAGGTAGCCAGATATCTGGGTGGTGCAGTGGTTACTGCTGCATCACCTCCAAGGACCAGGACGTGCAGGTCGCATTGCGGTAACAGAGGTATCAGATTTACAGCCATGAGGACAATAAAAATTCAATGGTGGGAGATTTTTACAGCCTAACCCCATTTCGAGCGGGATGCAATACATTGCGTGGATACCGTTACACCATTAGGCCTTGAGAATATACGTGTCGTTTCAATACAGACCATACCCTAGATCGATCGATGGGATCGATATCGATGTGCCATGATGTGATTTCGTACGTTGCGGTGAAGATGAGCTGGTCGACACACAAAGAGAGATTCCTGACTTGGAAAAGGGAACAAGTGTGGTCCTAGGTCCTAGGTAGTAGGTGGGCGTTATAGAGCATATTCCGCTGCCGATGTGAAAAGAAGGAGGGAAAAAAGTTGTAAGAAAAATTGGCAATGTGAACAATATAGATAGCCTGACCCGTCACGAACGGGACATGTCATAATACCCGTGACTGGGTTAGACGTGCGATACCGTTACACCATCAGGCCGTGGATGTACACTTGAGTCTTTGGATACAGGGAAGATCCTGGACTAATCGATGGATCGATATCGATATGATGAGGAGAGAATGCGGGCTGCGCAATGAGGGGCGCGTGACTTGAAGAGAAGAACACCTGGTTAGGCCGACATGTCCGAGGAAGTGTGTGATAACGAGTCTCCTGACCAACGACAGAACTGGAGTTGAACGCTATTGAAAGTTGCAAGCATTGGCGCAATCCTATCCTGCCATGCACTAACAGCAATGAGCCTCGGAAGTGAACAGAAGTAGAAGGAAGCGTTATCATCATGATTCGTCGCTGTTGCGCAACATAAAAAAGAATTCAACCGTTTGTTGACAACCTGAGCCCGGTTCGAGCGAGACGTGACCCAGTATCCAGGACTGCGTTATCTGACGCACGATACCGCTACACCATCAGGCCTTCGGTGGATGGGGTCGCTTGAGGTCGAAAACCGATCCTGGGCTGACAGAAGGGATCGATATCGATATGACGTGATATTTTAGGAGGCGGGGAGGGAGTTTAAACTAGCTAGAGAGAAGTCCGTGACTGGAATAATCCCTACTTCTGGCATGTCCCGAGAAGTGCGATAAGTAATCCCTGCACAACGTGTGATGTTCAAAGGTCATCAATTGGGCAAGGGGCCAGAGTTCAACAAAACTTAAAGTGGGACAGCACTTTATTGCCGTGGAATCTGGACAGCAGCACGCCTGGGAAGCGAAGCAGAAGCAGGATAGGGTTGCGGATAAAACTCGAGGTGGTGCATAAAACTCTGTAATTTACATCCAAAATTTCGGGCCGATGTATAATATGTAATTTACATTGTAAGTTACAAATTTTTTCTCGGTCACGTGCTGGCCCCAAACGCGTGGGCGCGCTTCGAAGACTGCTCAAATTAGGCCCCCGGAAGCTCCTGCAAAGGTATGTCCGCGAAATAGGTCGATTTTCGGCCTCAAAAAGCCTATGTTTTAGGTCTCAAAAAGCCTATAGCGGACAGGGTCACGCACTGTGACCTGCGTGACCCCCCGCCAAATGCGTGACTTTCGGGGCGCTTCGACACCGCCAACATTGGTGAGGTATCCAAAAATTTTTGGGGCCAAGATTGCCTCCGAAAAAGCCTATAAGGGGACAGGGATCCAAAATTTTTTCAACATCCCATCCCTCAAAAAGCCTATCTAGGACACAAGAGGTTTTGTCATCGTTGTCGAGGATGAAAAATCGTGATCGGTGGCTGTACACTAGCAACCGCAGTCCCGAGTTCCGACCCCGCTTTGAATTCATACGATGACCATCGGTGAGTGCGCCTCCTCTCCTCTTTCACTCACTGACAATTAACGCCCACACTATTGCTCATCTCGGCTGACGTGATCTCACAGTGCAACCATCGCTCATGACTACCTTAGTGGACGAGATGCACCTCTTCGACCTGGACCGTCTCCCCCTCCGCCACTGACAAAGGGTCCATCTTCCTCCTCGTGCATCCTGCACCAGAGCGCTCCAACCCGCAGTAGCCTGTTCCTGCTTCTCGACAAATAGGAACATCAACCCGTTACTCTCCTCATCGCACTTCATGCAGGTGCATCGCATCTCCCTTCACGACCTTGATTAATCCGTCCCTCCCAGCCAACACTTCCAACCCTATCATTGGAATACCTTCTTTTCCTTCACTGTCAGCGAAGGCGTTACCAACCGGGTGCTCTACACCAAAACAGGCCATGCACCGTGTCTCAGCATGCATGGACCTCACCTCGTCCCTCCCATCATTGTATGTCACGCAGGTGCGGATGCATCATGCGGGACTGTACGAGGGCACTGTGGATGGCGAACTCATGGGGTAACTTGAGTACGTCGTGTTTCTGGTCAGAAGTTATGATTTCTGATGCTATGGTAAAGGGCATCGTACATCCAAGAGGGCGGCTTTGACAGTGGGTGATACAATGACAACGGCGGGGAATGTGGTCTCGAGTATCGATTCATCGCCGGTGCGTTATCCCCATCTCCATATCCTCTTTTGCTCTTACACGTTCCTCTCACGGCGGCACCGGCGTCAGTCATTCCATGACATATAACCCCCCGTGTCTGCCGTGCACAACCAGATGACGGTTCCCCGATATGTTTCGTGCGTTCGTCATTCTTCACCCTCCCCTCTATCGATATCCTCTACATGTGCGCATGCCATGCACTGATTGACAATAAATCTAGCGCTACCTTCCGACATCACCCTCATCGTCAACATCGTCAACCTACTGGTAAGTCCTAAATGTCGCATCCATCGTGCCACCCTCGTTCGAAGCATTCTCACCGTTCGCACCCGCCGTGCTCGCTGCCTTTCCCACTGGCCATGAAGAACAAGAACACCTATTTGACCATGTCGTGCTCTGCACGCCTGTTGTCGAGCTCTAGCTTCACGTGTGTATCTTTCTTTCCCTTCCCTTCCCTCCCGATCCTCTTCGTCTCCCTCTCCATACACTGTACACCGACTCAAATCTATCCCAGTGCGTCGCCCACACAGCTGTCACGTCCGACATCACCAAATCGTTTCAAAGATCAACAACCTGCGTCCTTCATACCACTTTCACCTGAAGCGTCCTCGCCGTGTTCCCCATCTGATATGAAGAATGCTTTTTTGGCCACGTCGTGCTCAGCGCACTTGCCACTGGTCTACAGGCGGTGGTTAGTAAATAGGATGTAGCTTGGGCGAAGGAAAGGTGACGCGTTTTTTTTTTCGTAGAGTTACAGCATTGTTAAAAGCTATCTTCAGTCCTGTCAGTTCTTTAGTACCTGTTTACAGGCATATACTTGTCTTGAGGAGAGGAGAGAACTCCAATTGCGGCGCGTGGCCGTTGACTACAATCATTGCTATTTTTTGTGTGATCCGGCGGTGATCGTGTGTATACTCATTTTGACAAGGACTCAATTATTTATGGGTCTGTGATAGGAGCTAGAGAGGTGAACGGTAGATGATGAACCAACGAGATGGCGGATGCACTAGGGCTTTCCCAGCAGAAGAATATTGAGGGGCTGGAAGGTCGAGGATCGCGAGAGCGAAGGAATGTGGTATACGTCGAAAGGGCCTCCACCGACGATATTTGGCTTGAACAATATTCATGGGTACTACGACTTGAACTTTCCGCCTGATCTTCACGTTACAATGTGTAACTCCCAAATGACCGGGATGAAGACTCGAACGATCATGTAACTGGGCACGAAGTGCACACCAACTACATACTGAGGAGAGTGGACGGAAACAAATTTCCCTCAGCATACCGCCCAGTATCTCAACTCCAAAAGTCCATACATCCTTCCGCACTCTTGCCCCTATGATGTTCAGCCTCAGCAGGTCATCCACCATGTTCAGCACGAGTGACAGAACGATCACCACCCGAAAGCTCGTACGCGTGTGGGAGGGAGCGAAGTTGCACGTCTTCTGGCTCGCAAATGCAGATGCCAACGCAAAATACGGCACCAGAGGAGCGAGCGAGGATGATCAGAGACCTCGAGTGAAAGCTGCAGACGCTGGCACAGCAGCAACAGGATGCGCGGATGCGGGAGTTACATCGCCAGCTAGATCGGTTGAAGGGAATGAACAGATGCTGAGTTCGCAAGGCCGAACAAGCAGCAGGAAATTTACCGCTTCGCCACCTGGGGGGTCGTTTTTATAGACGTCTCGGTGCCATGAGAACGACAATTGCAATTTGCCAGACAACAAAGGAACTAAAACCTTTATAATGTTCCAAGATAGCCTGATCCTGTGTTGAGCAGTCCATTACCGGTATAAGGGTCTTTTGAATGGATGCACACATACCGTTGCACCATCAGGCCATGCTTTTACAAACTGGCATCAGATCTGAGCCTTGACTGATTGATGTGATCGATATCGATTTGGTGCGTGGTGGGAAGGAAATATGTGTCTCGCAGAGGGAGGCCCGTGACTTGAAAGAGAAGAATCGCCACCCCGGTTAGGCCGACGTGTTCCGAAGAAGTGTTGTATCATATCCTGAAGCGGTCGACTGCATCGTTCTGACGCGCGATATCATTACATTGTTAGGCCTTGGAAGGATATGCGTCGATCGGGACACAGAAAAGATCGAGAGGGGATATAGCAATTGCACGAAGTTCGAGCGAGAGGCGGTGTATGCAAAGAGAGATCTGTCACCTGGAAAGAGGCAGTGAATACTGTACAGCACATAGCTTTAAAAGTAAGTGGAGGCGGGGAGAGGTACTGTCATGAAAGAAAACTTAGGGAAGAAGTTATTGGCTTATGATGGCCTGATCCCGTTTCGAGCGAGGCGTAGCCAGTACGTCGCGATATTTCAATGAATGCGCGATACCATTACACCATCAGGCCATGGAGAGATACATGTAGTTTTGGATTGTGGCAGGATTCTGGCCTGATCGATGGGATCGATAAATAAATATTGTTATGATGCAGCGTGGAAAAAGAAGAATGGCGTGTTCGAGGAATTGTCCGAGGAAGTGTGATATGACGTCCAGAACGTGTCGGCTCATGGCTGAGTGCGTCATTTCAACTGTCAGCTCCAAGGAAAGGACTGGTGTTGAACGTAGACGCGTTCAGCAGGATCGCTCGCTATGGGATGTCAAATAGTAATTTGCCTGGGCAGGAGGAAACGTTGCCGTCGCCGTTGTTGGGAGACACAAAAAGACGTTGGAGATCATTTGTCTAGCCTGATTCCGTTTCGACCGGATTGTGACGCAGTCACAATGACTGTTTTCATGGACGCGTGGATTCCACTACACCACCAGGCCATGGATATGAAAACTGGTATCGGCTCCTAGTCTTGTGACTGATCGATGTGATCAACATCGACATGACGTGATTCGGTAGGAGGTGAAGAAGGACGTGGTTTTGACAGAAGTCCGTGAGTGGAACAACCTGTTTCTGGCGTGTCCTGTGAAGTGTGAATCCCGATAACCCGCCGAGAACGAGTGCTTACCCAGGACGCCAATGGGACTGAAAACTGGATTTGAGCAAAATTGAGACTGTAGAATTCCATTTTGGCCATCCGGACACTGTGGAATCTGGACGTACATGTGCCTCGATAGTGAAGCAGAAGTAGGAGAGGTGTCGGTCGAGGACAACATTGAGTGATCGGTGGCTGTACATCAACAAGCGCAGTCCCGATTTCCGACCACACCATCAATCCAAACCACGATGATCATCGGCCGGAGTGTCTAGTCTCTTCACTCGCTGACAACTCACGCCACGTAGGCTCTTCCAGCGATCATTACTTCTCGCCTTCAATCCCCCCGAGCTGACCTCACTGCATCTATTTGTCCATTCTCCCAGATACACACATCGAAACAATCGTCTCTCGAGATAGCAGACATTCTCACCCTCTACCGCAGTCCACCCTCCTCTCTCCACTGCTCGCTGGCCGATCCACGCCACAAGAGCCCATGCACTGCTTCTCAACACTCGCGCCTCTCCTATTCACACGACCTGGATCTCGGATCATGACTTCCATTCACATCCTTTGTATACACACGCATTCTTCAGCCGATCACGTATCCATGCTCCCTTTCGAATGTCTCCCACTTCATACCCTGGGCGAAGTCGCCATCCTCCTCTTCGTATCTCTTCCAGCCTACAAGAGTCCGTTTACTGCATTTCAACATACATGAGCCTTAATCTGTTCCTTCCACCCTCGTACATCCCACAGGTGCATCGCATAGGCCATACGACAGCGCTACCTAGGGCGAGCTCATGGATGACTTCGAGTGTATGGTGTTCCTGGTTGGATGATGTGATGTCCAGTACGGTTGTATTGGGTATCGCTGTGCCAGAAGAGAGCGATGTAGATGGTGGGAGATATGATGAAGATGAAGAACTTACTTTCGAGTACCAATTTGTCGCTGGTGCATTGCGCCCTCCTCCACGTTCTCTTTTTTCTCTTACACGTTCCTCACAGAGGCAATGGCGCTGGTCATTCCGTCACGGAATGCTGGATTTGGACTACCGCGTGCGCCTAGATGACGGCTCTTCAATATTTGCCGAGCGTCTATATTTCTTTCCCTTCCCTTCCTTTCCCATTCTCATTTTCCTCTTTCCACTCCGTTTGATAGTTCTACGCCCCAACATCACCCACATCACCCACATTACCATATCGCACTCAAGAACAGCCACCCACACTTCCTTCCCCATGCCTTTCTGAAGCGTCCTCGCCGCTCTCGCTCGCTATCTTCACGTCTTCCGCACGGGTCGCAAGGAACCATGGCGCTTTCAGCACGCTTGTGGTGGTTGGCTAGGAGGACGACATACCTCTCACGGCGGCACTGGCTTTGGGCGTTGCACTATGTCACAACCCTCCGGGACTGCGGCACACACCTCGAGAATCCAATGTATTTCATACGTTCATATTTCTTTCCACTTTCCTCCTATCCCATCACCGCCTCTCACCGCCTCCCTCTTCCCCCGCTGCTCACTGACTGACATATACCATAGTGCTACGCTGTCATCCCGAGTCCTGCCATCACCAAACCTTGTCCAAGGCCAGCAACTCGTGTACTTCGTCCTATTTCCCTCGAAGCATCGCCACCGTCTTGTCCGCTGTCCTCGCCATCTTATTTTCAAGCCACGGGGAACGCGTCTTCGACCATATCATGCCCAGCGTGCTTGTCGTTGAGTGGTGGTTGGCCAATACGACGTAGTATGGGCGAAGCAATGGTGAGTAGGTTTTTTTGAGAGTTATGGCACTTGTTGACGGATATTTGCAGTGCTATCACTTCTTTGTCACCTCTTTGTGTGCATATAATTAGTATCTACACTGAATATTCTAAGGGTCACGGAACGAGCAGGATGTATTTGAGAGAGGAGAGAGGAGAGAGAACCCCGGTTGCGACGTGGCCATACTACGATTATTGTGAGTGGTTTACCGGCGGTTCTGGATGATCACTGACTTTCCATTTTCTCAGTTCAATCCGCTGAAGTCGTTTACGTTTGCATATCCGTTGCCCTTTTTTGACTATAGCGAATTGCAGGTTTGGGCCCCGGATGCTGAACGTCATGACCATCGGTGACTGCAGCTATGTAATCTTCTTCCTGTTTGATTCACATCTTCAAAGCAGAATCAACGCTATTTTCAGAAGTGCCCACACGTTGTAACGCTCAACAGGTGGTGTGTACATCAACTTCGTGAGTTTCCATTGAACTTGCTCGCAGACTGCTCTTCATAGACGTGAGGGAAACCTGCATTTCCTTGGCTACAGGGACTCAAAAGGTTGCACGACGATATGCCCTGTCTCATTGCGCATGTGTTTCGACCGCCATAACAAAGACGACAAGGCGCATCGATGGAAGGTGGGGAAGTTTAGGTACGAAGCATGGAAACCTTCGTACGACCCGAGCCATCGATTTTGCTGGTAGGTTCTGTTTCACTATCGTCTGAGAGGAGGACAAGCAGAGGGAGTGGGTGGATGGCGATTAATGATCCGCAGACGCAATTACAGAAACATCTTGAGCATCTCTCTGGAAAGACACCGATTTGTGAGGAGGTACTGGACTTGGAGGAAGTAAACGTGTAATCTTGAGTGTGATATAATGAGTATAAAAGAATGCTTTGGTCTTTCAATAAATGATCTTTCGTGATTGTCAAAAGCTTTGGACGGCTCGATTCTGTGATGAGGTCATGAGAACATTTGATCCAGCTGTGATCATATACTCGTCTCGACAAGGTCGCGCTGTTTTTTCGTTGCCCCCAGTCTGTGGCAGGGAGGAGCAGTTGACCAAGAAGCCGTTAAGATGGAATACAAAAATAGAACACGATTATCCGAGCCGACGTCCATTACCCTCGTTCGAATGATGGTCTGCACGCCTTACTTATGTCTTGCCGTGCATATGGCCGGTTACGAGTCTGTACCGCTTCCACATCGGGACCTGCATGTTGAATTTCTTTACATAGAGTAACTTTGTTCAGATTCAGCTGTGGGGATGAGCACTAGCTACGCAATGGAGGACAAAAAAGGACAGTGTGTCAGCTTATCAAGCCCAACCCCTTTTCGAAGGGGACACAATACATTGCGCGGATACCATTACACCATCAGGCCTCGAGAATATACGTGTCGTTTCGACACAGACCATATCCATAATCCAAGAGCGATCGATGGAATCAATATCGATATGATGTGAATTTGTACGTTGCGGGGGAAGTGAGCTGGTTGACACGCGGAGGGATCTATGATTTGGAAATGGAACAAGTGTTGATTAGCCATAGGTTCTACACATTGGGAGTGGGGAGAATTTTGGCTCCGGAAGTGAGAGGACGCAGGGAAAGGTCTTGGAAAAAAAAACTACGGCTTTCCGAGTGAACACAGCCTGACCCGTTTCGAGTGGGACACGCCTCAGTACCCATGATTGGGTTAGACGTGCGATACCGTTACACCATCAGGCCGTGGAGGTATACGTGAAGCTTGAGATACAGGGAACATCCTGGAATAATCGATGGATCGATATCGATATGATAAGGAGAGAACGCGGACCATGCAAAGAGGGGCGCGTGACTTGAAGAGAAGAACGCCTGGTTAGGCCGACATGTCTGAAGAAGTGTGTGATAACATGTCTCCTGACCGTCGACAGAACTGGAGTTGAATCGACGCAATCCTAGCCTTCCATGCACTAACAGTGACAGCAATGAGCCTCGGAAACGAACAGAAATAGAAAGAAGCATTGTCGTCGCGATTCGTCGCTGTTGCGCAACATAAAAAGACTGAGATTTTAAGTGACAACCTAAGCCCGGTTCGAGCGGGACGTGACCCAGTATCCACGACTGTTTTCTGTCGCACGATACCGTTACACCATCAGGCCTTGGGTAGATGGGGTAGTTTGAGATGGAGAAACGATCCTGGGCTGAAGAAGGGATCGACATCGATATAATGAATGAGTGAATGTAGCCAATGGAGGTTCGTAACTCAAGAATGGTTAGTTAGGCTGGGGTGTCCATTGAAGTGTGATAATATACTCTTGACGGTGTCGACTCGTGGGCTGAGTGGGGCGTTCTTAGCTGTTGACACCAGGGAGAGGATTGCGGGTATACATTGACTCGTTGAGGTATTTCTGTCTGTGGAATGATGAGTAGCATGTTGCCTGAGCAGGGAGAAGTGTTCTCATCATTGTTGTTGGTACACATAAAAGGAATATACACCTTCTTCAACGGCCTGATTCCGTTTCGAGCGGGAGGCGACTTAGTATCAGCGACCGTCTCGGCGGTCGCGTGGATTCCACTACATCATCAGGCCATGGATGCAGAAACTAGTATCGGATCCTAGTCATGGACTGATCGATGTGATCGATATTGATATAATGTGATTCAATACCTTACGAAGAGAGGAGAGCAGTCCACGAGTTAGAAATCGAAGAATGCCTGCTTCTGTCATGTTCGACAGAGCAAGACAAGAGCCCACCAGAACGCGGGACTACTGAGGACACGAGTGAGCTTGGACACCAGATGTAGAGAAATCTGAGCCTGTAGAGCATTTTGTTGATGCATATTCCATAGCATGTGGATGGCAATGCGTCTCAGATGTGAAGCAGAAGTACCAGAGATGTCGTGGTCGTTGGAGTCGAGGATGAAAAATGGTGATCGGTGGCTATACACCTGCCCGTCCCGAGTTCCGACTACACCTTGAATCCAAACCACGATGATCATCGTTGCCGGTGAGTGTGCGTCTCCTCCCCTTTCACTCACTGACATCTAACACCTCGTAGACTCCGCCAGCGATGCCATTGAATCCATTGACACACGCGCTCTGAATGCTCCGCATGCGCAGCTGACCTGTCCTCCGCTTGTCCGACGTTCTTCACTCACCAAATCCTCCAGGTACGCACGAGACAGCAGCTGTCCTTCTCACCCCCAATCACTAACCCCATCCTGACCCCGGACTCCACAGCTAGCCAACGCTCTACCGTCCTTTTCGCCTCACATACCGGACCAACAAAGCATACCCATCCTCAACCACGTCGCACCGTCAAACTTCACGGCTGTTTCGAAGCATATGGGGCCTTGCACGGCTTCTCGATACAACCCGGAGCTCCTTATCGCATGTCACGCAGGTGCATCGCATCTCGCCCATGGCTGCCACACACGTTCTTTCACTCGAACACCTCATCCGTGACCAGCGAAAGCGACCATCCTTCCTTCTTCTCCACCCCACTCATGCACCTTGCCTTGCAAGAGCCCACGTACCACATGTCGACAGGCACAAAACTCAACCCGTTCATTCTGTCGCTGTATGTCACGGAGGTGCACTGTGCTGGCCCATACGACAGCACCGTGGATGACGAGCTCTTGGGAGAAGTCGCGTGCTTGTGTTCATAGTCGGAGGTTGTGAAGTTTCCAGAAGAGGGCGGTGTTGAGTTGGAGATACGACGATGGTGGTGGGGAATGGGCTTTCAAGTTTCAATGCATGGGCTGGTGCGCTATCCCATCCTCCATATTCTCCTCTGCTCTTACACGTTCCTCTAAGCAGCACTGGCACTGGTAATCCCGTGACATAACACTACATTGGAATTGTTTCACGCACCTCGACGATAGCTACCCAACATCTATCTTGCGTTCATCTTGCCTCCCCGTCGCTTTCCATCCTCATCGTCCTCGATTCCTTCCGCCCTACAGTGCCATGCCCCAACACTTCCCACAGCCCTGACGACCCCAGACTGCGGCCCGCACCCCTTGCCTGTCCTTCACCGTCTTTCCCGCTGAACACAAAGGACGATGACCTTCTCACATGCCCCGCCTCACTCGTCCAGTTCCAGTCAAATGAAGGTCTTGAAATCCCTCTTCCCGACAATCGACGACACTCGATCCTCCCCGGCCCCCCAAACAACCCCACCCAGAGGTCACAATCATATATGTGTTGTGGACTCATGCAAAGCTTCCCGGAGCGTCAGCTTTTGGGAAGATGGGCGGTAGTGAACCCGGCGAACGACGAGGTGGGTCTTCTCTTCGAGCCACGGAGCAGGCATTTCAATTCTTCTGTCTGTCTATCCGGCTCAGTAGTTTCTCACCCGCGCATTTCCTAGTGTGTTTATCGCTGAACGTGGGAAGAAGGCGTCTGCTGCTCCTCCAGTATCGCCAGTGTTTTCTCGCCGGGGGGCGTCTTCTTCAGTCGTAAACAGGGCTACGAGTGCATCGAGCTCTCCACTACCGGGCATCGCACCGTGCTCTTCACTGCCGAGCATCGCATTGTGCTCTCCACTACTAGGTTTCGCATCGTGTCCGTGCTCGCAACTAAGGACCGGGAGGTGTTGAAGGGAAGATTACGTTAGCGCATGAGATGGCGATGAGGCATGGGCAGAAGCACTCCGTTCGCAGTGGTGTGCTTGTATTTATGTTATTGGCTGTGTTCGTATTAGATTTCTTATAATTTTGCGGCAGCGATGTTTAACGAAAATGTGAAATATTTTTATTTCGTGATTTCATGTGCATATATGTCGGTTGAATAATCGAAGGGAAGTAGAGGATCCGACACATTGTTGTATGTGATGTGATTGTGAGCATTTTATAACGAAAGGTTCAAAAACCATTTGTTTATTCGAAAGTAGGCAAGGTCTCAGTCTGATGGAGAGGATTTGGTGCGTTATCAGGAAGAGAGGTACTTTCTGTTGGAATATCGAGCGCCCCGCAAGAAGTTATTTTTAGTCTCGCCCCCTTCATTCTTGTGGCTTGACATATTTTACCTCGTTCTTCAATCCCCATTCCATATCCCTTCGTCTCGTAGCGTTACAGTGATTGTTATCATTCTAGTACTATATAGGTAGGTACATGTAACACGAATAACCTCGCGCGATTGCGAGGGTCCACTGCTATCCCGAGTGAGCGTCGAAGACCCGCTCATTTTAACACAATCGCGCAGCATACTCTCTCGCTTTTCCTTGTCGTGCCGCTCTCATTGCTCTTGCTTTCGTTTCGGACCCCGAGCAGCTCGTTGTAAGGTTGCAGTACCTCTAAAACTGCAGAAGGCGGTCGCAGTCCGATAACTGCAAGAAGAACCCGAAGTAACCTCACACTTACCTTTCCCTCGCCATCTGATTGTTTCTACAATGACGGAGACGACCGTGCGCATCGCGAACCTCAACGACTCGAATTACACCCAATGGGCTGTCCGTATGGAAGCCATCCTTGTTCGGCGCAAGTTGTGGTCGATGGTGAGCATCACCGTGTCTAGTACCAATGCGGATGGGACGGCGAAGGACGCGTCGACGATCGCGGCAGAGTACGAGGTGTTGAAGAAGAAACGAGAGATTGAGAAGATGGAAGAAGCTCGCGCTGAGCTGGTTTTGCGTGTCGAAGATGGCCAGCTCTCTCATATGGACTCCCGTGACCCACTCTAGATTTGGCAAACACTCGAGCGTGTCCACCGCGCTGCCGGTTTTGCAACAAGTCTTGCTCTGCGGCGGAAGTTCCTGACGGTAAAGAAATTGGAGGCGCAGTCGATGCAAGCGTGGATCGGAATTATCCAGAGTTTGGCTTTTCGTATGAAGGAGGCTGGAATAGACGTTAACGATCAGGACAAGATTCTCGCACTCACCATGGGACTTCCCCCTTCGTATGACCCCGTTATCATTAACTTCGACTCTACCCCTTCTGACCTCCTCACATTAAACCATGTCATCACTCGTCTCCTGAATGAGGAAGTCCGCCAAACTACCAGCGATCCCAAACAAGTCGAGGAGAAAGATGAGCATGATGAGGCATTGGTGACTGTTGGGCATGGTGGAGGCCGTGGGCGACGAAACGGCGGATCTGGAGCGGCAGCTGATGTTACATGCTATTTCTGTGATCAAAAGGGCCACTACAAGTCCGAGTGCCCTGAGAGACGAGCCTGGGAGAAGTCGAAGTCGAAGAAGCAAGAAGTCGCAGCACTCGCGGATGTCTGGTCCGACGGATCTGAGGACGATGAAGATGTTCCCGCGTTCTGATAAGATGTTGATAAGATATGATCGGAGTTTGGACTTTCCGGGGGTGCGTTTTGATTTTCTTTTGATTTTTGATCTGTATTTTTTCCAAGATTCCGGGGGTGCATGTTGAATGCACAACGAGTTTTTGCATTTCTTTCTTTTTTCTTTCTTGTGTTGCGCTCGCGGGGGTGTGTTGGAATATCGAGCGCCCCGCAAGAAGTTATTTTTAGTCTCGCCCCCTTCATTCTTGTGGCTTGACATATTTTACCTCGTTCTTCAATCCCCATTCCATATCCCTTCGTTCTCGTAGCGTTACAGTGATTGTTATCATTCTAGTACTATATAGGTAGGTACATGTAACACGAATAACCTCGCGCGATTGCGAGGGTCCACTGCTATCCCGAGTGAGCGTCGAAGACCCGCTCATTTTAACACTTTCTGTGCCGGTCTACACAGACAGACCTGCGTCTCGGAACCAGAACAAATTTTGCCTAGGCACCGAGGTCCTAAATGACAGTTTTCTCTCCGGACTTTGTGAGGACATCAGGGAGACATGCCGCCGTAAAAAATATGACGGTCAGCTAACGGCCTGAACCCGTGTCGAGCGGAACGTGACCCACGACCTCGCGCTACTTCAATGAATGCACGATACCGTTGCACTATCAGGCCGCGGAGAGAGATATGTGGTTTCGGATTGTGGCAAGATTCTGGATTGATCGATGGGCCTCGGGGATCGGTGTGAAGAAGCAAGTTGGTTATGCACAGAGAGAGGGCCATGACTGGGCTAGCACCCAAAGTGTCAAAGAAGACGATCCCCAGATCCTCACTGCGATTTCTCTTCGAGTCTCGCGGAATATTACAGTGCTGTATCCGAGGTCGTCAATCCATTTCGCCACCAGACCACGTGACGTAGCTGGGCTTGGTCCAAGTACGCAAATGTATGCAGAGTTATCAAGGCGCCAGGAAAAGGTTATTTGAGTAGCCTTACAGCCTAATCCCGTGTCGAGCGGGACGCGAACCAGCACCTAGGACTGTTCAAATGGACGTAGGATGCTGTTACGCCATCAGGCCATGGAAGCATGTGAATGAATGGTTTGAGATCTAGCACTGATCGATGGGATCGAAGTTGGCATGATCCCGTGAGGAGGGATATCGATTACTTATCGCCGAGGACGAGACACTGTGAGCTGAAGAAGGACGAATCAGCAGGCATCCTTGGTCCTTTCGGATGTCGTGAGGCTGGAGACGAGACGAGACATTGAATTTCCACCAATAGCCTCGAAAATTATGAGAAACTAGGTATCGGAGTCCGACATGAAAATCAATTCCAAGCGTGATTTAAGGGCCTGGATAGGTCGTGTAAATTTCGTACATCTGGAGGTGAAGTTGGCTGACGTCTAGAACATGTGGTTATTCAGCAAAACGAGAAGTGTGCATGTTGCAACAGGAGGAATGAAAAATTAAACAAGCAATGAAGCGTAAGGCCTGGTCCCGAGATGAACGAGATGCTCACGGGCAATTACCGTGCGCTGGTATACCGTTAGACCATCAGGCCATGGTAGCAAGATAATATCAATTTTGAAGGAAGACGAGATCGGTATCGTGATCAGACTCTTGGACTGATCGATGGCATCGATATTGATATGGCGTGATTTATGTGTTACAGGGAGGAGATACTGCTTACCCTGAGAGATTCCTATGAGACAGAAAGAAAGAGGTCCTGAAAGCGTCGATATTAAGAGGACCAGAACGTCTTGAATTACCTCTGATTCCGAGTGAGTGGGACCTCAAGAAGAGTGGAGACTGGTGTTGGGTTTTGTGCGCCCAATTGGTCAAGCCTATATTGTGGAATTTTGGTAAATTTCTGCTTTGATGGCCAGCAAAAGCAGGGAGGCGTTATCGTCGTCGTCGTGAATGGAAAGAAAATTGAGCGATCGGTGGCTGTACACCCACCCCGCAGTCCCGAGTTCCGATTACACGGTTGGAACCAAACCACCGTGATGACCATTAGTGAGTGCACGTCTCCTCCCCTTTCACTCACTGACAACTCACGCCATGTAGGCTCCGCCAATAATACGATCGCTCGCGTCGGCCGACACGCTCCCCGAAAACAATCTCGGCTCACGAATTCGGTCCACCGCAAGCAACTGTCCTACGCTTGTCTGCCGTTCTCCGCGTACTCGATCTGCCCTGATACACATACGGGAATCCTCGTCTTAGCTTCGCCGTGGACCCCCCTTTCCTTGACCACCGGTGAAGCTTTGAAAGCTCCCTCCGCTTCTCGGCTCCCCATCCCAGCGCTCCACACCACAAGAGTCTGTGCTAGTGTACCGCGTTCCTACATAGGCCTCACCTACCTTCTCGACCGCACGCTATGCGGGCGCACCGCATCTCGCTTTATAGCTTCCACTCTCCCACACGCTCTCCTTAGAACATATCCCCCTCCATGATCACAGAAGAACGATCAATCCTTCTTCTCACCTCGCAGCTACTCAGCCCCCCTGCACTCTACTGACGGTCGAGAAGCACTCAACCCATTCCTTCCGCTGTCGTAAGTCCCACAGATGCATCATGTGGACCCGTATAATGGGGCGGATGATGGCGAGCTCGTGGGGCGGTTCAACTGACGTGGCATGCTGGGTTGGGGGGCGAATGGTTGATGTTATTGGAGAGGATACCGTTCCACCAGAAGCGGACTTTGTTGACTGGAAGACACGACGATGATGGTGGGAACGTGCTCTTGAGTATTGATTCATCGCTGGTGCGTTATCCCCTCCGTATTCTCTTTTCCTCTTACGTGTTCCTCTCACAGCACGCTGGCATTGGTCATTCTCCGACCCCGCGCTGCATTGGGACTGCTGTCTGCATCTCGGCGAGTCCCTTGAATCCAAACCATGATGATCTTCGGCTTGATCTTTGGTGAGTTGCGCCTCCGGTCCCGTTTCATTCATTGACACCTAACGCCCTGTAGACTCCACCAGCAATGCCATCACTTCCATTGGCCGATGCGCTCCTGTGGCTGACCTGCACTCCATTTGTCTGCCGTTCTCCACTTACCCAACCCCGCCGCTACACATGGTGCAAACATCTGCCCCTCGCAGCCACACACATTCTCTGCTTGGACAACCTCTTCTTCCACCGTCCATCCTTCTTCCTCGTCCCACCACCGCCCAGCCGATCTAAACAAAAAGATCCCGTGTATAGCGTTTGGACACTTAACCCGATCCTTCCGTTATCGTACGTCACCCGGCGGCGGTAGTATCGTGCGTGAGGACGGCGGAGTTGTATGTGGGGCAGCCCCAGTGGGTCATGGGGTAGTGATGGTTGACGCGATTGGATACATTGCTGGCCAGAAGAGGGCGGTGTTGGCTGTGAGAGACACGGTGACGAGGACAGGGAATGCGCGGTCGAGCACTGATCCGTATCTGGTGCCTTATCCCTCCCTTCCACGGTCTCCGATTCTTATTTTTTTCTCCTCGTAGCGGTACTGGTGGTGGCTATTCCATGACACGATACTACATGGAACTGCTGCGCGCACCTCGATGATGGCACTCTAATAGGTATTGTATGTTTATATTTCTTTCCACTCTCTTTCTATCCTCGTCGTCTCCCCTTCTCATCTCCCTCTTCATATGCTGTACACTGATTTACAAACACTCCATTGCCACGCTCCAACAGCTCCCGCATCCTCGACATCCCCAAACCGTGCTCAAGAATACCAACTCGCGTCCTTCGTTCAGGCATTCTTCTCTATTGCTCCTGCCCGCCGTCCTCCCATGTTTCCGCGGGCATGTAGAATGCGGCTTTGGCCACGTTGTGCTCAGCGTGCTTGTCGTCCAGTGGTGGTTGATCGTTCTCTCCCTCTCCATACGCTACTTTATGTACCGACTGAAATTTACTTCGGTGCTACACTCCAAAAGATGCCAAAGTCTAGCAGCTCGCATCCGGCATATGCTTCGTCTGCAAGGAGTGTCGTTGGAGAGAGTAGTGCATGCCGTGTATGCTGAAGCTGTATTCAAGCATGCTAATTGAAACCTCACAAACGACCAAATTGGTTAAATGATGTTGACTTTGAGGACGAAGCAGAGGTAAGAGACTCAAACTTGAAAGCTCTCGGAGTGACGGAGTCCTCGGTTCGGCATCTAAACTGACTCACGTGGCTGTCTGGAGCTTTGCTTCGCCCACTTCGCCCACGGTATGAGTATCCTCTGATCCAACCGATTGGACATTTTGAACTCCTTTTCAAGGTGCAATCTCACTCCGCTGGCGAGTCAGAGCCTTCACCCCTCGCGATCTTGCGTCATTCAACTTCCAGTGCAGCTATCTTGTCCATTCGCGTGCCTACGGTCCTTGTCTCATGTCGACGATTTCGGAGTATCAGCGCCTCACTCAACTCCTTCTGACGCACGAACCACAGCGCTCAGATTACATTCTGAGCCACTCCGTGCAGCAGGAGTTTCGTGAAATGCGTGGTCGCCTTCAAGTTTTACTGGAGCATTTCGATTTCGACAGTTCCATAGACACGGCAATCCAACCTCCCACCGAGATGTCCCTTGATCAGCAGCAGCCCACGCATCCCTTGTGCATCTGGTTGATCCAAAATATCTCCTTCTCGATCGCTCCTCATAAGAGGCTTCCTGCAGAAATTTGGTCCGAAATCTTCATGACGGTTACTCCATGGCACATGCTCTTTCCTCCGGATCGTAGTGATCACTTGCTACCCTCATCCACAATTCCAGTGACACCAACAACTGTTTGGACACTGATGCAGGTCTGCTCCCGATGGAGGCAGATGGCAAAGGCGACACCTGATCTCTGGAGAAACGTGACCATTTCTCATGATCCTTCATGCAGAACACCCCCCGACCGTTGGGCGGATAGGATTAGACGAATTGTTGAAGTATCTGGGGGGTTTCTCAGCCGAGGAACACTATTCTTATCGATCTCAATCATCGTTGGGAGTTTGGAACCGTATTCTGTTGAGGAAGAGTCACTCCAATATCTTGTCCATGACGCTAATCCTGTGTGGGACCTCATATCACCTATCTCCAGGCAGCTGCTGTCACTCAACATAAACAGCTCAAGTGGTTTCTTTTGGAGGTTTCTTGAATCGGGACCTTTGCCATTCGACTCGTTGCGGTCAGTCACGCTAGATCTCCATCCTCTATCACATCCTCTATCCCATCCATTCGACACTTCTAGGTTCACAAACGTAACCACATTTTCCGATGCTCCCAGACTGCAGAGCTTATGCTTAAATAGAAACAATGTCCCAGACACGTCGTTCAGACCCGGCGCGCTCTCTTACCTGCACGAGTTCCAGCTGCCGTGGGGACACCTGACGATGGTAATATTGCAAGATGTTTGGACCACACCGGTAGCGTGCTACGCGATCCTGTTGCAATGCCCAAACCTCTCAGCCAGCGCCCTCTGGGTGACCTTCACAGAGCCCGAAATTCCATTCAACATTGCCTCTCATCTACCAACCCACGGCTCCCTCACACACCATGGACTTCGATGGATTTCCTTTCGCTTTGACTTCCCGGCGACAGGGCCATATTTCCCTGATGGGTTCCTTGGACCGCTGACATTTCCATCTTTGAATTCGCTCTTCATTAGTACGGAGCTCAGCTCCCATCATATGATAGAGAGCAGCATCCTATCTTTACTACGCCGCTCGGAATGCAAGATCGAAGAGTTCACGTTGAGCTGGGGGAAGGTTGATGATGGAGATGCTTTAATCATTCACCCCGACCTTCATGCTATTCTAGACAATCTGTCTCCGACTCTCCAGTCGCTCACACTATACTCTTGGCACATCACGCACGATGTGCTGGATCTTATGATGCGCAGATGCTTGCTTCCTAAGCTCACGTATTTGGCGTGTTATCTGGAATCATGGGAATGCCTCTCGCTGTTCCTGGATATGGTCGAAGCTCGAACTCAAGCTTCAGATATTCATCCCATCCTTAACTACATATCCACATTCTTCAGCGCCACTCCTCAAATCGACGAATTTAGCAAGCAAGTGAAAGAACGTGCGATATTGGCCATGGAAGTTGCTGAGGAAGACGGAAGACGTTTCGATGTCAGCAATTTCTTTTCCTCCTCAATGAGCCACAGTCACTCAATGATTAATGAAATAATTGCAGATCATCGGTCTCTATGAATACTGAGACTATAGCAGCAGACTATTTGAGCATTTATCGCATCGTATATGTATATTGTATTGTATCCAATCCTCACTAGCGACATGGGTATGTGTTTTTTTCTGTCCCGGGTTACCCTACACGTCATCCAGGGCGTATGTGCCATACCAGTGTTGCGTGGATCGAGTTCGACTTTGATTACAGACAAGGTCCTAAGAAGCATCGATGTTAAGAGGATCAGAACGTCTTAAATCACCTCTGATTCTGAGTGCGTGGGACTCCAAGAAGGGTGGAGACTGGTGTTGGGTTTGTGTACCTAGTCGGTCAAGCCTTTGTTGTGGAATTTGGGAAACATTTTGCTTTGACGGCGAGCAAAAGCAGGGAGGTGTTCTCATCACGATTCATCGTCGTCGTGAACGGAATGAAAATTGAGTGATCGGTGGCTGTACACCCTGCTACGGCAGTCCCGAGTTCTGATTACACATTGAATTCAACCACCACGATGACCATTAGCGAGTACGCCTCCCCTCCCCTTTCACTCACTGACAACTAACGCCACGTAGACTCTGCCAGTAACACGATCGCTCGCATCGGCGGACACACTCCCCCGAATACAATCTCGGCTGATGAATTCGGTCCACCGCAAGCAACCAGTGTCCTATGCTAGTCCGCGTTCTCCACACACCCAATCCGCCCTGGTACACATGCGGGAATGCTCTCCCGACCTATACTCCCATCCCCGACGACCGGTTAAGGTTTGAAGGCTCCACCCTCCTCTTCTAAGCTTCTCTCCTCGCGTCTACTCAGGCCCCCGTTCCTTCTGCTGCGGGTCAACAGGCACGAGCCTCAATCCATTCCTTCCGCTTTCGTAAGTCCCTTAGAAGCATCATGTGGACCCGTATAATGGGGCGGACGATGGCGAGCTCGTGGGGCGGTTCAACTGCGGGGCATGCTGGGTTGGGGGGTGAATGGTTGATGTTATTGGAAAGGATATCGTTCCACCAGAAGCGGACGTTGTTGACTGGCAGACACGATGATGATGGTGGGGACGTGCTTTTGAGTATCGATACATTGCTGGTGCATTATTCCCTCCATATTCTCTTCTCCTCTTACATGTTCCTCTCGTAGCGCACTGGCGTCGTTCATTCTTGGACCCAGTGCTGCATTGGGACTGCTGTCTATATCTCAGCGAAGGCTCCCCAGTATGTGTCAATATTCGTCTTGCTTCCCTCCCCTTCCCATCCCCATCATCTCCGCCTATTCTCTCCATCCCCATATGCTGTACGCGAAATGACCTCCGCCCCAGTGACCAGTGCTATGCCCGAACGTTACCCGTATTCCCCAGCATGGTTAAACTATTTCCAACGTCCACAGCTCAAATCCATCATCCCGCCATCGCCCGAAGCACCCATGCGGGACTGTACGACGGCGCTGTGGATGGCGAGCCAGTGAGGCTGTTCTAGTCGGTCGTGTGGTTGTAATGGCTGATGCGGCACACTAGAAGAGTCCGATATTGCGGATACGACGGCGAGGACGGTGGGAATGGGCGTTCGAGCGTCGATTCGTAGTTTGTGCGTTATCCCTCCCTTCCAGGGTCTCCGATTTTTATATGTTTTTCTTCGTAGCGGCGGTGATATTCGTGATTCTATGTATACGAGTGCGTTAGAACTGCCGCATGCACGAAGATGGTTCCCCGATATGTATGGTGCGCTCGTCTTTCCCCCCTGCCTTCCCCTTGTCATCTCCCTCTTCACAGGCTGTCCACTGACTAAGGCTCACCCTAGTGCAATACCCCAACATCTCCCATCTCCCTGCCATCACCAAACTATACCCATGACCAGCAGCTTGCGTTCCTTGTGCTGCCCTCACCTGGAGATTCCTATCCGCCGTTCTCACTGTCTTTCCTTTTGGCCACGTATAATGAATATTTGACCATATCGTGCTCACCGCGCTTGCTGTCGAGAGGTCGCTGGTCATGGGAATGGCGTGCATGCGACGGCGGCGTCTACTTATGTGATGGGGTATGCCTACATTACGTGTCTTCGAGTTATCGAGTTCTTAATGCAAATCTGCAGTTATATCGCGTCCTCATCGTCCGTTCACACGCATATACTTGGGATATACATCGACTCACTGAGTGTTAGTAGGCTGTATTAACAGACAGGAGAGTTGAGAATATGGACGGTGTCTAACGTAGCTCACCCACGTTTCACCACTCACTTCAGAGAACACTATAGTCGTCCGCATTGCCGCTGCGCACTTTGGTTATACGTACGAACCAACGAACTATGGCACCCATACTCCGAACGCCATGAATCATCAGTAAGTGTGGCACCCATTTATCTCGCTCTTTCGTTCACGCACGCTAGTCCCTCCAGTATCTGCACGAAGTCACGATTGGATGACCTCACTCTCTCAACTTATGTACATTGTGCGGCGTCTCGGATAGTTCGTTCCTCTTCAGTCTTCCCTCTACGTACTTTCTATGGAACCATGAACTAGGACCATTCTCCCACCTTGAAAAAGTGCTTCGATACTGCGGTTTAGTCAGACAGGCGCATTTCTCGCAAAATGACGCTTTCTAGACTTCACCGCCGATTGAGTTTCTGTCGCCAAGTCATTCACTGCATTTCCACAAGAGCTCCACGTTCTCACATAACGCGATGGACAGAGTTTACACCCACCATGCAACACTCATGTTCTATCAAAATTGAGAGAGCGGCACATGCCTCCCCTGAGCGGGTATGCAGAAGTTCTGTTCGAGTACGTCTGTCAAAGAATCACGTTTCTCTCACAGGAGTAAATTGCGTATAACGAAATAATCGAAAATGAAAGACCTACAAAGTATTCGTAAAGCACACAAGAAGGCGTGGAATGAGACGTCATGCAAGGAGTACAAGCGCAGCAAGGTACTTAATGCACAGACTGTCTAACGGTGAGGTTCTTTCCCCTGCGAAGAGGAGACAACTAACTACCTAACTTATCTCGTGATTCAAGTTCGAATGAGCTCGATACATTTGGGAGGAATCTCATTTCACCGCGGCACCACCTGTCACATGTTCGCCACCCTCCCTAGATATTAGTTTCGCCATTCCACTATGTCAGGCTGATTAGATAGACCGATGTAGCAATCGAGTGAGATGCTGGTAAAATGGACAATGACGGAAAAAATTGAACCTCATTATCCACGTCAACGATCCTCGAATGAGGGTCTGCACGGCTTACCTATGATGTGGCGAGCAGATGGTCGGGTGCGAGTCAATACGGCTTCACCGTCCGGACCTGTGTATTGGTATCTATAATCAAAAACAGGAGGATGAGCATGGGTGGGATCGAATCTCCGGTCAACGGTTTGGAGGGACACGACTTGGGACTCAACGGCTAAATCCTAGCAAGATTAGCATGATGTGGTTTACTGCACACTAGGGGTCGAAGTTACCTGCAGCAAGACGTCCGTCATACAGCATGTGTCACAGTACGATGTGTGAGTGAGTCGGTACCTGACACATTGACTATTTCCTGCTAAAACGATAGTGAGATAAAATGTAGATATTGTGGGTCTGATGTCACCTAGATCATGGACTGCATGGATGCGGCTGAAATCATGTCATTAGGGTAACATGGTAAAGGCTGGGGAGATGGATCGAAACGTCCACAGACAGCGGATTGAGAAGCCTCAAAAATGCATTTCTAAGATTAAATCGAATCAGTCTCATTAAGTCCATGGCCCTCAAACAAATGAGGCTCCACGGGATACCGTGCAGTGGGTGGGAGATCCAGCATGATTACCGCTGTGCCACCAGGTCGTCGTACGTTGTTGACTTTCCTTGGGGGTGGTGACCATGATCGCCAAAATTACAGGAGGACATAAAAGGCATGAGTATCCACGAGTGTCCAAATTTTCAGATCCCGTTACGAGCAGAATTCGACCTCCAACTCACTTATCGGAGAAGCGGATGCCGTTGCGCCATCAGGCCATGTAGGTATCGTGAAGGAAGCTTTGTTGTCGTGGGACATGCCAGGTTGGCAAGGGGTGCTTATGGATTGAGCCAGCCACGTTTTTAGGTGGCTGTGCAGACCTTTCCCACGTCCTGTGAACTGAACTCGCGGCTCGGAGTTGGAACTTGGAGCATTCACCACGCGCGAACGCCAAATCTCCTCTGAAGCCGTATTTTCTCTCACAATGTTGACCATCCAGGACTACGAGCATCTCACTCAACTCCTTCTGACGCATGAGCCCCAGCGTTCAGATTATATCTTGACCGAGGCCACGCAGCGGGAATTTCGCCAAATGCGCTTTCACCTTGAAGCTTTATTGCAGCGCCTCGACGGTTCCACAGGTATAACGAGTCAACCCTCGATGGAGATGTCTGTTGATCAGCAGCAGCACATGCACTCCTCGTGCATATGGTTGATCCAGAATATCGACATCTCTATTGCTCCTCACAAGAAGCTTCCCGCAGAAATGTGGTCCGAAATCTTCATGATGGTCACTCCCCAACATATACTCTTTCCTCCAGCTCGCAGTGATCGCTGGATACTCTCATTCCAAACTCCAGTGACACCAACGACCACTTGGACACTGATGCAGGTCTGCGCCCGATGGAGGCAGATAGCAAAGATGTCATTCGGACTCTGGAAGGATGTGACTATTTCATCGCAGTGTAAGGTAATCAGTGATAATTGGGCAGGGAGCATCAAACAGCTAGTTGAAACATCAGGAAAACCGTAAAATGCCATAGTTTGGCCGTATTTACGTAGACTACGATGGCATCGCAGGTTGGTGTAGGTCGGGACATACCTCTGTAGCCTACAATAGTGAATGTAACCTCCGTAGCAACAATCAGTGCCTACCGAGCGTATATGTGACTCAGTAGAACATTGACTGGCCAAAGTCTTTGAAATTGATGGCTTCCTCACGAGTTCTCGAGGGTTAAAAGTAACAGAATATACAGTATATTGGCTGCAATGACATCCCACCCACCAACCGGCACCTCCTGCAAACTGTTGAACTCCAGCTCCAATCCCAGTCCCATTCCATCCACGTTAAACACGCCCTGCATACCTGCCTCCATATGCAGCGCAGAATCTGACGAGAACTAACCCCCCGCCAAACTCCTTCCACATATCCGTGAACGCCGTCACCGCGAGCACCGCAATGTGTCCCCCTCCAGCGATATGCATTGACTCGCCGGCACCCATCCTCATGCCGGTCCCCCAGCTCCTTCTCCTGGTCGGGCTCATCATCAAACCCTCTCCGTACCGCTGGCTTCTCTGGCCCGCTATCGTCGGCGTCGCGAGCCCTCTCTACCCATACACTCCCAACTCCGAAGGCATTGCCGGTGTCGTTCTTCGCGCCTTCGACTTCCTCATCCTCACCGACGTCCAACACTCCTTTCCACACGCCGGTCAAAAAACCACGATCGCGGATGCGCCGTTATGGGATCGCGTGAAATGGAGCTTGAAGCACCTCAATGTGTGGGATCGGGTGGAATTCTGAACCCAAAGCGGGACTGCTGCCCAAACCGCAGTTGACGCGTCGCGAGTTCCTGGTCTCCCGTGGCCTATTGGTGTTGTCGAACCTCCCGGAAGGTACTCGTACATTCCGGATTAGGGTTCGAAGGTTTGATCGAAAGCTTCGAACCCGCTCGAAGGTTCGAGTCTAATGTTCGAACCCTCTCGAACGTTTGGAAAGTATTCGAACGCTGACTGATTTACTTACACTCGAAGTTTGTAGAATATTCTCGTATATTTTGTAGTAGTATATAAGGACTCGTTGAGTCCGTGTTCAATAAGAAGAATTTTATATTCTAACTATTACAATCTACTGCGCTCTGCTCAACAGGTTATGGGCCCCGGCCTATAAATTACTACAGACAAACACTAGCTTTATATTTTGACGCACCCTCAATATCTTACTTGACGAAATGTCGGAAGAACATACTTCGGGATCGTACCGCATGGAATTGCTGAAGGCCACGAACTGGATGCCGTGGAAGCGACGGATGCTCGCTGTCCTACGTGACCTTGGACTGGAGAAGTATATCGCAAAGGACGCGAAGCCTCCAGGATCGGCCGCGGAAACACCGACCCCAGAAGAACTCGAAGCTCAGAAGAAATGGGCGGAGGGCGACGCAAAGACGCGGACGCGAATCGAACTCGCGGTCGGCGACACAGAGATGGTCCATCTCAGCGGTGCGGAAACCGCGAAGGAGATGTGGGACCAACTGACTATGGTGAAGGAGTCGAAGGGACGTCTAGGTGTCCTGGCAACGCGACGCGCATTGTACCGGATGCAGGCCGATGAAGACCCCGACTTCGACATGGTCAAACACGTCTCGAAGCTTCGAAAGCTTCAGGAGGAGTTACATCTGATGGACAACAAGGTCTCAGATGAAGACTTCGTAATGATATTGATAACTTCCTTACCGGAGAGCTGGGACATGTACACCTCTGCGTACTTGGGATCGAGCGGGAACAAGCCCACACTTCGATCACACGAACTGGTCGCAATCCTATACGAGGAGGACCGACGACGCAAAGGACGAAGCGGCGAAGCTACGAGCACCGCACTCCAAGCGAGAGGGCAGCCGCGAGGAGGCGCCCGACCTTCGAAATCTGGCGAGAACTCCGAAAGGGAATGCTACAATTGCCACAAGAAGGGTCACATCACCCGGGACTGCTGGTCCAAGGGTGGAGGACGCGAGGGACAAGGTCCTAAAGGCCGAAGAGCTGGAAAGGGACCTCAGGCGAACCAGGCATCAGAAGTAAATCGGATGCTGGGCGACGCCGTGTATATGGCGAGCGAAGCGAAGGAATTCTCCTGCAATGATTGGATCCTCGACTCGGGGACAACCTCGCATATCTGCACGAGCCGTGATGCCTTCGCCGACTACGAACCTGTCCGAGGAATTTCGATCAAAGGAGTTGGCCCAGGATGTGCCGAAGTCAAAGGACGTGGAACCGTGGCCGTAAACTTCTCTGTAGAAGGGGAGATGGTCAGACACCAGCTGAGGAACACGTTCTACGTACCCGAGGCACCAAACTGCCTTCTCTCGATCAGTCGACTCGACAGTAGTGGCGGACACGTCCAATTCGGAAAGGGACGATGCACACTGCTGAATAGAGATAAACAGACTATAGGGACAGGGAAACTGGTGAACAGGCTTTACCTGCTCGATGCACGCACCGAAATCGCTTCAAAGGAGCGCGCAAATCTCGCAGCGCCGCGAAAGCTCTCGTGGGACGAGTGGCATCGACGCTTTGGACATATATCCATTAGCGCACTCGAAAGGTTGAAGAGAGAGAAGATGGTGGATGGACTCACCATTGACGAGACGTCGACACCATCCAGGACCTGCGAAGCCTGCATACAAGCAAAGCAGGCACACCGTCCATTCCCCCAGGAAGCGGAACACCGTTCGAAGGTCCCAGGCGAGCGTATCGTAAGCGACGTCTGGGGACCAGCTCGAGTAAAGTCGATCGGTGGCTGGTACTATTACAATTCGTTCGCGGACGACGCTACGCGCCTTGGAGCTGCACTCTTCATGAAGCTGAAGAGCGCCGCATTCGAACGAATCCAGCAGTACGAAGCGACCGTGGAGAACAAGCACGATCGCCCACCGAAGTACATGCGCTTCGACAATGGAAAGGAATTAGTAAACGAGAAGTTACGAAAGTGGGCGGCGGAAAAGGGAATCGTCATCGAGACGACTGCCCCTTACTCACCATCACAGAACGGCATCGCCGAACGATTTAATCGCACCTATATGGAGCTGGTACGTGCCATGCTCATCGCCAAAGGTCTCCCCACATTCCTCTGGGACGAAGCTGTGTCGTACGCCGTATACCTTCGAAACCGAGCTCCGACTCGAGCACTTGATGGAAAGACGCCGTACGAAGCTTGGACGGGAACGAAACCTGATGTTTCCCACTTGAGGGAGTTTGGATGCGATGTGTGGATCCTCGACGAGGACAAGAAACGTTCGAAGCTCGCACCGAAGTCGAAGAAAATGGTTTTCACAGGCTTCGAAGACGGCCCGAAAGCCGTGCGCTATTACGATGCCGCGACTCGAAAAATCAAGGTGTCAAGGAACTTCATATTCAATGAGAATGATGAACCACCAAAGAACGAAGAGGCGAACTTACCAGGTTTGCCTGTCGAGGGGGAGTCGGCACCGGAGTCCGCCAGTCAAACCCCCGAAAATCCACCGAAACCTTCGAGCCCTACCCCACAAACTTTTCCAGACACTCCAGCGACTCAGGAACCTGAAAAACCTGATCCTACAGGTCCAGTAGACTCACGGAAATTACGCGCGAGACCTGGCGATATCGATTATCGAAAAATGGCAAATCCGGCGGCGCGTCCAGCGCGACGTGTCCAGCCAACGGCGCCCCCGATCGTACATCGTCCGACTGCTTCATCAGCTGCAAAGGCAACTGGAAAGCAAAAGGCACACCTCGCCGAAGAGGAGATACCTTCGCCGGAGGAAGCCGTCGAAGAGTCATTCGAAACCGCATATTTGGCCGCGACGGCAAGCGAAGATGGAAATCCCGAAACCGTCGAAGAGGCTCTTGGATGCGAAGATGGGGAGCACTGGAAAGCAGCCATGAATGAGGAGATAGCGCGACTCGAAGAGATGGGAACTTGGGAGTTGGTGGACTTACCCGAAGGAAGGAAACCTATTGGGAATAAGTGGGTGTTTCTTCGAAAGAAAGACGAACATGGACGCACCATCCGATACAAGGCTCGACTCGTTGCACAAGGCTTCTCGCAGAAGCCGGGTACTGATTACAGCAACAACGGAACGTTCGCACCCGTGATGCGATTCGAGAGTCTGCGCACGATGTTCGGATTAGCCGCAATCCACGGATGGCACATGCGCCAGATGGACGTAAAGAGTGCTTACCTTAACGGGCACCTCGAAGAAGAACTGTACATGGTACAGCCCCCAAGATACAACGATGGATCCGGTCGAGTCTGCTTGCTGAAGCGATCCCTCTATGGATTGAAGCAGGCCGGAAACGTTTGGAACAAAGAATGGAATGGCGCAATGGAGGAACTGGGGTATACGAGACTGAAAGCAGACTATTGCTGCTTCCTTCGACGAGATCGCGAAGTTTTCGCGATCATTCTCGTTTGGGTGGACGACCTCGTGACGTTTACAAATGACGTCACGGAGACCGATCGTGTTGAGCGGGAGTTGAAGTCTAAATTTGAACTCAACGTCCTCGGCGACCCTTCGATGCTCCTTGGGATGAAGGTCGACACCGACAACGCCAAAGGGATTATCACCCTTTCCCAGACCCATTATATCGACGCCATGCTCAAACGATTCGGACTCACCGACGCCAATCCAGTCTCTACACCACTCGATCCGAATGTGGATTTGGACAAGTTCGAGGAGGATGAAGAGAAAGATGAAGAAGCGGATGATCGGGATAGCAGGGGAACGAGTGCGTATGCCACCGCCATTGGTTCGCTGATGTACGCAGCCCTAGGAACGCGACCCGATATTGCTTATGCCGTGCAGCGACTTGCACAATTCACGAAAAACCCGAAACCGTTACATTGGACCGCCGTCAAGCGCATTTTCCGCTACCTCAAAGGAACGCGAACACACGCACTCACTTACGGCGGCACTGATCAATCGTGGGACGACGAACTCACGATCTACGGCGACGCCGACTGGGCGTCCAACGCTGACCGAAAATCGATCAGCGGCTATGTTTTACTCATTGCAGGGGGAGCTGTAGCCTGGAGCTCGAAGAAGCAAGCTACCGTTGCTCTCTCCACCGCCGAAGCCGAATATATCGCAGCTACGCACGTTGCCAAACAAGTCTTATGGCACCGTACTCTATTTCGCGAACTCGGACTTCCGCAACCAGCAACTTCGATTATCTACTCAGATAACCAGGCCGCTATCGCTATATCACATCACCCGGAGTACCACGCACGTACGAAACATATCGATATCGTATTTCATTTCTTACGCGACCTCGTCGAGAACGGAACACTCGATATCGTTCACGTCCCGACGCACGAAAACATCGCCGACGTTTTCACCAAGGGACTCCCGCGGCCTCTGCACGAATACTTCACCTATGGAATGGGTGTAATGCACGAGTAAGGGGGAGTGTTGTCGAACCTCCCGGAAGGTACTCGTACATTCCGGATTAGGGTTCGAAGGTTTGATCGAAAGCTTCGAACCCGCTCGAAGGTTCGAGTCTAATGTTCGAACCCTCTCGAACGTTTGGAAAGTATTCGAACGCTGACTGATTTACTTACACTCGAAGTTTGTAGAATATTCTCGTATATTTTGTAGTAGTATATAAGGACTCGTTGAGTCCGTGTTCAATAAGAAGAATTTTATATTCTAACTATTACAATCTACTGCGCTCTGCTCAACAATTGGTTTTGCTCCAAGGATTCATGTGGGACGCGATGATGCTTTTCGTACGCCGCAATACATCCTTCTATGGCAGATGGGGCGCGTAACATTATCAGGGTAGGGGTAAGGGAAAGGGCTCAGAGTATATGGGGGACCCAGAGTATGCCATTGATGGGTGTGAGGAGGAGTTGAAGGAAGAGGAGGAGAGAGAGGAAGAGCGGCTGGAACAGCGACGTGTGGATGGCAGGGAGGGACGAGTCATCACGCTGGAGCATCGTGGTCCTAAGGAGAGGGAGCATCCACGAGCATGCACCAGTCGCTGGGCGGGCACTGCAGGCATGCCGGGAGCCGAGCATCATGCGCTGTTGGCGTGCGAGGGAGTTTATCGGTGTGCGCAGACAACAGCCTGGTGCAAAGAACGGTGCGAGAGGGAAGGGCATACTGGGGAAGTGCGGGTAGTAGTCTTTGGAAGTGGCACGGAAGAGGAGCGGTGATGGTGGAAGACCGGCTGGTCTTGGTGGTGGGGAGTGTGGCGCAAGGGGGTCTCGGCACGCAGGAGGTCGAGATCGCAGACAGCGGCGGCGAGTTCGTCATCCTTCATGCCTTCGAGGAGCAGCTGTGCAGCTTCCTCGCAGCGCCGCTCGTCCTCAATGGTCGTGCGCACTTTCCCAAGTTCTTCTTGTCGAAAATCCTAAAGTTGATGAAGCTGGAAATCGTAGAAGGTTGCGAGAGAGATGTACTTGGTGAGAATGAATGTTTTGCACTCTTCAAGCGCAGTATCACGGGTCCATCCTCCACGGAAGTGTGTACCATACTTGGGGATCAAGTGGCAGCTGGATTTGATATCGGTGAGAGGGATAACTGCGGCAGCAGTGGCTCGTGTTTGGGATGCACGAGAGACTGAATGAAGTCGGGAGTCGGGATCCAGGGCGCGTAATGGGTTGAACCATTCAACGTATGCCAGTTCATTTGGCAGGAGCTGGGCACGAAGATGGTGAGGAAGTGTGAAGATCACCCGCACTTGAGCGACACGGAGACCTTGAAGTGGGTTAAAGTCAAGCCAATGCACATCAATATAGCATGACGTACCTTCGAGAGCAGTCCCCCATGTAACCTCATTGTTCAACTCACTCTCAGCCTTGACCAAAACAGTGTCCATGTGTGCGGGTACATCGCTTTTTCGTTCGCTTCCAGGTACAACCGGTGTCGCTCGGATTTGATCCCATGCATCGTGGCGTCCAACGGCAGATAAATCGGGAAGTCGGATTGAGAGATTCTTGTAAACGTCGAAACGGTCGAATGCATTCGGGAAGGTTGGATTCTGTGGAGGAGGATAAAACCGGCGAACGAAAGTTTCGAGAGCTTGAAGGAATCTCGGTGCGCAAAAACGTGACACGAGAGAGGCAACATCCGTGCGAGGAAAGCCAGGTCTTTTGGAGAGGAGGTGCGTGACAATTGTGTTTGAAGCGAGCTCATGTTGAATAGGCGCCATCTCTTCATCCATGTCAGAGTCGCTGGTGTTTGTGCTCGAGGTGTCCGATCCATCGTCCTGCTCTGAAAGCCAGTCCAAATAGGCTCTGAAACCTACGACAGCTTCCTGACGAGCGAGCCAAGTTGTCATCTGAATGATATAGTCGCGTTTGTTGCTCGCACGGTAGGCATCTTTTGCATAATCGATGTGGAGACGCTCTGGGGATTCGCTGTTGTATCCGTCTGCTGAGCCACGTGATTTGATGGCATCGAAGTAATGGAGCATTTGGTGCAGTTTGGGGATGTTGAAGTGTTTCCTCACGCCCTCGCGTATGAAGATGTCCTTGTTCTCGTGGAACACCGTCAAAGCTGCTTGAAGAGCGTCGAGAGTCTTCGAGGTATGTCTTTGCAGTTGTGCATAGTAAATAAAATCAATGACTGCGGAAACCGTTCGAAGAACAGCAGGTTGAACAGCGCCCGCCAGCAAGCCAGCAAAAACTCGCTGCATTTCTTTGTGCTCCCGCCCGGTCCACTGCGACACGAATGAAATCCCTTTTTTGAAGTGCCGAAGACCAGGATACCCAGTCATGCAGCGAAAACACGCATCGATCTCATCAGCGCCCGCGATCGACATCACCCACTCGACGAGGTGGTCCTTGAATACACCCTTATGGAGCTGATGCAGGATGTCGGGTGTGAAGCAGGTGAAGATGTCAGTGTGGGGGAGATTTGTCCAGAATGGTCGGTAAACGGGCCTAAATCCTTCATTTTCGAACTGTGGTACGCGGCGCCCCGTTCTTTTGTGCTCGAGTATAACTTGACTTCGTTCTTGATTACGTAGCAGAGAATGAACGAGGTCTCCACGGTGCTGGGGGGTGACACAACACTTTGGGCAGTAGCTCTCCTTGCAGCATGCAATGAGGCATTGCTCAGGAAAATCTGCGACGTATGCGGCAAGTATCGGGAATACACGTCGGATTTTTCCATCGGCACACACCATCTCAACACCATTTCTCCCAGCCTCAACAATCGGCTTCAAAAGCTGGGCCATGCAATAATGGAATAGGCGGTACCCTTCGACGGAGCGCGTGGCATCGGTAAAGCTGTCAAGTTTGGCAACAGGGAGATATCCGACGAGAATGGTTGCGTGTGAGCTTGGCTTCCTTCGCCTGGCTTTGTCGATGTTCCCAATGGTTAGATACACTGGCCAGGCACTTTTATCCCCCCGAAATTGAGATAGATGAGTTTTGTCAGATGATAGAATCAGTGGCGCAATTGTCGAGCCCACTGGGAGCTGACTCTGTTCACTTATTAGCTTCATCCAGATTGATATTGTTATCTCGGGCTTACCTGTGTATCGTACCACCAGTCAGCCGTCCACATCTGGTCAAAGACACGGACTTCACGATTTTCGTCGGCGTATAGATGCTCAGGTGCGTAAACGAGTTCTTCTTTGAAAGCAGGATTGCCCATTAATTCCCGAACACATTCAACAGGATCGCGACGCCAGAGTTCGAGCTTTTCGGGAGGCATCGGCTCCCCGTCATCATTCAGTCGATTTCCTTGTGCAACGATGATGTCGCACGTCCACCCTGGACCATACGTTGGAAGCGTGTCGACTTTCTTGAGGAACTCCCGTTTGTTCTTGTAAGAAGTACGGCCATGATTCTTAATAATTGTTATTGGTCATTAATGGTGATACACAAGGGGAAAGAATGTGCAACATACGATAGGCAGCTTCAGGTATGTGTCAGTCTGAGTCTGTCCAACGTTTCTGATCAGCCATTCCGCTAGCTGCCACTCTTCTTCATTTTCGAATGGCCCCCATGGTCTCCCCTCCTGTTGCTGCCGAACGCGTTCAAAATGTGGAATCCCGTCACCCCAGGTAGCACCGGCGAGCCACTCAGCTGGACATGGATCAGGGAATGGCCTGCCCCCTTCGTTCTCGTCGGGGACCTCTTCAACGGTTGCTCGTCGTGATTGTGGCAGCGCCGGAGGGGTTGGTTGTGGAGGCGGACCTTCAAAGTCCATCCCAGCCTGGTCGATATCGTGGTCAAGTGTCGTGTCAGCCACTGGTGCAGGCTGTTCGGCAGGGGGGCCTGGCACTGTGCTCTGCCCAGGTACGTCGTCTTCAGGCTGGAAGGCATTCCATATGTTGTTAACATAGGTTCCAAATTCTCGTTTAGAGGCTGTGTCACACGGAATCGAGTTGGCGATGTGTCGCTTCAGGCCCCCCGTCATCGGGAAAGGACCTTTCTTGCAGAAGCGACAGATACTGGTGGGATGGGACATGTTTGATATCTGTAAGAGTTTGCTCGACCGTTTTCTTATCTCAAAATTTTCTCATTTCAGTCTTTCAGATTTGGGGGATGATCGGAGTGGGTTTTCCAGTCAAACACCCTCGTTTTATGGGAGCGCATGTCACGTTACGAACGCGACTTGGTTGATTCCGCAATAGACCGTTCGTTGATTTTTCAACCTCGACCAAACTCGAACAATCACAACCTCTCTATTTAAACTCTCTCCCATGTTCCTCCTGCTCACCGACATCCCTTACAGCTCTAACAGCCTCTCCACATTGTCACCATGACATCTCGTCGCACCTCGTCTAAAGCCACAGCCAAGCCTGCAAAGGAAGCACCTGTAGCTGCTCCGTCAAAAGTCAGTGGACGCCAACGGAGCTACTCATCTAAACAGAAGGAAAATGGTGAGTGCCACTTGTATCTACCAAGTATATCCCCTATTGACCATTTTTCAAGTGGCTGACAAGGCAAATAAGGAAGCCGTAGCAAAGGAAAAATTATACCGTGAGGTCCTTCGAGTCCGTCAAGGTCATGAAGAGATCTCGGGTTTTACGCTGGACTTCCCAGCCGAAAAAGATCCTAGTACGTACGAAATGCTTCTTCAAGGATCAGTTACTGACAGCTCATCTACAGGCTATCTTCCCCCTGAGTCAGAAGATGACAACGACGATCCGCTGGCCGCCGTGGTTGCTGCTGATACATCGGCGGTGTGTTCTGTCTACTCATTGTTAGACGTGAACTACTAATATTTCTACAGTTCTCACTGCAGCCCGCTGTCAAGACTTCTGTGCGAAATGGTAAAACACTTGTCCATCGTGTGCCACCTGCGGACTATCCACCCGAAGTGATTTTTTTTCAACTGGTCTTTAGTTAACTTGCCTGATGTATCTGTAGCCCTCTTCAGCACCCCAGTACCCTCGAAACACCCCCCTTGTTCGTCGCATGGGTGGCAGCATCTCACAGGGGCCATCCCCTGCCATGGTCCTTAATCATCCTTATCACAAACGAGACACCCCTTCACATTACCACGAGGATAGTGAAATGCGTCATACCCACCCTGGTCCTTATGCTTCCCCCGTTCAAGCCTCTTTTGGCCGAGGAGATGGTACTTATTATCACAGCCATCGTGATGTCGAACGTGAGCTTTCTCAGTTTATTTTGTTCTCTGGTACTCACAATCAAATCAGAGAGTGACGATGAAGAATTTACGGGTCTAACCAGCGTCCGCTATCAAGAGCCGCGCCGTTACACATACCCTAGCACACATCCGGAGCTGGAGGCCTTTCCTCGCTTGGGATCTTCGCAGTCTCGGGATGCCCCGTCCACACTCGGTATTCGCAAATCCCCTCCTCCCAACGTGTCAGCCGCAGCAACCATCACCATCAAGAAGCCGAAGGTTGAAACCACCGGTAGTCGTGGCCGGGTCCGTGCATCCGACTTTGACGACTTAACTAAGACAGTGCTCGAAGACGCGATTGCCGAATATCGCGCACGCATCTGTACTGAGAACCCTTACCCTGACCGACTCCAGGAAGGTGAATGGGGAGTCTCGGTGTGGGTCACAGCATGTAAGGAACGTGGTGTGCAGATTGAACTTGACGAGAGCGCCCTGAAACTGGTATTTGAAGCTACTTTATCCTATGATCAATTACTGATAGCCTTGTATCAGATCACTTCACGATCATCCCAGGTTCGTGGACAGGTCAAGACTATCAGCCGAACCCTCCTCGAAATTGGGTTCGATGTCAATTCTTTGAATGACAAACGCACCAACCGAGACAATGTTGAGGACCTCCTTGACCAGATACGCTTTGTATACAAGGTGTGACTCTCTTTTCTTCTTGATTATTCAATGTTGATGACAGCTTCCAGGATCCGAAGACGCGCACAGGAATTTTCCGCAACCACACCATTCAAGCAATCATAAACAAAATGTGGTTTAAGAACCGAACCGATGAAGGTGTTATCTGCCCTGAGTTCTCAGATTCTGGAGCTATTCCTCTCGTTGTCCTCGCACTCGTCATCACCGTGGTAAGCATCAATTGATGTTCACATTTCTGCTGCTGACCACATGTCTGTAGATCGAGTGCTGCCTTGATGAATGGCAGACCGGGGAGCATGTTGACGTCCCTTTCTCTGCGGCCGTCTACCACAGCCGGTTCCTCGCACACCTCAAGACTCTCGAGGATTTCGAGGCACATACAAAGGACGCGAATATCCTGCTCCGCCTTCGTAGGCACATGCTCAAAGTTGCACGGTACGTCACTGATAGCGACATTATTCCTCGGATCTGATGTGCTGTCTCTGCACAGAAAGCATGCCGGGGTCGAGGATGCACCTGCTCTGCAGGCAGCACAGCTTGCTGAGGCCGACTTCGAAGCCGCGAAGAAGGAGTGGGAGGACCTTGTGCTGACTGATGAGGAGTAGTAGCTGGTTATTACGCAGTGTAGAATATCTTTTTAAACAATCCATTCCTTTTTCAATATGTCCTACCCAGCCTATGAGTGATCCATGGCTACCATACATCCAATCTACTGTTGCCTACTGTAAAATATGTATTCCGACACACAACCTACATTGTCCAATAAAGGGAGGGGATACCTAATATCCTAACGGACCTACCGAGGCTCCGTAGGTCTACATAGCTATCCCGCTTTTTCCTGATGAACATCTCGGGAGATCCTCACTCGAGGCACACAATGGCTGGCTGTGTGGATCACGATCGACGCTCTCGACCTTTGGTTCTCCGGAAAGGAAGAATTGGTTCGATCGTTTATCGGCGATGCCAATCCTGTTGGAGATATCATATCCTCTGTCTCTCGACAGCTGTCACACATCAAGATAAATAGTTCGTGGGATTTGCTTCCTCAGTTTTTCGGATCGGCACCTTTGTCCTTCGATTCATTGGAATCCCTACACGTCACGTTCAACCCCTTTGCACGTCCATTCGATGGTGAATTTACAGACATGACCGTATTCTCCAATGCTCCCAAACTCCACACTATATCTTTCACAAAAAATGACGGCCCAGGTCCGTCGTTTGAGAAACTGGGGTCACTCTCTCGTTTCCACATGTTCCAGCTGCCGTGGGGACAACTGATCGAAATACAACTCCACGGTGCTTGGATAACGCCGTCTGCATGCTACATAATTCTTTCACAATGCCCTGGCCTTTCAGATGGCGAATTTTGGGTCAGCTTCACAGAACCGGAAGTCTCTACACTCATCCCAGTGTCTTATCCGACAAACCATGGCTCTCTTATTGATCATCATAGTCTTCGATCGATTTCTTTCGAATTTGACTTCCCCGAGACAGCGTCATCTTTCCCTGATAGTTTCCTTTGGCCACTTGTACTTCCAGAGTTAGAAGATCTCCGCATCACCACAGAGTTACGCCCTCGTCATAGAATGGAGGACAGTATCCTATCATTGATACGTCGTTCAGAATGCACACTTGAATCGTTCTCTTTTACTTGGAACAAGTGTGGCCATGATGACGAATCTATCATTATCCTGGACCTTCATCCCATTGTTGTCAGCCTATCTTCAACTCTCCGCTCGCTCACACTATACTCATGGCCCATTGCACATGACCCACTGGAGCTCACGGCACGTGGATTATTGCTCCCCAAACTCTCAGATTTCACTTGTCAACTGGGGTCATGGGAATGTCTCTCATCGTTCCTAGATTTGGTCGAAGCTCGAACTCACGCTTCAGATATGCATCCAACCCTCAAGGATGCGACCGCGTTATTTACTCCACCACCGGAGATGAATGACTTTAGAGCACAAGTAAAGGAACGTGCAAAGATTGCCATGGAAACTGCTAGGGAAGACGGAAGACAATTATATGTAGGTTGGCTCTTTTCTTCATTTCAAAGAACCTTGGCCCTCATGTTATACTGAAATCATTGCAGATTTACGGCGATCTCCAACCATGGCGATAGAAATAGAGGCATTGCTGCCAGCAGAATTCCCGACGAAGCGCAACTTGGCAAGTAGTGCATACGCCTTAGAAATGAACTGTGTCTTTTAATAGCATCCGATTCACGTTGATCGTGGTGTGTTAAGCGATTGTTGACTGGACTCGGATGAAAGAAAGGCGAAGAAACTCGAACCAGTTGAGAGCTCTTCGTGAGCCCTAGCGGGAGTGTGATCAGCATCTGAAATGGGCCACGTGGCGGTACCGAGCTTTATTCTAGCCTCTTGACCCGGTGCTTACACGAGTTTCAGCTGCCATGGGAACAGCTGACCAGAATTGCGCGATGCGTGGACCACACCGGCTGCGTGCTACGCGATCCTGGCGCAATGCCCAAACCTCTCAGACAGCGAACTCTGGGTCAGCTTTACAGAGCCCGAAATTCCCTTCAACGCCGCCTTTCGTCTAACAACCCACAATTCCCTTATCCACCATGGACTTCGATCGATTTCCTTTCGTTTTGACTTCCCAGCGACGGGGTCGTATTTCCCTGACGGCTTCCTTCGACCGCTCGCATTTCCATCTTTGAAATCTCTCACCATTAAGACAGAACTCCGCCCCCACCACACGATTGAGCACAGCATCCTATCTCTGATACACCGTTCAGAATGCAAGCTTGAATCGTTCTCTATTAGCCAAGAGAAGGACGAGGATGAAGATGATTTTTGGATGATTTCATCGTTCACCTCGACCTTTATCCTGTTCTCGTCAGCCTACCTCCAACTCTCCACTCGCTCATACTATACTCCTGGCTCATCACACGCAATGCATTGGACCTCATGGTGCAGGGATTATTGTTTCCTAAACTCGCATATTTCACTTGTCGTTTGGAATCATGGGAAGGTCTCTCGCTGTTCCTTGATTTCGTCGAAGCCCGAAATCATGCTCCAGATATTCATCCTATCGTCAAGGACGCATGCGCGATCTTTAGCCCTCCTCCTCAAATGAACGAATTCAGTAAGCAAGTAAAAGAGCGCGCCAAACTGGCTATGAAAATCGCTAAGGAAGACGGAAGACGTTTGGAGGTCAGCGATCTCCTTTCTTCTTTTCAAAGGAATCGGGGCCACTCAGGCTGTACTGAACTAATCGCAGATCATCGGTCTTCTTGACTACTGGGACTATATGCAGGGCCATGCATCACATTGAGAACATCACACATCAGGGTGTGTTTGGAACGGTGGTATGCGCGGGTGTCAGTTTTTTTCCGTGCTCCGATGGTTCTTTTCCAAGGGTCAGTATGATCAGACTTTGGGCTCAAGTTTGGGCTCGCATTTCTTTCAATAGAGCACACTGCGTATCAGATCTATCTACATACAGTATCAAGAGACTCGACTGGCAACAATAAAACAAAATCTCGACCTCGTTCTGAATTTCCCATCACATTCCTATTTCCTATTCGCAAATCGAATTCCACTACAGCCCATATGCATATCTCCACACGCCAAATCCAATCTTTCTCAGTCCCCATTCTCCCGTTCTCCTCCCAATCCTTAAGTCCAAGCGCCGCCCGGTGTCTCAATGCCGCAAAGTCGTGGTAAAGGAGCGTAGTCGTCGGTCGGCGATACAAAACAGAAATGGATGGATATATGCAGTATGTAAGGAGGATATATAATATGTACGGGCCTGAAAATGAGTGGCGGATGGCGGACGGCGGGTGCGTAGTGGGGGCAGGCTCGTGTTTCGCCTGCGCGGTGGTAGTAGTGGTGGTATTGATAGTGGTATCAACAAAATATTAAACGACGCAGCTACATCGATTTCCAGACAAAACAAGAAAAGAATATGCAGACGACTCGAAAGAGGCCTACGAACAAAACGCTCGGCGCACCAGGCGGACACACAAAAATCTCGAAACGGAAACGGAAATGGCACAATGGACTGGAGAAACAAACAATAAAATGACACATAGGTAGGTATGGCGAATCACCGAGACACAAAACAAGGATTTCGAAAAGACAAAGTTCAAAACGACCAGGAACTCCTCTCATAAAAGGGTCATGAATGGGTCGTGCATTTTTGGATAGTATTGCGTGGGGGTATGGGGTTCCAGATGCGGGAGAGAGTCGAAAGTTTGGGGTTGCGAGGTGAATGAGAAAAGAGGAAAGAGTGACGAGGACGAGGACAAAAAACAAAAGAGGAACAGAGGCAGGGGGTATTGTCCGTCCCACGAATCTGCATAAAAGGGGAGCGAAAGTCAGCGTACATAGCGGTGAGGGAGGAAGTGAGAAGAAGCAGGAACGGGAACGGGAAGGGGAGGGGAAGACGAACGCTCAAAGGATGGAAAACATATTGAACACATGGTAAATGGAGCTGACGCCGAGTCTTAAGACATGCCGTGGCCTTTCACAGCACAGGAATATGCGTATCAGACTACCACCACCACACGCGTCCCATCCCGTCCCCTTCGAATCGTGCATCGTTCGTCCCCCACCCCAGCCCCAACACATCACAGTCCCGAGCGAAACAACGATAAACACAACCGAATCAATACATATCCAACTCCATGTTCAAGAGGGAAACGCGAACGAGGGCCACGTATGCCAACGATTTCGGGAGGCCTAAACGAAAGAGACGACCTCGAGACACAAGACGACTCCCCAAAACAAAACGAACAACCAAAAAAGACAAGGAGGAGGAGGAGGAGGAGGGGAAAGAGGAAGGGAGGGAAGAGAAGGCAAGGGAAGACGAACCATACGAGAGGAGGCCGTGTTATGAAGGGTAATACGCGTCGTCGTCCCACGATTCTGCGAAAAGGGGAAAAACAGCGTTAGTGCGTTGTTCGAATCGAGGGAAACGGGAGGGGAAGAAACCGAGAGGAACGAAATAAGAATCGAAATCGGGAACGAAATGGGAAGAAACAAGTAACACATGAAGAAGAAAAAAACCAAAGTCGCGCCAACGGAGCGCCTAACGCAACACGTGCCTGTCCTTCCTTCCACAGCAAAACCACAGGGACGCGCGAATATAACAGTGCTAGACTTTCCACAGCCCCATCCTGCCCTCTGAAACCCGTTCGCGTATCCCCGAGGAGAATCAACGTCCCCGATACACCAACCATCCACCGACACAAATCCAAATCCATATACTGTGCACCCATCCATCGACCTCATAATCCCATATTTCACCAACGCATCGAGAGCCCCCATCACAACCCCAATAATCATGATGTGCGGATCCCGCCAAAAGGACACAATGGGCTTGGGCTTCGTTCGGGTGAGGATATGCTTATCCCAGCGAAATCTACCCATCAACCTCGCCTTCCATGCCAGGGGCACCACGGGGCTCACTCTCGAGAAGAACGAGAGGCGGGTTATAAATCCAAGGGGGATGAGAGGAACCCAGGAAAGGAACGAAACGAAACGAAACACAAAAAAGATCGAGACGAAACATTTTAAAAAAAAGGACGAGACGAAACAGAAATCCCCAAACGCTACGAAGGCGAGCGCAGATGTGAATTAGAGCGAGAATATGCAGGAAAGATGCATAGAACTATTACCAGCGAAACTCCGATTCCATCCATCCATCATCAAGGTAAACAAAAACATCGAGCAACTTCATTTCCAATCATACACATCGAAGAAACGTGGACCAAGGGGTCGTTCTCGATGGACGGGACATAGACCAGCAGGCGGAAGGAAAGCGAAATGAAAAGGGGAAAGAAACAAAGACAGGGGAAGGAATGAGAGGTGAAGAAAGACGAACCTTCAGTGATACTCCGCCACGCAAGGAACAGGACACCGACTGCGGCGGTCTCGAGGATGGTGGCAATGAAGGACCCGTCGATTTTCGAGTCCGAGGCCTGCAGAGGGAGGGAAGTATTAGCTCGTGTCGAAATGGAAGAGAGGAAGGAGAAAGAGAACAGAGGAAGTGGCGAGGGAAGGTCTCGATATATGGTAAGAAGTACCGTGACGAGGAATGGAAGGCAGATGAATTGCTCGAGAGATGGTAGGTGGTGCGGTGATGAGGAATGGAAGCTGTATGAATGCCTCGAATGGCGGGGAGAGAAAGCCGTAGGACAGGAAGGGGGTGGAGAGAGTAAGGTGAAAGAAAGCCGGGGGAAAGAACGACGAAGAGAGGAGAGAGGAATTACGCACCGTGCACAAGACACGGCCCAGCAAGAACCAGGCTAGCTGCGAGAGGACGAAGAGGAAGGCAGCGAGGATATAGAAATACATTGGGCGGGTCTCGTGCAGGATGCGGAGGACAATGTGTGCCATGAGGCCGAAGTATATGATAACGCAGCTGTGGGGACGTAAGTTGGTAAAGAGTGACAAGGATAGGAAACGCACACGAGGGGCCAGATGCTCAACACGACGAAGAGACTGATGCTCTGGAGAGCTTCTGGCGGGTCCGAGGGAGCACCGATGGCATCTGTGACACCGAGAGCGACGTCCAAGGAGAGGTACAATGCGAGTCCGAATATGAGAAGTGCAAAGGTGTAATACGGCTGAGAGAGAGAGGATCAGACGAGCACACGACTATGGATGAATGCACTCACGACGAGACTGCTCCAGGTGCCATCTTCCACGACCTGCGTGGCCACGATCGCGTTTGCCAGCAACGACCAGAACAGCGCCGCAACGACGCCGGCATGTATCGCCGTGAGCACAACCAGCGCCGTGCTCCCCTGCTCCAAAAACACGCCCGTCGTGATAACCTTGAGCGGCAGACTCAGTGCATAGATCACGAGGAACGCCCGGAGCTCAATCCTTCCGACGGCGGCTTTGCGTCTATGGGCGAAGAAGATGAGGGCGAGGACGGTGAAGAGGGAGAGGGCGCAGGCGATGTAGTTTGCGATGTTGCCGAGGTGCGGTGTGGGTGGGTTGGGCGAGAATGTGGGTGCGATGAAGCATTTCGGGTTGATGCCGACGCCGGCAGTGCGCGGCGAGGACGAGTCGCCGAGGAGGTGGGTGGTGCCGGAGGTGCGCAGGAGCTGGCGGTAGAAGAGGTTGCACCATGGGTATGAGGGGGTGGACGTGCATAGCGGCCGGAAGTCGCCGAATTTGGTCATGGTTGGGAATGGGGAAGGACGTAGGAGTCTGGCGTTGATAGCAGCGCCAAACAACGGCGGGAAGGTGGGGAGCAACGATGAGGAGGAGGGGAAAGACAACGACGACAAAGTCCTTCGAGTGCTGGTGTCAAAACACGTGGTCGTTGATCGATTCGATCCGATCGTTTGTTGCCATCGTGATCGCACACCGCCAATCATCTTCGACACACGCGCCTCCGACTCGCACAGCATCACAGTGAGCACCGATTTTCGTTGCACACTTTGACGAACATGATACACATCTTGCCCGACATCCCAGCCCAAGTTTTAGGTGCCGCCCAGCTTCATTGGAGGTCGTCCGCTCGACCTACAGCATGTGAACTTCAGCCCTGCCTTCTTTGACTCATCGCCTCGTCATTCCCTAGGTAAACGGTCCTCCTCGTGGCTCGGCTGTATGCCTTGACCATCTGAAATGAAAACGGACCTCGCAAGTGCCGTGACCAATTTCGCATCACCGACAATATAACACATACACCCGTCATATCCACCACATCCCCAGCAGAATCAAGTCATACTCATTTTTCTCAATCTCCAGTATTCCAAATCTTCAATGACCGTTTCATCCCGTGTGGCACTACGTGATTGATCAGTCTTCATCTTGTTTCTTCTAGATGCCAACTATAGCCACACATCTTGTGCTGATAATCAGCACATCGCCTCCTACACACTGCTGAGGATCCTTTCCATTATCGCTCATGCTCCTCTGCACCCAACGTCCCAACTTTGAACTCGACGTCATCTTAGGCAAGGAATCCCTCCTCCATGTTCTCCCCGTCATGCAGCGTGCTCGTTTACCCTCTTTTCGACCTGTTAGTGAAGGTTACCCCTTTCCTCTGCCCACGTCACTCGACTCTGAACGCTAAAGTCTCCATTGGTACCTGATCCACGACCCCTCATCCGTGTGCTGTCCCTCCGATCGTCGTACTCCCCAGAGTCCAGCAACTATTCTCACCATCACACCATAGCCATCCATGAACACGAGCCACAACTCCTTCCACCCCTCCATTGCCTCACTACCCCACCGACCACGCACTTACCGAATCTCTCTGCTTTCGATGATGTTACTTCACCCCCTGTCTCCACTGCGTCACCTACCGTCCTCCACTCCCCGTCCCCACCTACTGTCATCTCGTACCATCCCCATTTCAACCATCCTACCAACCCTTACACGAACACCATTTCGAGCCCAACACGCCGTTCCATCCCACTCATACGCAATACAACCCTCCTCCGCGTCTCCTCCTGCATACCCACAACCAAAACCCCTGCGCACGAAGACCCGAATCCTCTTACCAACGTCGGCAGGTCGCAGGAGTACCCCGAACCCGCACGTGTCTTCTCCTCACAACTTATTCACTTTTCCTACACGAGACGACGGCGGTCTTATCCTTTCTTCTCCGCTCCCGGGTTCTCGTTCATCCTATCGTAGCCCCCCCGTTCGCACAGTTAATCTACACGCCGTCGTGCTTCTTCTGTAGTAGTCCACGGGTCGACGACGTGAATACGAATGTCAGGAATCGCTCGACATCTGAACAACATGAATCGGATGCTATTTCATGTGATTTGTTTCTCATCCTAATCTCTTGATCCCTTCCTCGCAGCGGGCTTCACGTCTTTTTTCTCTTCTCACGACATACCGATGACTTGACAAGAAATGACTTCGGAATTTCGATAATTTTTCGCACTTGGCGACAGGAAGAGCAGGAAGGCAGAGTTTCACCTCGCCGGTCTCGCCAGTCCCGCCAGGTTTCGCCCGCTTTCGCCAGGGGTTTTGCCTTGCTAGCAATTGACGAATCTATCCCAAGAATCCCCATCCACCATCTCTACCACGGCCTATACTCTACAATCCACAACGAAGTCACAATCAAAATTTCATTTCATGCCCAAACGCCGCCTGACATATCACACCCCTCCCACCTGGTACAGTACATGGAACGCGATGTCAACTTGCACACAAACACGCCAGCAAAAAACCAACATGATATCAAACCACACCTACATATAAAACGAAGCTTCTCTCTCATGAACACCGGTTTCATCTCTCCCCCCCGCTTACTCCGCTGTTCGAACTCCATATCCGTCATCGCCTTCACCTGATCCAGCCGACTCCTAATCCACCCATCCTGCTCCCGCCGCGCAAGAGTCCGCAGCTCTGCCTCAAAGCCTACTACCCCTGTTCGCTTTTTTTTTTTGCGTTTGCGTTTGCATTCGTGAGGCGGAAGACGAAGGGCGCGGAGCCTCCGTGCGAACGAGTCTGTGATCAGGCCGGACACGAGCTCCTCTCGCGTGGTGATCGTTCTATCGCTCATGGAGGAGCTGCTGCTGGGGGTGGGCGGAGCGATGAGAGCCAAAAATCGCGGAGGGCGAGGGTGCCGAAGTGCAAAATGTTTTATTGCATGTGGACTCGTTGAGACTTAGAGGAGATGGTGGGGAGAGAAGAATCAGCTTTTCTGAGAGAAGTTTGATTTTGTTCGCTCCTTCCTGTTATGAATATGGCAAGTGTGCCTTCTCGATCCTCGTGGACCGAGGCTGAAGAGTGAAATGGATTACATGACGGGATGGAGACCGAAAAAGCGCACTGATGATTGAGCGGAATTTCTTCGGTTAAAAAATTCGTGAACACGAGTCGTTCCGGCAGAGGCGTTTCCAATCTCGATCCTGGTTACCTAGAAACTGAACTACGCATTATGATCCCCTGGTATGTTCAAGTTATAGTTCCTATGAACAGCGTTCAAGCTAAGGAATGTTCGTATTCGTACAGAACACTTGTTGCACACCATTGCCATTCCGAGGTATATCAACTTCCCTCGCTCTGCTCGACCGCACACAGCTGGTCGATGTGCTCACACGGGGAAAGTCCTGGCGCACCCCTCATCTGTTGATTCCTCTTCTGTTCGCAGTCACGAGCTTCAGCTGAAGGGTCACCTCCTGCTTGGACAGTCTCATACTCTCATCGCAGAACCGAACTGGCCGAGTTATTTGACTGCTTGTCTTCCTCTGAGACTCGAGCCTGATCGATGACGCGGGTGGACAAGGATCGTACGACGGCTCCTGCGTTCCGTAGCAATTGCCCTTCTTCCTCTGGGGTTAGCTTGGAGATCTGGCGTTACTTTAGGAAGTATACTATTAAATTCAAGTTCATAGGCCTTTTAGAACGCCGACCCACTACCACTGAAAGTGCATTCCAGTGTCTTTTGGATAGACTGCGAAAAGCCACCTTGGTCACGATATTTTGATTTGATGATGGGGAGCACGGGGTACGTTCTTTTTTCTAGTCATTTCCGCCTTGGATTCCCGGAACTTCCAGGGAGAGTAAGTAGGACGAGCGGCGAAAAGAATAATATCTCGGACATACAATATCTACCGCATAAACTGACACTGTTCCCATTCCATGATCATGTCGGTTATTCAGCAGATACATTGATTGACTAGAGGTATGTGGCGCTTGAGAATAGAGACGTCACGGCTAGGTTTAGGACTGCGCTAGATCTGTCGGCCAAGGCAATTGGCTCGCATTCTCAGCACAAGAGGGTCGACCAAGGCACGGCTATGAAGACGATGGGCCAAGTCGCGAGCTTTCTTCATATTTCCGCCGTCTTGATGCGCATCGACTATTGATAACTTATGATGACCAGTTCCTGATTAAGTTATGCCAACGAAAGATCGCTGTTTCCATTCAAAATGATCGACAAACATGACGAAAAGTACAATGAAGTCTATTTCTATACCAATCGTTCGAGATTGCCGGTAATCTGCAATGATTTCAGTACAACGTGAATGGCCATGATTCTTTGGAATGAAGAAAAGAGACGACCTACATATAACTGTCTTCCGTCTTCCTTAGCAGCTTCCATGGCAATCTTTGCGCGTTCCTTTACTTGTTTGCTGAAATCATTCATCTCAGGTGGTCGGGTAAACCACGCGGTCGCGTCCTTGAGGATAGGGTGAAGGGCTGAAGCCCCCGTGCTGGAGCGAGCTTCTACCAAATCTAGGAACACTGACAGACACTCCCATGAGTTGACATAGCAAGCGAAATCAGTGACTTTGGGTAGGAATGAACCTTGCACCGCAAGCTTGAGTGCAACATGTGAGATGGGCCATGAGTCTAGAGCTAGTGAGCGGAGAGTTGGAGATAGGCTGACAATGATGGGATGAAGGTCGAGGGTAACAATAGAGTGGTCACGATAGTCATCCTTGTTCCAGGAGAATGAGAATGATTCAAGTGTACATTCTGAGCGGTGTATCAAGGATTGGATACTATGCTCTATTCCATGGTGAGAGCGTAGCTCTGTTGTAATGGAAAGATCTTCCAATGCCGGAAGTGCGAGCTGCCGAAGGAAACCATCAAAGACGGATGATCCCGTCTCTGGAAAATCGAATCTGAAAGAAATCGATCGAAGACTATGATGACAAATAAGAGCGCCGTGGTTTGTCGGATATGATGCTGGGATGAGCATCGGGACATCGGGTTCTGTGAAGCTCACAAGAAATTCGCCATCTGAAAGGTCGGGGCATTGTGAAAGGATCGTGTAACATGAATCCGGTGTTATCCAAGTGCCTTTGAGTCGTATCTCGGTCAATTGTCCCCACGGCAGCTGGAACAAATGGAAACGAGATAGCGGTCCCAGTTTAACCAATGAACTTCGGCTTCCGTCAACACTTTTTGTGAGGCATATCTTGTGGAGTTTGGGAGCATTGGAGAACACAGTCATGTCGTGAAATTCATGGCGGAATGGTGAAAAAGAAATGAGTGTCACATCTAGGGATTCCAAGGAGTCGAAGTGTAAAGGTGCAGATGCAAAAAACCGAGGAAGTATATCCCAGGCACTGTCCACATTGATGTGTGACAGCTGGCGAGAGACAGGGGATATGATATCTCTGACAGGATTGGCATCGCCAATTGCCGATTTAACTGACTGTGCAAGACCTGCGGCAAATGAAAGGCCGGGAACGCCAATCGTGATCGATTTTGTGCCTCGAGCGAGGAGCTCACGAGATGCTTCAACTAGGGATTTAATTCTACCTGCCCAAGTATCGCGGGTTAATATATCTTGCAATGAAATTGTCACATCCTTCCAGAGTCTAGGTGTTGTCTTTGCTATCTGCCTCCATCGGGAGCAGACCTGCATCAGTGTCCAAGTGGTCGTTGGTATCACTTGAAAACTGCATGAATATATCCGGCGATCTGTATAAGTTGGTGGAAGGAATATGTGCCGTGGAGTGACCATCATGAAGATTTCGGCCCAAATCTCTGCTGGAAGCCTCTTGTGTGGAGCAACAGAGATGTCGATATTCTGGATCAACCATATGCACGAGGAATGCATGTGCGGCTGCTGATCAACAGACAGCTCCGTCGAGGGTTGACTTGTAGTACCCGTGAAACCGTCGAGGCGCTGCAATAAAGCTTCAAGATGAAGGCGCATTTGGCGAAATTCCCGCTGCGTGGACTCGCTCAAAATGTAATCTGAACGCTGTGGCTCCTGCGTCAGAAGCAGTTGAGTGAGATGCTCATAGCCCTGGATGATCAACATGGTTAATGAAAAGACAGCTTCAGAGGAGGCTTGGTGTTGGAAGGTCGCGAGTGGTGGAGGCTCCAACTCAAGGCAGAGAACTGTATAGGCGCCGATGAGCGCTTCTTGAGCGCTGCCTTCTGTCAAGAGGACGTGGGAAAGGTCCGCACAGCCATGTAAAAAGGTGGCTGGTTTAGATGCCGGTCGCCTCTCAACTTCAAGCCTCTTCGTCCTCACTTCGTCCTCAATGCTCAGACAACACGACGTTACTAACCATGATCAATGTTCAATATGTATCCGGTGAACAACTTTCTCTCTTATTTACGTTGTAATGATCACAAGTAATGGCAGTGAATTGCACAGTACCATGGTCGTCGCGCATTTGCGCCAGCATTTTCAACTTTAAACTCCAGTGATATCGACAGTCGGGTGCCACATTATCATACTTCTTCGGACGGTCGGCCTAAACAGCCATTCTTCTCTTTTAAGTCATGGGCGCCTCTCCGTGGTTCCTCCTTACCATACTTATCGGTATCGATCTCATCACAACTGGACCTTCTCTAGATCCAACGCTTCAATGGCCTGATGGCGCAGCGGCATCCGCGCCTCCAACGAATGAGTTTGAGGTCATATCCCGTTCGGCGGTCATATTACATGTAACTACCCCCAAGGAAACACAACTACACAGATCCTGGTGATGCAGCGGTAATCACGTTGCATTTACGTCCCTCTTGCACTGTGAGCTGTGTCGAGCCTCGTTCGAATGAGAGCGATGGAGTTTTGTTATTCATTTTTTGGGGCTTCTCAATTCGCTGCCTGTGGCCGCTTCGATCTACATCCTCGGCCCAGTAGTGAAATTGTCACCAATTGAATCGAGCGAAGTACCTCGATCGGCATACGTCCCTCTCAGGGTGTGTCATTACCATGGAATCCTGGCTAGTAATAGTGACGCTTCAACTTTACCGTTACAGTATCTCGTCTACAGAGACATCGACTCCGCACGAATGATTTTCGGTCATTTCCCGAACATGAACTATTCACATTCACCAACCGGTGCAGATCTCGTTATCGATCGCACGAATGAGTGTTGCCTCGCGCTGAGGAGTCCATGGTAGAGATCCGCCGTCATTATCTATATACATCAATCAATATGAGGAATGGTGTATGAACTCCCTAATGCATGGATCTCGCCCCGGTCGAATGAAACCATGTGCAGCTCTCTGCGATTTGATCGCCGTCTCTGGCGGGAGCAGACACCGACTAGGGTGGTGGAGACACCGGGGAAATAGGAAATATGGAATGTTCACGACGACCCCGGCGGAATCTATGGGGACACTCCATAGTATTTAATGAATGGTTACAACGCGCAGACACATTTGAGGGGAAGCAACAGTTCTTCTTCAAAGACATCATATCAAAGAGCGAAAAAGTTAGCTGAGCGCACGAATGATCATGGTGTTCATTCTGTGCTTGAGAAGGCTGCATATGGACTGGTTGGTGTGTAACCTATGTAGGGGACGACTGAAGCGAATTGAAATATGCTGGTGGAACGTGGGTAGGAGGTTTTCGATACTTTCGCAATAAAAATGCTCACAACCACAGCATATACGACGATCTCTATGTACTTCCCTCACCCTTCGACCATTCAATCGATGCATATGCGCGCAAACGGGCGACAATGAGGTGAAAGAACTTCCAAATCTTCATTAGACATCTCTGCCGCAAATTTATAAGAAAATCCGGCATGAACACGCCCCCAATAACATGAACACAAGCACACGACTGCGAACGCAGTGTTCCTGCCCATGCCTCGCCGCCATCTCATGCGCTAATGTAATCTTCCCTTCAACACCTCGCCGGCCTTAGTACGGCGAGCACGGACACGATGCGACACCCGGCAGTGGATGCCCAGCAGTGAGGAACTCGAAAAACTCGTGATCCTGTTTACGACTGAAGAAGACGACGCCCCACCAGAAAACGCTTGTGATGGCGGAGGAGCAACAAACAGCTTCTTCCCGTGTTCGGCGGGAAACACATCAGGAAACGCGGGTGAGGCTACTGAGATGGACAGACTGAAGGATAGGAAGATTGACATGTGGCTAGGAGAGACCCGCCTGCACGCAGCTCGTCCTTCGCCATGTTCACTACCGCCCGTCTTCCCACAAGCTGACATTCCAGGGAGCTGTGAATGAGCCCGCGTATATGAGTGTGACCTCTGGGTAGGGTTGCTTGGGGGCACGGGGGAGGATCGAGTGTCGTCGATTATCAGGAAGAGGAGCACCTTCGTTTGACTAGAAGTGGACGAGTGAGGCGGAGCGTGTGGTTAGGCCATCGTCCGTTGTGTCCAGCGGGAAAGACAGCGGGGACAGGCAAGGGGGTGCGGGCCGCGGTCTGGGGACGTCAGGGTTGTGGGAAGTGTTGGGGCGTGGCACTGTAGGGCGGAAGGAATCGAGGACGATGAGGATGGAAAGCGACGAGAAAGCCAGATGAACCCACGATATATGTTGGGTTGGGTAGCCGTCGTCGAGGTGTGTGCAACAGTTCTAATGTAGTGTTATGCCGTGGGATTACTAGCGCCAGTGCTACACAGAGGAACGTGTAAGAGCAGAAGAAAATACGGAGGAGGGGATAACATACCGGCAATGAATCGACACTTGAAAACCCGTTCCCCGCCATCATCGCCATATCTCCCAGTCAGCACCGCTCTCTTCTGGTGCAAAGACGACTATCCAATGGCATCAGGCATCACAACCTCCGACTACGAATACAGGCACTCGACTTTTCCCAAGAGATCGTCATACACAGCGCTCTCGTACGTACAGGCCAGGACGGTGCACCTGCGTGACATACAGTGACGGGACGAATGGGTTGAGTCTCGTGCCTGTCTACATGTGTGTACACGAGCTCTTGTAAAGCGAGGTGCATGAGTGGGGTGGGGCAGAAGAAAGGGTGGATGCTTCGGCTGGTCATGGATGAGGTGTTCAAATGAAAGGACACGTGTGGTAGTCACGAGCGAGATCAGATACACCTGCATGATGTACGAATCCGATAAGGAGGGGTACAGGTTGTGTCGAGAAGCCGTGCAAGGGCTCATGTGGTTCGAATGGGCCCGGTAGCAGTGAGGCGAGGAGGAGAGTGGAGCATTCGCTAGCTGTGGAGTCAAGGGCCAGAATGGTTTAGGGATGGGGGGGGTGAGAAGAACGGCTGTTGTCTCGTGCGTACCTGGGGGATTAGGTGACTGAAGAATGTCGGCCAAGCGGAGGAAAGGTGTGGTTTACATTCAAGGTGCCGTCGGCACTCGGCATTGCAGTTCTTCGGTCTGTACAGCCACCGATCAGTCAATTTTCGTTTCGTCGACGACAGCGATAACGACAACGCCTCTCCTGTCCACTCACATCCGAGGCATATTGCTCTGCAGAGCCCACGATATGCCAATGGCTCACACGGTGCTTTATTAACTCAAGTAATTTTTCTTCCAACCGTCCCATTAGTGTCCTCAATACTCACACGTTCTGGGCGGTCTTTACCGTGAGTTAGACAGAGATCTGAGAAGCACGGCTGCTTCTCTGTCTAACTCATGGACATCTAAATCACTGATCTCTCCACTTCCTACCCAATCACGTCATATCAATATCAATCGCATCGATCAATCCAAGACTAGTATCTGATACAAGTTTTGACACTCATGGCCTGATGGTGTAGTGGCATCCACGCGTCTGTCGAAACAGTCATTAGTACTGGGTCGCGTCCTGTTCGAAATGGGGTCAGGTTGTAGCCACCCACTCTCATCAGAATTTTATGTCGCTCAATAGCGATGACAATGATGCTTTTCCTTGCTTACTGCTCAGGCGAAATGCTATCCGTCGGACACCGAACTCTGGTTATCCTCTTAGTGTCGGCATACTCTACACCAGTCGACACGTTCAGCATGTTTTACCACCGTTCTTCGGAAGCACCAGCCCGGTATTCTATTGGCCTCTCCCTGCGCGCCACGTTGTCCCCCCCCCACGCCAGGCACCAAATCTCATGATATCGATATCTATGGGATCAATAGTTCTAGGAGATCATTCTTTATTGAAATGACATGCATACCCGTACGGCCTGATGGTGTAGTGGTACGGTTCTATCTTCCTGCTCGCAATGGGATCAGGCTGCCCCCAGCACCATGAACTCGCTTTTTTATGTGAGCATCTCGACGTGATTCCTCCCTCTTCTGAGTGAGCATGGTTTCTAACGATCGCCGTCTACTACCTAGAACCGTCGACCAGATCACCTCCGGCAACATACCAAATCACGTCATATCGATATCGATCCCATAGATCGGTCTTGGCTAAGTCTGTATTGAAACGACACGCATCTTTTCAAAGCCTTATGGTGTAACGGTATCCGCGCAATGTATTGCGTCCCGCTCGAACCGGGATTAGGCTGATCACATTTCGCTAGCATCTTTTATTGTCCTCCACTGCATGGCAAGCGCTCGTCCTTACAGCTGTGGATCTGACTGATACCTCTATTACAGCAATACATTCTGCGTGTCTCAACGACTCAGCAATGAGCATGGCACCACTCAAATATCCAGTCACACACGATAATCCACATGGAGGTATACTTTGATTACTTCTCGATCTATCAAAACGCCATCCTGAATTTTTCTCGTAGACTTGATAATGGTGTCTTCATGCTGGAAACAAAATTACGCTCGCACTTGCAGGTCCTCGATGTTGAAGGGGTAGAGATTGCACCTGACCACCTGTACGGCAAGTTGCCACACACCCGGACCCTCGTTCGAATGAGGGCAATGAACGATAATGTAGATGAACATATTCTATTTTTTTAGTATTCAACGTCCATCTTAATGATGCCCCATTCTATTTTGAGCTATCGGTGGACAGAATATTCAGATAGCAGCTTCGCCAGAACGTCTGTTCACATTCCGCTCGACGTGCCAGCCCACCAAACTTCAAGCTTCATCCAAGACGACCCTTCTAGCCCCTCCCACCCACCACTAGGCTGTTCCTACCTGATGGTATATCCCCCCCTCATTCGACTCTAAACCCCTTACCTGATCGATGACCCACTTCCTCTTCACGTCCCATGGCTGCGCATCCTCTTACTGCTGTGCAAGGTCCTCCACCTTCTGCTCGAGGTCCCTGATCATCCTGCTCGTTCCTCCACCAGCGCATTTTGTTGCGTTTGTATTTGCGAGCCGGGATGTGGAGCGGCCATTGATAGCTATGAGAGTAATCAATAAAATGCTCACTATCATCGTCCTTGAATGGGGTTCTCTACCATCCCACTATGATTGCGACTCACACCTTGACTCATGAGCCGATGTATATATATGCGCGTGAATGAGTGATAGGAGCATGAAAGAATCACCGATTTCCATTAAGAACCTCATAAATCTGCGTGAAATCCAGTATAAATACGATAACAGGATACAAACACAACCAAATCGCTCTTTCGCCCATGCTCCATTTCCCTGGCCAATCACTGCTCAGCGGCAAGTGCACTGAGAACGACATGGATGGATACGTTTTCTTCATGGCCCGTAGAAAGGGCGGGACTGGTGAAGATGCTTTCGGGGGGCGCGGAACGACGGTTGTGGGGAGCCGGCCTTGCGGCGATATCGGGAATGAGGACGAAGCACTGCGGTAGATGTCGGTCGGTATACAGCGTATGGAGAGGGAGATAATTGGGAAAGATCGTCAGAAAGGGAAGGGAAGTAAAGATAAGATGAACGCACGGAGCTGTAATCAATGTGTGTGCGGCAGTTCCAGCGCAGTGTCATGTCAACACCAAGATGCGCACCTCATGACCTGTAGGAAGTACGGCGAGGACAGCGGGCCAGAGTAGCCAGGACGCTTCAGGTGGGAATGATAAGAAGGATTCAAGTCGTTGGATTTGAGCGTGGTTTGGTGGTGTCGGGGATGTGAGTATGTTGGGGGATACCACTATCTGACGGAGGGAGTAGCGTATTATGAGGAAGGGAAGGAAATAAAATGTGAGATGAACATACGGAGCCATCGTCGAAGTGTGTGCGGCGGTTTCACCGGTGTTACAGTAGGTCAAGATCAAGACACGCGCCTCATGTCCTGCATGAACGAGAGCGTGGATGGTGGGCGGGAGCGGCGGGTATGCAAGCTGTAAGAGTGGTATGAAGAATGCGAGCTGCTGATCTTGGATGCGGTCCGGGAATGTCGGGGATGCGGGTGAAGCACACTGTACACGTTGGGAAGCCACCATTGAGGTGCGTACGGCAGCCGCAGCGCAGCATTATGTGGGGAAATGTCCAATGCCAATGCCGCTGTGAGAGATATGTGTAAAAATCGCGGAGAGCATGAAGGAGGGGATAACGCACCAGGAAAAATCAGTACTCGAGAGTACTTTCCTTGCCCTCCTCGTCGTATCTCCCAACCTCAACATTGCGTGCTTTGGGAGCAGCAATACCAATCGTATCAGCCATCAAGGCCCCCAACCAGGAACATCACACACTCGAACTGCCGACGAGCTGACCATCCTCAGTGCCATCGAACGGGAGCACACAGTGAACCTGAGTGGAGTACAACAGCAGACACAACAGCAGAGCGGGTTGAGGATGACACGCATAAAAGAGCGATGCATGGCTTCTTGTACCGGGTGGGAGCTATGCGAAGAGGAGGGTGAAGCGTGTACCAGCTGTGGAGGGAGAGACGATCCAGGACGAGAACGTGTTTCTAATTAGCTTGGAGGGGCGAGTATTTCACAATGTCTATCTGGGCCGAATGGATGAATCGAGAACGGCTGAGAAGCATTGAAGGCATGAAGCAAGGCGGCGCTTGGGCCCGGGGAATGTGTTGGGCGATGGCGTCGGTGGCGGACCTAAGTGGCATGAGTTGTCAGTGAATTAAAGGGGAGGAGACGCACACTCACCGACGGTCATCATGGTTAGCGTTCAAGGTGTGGTCGGAACTCGGGACGATTGGCAGGTGTATAGCCACCGATCAATTCTTCATCCTCGACTCCAATGAATCCGACACCTCTCGTGCTGCTGCGTCACTTCTGAGACGCATTGCCATCCAGATTCTATAGCATGTGCATCAACAAAACGCTCTACAGGCTCACCTTTCTCTACATCTGGTGTCCAGGCTCGCTCGTGTCCTCGGGGGTCCCGCGTTCTGGTGGGCTCTTGTCTCACTCTGTCGAACATGTCAGAAGCACTGGCTATTCTTCGATTTCTAACTCACACTTCGATTTCTAACTCACAGCTTGCTCTCCTCTCTTCGTAACGTATCAAATCACATTAGAATCAATATCGATTACATCGATCAGTTCAAGACTAGGATCCGATACTAGTTTCTGCATCCATGGCCTGATGGTGTAGTGGAATCCACGCGACCACCAATGACATTCGTTGATGCTAGATCACGACCCACTCGAAGCGGAATCAGGCTGTTAGACAATGACACAGTAATTCTTTTATGTCGGCAACAACGATGATGACAACACTCCTCCCCGCTCAGGCAAAATTCTTACCTGTTGTCCCTCTGACAGAAATATGCTCAACGATTCAACATATACCCCCAATCCTCTCCCTAGCATCGACAGCAAAGATTGCCCCACTCAGCCCATGAGTCGGCACTGTCAGGAATGTGTTATCACACTTCGTCGGACACCCTCAGCCTAACCAGACATTCTTTGAGTCACGGACCTCTCTCTGCATCAGCTACATTCCCCTTTTCATCATATCGATGTCGATCCCTTCTGTCGGCCCAGGATCTTTTGAATAGATCTCAAACTACGCCACCTACCGAGGGCCTAATGGTGTAACGGTATCGTGCGTTAGATAACACTTTCCTGGATACTCGGTCACGTCCCGCTCGAACCGGGCTCAGGTCGTCTGCTACCTGCCTTAGTCTTTTTATGTTGCGCAACAGCGACGACTTATGACGACAACGCTTCTTTTACTTCTTTAGCTTCTGAGCCTCATCGCTGTCGGTACACGGAAGGCTAGGATTGCGTCAATGCTTGCCACTTTCAATAACGTTCAACTCCAGCTCTATCGGCAGTCAGGCGACACATTATCGCACTTCTTGAAGTTCTTCGGACATGTCGGCTTAACGAGACATTCTTGTCTTTCAGGTCATGCGCCTCCCTCTGCCTGGTCTCTCCTTATCATATCGATATCATACCAGGATCTTCTCTATATTCAAAGCTTCGTGTATACATCCACGGCCTGATGGTGTAACGGTATCACATGTCTACGGTATAACCCAGTCATGGTCACTGAGGCGTGTCCCGCTCGAAACGGGTCAGGCGGTATAATGTATTGAACATTGTTTTTACAACACCTTTCCCTGCTTCCTCCCACTTCCGGCGTGAGAATGCTCTATAACGTCTGCTGTCTACTAGGACCTGGGATAAGCCAAATACTTGTTCTCTTTCCTGGTCACAAATCTCTTTGTGTGTAGACCAGCCCACCTCCCCGCCAACGTACAAATTCACATCATCTCGATATCGATATTGATCCCATCGATCAGTCTAGGATATGGTCTATACTGAGACGACACGATCTTGTGAAGGCCCAATGGTGTAACGGTATCCACGCAATGTATCGCGTCCTGCTCGAACCGGGATCAGGCTGTCTATCCTCGACTCTGATTTTTTATTGTTCCCCCAGCGCTCTTCCTCATGGCTGTAAACTCTGAACAAAATTAGTCCATGTATGGAAACCCAGCACATACGTAGGTCCCGATGGCGACGTGGAACGGATTCACACCTCACCATCTGCACGGCAAGTCACAAGTAAGCCGTGTGGGCCCTTGTTCGAACGAGGGTGATGGACGACAGCTCGTAAAACCATGCTCTACTTTTGTGTTTGTCCATTTCAGCGGCTTCCTGGTCCACCGCTCGCTCATTGAGTCTCTGCCACAGACTGAATTAAAAAAGACTGTGCGACCTTGTCGAGATGAGTAACGCCGGATCGAACATTTAGCATTCACAAAAAGTCCTTCATCGAAAAACTAACATGACCCTCTCTAGTCGTTCGTTACATCATACTCAAGATTACACATCTACGTCTTGCAAGCCCAATACCTACCCACGAATCGGCATCTACTCAGATCGGTTTATACCGGTGTGTCTGCGGATCAACAATCGCCGTCCACCCACGGAAGCAGCATGCCAAGTGCTTGTCCTCCTCTCAGATGATGGCGGGACGGAATCCACAGGCAAAATCGATTGCTCAGTCGTACGCAGGCTTCCACGCTTCGTGAATAGCAATTCCGCTACGATGTACCTTGTTGTATTTATTGTGGGGATCGAACCGCATGCGCCACGAATCGTGGGGTATTGCTGCGCAATCTTTTGAGGCCCTGTAGCTTCCGTGAGCAAGAGTAAGAAACCCTCACGATGTTGACGTACGAACTACCTGGGATCTCCTGCCTCGAGCACCAAGAAGTACTATAGTCGCAGGCGGCCATAATTTTGCCTCGAGCTCATGGACATCGTGGGTATCGAGATGAGCATTACAACATGCGGGCACTGGTGGAGATAGCGTTGATTCTACTTTCGAAGACGTGAATCAAGAAGCATGAAGATTACAGTACGTATCTGCACGCACCGACGATCATGACGTTTCAGTGTTCTGGGTTCGAAGCCGTGATTCGACATAGTCAAAGGAGGGCACCAGGGAGCGCAGACGACTGCAGCGGGTTGAAGTGAGAAAACGAAAAGTGAATGATCTTCCAGGGGCCGGTCAGTTACTCAAAATGATTGTAGTGATGCCCATATCGCGAACGAGGCTGAAAGCCTCTTCCTCAAATGCATCCTGCTCATTCCTTGAGTTTTGAGTTGAAATAGATCCTGGGTATATGAGGTGAGCAGGTGATAATACATAGACCGATATAACTGCGGATTTCCATCAACAATGCTCTAATGCTCAAAAAAAAACAGACTCACTCACCCTTCCGTCTCACACGCAACACCCCCTTACCAGCCACCGCTCGACGATAAGCGCGCTGAGCATGACATGGCCGAAGACACGTTCTTCATGGCATGAAAGAAAAAGGCGAGGACAGTGGACGAGACGTTTCAGACGAGGGTGGGATGAAGGACGTGGAAGCTGCAGTTCTTGGGCAGCGATTTTGTCATGTGGGGAGTGCGAGTGATGTTGGGGTATATTACTGGTGTAGATATATTAGTCGGTGTACAGCGTGTGAAGAGGGAGACGATGAGGGGAGATGATGAGGATAGGAAGGGAGTGGAAATAAATATGAACATATGAAACACATTGTAATTGGAGAGCTGTGCCGCAGTTCCGAAGAGGTGTGAAATCGTGGGACAGCCACTGTCAGTGCTGCTGCGAGAGGCATGTGTATAAATTGAACTGAGTATATGCACGAAGGAGGGGGTAGCACCCTACCTTTCCCCGATCAGCCACCGCTCGACGACAAGCGCGCTGAGCATGACATGGTTGAAGACGCGTTCTTCGTGGCCCATGGGGCGGACTTGCGCTGGGAGCGGTGAGGAGGACGCTTCAAGCGCGAGTGGTGCAAAGGATGCGAGTTGTTGATCTTGCGTCCTGTTTAGTGACGATGGGGCGTAGCACTGGCAGTTTACAATATGTGAAGGAGATCAGCAAGGGAAGGCAAGAAAAGGTAAGGTGAGCTCACGCAGCCATCATCGAGGTATGTGCGGCAGTCTCAGCGAAGTGAGATATAAACACCAAGATGCGTGCTTCGTGGCCTGTGGGAAAGATGGTGAGGACGGCGGGTAGGAGTTGTGAAGATGTGTGGTTTTGGACTTGGTGTCGCAGATGCGGGTGTTGTTGAGGCGTAGCACTGTCAGACGTAGGGAATAGAGGATGATGAGGATGCGAAGGGAAGGGACGGGAAAGAAAGACACATGTACGATACACATCGGGGAACCATCATCGAGGTGCATGCGACAGTGCTACATCGTGGAATAACCGACACTAGTGCCGCTGTGAGGGGAATGTGCAAGAGCAGAAGCGCAGATGGAGGAGGGGTTAGCGCAGGGGCGACGAATGAATCTCCGAGAGCACATTCCTCATTCTCATTGTCGTAGCTCCCACTGCAAATATCGCCCTCCTCTGGAGTAATCCCATCCAATGGCATCAGCCATCACCGCCCCCAACCAGGAACATCACGCACTCGAATTGCCCCATGAGCTCGCTATCCACAGAGCCATCGTACGGAGATCATACGATGCACCTTCTTGACGTACGATATCTGAAGAAAGGGTTGAGGGGGTTATATGTCGATGGGCGGTATGTGGGCAGTTGTAGGATGGAGCATCTGGGTGGGAGAGGTACGAAGAGGATTTGCCAGCGGCGGAGGGAGAGGTGATCCAGGGCGATAATGTTTTTATAATTGGCTGAGAAGGGCGGGTGTTACACCATGCAGTGCATATCGACAGTTTGCCATTACATGCCCGATACGACAGAGTGGTCACGAGTCTAGGTAGTTGGGTCAGCGGAGAATGGCGGATAAGCAGAGGCCCGGGACGGAGGAATCGCCTGCGCCGATGTGGGAGATCGTGTCACTGTTGACGTTGAAGCTTTGAAGTATGTGTGGCGTGAGTTCTGAGTGAATGAAAGGACAGGCCAGACGCACTCACCGATGCTCACCGTGGTTTGAATTCCAAGTGTGGTCGGAAATCGGAAAGGTGGCAGGTGTATAGCCACCGATCACTTCAATTTTTCATCCACAACAGCGATGACGACGACACCTGTTGAGCTCATCTTCGAAGTCCATGGCATGCGCCTGGTTGATGTGATCGTATACTCTCTAAGTTTGCTTCAACGCTGTCCCCTAGTCCCATTGATGTCCTCTATAATCACACGTTCTTGAGGGTCTTATCGCACTTCTTAAGTAGGACACCTCAGAAGCCACTGTTCCTCACTTGCGAAGTCAAGGACCACTCTCTGGATTCTGTATGAGCTAACTCCCCTCTCTGAAACCTACCGAATTACTTCATATTGACATCGATCCCATCGATCACCGTCCTCGCCCTCATCTTCTTCGCCCATAGACGCAAGGCCGCCGTTGGCAGGATTGAGCTCCGGGCGTTCCTCGTGATCTATGCACTGAGTCTGCCGCTCAAGGTGATCACGACGGGCGTGTTTTTGGAGCAGGGGAGCAAGGCCCTGGTTGTGCTCACGGCGATACATGCGGGTGTCGTTGCCGCGCTGTTTTGGTCGTTGCTGGCAAACGCGATCGTGGCCACGCAGGTCGTGGAAGATGGCACTTGGAGCAGTCTCATCGTGAGTACACTCATCCATACTCGTATGCTCGTCTAACGCTCTCTCAGCCATATTATACCTTCGCACTTCTCATATTCGGACTCGCATTGTACCTCTCCCTGGACGTCGCTCTGGGTGTCACAGATGCTATCGGTGCTCCCTCGGACCCGCCAGAAGCTCTCTAAAGCATCAGTCTCTTCGTCGTGTTGAGCATCTGGCCCCTCTGTGCGTCTCTGTTTCTCCTGGCCATTCCCAGCTAACATCTCCCCAGTTGCGTTATAATATACTTCGGCCTCATGGCACACATCGTCCTCCGTATCCTGCACGAAACGCGTCCAATGTACTTTTATATCCTCGCTGCCTTTCTCTTCGTCCTCTCGCAGCTCGCCTGGTTCTTGTTGGGTCGTGTCTTGTGCACGGTACGTATTCCCTCTCTCCTCTCTTCGTCGTTCTTTCCCCCGGCTTTCTTTCACCTTACTCTCTCCACCCCCTTCCTGTCCCATGGCTTTCTCTCCTCATCTTCGAGGCATTGGTACAGCTTCCATTCCTCATCACGACACCACCTACCATCCCTCTAGCAATTCATCTGCCTTCCATTCCTCGTCACGGCACTTTTTACTATATTTCGAGAACTTCCCTCGCAACTTCCTCTTCCTTTCTCCTTTCACTCCTGCCATCCACCTTCGTCTTTTCCATTTCGACACGAGCTAACCTCTCCCTCCCTCTGCAGGCCTCTGACTCGAAAATCGACGGCTCCTTCATCGCCACCATCCTCGAAACTGCTGCTGTCGGCGTCCTGTTCCTTGCATGGCGGAGTATCACTGAAGGTTCGTTGCCCTTCCTTCGATTTGTTGTTCTGTTCTGTTGTGCTTCGTTTTCCTTCGCTTCGTGCGTCTTGTTCATCCCACTCTGCTTTGAACAAGCCCTTGCTTCCCGAGTTCCGTCGTGTTTCTGTTCCCGTGTCGCCTCCTTGTATGAGGTGCCACGGAGGGCGGGGTTGCTCCATATTACCATCGTTCCGCATTTCGTTTCGTTTCATTCCGTCCCACTTGGGTTTGTGTTTCGCGTCTGTCCTTCCTGGCCCCCTCCGCGTTTGCCCCCTACTACACATGATTATTGAGTTACTCGATGTTCGTGACCGCTGGCTGGATGGGATGGACTGAGTGTTTTCCCCCCTTCTGTGCTGGGTATATGCATCTCCCAGCTTGAACGAGTTCCGTTATTTCCCATCCACGGTCACCTCCCTGTCGAGCGCCTACGATGGTTCGCAGCCGGCGGATGCGCACCTCATGATATTGGGGGCTGTGTTGGTTTTTTTTTTTTACGAAGGGGTGGATGTGTGGGTGCACGATGGAAGGGTGGATTTGGGACCGTGGATGTCATCATTGGACATTGATGAGAGGCCGTATTTCGTCGTGCCCGGCCTCCTCTTGAGGCGTCGAGGTGGATTCGAATTTCGAAAGGGACAGGATGATCGTGCGGCGTGCGAGTGGGGCATGTTGAAACAACGGTTGCGGCACTGCCTCCCTGTGCTGTCGCTGTAGAAAAACCGGGCACGTGTTTCGCATTAGGCGCTCCGTTATCGCTACTTTTTTTCATTCATTTCTCTTTTTTCTTTTGTTGTCCACTTTTTTTGTATTCCGTCGGAAATCCTTTCTATCTTCGACATCACGCTGACGTTCCTCTTCCCGCCCTCTGCAGAATCATGGGACGACGATGCGTATTACCCTTCATAACCCGGATCTCCTCCATCCCTCATTCCTGTTTTCCTATTTTCTTGCCTCACATCGTCATTCCTTACTTTCGCCTCGCTTCTCGCAAACCCAACTTTCGACTCCCCCGCATCCGGAACCCCATACCCCCACGCAATACAATCCAAAAATGCACGACCCATTCATGACCCTTTAGTGAGACGAGCCCCCGAGAGGGTTTCGTTGGTCATCTCGTTTCGAGCTTGAACTTTGTCTTTTCGAATCGTTGTTTTGTGTTTTGGTGATTCGCCTATACCTACAGTACCTATGTGTCAATTTATTCTTTGTTTCCCCAGTCCATTCTCCTTTCCTTTGTGTGTCCGCCTGGTGCGCCCGAGCGTTTTGTTCGCAGACCTCTTTCGAGTGATCTCCACATTTTGCCTTGTTTTGTTCGAAAATCGATATAGCTGCGTCGTTTAATATTTTGTTGATACCACTATCAATACCACTACTACTACCACCATCACCATCACCGCGCAGGCGAAATACGAACATGCCCCAACCACCTGCCATCCGCCACCTGCCACTCATTTTCAGGCACGTATATATTGCATTTTACATACTATATATCCTCATTACATACTGCATATATCCATCCATTTTCTTGTTTTGTATCGCGGACCGACGACGACGCTCCTTTACTATGATTTAGCGGCATTGAGACACCGGGGAACGGAAGAATAGGAGAATGGGAACCGAGAAAGATTGGATCTGGGTGTGTGGAGATATGCATAGTCGAGTCTCTTGATACTGTATGTAGATAGATCTGGTACCCAACGTGCTTTTTTGAAAGAAATGCGAGCCCAAAGTCTGATCATGCTGATCCTTGAAACAGAACCATCGGAGCACGGAAAATAACGCACACCCGCGTACCAGTGAAAGTGTACCACGCCGTTCCAAACACACCTTGACGTGTGATGTTCAATGTGGTGCATGCTCCTGCATATAGTCCCAGTAGTCAAGGAGACCGATGATCTGCAATTATTTCAGTACGGCGTGAGTGGCCGGGGTGCCTTGCAAAGAACAAAGGAGATCGCTGACCTCCAAACGTCTTCCGTCTTCCTTGGCGATTTTCATAGCCAATTTGGCGCGCTCTTTTACTTGCTTGCCGAATTCGTTCATTGGAGGAGGGCGGCTAATGATCGCGCATGCGTCCTTGACGATAGGATGAATATCTGAAGCATGATTTCGGGCTTCGACGAAATCAAGGAACAGCGAGAGACCCTCCCATGATTCCACACGACAAGTGAAATATGTGAGTTTAGGAAACAATAATCCCCGCACCATGAGGTCCAAGGTGTTGCGTGTGATGGGCCAGGAGTATAGTATGAGCGAGTGGAGAGCTGGAGGTAGGCTAGTGAGAACAGGATAAAGGTCGAGGTGAATGACAAAATCATCTTCATACTCGTCCTTCTCATGGCTGAAAGAAAACCATTCAAGTTTGTATTTCGAACGCTGTATCAAGGATAGTATGCTGCGCTCAATCGTGTGGTGGGGGCGGAGTTCCGTCTTTATGGTGAGATGTCGCAACGATGGAAATGCGAGCGGTCGAAGGAAGCCGTCAGGGAAAGATGATCCCGTCGCTGCTGGGAAGTCAAAACGAAAGGAAATGTATCGAAGTCCATGGTGGATAAGGGAGTTGTGGGTTGTCAGATGAGTGGCAGTGTTGAATGGAATTTCGGGCTCTGTAAAGCTGACCCAGAGTTCGCTTTCGGAGAGGTTTGGGCACTGGGATAAAATCGCGTAGCACGCTGCCGGTGTAGTCCACGCGTCTTGCAATGTTATTGCCGTCAGCTGTCCCCATGGCAGCTGAAACTCGTGTAACTGAGAAAGCACGCCTGGTTTGAAGGTCAAGTCTGAGTCATTGTTGTCATAGAGGAATATCCTCCGCAGTCTGGGAGCATTGGAAAATACGGTCACATTTGTGAACCCAGAAGTGTCGAATGGATGGAAAGAAGGATTGAGCTCCAGCATTAATGATTCCAATGACTCAAATGGCAAAGATCCCGATTCAAGAAATCGCCAAAGGAAACCGCTTGAGCTCTTTATGCTGATTCGTGACAGCTGCCTAGATACAGGGGATATGATGTCCCGCACGGGATTGGCATCTCTAAGAAGAGATTGGAGGGACTCTGTCTCAACAGAATACTGCTCCAAATTGTCAACGATGATTGAGACGGTGAGCGATTGTGTTCCTCGGCTGAGAAATCCGTTAGATACATCAGCAATTCTTCTAATCCTATCCGCCCAACGGTTGCGAGGTATTCTTTGAAACCGATCATGGGAAATGGTCACGTCCCTCCAGAGTTCCGGTGTGGCCTTTGCTATCTGACTCCACCGAGAGCAGACCTGCATCAGTGTCCAAGGAGTTATGATTACGTTTGGGGCCATAAATGGAGGAAGTGGCATGTGATCACTGTGATCTGGAGGAAAGAACAAGTTCCACGGAGTGAGCGTCATGAAGATTTCTGACCAAATTTCTGCAGGAAGCCTCTTGTGAGGAGCAATGGAGATGCTGATATTCTGGATCAACCAGATGCATAAGGCATGCAGGTTCTCTGGCTGATCAAGAGACATCTCTGTCCAAGGTTGGATTGTAGTGACTATCGAACTGTCAGATTCGAGACGCTCAAGTATAACTTGAAAGCGAGAGTGCATTTCGCGAGACTCCTGCTGCATGGAGTCGCTCAAAGTGTGATCTGAGCGCTGCGGTTCATGTGTCAGAAGGAGTTGAATGAGGTGCTCGTACTCCTGAATCATCGACATCAGATAAGGAGAATAGGTACGTGAGTCAAAAAGACAGCTTCAGAGGAGGCCAGATAACGCAAGATCTCGAGCGATGAATACTCCGAGTCAAAGACGGAGTGGAGTGGACGTTGGAAAGGAGGTCAAATCTGGTTCAAACTTCCAATCAGGTGGATCAGAGAATACTCACACCGTGGGGGTCAAGAGGGCAAAATAGAGCTCGGTACCACCACGTGGCCTATTTTAGACGCCGATAACATTGAACACGCACGCTAGGGCTCACGAAGAGCTCTCAACTTGTTCGAGTTTCTTCGCCTCATCCGAGTCGAGTCAACATCACTTAACACACCATGATCAACACAAATCGGATGGTATTCAAAAGACACAGTCCATTCATTTCTAAGGCGTATGCACTGCTTGTGCTTAGCGGGAATTCTGCTGGCAGCAATGCCTCTATTTCTATTCCCATGGTTCGAGATCGCCGTAAATCTGTGATTATTTCAGTACAATGCGAGGACCAGGGTTGTTTGGCATGAAGAAAGAGAAGACCTACATATAACTGTCTTCCGTCTTCCTTAGCAGTTTCCATGGCAATCTTTGCACGTTCCTTTACTTGTTTGCTGAAGTCATTGATCTCGAGTGGTCGGGTAAACCACGCAGTTGCATTCTTGAGCATAGGGTGAAGGGATGAAGCATGAGTTCTGGAGCGAGCTTCTACCAAATCTAGGAAGAGTGACAGACACTCCCATGATCTGACATCGCAAGTGAAATAAGCGATTTTGGGGAGGAATGATCCCTGCACCGCGAGCTTGAGTGCGGTGCGTGAGATGGGCCATGAATCTAGAACCAGTGAGTTGAGAGTTGAAGATAGGCTGGCAATGATGGGATAAAGGTCGAGCGTAACGATAGAATGGTCACGATGGCCATCCTTGTTCCAGATGAAAGAGAACGATTGAAGCCTACATCGTGAACGTTGTATCAAGGATAGGATACTGTGCTCTATTCCGTGGTCAGAGCGTAGCTCTGTTGTAATGGAAAGATCTTCCAGCGCCGGAAGCGCGAGTAGCAAAAGGAAACCATCAGGGAGGGAGGATCCCGTCTCGGGAAAATCAAATTCGAAAGAAATTGATTGAAGACTATAATGTGAAATAAGGGAGCCGTAGTTTGTCGGATAAGGTGCTGGGACGAGCATCGGCACATCGGGTCCTGTGAAGCTGACCAAGAATTCGCCATCTGAAAGGCCAGGGCATTGTGAAAGGATTGTGTAGCATGAAGCTGGCGTTATCCAAGCGCCGCGGAGGTGGATCTCGGTCAGTTGTCCCCACGGCAGCTGGAACATATGGAAACGAGATAGGGCCCCCAGTTTAAACAATGAATTTGAGTCGACACGTTCTGTGAGGTATATTCTGTGCAGTTTGGGAGCATTGGAGAACACAGTCATGTCCTGAAATTCGCGACTGAATGGCGAAAGAGAAGTGAGTGTCACATGTAAGGAATCCAACGAGTCGAAGTGTAACGGTGCTGATTCGAAGAACCGAGGAAGCAAATCCCATGAACTGTTCAGGCTGATGCGTGACAGCTGTCGAGAGGCAGAGGATATGATATCTCTGATAGGATTGGTATCGCCGATAAATGATTGAACCGACTCTTCTTCTCCGGTGAACCAAAGGTCGAGAGCATCAATCGTGATCCACAAATCCAACAATTGCGTGCCTCGAGTGAGGAACTCGCAAGATGCTTCAACTAGTGGTTTAATCCTACCCGCCCAATTATCGCGAGGTAATTTACACCGCGATGAAATGGTCACGTCCTTCCAGAGTTCAGGTGTCGTCTTTGCTATCTGCCTCCATCGGGAGCAGACCTGCATCAGCGTCCAAGCGGTCGTTGGTATCGATGGAGTTTTGAATGGGAGTAGCCAGTAATCTCTGCGAGCTGGAGGGAAGAATATATGCCACGGAGCGACCGCCATGAAGATTTCGGACCAAATTTCTGCGGGAAGCTTCTTGTGAGGAGCAATAGAGATGTCAATATTCTGGATCAACCATATGCATGAGGAATGCATGTGCTGCTGCTGATCAACAGACAGCTCTGTCGAGGGTTGACTCGTTATATCTCTGGAACCGTCGAGGCGCTGCAAGAAAGCCTCAAGATGAAGGCGCATTTGGCGAAATTCGCGCTGTGTGGACTCGCTCAAAATATAATCTGAACGCTGTGGATTGTGCGTCAGAAGGAGTTGAGTGAGATGCTCGTAGTCCTGGACAGTCAACATTGTGAGAGAAAATACGGCTTCAGAGGAGATTTGGCGATCGCGCGTCGTGGATGCTCAACTCCGAGCCCAAATGCGAGCCTTGAGTTCAGTTCAGAGGACGTGGGAAAGTTCCGCACAGCCACCTAAAAACGTGGCTGATTTAATAAACTTTACATGCCGATCGCTGCTTATAATAACATTCAACTTCGAGCCTCTTCGTCCTGACACCTCTGGCAGGGGGCTATATATTCCTCCAACATATTTGCTTCATATCTATTACATATTGAGAATAACAAGTGCGGGTATTCATCCCCGCCATATCCATTGTCATATCTTGCACATGCAAAAACATATTTTTGCTCTAAATGTCATCGTGCAGATTCAAAATATTATTGAGCCACATATGGGCTCAGCAAGCTCAGTGATTGGCTGGAGCCGCATATGTGGCTGGATTATATTCAAGATTTCGAGGCATGGATATGCAGGGAGACAATAGGCTTTAACAGATTCTGAAAAGAACAATAGATATGCAATGCCTATATAACGTCTTTTGTTATTCTCAATATGTGATGCATATGTGATCGATATGTTGTCCCAAAATAGTGCCCCTTGCCAGAGGTGTGAATGCTCACACAGCACGATTTAACTAACCATAATCAATACTGTATGTGTAGCGGGTGAACGAATTTCTGATATGCGCTCTAATGATTACAAGTAATGGCAGTCAATGTCACAGTCCCAGATCGCATGGTTCGTGCTTCGTGTTCTGTCACATTTGCGCCAGCATTTTCAACTTTCAACTCCAGTGATATCGACAGTCGGGTGCCACGTTATCACACCTCTTCGGACGTCGGCCTAACGAACCATTCTTCTCTTTCAAGTCACGGGCCTCTCCCTCCTCATCATACTTATCGATATCGATCTATCGATCAAATCTGAATTTTCCTGAATTTTCTCTAGATCCAAAGCTCCCTTCACGTATACCTACATGGCCTGATGATGCAACGGCATCCGCGTGTCCAATGAATGAGTTTGAGGTCGAGTCTCACTTGTAACGGGATCAGGAAATTTGGACACTCGTGGATACTTATGGCCTTTTATGTCCTGTAATTGTGGCGGTCATATTAGCCAACCTCGAAGGAAAGACAATCAATCACAGACGTCCTCGTGGTGCAGCGGTAATCATGCTGGATCTACGACCCACCGCACGAGACGCGTCCAATGTCTTTCTACACCCTCGCCGCCTTTCTCTTCGTCCTCTCGCAGCTCGCCTGGTTCTTGCTTGGTCGAGTCTTATGCACGGTGCGTATCTCTCTTCACCATACTCTTCCCCCCGTCCTTCCCCCGGCTTTATCTTCCCATCCTTCGAGCCGTTGACACACCATCCGCCACGTGCCTTTCCTCACCTTGTGAGCTTCGCATATCCTCAATGCTCTGTCGATCACTAGTACCAGCACTACCACGCCTTTCCTTCTCTCCGCACACATCCTTCTTAACTCGCCGCCGCTTCATCGCCGCCTTCTTTCCAACACCAACTGATCTCTTTCTCCTCAGGCCTCTGACTCGAAAATCGACGGCTCCTTCATCGCCGCCATTCTCGAGACCGTTGCAATCGGCGTCCTATTCCTTGCATGGCGAAGTATCACTGAAGGTTCGTCGTCATCCTGCCTTACCTTTTGCCTGTCTGCTTCGTTTCTTTCTTCGTGGTTTTGTTCTTTTGTCCTTCTTTTCCTTTGGTTTTCATCCGCTGCTAGTTTCGTTTCGTCCTACTTGGGTCTGCTACAAAAGAGCCCTTGGGTTCCGAGTTCCGTTGTGTTTCTGTTCCTGTGTCGTCTCGTTGTATGAGGTGCCATGGACGGCGGGGGTTGCTCCATGTTCACATCGTTCCGCATTTCGTTTCGTTTCATTCCGTCCCACTTGGGTTTTTGTTTTGCCCACCTCTCCCCTCCTCGACAACCAGGCCTTACCCCTCCGGCTTTGCCTCCCTGGTACGCATGACTATGGGGTTGCTCGAAGTTCCTCGGCTGTCATGGAAGGCGAAATATGGACGGACGCGCGGGCGGACAGATGGATGGATACGGTGTTTCGGTGGCACATGCCTCTTTCTCCTTGCGTATCCCCGCTCGAATGGATTCATGGTTTCCCATCCACAGTCACCTCCTGTCGAACATTTACGATAGTTTGCAGTCGGCAGATGCGCACCTCATGATATTGGGGGCTGTTGGGTTTGTGACGAAGGGCGGATTATCGGATGGATGGGGTTGATGGATGGATGGATGGATGGGCCGACTGGTGCCCGATGGATGGTATTAGGACCATGGGTCTCAGCGTTGGATGTCGTGATGTCGGAGACATTGAGAATCTTTCGACCTCCTCCTTTTCCTCTTCGGGGGCTACGTTACGAGTGCGACGAGTTTGAACACGGGTTTTAAGTGAGGCGGGATGGTGCTGTGGAAGGTCTAGCAGTTATATACGCATCCCTGTGGTGTTGCTGTGGAACGACCCGACACGTGTCGCATTAGGCGCTCCGTTGGCGATACTTCTTTCTTTTTTTCCCCCCCATTTATTGCCAATTTCACTTCGTTTCCGGCTCTTTTTTTGGTGCTTTGGTGTGCTTTCGTTTTGTCTCTTGATTTCTTCCTGTCCCCTTCCCCCAATTTGAACCACATGCTAACTCCCTCTTTTCCGTTTTCGCAGAATCGTGGGACGACGACGCGTATTACCCTTCATAACACGGCCTCCTCTCGTAAGGTTCGTCTTCCCTTCCCTTCCTTCCCTTCTCTGTCCTTCCATCCTCTTTCTCGTCCTCATCCTCCTCCTCCTTGCCTTCTCTGCTTGTTCGTTTTGTTTTGGGGAGGTTGTCTTGTGTCCAGAGCTCGTCCCTTTCGTTTAAGCCTCCCGAAATTGGCATTCAAGGCCTTCGCTCGCGTTTCCCTCTTGAACATGGATTTGGATATGTATTGATTCGTTTGTGCTTATCGTTGTTTCGCTCGGGAGTGCCATGCGTTGGGTGGGGGACGAACGCGATTCGAAGGGGATGGGATGGGATGTGTGTGGTGGCGGTAGTTTGATACGCATATCCCTGTGCTGCGGAAGGCCCCGGCACGTCTTGGGACGGCGTCGGGCGCCACCTTGCTCCACATTACCTTTTGTTTAATATGTTTTCCCTTTTTTGAGCGTTTGTCTGCCCCTCCCATTCCCATTGCTGCTTCCTTTCACTTCCTCCCTCCAGCTACCAACGCTGACTCTCACTCCCCGTTTCTGCAGGAATAAAAAATGTAGATGATTGGGTAAGAACAGACAGCGTATCGACCATCCTCCTTCCTCCTCTTATCAATCTTCGTCGAGCCGCGGATGCATTTTGCTCCGCGACGATTCTAATTTCTATCCCTTGCATGGGCATCGTCGACGCCGTCAACCGGCCCCTCCCGCTCACGCTAGCGTGCGGCGTGTGACTGCATGGCATCCCCACACCCGCGAGTGTAGCTGACGCCTGTCTCGTCTGCGAGTAAATTCTTACAGCATTTCCGTAGCTCGCTGAAATGAAAGGTTTTCCCCCCCTGAATTAGTAAATGAAGTCTACGACTTACCTGGAATTCCCTGGATTATGCAAGGTTTCATCAAGATGGTCTCTTAGAGTAGGGAGAACGGCCTCGAGCATGGCTGTAGGACGTCGAATATAGTGTCGAAGGGAGCGACTAATGACCAGGCAGACAAAGCCTTCACATCTGTAAAATGATTTGAAGAATCCGGGCACCAGTGCATGAATGGGATTGGTGTTCAAGCGCGTTACAGTCAATGGTACTCGGGGCATCACCGAAAACACAGATGGGATTCGTTCTCGAATTGTGAATTGTGAATCGAATTGGGCGACTACATTTACATAAGAAGCCCGGGTAACTACGAGTAGCAACTTGTGAGTGGTGATGAAGATGATGATTAATAAAATAATTTTGGAATTTTGGAATACATGCAACATCGAGGAGACCATTGGTGCTTTTGCAAAAGGGTCCGTGAATGGGGTTGAACCTGGGTTGAAGGCGATGTGAGGGTGTGGGCGAGGATGAGAAAACGTAATAACGTAAGATAAGATAGAATTGTGGTGGTCGTAGTCGTCGTTGTCGCGGTGGTGGGAAGCAATACAGGCACGATTGAATGGCGGCCCGGGCTGCGGATGACGAGCAGCCCATAATGAAATCGTGATGGGGAGTCGCTGATCCGGTGGTCGTGATCGGAGTTGGTTCCGCGCCGGGGACTTTGCGAAGCGTGGCAAGGGGATTAATGATGGATGGCGGGATCAGTGTCGGTAGAGAGGATCGAAAGTGGAAAGGGTAAAAGTAGCAGGAATAGAAGAAGTAGGAGAATAGAGGTAGCAGTGGTGTCGGTGTGGGATGATTTAGTAGGTTTCTCCCCGATTGCCCGTTTCTGCCCGACTGCCCGTATTCGAACCGCGACGCGATGAAGACGCCGGGTGCGTGAAGAAGAGGATCCATAGCAAATCGATGACGGAGGTAACGATCATGCCGGCGCCCGTGACCTGCAGCGCTCTCTTTGCACCGTAGATGGTGCCATCGGCGCCTAGCACGGAAAAAGCAACTGCGACTACACAAAGTAGCGCAATTTGCGTGCCATACCCGTAGGAATATTTGGATGTTGGGTGGTTTAACATCTCTTGCATGACTCGCAGGAGTACCAAAAGTTGGATGATAGTTGAAAACCAAAAGACCCGAATGATCTCATTGCCACCGGTGACTGTTATATGTAGGTTAGAACACTGATGCAGTTGTGAACAAGCTGTTTACGCACTAGTTGCGGCAATGAAGGCTTGTGCGACCACGACCATTACCCATGCAGCCTACAATCTATTAGTCAAGTATATAAATTCTGCAGACGATATGTGCGTACCAATGCGATCACCCAGGTAATCAAAAGAAATATCCCCACCCAACGACGTTTATGTTCATGTTCTCCTAGATGTGTATCCCCGCGCGAATTGTCGACTCCCGATCGGTTACCAGTGCTGCTGTTCACGGGTGCATTCGGGCTCGCAGATGTTGGTTTCTCCATGTGTTATGGTGCGGAATGTGAATGGGCGTTGAAAGCGAATTAGAGATCGAAGAGAGGGCGAAATGTCTTAACAAATCTTGGTCGTCCATGAGCAGATATAGTCGAGAAAAATGTTGACGTCTGTGTGGTTAACAATTAAGGGCCAGAACCACAATTATAGGCCCCGTTCACACCAGTGCGTTCGGGAATCGGCGAAGATCATTCATTTTTTTGGCGGAGATTGTAATTATTATGGAGTCCTTCCCAAAGTCCACTAGTCTCAAACTTGCTACGTCTCGAGTCCTTCTCACATTCTAGAGCCTGCTCGAGGCGGCACCCCATACCTGCTGAATCAATTTGCAATGGGTGAGCCGTATGGAGGACTCCCAATGGAGCTTTTCCCCCACATATTTGACACTCTATATTACGCTTATTCGGACCCGCATCGCTGAAGCCTGAAGGCCTACTCCCTCGTTGACCCGCCTGCTTTGCATCCTGTCACAGATGCGACTCCTTAGCAGGGTAATTCTGCAGTACAATAATCTTACCATGTCATATCCGACAGTAGTTATGACCTCAACATACAGTCCAACTCTGCACTTTGAATCTTTCGCCGCATCTCGCAACCTATATTAACAAATCTCACCATTCAATGCAATCGGATTATTATAATTGCGGCGGGAACAAGGAATGCGGATCATTGGGTACGAGCCGAATTGTATCCGCCGTCCTCCTTCCGCGTCTCATCAATCTTCGCCGAGTTTCTGCCTGCGGGAGGAAATCAGTCCATCTCCTCAAACAGCACAAACCGCGTCCTTGGCGTACGGTCTCTCAAGGCCTCATATCAGTTTTCTTCACCGAAGTACCGTCTCATGCGCTCACCGCCTTGAACGTAACAGGGATAGGCCTCTTTCCGGTACATCTCGATTCTCCTTCGAAGAAGCGGTTATCCGTCTCTCTCCGTTTTGATCCCGAAAAGGGCCTCTCAGTAGCCGATGGAAGAAGGTTGCACCCCCAGCTGGACTGTCTTCACTTAGAGGCCGTATCGGACTTGGACGACTGGCCAGAATGGTTTTCCGTTCCTTCCCGTAAACGCCAGTCGCCTTGCGAGAACTCAGGGTCCTTCCAAGAAATCCACAGGAACTTGAAGAAACCGCGCGCTACGTTCTGCATGGGCCAAGCCTGTTACTCATCTCCGTATCAATACAGGAAGTGCAGCAGGTGTGGATTTGGGTTGTCATCTATTCTGAAATCTGTGCTAATAATAGTATGGGCGATATACTTTGCAAACATGAGTTTAACTACATCTAATCATGCGGCCCCAATCCCCGGATCTTCAAGGGCTGGACTCTCTCGAACATGTCGTCATTGACACGATGTTTACATACCCTTCGGCTTTTCCACCATCGCACTCTCATCGACGACGACGACATTACTAATTACGACCCCCAGACCATGGATCACAAGTTTATTTCAATTTGCGGCATTGGCGCAATCTCCTTCATCGGGCACAAGGATTTCGCACTTGGGTTCTCAACCTCGTCTTTTTCAATCGTGCAAAGGAGCTCATGAAGCTGTTGGCCTGGAAGCCGCTTGCAAACTCTGTGAATAAATTCTCGCGTCCTCCAAAGTTGATATGGAATACAACAGGCCTCGACTACGGTGTCATGGCAGAATTGCGACCCAACCAGTATCTGGTAGGATTGGGGAAAGGGTGATAATTAGATACACATAATCCGACCGCGACCGCAAAAAGTAACAGAGAAGTCATGGATCGATTCGGAATAGGTGCAAATTATAACAGAAAGCTCTATCATACGACAAGAACGACCAAGGTCAGGACATATATACTCAGACGACGAAACCCTAATGAAAACAGTGAATCCATAGTAACGCGGCACAACAGGATCAACTTCACCAACTCATCCCATTGATGCGGATATTTTGGCAGTTATCCATTGCGCCGCCTGACTACCAAGGAATGCAAAGATCGGCGCAATGTCATCTGGCTCTCCAAGACGCCGAGACGGGTTCTGCTTCGCGATGGAGTCGAGGACGCTCCTCGGCTTGCCCTCTCGAAACTGCGGCGTGTCCACGGGACCGGGAGATATGGTGTTTACTGTGATACCCTGACCACCGAGGTCCTTGGCCAGCACGCGTGATATCTGCTCTATGGCTCCCTTTGTAGCGAGGTAGCACAGTGCGTTTGGAGTGACCGCTGCGATTGAATGAGTGTAGTCCTCACATGAAAATTGTCAATTGACTAGATGCTGCCGTTAGACTTGAGGAGAAGAAGATAATCCGGCCACCGGCTACATAGACAGAATGTTGCATTTGACACTATGAAACAGATACATTAAGCTCACGAGAGGGAAGGATCGAAGCGGCCGCCTTGGCCATAAACAACGGTGCTTTGACATTGATATTGAAATGTGAATCAAAAAATGCCTTCTCGACGTCAGCCAGAGTCTTGCTTCCCATGATCCCCTCGTTCAACACGAGGATATCAACCTTGCCAAACGTCTTCACCGCCTCATTGAGGAGGAGCTACCCGCCCTGCAACGTGGATGTGTCTGCGCAGACGGCAATGGCGCCGCCCTTTCCTTGTAACCGGATCGCCTGGACGACTTCGTCTGCTGCTGCGTTGTCGGTGACGTAGTTCACGACGACATTCGCGCCTTGTTCGCAGAGACTTTTTGCAATGGCGGCTCCAATGGGACGAGAGGAGCCTGTCACAACGGCCACCTTTTCTGTACGTCAGCGTTCAACGTCTAAGTACCATTTTAGAGTTCTAAGAGCACAGACTAGCCTATAAACGACGTCGCTGGAAGATTTTGCGACGACGCTGAGAACTGCTTGTTCATCTTCACGGCCGTTGCCACCGCCAACCAATTGCCGCCCGTCGCTCACCAGGTTCACTACCGCCGTCTTCCCAAAAGCAAAAGCTAACGTCCCGGAGAGCTTTGAACGAGTCCGCATATACGACTGTGACTTTTGGACGGAGTTGCTTCGGGCATAGGGGCGGATCGAGCACCGGGAGGTCATCGATTGTGAGGAAGAGTGATTCCAGCATTGCACCTTCGTTTGACTTGAATTGGATGAGTGAGGTAGGGGATGTCATAGTGTCATCGTTCTTTGTGTCCAGCGGGAAAGACGGCGAGGATAGCGGGCAGTTGCAACGAGGGCGCTTCGGGCGAAGGCTGGCAAGGGAGTTTAGGGCTGCTGCTCTTGGGCGCGGTCTGGGGACTTCGGGAATAAGGGTGGAATCGGGGCGTAGCACTATCAGACGGAGGGAAAAGAGGACAATGAGAATTGGATGGGAAGGGAACGAAAGGCAACGAAATATACACCCACGATACACGTCGGGTAGCCGTCGTCGAGGTGCATGTGGCAGTCCTAGCACAGTATTAGGTCATGGAGTGACCGACTACAGTGCCGCTACTAGAAGGACGTGTAAGAGAAGGACAGAACATGGAGGAGGGAAAAACGCGCCGGCGACGAATCTGAGCACATTCCTCAACGCCGTCTAGTACCTTCCAACCAACGCCGCCCGCTCTAGTGCAACGATATCCTATCCAATCGCATCAGTCGTCGCTACTTCATCACGCTCTGAAACTCCTCCGCAAGCTCGGCGTGCAAAGCACTGTCGTACGATCCAGCACAATGCACCTGCATGACGTATGATGACAGAAAGAGCAGGTTGAGGCTTCTGTGCGTAAAAAAGCGGTACACAGGTCCTTGTAGACTGGGAAAGATGGGAAGAGGAACCTTCCACACGTGGTCATGGTCTATGGAGAGCATGTGTATGTGATTGCCTGGGAGGGATGGGTGCTGCTCCACTTGTATCTGGGCCAGGGTTTGAGGTGAGTGGAGGACGCGGCGGTGGATTTGAAGTCAAGTACTGTAGGAGCGTGTCGACCGACGTGAGCTGGGCGTGTACATTGTCAGCGAGTGAAGACACCCACCGATCATGATAAAATTCCGACACTACCTGCACATCCCGTCACATGCTGCGCGTAAAGCTTATACCCGTTTTCTCGTCTCTGCTCATTCCCTTTCAGTTGAGAAGCTGCGCTAGTTCCACGACGACCATGGCCAGCCTATCCCACGGGCTCGACGGCTGTGCAGACTCTGTAGAACAGACGTAGAGGATGAATGCCATGTCCTGCTTGAATGTCGGGCAGATGAGAACCTTACTGAGCTGCGACAGACCTTCCTGGCTGATGTGCAACCGAATAACGGGCGCATCGCAAAGTCTGTTCACGATGTCCTGGAGGCTGGCCCTCATCGATAGTGTTCCTTTATACTTACACCATGCGGCAAACTGATTCCCAATCATAATACACCTCACTGGCGAAAAGGTGTGATGTTAGTTCAAGTATCATGTTTAAGTAGATTCATACTTAACTGAGACTCGAGCGACGGCGACCCTACCAATTAGGTGAGAACCTGTTCACATCGGTATAGGTCGATAGTGCACCCGGTGTACATGTCGCCGATGTACGTCGTACGGACCCTGCTGTTCCATAATTGGGACCACGCCGGTAATGACAATGTCAATGACAATGATGGTCATCGTGGTTAGGGTTCAAGGTAAAGTCGGAACTCGGTGCGGTTGCTGAGCGCTGATGTACAGCCACCGATCGTTCAATTTTCATCCACGACAGCGATGACGACGACCAAGGGGTGGTCGATCGTAGAATCGGGTACAGAGATCTGCTCGCGTGGAATTCGCGTGGAATGCTGATGCTCCACACGGCATGGCTTCGGCGGGCTGCCAGAGTCACATCGTGTTGACATCGTGTCACACATCCCTCATACGATTATCGCAGCGTCGACTGGCCGTCCTCCATCGCGTTTGAACGCGTTGGACGGCGCTGTTGATTAATTTCTTGCCGCTCTTGAATCTACTCTTTTGAATCCCTCAACATCACACAATGCAAACCCTGTAAATGGTGTACCATATTGTCCATATCCCAGCACCCAGCAAAATGTACCGTACACCGACTACCCAAGACCATATCAACATGGATACTCGCCCTATATATTTCCAACATTCAACATCTACGGGAATCGCTCGGCATCTCCACCTTTGAGCTACAGAACTCTGTACCGACCCAGTGCACCCCTCCAGTCCACTTCACAAACAACTCCACCTTCGAGCGACGCGACGCGACTCGGATGCCCCGGCGCTTGTCTCGATTGGGGCCCATCCTTCTTCACCACGTATCCCTTCGCCATCCATGATCCCGGCTGCAAGGAGAGCCCTGGTTATCACCTGAAGACAATTGGCTCAGATCCAAGCATGGTCAGGATCACGTCGAAACGATGCAAAGGCCGATCATCCGAGGACGGAAGCGCATGCTCTTTCTGCACAGCGCTATCCGTCGATGTTGATCTTGTAAAGCACCGTGCGTTCTGCCATGGAGGAGCTGTCAAGTCGCATTCAGGACTTTCGAGCGAGTTGCAGGAGCAGAAGGATGAGAAGAAGAGGATGAACCTAAAGGTATGTCAAACCCTGTGCTACGACATCGTTCATTTCTGACCAGCATGGTAAACTGTACAGATTGCAAATCTAGACCGAATGCTCAGCGCCGCTCGCGAGAAACTATCCAAGTTCGGTCATCTTGTCGAAGTCATTGCAAGTAACGAGGTTCCGGGTCTACAACGACTTTTTGCCATTGCTCATAAAGCACGAGAAGGTGTAGCGGGACTCATAGCACGCGTAGAAGATGCAATTAGTGGTGTATACCACCCCCGTCGGTACACGCAGCGCGACCGCGACCTCACCATGCTTCTGTATGAACTTGGTGGTGCCGGGGCGGTCCATGCTACCAACAATGCGCATACAGCTTTACCAGCCCTGAAAACCATTCGTGAGGGCCGCCAGATGCTCTCGATGCAGATTTCTGTGAAGGACATCCAGATTTCGGAGGCGATGAAGAATATAGAGACATATTTCTGCCCGAAGGATAAGAAGACTATCTCGTGTATTGGGCATTCAATGGTGATAGATGAGATCGCGGGTCAAGGGAGCCTCTGCTATCTGCCCGAGACCGATGACATGGCGGGTTTTTGTCGGGAGCATGTGGATCTATTGCCTTCAGTGAAGATGGGCGAGGACCTGACAAACGTTGTCGAGGCATCGCAGGCGGTAAAAGAGGGCAAGGTGCATGTTGGAAAGGAGTTCACCTGTGTTGCAATTTCGCGTCACTCTGCGACGCAATATGGTGCTACACCCATTATCCTCTCCGCGACCTGCAAGCATGGCATCGTCTCAGACTCTGTCCATCTAATAATGACAGGTTTGAGAGCGTGGAAGTTCTCTCCATTCGGGGAGTCATTGAGGGGCCCGATATGGTCCATCGCGTCCGACGGGGATGCGACACGGCGCTCATCGATGTACGCGATCTGCATGACGCACAAGGTTTACAACAAGTCCGACCTGTACTACCGCCTCCGTGGATGTGTTGGCTTGAACTTGTGGGTCGGAGAGAACAATTTGACCATGGATTTCGATTACAAGCATGTATTCAAACGTGCGTAATATCTTTTAGCCTGGATACACTATATTCTGATTCTAATTCTAGGTATATGTACATTACTCTGCTCAAAGGATGGCCTGCTCGTAAATGGAGTCGCCATCAACAAGCTTCTCATATCCTTGTGGCTCGAGAAGCTCACGATGTTCGACTGGTCTGATTCTAGCATCCACGCACTTCTTAATCCGAAGGACCCTCAAGATGTACCTCGTGCCGTGCAGCTGCTTTCCCGTGTTGCGGCCTTGCGAAATTTGGACACCACCGAGTTTACGCCTTCCGAAAAAATTGTTCATGATGCGCTTTCACTACTGGGAGAGGCACTGCACTCTTTATTAGAGCCCTTTATCAACCGTAATCTCTCGCTCTCGGAACAACTCATCCATCTCGTCAAATCTGCTCACATCTTCTGTGCCCTCTATCTCAAGCACGGTACATCATTCATGCCAAACCAACTCTACGGTGACGTGCAGTGTATGGTTAAGAATGCAATCTTCTATATCGCGAAGACACAGGACCTTGATCCTAACCTGCGAGTATTTGTCTGCTTACTCGGCGACGACGTGCTGGAGACGCTATTTGGACGCATCCGCATGATTGGTGGTCATTCACCAAATGTTGATATTTCGGAGATGAGAAATCGCATCCATTCTGCGCTGAACCTGAACGACATCTTTTCAAGAGAGCCTAGCTGGGAGCGAAAGCCAGAACGGCTCAAGTTGCTTCGTATCCGAGACTTCGATCACTTGCGACCGGGAGACTGGTATGGGAACTTAGTGGTGAAGTTTTGCAACATAGAGAAGTGCTGGAAGGATGGGGAACGTGAGGCGTCCGCTGCTCTACGCCTTCACGGCGGCGTTGCAATGGACTTTGGTGCAATTTTTGCCAACGAAGGTTATGATCTTATGCGGCCACGGGGCGGACCGTATCCTGGTGTCGCAAAGGATTTGGACCAGTCCATGCTTGATGTTTACTCGTCACCTGATGGCGAGGCCTCTGGGATTGTTGAAATACAGCCCGACTTGCCTTCAGATCAAGTCCTTGCATCTGTCAGTATGTCTCTTCATCCTGAGACAGGCTGCCCCACCGAAGCCCCGCCTCATTCATTGTATATGACTCTTGATGCCGATGGTCGTACACAGCACAAGGCAACAATTCTCCGTGAAATGTTTGACCCGACACACGACATTGATTATAAGAATGCCATTGACCGCCTCCTTCGTGTACGAAGTTTCTCAATCGGTGGAGACAGTTGGAATCGAAAAGGTGGCCTGAAGCACGGGCAGCATTTGAAGCCGGAGGAGCGATTTGACATTGGGGATCTCTTTGCCACATTAATCTGCATTCGTGGCAGGGTGGCCGCACTCGCTATTGCACAGTGTACCGGCATCAAGTATACTGTTTCGGGATCAATGACACTGCTTTCGTCTGCACTGCGCTCCGAGCTTTCCCTTACATCTTCACCTTACTTGCTATCTGGACAGGTGCTTTCCTTGGAAAGCTTTCGTGAACCCGGGATGTCACAAATCCGCTGGGCCTTTACCGCGGAGTTTGCATCCTTTGAGTCTGTGAAGACTCGCCAAAGCACCATGCCACGGCCTCCGTCAGCCACTACTTCACGAGGCGAACTCGTTTTCACAGTTCCTGCCTCACTGGTAATTCTGATAGATGTTCCAGGCCAAGCTGTCAAGTTCAATGTGCAGGACTTACCAGAGCCAACGAATGCGCATATCGGTCGTGGCTTACCATCTACTTGGGTCTTGGATGAAGACAAGATGTCAGCAATGCAAGAGAACCTTTGGAATCGTGTTAAGGAGCCCGAATGCACGCTGCAAACGTCGCTCCCAATATACGGCCGTGTGTTGAGTGGCGCTTTCCCTTACGAGAGCTTGAGCAGTGATGGTGAGGTTTTTTTGATCATACCTGTTCGTCTTCTTACCATTTACATTTACAGGCAATACATTTCATGCCTCTCATGTTGCCGGAACTGTGGTAGCAGCCACCATCAAAGGAGATCAGCGTCAGCCATGCAGGATCTGTGGCAAAGCAGTCCTCGGCACTGAGCGTCAGAATCATGTTGGGATTCACATCTGGCACTCAAGGAATGGCCCAAGCGAGACAGTTACAAATAATTCTACAGTATGTACTCATTACATTCTGTGAACTGTCGATCTAAATTGCAAAACCGTCAGATATCTCGCCAGTATCCGTGCGGCTTCTGTGGTGGCCCATCATCACAAGATGGGAAGGACGGCACTTGCAGCATTGGCATAGGTGCTGGTAACAGGGCCGTATCATCGTGCCCTCAAGCTTATGCATTTAGCATCGCCGCTGCATCAAAAATCTCGTCCTCAAAGCCATGTACGAATGTGCCGACAAGATGCACACTATGTCCTGAAGTCCACTGGAAATATAATATTTCTTACCATCTCACAGAGCGGCATCCATCGTGGCAGTCGCAGGCTAACGCTAAAACAAAGGAGGCTTGGGCGATCTCGGATGAAGAGAAACGGAGATTTGCCTCAACCGAGACAGTTTGTTCCTTAACAGGTACAGAACCATCAATGCAACTCGGGGTTCTGCTTTCATCTCAGGCAAACGAGAATGGCAAACGACCTTCCTCATCTCCTCCAGGAACTCCTCGCACGAAATCGAAACAACAGCATCGAAAGGTACAAAAAACTGTGCACTTCTCATCAATACAGGATGAGAACGTCGATCCATTTATCAATTAATGTACTACCCAATATATTCATCCCATCTACAATATTAAGGAATAGTTCTGTGCAGTGAAAAAGCATAGCTCATGCTCCATTGTCTTCCTTTCCTCCTCCTCGTCGTCTGTCACGCTGTGGTTCGGCTTGAGTTCGGCACCCTGTCCGCCGAAGGCTTGCCGTGTGGAGCATCAGCATTCCACGCGAATTCCACGCGAGCAGATCTCTGTACCCGATTCTACGATCGACCACCCCTTGACGACGACACTTATTCTGCTTCCGCTCACTTCCGAGGCGTGTTGCTGTCCAGATTCGACGGCATGCATGCACCAACAAACACTTTGGAGTCTCAAGTTTTCGCTAGCTCTGGTCCACCCCCCATCAATGTCCTCGACTAGCAACGTTCTATAGGGTCTCATCGCACTTCTTCGGATACGCTAGAAACTTTGCGAAAGTCACATCACATCGATCTCTATCGATCCAATCTATCGGTCTACGATCATGCCTGGTTTTTAAACCACACGCGTCCTTCGAAGGCCTGATGGTATATTGGTATCGTGCGTCTGCTCACCCAGCCCTTGGTGCTATGGCGTTCCCGCTCGAAACGGGGTCAGGCTGTAGCAGAGAATCCATCGCAATTTTTTTATGTCGCTGAACGGCGATGATGATAGCACCTCTCCTTGTTCAGGCGAATTACTCTCCATCGTTCTACGGCGAAGAATTCTGCTCAACGTTCCAACATCCAGCTCCAGTTCCTTCCTCAGTACTCAGTGCCGATAGCCTAGAACAACGCACTCGGACAAAAGCCGACACATACAGGACGCGCCACCACTCTTCCTCGGCCGCGTCATCCTCATAATGAGCCATTCTTCTCTTTCAAAAGTCACGGGCCTCTCCCTGAGTGCCACGTGCTCCACCTTCCCTCCGCGCCATGCACCGACTTTCATCACATCGATATCGATCCATCGATTAGACCAAGATCTTCCCTGGATCCAAAACCACACGTATCCTCTAAAAGCCTGATGGTGTAGTGGTACTCACGCGTCCAGTAATCCAAGACAAGGTACCGGATCGCGTCCTGCTCGAAACGGGATTAGGCTGTTGGAGATAAAAAAAAGAGGTTTTATTCTCCATTGCAAAGCAAGTGCTCGTCGTCATCCTCACAACCACGAATCTGATATGTACCTCTATTATAACAATGCGACCTTCACATCCTGGCGGCAACTCAGCAGTAACCGCACCACTCAAAAATCCAGCCATCATGTGTAAGAATCCATGTGGGAGCCTCGTTCGAACAAGCCTCACGGACATCCGCTGGGCGCGTTTCGGATATCTTTTCGTGTACATTTTGGTTAGCCGTCCTATTTAATCAACCTTCACCTCGAACTCATCCTCATTGTCGCCTTTGTGAACAGGACTATGCAAGCAGTGCCAGTGACTCGACGTGTGCTGGATATTGTATCACACTTCTTCAGACATGCTAGGTGCGCATTTGTTTTCTTTCCACATCACACAACACTGTCTCCCTATTTGGGGAAACCTGGCCTCCCCGCAACGAACTGAATCACGATGTATCAACATAGATTCCATTGATCAGCCCCTGTATTCGAAGAAACACGTATACTTCCGTGGCCTGACGATGAGACGGGATCCGCGCTTCCAACACCAGTGTTAGAGATCGCATCTCGCTCATAACGGGATGAGCATGGATCTCCACCCCGTTCATCCAGAATGAGCCCTTGGTGCCCCGGGTTCCTTCGTCTTCACACCCCTGTGACGCCTAGCACGGAAGGCGGGGTTTGGTTGATGAGACGATGGGTGGATGGGTAGAGTCTTTCGCTGGGATCAGCATCTCCTCGCCTCAACGAAGCTCATTATGTCCTGTCGAACACATTCGGCAGATCCGCGCCTCACGATTTTGGGGATCCTTGGTACTGTGATGGGGGGCTCTCGGTGCGTGAGTGCAATATGGAGGCCCGATGGATGGGTCGGTGCACAGTCTATGGATGTGGAGTCGTCGTTGGATGTTGGGATGTCGGAGACGTTGATGCCAGGCCATCTTGATCCTCCTCGCCTGTGGTACGCGACTCTTGTGCATGGATTTAAAGTAGGGCGGGATGATGCCGTGGAAAGTCTAGCAGTTATGGGTGTCCCTGTTTAGTTGCTATGGAAGGACTCGACCTGTCTCGCGTTAGGCGCCCTGTTAGCGCGCTACCTCTTTCATGTTTTTCATGTATTTGCCGTTTCTTTTTCATTTATTTGCCATTTCGTTTTCATGTCCGATTCTTCTTTCGTGCCCTCGGTTTCTTCCCCTCCTTTCCCTCAATTTGAACCACATACTGACTCCCTTTTTTCCGTTTTCGCAGAATCATGGGATGACGACGCGTATTACCCTTCATAATCCCACGTCCTCTCGTAAGGTGTCTCTTCCCTTCCCTATTCCCCCTCCTCCTACTTGCCGTATTTGCTTCTTCATCTTGCTCCGCTTCCTTTTTTTACAGGGTTATCTTGTGTCCCGAGCTCGTCTCTTTCGTTTACGCCTCCTTGTTGGCATTCGTGACCCTCGTTCGCGTTTCCTCATCGAACATGGATTTGGATTTGGATATGTATTGATTCATTCATGTTTCTCATCTTTCGCTCGGGACTGCGTTGCGTTGGGCGGGGGACGAATGCGCGATTCGAAGGGGACGGGATGATATGTGTGCGGCGGTAGTCTGATATGCATATCCATACGTTGTGGAAGCTCCTCGAACGTGTCGGGACTCATTGTCGAGCACTATCTTTGTCCACTTTACATTTTGTTTGATATGTTTTCCATTTTTTGAGCATTCGTCTTCTCCTCCCGGTCCCTTTCCTGCTTCTTCCTACCTCCTCTCCGCTACACACGCTAACCTTTTTCTCCCCCTTTCTGCAAATTTGTGGGACAGACATACCCCTCTGCCTCTGTTCCTTCTTTGTTTTCCTCGTCGTCATTCCTTCCTCTTTTTTCATTCACCTTGCTTCCCGCAGCCCAAACTTTCGTTTCTCTCCCGCATCTGGAACCCCAGACCCCACGCAACACCACCCAACAGTGACGGCCCATTCACGATCCTTTGATGAGACGAACCCCGGGGGTCTTCCTGGTCGTTTCGTTTCGATCTTGAACTTTACCTTTCGAATCGTGGTTTTGTGATCGGTGATTCCCCATAACCCATGTGTCATTTTATTCTTTGTTTCCCAGTCCATTCCAATTTCCATTTCGAGCTTTTGTGTGTCCGCCTGGTGGGCCTTCGCGTTTTGTTCGTAGACCATTCGGGTCTCCACCTTTTCTTGTCTTGTTTGGAAATCAATATAGCTGCATCGTGATCTCGAGTGGTGAATACTCCAAATCGAAGGCAGAATGAGAGTGGACGTTGGAAAGGAGGTCGAACCTGGTTCTAATTTACAATCAGCTAGATCACAGAATACTCACACCGTCAGCGGTCAAGATGGCAAAGAAGGTTCTTTAACACACTACAATCAACATGAATCAGACGGTATCAAAAGACACAGTTTACTTCCAAGGTCCATCCACGTCTTGTGCCTGACCAGAAATTCTGCCAGCCATGCCTCTATTTCTATGCCCATTTTTAGAAACAACCAAAAATCTGCAATGATTTCGGTACAAAATGAGTGGCCATGGGTCTGTGGGATGAAGAAAGGAGATGACCTACATCCAACTGTCTTCCGTCTTCCTCAGCAGTTTCGTGGGCGATCTTTGCGCGTTCCTTTACTTGCTTGCTGAAGTCATTCATCTCAGGGCCGGGTGGGGTAAAGCGCGCAGTCACGTTCTTGAGAATAGGGTGAAGGGCTGAAGCATTCGTTCCAGAACGAGCATCTACCAGATCTAGGAACAGCGACATACACTCCCATGAGTTGATATCGCAAGCTAAAGAAGTGAGTTTGGGAAGGAATGATCCCTGCACTGCCAGTGTGAGTGCGGTGTGTGAGATAGGCCATGAGCCTAAAGCAAGTGAGCGGAGAGTTGCAGATAGGCTGACAATAATGGGATAAAAGTCGAGAATGGGATGAAAGTCGAGAATAACGATGTCATGGCCATGCTCAGTGGTGAAAGAGAATGATTCAAGCCTGCATTCTGAACGGTGTATCAATGATAGAATACTGTGCTCCATTCTGTGGTGAGGGCGTAACTCTGTTGTGATCCAGAGACTCTTCAACTCCGGAAGCACAAGTGGCCAAAGGAAACCATCAGGGAAGGATGACCCTGTCTCGGAAGAGTCGAATTCGAAATAAATCGATCGAAGACTACGATGATTAATGAGAGAGCCATGGTTCATTGGATAAGATGCTGGGATGAGTGTCGAGACTTGGGGTTCTGTGAAGCTCACCCAAAATTGGCCACCTGAAAGGCCAGGGCACTGCAAAAGGATTGTGTAACACGCAACTGGTGTTATCCAAGCACCGTCGAGTTGTATCTCGGTCAATTGCCCCCACGGCAGCTGGAACACATGGAAACGAGAGAGCTTCCTTAGTTTAAATGATGAACTTGGTCGGCCAAAACTTTCTCTGAGGGATATTTTGTGGAGTTTGGGAGCATTAGAGAATATAGTCATGTCCCTGAATTCACTGTCGAATCGATGTGAAGAAGGGATGAGATTCACATGTAATGATTCCAGTGAATCAAAGGTCAAAGGCGCGGATGCGAAAAACCGAGGGAGCAAATTCGACGAACTGCCTATGCTGATGTGGGACAACTGTCGAGAGACGGGTGATATGATATCTCTAATAGGATTGGCATCGCCGATAAAAGATCGAACCAATTCTTCTTCTCCGGAGCAACGGTCGAGAGCATCGATCGCGAGCCGCACAGCCAACAATTGTGTGCCTCGAGTGAGGAACTCGCGAGATGCCTCAACCAGCCGTTTAATGCTACCTGCCCAATCATTACAGGATACGTTACGCCATGGTGAAATGGTCACGCTCCTCCAGAGTTCAGGTGTCATCTTTGCTATCTCCCTCCATCGGGCGCAGACCTGCATCAATTTCCAAGCAGTCATTGGTGACGTGGGAGTTTGGAATGGGAATAGCCAGCGATCCCTGCGATCTGCTGGTGGAGGGAAGTCTATGCGTGATGGAGTGACCCTCACGAAGATTTCGGACCAAATTTCCGAGGGAAGCCTCTTGTGAGGAGCGATAGAAACATTGATATTCTGGATCAACCAGGTGCATGAGGAATGCGTGTACCGCTGCTGATCAGCGGACAGCTCAGTCGAGTGTTTACTTGTAGCACCTGTCGAAGCGTCGAGGTGCTGCAATAAAGCCTCAAGGTGAAGGCGCAGTTGGCGAAACTCCCGCTGTGTGGGCTCGCTCAAAATATAATCTGAACGCTGCGGCTCGCACGTCAGAAGGAGTTGAGTGAGATGCTCGTGGTCCTGGATGGTCAACATGATGAGAGAAAATACAGCTTCAGAGGAGATTTGGCGATGCGCGCGTGGTGGATGCTCCAACTCTAAGCCTTGGGTTCAGTTCAGAGGACGTGGGAAAGTTCCGCTCAGCCACCTAAACACGTGGCTGGCTGGTGGCTGGCTCTTCGAAGTTCGAAGACCTTGCAAGGGCTGACTCGACTTGGCTATAGAGCTAGGTTGATTCCTTCTTCTATAATTTCGTAGGGACGAAGCGGCCGCATCGTCTTTGGCCCTTCATACGAAACCATGCGATGAATAAGGCTTAAGCTCTCGTGTAGTACTCTACCATTCGCCTGTAAATTTTCCCGTAGGTAGGACATTCCCACCATACTGTGCGAATTAACTGCGGGGCGTCACAAATTATTTCCTTGTTTCGAAGGCCTGTCTGTCACGATGAGTCAAATTTCTGATCATCTGTGCAGAGTACCATGGTCGTAACTCGCACTGGAACATAACGTCCGCGGAGTTGAGGGGAGATGCCGTCTGTGTCTCCACTGATTTGGTATCTAGAGCATTGACAGTAAGTTTGACTGCCATAATCCAATTCGAGGACTTACCACCCTTATATGCAAGCGAAACTGATGACTTCGTATGATGATGAAGTTTAGGAAGTGTAAACCTGCCTGCATTCACGTGTACCCGTGGCATTACGTCGTAGCGTGGAGGTTTTTTTAAATTTCGTGGCGTCGTGGGAGGGCAGTAGGTTGGCGAGGGGGAATCGATGAAGAGGTTGCATGTTTTTGTAATCTTTCGGCCGACCACGCTGTGAAGGTTAGTGTTAAAATGAGTCCAGGAGCAAAACGTGAGTGAAAGAGCAAGAGATTTACGTGCGCTTGTGGTGATCAGTGTTGGCGGTTAGATTTGTTCATAAGGGCATAAATGACTGCGGCGCATCGATTGAAATAAGCCGTGGAAACGTGAGCGCGATGCTCCCAACACATCTGTCAATAAAATACTTTCAATCAGCGTATACGACCATACAGTGGAACTGGGTTTCTCGACTCTTCCGCAAGCACTTCGAGCTCACTCCCTGACTCCTAAGCTGACATACATGTGCGTGAACGTGTCACAGAACTACAGATTGTTAATATAGATCAACCGGTTTACGAGTGAGAAAAGAGGGTGCGGACGTGCATTCTGGTTGCCTTGGCGGTGGGGACGTGACTGAGCTGTTTTAGATACCGTTCAGAACCGTCAATCAAATAAAGTACTCACGCCCATTATAATCGACCGGGGGTCTCTATCATCCTAGCAACACGTCCTCACTCGGAATCATTCCTGACTGTCAAAGCTCACCCGAATGTCTGACACATTGCATCTCCAACATTGGCCTGATCAACCACAGCTCGAAAGTAAGCACAGCGTGGTCAAAGACGCATTCCCTCAACCTGCACGGGAAACTGTGAGGATATCGCACTGGAGCGGTGAGGATGCTTCCGGCGAGAGTGGTTCGAAGGACGCGACTCATTAACCTTGAGCGCGGTTCGGTAATATTGAGGATGCCGGAGGCGTGGCACTGGAGTCTTTGTGAGTCAATGTACGGCATATGAAGAGGAAGACTCTAAGGGGAAATGACAAGGATACGAAGGGAGTGGAAAGAAATATGAACGTACAATACACGTCGGGGAGCCGCCACCGAGGGGCGTGCAGCAATTACAGGCAGTATCGTGTCGTGCCGCTACGGGGAAAGATAAATAAAAATTGGAGACCGTGGAATGGAGGGATAACGCATCACACACGGATCGGTAGTCGAACGCGCATTCCCCGTCCTCGTCGTCGTGTCTCTCACAGCCAACACTGCCCTCTTCTGGCCAGCAACTTATTCAATCATGCCAGCCAACACTACCCCATTACCCACTGGAACTGCCTCACAAACGCGCCTTCTACAGCTTCGCCGTGATCACGCGCGATACACCTGGGTGACATACGATAGCGGAAGGATCGGGTTGAGTGTCGAAATGCTATCCATGGGTTCTTTTTGTACAGATCGACTGGGTGGTGGTAGGACGAGGAAGAAGGCTGAGCTGTGAAAGGAGAGAATGTGTATGGCTGGGAGGGGCTGGTGCTGCACCATGTGTAGCGGGGGGTTGGGTAAGTGGAGAACGGTAGACAAGTTGGAGGCCAGGTCAGCTGGAGTGCAATCAGGGAACGCGTCGGCCGATAGAATCGATGGCATTGCTGGTGGAGTCTACATGGTGTCGATGAGTGAAATGGGACCGAAGGCACAACTCACCGAAGATCATCGTGGTTTGGATTCAAGGTGCGGTCGGAGCTCGGGACGGTGGTGGCTGTATAGCCACCGATCACTCAATTTTCAACAACGACAGCGATGACAGGCGATGACGATGACACCTCTCCTATGGGTGTCCTTATTGGACAAAAATAATTGCATTTGTTTTGGGCAAAAACCTTGATTTGGGCCCGTGATCATGCTCAGGATCTTGATCTCGATCCGTGATCATGGCCCAAAAAATACAATTACAAACACCCAATCTCCATCTCAGAATGATTGTGATCGACTTCCTATGAGTTCAAGTTTCTGACGAATGTCTTTTCAACATTGAGATTCACAAAATGGAAAGGCAAATTTTCCACCCTTTACAGAATCTCAATCTACCCTGTGCAAGTTTCTATTTACTGATTATCCTATTTCTATTTCACAGGCGAATGAAAGGGAAGAACTTAATCCTGCATATTTCAAATGCAAAATCTAAATCTCGATCTTCAGCTCAAATTTTCTTTCTCTTTGCAAGATCTACAACAGGATGATCATGATATTTGTATTCCAAACAAGCCGCCATGTGGTGAAATTTTCAAAAAGCAACGTCCATCTCCACTATGGGTCCTTGCCGACTTTGCACTATCTGCGTAGACTTTGTTGCACGCTCTGGACAGGTATGAAGACTTTTCAATCCCTGTACATGACTTAAACTCTCCACAGCCTGAAACTTGCGCCTGCCAGCATGCAAGTCACGACCATGGAGATCCTTTACCTGAGAAAGGTGGATGCGCAAGCACCGGCTGCACAGGTTTTATCCCTGTAAGGAGAACTATGTTTTTAACTTGTGCACATCTAAAATGTTCCTTCAATAGCCTTCTGGTTGCACCTACGAGTCCAACTGCCTTGGTTGCGGAGCACCGTATTTAAGTCATGTAACTAAGCCATTGTGCGTATCAATATTTCTTGCGTCACCTACTCATATCAAAGCATATTCTCAGCCCATCTGTTGCACCTGTATCCTCTGTTCAACATCGTACAATGGGCGGAGTTCCAGCCCAGGCCTGGAATAATCCTCTCAAGGCATCGTCTGCAGGTTTGACAGTGAATGCTCGTCGGATGATAAAAGCTCACAACCACAAAGTGCCAAGACATCCTTTCGGTGTGAAGATTCCTAAAACCTTTGCTGAACTTGGTGCTTCTGCAAGCCGTACTCCTCGGCACAACTTTCCAGGTGGAGCGAAGGGCAAGGGTAAACATGTCGTTGGCCAGGATGTGACATTTTCTATTATTTTTTTTCCTATGTCTCCTGTTAGTACCACTCCAGTTTATATTCTCAGCCGATGAGCTTACACTTATTCTAGCTTCACGATGAGGATTTTGATTTACTTCAGAATTCAGTACGTTTCAATATTGTATCATTTCTGATATTGACTGAGCATTCACCAGGATGGAGATCTGTATGACTATATTACAGCAAATGCTATTCGTCTCTGGCCATCAAAGGAGGCTGACTTCGTTCAGCAAACCCTTGCACCTGCTGGCCTTGCATGGACCCTCGTAATTCCTGACGTTACACCAACCAAAAGCCTGTACAAGCCTATTACTGATTCAATCCACGAACATCTGGATGCTGCAGGTGTTTCTTTGAGCCCACCCATCGTTGCCAACTCCTTAGAACCACTGTTTGTTATGCTCACACATGGCAATACTCCAACGAGCTCGCGTCTGGGCCGGAAACTGAAACGCGAACATGCTGCCAATAACACAGATTGGTGGACGGTCAAGGAACTTCGAAGCATATGGAGCAGCACTGGGCTTAGCTTTGGATATGATCAGTCGATTATACCCATCATGTTTGGTACGAGTTTTTCTAACAAATTTAATAGCAATCTTACCGACATAAATTATTTGCGGGCAGCTCCACATTTTGGATATATCCGAGTTAATGGCCACCTGTGTCGAGCAGCGCATCTAATGCACACACATCGCAGTGCTTATAGGGATTCTTATGCAACATTACCACCTCGACACTTCGATGATTGCCCACCACAAGAGCCTGCGATGAAAGTTGCTATATTTGGCTCGGCTATTCAATCTCTAATGCAAACCACCACTCCAGCTTTCCTGGGCCCTGGTCCTTTCTCCTCTGTCGCTACATCCTCGACATCACTGCCGCCGCAATGTGTGCTAGGTGCAGCTCCAGTACCTTTGTTATCTCATACTGTTCCTACTTCCATCGCCAATTCCTGGTTAAAAAAGCAAGCTATCGATGCCACTGGTGCTCCCCCATCAAGACGCTTTGAGCTAGCTGCAGATAGTGATGAAGAAGACCGCGCAATTGAGGCTGTTCTAGCTGAATCGCTTTTGACCTACCGCGTCAGTTTGCCTTTCTCGCCTACACAATTGAGCTCTTACTGATGGTAAATATATTATTAGACTGATCCAGCCAATCCAAGCTGGGTGGAAGTACAGACTGGAAATGCTTTTGCCAGCAGCTCTGGCAGCTCTGGCCAAAACAATGAGCAAGTCCTCATTGCTGGTTCTACTAGCGGTCGTCGTCAACGAGGTCTGGATGACATGGTACGTCATCATTGCAATTGTCACATGACTGCCTTTGACGTCATGTTTCAAACAGGAGACAAACAATAATCGGCATGCACCGCGTCGCCGCACAGACCCACCAGTTGAAGTCATTGACATTCTTGACAGTCCAACACCCAGTCCTGAGGCTCTCAATACTCCAATTTCTCTGATATACCATGATTCTCGAAAGAAGTACCTCGCCTTTGTCAAGGAAGAACGAGATCCAGAGATTCGTGGTATAGATATTTTTCATCGTTCTGAATATGCAGTTCCAGATCTTGAAACCACTGCCAAATGTCTTCTTCATACCGTGGCATCCATCCATGGCTTACAGGATAATGAAGAGCGGTTTGAATCCATCTCTATCGGTGCAGAGGATGGTTTGAGTTCTCTGGTTGGAGATATGTTCGTTTCACTGTGAGTTCTTTATTACTCATGTTCACGTGAACTTTGTAACTGATGCCTCCAAAATCTAGCGGTCCAGGAATTGGCCATGCTCCAAAGGCAGCCATCTTGACGCAGGCCACCGAGCTTATGTTTATCTACCCAAACCCATCACTGTGGGAACAAACAGACTCCGATGCCAATCTCTATTCCTGCAACCTCCTTGATACACCTAACCAGGAGGAGCAGATCTGGATACGTACTTTTGGCTCGATAACCGCAATGTCCATTGTTCACTTGGGATATCTTCCTCACAAGCTTCATCCTGCCTTTCTCCAAGCAACGCTCTACGGCTCCAACACGATTGACGATGTAGAGTGGCTGGCACACTTCGCACCTGCCACGGCACAACGGCTTTCACACTGGCCCCATAATCCAGATGCTCTCATTGTTGGCAATGATCCTATAGTCCAGGAGCTGGCAACAGGCATCCTAGAGCGAACGGCCAGTGCTCCTTTTGATTTATCCTTTATAACTCGCATCTCATTCTAAAAAAAAAATCTGGTAGATTGAACGCATTAACACCATGAGTGTTCACAATAGAATTGAAGCTCGTTCGCAGCTAGTCCAAAAGATGGTTCTTGGTGTTCCAGTTGGCGGTGCAAAGTTTCAAAGGAACCTGGCCGTCAAAGCCTTTTCTCAAGGATTTACGTTGAACCTTCGATCAGGTCTATCTATACAACAGGTGCGAGTTGGTTTTCCTGTTCTATTTACACAACATTAACTAGTATTACTGTAGTCTCTGGGATCAGCCCCGAAGGACACATTGGGCTATTTGTGTGCACGAATCATTACTGGGGGTCAGGACCTAGAGTCTTTTATTTTCTGGGTTGGATCCTATGAAAGCAAGCTTAAAGTATATGAGGAGCGTTTCAAGAATGGGCTCCTTCGATACCTTTCTGGTGTTGGCCACGTCAAGCATGCAATGGTTACTGAAATTCTCCAACACATTCCACAACTTCTAGCAGATGGGGCAAATGACCCAGCTCTTCGAGCAAAGCTGTTTCTGCGTTACATGACTGGAAGCGATCTCATACCATCCAAAAATGATGGGAGTGGAAGGGATGGAGTTGAGGTGCGTTTCTGACTCTTATCATCATCGTCAGCTTTAATCTCAATCACATGTACTTGAGCAGCTCTCCTTCGTACCAAGCCTCCATACCGATGCACATGATATAGAGCTAGAAGCAAATGTATGCACCTCAGCAATATCAAATGTTTTCTCATTTTACATCTCATTTCTATAGTCGGTGGCTCCTCCTGCTATTCAGGTTGCAGCATGTTTTTCTAAGGCGAAAGTGCCGCTAACTAAGGCAATGCAAATTTTGCTGGAGGATCTATTTCCTGAAGACCCAAGCATTCCTACACCGCTCGATGTCTATTTGCATGTCACCTTCCTTGGTACAGAATTCAATCGTGCCTAGATACTGGGAATCGGCCATTTTTCCTGTTTTTTTTATTTATCTGCACGTACTCTTGGACTTTTCTTTGATTGGGCGCATACGGTTCAACATCATATACGGCCTTTAGGAGTTCAACCTCCAGATTTCTATAATTCAACAGTTATAGAGCTTGGCTTCACATGCAGTTCAACATCTGTAGAAAATTGTTTATATCTACGGTCATTCAGCACTGGTAGAGGCTTCGTATTATCTCAACATGAATAAACGGCCTTACGGTGCTGGAAGACGCATGGATTCCATAGAAATAATTTTTAAACTCAGCATTGTTCTTCCATGGCCTCTCCTCTTCGACTACGTTGTCGGGTGGTCAGACGTGACATTGTAACCCAGAACAACCAAAGAGGTCATTCATCTCATTCCAGAGCCACTGTTTCTGTCTTGGCTGAGCCTACCTATAATTTCAATGAACTGGGCAATGAAGTAGGAACAACGCATTCACGTTTTGGTGAGTCTCAATTTCTCGAATTCACTCTGCAATTCATCACTTTGGCGGCCTCTGCTTCTATCTACTAGATCTCGATGGAAGCTCTGACCTTACCACGCTATCTGAAGAAGAGGACCAGCTGGTAAATGTTGAACCAGAACCTGGGCCTCCTCCTCTGGGGCCCACAACCGACCCATTCCAGCAGTCCCCCGAGTCGAGCATGTTGCCACAATTGTCATTGCACAAAGACGATCCATGGACTGTAGTATCGGCCTATATACAAACTCAAACCGCTTGGTGGCAACATTGCAGCCCAAGGGTTACAGCATTTGCTGGTATGGAGGTGCATTTGAATCGGGATGAAGGCGGAGAGTTAGAGGAGCAATCAGGTTTCTTTACTACTCACTTTATCCTAGGGTAGAGCACTAATTAGTATCTCTAGGACCAATACTCAACCCAGATTTCTCACATACATCGCCGGCCACCGCTGCGGTCAGATTATCATCCCCGCCTGCACAGAATCTTTCTCTCGAATACTTGCAAGCTACCCATGTACAATGTCTACAAGAGATACAGGAGCTTGACTCTGCAAGACTCAAACTTGGGGGTGCTTTTACTTTATTTGTGCGCTAACGAATTGCTCGACAAATCTGCCTGGCCGAGAAGCTGGATTTTCACAACCGCAACGTAAGCGTATTAAGGGCCTGGAAAGGGATTCCTTTCTCCCTTACTCCTGCACAGGTTGTGGCAGTGACGGGTCGGTCGATGGGGACGCTAGCGAATCATAAAGCACTTTTGGATCGAGCGAGCAGAAAGTATGAAGGGTTGGTTGGACGAAGTCAAACTCAGGGGGGGCTGGATGCTGATGATCTGGTTACCTATCATTCTCTAGCTGCATTTCACCTGCCAGTCAAGGACATAGTCTCACTTCCTATTCAGCACCGCCCATTATCAATTTTATGGACATTTCAGCAGTTGGATAGCTTTCTTCACTAAATACTTTCATTTATAATGACAAGTGTATTGCAGCTGGCCCGACATACTATGTAGCTAAAGAGGAATGATTTCTTGAAGAAACCTCAAACGAAATGGATCCATGTTGGTCAGATTATGTGTTATTCGATCATTCTCATCGACGTTGGAATTGTTGACCTCCTCTCCCTTCTGGAGATGTCGAGCAAAGACTATAGCATAAACACCACAATCATACACATTCTGCTGAAAGGGAACCTTGCACCTCAAGCATTAAGTCTATAGCAAGTTGAGAGGCTGGTGCACTGTACCTTGAGATGCGGTAAACAATCAAACATGTCTATGTCTTCAATGTGCTTCAACTTGAAGCATTTCTTGATATCGCAGATAAAAGCAAGGGCGTTCTACTTTTAAGTGAGAATATGTTCTCATAAAATACAAAAATATGCACCTGAATATGACTCGCATGGATGCTGTCTTTCCAATTTCTGTCTCCAATGTCAGATCGAAATGATGGTTCCCAGCTGTCTAGGACTTCAATCCGCATCTTGGGCAAATTGGCATGCAACAGAAACCAATGCTGATCCTCGCATATTGTCAGAATAAGACGTTTGACGGTTGGCATACGCTCTATCAACTGCGACAAATTTCTTTCAGCATTTGAATAATTTACAACGTGCGCCATACCATTCCGCGGTCCCATTTCCAAACCTTTTCCCAATAATCCTCAGATTGTCTTCTGTTGTAAGCGTTTCTGAGATGAAGAGAGTAGAAAAGCGATGAAAGACATATAACACCGTCGCAGCCGCCTGACAATGTCATGAAATACTCAAGAATATTGTCGTTTAAAAATGTCTTTGGTTGAAGCCTCCGCAAGTCTCTAGCAAGAAGGTGATGGTGCTGAAAATCTGGGTCTATGCTCTCCAATATCTGTGTAGCCATAATAAAAACTAAACTTCACAGCGACATTGGATAAAGACATTCAACTTGCCTCCATGAGCATGTGTGAAAGGGCTGGAGAAGATTGAGAGTGCCACGATTGAACGAGGGCATCAACAAGCTGTGCTCCGCTGAAAAGAAGGCAGCGTGCAGCATAAAGCTTGGATTGTTCTACCAGCAAGATGGACGCTGTCTGAGGAAAGGCGGCCAATGCAGTGACAATGTCTTTGAATGTGGATAGCAGAGCGCAGCTCATCCGAACGGCCGCCTGCACCTGGCACTTTTCTGCTGCTATTGCCTGATATCGTAAAACAGAACCTGTGGCAAGAGCAGCCATGGTATTGTTGGAGATGTTGGAAAGGTACCTGGTAGCTCCCTCGTCATTGTCCGCAGCAACTCCGTAGATTCCAGCAAGTCTATACACGTCGGTCCACAGCAATATCGCCTCTTCCAGTCGTGGAAGCTGCTGCACGATGCTTGTTGGGACCTGAGTCCCTGCAGTTATGCCCAAAATATGGCAATCCAATGGAATTAAAGTCTCTAAAGAAGTGGATGAAGACGATAGAGATGTAACAGACTCCCTGGACCTTGTTGCACGTCTGTCAAATGCATTGTGGAAAATTGATCATGAATAAAGTCATCAGCAAGATGAAATAGACTACGTGCCCGGTTTTGGTAGCATTTCTGCTCGCATGGAACTGGGTCCTTTCTTCGGGTCTTTCAGAGGTACGAGTCAGATTCAGACCGCCGTCTCAAAGTCTGCCATGACACATACGTCATTTTGTCCAGCATTCGTCGAAAGCGAACAGTTGACTGTGCAGGAGGGTCACCATTGCGTTTAGGGCGACTTGTGCTCATGATATTGAGGTGGTGGTAAGGCGTTGAGTTCTGGGGCCTGAGCCAGAAACTCACGGGGCGTTGGGTCAGTGTTGGGTCAGTGTTGGGTCAGGTGATGACCCAACGCTGGAGATACCGGTGCAAGGCAAAATGCAGCCTCAAACCAACCACAGCTTCATGATAGAGCACCTAAGAAATACTCTGGTAGATAATGTATATTAGGTTGTACTACAATGACACAAAATTATCAAGAACTCCTCCTAACCAAAATCCCCCCTTCCAAAGCGAACGCTGCGAGCGAACGAGAGCATCGTTGCCTCTCGTCGCAATACCATCTTCTAGAGGGGGTAAATGTGAGTGGAAAGCACCCTGAAACGAGAGGAATGCGTGCCCAACTCACCTCGGGGGACACCTTGTCCTCCTGGTCCAAATCCCCCCCTCCAAAGCGAACACTGCGAGCGAACGAGAGCATCGTTGCCTCTCGTCGCACTACCACCTTCTAGAGGGGGTAAATGTGAGTGGAAAGCACCCTGAAACGATAGGAATGCGTGCCCAACTCACCTCGGGGGACACCTTGTCCTCCTGGCCCAAATCCCCCCTTCCAAAGCGAACGCTGCGAGCGAACGAGAGCATCGTTGCCTCTCGTCGCACTACCATCTTCTAGAGGGGGTAAATGTGAGTGGAAAGCACCCTGAAACGATAGGAACGCGTGCAGAACTCACCTCGGGGGACACCTTGTCCTCCTGGCCCAAATCCCCCCTCCAAAGTGAGCGTGGCGAGAGAACGAGAGCATCGTTGCCTCTCGTCGCACTACCACCTTCTAGAGGGGGTAAATGTGAGTGGAAAGCACCCTGAAACGATAGGAATGTGTGCAGAACTCACCTCGGGGGACACCTTGTCCTCCTGGCCCAAATCCCCCCCTCCAAAGCGAACACTGCGAGCGAACGAGAGCATCGTTGCCTCTCGTCGCAATACCATCTTCTAGAGGGGGCAAATGTGAGTAGGATGCACCCTGAAACGAGAGGAATGCGTGCCCAACTCACCTCGGGGGACACCTTGTCCTCCTGGTCCAAATCCCCCCCTCCAAAGCGAACACTGCGAGCGAACGAGAGCATCGTTGCCTCTCGTCGCACTACCACCTTCTAGAGGGGGTAAATGTGAGTGGAAAGCACCCTGAAACGATAGGAATGCGTGCCCAACTCACCTCGGGGGACACCTTGTCCTCCTGGCCCAAATCCCCCCTTCCAAAGCGAACGCTGCGAGCGAACGAGAGCATCGTTGCCTCTCGTCGCAATACCATCTTCTAGAGGGGGCAAATGTGAGTAGGATGCACCCTGAAACGAGAGGAATGCGTGCCCAACTCACCTCGGGGGACACCTTGTCCTCCTGGTCCAAATCCCCCCCTCCAAAGCGAACACTGCGAGCGAACGAGAGCATCGTTGCCTCTCGTCGCACTACCACCTTCTAGAGGGGGTAAATGTGAGTGGAAAGCACCCTGAAACGATAGGAATGCGTGCCCAACTCACCTCGGGGGACACCTTGTCCTCCTGGCCCAAATCCCCCCTTCCAAAGCGAACGCTGCGAGCGAACGAGAGCATTGTTGCCTCTCGTCGCACTACCATCTTCTAGAGGGGGTAAATGTGAGTGGAAAGCACCCTGAAACGATAGGAACGCGTGCAGAACTCACCTCGGGGGACACCTTGTCCTCCTGGCCCAAATCCCCCCTTCCAAAGCGAACGCTGCGAGCGAACGAGAGCATCGTTGCCTCTCGTCGCAATACCATCTTCTAGAGGGGGCAAATGTGAGTAGGATGCACCCTGAAACGAGAGGAATGCGTGCACAACTCACCTCGGGGGACACCTTGTCCTCCTGGCCCAAATCCCCCCTCCAAAGCGAACACTGCGAGCGAACGAGAGCATCGTTGCCTCTCGTCGCACTACCACCTTCTAGAGGGGGTAAATGTGAGTAGGATGCACCCTGAAACGAGAGGAATGTGTGCACGACTCACCTCGGGGGACACCTTGTCCTCCTGGCCCAAATCCCCCCTCCAAAGTGAGCGCGGCGAGAGAACGAGAGCATTGTTGCCTCTTGTTGCAATATCACCTTCAAGAGGGGGTAAATGTGAGTAGAATGCACCCTTCCATGAGAGGGATACATAGAAGACTCACCACGAAAGGCAGGCTTCTGCTATGCACAACAAAACCTTGAGGTTGCTCCTGCGTGTTGGAACAAGGGCGCAGTTTGTCATTTCTAGAAATATGAAAAGAAGCTTCTAGCAAACAAACCTAGGACCGTGTAGCAGACTGAGCCCAACTGAAGGCATAGACGGCAAAGGACGGGGAGGAAGACGGACGATGTAAGATGACTTCGCCAAATTTAGGTTGATAAGAATTCTGGAGGGCATCCTTGATGCCCTCCCAAATTCTTATCGACCCAATTTGGCGAACCAGTGCTGCGGCATACGGCCAAGCCTCGTAGTCTTCATTCATTCCTCATTCACTCCCCTCACCACCCTGTCAGTTTGCCTGACAATGCCAATGCAGTACGCATCTCAAGGTACCTCCATACACTTTTCCCTCTATGGGCCATATACTGACGACCCTGGCAATAGATGAGGCAGCTCAAGGGCTTCTCTACCTCTCCCAACAACGATTCATAGGCACACAAGATCTTCGTATGGTAGTTTTTGTGTCTAGAGAAACTTCTCTGCTGATGCTGTGGACATATAACTTTAACAGGACCCTCCATCTCTTCGACTTCAAGCACCTGCATGACTGTAGACCCCAGCAACCAGACAATCGGCCAATGGGCGGTGGCAGCAGCAGAGCTTTCTGCACCTGCCATGCTTCCTCCTTTTACGAAAGAGAGTCTGGCAACCGACACACTACAGGATTGGCAACTTCCTCCAAACGATGCCCCAGACTTTAGTGCGTTTCTTGACCGAGCGAAGTACTTCCAAACCGATTGTTCATTCCTGACCCGCCAGGTGATTGGCAGCTTCCTCCACATGACCCCAACAACTCTGGTATGTTTTCAGACTAAGCAAAGTTCTTTTGAACTGATTATCCATTCTTTTAGACCACTGGGAAGAAGATGCGGAACTGGCTGACTTAGAATTTGGAAACGCGGCGGACGTGACTCCTGGTGCGTCTCATGGCTTGCTATAGCTAGATTGCCAGACCTAATGAATTCATTGTAGCTCCAAACAACCCTTATGGCCACATCATAGGCAACGTAAAACCGATTGTCCCAGTGCTGGACGATCCAGAATTTCTTTTTGTCAGGACAGAGCAAGCCGTGGTAACACCACTGCTTGCTTTACCATCTTCACTTGTTCCTCCCCCTCACACATTTCCACCACCGGCAGGATATGCATATCCACAGTCTCCTAAATGGACGTTAGCTTCAGACGATCACTATTCCAGTGGGAAATGTTATGCCACATCTGTTAGTGCAGAACCTGGAGATCTTGCTCGTGAGCTTGAAAAGCAAACTTGCCTGACTACGCATCCAAGTGTGGATCCTACATTTGATCCTGTTGAGCGGAAATATCACGACCACATACCAGTGGGAATGGTTAAGATGTTCCCAGGAATACCCTTTCGGCTGGATATTGCAGGCAATCAGGGATCCAAAACTTACGCTTGCTATCATACGCTGGATTCTATTCGCCAGATGTATCCACAAATCTCTGAGCAAGTTTCAGCCCTTGCTGAAAGCCTTCGTCTCCAAGTTTTTGGACAACCTCCTTCGGCGCCGGGTGCTATGGACGAACTTCGTCCCATCTTCACTTTGCCATTCTTTCGCCAGAACTTGCGTTCTCAGAAGAAAGGCCAGGCAACGCGTGTGGATGCTGGTATATCTGGAGGTTATGATGGTTCATACAGCTTAGCGTCAACCATTGAAGAAGGAAATGCGCAGGGTACCTTGGTACCTGCTCTGCAGATATCATATCCTGAAGCACGAGAGCGTCTGTTGACTTTGCTAGAGATTCTTCGACAGTTGTATCAGCTGCTGGGTCCATTGTCAATGTCGCGTTTTGAATGGAAAGTCATTCAATTTCATTTGGATGATAACAATGTCTTCAGCTTCTCAGGTCTGAAGCATGGAGGTGTCAGTGTTCAGTTCAATGTGTCTTCTGGCTTCAGCGGTGGGGACCTGGTCCTTGAAATTGGTCACCTGCAAGGAACATGGCACATCGACCACAAGGATGCCGTGACAATCCCAACCTTATTTGTGCTGATTATGAAGCTTTTTCCTGGTGCGTAATAGTCGCTTTCCAGTTTCAAACCTCAAATCTCTAACAATTAGTGCAGGTGCCCATGCAGGGAGCTTTTTACTTGGCCGATATGGCCTGTACATGCGAGAGGCCGGTGTCTGGATTGTGTTCATGATTTTCAATGGACGCGATATGCACTCAGGACGCCAAGTATCAATACATGAGTCTCTCCAGCAGAATGAGATGTTTGCTGCACTGGACAAGTTTTGGAAACTCGCCGGAAAAGTCAACCGCATTGGCATTCCCGTTTATTTTCCCTCTCAGGCTGTTCATCGAACTGGTGGCATAGCCGTTACACCAGCAACTACCTTTTCTAATCATGGTTCCCTCACTCGCAGCTCTGCTCAGTCTATGAACTACAGCCAAAATGGAGCTCATCTGTTAGGCTCTACTCGTGATGCAAAATCTCGCCTTGCGAGAGAAGCGGTCTTCGACTTCCTTAACACCCTCTCACAGTGCCAGTTAAGCATGCCTGGGGACTCAGCTTCATCGCTCCTTGCTAAAATTCGTTATCGCGATTCTGATTCTCTCAATGCGCTAGAGCCGGTCGAGCTGCCAACTCTCGATCCTCTTATTCCAGACCATGCAGAGCAAGTCTTGCGTTATCGTGGATATTATGCATATCTCTATAGGATGGCAAGTTCTCTTGATCTTCACATGACGCGACCCCAGCATCGAAGCACCCAGAAACGGCTTCAGGCAGTCCTTGCAGGAGGACCAACTCAGGCCCCTACAATGATGCGGCTACAGCCCGTCACACTTGTATCTAAGCCAAAGGCATTGAACCTGGTTCCAGAGTCTGATGATGAGTCACCTCTCTCAAGCATCTCCTCTCGTTCAGCATCACCTGCTCCCGAACAAGCCCATCCCGAGATCGATAAGGATATGCCTGGAGATTCTGAGGCCCGTCTACTAGAAGAACCGTACCAGTTGAAACGAAAAGCCGATCATTTTGATAAATCACCTCCATCTTCATCTGAACTGCGGCCAGAACCAAAGAAAACTAGGACGACAAGCCGCGATGAAGCAGCGAGACCTGCCCCATCTTTACCTGGACCCCAGGCGGAACTCCAAAAGAGTGGAACTGCAAGCAGCAAGAAAGCAGGGCATGTAACAACAACAAAGAAGGGTCTAGTTGGAGAGGTAAGCAATGCTTGCTCAACTTGAGTCTCAGGTCTAATGCAGCATACTTCTTCAGGAATTTCGAGTTGGAGAGGAATGGTTCGGCGATTATGAAATTGATGCTATCGTTGGACATGTACGCATGCCCATACTATATTTGATAAATTATTACTAATGTGTAATCTTAGTGCATTAAGCAAGGCGTCATCTTTTACGAAGTCCAGTTTGCTGAATATGACTCGGCACATAATCAATTTTACAAGGAGATCGAACTTGCGTGAGTTGCCATCTTTTGATCCATCTTGTTATCTAATTTTTTTGGGGCTTCAGAGGTGCACCTGATCTACTGGATCAGTATAAGAAGAGTCATCCCGAGGTCCTGTCAATCCGCCGTGCTCACCGGGCTGATATGAGCACCTCTCATCGCTTTGATGTTCTGAAAACGTGGTTAAATCCTCAAAACTTGCAGCAAGAATACGACCATCTGGATCAGCGTTATCAAATGCTCAAAAGCGACAAAAGCTTTTACAAAAGCATTGGGAAACGCGTTCAGGATTGGACCTGTAACTTCATGACTCTGAATTCTGTCCAAAATGACTGCACTAGTTTCCTGCAGTGTAGTCCAGTGGATGATCAAACGCTGGATAAATGCCACCAGGGTGCACCACAAGGCGAAAGCATCCAAATGCTTCTCCTTCGTGCAGCTGAGGCTGCTAGATGTCTTCCGGAGATCTCAGAATTTGGCCTAGTTGTGGATATCGCTCATGCCTCGCTTCAATGGCAAGAATGTCGAAGTCTGCTGATACTTAACGACTTTCTCAGCACTGGCTTAGGCCAAATTCTCAACGTCCTCATTCATGCTCATCAAAATCTTGGTGAACCATTCTTAAAAGCTTATTATGGGTCCTTTGCACAACTGGTATGCACTTTATACCGGTTTCTACAAGGCATTCGCAAAAGTTACCGGGCGAAAGGAATCTCCAAGGATCCATCTGCTTATATTGACCTTCCTTGGGACCTATATGGCGTGCGTCCCATAACTTCAGATGTTCCACATACGTCCAATGTCCGAGTCGTTTGGGATAAAACGATTGTCAGCACTGAAAACGGTCTTTACGCTGCTCTCAGACAGTGTTTGGAAACCCTCCTTGTGGATGAGCTGGTTCTTCCATATTTGCGCTTTGCCGAGGCTCAAGCAGCAACTCGCGCAAAATCAAAACGGAAAAAGGATCGACAAAGCAAGCCGGAAGAGCTACTGGCTGCATGTCAGCTCCGTGGAACACTCCTGCAGTGTTTGGTCGATGAACTCGATGATGAAACAATATGCGCAACAGGCGGCGTTGCTGTAATTCTCAGGACTCCTATGCGATTATTCAGTCCAAACTTTACCACAGAGTCGCGGCTACTATCACGTATACAAAAGAATCCCCAAGAAATGCTGGACCCTCTCCGAGACTGGATTCACACTTTATGTTCACCTGATGTCCGCATCGTCGCAAATGCAACTGCACAATTTATCAATCATCGAATGGTGGAGTTTAATCGGGGAAAATCTATTCCTGATACCGTCTTTGACAATATTGCCCCACCCGTACCTTCAGCAGCTCCTCGAGAGCGATCTGGCCCATCTCGTCCTACCTTGGACCACTTAACTATCACAAGCATATCCTTGGTCAAGTCAGAGTCAGGCATATCTTTGTCAATCCCAGCACTGATACTTCGAGAGGTGCTCAATGAATCTCGAACGCTACCTCCTGGCATCGAATCACTCCGGTTTCTTCTGGAAGGAAGGGACCCAGGCCATGGCCGTGAAAAGGCTGCAGGAGATCGAGATCAATTCGATCCTATACGTCAATATAATCAAGGCGCCAGGCTTCTGAGAGAACATCTTCCAGGTAGCAAATTAACCACACCAGTCGGGTTATCAAACCTGCTGGTCTGGATGGGCACTGGCCAAGGAAACAAAACATCGTCTTTTCTCCATCTTTATGGAATGTTTTTCCGGCCCTCTCTTGGCGATTGCATGGGACTATTTTCACGAGCACTACAGTGGAACCGTGGAATTCTTTCTGCCTATGGGAACCCTAGGGGTATCAAGCCTGACGTGGAAACGCCTCCTCCCAACATTCCGAATCTTCTCCAAATTTCCAACAGCCGCATATACGGCTCTGCCTGCAATACTTTGAAGCTTATCCCAACTATTCCCGCTATCCGCCATGATCGAACGTTACCTCCACGGCTTAACTCTGAGCGCGAAAACCTGAATTCCAAGTTTGGGCCATATTGGACACACCGCGTGCAGGGGACCTGGGTCGAGTTTCTCGGCGACATGACGAGTCAGGATCCAGAGGTTTATTTAGGCAATCGAAAGTCTTGGGCATCCTGCATTCAGATGTTGGTCAAACTTGAGATATCAGGATTCAAGAGCGGCTTGACTGTTATGCAGACCGCGAATGCTTTGGCCTATGCACGCGTCATACAGCCTCCTACCTTAGGGGAGCTTGCTGACTGGATATGGAAGAATGGTCATCTAGGCACCTTTTCTGGACTCTTATGTTTAGGATTCTCACTTCCTAACCGCAAGGCAGTCTACGTTGCACTGACGTGCTTATTCCAACATCTGAATACCTATCTGTCACATAACGACAAAGTTCTCTTAGGATTTGGAACCATCTTCCTTGAGCACCTTCTTTGCAAGATATCGCGATGGACAAAACGGGTCCCAGAGATTCTGGTGTGGGGAAAGCGAGAGGAGGCTGAGGCGCATTTCATTCCTCGGACAAATGAGGATAACTGGAAGGCATTCCCATTTCCTCTCTTTCTGGATCAAGGCATCGTGGAGCAAATTTTAAACCATGTCGAGGTAAGAATTCGCTACTTCTCTCAAACACTGAACGCTAAACTCTGTTAACAGGAGGAGTATAAGAAAATATAATCTGAGAGATTTGAAACGTAGTGGAGAGAAGAAAATATGTAGTTGGTGTAATATGAATATCCAAAGCTGCTAAGGCAATAGAAGAATGTTGAGCAAGTGCAGAGCTTGGATCCAAACAGACTTTCGATCTCGCATATCTCGAGAGGTTATCTCGGGCATAGCTGCAATACTATCCTCAAATATTCTGGCCTGCTCCTTGGTAAGTGGACAAGTGAACATTGGAATTTCAACCGAGGACAGATGTGCTGGTTGGTGTGAATGCGACTGGGGATTGAGCACCTCAACCGCATGAGGGTTGTGGTCATTATGATGCGTAAGAATCCGTGGATTTTCCAAGTCTGCCCAGTCAACCCCATATGTGGCAATATCATCGACCTCTTCATGAATAGGCTGAATTTCCCCTTGAGGACCCCTCAAACCATTTTGAAGAACCCCAAAGAAAAACATGTCAGCCGGACTTCGATCTCGCTCATCTTCGAATCGGAGACTATGAGCATTCCATGCTTCAGCCCATTCAAGAGCATCTTGGTCGACGGAGGGCAAGAAAAGCTCGTGGACTAGCCATATGTGCTCATCGAGCTCTGGATCAAGTCCACAATGGAACTCAAGATCCATGAAGAAGTTGTACCACTTGACGCCAAAGCCTCGCGTGACGTCAACCCACAATCGTTCAATCCGAATGTTGTGTACACTTCTGTCATGAAACAAGTGAATAAGCCTTGCTTTTAAAGGGACCAACACAGCATACGAACCGACCCCAGATGTACGACCCACGGTCGACCCCAAAATTTGTTTCCATGAACTCTGCAACACGAAGATTTTCTACTCCGTGATCTCCACGAACGCGGCTTGGAATTCCATGCTCCTCAGTAGCTTGATAAAAAAGGTTGAAGATGGTATCTGCACGATTGTTGTCATTTGCTTGAATGCCTGTTACAAGCCGAGAGAAGCCATCAATGAAGCCATGAATGACAATTCGCCAACGTATAAGTCCTAAAAGCTGTCAGACATCTGGAATAGGGATTAAGGGCTTGAACAAACCGTGTTGACCATCGTGATGCCATAATGAATTAGGTCCAGCTGTCCGATATCGGCGTCGCTCAATTACACGCTGGGTGAGAGCAGCTGGTGCACCCATGACTCGCTCATAAGAGGCTCGGAGGCGTTCACGAGGTACCCGGTGGCCATGGTGCCGAAGGTGGCCAGTAATCATTTGTCGTCCGAATAATGGGAATATTTGAAGGATATGCTTGATAACTGCATCCAACTCGTTATCTGAGAGTGCTGACATGGGAGCAGTCGAAGACGTGTAAAAGCGAACAAGTTGTCCTGTTTCCTCATCTTCATATACTGTGTACACTGGAGGACCTGGCTCTGCAAGACCATACTCCAATGCACGCCGCCGGATGGTGCGAGATGAACAGGAGAATACAGGAGCAAGGTGTGTAACACCACAATACTGCAGTCCTGCAGCAAGAAGATCAGAGTCGACATGAATTCTTGGTCTACCACGCTCCCCAGTACGTAGTGTCTGAGATGGCAAGAGTGGAGGAATGATTGGTGGATCCTGAGAATGAGCTGCGACAGTGTCCAAAGCTTCTATCATGCTGAAAATGCCTTCACGTATAGTATTAAATTCTGCAGGTTCAAAGATCTGCTCGTGCTGGGCAATTTGCAAGTCAGTCCCTGTGAAAGCTGTAGCTAAAGGATCATGAATCATACCAGTGCTATCGTGCGAAGAAATTGTGATGCCACAACATGCTGCTCATGCAACCGTTGAAAATCACCAACATGGACTTGAACAGCTGTCCGAACGCGTTCACCAAGTACATGATATGCCAGGCGTATGGTCTCAACCTGTGGAGGTGGCAGTGGGGCAGGCTGTCCAGATGCAAGAGATGAAGCAAGAAGCACAGCCGAAACAAGGGAAAGAAAGAATATGGAGAGTCTCATTGTATGCGGTTTGGCGAAGAAAAGTTTGCACCAGAGCCAAGGCCGACACGAGAGCTCCGGATCTGATATCATGCGTAAGTGGCTGACGACAAATTTCAAGTGACAAAAGGGAAACAAAAATGAATTGGCTGCCATGAAACAAAGATTCCGGGCTGAGAGATGTAAAGCAGGAAGTGACTAATTAAGAACGACCTGCAGGAAATCAAGATGAATTTTGTCCAGCATTTGAATGTTGTTGATAGTTCAAACTATATCTCGCTATTCGCCATCTCAATCTGCTCTGCTAGAATCTTGATCTGTTCACGTGACCGTGATCATGGACACCAGATTAAGAACTTGGGGTGCAAAAGTCAGAAATGTTTATTTGTCCAAGAAGGACGCCGAAACTCTCCTGCTTCCGCTCGCTTCCGAGGCACATTGCTGTCCAGACTCCACGGCATGCATGCACCAACAAAACACTTTGGAGTCAAGTTTGCTCTAGCTCTCGTCCCCAGTCCCACTGGTGTTCCCAATGGTAACCGCACGTTCCAGAGGGTCTTATCGCACTTTTTTGGACACGCCCGAAGCAACCGTTCTTCTCAGTCCAAGTCATGGACAGCTCTCTGTCTCTCCTAATGTATCGAATTACATTATATCGATATCGATCACACTGATCTGTCCAAGACTAGGATTCAATACCAGTTTCGGTTTCCATGGCCTGATGGTGTTGTGGTATACATGCATCCGACGACACAGTACTGGGTACTGGGACGGCGTCCCTTTCGAAAAGGTATCAGGCTGATATCGCCATATTTGATGACGCTTTTTACGTCGCCCAACAACGATAATCCCAACACTCCTTCCTGCTCAGGTGAATTATTGCGTCATCCCACAGCAAAGAATTCCGCTCAACATTTCGTCGCCTACCTCCAGTCCCCTCCTCAGCATCGATCATGTGGAGAATGTAGCACCCTTCCACGAGTCAGCACGTTTGGACATGGTCTTAACTTGTCTTGGCACAGTTCTTCGGACGCGGCAGCCCCGTAAACAGCCATTTTTCTTTGAAAATCACAGGCCTCTCTGTGCTCATCTACATTCGGTTTCCATCATATCGAGATAGATCCCTTCTATCAGCCCTGGATCTTGTTTGAATCCCAATCCATACGCATCCACCGAAGGCCTGATGGTGTAACGGTACCGCGCATCTGACAAGACAGTCCTGGGCACTGTATCGCGTCCCGCTCGCAACGGGATTAGGCTGTTCGAAGTTCCACCATGATTTTATGTTGCCCAACAGCGAAGACGACAACGTCTCTCCCTGCTTCTGTTCACTTCCGAGGCCCATCTGTCCGTGTCTTTCCTAGGATTATGCCAGCATTCCAAATTTCAACACCTTTCAACTCCAGTTCCATTGACAGTCAGATGAAACTTTATCAAACTTCTTCGGACACGTTGGTCTAACGAGCCACTCTTCTCTTTCAAGTCACGGGCCTCTCTCCTCATCATATCGACATCGGTCCATCGATCAGAACAAACTTACCTGGATCCCAAGTTACATCCACACTTCCATGGCCTGATGGTGCAACGGCATCTGCGCTTCCAATAATTGAGTTCGAGGTCGCGTCCCGCTCGTAACGGGATCAGGAAATACCCGACACTATTCTGATTTTATATCCTTCATTGTGATAACGGCTTCACCATGCCACAAAAAAAAAAGCTACACATGTCCTGGTGGTGCAGTGGTAATCACGCTGGATTTACGACCCAATGCTCTGTACACCGTGTGGAGCCTCGTTCGAATGAGGGCTTTGGACATTTGTGGCCCTACCTATTGTCATTTTGAAGGCTTCTCATTCATGAGCTCTCTATTAGTGCTTTGTCCTACTGTGACCATTAGTACGACCTACCTCCTCAGCCTGACGGCGCAACGGTCACCAGTTTAATCCGGGCTTGAACAATTGTGCGTTCCCTCTCAGGGTATCATTACTGGTGACGTGTTTTTCAGCTTCACCATTTTTCGACCGTTTCCCAAACATGAACTGCTCAAATTCGCCAGCCGATACAGATCTTGTTGCGTATCAGTTGTCGTCTCAAACCGAGGAGTCTATGATAAGGGGCGATCCTTCTGTTACGGACATCTATATGTACTACCGTCGTTCTGCAGAAAATAGTCAATGTAGCAGATACCGACTCCTCACGTATTTATTCTTGACGTGTTACTGTAGCCAACTTAAATGCCTGGTGCAATACACTACATTGTATGAGTACCGAGCTTGTATGAATCAAACGCTGAGCCCCAAGTTGCGAATCAAGATCGGGCGGTTGAATATTCCCCTGCAGAGATTTCATACCAGTGACCACCCTCTGATATTCCACCGCCTGTGTCCGTTCTCCTCTCCCTGATTATGGATACCGACAAACGGATTCCGATGGCGAAGCGGTACTGATATCTAGCCGACCATCTGCATGCAAGCAAACCGATAGGTGGTAGAACCACAGATTCCCAAATAACAACGACGAAAACAATGCACCATACATGCACTCAATAACACAGACATGCCCGACTCACTCCTCTTTCGCTCGCACTACATACCTCTCACCAGCCACCGCTCAACGACCAGCGCACTGAGCACGATGTGGTCAAAGACGTGTTCCTCGTGGCCCGCGGGAAAGACGGTGAGGACGGCGGGTGGGAGTGGCGGGGATGCCTCAGGCGACGGTGGGACGAAGGACGCGAGCTGCTGGTCTTGGGAGCGGTTGGGTGATGTTGGGGATGCGGGAGATGTCGGGGTGTAACACTAGAGGACGGGAGGTGTTAGTTGATGTACAGTGTGTGAATAGGGGGAGACAATGAAAGATGAACGCACGATGCACATCGGGGAGCCATCGTCGAGGTGTGTACGGCAGTCCCAACGCAGTATTATGTTGTGGAATGACCAACGCCAGTGCCGCTGTGATAATATGTTATCGTAAGAAACAGAGGAGAAGACGGAGGAAGGGATGTCGCACCAGCGACGAATCGATACTCGAAAGCACATTCCCAACCCTCGTGGTCGTATCCCCCACCGTCAAGACCGCCCTCTTCTGATGCAACGATATTCTATTCAATTGTATCAGCCATCACAAACCAAAACCAGACACATCACGTACTCAAACTGCCCTACGAGCTCTCCATCAACCGCACTGTCATACGGGCCGGCACGATGCACTTGCGTGACATACGACAGTGGAAGGAATGGATTAAGGCTCATGTGTGTCGATACACGGTACACTGGTTCCTGTGGGGCAGAGCGCCCAGGGGGTGGAGGTGCGAGGAGGAGGGTCGACCCTTCACCAGCGGTAGAGGAAGAGGCTGCCCATGGCGAGAATGTGTACGTTATTGGCTGAAGGGGACGTGTGTTTCCCCGTGTATATCTTGGCGGATTAGGTGAGTGGAGAACAGTCGAGTAACTGCAATGAGGTTAGTAGGGGTGTACATCGCAGTAGTAACACGAAATTGTACTCTGGGAGAGCATCGGCCGATGAAAGCGATGGCGTCGCTGGTGGTGTTAGCGTTGGGTCTGCATTGTATGGGTTGTCAATGAATGAAAGGGTTATAGCAGACATACTCACCGACGATCATGGTGGTTTGGATTTAAGGTGTGGTCGGAACTCGGGACTGCGGTTGCTCTGTACAGCCACCGATCACTCAATCCGAATTTCATCCATGACAGCGATGACGAGAACACCTCTCCCTGCCACCGTTCCCTTGAGCTTCAAAGACAACATACTATCCAAATGCCACGGCATGTGCATAAACAATAAGATGCTCTACCCAGTCAAGCTTAGCCCAACCCCAATCCCCTGTTCTTGGCCCCACTCACTGCTCAGAGGCGACTTACCACCGTCTGGACCTCTTAAGACGCTCCTTGAAATCTTTCTCTCTTTATTGCATGCTGTAGGCAGCCTGCTCACGGTACCACATTAAATCACATCACATAGATTGAACCTGTTGACGAACGATCGCTTTATTTCGGCATAGAGACCTAGTGTTTCAGGAAACTGAGGGACATTAACGCAAGTAACGCGAGCAACTACACAGGCACCCAAGGTCGACAGGGAGAACCCATCAGGAGCGATATCTTCCTCATTGTAGCCGTCTTTGACATGTCTTAGCATTCGGCATTGCGGAGTATTCTCAAAATTATAATAATACAAGTGATCTATGCAACGAAAAACAGCAGGCTAGCGAGAGACTTTAATATGCGATGCTCACCCGCTTCCCCTCATACTCATCCCACCAATTCAGCGCAGCATCAACGACAAAGTGAGCAACGTCCTTCCTCGAAATCGTCCATCCACCGAGCTCCTCCTCGCTCACTCGATAGGCTGCCTTCCCCTTCCCCTTCCCCTTCTTCCCCTCTACCTCCTTATCTGCTACACACTCCCCGTCCGTCAACAACGCCGGCCGTATTACCAGAATCCTCTTCAGCGTCCCAGCCGCCGGCAGCCCTTCCCTCTTCTTCCATTCGCTCCCGCCCATGATGTCGTCCCCGGGCTCGCCATCGTCCTTTGAGTTCCAATTCCAACCAGCACAGTGTGCAACAACGCGTTCGGCACCGACTTTGTCCTTGTGTGGGATGGCGAGGAAGTATCCGTAGACGGGCTTCAGTGGGAGTGGGAGGGAGGCGTGTGAGGTACGAGTGAGGCCCGTGGAGGAGATGGTGATGAGTTTTGGTGCAGGTTGTTGGCGGGGCATGGTGGTGAGGACGTTTAAGAGGGACTGAGTGACGAGGTTGAAAGGCGTGATGACGAAGCCTTTGGTGAGATGGAATTTGGGTGTTCCGCCTGAGGAGAAGGGAAGAGATTAGAGGTGTAATTGATGGTTTGAAATGCGATTCAGTACTTACCAACAGTAAAGAGAAGAAGGTCGACGACGCCGGACGTACTATGTGTCGCCGCTTCGGTCCAGGCACATTGAACATCGTCTTTGACGAGTGCGTCGCCTTTTAAGAGGAATGCTTTCCCCGACATGACATACGACTGTATCTTTTCATCGTTGTCAAACACAGACAGTGAACGAAGCAGGAAAGTGACAGTATGTCCTGCATCTGTCCAACAGATTCAGCTATCTGATCACAAATTTAATAAGCTCTCGGAACATACCTAGGAATCGAATGGAAGAAAAGTATCCGATATTGCGAGAACCACCGATCGCGAGTATATTTTGGGACATGTTGATAGACGTAGAAGTTGGAAATGAGTCGTTCAGCCTTGGAAATCTCCGCTTTTATGCATTGTCGCATTCAGGAACAGAAAAACTGTGGCCGCAGGACAGGGATGTTGCAGGGATGCGCAGCGTCGAGGTGGTCGGAATTCTAAAATTAGATGCTGATGAAGATGTACTCGATGCCGATGCTGCCGAGCCACGTCGGCAAAGCACAAGAGCACGAAGTCTTCGCCACGTCAAACACCACGTCGTCGTCGATGTGGACCGTTCACGACAACTCCTTATTCTCCACACTCACCAATATTGCGGTTTCATTGTGGCAGCATTCCTTAGCGAAACTTGGGTTTGATTCAATTATGACTCCACCCGGAACTTCTCGCCTGGCGGACCCAGGTTTGAGCTCGGACGCAGTGGCCGAATCTGCTTCACTATGCCATTCCTGAAACCCGTGAACTGGATGTACAATACTCGTTATTTTAGACCTTCATACATGACCCAGAGGCTTAATCTATAGATATCGTGAGCCTTTCTTGTGCAACTTCCAAGTCGACGTCGAACGAGTTTTTTGTTTTCTGGTGTTGCGGAGACAGATCGCCAGGCTCATCCATCAAATTTCGGCTTATTTCCCCCTCTATCGCATCACGAAATCTCCGCATGAAACGCTGGACCCTGCCACTCCCGTCTTCGCAGCTCATTTCGCAACCTCGCTCTTCCCTTGGGTACAGCTTGCAGCTGGTGATGTTAGGCTTATTTTCTGTGCGTGCTGCTGTGATAATCATCCACGCTTTGATTCAGGAACATAAATGCACCGCAGTTTAAACGCATGACCCGGCTTGAAAGCACTTGTCCGAGTGCTCCCCAACTTAAGTGAAGGCATCCCAAGCACCCACCGTGCCAAAAACGCGCGAGCCTTCCGCGCACTTCCCCCGAGCCGATATTGCAGGTCCTCTTTGCATTTTCTTCTTCGTTGCTTGCATTGACAGTAGTATTGTTCAAGAACATGGGCGCTTGATCAAGACATGGACATGATGACTGCGGTCGAGTTGCCTTGTTCTTCGGGATTACGGAGTCCTGCCTAACCAGACCAGCATTTGTGAGTATTCTCTTTCCTGACAATATCCATTGACACCTGTATTTCTCAGAACCCCAAGGTATCTGTCATGGAACGCTCATGAAGTCGGTGGTAGAAATGCCTCGGTTTCGTTTTAGGAGATGTTGATACACTCAAGTCTACCGTGTCGACTACCACGATTGTCTTTTGTCTTCGAGGACAAATCTGCGGTACGACCCAGGACCCGTAACTCATTTATTACCTTGACATATATGTTGCCGTTGTTGACATAGCAGAGCCACGGGCCTGCCATTGAAACCAGTCATCGAAATGGGTGCATCAAAGCTATATCTCTTTCCACCGATCCACATCATGATCGAAGTTCCGATTTTCAATATGGTAAGCTACTCTACGACACTTTCACAGTGGCTGCGTTGCACGGTCAAATTTCTAACTCTCTTAGGAGTACTGCAGAGGAATGCCGTTGTTGCTATTGTCCATAATATCCATCGCATTTTCTTTCATTGAATTACTGAACCGTTGAAGGCAGGTCACAAACGAAACCAGGAAAGATTGGGATTGGGGATCTCAGTACCATTGCTTCTCAACAAAGAACACCGATCAATTTTTTTGTAGAAGTGCAAGACAACGCGTAAACGCATGTGAGGCTGATGGGACATTTCTCTCGAAAGCTTGATACGATGGAACTCGTGCTGCGATATCGACTCTACAATTGATCTACCATCCCCGTCCCTGAAGACCAGTAATCTGATAATTATCAGCCCAACTTCCCGCGCAACAGGAATCAAGAAACCTACTTCAATACATCGGCCAGCCTGTTCGGCGCGTCTCATGGCCGATATGGCGCGTTCTCTGACTGCGTTCGCGAACTCCCCTACATCGTATGGTTGTCTGAAGTGCACCATCGCACTCTTGACAATGGAGTGAGGCCGCAGCGTCTCGTTAGAACGGCATTCAACCAAATCGAGGAATCTATCGAGGTCTCCCCACGACGTGACATCGCATGTGAGTACTTCGAGTTTCGGAAGAAGGAGCCCTCGAGCGGCGAGGTCCAAAATGCTGCAGGATAAGCGCAAGGAGTTCAATTCGCACTCCACGAGATTCGGAGAAATTGCGACGAGGAGATTGTCGAGCTCGACTTCCTGGTCATGGCCGAGTCTTTTCCAAGTCATTTTAAACCTTTTGAGTTTGCACTGCGAACGATTGACCAATGATAGTATGTCATCCTCGATGCGATGACCGGAATTCAGCTCCGTTCCGAATATCTCAAGGGTCTTCAAAGACGGAAGGACAAAAGGACGAAGGAAGTCCGCTGGAAAAAACAACCCCCGCTGAAATGGAAAGTCGAAACGAAATCCAATGGACTGGACCTTGGCATGAAGCACACAATCTGGGCGAAATGATGTGCTGGAAGGTGTGTGCCTTTGCTCAAAGCTTACGCATAATATGCATTTGGTGAGCTTCCGACACTGCGAAAGCAACGCGTAGCATACTTCCGGCGTGGTCCAGGCATCAGTAAGCATAACACGGGTCAGCTGAATCCACGGAAGCTTGAAGGTGTGGAGACGAGCGAGCTGATCATATTTAGAGGAGGGATCACAAATTTTGATGGTGTGCAGTCGCGGGGAACGTGACAGCACAAGCATGTCGTTCAAGACTCCGGTCCGAGGCGGAAGCGCCCAGTTGTGATCTAAATCAACTCGGATGGACTCCAAGGAGTCGAAAGCTAAGGGCGACGATTCAAGGAAACGACGGAGCAAAATATCTGAACTGTTCACGAAGATGTGCGTCAACCGTTTGGAAACGGGAAGTATGATATCTGTGATCGGATTTCTGTCGCCGAGAAGATACTCGCAGCGATACGTTCCCGCTGCGAGCGACACAGTCAAGGTGCGTGTGCCCCGAATGAGTATGTCATGAGCCGCCAATACAATCCTCCTTATCCTCTTCGCCCACTTCCTCTTATCGTTATCACGAGAGAGACGATAGGAAATCGTCACGCAACTCCATATTTCTGGGGTTCGGAGAGCTACCTTCCTCCACCGAGAGCAGACTTGCATCAAGGTCCATGGCGCCGTCGTTGCCTGAGAGTGTGTTGGTGGAAAGGTCAAGGACGTCGGAGCGCAGTAGATGAAAATTTGGGAAAGAAGTTCTGGGGGAAGTGTTTTGTGAGGAGCTATGGCGGCGTCGATCGTCTTGAGCAGCAAAAGGGATTGTGTGGCTGAGAGGAGAAGTTGAATAAGGAGCGGTTGCAGGTCGTATAGCCGAGCAATCTCAATGTCAAGTCTGAGACGATTCAGTTCGTCGAGGAGGAAGTGTCGCATCTCGCGTGTTTGCTGTCGCGTTATATCGTGAAGAATGTAGTCCGGCTTCCATGCCTCGTGTGTTAAAAGACGGGTGAGAGCATTGTGGAGGCGATTGGGTGGAGTCAGTGTCATTGGAGTAAACGTGTGGCCTTGGTGTGGTCGGAAAGGTGCTGAGTACATTATTGACGATTGTGGGTGTTAGCTTAGAATCGTTGGAAGAGCGGAATGCTTCGGTGGCTGTGCCATATAAGAGAGATTCTTCATCTTATCAGCATTGTGATGACACTCGTCACAACACGCTCCAGTGCCCTCGTGCCCAGAAATGGTGGTATAGCCACCGGAAATCTCCACTGGTAAGCTGTCAGGGTCCTCACACGCCGCTAAGAAAGGGAAGATTAGAACGCGTGGACGTTACTCGGAGAAATGAGCTTCACATATGTATCGTAAAACGTATTCCGCTTTGAAAATAAAAGAAGAAATTGGGGGGAATCAATGCAGGATACCGTATTAGCGGTGTGACACCATTGTGGAATACTTCCTCCGAATCCTCGCTGTTGCGGATGAGTTACTGGCTCAAGCAAGGGTCCAAGGGATTTCGATGCCATCAATGCTAAAGTCGGGGTAAGAACGGAGTAAGAACGAGGTGTAGAACGTCGCTACAAAAGCGAGCTCACCTTTCTACACAACTGATCGATTTACCAGTTATAAGGCCACGAACTGTATACCATTGCGGTAGTGGGCCCAGATCAAGGCATCGGACCACAGAGGCTGACATTTACCATCAGTTACATGCGCAAGAACCCGCGTCCATATAGTAGAACCCGTCGCAAAGGATTTCTTATTGTGTTCTTAGTGTGGAAGAAAGTGACAGCGACGGTGTTTCCTGTATAATCAAATTCAACATCTAGTAGGGTGAAAGGACATGTCCGTCTCACTTGGACCCTGCTTAGAAGTCATCTAGAAAGTTGAGCGACTAGACATCTGCACAATGCACATAACCTTCCCTATGAATTATCTCGGGTTCGCTACGCAAAAAAAAAGATCGAAAAGGCACGCGAGAGATAGACAGTCAATGTACGAGGGTGAATGAGAAAGGAGAGCGTACCTTGGATATCCTGCCATCTACCTCCATGTATTTGAAAGTTCTCTTGAGAGCGGAGACCGGGAACACATGTCGTGATGCTGACTCCGGTTCGGCGATAGCTAGAGGAATGCAATGTTAAAAAGCCATGGCCCATGAGTTCGATGTATAGCAAGTACATACCTCATGAACCTCGTTATAAGTGATAACAAGATTTCTTTTGAGCGCGTTGTTGAAGCTGCAGTGAAGAGATCCATGATGACGTAATCGTCGGCAAGCATCATCGCCTCAGATCGCGTCGCACAACTGCTCGGCCTTCACCGACACACATTCTTGACGAACGAACCACTCAGTTCCATCGTCTCGTACCCTTATTCTATCGTTGAATGCTGCCATGAGGCTGCGGACACCTGTGAATTTAACCGGCGCTCTTCTCACCTGGATCACAGAGGCCTTATTAATTATTACGGAGCCCACCTGATCAGGCGGCGGTCCACTGAGGATGCCGTATTTATGGGTACCTTTGTTACCGCTCATCACACCGTATTCACTGGAAACTAGCCGTCAGGAAGGTTTGTATCCCACATAGAGAGCGATGTCCCTTTACCTTCTCTCATCCTGGAGCGTATGACCTATAATTTCGTATCCACTGTCTTGCAGTACTCTGCCATTGAAGGCGTGACAATAACTAAGCTACTTCTCTGATGTGATAATCGCGGACAGCAAACATAGCCAGCTCATTTGAGACGATAGCCTTCTGATCTAACCAGGGCTCCACCCCAAGGGCGGAGTTCTGGGGCGTGTTGACTACTACTCCACCACCGGACCACAAGAAGACGACTTCATGGATGGGAAACATTCTCTCTGTCGTAAGTACATGATGTGGAATTGGATTTTTCGCACGTCACTTAATCCAAGCCCCTTTCCGTCACGACCCTCCACCGTGCGACAGATCATAGCACTCGCGACGTCTATCAGGAATCGTTTCTCAAGGAATGGAATTTGACATGCAACTCAAATTTTTTACGCGCCGGCGGCATGAAAGCTTCTCATGCTCTGCATGGTTCTATGTCATTCTTTGTAATCAGGATATTTCGATTATCATGACTGAAGTCCGTAAATCTGTGATACAGAAGTATGTCTAGGTGAGCATACTGAGTCTCTAAAACGATGGATCACCAACCTCGAATTTCCTCCCCTCTCGTTTTGCGACGTCTCTCACAATTTTAGCTCGCCGCGTCACTTTTTCCCCGTAACCGATCGTTTGATGGGGGGGCCTGAAAAACACACTCGCATCGTCAATAATTGAGAGAGGCTTGGAATCGCGTATGGACCGGCATTCTGCCAAGTCGAGGAACAGCGAAAGACACTCCCATGATGCAATCTCACAAGAGAAACATATGAGTTTGGGGAGCAGTGCTCCGCGGATAGCAAGTTTTAGTGTGATGGAGGAGATCGGCCCCGAGTATACGGTGAGCGAAAGAAGGCTTGGAGACAGACGGAGGAGAACTGGATGAAGGTCAAGATGAACGTTTGGGTTACGATCCTCGTCGTCGTCGCGCTCCCACGAGAAGCTGAAGGCCTCTAATGAACATTCTGAACGACGGATGAATGCTAAGAGGGTGGTTTCCATCGTGTGAGTGGGGCGTAGGTCCGTCACGATGCGAAGAGCCTGTAAAGATGGAAGTATGAGTGATCGAAGGAAGTCCTCCGGTAGAAAAACTGCTTTAGGGGGGTAGTCGAATTGGAGAGAGATGGAATGAATTCCTAGATGGGTGAGAGAAACCCGCTCTGTCGTGTATGGTGAGAGATCGAGGGCCCATCCGGGCTCCATAAAGCTAACAGAGAATTCGCAGTTCGAGAGGTTTGGGCATTGCGAGAAAATTGCATAGCAGGCTGCTGGCGTGATCCAAGCGTCTTGAGCTTTGATCTCCGTCAATTGTATCCACGGCAGCTTGAAAGCATGCAAACGAGAGAGTTGTCCGGGTTTGAAGTATGAATCTGGATCGTTGTTTGTGATAAGCGCAATTCTGCGAAGCTGTGGGGCACTGCGGAGTACCAAGATGTCATTCAATGCAAAGGGTTGAGATGAATGGGAAAGAGCAGAATTGAAATCGAGGGATATGAATTCCAAGGATTCAAATGGTAACGGCGCCGATTGGAGAAAACGAAGAAGCAAGTCGCTGGACCCATCTATCCAGATGCTTTTCAACTGTTTCGAGACTGGTGCTATTATGTCTCTGACAGGATTGGCATGACCAAGGACAACTGCGGGACCGTCGACTTCTCCAATAATCGAAGAATAATCGTCGATAACGAGGGAGACTTTTAATGTTCTCGTCCCTCGAGTTAGGATGTCGTGGGATGCGTTGACGATCTCTTCGATCCTTTCTGCCCAATATTGACGGCTTATCCCGCACCACGGATCATGAGAAATGGTTACATTTCTCCATAGTTCTGGTGTCTTGAGTACAACCTGCCTCCAGCGCGAGCAGACGTGCATCAATGTCCATGGCGTCGTCTGCTTATGCATAGAGAATGGTGATGGTAGTGGTAACGGATGCAATGGTGGGAAGAACAAGGTGTTCTGGCTACAATGAACGAATATGTGGGACAGTATTTCGGGGGGTAGATTTTTGTGGGGAGCGACGGCAATGTTAATATTTTCTACCAGCCAGGTGCATGTGGAATGTAAGAGTTCCAGTTGGCTAAGGTGGCCATGCATTGGCTGGTGGAGATGTGCGGCATTGATAGAGGTATTGAGGAACTCCAACATAACTTGCAGACGTAGGCGCATCACGAGAAATTCCTGCTTCATGGAGTTGCGCAGGATGTAGTCCGTCCTTTGCGGCTCATGCGTCAGAAGGAGTCGAATGAGGTAGAGGAAGTTAGTCGACATGTCGGAGGAGGCTCCGAGGCAATGGTTTCAATGCAGATGGTTCAGAGTCAGGAGTTGTGCAGGCGGTGACAGGACAGTTTCAAAGCCCACATTGAACGGTGGTGTAAACCGAATGTAGTCAATCAGACCGAGAGAAACAAAGTTTTCAGGAACGTGGCCAGGGTAGCGAGGGAAAGTTGAGCACTGCCACCTCGGAAAAACGCCCGAATCACATCCCGAGAATTCGGCAATGATCACAGCATATCCATGCACACGTACAATGCATCTCCCCGCGGGAAGTTGCTGCCGGGTTATACCATACCGAAATTAGCCTTCTTCGGAAATGGCGGCGACTTAGAGAGCTTACAACAAGATGTGCAACATTAACGCCATCAGACCGAATGGACAGGGAACGGGTGGAATCTTTACCGCCTGCTGAGCACTTCTTCGTTGTCACCGCAGACGAAGGGTTGGACTTTGTCCAGTATTCAATGGCTAGCGCATTATGTCGATAGTGAGAATGGATTTGGACGGTTATTTAAGACATCAACTCACCACGGTGAGCGTAGCCCGTGATTCTTGAGATAATGGTCGGGACGCTTGACGTACGTGATTAGAATCATAAGAATAGCCTTTAAGGATTGAGCGGCCCCGTCATGGACACCTTGGCATTCAATGTCAGCTCTGAATAGATAGGGTTATTGAGTAGGAGACCTACCGCGACAGACATTATCCGTTCCCATCTTAGTGCGGACGAAATTAACATAGGCTTGTTTCCGGATCTTTTTACTTAAGTGACCAAATGATTGTGAAAAGCAGGTTAGTTCAGCAAAGGAAAGGCTGACCTTGGCTGACCATAGGTGTATAGGGGAAGTGGACTGCCGGAGAAGATGAGTTTTATAGAAAGAAGTGATCATGGGGTGCACAACTCGCAGGGAAATTCTCTCTGAGGGAAATGCGAGCCAAACTGCAGAGGGATCCTAAATTGAACGGGGACATCCAAAGCGAATTTTGAGCCGGACAAACCTCCAGGAGAATGCCTAGAAGTCACAAACGTGCGTCCAGGGTACAGGATCAACTGAGATCTGACATTCGAGATGATGAACTCGCTACGCTGTTCCATCCGCATCAATAGAGATGTCAGGAGACTCGATGAGCAAGAAGAGACACAGTTTACACTCCAAGGAAACCTGTGTGGATGGAGGCATTTGCTGGAGCAATAAATTGGGTTGAGAGGATGATTGCGTATTTTAAACTACCACTGGGTGAACGTACCAGGTGCCGTTACGCCTGCCAAAGCGAACGCACTGAGTCGCATGTCAGCATCAGTCGTGAAGTCCTGGAACAAGGTGTTGGCAAGGAACGGTCAACACGATCCAGTTCCTAAAGTACTCGAATCCATACCTGCGGCGAAATACAACCACAACTTCTTTTCTAGAGTCATCGCAGGTAGTAGAACCTTGAATATCAGTCTTACTATTGGAAATCTGCTCGATGTGAGTTCAAGTCAAACAATGCGATGATGGAGGTCAGGCAAGACGGTGTTTACCCTACCGATAAGAGTGTTGCCGTTCGTGTTCGCACAAGAGGCCGTACGCAGACGATGCATCTTTCGTCCTGCCCATTGAGATGGATGAAGGGAAGGAGAAGATGTATTCATGCATACTGAAAGTATTAGACTAAGTCATTACGAAGTTCTGGCATATAAATTTCAGTGCGAAGAATGGAAGCAAGAGAGACGTAACGAACGAGATGACACCAATCTTCTCTCATATTCGAGAGTAGGTCCACCAGTCCTGAAGGCATATATGACACGCGGATGTTGATCAATGTCGAAATGTACAAAAGAAGCCACGGTAGATGCATTCTGGGCGTCGAATGTCCAGGAGCAGAGGAAACCCGGGATTCCGAATTAGACCCTGTTCTGTTGGCCTTCATACCATCCTCACTGTAGCATGTCGTTGATGAGAGGCGTCGAGACTCACCGCATGGGCAGCATAGTCATATACGCGCTGTAAAAAAGCGGTTATGTCTACGGCCACGGCTGCATTTGCGAGGGTTGCGAGGCTGTGCAGCAAACTCTTGATTTACGCATGTGCTCGCACGATTCCTGAATTCAAATTTCGCTATAATCCGATGTGGGACTGTCATTGTCAAACAGGATTCATCTCTACGCACCTCCATGCTGCACACATGTCGAGAACCGCCAACTTGAACAAGCGGGGGAACTTGCGATATGGTTGGAACTTGGTGATGGCAGAAGGCGAAGCGGCATGACGGGCCGACATCTTCCCGTCACGTGCAGATGTATGCGTCACGAACGTTCAATAGGAATTGCGCAAATTTGTTCTTGTTCTCCCCCTCCCATACGGTCTAAATCTAAGTATCAAAGGTGAGGTCTATGCATGCAGATTGTTGTCTACTCTTGGAATCTGAATTTATCTTGGCTCTTAGATCTGTTTGTTTTCGGTCTCGTTCAAGTTACCTTGAGACACTGTCCAACTCTTTCAAGTTTCAACTTCGCATTGAGTTCAAACTATCCAAACATTTAGAGGTCCCGATGGCCTGCTGTATTTCTGTCTTCAAAGCGGCTTCTATCTCTGGTCGACCCACCATTCTAGTATGCTCAGAACTCACGAAGTAAAACCCTCCTGCTGAAGTTCTTGCCCATGGGACGAGAAGAAGTCCTGCAGGTGCGCTGACATCATACTCAGTCATTCATAAGGCAATTCTATTATGCGAAGCGTCGGTCATAACGTGCAAAGTCTGCGCGCAAGTGCTCGTACTTGTTGAGATTCCGCAGGCCTCATACTTCGTCTAGCGGGAAATCGGCCGGCCTCGACAGAGAAGGGAGGAGATACTTGGGCGCCAAATTGCGGATATCTGACTCCTTGTAAAGATTCGCTCGACCCGGCCCTAGTCGGTTCCCACTTTGTCTTTCTCCTTGTCACATTCATCCTCTCCGTCGTCTGAACTTGACCTCTGGAGTACACTCAGTATCTCCTCGACTTCCCAGATAGCAAGCAGCCCACTCGGGAAATCTGTCCCATAGTCGCCGACGCAGATTATGCGATCACCTGCCCATCAGGTTGGAAGATTACTTTCTGACGTGACGTAGTCGGGTTTTGAGTAAAGTCTGTACGGATTGCGTGGGACGACGAGGTGCCCGAGTTCAGCTCCTGCACCTGCTGCACGGCTCTCGGTGAGCTCGCCCATACCATAAAGGCATTCGCATTTGTCGATATTGATGATTTGCCAGTATTTACCCTCGATATCGTTGGGATACAAAAGTGGGTGGTTTAAGAATCAACCTTGGCTTGATTGAGCATCTGTATATGTATATTTCATGGTTATGAGGTGCGTTAAAACGTGCTGACCGTCTTGCTAAAGCACAGTGACGTACATTCAGTCCACAACGTTTATCAGTACTCCCTATAGTTCCTTTTCCTTGAGATGCTCTGAGTTCACATCTTATCTTTTGATCTAATCGTCCCATTACAGGGGTTTCCGTTTGATCGATACTCTTTCATTTTATTCAACCCCAAAACTCAGTCAGAGCTGATCGCCTTTTTCATAGTAAGAAGGCCTCATGAACAACTTTGACGCAGGAGTTGCAGGGCTTGTAGAGGACGGTGAGGACGGACGATTGTGCAACGCCAAGCGCCACGTGGATCAGTGATCGGCACGGGCGCCAAACTGCCAGCCAGGTGGCGTGCCTGCTCCTTCCTCTGCATTCTCCTTGCACACCGGCACCTCGTGTTCTGCATGAGGGCTCTGACTCGCACTTGCGCGTGGAAATATACATGGACCTACGTTCCAGACACTTTGGTCATCTAATTTCAACGATCCTCTTGCGATAATCATCCCATACAAGTCCACGACTTTTCGGAAAATCTTTCTTAAATCAATCACCGGACCTCGCATTAGACGCCAGCGGAGTTGGGTATAGGGCTTTCTGTTGTGGATGAATGACCTATGTGCGTTCCATCAAAGTTCCCCTTCCAGAACTTTGCTCAAAGTGCCTTCTTCACAGTGCATCTCCTCATCGGCTTGTCGGAGAATCACACTTGAGATCACTACACCGCGACACGTTCCCTTACAGGCCTCGATTATCATCTCGATTTCATCGATAGCCTTTACGATAAGCTTCCTCTCCGAGGTTCCCTCTTTTTGTGCTCCACCTCAAGTCGACTCTTTTGTGCCAAATTCGAACAAAAAACCGCGGTATTGTACCGCCTCGCGACCCAATCGGGATAGTCCTTGTTGTATCAAGGTCGCACAACCAACAAAAGAAAACGCAGAACGTTTTGTTGGACAACAAAGTGAGGCGATGGGACAATCTGCATAATGGGGATATGCTGATCGAAACTTGTTCTCTTTCGGTCCTCAGATCACAAATGTCAGAACAGTTCAAGTCCCGCCGACAAGCCCCGCCGCGTGGGCAAGTACGCCCACAGACACATACACTGACAAGCAACCTGCTGGGTTATAGCTTGTGCATCGAGGATACGATGCGTCTCCGACTCCCCCACCTCCTTTACTGGCCCCCACTTCCCTTTCCAATGGCCCACGAGTCAGAAAACGCCACCCAAGAAATACACGGCACAACCCAGGAGGAGGAGGCACAGAAGTACGTGACATTCCCTCCGAGTGTCTATAAAGATCTTATCTAATCCACGCACTCAATTTCAGAAACGAACTCCTCTCTACCCTCCCTCTTTACCCCGATTACCTCATCGAACGACTCGATGATGAGTTACCCGGCATCCGCGACGACTTTGACCCCGAGATTCACGAGTTCGACTTCTCGTTCGTGCCGAACGACGAGGGATGTCTCCTGGACAGGTGCTGGGCGCAGCTCGGCTACTATGGAGAAGAAGAGGCATCCGTCATGGAATCCGACCTTCCCATCGCGTCATCGACGCCATCGCAGTCAATCCTGTTTTCCAGCCCGACGTCCTCAACCTCCGACGAAGACGACGGTGCACAACGCTTCGTTGATTGTGTGCGATCGAATGTAGATGCCTTCAAGCTTCCCGTACACGGCTCCAGTCAGGATGCGGAGGCGGATTCATCCAGCACGCCCGGTCTGTCTCCCACCACGACCCTCCCCTCGGCATTCTCCACCCCGGCAACGACCACGCCCCCGTCACTCTCCTCCGCCCCGCTCAATCCCCGCGTGTGGTCAACGGGTGACACAGGGTACCCAGGCCAAGCTGGAGGCAGTGGAGGACGTGTTGGAGGTGGAGGTGGAGGCGGCAGTAGTTCCCATTCCCAACCCTCGAGACACTCCTACAGTCACTCGATCGACACCAACGTCGCATCCGGGTCCGGTTCCACGTCACCCACCAGATCCTCCCGTACCGTCCGCCGCCGTAATGACCGTCCCTCACCATACCCCTCACCCACACTTCGCCGCCACGATCGTTCCCGCACGGGTTCCCCATTCTCTCCTGTATCCCCACTCAGCCGACGCAGTAGGAGCCCTTCGTATGCTGGCACACCACCCCATACCGGGTCTTACATGTCCGATGGGTATTCCTACTCCTCATCGTCGTCTGGGTCGGAACCTCCGCCCACGCGCCGTGCGTACGGAACATTCTCACCTGCGACGTGGTCCGAGCCAACGCAGCATCTTACGCGGCGAGATCCTGTGGTCACCCCACCCCACCACCACAGCAGCCACACGGTGCACCATCGACATTCCCACTCGTATTCGCATCCCCCGCACCACGAGTCCTACTCGCACCATCACATGCATCCTACTTCGTACCACCACCATCAGCCACCGCTACCCCCGCTACAGCAGATGGCTGCGCCCCGCGTCATCATCTCTGGACCAGATTACCACCCGTCTTTACAGCGGTCTTCCCCTGGAGCGGTATACCGTCATCGGCCGGGATCTAAAGCTGCTGCTGCCAGCCGTACTTCTTCATCCAAAGCCCCTTATCACCAGTATCACCATCATCACCACCAGCACCTCCCGATCCCCTCATCATCTCATTTCGCATCGTCTTCCTCTTTGTCGTCATCTTCAAACCGTCGCCCACGCTCATCGTTTTCCTCAGAATCGAAGCGGAAGCCGGGCTTTGTGCGCCCATCACCGTCGTCTGCGTCATCTTCGCGTTCCCACTCTCGAAGGATGAGCATGTCTATGGACGAGGAGGAGGGAGAGTATATAGGCATGGATGTGGATGATAGACGGAGTGTGGAGAGCGAGGATGAGGATAGTCAGAGTGACGAGGAAGACAGTTATGAGTATGATGATGACGACGACGACGAAGAGGATGACTACCGTCCAGCACGGCGTACGCTTTCACCGCCGAAGCCGTCATCATCATCGAAGCCGAGCTCCTCCTCATCGTCATTGTCGACCTCCAGGCCATCTATGACATATTCCTCCTCCGCTACATCAACTTCAAAAGCTGCTGCAGCCGCCTCACCCAAAACGCCCACCAAGCCGAAATCCACCAAACCCAAAACAAAGCAAAAACAAAAACAAAAACCCGGCACCGCCTCCACCCCGCCCACGCCACGCGCACCCAAGTCCCAGGTCATGGACGTCGCCGGCGCCAAGTTCCCCATATCCGAGCTCGAACTGTTCGCACAGACACGCGAGGGCGGGCGTTGGCACTGTGGTGTACCTACGTGTCCTGAGGGGTTCAGCCGCACAGGCGACGTCCGCAGGCATATGCTTACGGCCCACAGGAACGAGGTGCGTGCGGCGGGCGGGGATCTGCCGGAATGGCTGTGTGGAGAGTGTGGGCGGGGATTGTCGAGGAGGGATGCGTTGAAGCGGCATATCGAGAAGTTCCATCCAGGGAGCAGATTTTTGGATGAGTTTTTGGCTGATGGGGAGCAAGGGGGAGGGGGGAGGGGTGGGAGGAGGAGGGGAGGTGTTCCTGGGGAGATTGTGATGGAGACGGGGACGAAGACGAAAGGGAAGGGGAAAGCGAGTGGGAAGGGAGCGAGTGCGCTGGGGAAGAATACGAAGACGGGGATGGGGGCGGGGAGGAAGGAGAAGAAGATGGATGTGGATGATGAGGACGAGATTAAGGTCAAGGAGGAAGAGGAGGAGGATGAGCTGGATGAGCTTGACGAGGATTGATCGATGCTTTATTTGGAAGGAATGTTCCAATCGTTGCACCTCGCATCCGCTTCGCTTCTTGTGGGAGCTCTGTCCCACTCCCTGCATTCCGCCATCGATGTCTTGTGATCAGCATGATACAATGGCCTCTTCGCCTACAGCAAGTCCTCGACATCCGCAATCGTATTCTTCCTCGCATTCATGACTTCAAATCCAGTTCAGGCTATAGATCTCCCATCATCTCATATGCATCGGTCGCACGATCTCGTTTTCCATCTATTCCACCTCATCTAATCGTCACGTCATATTCCTCCTCAACTCAATTCTATCTGCACTCCATTCTCCCTAAGATGACCGGCTTACACGCTGTCCTCTGTTTTGAACAACTTACACATTAACCGTGGACATGTTTCTTACTTTCTCTCTCTCATCATACAGACATACTTACACTTGTGACTACATGCTACGACATACAACAACAACATACCCCTCTTCAGTCCCCTTTGTTTTATGGGATGTTTCCTGCAATTACACTCGCAATTGTATCCGTATTCCTTTTTCCTTGTCGAATTCGTTATTGGTTTGAGCATACGTTATCGGCGCGACCAAGCAACGACTTCCTGGCGAGGCTTCAAAACTTCACCCGCGTGCGAGAAAACACACATTCTAAATGACTTGGGCAAGTTGATAGCAAGATTGGTACCGATAAGCTGAAATGCAGATGTGTTGAAGACAACTACACTTTGGGACTTCAGTTGGTCACCAGCGATCAACCCCAGAACAAGCGGCAAACGACAACGCGATGGATGTGGTATCGATATATACACATTAAAGTTTAGCAATTTTTACATTCTACAAGGAAAACAACAACATCAGAACGAGGCACTGACAAGGATAGATAGAGAAGACAATAGAGGATATAGTTCCTGTGTGTCCGAAATCTAGAGCGTAGTTCCTCCATATATGTGAGGTGGGACATGAATATATATGATCCACGTGCGTGAACGAGCGGATGCACGAGCCGTTTGCAGGTCGATGGTGAATACGGTGGGTCGTGGGTATCAGGAGGGTGAACGAGCAGCAGCTATGGTTTTTTCTTATTCCGCAGCGCATCGAGCGCAGCGTGTGTTCGCATATGGAGCGCACTTTCCATGCTATATTTCCCCTAAATACGGATACGGCATCAAGCATCAGAAGAGCAGAGAAGAAAAGCTTGAAAGAGGAATCCTACCTTGCGGCCGGACGGCCCAACCTCGAGCGGTTTCCCTGAAAGCACGAGCTCAAACTCCCGCTTCGCGCCTTCCTCATCACCTTGACACGCCAGCAGCCGTCCGAGCTCGTAGTCTACGGGGTAAAAAAATGTTCATGAGTCACACCTCAGCTAAGCAAAGAACGAACAAAACAGAAACGTTTAAAGAAAAAAGGACTCAGGCAATGAAAATGCCGGAGAAAATTCACAAACCAACGACCAACGTCGAACAAAGAAAAATTGATGGATCAAAGGAAACCGAACGTACGTGCATGGTAAACCAAATGATGGTCCAGCTCGATCCGGGGGCCATACTCAAACACAGCTTTGAAAGCACGAACAGCACCTTTCTCCGCGTCCTCCTTTGAGATGTCTTCAGAAAGGGCGGAGTCGGTGGGGTCGGGGACGGCGTCGGGGTCCTGTGGGTGGGAATGTTAGTTAGGGTGATGTAGGCTGGGAAGGGGAAGAGGAAAAGGGATAGGAAGGGATGAAAGGGATTGAGGACTGCGTGGGAAATAACGACGATGAGAATAACTTGTAAGGAAGTACGGGGGGATAGAAGGAATTAAAACTAGAAGAAAAGGAAGCGAAGACCTTAACACTCACAGGATACGCAACGTATCTCAAACAAACCCCCTCCAAAAACTTCGCAAGGCACAAATCATCCCAATACTCATGCGCACCGGCCTCATACGCCTCTATGCCCTCCTTCTTCCCCTTTCCCTTCTCCCCACCCGTCCCTTTCTCCCCCTTCTGGCCAAACACACCCGACGCCACATCGACATCACCGTACCGCCCCAGCCGCCCCAGCACCTCGTACACCTGCGGTAGCATCTTGCCCACAATCACGCCGCGCGGGGCATGCGCGATCGCCTGGAAGAGGTACGCGACCTCGAGCGCGGGCAGCGCGAGGCGGTTCTTCTGCGTAGTGTATTTGCGGGCTTTGCGGGCTACGAATTTCTGTGGGGTGGGAGGTTTAGTTTGTTGCGTTTTGGCAAGATGAGGGCGTGTGTAAAGGTGAAGAAGCGGTTGGGTCAGACGGGGGAAGTAGAGGGTGGAGTGGGGACCAAAAATGAAAAGAACGAGAGAAAGGAAATAGAGGAAAAGAAACACACCTCGAGCGGAATACTCTTCCCGGCGATCTTCTGCCTCAGGACTGGCACTTTCGCCATCAACTCCGCCGCCTCCTTCGCCCTCCCCTCCCTCTTTGTCTCCCTTTCCTTCTCATCGGTAAGGGCGTTTTCCGTGTCCCATTCTTCCAGGAGACACACGGCAAGGCCGTACGAGTAGATGCTTTTCGACCACTAGATGAGGTGACAGGATGTGGTGAGTTTGTGGAAGAGGATACCGAGGGGAAAACTTTACCGTAGCCTCCTGCTCTAACACTCTCCAACACGCCGCACTTCCACCTACCTCCATCCTCTTCTCCTCCTTATCACCCTCCTTCCCCTCCTCCTCACCCTCCTTCTCGCCCCTAACACTGTCGTCTATCACCCCCTCGCCAACCTCCCACAACGCCAACCGTGCCACCGCAATCTCCCAGAAACTAATATGGTGCAAGTTCCGATACTGCCTCTGCGACTCCATCGCGAGCGTGTAGTAGTGGATAGCCTGCCGGGGCTGGGAGCGTTGGAGTGCCAGGCGGCCGGCGCCAAAGAGGAAGAACACACCTGGGGAATGTGAGTATGATTAATGCACCCGGAAAAAGACACATACCATTTGGATACCGCTTCAAATTCCACTCAAGCACACGCGCAGCGATACCTATGTCCACGCACTCGACTGTAAAGCTCGACAGCACCAGGTGAAAGATGAGCAGCGCCATATCACATATCGTGCGGCGCAGACCCTCCTCCGCTGTCCCAATCGTTGGTTCCCGTGCTCCTTCTCCCTCTCCTTCTCCCTCGCCTTCATCGAACTCACCATCCCACCCCCCAGCCCTCATCAACAACTCCAACCCGACTCTCCGATCGCCCTTGTACCCAAATAGCTCGACCAGCGTCGCGAGCTTGCCCGGCATGAGCGATAGGACGATGTTGCACATCCCGACGCCGAGGTACACGCCAGACCGGAAGTGTGGGTCGATCGACGGGTCCTGGATGCGTGGGTTTTTTGTGCGTGTGGTGGACTTGGAGGAGAGGGGGATCGGGGATCGGGGTGTGGGGAGTGAGGATTTGGGCGTGGTAGGTGAGGTGGGTGTGAAACCGGTAGCTATGATGGGGCGTGCAGAGGAAGGAGGCGTGGATCTGCCAGCTTCTGTTCGAGCCGACGTCGATGAGGCGAAAGAGGTTGTGGACGTCGAAGTGGACGAGGACGAGGCAGTGCTGGTGTAGGAGTACGACGAGATGCTGCTGAAGGACGAGGTGGTGGATGATGCAGGGGAAGGTGGGACCGAGCGCAGTGATGCGGCGTAGGCGGCATCGGCGTCGTCAATAAAGGCACCGAGCTGACGGTATATTGAGATCGTGGTACGCATGTTGAGGCTGGCAGCATTAGTTAGTTAGGATGTGTAGTGTACGGTGATGAATACGCACGCTTCTTTGATAAAAGCAAGCCAGTCGCCAGAATACACGATACCGAGCAGCGCCTGCATGAATGTCAGTGGGGAAAGCACAAGACGAGAGCGCTCCGTACCTTTTCGAACAAAGTCTCTGCATACACCAGCTCGGCATGGCGCTCGACGTCGGACATGCTCTTGATGAACGCAACGCCGCTCGAATGGCCCAAGCCCGCCGTGCCCAATATCGATCCAAAGAACCCTGCCTTTTTGCGATGCTGCGAGGCAACATAGTTTCCCTGTCTCGTGTGGTTAATCGCAGACAGCAAGTCCTGTTCACAATCATTCATTCGGATCAGTTTACTCTATATCAATTTATTTCCACTCACCTCGTCCGCATACGACATTAGCCCCTTCACACATTGAATAAGCCCATACCCCGTCGCAAAATAGAGCCGCTCCTTCTTCTCGTCGCTTCTATGGCAGTACTCCTCGCTCTCCACCATCTTCGAAGCAAGAAACAGCTCCAGTGCATAGCTGATCCCAGGCAGGTCACCCAACGCTTCGCGCGGCGTATACACCGACTTGACCGGCGGCGGCGACGAGTAGATCGTGCTCCACGATGGCTGCGGTACCTCTTCTGCCATTATTTCCTGGATATCTCGACAAGAACGATTTATCAGGAGAACCAGAACAGCACCCGTCGTCGTCGTGGATAATGGAAAAGAGATCTGCTGCCCTGTCAGTAATCTATCTATATATTAAATGGAAGTCATTTTCTCCCACGAGACAAAAAGCTTTCTCATTGGCTGCGAGACAAACGACAAAAACTGAAGACTGATTGGCTGGTGTTTGTCTTTGAACAAACAACGCGGTCGCTGCTCATTACATCGTCCACGTACTCACTGAATGTTCTGGAAACACTTTGCAAACACTCACGAAATGTTCGGCGTGTCATCGAACTTTCTAGATAGCACCGCTCAATGGTACAAAGTGCCCGCTCACCTCGCCACTTCTTCAGCACAGAGGAGCAATATGCACACGTTGCTCGATCTGGGCTGGATTGTCAGCGCCGAACGGTCAAGCTGCCCACGAGTTGGCATCCTTGGAGTAGTTGGGTAGATTCTAGCATCCTGGTAAGTGAGTTTACGCTTCTTGGAAATGTTCGATGTACTGATTGTAAACAAGATGATTTGGCTATCGTAACTGGAAGCGGCGTTCGCGATTACTCGAGGTGATAAATCTCATGGGGTGGACAACTCATGGCTCCCTGGTATGTGCATTGCACTCTCCTACCGATGTTCCTCTGATGTAGAGAGAAGAAACCAAATCTCGACACGCGCCCAGGCCCCAGCACACCAAGGAATGGTCCCGACGGACGGCGGACCGCTCGCCATAGCCCATCAGATGGGAGTAATGACGATCAAGTAGGGAAGAGTGCGGTTTATGCCTACATATCTATTTGGTGAGTGCGGCAATGTGTTGGATGTGGTCAGTGGACTAATACCACCTAAAGTTGATGCGACGATGGAGGTATACCCGCAAGCCAAGACACTGTTGAGTCTAGCAGCGACAATGATCTTGCCAATGACTCGAGCTGTCCGGCATTACCTGCAGCTGCTAGATGAACCTTAGACGACACAATAAAGCAGTAAATGATATATATCTCACGGGCTACTGCTGCTGGAGAAGCTGGGAGACTGAACCGTGGTTCGTCCTTGCTCGGGCGTGCATCAGAGGCACCAGGGATATTCAAGGTATGTCGTTGCTTGCTTTTTATCGGTGTCCACCACCAACTCCCTCCATGTGCAGCCATGCTGAGGCTCCATGGCATGGTCAGGAGGCTATACCACCAGTGCTGCATGTCCTCGCCAGTTGTTGTCATTGCATATGTTCAGATCATGACCTGGGGTAGTGAGTCGGGTGGAACAGAATGCCACGAAGCCACTCAATGCAGTGCCGCGCCACCGCGCGGCGCTGCGTTGGTGGGGAGTGGCATCGTTGTTGAACTTCTAGATGAGTGTATCTATCATACATTGATAACTAGATTTTATCATAGTATGAGTAGTAGGCTATTGATAGCATTTCACTAGTAGTCGCGTTAAGGGCAAAAATACAAACTTGCGTCATCACGACAACAATTTACACATCTTCACTTCTGATATTTTGAAACATCTCGCCGTGCGTAGCACGGGTCACTGCTAGTTATATTAAATGAACTGGGTTTCTTGGCAAAAGACAAACCGTTTATACCACGTGATCTGGCTGACTCCACGTTGCTGACTGTCGTTGCTAAGTGCTCTCCATGTTCAACGTTCAACAGCGTTCAACCTCCTCCGATGAACGTGGCGATCTTAACCTCCACCGTGGCCAACACCACAGTACACATTTATCATGCACCGCTCTCTCCATACTCGAACTTCTGGGCCATTTCGCGATGTGGGAAGATGTTCCGTGCTCGCGGTTCTCAACGATCGCGCCGAACATTCTGGCACACTTACTCTCTTTCCCGACATGGATGTCGAACTTTCTAGATGAAACCGCTAACAGGTATAAAGGGAAGGCTGAGTCGTGGTGTGCCCGCAGGCTCCAGCAGAGCTGAGCAAGGTTCCAGGTTGTTGGAACACCTTGCTCGACCTGCTACGCTGTACTGTAATGACACTATAAACCGCGACATCCAGGTAAGTACGTGCGCTGTTGACAGCCTTAATTCTGATACGAGATGACAGGTTGTGTTTGATGTCATGACTGAACATGGAACGCGCGCAGCATCTACAACCTGTGGTGTTGAGAGCCCTTTCGTTGCAAGGTAAATTGTAACATTTAGGTGAGTGTTACTTCACATTTTGCCAGTAATTTCAATGTTTTCTTAGCAAGTGAGATGCACAGTTTGTGCAATTGGACAGGAAAGGTAACGGCTCACACTGCAAACAGTGCCTCGCGAGCGGTGTTCGATATCACTGCCGCGGTACACTCCACTGCCAGATTTCGCCATGATTTGTGCATGTCGCCAAACCGGGAATCGAAAGAGAGGGGGAGTTGGGGCGGGCACGGGTATCACATCTGCGAGGGGCTCTCCTCCACATCTGTTCTGCATGGGAAAGGAGGTATTCACAGCAACAGGAATTGCATACTGTTATCTCGAGAATACCCAGTAGCACGGGGCCCCTACGAGGAGCCAACCTTTGGTTGGCGACGAGTGGGGGCCCAATTGATTCATGTTCAGATCAGACGAAACCCCTCTGAAGCTTCGACAGAGGTTCAAATCAGTTCTACGGGATCTTGGATGGCCACTGTGCCACCATGGCTGCATCACATGCTTATAATCGGAGTTCTCTGCTCCTTCTACTGTCATCGTTTCGCCCGTGCGTAGCACGGGTAACGCGGCTCGTTGTCAATGATGTGATGACACATGTGGATTATAAAATGTCAGCACCGCCACCGTTATCTTTCATTACTCTAATCTCGAATGAGTTTTCATCCTTCTTCTTCAACTACATCACTACGACTGGAATCTCACGGAAGGCCATTGCTATATTCGCTGATTATGCCAAACCAGATAATCTTTTAACGCGAATTTTCATGCGTCATCGAGATTCGAGCCCGGCAATTCATTCCTTCAAGTTTGTCCTTGATCATGTTGTGATCATGTTTTCCTCCTTCGGCGCTCTGAGCTGATATCACGTACCATACTTATGGCACCGTTTCCGGCTAAAATGAAGATTCGACATCTAACCCGGACCTAGAGAAACTTTGAAACCCAATAGCCTCCCTCGTTCGTTACGCTTTGGATATACTTATCACCACGGACAACTCGGCGTAAAAGGATTGACCCGCTCACTGGCACAATGGCCTGTCCATATTATCAGTCGCTCCAAGCACACCACCAGACCTCGTCGTACTCATCCTATTTCCTCTCTTACTTGCATCCATCGCCTACATATGGCACTCATAAAATCTGGGATCGTTCTGTTTCTCTCCTTCGCGCTGCGCCTCATGGCCTGGACGCGCTGTTTCTAGTTGAAATAATTTTGCGCGGAAGAGATAGAAGTATAGCCCGGCTTCAAGTTAAACTGGGGTCCCCGACGCTCGGAATCATTAGCTGGGCTTTTCACTCCTGGTCGGCGTGCTTCCAAACTCTCGCCTGCACTGGCAATGTTTATACATCTGTCTTATATGTATGTCAGCCTTCACTGCGCACAGTCGGATATTCTCCTCTGCAATCTGAGCATATCATGCGATGATGTAGACACCCTCGGTTATCCACAGGAAGGGACTCATAATTGATCTTTTTCCTGTCGCAGAACGGTACCTCTCACTTGAACAATACAGGTAAGTACCATCAGGTTTCGTAACGTGATATGTGTATCACTGGCTTCACTGGCTTCACGCAGATACGACAGGACAAACGACACACCACCCCCATGCACATGCCAAGGTGTAGACTACTCTCGATAGAGCGCTGAATCCTATCCGTCCACATTACTAACGTGACGGAAACGCTCGGTTTGCCGGGGTCATCATTTTCCGCCGGGTACCGCCTTTACTGTGACTGTTTCGACCTTCCTTCTCTTTTCGGACTGTGAAAGTGAGATATATGAGGAGGTGGCCAAACGCATCGGCAACATGACAGCCTTGTACCTTTACATTGGTCTGCGAAAAGAAATGGGTGAGTGAGCAAATTAAATGCTAGGTGACAATATTTATTGGCTTACCCATTGAAAGTCCATCGGATCATTGGTCTAAGGAGGGACATATGTCAGCTGGAAATCGGACGACTAGCTCATCCCGCTGGCTCTTACACCGCTGGCCTTTTCCCCGCTGGCTCTTGCATGCGGCGGTGGTGGCGGTGGTGTCTTGGGGCGGTTCGTCTGCGGAGGATAGACGTCAGTGGGTACATTGTATGATAATTCATAAATATTGTTGGCTTACATATTCGAAGTCCATCATCTCACCGTTCTGCTGAAAAGGGATAAATGTCAGCCGGAAATCGGGCGGCCACTTAACCCGCTGGTTCTTACCCCGCTGACTCTTACATGCGGCGGCGGCGGCGGTGGGGTCTTGGGGCGGTTCGTCTGCGGGAGGATAGACATCAGTGGGTACATTGAATGATAATTTGTAAAGCTTGTTAGCTTACATATTCGAAGTCCATCATCTCACCGTTCTGCTGAAAAGGGATAAATGTCAGCTGGACATCGGGCGGCCACTGAACCCGCTGGTTCTTACAGGGGGTGGGTTCTTGGGACGCTCTTTGTCCTATTTGAACATCAGTAATTGCACGCCTAACAGCAGCACAACGGCCCGGCGCACTAGGTCGATGGGAGAACCTTGTCCCTGCTTCTTCTGCTTGGGGCTCTGGTGGGTCGGACATCAATGGGTGAAAAATCAATTGGTGAAAACCTTGGCAGATGAGAGCGTACATCTTCAGAAGTGCTCGCGCCGGCTGGAACAAACTGCAGACCTATGAGTAAGTGAAAGAAGGTGAGAACCAAAAAGTCTACCACACTTGGGAAAAGGTTTGTACTTTGAGGCCGTTGGGCGCCGCGTGCAGCGAGGCCGTTATATTCCTCCATGGCCAGAGTGCGCCTCTCAACCGCGGCATAGAGGGCGTCAAGAATATCGCGAGCTTCGACCGCGGAGAAGGGTTCGGTGCTCACACCTCGCTCATTGATATAGTCATCATAGGACTGTGCCAGTGCGGCTGGCGTGGCGAGAAGAGCAAGGAAGGCAAAGAAAGAGGAGCGACGCATTTAGTAAAGCCTTTGGTGGGAGAATAGACCAGCTGTTTCTGAGGAGTCAGGGTGAGAGGAGTTGGCTTTTATACACAATTAAGCGTAGTAGCACAACGCCGTGGAGTCGAGATCGGTCTTGCACACCGAGCAGTTTCATGATCTGTATGGTGATCGAAGACACCAGAACTCGAGAATTCCTGGTATTTGCATAGACTCCGGAAATCTCGCAGAAGGGAGTTTCCCGTAGGCCCATAGCAGGTAATGCACCTCACTTACAACATACAACATAACATCCACTGTTTTATTCTGGGCGCATCCCAAGCCTTCGTGTTTCCAAGTATGATCTGAGTTCCGAGTACTCCGGAAGCTGTAAGGTACAAACTGCGTTCGCTACTAGTATCGCAAACACTCGCACTCGGAGGGGATGTCCGAGGGACTCAAACATATATTTATTTCAAAAAGCTCCATCAGTTTTCCGTTACTTTGGTCGACATGCCGGCAACGCACCTGATGGACATACGCTAAGCGCTGAGCGCTGAGGACGAGTGTGGGGAGACTATGTAACTTGAATACGCCCTACATTCACGAAGTGTTTGAACTGGTGTTGATGTCATCGCAATTTCGGTCTTCCTCATCCGAGTCAAGCTAACCGCGCTCTGGAGTTCCCTGCAATTATGAGTAAAAAAAAAATAGTGCGTGACGTTCATCGAAGTCCTTGAGCCTTGATCAGCTACTGGTAACTGTATACCAGTCATCTCCTTTCCGCTGGGGTGGCGGGTTTTCGCGTTGTGCTGTCGTTCAACTCTTGTCTACGTTGGCTAGGGTTTCAATCTCAGCGGTGCATCATGATCAGTTTTGTCCGAAGAGCTAAATAATCATCGAGAAAAATGCCCACACTCCGCGTTTCAACTGCATTTTCCTAGTTATGCAAAAGCTGCTGACAGGAAGCAAAGAAAGGTATCATATAACCATGCTTGCTGGTTCTACTTTTTTGGATGCCCATATGCATCATAACCTTGGTTCTTCATATCGAAATTAGAGTTAGTTTGAACTGGGACAACTAACACCAATGAGTGCTTACCGAGTGTGTCCAACTATTTCCCCTCCTTGGAGGCTTAAAACGCAGACAAATCAGCAAATAATCGGATGATTAACGATGGTGATGGTATCCTACCGGCCGCCTCGTATCCTCACGAGGGATGGGCTGGAACAAGTCAATGGATAATTGGGTAACTAGCTGTGGCGCTTTCTTACCGATGGCACCAAAGTCCCTGGTTTCCGGCCTTGTGACTGGCCTCGCTGATCATCTTTCTGCGCCGAAGTCCCTGGAGACCGGTTCTGGAAGATAAGCTCCTTTGTCAGACGGGCGGGATGCGTGCTAATAAAGAGTTCTTACAAAAGAATTATGCCTACTTGAGGACTGCAAAGAAAGACAGGTCAGCGGCAATAGAAGGATGGGCGATAACAATGACTTCATACTGGGCTCCGAAGCTCCGAGGGGGGTGTTTGAAATGGATAAACTGGTTTTCCGTCCTACGATGTAGACCGCGTGAGTAGATAACCGGACTGCGGAGAATGGGATGACTGGCAAAAAAGACGACTTACTGAACTCAGACGCCTCTGGCGAGGCTTGAACGCAGCAGGGGGGAGCTGGATTGTGGACTGATGGCTGCTTACACTTTTGGATGACTCGCCAGTCGTCGCAGGCGGAAAAAATTCGTCAGGTTCCTTCGACCATGATACACTTTTCTTCCGGGGCTGCAAAGGGAGAGCCAGTTGATGACCCAAAAAAAAAATATTCATTGGTAGCATCGCACCTGAGGGGACTCCGCCTTTCCATCTAGGGATGGTCGCCGTGAGCCGACCTGCACCTCTAGCGATGTCCGGGCATGTGCACCTGGCTCATCTAGTGAAGACCGGGGAGACCCATTGACAGATGTTCCGACCTGTGCGTCCAACGACGATCGAGGTGACCCGTCTTGTTCGCGTTGAGAGGGCTTCTCATCGCGAAACCAAGCAAGCTGCACTGTCAAAACAACCAAGGTAAAAGACAAGGTGGTTAACGTACGTCTGGATTAAATGTGTAAATACGCATGCTGCCATTAGGTGGAGCGGTGCCGCGTGCGGCCAGACTATCGTACTCTTTCGTGGCGAGAGCGTGCCTACCGACGGCAGCGTAGAGCGCATTGAGGGTGTCTCGAACTTGGATGGCTGTGAACTGTTTGGTGCTCAAGCTACACCCAACGACGTTACTATCAAAGGAGTGTCCGAGTGCGACCGACGCGGCAAGAAGAGCGATTAAAATGACGAAGTTTAGGAGATGCATGTCTTTGGGAGAATAGACCAGCTATGTCGGAGGAACAATGAAAGGAGAAGATGGCATTTATATATTTGTCGACGTGGGCACTGCTCAGGACGGGAACGGGGGTAGAGCCCGCGAACGAGGTGGGCATACACCGAATTTCAGCGAGTGTCGTAACCCGTTTCAGCTTTCGGCAATTCGGAGGTTACCCAGTCGGTCACAGGAGTAATCATCGGGCCTGAGCACTGCGATCATCCGTGATTGTTGCACGTTAACATTTGAAATGAGAAGAGCCCAGCTGTGGGTACTGCTTACTGCACACGTTACAAATAGTATACATCCACACGAGGATAACTCAATATCATGAAATCGCATCAACAGACACCACTCTCTGTAACCTATGAATTTGAAGACGTTTTTACCCGAGGCGGAAGTGTCTGTTTGTAGAAGTATGTCATCAGCCCCTCCGTGTGCGTTATGGTGAGGTTGAATACGGGATGTGTCGCGTTCTACGACGCAGAGTCAGGAAATGCCGACTTGGAGAGAATTAATCAAAGCATACGACACGATTGTCCTTCCCACCAACGATGAGCGACCCTCCCTCTTCCTCTGTCCAAGACAGAGATTCAGCAAAGAGGCGTTTGCGAATGTCATCTGCAAGGTCGGGAGACGCAGCTACGAGCATGAAATGTCAAAAGTGTGGCGGAACAGAGGGTAAGATTAACATACCGGGATTCGTGACCCACGCTTCGAGAATCGCGTCGCGCCGTGCAAGAGAGGGGAAGACGTGGTGTTGCGCAGCCGAGAGACCAGACAGGCAGTAGAGAGTGTGATACGCATCCGAGTTCCTGTGAATTTCAGGTTATTACAAGCATCACTTGGGCACAAAGAGGTGTACTTTGGTGGTTTGTCACGTAGGCCGCCGGCGGGGTGTTGACCAGCAAGGAGAATATATTCCTGTAGTGCCTTCCGGTTGAATAGCGAGTCTGCGGCTGCTTTACTTACAGGCTTTATGGCGAGAATACGAAACACACCATCGGCATCATCCCACTCACCCTCGCTCGTGCTCGAGCGGACATGCTCGCGATGCCCTACTCCAAGTGCTTCTAATAGCGAGAATGCCCCGCCACACCACCACGAATAACACCCGTCCACAAGCTTGTTCGTCCTCCCCTTGAAGCCACCCAGTTCGATTTCCGTTCCCTGCATGTTGACAAGCCACCGAAGGAGGTTTCGAGTGTCGATTGTCGGCTTGTCCTTCTCTGCTTCCACGAACGGCTGGAGGAGCACCCACGACGCGAGAGCGCAGAACGTGTACCCGCCGTGGGCTTCGCCGAGGGGTGGGCGTGGTGTGGAGAGGAGGACGTTGTCGGTTGTGTAGTATGGCTGGGACGACGAGGAGAAGCCACCTTCGTAGGTCTGACAAGAGGCAATGAAGGATGCAGTTCCGGCAACGAGTTCAGGCGTGAGGAGATCAAGAAGAGTGGCGGTTACAAGGAGACAATAAATTCCCCTTTTATATATTAGTCTTCTGAAGGTAAGAGGTAAATGTGAGCATACCGAACGTCTACTTCAGCATGGTGCGCTACGAGAAAGGAGCCATCTGGCTGCTTGAGTGACATGAAGAACTTGTACAGCTTCTCCCTGGAAAACACTGTCATCGTCAACGTACCCAAGTAAGCAACAATTAAACGCACCTATCAATCTGATCCCAACCTCCTCCCGGCCCAGAGCGTCCAACAATCGCTAGTGTACACACCGCTGCATATGTCGGCAGCAAATGTGCTGCCTGCCGAGGACCTCCACCGAAACCTCCATCAGTATGCTGAGCTGCCATCGTCTTATCGATTACGCTATATCAATCTATCAGCAGGTAGAATTTGCCACAGAAGACTACACATCGCCTACCGCTGCTTATTGCCTGGATCAAGTCCGACCTGCAAGATACTGAAGGCCTGAATTGTCCAGAAAAGCAGCCACGGCTGGCTGGCGTCTTGGCTCATGTACCGTGCCGGGAATCCTTGAACTAGATTTCGAACAAGAAACTGCATATGCGAGCTCTTTGCCAGTACAGGCGCGTCGGCCCCGGCTTGTGGAATGTGCTTCAGAAGGATCGCCTCTGTTTCGGCCTGCGTTTGCGATGTGGCAGTTGGAAAGCCATCTGTAGGCGTTGGCCGCGGGGTCGGTGGGTTTGGATTTGCAGTGGTCATGGTGGTTGGCGAGAGAGAGGCAGTAAGACAAGAACGAAATGAACAATGGCGCTCATCACAATCACAAGAAGAAAGTGATCGCTACTATTCTGGAATTCAATCTTCGCGATAGATCTCGTGGTTCCTGCAAGTTTGTGATGTTACTTCAATCTCTTTCCTGGACACTTATCAAGGTCATGAAATAGTCCAATACTCTTGAATACATTTCGAATTCAAATTCTTCTATTCCTACAGCACCTTTTCAATAAGGCCAAGACCCTCCTTCTCAAGGATCTCACGAATGGGATCGCAGATCTCCTTGCTGTACGGTGCATGCACGCCCGGCGTACTCAGCACACCATCCAACACTAGCTGGGTCGCAATTCCGCACGGCAGACCGACCGTCAACGCCATCGCGGAGTGTCCACTCGGGCTTCCATATGCCTCCAACGTCGAGGTGAGGATTTGCTATATGAATAACGTCAACGCGATTTGCAAAATAGAACATCGCCAACGAACCTCAGTCCCATCCTGCCATTCGACGACAAACTTGTGCTGCAGCATGACGAGATCTCTCTCGCCCTGCTCGTACTTCATCAACGTCTCGAGCTGCGCGCATAGCGTGTCGAGAAGGTTGCCCGCACGGGGCTTGACCTTCTCCTGCGAGAACAGCCCAATCCAGCGCAAGCCTGAGATGATCCTCGCGCTCTCCGCCTCATCAGGGAACTTCGCCAGCTCCTTCACACGGGCCACTAGCGATCTGTGCACCCCATCAGCACTCACGCAGGATAATCAAGAAGATGATGGACATACGCTTCACTGGCATCCTTCGCACCGATGGTCTTTTGCATCACCTCCGCCCACGTCAGGCCCTCCACCAACCACTCCTTCACGCCCGCATCCAGCCACCCGAGGTCCACGAGCGCCCTGATGAATTCGGGGAAGCCCTGGTATCGCAATGTACCCCTAACAACGGTCTCGGCTTCGGGGATGTTGTAGTACTCCTTGAACGGCACGGAGTCGCGGTTTGGGTACGCAACGAATGCGAAGGCGGGAGAGATAAAGTACGGCTTGGCGTACCCCATGAGCTCGGTGCCAGGGATGTCGAGGCGTGCACCGGACGAGAGGTAGGAGGCGGAGTTGAGGAGTGCCAGGAGGACACCACGGGAGGACCAGGAGAACTTGTACCCGAGGGGGTTGCCGGAGCATTCGGGGGCGGGGAGGCCACCGCAGTACGATAGGAACTGCTTGATCTGGGAGAACGTGTTAGATGCATTCGATGATGTTTACAAGGGAAGCTCACCTTTCCGCCCTTGGCGTGGACTTCGTCGATGGTCTTGACGGCGTACAGATGGTCGATACCGGGATCGAGCCCGATCTCGTTCATCACGACGATGCCTGCTTCCTTCGCTGCTGCGTCGAGCTCACGCATGGCGGGGGAGACGTAGCTGGTGGTGACGACATGTGTCTTTCCCTTGATCGCAGCCTTGATGACAGCTGCGTGGTAGGTATACGGAATGAGCGAGATGACGAGATCATGGGCCGCCACTGCGGCCTCGAGAGCTGCAGTGTTGTTGACGTCGATGGACACGGCCGAGGTGCTGGGGAGGTTCTCTCCGAGAGCTTGGGCGCTCGCAAGGGTGCGGCACGCTGTCATGATGAGTCAGTGGAACGTCGATGATCCATTCAAAAAACACTCACCAATCGTCAGTTCGTTCGAAGGATCGCGAACGACGTACTCTGCGCACGGCCTCGCGACGAATCCACTTCCGAGCAACAACACCTTCTTCGTCGGCTTGTTGGCCTGTGCGATCCTCAAAGCCTCCCTCCCAAACTTGGGAAGCAAATCCTTCCCCTCGTCCAAAATTGCACGCCCAAATTCTGGCAGGATGAACGCAGCAGAATGTAAAGCCTTGTTGTAGTACCTCGTGCCCTTCACCTCTCGCACCGGCGTCCTCAGGTCACGGCCCGGGGCCTTGGCACACACGATGAACCCGATCTGGCCAGACGGATAGGTCGGGATCGTGGTGTAAGCGTACTCGGACACGGCGAAGATCCCGCGTGTCATGGTGCGCAGCTCTGTGATCAGAGGCAGGTGCAGCCAGAGGCATTCGCCCTGCGTGGAGATGTGCCCGCCGGGTGTCAGTGCGTCGTGCAGGAGCTGGAAGTATGGCTTTTGGAAGAGGGACTCGGCGGGACCAACAGGATCGGAGGAGTCGGTGATGATAACATCGTAGGTCGCTTCGTTGTCGGCCAGGAATTTGAATCCATCGCCGATAAAGACGGTGACCCGAGGGTCGGCGAGGAGGCCGGACATGTGGGGGAGGTATTGCTTGGAAACCCGTGGGACAGCCTTTTACGAGGGTTAAATTGAGCGAAGAGGCTGTGAAGTAACTAGGACGTACCTCGTCGATGTCGCAGAGGACGACCTGCTCGACGGTATCGTGCTTGAGGACCTCACGGACGACACCGCCATCACCACCACCAATGACGAGAACTTTTTTGGGGTTGGGATGACTCGCAAGCGGTAGGTGTGCGATCATCTCTTGGTAGCTATATTTTGGATACCATATCGTGAGCAATCGCATTTGTCTCGAGCTCACGATTGATTTGGCTGAACTTACGAAAACTCGTCGCGCTCAGTGCACTGAATAACGCCATCCAGAACGAGTACGTTTCCGAAAGTCTCTGACTCGAAGACCAACACGTCCTGGTACAAGGACTTTTCGACATGCAAGATTTTGTTGACCTTGAGGGTCATCGCCTGACCAGGCCACTGCGACGAGATCTCGCGGAACCAGCCATCTGTACAATGAAAGATTAACAACTCTAAAACAGGAGATGATAAATTCGGAACGAACCAACGATAGAAGGATGAGAGAGCGGCGCCATGGTGGTTCGGAAGGAAGAAGGATGTTCACGAAATCTGAAAATTTGTGATCGATAACGTATGAAATCTTATCTTATCGCCTTCGGCAATGACACCCGATCGGGAACAGAACTGCCCCTGAGCTCAATAACAATTCATTTAATGTGTTGAACGAGTTGCAATTGCGTGCGACGCGTCTCCTAGGAATATTGCGCGAAAATGAGCATGGATTAGTGGGAATTAGCAAATCCAGTTTATTTTAAATCCTTGACTTACTGTACTTGCATAAATCTTGAGCTGGACCGGAATTTCGAAGGAATGCGTCCGAGGTTTGTCGACCACCCAGCGGACGCCTTCTGGAAGTTCACAAAGTTGGTTTGAGCTGTACAGCTCAACCGACTGCCGCTCGCCCGAATATGAGGTCCTTTATTTTGGAGGCCCAAAGGAAGGCGCGCGTAGTAAGGCGTTGAGCCTCCTGATACTCCACAACACGGTCGCCTGGCGTTTTGATACTTCGTGGGGCATTAACATTGTGTTCAATGAATCTTAGTTCGTGTGCGCGGAGATAAATAGATAAAACATGCACACGCTTACACGCATCGTCGTCAGAGGTTAAAATTGGGATATCGATAGTAACGGGACATATACATGGACGCCATCAGTAGCCAGTGCTGCAGAATGTCATGGTGAGTAAAGGAGTGGTGAAGGCGGGATCGAGGTAGTTGCCCAGATAGAAAATGATTCACCAGTTATATCTCGTCGTCATCTTCCCTTCAGACGTTGCCAATCTGCGTCTCCGTGAAGCACCGTGATTCGAAGATGTGGCATCATGTTGAAGGCGCGCGAAAGCATGTACAGAATATATCTCCAGTGATGATCACTGCCCTTGAAGCTAAGTATGAATCCATCAGCGGTGATATCGGAGTGACACAGGATATCCAACATTCGTTTTCGTCCAAAAGGGAGATTTGTAATATCAGATCGGCAAAGATAGAGTATATAAACCTGATCGAGGGGATGGAAAAATGCTGTGAAAGCTGGTCTTTTGCCCCATCCAACTGAAGCCACGACTGGAGTCCAAGACCATCAGTTCCGCTCGAAGTCACGACCCGAGCATCTCACCATGTACCACACATTGTCAATCATCACTTCGGTCTCGCTTGTGATGCTGCTTTCTTCCTCCGTCTCTCTCACATCTGCTCGACCGATTGGACACCAAACGCTCCCACATGTCCTGCAGATCTCCGGAGATCATCCGTTACAATCCAGAGCCACGCCGTATGTCCATGTCCTCATTTTCCAATCGTACATTTACGAATGTGCTGTGAGATACAGATGTAGTGAGGGACGTCCACTCCCGATGACCGAGGCAAAATGTTTACAGTTAGGCAAGGCTTTGGGCTTTCAGCCAATCAGTGGAAAGAACGCCGGAGACTGTAAAACACCAAAAAAGAAGGGTGATGTGAATGGATGGTGCTACCTTTGAGGTGTGAGAAGAAAGGACATGATCACGCCATCGGTCGACGGTATGGCGGGCGTCAACTTAAATAGCAGAGGGAATAGTCGAGGATGATGAATGCAGGAGGTAGCGGGTCTTTCTCGTCATGGATATGAGCACATGTCGTCGGGGTGAGGATATCAAAGAGATTGTGAACATACCAACGACAAGGAGTATCCCATGGTCTCTGTGTATGCTTCGACATTCCAGTAAGCTTTTAGCTGGGTCACCAATATCTTTGGACCCCATGCCTTCTTGAGAAACTCGAGGAGCGTTTGAACAATGTATCTGCCTGTCTGATAGGCGCAAAGCTGAGTCCCTCCCTGCTCTACCCACACATACTTCCATTTTTAACTGTAGTCTATGACTATGATGAAACGCGAACGAAGGCGCCGTTATGAGCGCATTTCATAGAGTATATGAGAATTGAGGACTTACTGGATTTTATGCCAGATTTCGAGTCATTGCTGGACCTTGACTGGAAGTCGCAATGGTAGAAAGCGGAAAACGGGCTTGAATCGGTTACGCGTTGTTTGCAGAAGTTGATCACAGCGGCGGTTGAAAATGATCGGACCGGAGGCTTCCGTTGTCTTGACCTGCCATGGCATAGGCAGGGAGTCCTGATCTACTACCTCACTCCCTACCATTATGGGCAGTGTTGGAGCACTCAGAAACCGTTACTGATGCCATAAGAGCGCTAGATACCTACAAACAACGAGATGCCACGAAGGGTGAGTTCGTCGAACCATGGATTCCGATCCTGAGGCAAACTGTTAAACTCCTTGGAATAGTCATCATTCGCTTCAAAGCTGTCGGGAACGCGCCAATTATGAATCAGAACTTCTACAAGATAACCTTTCAACTGTTTCCAGGCAGTGAATAAGCTGCAGAACAATCTATGCTAGCAAGCAATCCAATATGATTGGGACTCCCATGCTTTTGTTTCGATCCGCATGCAGTCCTATCTTTCAGATAATTCACATATTTTTTCTCATCGGTCCCAATCACAATTGCTTCTGAAGATGCTCCAACGATCGTAACGGTATCATCTAGTGTTCTCCTGGGAATCGCCGGTGCGTTTCTTGACTAGAGTCGACCACCGCCTCTCAGTCTCGTAATGATGGTAGCTCACCTTCAAGGCTTTGACCTTCCAATCGGGTTCATATGCCCTTCAATCTCCCGCGAGTTTCAACCATGCGCCTCTACAGCCGCCGATATCCTGCGTTCTATTTTTATGACCCCTTCCCGCCCATATGGCCTGACTACCTACGTGTGTAAACACATAACCATTCTGTCTTAGTCTATGTGTGTTCATGCGCGATGTAACCACGGGCACTGAAACTGCTGACGACGTACTGTGATTCTCGCCACCCGGTCACTTGCCAACCCACATCCACCTATCCATCATACGATATCTAGCTAACTTGGGAGAGAAAGTACGAGTACAACGATCAAGTGGGGCCGATTTTATTCCTATTTCTACTACAGAAGCTCCAATACCTCACTAAGGTACAGTATACACAATACGCCCAGCGTTGCGAGAAACACGATGCGAAACCTAAAGAAGCATCCCAAGAGGAGCCGAATTCCACACAGCCATTACGCCTCACGGGTGTCAAACCCCAATGCATTCCACATCTGGCCAAACCTCGGAAACTCTGCACAGAAAGCCCTCACCCTGGCCCTCGACAGCGTCTCAAACTCCTCCACAAACAATTCGCGATCGCTCCACCGTTCCCCCATGCGACTTCGTCCCCTACGCATGTGCCTCGAAATGCCCACGTCCAGGATCCACTGCAGATCTTCGACGTCGACCACCGCCTTCTTCCTATAGCGCTCCTCCTCGGCGTTCCGATGGTCATCCCATCCCTGCAACTTCTGCAGCACGAGGACATCGTAGGGCACCAACGGGAGCTCAGCCTTCCACGTTATATGTACTGGTAGGAGGGATGGGAGGTGCATAATGCCCGGGAGAAGAATATCGACTTTGCTTGATTTGGATCGAGGAGGAGGGGCAGCGAGTGTGGTGGGAGTCGAAGATGACGAGGGCTTTGCACTGACCGTGAAGTAGAGAACACGATATGTGGCTTCCGGGTCCTTGGGCGCTTTGAGCACGAATTGAGAGGGATTTTCGGCGACAATGAGATCTTTGATATCTTCCTGCGTGATGTCGGTTTGAGATGGTGGAGGTATTACGAGAATGTCCACGTCCTGTGTTAGATATCAGAAAAGAGGGCGAGAATAATGAAATCGTCATACGTTAGGAATACGCGGGTTTCCATACAACCTACATGCCATGCTACCAAAAATAGCACATTCAAATCCCTGCGAGCGAAGAATCGAGACCGTCGTATGTGCGGCTAAACGGCGGATCTGCATGAACGTTACACGCGGAGGTTTATCCTTGGCCTTCTCTTTCCTATCTGAAGACCCCGCCGCGGCGTTCGCAGGAGTCATGTTATTCGTGACCGGAGGGGAAGATGAAGGCTGTATTCGATTCGGTTTCTGTGAGGGCGTCGTTGGAGACACCGTATTCGAAAGGCTCGAAGGGCCAGCCTGTGGACTTGTAGAAGATGCTATTTCCATCCTGGGCTGCCCATTTACAACCAAAGGGGAGCCGGCCTTTGGAGTCCTTTCCTGTGCTGCTATAGCCGCTGTAGTCCGGTCATTCGAAGACCCCGCCTGCGGGCTCGCCGAACGCACCGGCTGTCCATTGCGTGGCTTCGGTAAATTCGCCTGGTCTGAAGCCGAGGGGGCTTTGGGTCGCACATCATGCCCAATAGGAGGTTTCTGTGTTAAGAATCCCATCCGAAGCCATTCCTTTCGATAACTACTATGAACGGTGAGGAAACGAGCAGCGCGTTCATTAGACGAGGTATGAAGCGCCGGGTCGAAATGCGGATAGTGACGCAGGTTCCTTGCACGAAACGTGCGCAACATGCAGAGAAGTTCATGGGCGAGTGTCCACCCTTTCTCCTGCGTCGAGCGTGTGACAGCAGGAGGCGATTCCTGTGATAGGTACTTATCGGCCAGTGAATTAACGTGGTCCCATTCTTGTAGCTTCTGGAGGAGAAGGAAAGAAAAGGGAGCAACTGGGAAGCCATTCACTAGCTGTATACAGTCGACCGGATGAGGAGTGGAAGGGACTGTAATTATTATCACGAAGAAATCTGGGGACCGATATGATTGACGGGGGTAATAGCACAGCGAATTCGAGGTAGGCAAGTCTACGAAATGGTTTGGGTCGATCATTATTATCGACCGTTTGATTTTAGTCATGGTAGCATGAGGAGCTGAGAGGAGCAGTATTTCAAAAGTCTGTGAAGTACTCTTAAGCCATTTCATTCCTCGACATAAGAAGGCTTACCCAAGTTGGAGCTCCCTCGCCATAGAGGTATGCGCCCATTTCGCCACAGAAAGCAAACGCGAGACCGTTCTTATGTAGGGCAATGAGAGATGCCAATGCTGCGTACATGACGAGCGGAGATGGAGGCAATGGCTTGGACGGGGGCGCCATGCTGTTGTAGAGAAATTTGGTCGTGGAAGGCTGGAAGTAAGTAGTGATCAACTAAGGGTGGTCCAATGCGGAACCGTGCCGCTGTGGGCACGTGCTGTGGGTCACGCGTCGAAATTTTTTCAACGCGTCTTGGACGCCTTTGTAAAATACCTTGTCCCGACTCCGAGCCCTTACACTAGATTCGTTGATCAGGTGCAGTCATAAGAACCAACTCTTTGAAGGAAAATCGCTGGTACAAAGCCTAGCCGATGAATAACGAGATAAGGGTGCCTCGAGATGTTAGTCTGTGGAACCTTGAAATTGGCATACACTTCCTGTCATTCATCTGCAGGAGTCGCCCTCATGGTATAAGGACGAGAATTCCACGACTCGAAAATGATCTGGGCTCGGCAGCCCACCGTTGCACGGCAATACTCGTGAACAACTCAATGACGTAGGGATCCAATTGAACATGCAGTTGAGCACTGTAAATCGAAATGGCGAATTCAAGTTGACCTGTAAAAGGAACTCTGATATTGCACTTAAGATTTTCTGGGTTGCGAAGCTCGCTAAACATGCTCACTTCCAAGGCACGCGCCTCGGGCGATGGGTTTACGCGCAAAGGCTGTCAGACTGGATGGGTTTGGAAGCCGGTTTCCGTATTATGGACGTAGCGACTAAGGCTATATGGCACAAATTGGGCGATCCTAAGACTACGTACGTCCACCTGTAGCACACGGTCAGCAGCACCTAAAGAGAATCCTCGAGAATTGGGGGAAGTTCCATACGCGCGTCACTGCAGTGGGAGAATACTGTAGAGTTTCGACCAACTCTTCATGCTATGTTACGCGTTACAGAAAAAATCGATCTCTTCAGCTCTTCAAAGCCACAAATTGTGCGTTACATTACCGAAATCTCTTCACCCTGACCAAAAAAAATGACCTTTATTTGTTCCATCAGCCTTGTTTCAGCAACTCGGGGAAATTTTTGCCTATTTTTTGTATTGTAACGCTCTTCACAAAGGTTTGTTACGCGTTACATTCATCAAATCTCTTCTCTTCATGGGCCCGTGTTACGCGTTACATGAAGAGTTGGTCGAAACTATACAGTATCTTTCAAAGCAACTCTGGTGGGAATGAGGCACCAAAGCTGAATCGAGCGCTGGTATCGGGGGAGAGGCATGGAGTATACGCTGATGCTGTGGGAAATGAAAGGATCGACACGAAGGACGCAAGTCCCCAATGTACTAGGTCCTGATCGCCAGTCCAAAGCATGAAGTGCTAGCTGTAACAGGACGAACGAGAGCATCCCGCCAATATGGAACAAAATTTGCCTTGACGTCGTCGTAATCACGATAGATAGAGCAAACGGAACCATAACCATCTTAGCCCCAAGCGGCGGTGGTGCTGTTCGACAATTAGAAACAGTGACTACCGGGTTTCCTTCAAGCTAACCTACTGTACTATTACGACCGGATGTTCACGCCTTGTGACGCGTGACACAACATGTTCAGTGGAATACATGTTCACGGCTTATAAATATGGCCTAAAAAGGGAATTTCAGAGGTTTCCGGGCATTCTGGGACCCAAATTTGTGAAATTCAGCCATTTTTTGGGCCTGTGATGCGTGACAAATCGCGATAGGTTCAGTTCAGAGGCCTCTGTGATGCGTTACGTGAACATGCGGTCGTAATAGTACAGTTGTAATGAATCTCTCTCGCCACGTTGACAAGTCCATTCCGAAATCCGATCCGATCCGTCCTCCGATCCGCGACGCGCGACGCGCGACGCGTCTTCTCCACCTATCTCGAACCCTTCGATACGCACGTCTCGCACTGTTCTACTTTCTATACATACAACCGCAGTATGTCTTCCGATATGACTATCTGCAACGATCCCTCGCCTATCTCTCATGATAACATATCTACTTCCTATCATTTATCTCACCTCTCTGTCATTTCATAGACTTCTCTGGACATCAGTTTATCTATAAAAGCCCTAGTACTTTTTCCATGTATTCTTCGTAGTGCCAACTCAGTGTTAATCCCACTTGCACCCTAAATTTCCTTCATCCAACCTTCTTAGTAAATCCTACAAAGTCTTCGAACATCAAAGTCTTCACTGTGTACTCGTGTTTACTCCCTGATAATCAACCCTCGTCTCTTTCATCTGGATCTTAACAAGTTTGGCACTACCATCCACCATGTCTACCTCTGTCCCTCCTGACTACAACCACCCCATTCCCAACCCTCCTCCTATCAATCCCCAACTCGTCCATCCTATCCCTACTGCAGGCATCGACTTTACCTCGCTCCCCGGTAACTTTGACCCTTCGGCTATCCCTATGAACCCCGGTCCCGCTCCGATCAACCCAGGCTTGGTACCTCCCGTCCATCAGGCACCCATTAACGTTGATCTCGCTACGGTCATCGGAATGCTCACCGACAACCAGACCACTCTCCAGCGTTCCCTCGTCGATGTCATGGAGGAAGTCGCTCAGCGCCCTATCATCCAGGCTCCGACCCAACCAGTCCTTCCTCCTGCTCCACGTGGCAACACGGTCAAGCTGCGTAACCCTCGTGTCTTTAGCGGCAAACACGCTGAGGTCACTCCATTCTTATCCGAGATGAAACGCATCATCGAGTTCAACCCGGCGTCGTTCCCAAATGATCATAACAAGGTCCTTTTCATTGGCCTTAACATGAAGGACGGCATCCCCATAGAATGGTTCAACCACCTCGAGCAGTCCGGTTCCTCCTTACTCTGGAACTGGAACAACTTCCTTGCCGCTTTTCGCAAGAAGTTTGCCGATCCTAGCCTCATCACTACGGCTGATCAACGTCTCGATCGTCTCAAGCAAACTGGTTCAGCTCATTACTATCTTACTTCATTCATGGAGCTTGCTAGTCATCTCGACATGACGGAGCAGACTAAGATTTTCCGGTTCATGAAGGGACTCAAGTCTGTTGTCAAGGATCATCTTGTCACTGTCGTCAACCGTCCCAACACTCTTGAAGAATGGGAGCCCCTCGTTATCTCCATTGACACCAACCTCCATCAGCGTGATGTTGAGCGTCGTCTCGAGGGCAGCTCTAACAGTTCCAAGAATAACTCAGGCAACAAGAAGAAGGAGCAGAAGAAGGATCCCAATGTTAACACCACTGATAGCGCCACCTACGTTCCTCCCTATGCCACCACTTCCAACTCCGATGTCGTCCCCATGGACATTGATGCCATCTCCACCTCTACCCCTCGTGGCAAGCTCACCCCAGCGGAACGCGACTATCGGTTCAAGAACAAACTCTGCCTCTACTGTGGCAAAGCAGGTCATGTTGTCGACGCCTGTGATGCTCGCAAGGCCAAGCATGGCAATCAGGGAAAAGTCACGCCGAAGACTATTTAGTTCCAGAATCTTCGGCGACGGATGGAACAGTTCCCGCTTCCTCCCGTCGCTCCCACCAACCTTCATTCGTCCAAGCCACTACCGGCGAATGGATTCTTGGTGCTACGAAGGCCCCTAGGTTTACTTTACATTCCCATGTTCTATCAGATCCGCTTAACAGAGTTCATTTCTTCATTTCTGTCACTCTGTCGTTCCCTAAGCGTCTGAAGATCAAGACCTTTGCCTTTGTGGATAGCGGCTCCACCAGCTCTCACATTTCCGACACCTTTTCTTCTCGACACTCCTTACCCCAATCTCTCAAAGAATTTCCAGTCCCCATCTACACGATCGATGATCGCCCCCTATCCTCCGGTCTCTTAATGCACGATGTCGTCACTCTTTTAAAAGTCCGCGATCACACCGAACACATACGGTTAGGCGTTGTTTCTATGCCCTACCCCATACTCCTTGGTCTAGATTGGCTCAAGGAGCATAATCCATCTATCGACTGGACTCGTGGTCAACTCTCACTATCCTGTTGTGGTGCCAATCATGACTTTCCTGTCTCTGCCTTTGGCAAAGGCTATCGTCTTGCAAGTCCATCGGCTTCCTTCACCTGTTCTGTCACCTCTGTTGGGCTAGGCCTCCGTCTTAGCAACAAGTGCTCTGTTTCGAACTTACCTGACCTCACACCATGTGCTGTCACGGTTCCTTCAACCTTCCCTGGATATATTTCTGCCAATGCGGCCTCGTTATCCTCTATTCTTCGTCCTCCTGTTCGAACCGGCCTCAGTCGCAAAGAACTCCATGCTATTTGGGCTTGCCCACCACCACCTCCAGCACCTGTCTATGGTCCTCCTAACAAGCCACTTGACATCGCCGTCGTCAGTTCCATGCGTTTCCGGAAATATGCGAAGAACCAGGACGTCTCCTGTATCTGGTATACCTCTAACGGCGAACTCGATGTTCGCATCAATGCTCTTGGCACTGATTCTCCACCGCCCGGTAGCGATGATTTCATCATACCTCCTTCCGAACCTCCTCCTCCTGAACCTCCTCCGGCCCAGACCACCACATCCACACCATCTAATCTACACGCCATCATCAATGACACGGAAGAAGAGGTCCGCAACCTGGTACCCCCAAAGTACCACTCCCATCTCGATGTTTTTGACCCCATCGAAGTCAAGAAGTTACCTCAGCATCGTTCTTATGACATCAATATTGACATCGAAGATGGGAAGACACCTCCTTTCGGCCCTATCTATTCACTCTCGGAAGAAGAACGCAAAGTCTTGTTTGAGTACATTGAAGAACAACTCGACAAGGGCTACATTCGTCGTTCCACCTCCTCTGCTGCCTCGCCAATCCTCTTCATCAAGCGCAAGACCAATGACTTACGTCTTTGCGTGGACTACCGCGGCCTTAATGCCATCACAAAGAAGAATCGTTACCCACTCCCCCTTACCTCCGACCTCATCAATCGTGTCCAAGGCTGTAACCAGTTCACGGTTATCGACCTCAAGAATGCTTTCAATCTTGTTCGAGTCAAGGAAGGCGACGAATGGAAAACAGCTTTTCGAACTCACCTTGGCCTTTTTGAATACACCGTCATGCCCTTTGGCCTCACCAATGCTCCCGCTACATTTCAAGCTTTCATCCAGGACACTCTACGCGACGTACTCGATATCTCATGCGTCGTGTACTTGGACAATATCTTAATCTACTCCCGGCCCGGTCAGGACCATGACGCACTTGTCTTGGCTGTTCTCGATCGCCTTCGCGGAGCCAATCTTTTCGCTAATGCCAAGAAATGCGAATTCGACAAGTCCCAGGTTGAATATCTTGGTTTCATCATCTCTTCGAAGGGTGTCCAAATGAACCCCAAGAAACTCGACACCATCTCCAAGTGGCCTACACCCACCTCCGTCAAAGAAATTCAGCAATTCCTCGGTTTCACGAACTTCTATCGGCGATTCATTCATCATTATGCTGACACTGTCCTTCCTCTCAATCAATTAACCAACAAGGAGTGTAAAATCAAATTTCCCGGACTTTCAACTGCCGCCCACGGCGCGTTCGAGAAGTTAAAACTGGCCTTCACGACCGCACCAGTACTCCGTCATTTTGACCCACGCCTGCCATCCACACTCATTTCTGATGCATCCGACTTCGCACTCGCTTCCATTCACCTTCAACCAGATGAGAATTCCCTTCTACATCCAGTCGCCTTCTATTCCCGCAAGTTCTCTCCAGCGGAAATCAATTACGACATTCACGACAAGGAACTCCTCGCCATTGTAGAAAGCTTTCGTGATATGCGTTCCTGGCTCATCGGCTCTCCCACTCCCATCGCCGTCATATCCGACCACAAAAACCTTGAATATTTCATGTCTGTCCGCACCCTCAATCGCCGACAGGCACGCTGGTCTATGTTTCTTTCAGAATTCAATTTCCAACTTGACTATGCACCTGGACACAAAAACCCTGCCGATGGCCCCTCCAGACGCCCTGACTTCGCACCTCGAGAGGGAGATGAAGTCCTTCAACATCAGAACAAGGCCTTGCTCACCAACTTCCATCTCGAACACCTTTTTCCACGCAGTGCTCCGTCAGCGGCATCACCTCCAAATCCTCCCATTTCCACCATCTCCGCCCTTTCTACCTTCAATCTTGACAATTCCGAGTTCCTCGAAGAGTTCAAAACCGCTTTCCGCAATGATACCGAATGGCGTGAAGCAATGATCAAGGGTGATGAGTCCTTTTCCACCCAAGAGGACCTCGTTTTCCACAATGGTCGACTCTTTGTTCCTCAACCTCTTCGAGCTAAAGTCCTATTCTCGCGACATGACTCAGCACTTACCGGTCATCCTGGTCGTGCCGGCACCTTTGATCTGGTTGAGCGAGATTACTCTTGGCCCGGAATGCGAAGATACGTGCGAGCATATGTCAAGTCATGCGACCGCTGTCCTCGATCCAAGAACCCCACTCATAAACCCTATGGCCTTCTCCAACCTCTTGATATCCCCGATCGTCCTTGGCTCTCCATCTCCATGGATTTTATTGTTAAACTCCCTGACTCTCACGGATACGACTCCATTTGGGTCGTATGTGATCGTATGACCCGAGCCGCCCATTTCATCCCCATTGTTACGATTTTCCTTGATCGCTTAGTCTTGTGACTGGGCCCCGTTCCTTTTCCTTACTCATTACCTATGACACGAACGCTTACCTTTTCTAGTACTAGTTTCCCTACATATTGTCCAATAGCGTCGGACCCTTATTCAGCGTATGCGCACGGACCATTACCGTTTGCTATTTATACTTACCAGTAGTTAGCTGCATGTTCTTTAGCTTGACCTTAGCTATCAACATAGTTGCTTGCTCAACTCGAACTGCAAACTAAGGTCTTAGTCAGGCTTGACTAGACTCTTCTGAACCTCGAACGAATCGTCCTTAGTCATTGGACAGGCGATCTATATCTCGCGAAGCCCGGAGATATATAGCGAACGAAGAACTATCTTCCTTATTAAAGAGATAGTACCGACAGTTGATCACGAGTTAAGCACCAACTTAACAAAAGGTCAAGCTGATACTACAGAAGCCTACCTCATCCGGTAAAGGCAACCACCATTGAAGGACAAATCCCACTCCGAGGCCTCCGACGACCCGCTCAATTCAGGTACTCATATCGAGCACCTTCAACACCCTCACCATCATCTTCCTCGACACCGCAACCACCCAGCTCGGAAGGAGAAACATTTCATTCTGCAGAGGACTCTCCAATCGCTGAACCAGTCATCGACCCCCTCTCAGAATCTATCACAGAACCACCATTCCTTTCGCTAGCATCCCTTGCGGAAACCTCAGAGCAACCTCAACCCCCACCCGAAGAACCGGAAAGGCCCCCGACACCTGACGAAACAATGAGCATGAACGAAGACCCACAGACTGCTGCTGTACCCACGAATGGGTCGCGAGCACACGAACTTAGGGCATGTGTCCCTAATGACTTTGATGGAAATCGCTCTGAAACCAGGCGATTCTTGACCGAGGTTGCATTATACCTCACACTGAACGATGAAGTCTATAACACGGACAAGAAGAAGGTTTCCTTCATCCTTTCATATATGAATGGAGGAACCGCAGGACCATGGAAGGAGATGAAGCTTCTGGACTTCAACAAGGAAGGAGGAAGCTGGCCCACCTACCAAAACTTCGAAGCACAGCTTAAAACAGCGTTCTCCACAGCTGATGCAGCAGGAGACGCACGAAGCAAGCTTAGGGCTTTGAAGCAGACAGGGACAGCCGACGAATACATCTCACAATTCAAGACGCTTGTCTCCCAAAGCGACCTACAGGGAGACACGGCGCAAATCGAATATTTCATGGAAGGGCTTGCCCCAAAACTGGTCGAAAAGGTCTATTCGATGGAAACGGTACCATCTACGATTGAAGGATGGTACACCTACTCCTCTCGATTTGACAACCAGTGGAGGCGAGGCAAAGCCATTGTCAATCGATACAGAGAAGGAAAACCGAAGGATCGCACTCAACGAAACTACGCCCCTCCCCGATATGTTCCATCCCGCGACCCCAATGCGATGGACATAGATCGTCTCACTCAACAAGAAAGAGATGAGCACATCAAAAAAGGCTTATGTTTCGAGTGCCACAAGGCCGGACATTTGGCCAGCGACCACCGAAGAAACGGATTCCAAGACAGGAACCGTTACCAATCCCAACCAGAAAGGAAAACTGGAAAAGACACTTACCTGAAGATAAAGGCCATGATGGCTGAACTAGGACATGAAGAGAAAGAGGTGGTAATGAAGAATCTCGAAGAAGAGGGTTTTTAAGGCGGCGGACTATCTCGACGTTAGGACCCGCCCCCATTTTTATCTCACCTGTACTTGTAGCTGAAACGACCCGACAATCCATGCACATACCCGTTTCAGTTGCAGACAGTGAGAGAACCGTCGACACCCGAGCCCTCATCGATTCTGGAGCGGGAGGAGTTTTTCTTGACACCGAGTTTGTCAGAAAACACAACCTACCCACGAAACCCCTCGAACAACCGATCCCGGTCTACAATGTAGACAACACTTTGAACAAGAAAGGAAGCATTACCCATGCTGCCTGGACCGACCTTCTCATCTCAGGACACCGAGTGAGAACCCGATTCCTTGTCGCTGGACTTGGAAAAGAAGACATGATCATGGGACTTCCGTGGTTAAAGCAATATAACCCGGAAATCAACTGGGAAACTGGAGCTGTCAAAATAGACCCCTCCAAATTCAGAAGAACTTTCGGCTCTGTGATCAGGACGATCCGAGCCCGAGAGCAAATCAAAGCGAAAGCTCGAGAAATTATTCGACGAGCGAAAACGGCAGAAGAAGAGGCTCCTGAAAAGCCTAGACCACGACGGAAAGCGACGGTAGAGGAAATTCCTGATGAAGAACCCCAAGTAGTAGGACCGACTCTTGGAGAAGACGAACCCATCATCATGGATACCTCTTCAGAACTAGACACACCCCCAGCAGAACCCCCGAAACAAGACGAACCCCCTCCTGAGGAAATTTTGGATGATGACCTGCTCATAGGTTACATCCAGGGAGAAAATGTCATCGGCATATTTGAACCCGTCACGGCACCCCTTACTGAGGAACATCGTGAACCGACCTATAAACCAGGACCATCTATGGGACGATTTACCAAGTCTATTAGGTCGATGCGATACTCTTATGGTCAAAACATCTGGATCAGGGCAAAAACATCGATTTCGCAGGAGCTAGCACATCATGCTCCTGAATCGAAATCCAACAAACCTAAAAACATCGAAGATTTACTCCCAGAGCATTACAAGGAGTACAAATCTGTCTTTGAAAAGAAGGCTTCTGAGCGGATGCCCGGACGACGCGTTTATGACCATGCGATCGACCTTAAACCCGACTTCATACCCCGAGATTGTAAAGTTTACCCTCTCACCCCGGCGGAACAAGAAAAGATGGACGAATTCCTCAATGAGAACCTGAGGAAGGGCTACATCCGACCATCGAAATCCCCTATGGCATCTCCTTTCTTCTTTGTCAGCAAGAAAGAAGAAGGACAGCTCAGGCCATGTCAGGATTATCGATATCTTAACGAAGGAACAGTCAAGAACACCTATCCTCTTCCACTAGTGGGAGACCTGATGGATAAACTCAAAGGTGCAAAGGTGTTCACAAAACTAGACCTACGATGGGGGTATAACAATGTCCGGATTAAAGAAGGCGATGAATGGAAAGCCGCGTTCAAGACGAACAGGGGATTATTCGAACCGACGGTCATGTTTTTCGGATTATGCAATTCGCCGGCAACCTTCCAAACGATGATGAACGAGCTATTCAAGGACATGATCGATGAAGGATGGCTGATCATCTACATGGATGACATGCTGATCTTCTCCGATGACCTTGACGAACATCAACGACGGACACTTCGAGTTCTCCAACGGTTAAAGGAAAACAACCTTTTCCTTAAACTGGAGAAATGCACCTTCGAAGCAAAGGAAATTGAATACCTCGGCATGATAATCAGCGAAAACAAGGTTGCAATGGACCCGACGAAACTTGCCGGAATAAAGGACTGGCCGATACCGACGACCGTGAAAGGAGTCCGATCCTTCCTGGGATTCGGAAACTTTTACCGAAAGTTTATAGGACATTATTCGGATTTAGCACGACCGCTAAATGATTTAACGAAGAAGGACAAGATTTGGAAATGGGACGAAGACTGTCAGAAGGCTTTCGAGGCATTAAAGGCAAAATTCCTCGAAGCACCGGTACTCATCATGCCCGACAAAACGAAACCATTCATCATTGAATCGGACGCCTCGAAACATGCGACAGGGGCTGTTCTACAACAACAAGATGTGAATGGCGACTGGCACCCTTGCGGATATATCTCACATTCCTTCGACGCGACACAACGGAATTACCAGATCTATGACCGAGAACTACTAGGCATAGTACGATCCTTGGAAACCTGGCGACACTACCTCCAAGGATCCCCTCACCCGATAACGATCTTATCCGACCACAAAAACCTCACGTACTTCCGTACTGCACAGAAGTTGAACAGACGACAGGCGAGATGGAGCCTCTTCCTGTCGGAATTTGACATCAAACTCGTGCATGTACCAGGAAACCAGATGGTTCAATCGGATGCCTTATCAAGACGGTCTGATCTTTGCCCACCAGAAGATCATGACAACGAAGACATGGTACTACTCCCGGACAAGTTGTTTGTTCGCATAATCGACATCGAACTCAAGGACGCCTTCGCTGCAGCATTAATGAAAGACGAAGTAATGACGGATGCAATCGAGACCCTGAAGACCAGGGGAATACCACCGATGAAGTCCGACCTCCAGGACTGGAAGGTCGAAGATGGCATGTTATTCTACAAGGATAAATGCTATGTACCAAATGATCAGGAACTACGACGACGAGTTGTTGAACGATATCACAACTCCACCTCAACTGGACACCCTGGACAGTTCAAGACGCTTGAACTGGTCAAACGCGACTACTGGTGGCCAGGAATGTACATATTTGTCAAGAAATATGTCGAAGGATGTGCAACGTGTCAACAGATGAAACCGAATACCCATCCATCAGCTGCACCGCTGATGCCCATAAAATCGTCCTCGACACGACCGTTTGCACAAATCACAATAGATTTTATCACGGACCTGCCCGAAAACTCTGGGAGCGATTCAATCATGGTCGTGGTAGACCATGGCCTTACGAAGGGGGTAATTTTCATCCCTTGCATGAAAACAATCGATGCCTTAGGAACAGCGGACGCCCTCCTCTCCCACGTCTACAAGCGATTTGGGCTCCCGGATATAATTATCTCTGACAGGGGACCCCAATTCTCGGCAAAAGTCTTTAGAGAACTCGGAAGGCTCTTAGGAATCCAGCTTAAGATGAGCACGGCCTATCACCCTCAAACGGATGGACAAACGGAACGTGTAAACCAGGAACTCGAAGTCTACCTCCGCATCTTCTGCGCGAACAACCCAGAACAGTGGAAGGACTCCTTATCTCTTGCCGAATTCACACACAATAACCGCACACATTCCGCACGAAATGCATCCCCGTTCTATCTCATGATGGGATATGATCCGAAGACCTTCCCAACACCTTATCCGAAGACAGATGTTCCAGCCGTGAAAAAAAGAATCGTGGAACTCCAACGTGCCCAAGACGAGGCCCTGGCAACTCACGAACTGGCGCGACAGAAGATGATGAAGCACATCACGAGGCAGTTCAAGCCATTCGAAAAAGGAGAAAAGGTTTGACTAGAAGCCACCAACCTCAGAATAAAGTACATCAGGAAAAACCATTTGGCTTTAAAGATTCCCAGGAATAATCAATTTTCTCAGGGTATCAGAATGCTTCTCAAGGCATCACAGGGCATCAAAGAGCATCTCAGAGGGCTCCTAGAGCATTATACAATATTTATAGCATTTTTGTAACTACTTTTTGCATATAAACATTATATCTTATACATAATCTATATGATAGGCTACAATGTACAGCTTTCATAGTCATACTTTGTCTGAATACCCTCAGACGTTACTGATGATGTGGCAAAAATAGAGTGTGGGAAATGATTCCATCACTGAGACTAATTCCCACAGTCTCAAGACCAGTGAGCGTCTCAAAGATTTCCTCAAAGTTTAGATGGCCTGCCCTAAATTCATCATGTGATGTGCCACCTCAGAGCTCTGAGTCGTCTTTGAATCGTCTTTGCTCTCTTCTTTCACTTTGTCTCAAACTCACTCAATAGCGTCCGGTGCTATAGTATGTCTCTTTTCTTCTTCTTTTGACTCTATCTTTTGCTAACCAATTTACTAGTTATCAGGTGTCTCAAGGCTTGATTTGATGCTTTGAGACTGCCAGCTCATCAGTTTTTGTAGACGATGGAGGGGAGAAGATAATTCAAAGTGGTTATTAGGACCAAGGTGAGTACTTTAAATTGCTCTACTATTTACTAGCCTCATGTTTTTTACTTTTCTCTTCTAGTATTGTGCTATTTAACTGCCATATCATGACTTCTAAGTCATTGTCACGTACTTACTTTGCCACATGGCAAGTTTTTGGTAAGCATATTAATTTATCTATTGTTTCTTTGCCTAATCTCTTTTATGCTAGATTAGCCAGCTCACTATTTCAATATCATTGGCTATCGTTAGTTTCTTGCAGGTGAGTCATGCAATTTTTTTTAAAATCACATCCACTGATATAGAATCAACGATATACTATAGATACACTTTATGTAGTCTATTATGTACAGATATTGATATATAGATTGTATAGGTTGTTGATAGAGACATGTATTTATATACTTCTAATAAAATTTTATATTACATTCTCTCTTTGTGAACTTGAACTTGATTTATATGGCTATTACGACAAATTTGAGAGATTTCATAAGGCTTTACAAAAGTCTCTGAGAAGCTCTGAGAAGCTTTGAGAGAAGTTGTAGCGCCGCACTTGTACTTTGGAGATTCTCAGGGCCATACTTGTCTTTTGCATCTCTGAGATCTCTCAGAGATCCACAGGATGTTTCAAGATGTCCTAAAGTATCTTGGGGCACAAGTAGTTTTTCCTGATGTACCCAACAAGGAAGTTGGCACCCAAGAGAGAAGGACCGTTCATGATAACGGAAGTCATAGGACCACTGACTTATCGGCTAAAGCTCCCTCACCAGTGGAAGATCCACCCCGTGTTCCATGCGAGCCTTCTCACCAGATACCGAGAAAACGAGGTCCATGGATCAAATTTTACGAATCCCCCACCAGACTTGGAAGACGAAGAAGAGTGGTACGAAGTGGAAGCAATCCTCGCTCACAAGAAAGTCCGAGGTCGCTACCGATTCCTCATCAAATGGGAAGGATATTCATCAGCCGAAAACTCGTGGGAACCCCCCAGTCACATGAAGCGATCTCGTGACATACTGGACGCGTATGTCAAAAAGCATCGGCTAACCCTCTAAGGCAGAAGACATCCGATATGATCGATGAAACACGAAAACGCGACTTGATCTACCTCGCCATACTCATACCCCTTATTCCCCTGATCTTTTATGGATACTGTCACTACTTCCACAAGACCCCTGTCTGGACGCTTTCGATCATCGAATTCCCGATGACAGAACAAGAAACCCCGATCGCTCTCCTTGAAACACCGGCCGTCCCCGAACCCATCCATCTACCACCTGGAAGGCCACGCTTTTCCCAAGAAGCATTCGATAAGGTTTGATATCAAAGACGAACCCACACATATATATTCCTCTCCTAAAAGACAACGAACCCTAACCGCCCACTCTTTTACCATGTCGTCCTCTTCCGAAACCTCCACTAGTTCCAACGTCACCGACTACGCCACCTTCGCCCGTATTCGAACGTGGTTCAATGATGCCGACCACCGAGAAACTGCCTACCTTAACCACCGGAACCCTGTCATCCGAACTGGCCTAGCCGTTATAGGACAGGTTATACAGGTTATAACCACAATAAGGAAGATTATCGACGATCTTGGAGCCTCGCTCAACGACATCCTTTTCATTCTCGTCCGAAACGGACTCATAGACAGAAGTTATCCGGACTACGACGAAGTCCAGATGTATTTACAAAGAAACCCGACAGCCCCACCTCAACCGCCAACGACATCGTCCACCATCCCTATTCCTATCCCCGCAACCTATGCATCAGTCGTAACCGGATCGTCAGAATCTGAACGAGTCGTCATCCCTAGAACTCCTCTCAGACGTCGCCCAGCAGCAGGTTCGCGCCTCAATCCCATCATCATCAATGACCCTCCCATCTCTCCTACCAGCCCCCGCCGAACGCCACGACGTCGAGCCACTCCTAACCCTCCTCGACCTGTTAGACCACCACCCCTCCCACCACACCGAGCGCAGTGCTATGCCTGCCGCATTGTCGGACATTGGGCGAAGGATTGCACCCACTTCCGATGCCATTTCTGTGGAGAATGGAAACCGGGTCACTACCCTACGCACTGCCCTAACCGCCGTACGTTTGGCAGTACTGCGCATGACGATCCTCCCCCGCACTACATCGACGACGACCCGCACTATGATGACTTAGGTGATGATGCACGAAATAACATTGATGGAGAACCGGGGTATGGAAATTATTGAAGTCAGTGACTTCAAACGTTAAGTGGGGGGTAATGTTACGATTTTCCTTGATCGCTTAGTCTTGTGACCGGGCCCCGTTCCTTTTCCTTACTCATTACCTATGACACGAACGCTTACCTTTTCTAGTACTAGTTTCCCTACATATTGTCCAATAGCGTCGGACCCTTATTCAGCGTATGCGCACGGACCATTACCGTTTGCTATTTATACTTACCAGTAGTTAGCTGCATGTTCTTTAGCTTGACCTTAGCTATCAACATAGTTGCTTGCTCAACTCGAACCGTGAACTAAGGTCTTAGTCAGGCTTGACTAGACTCTTCTGAACCTCGAACGAATCGTCCTTAGTCATTGGACAGGCGATCTATATCTCGCGAAGCCCGGAGATATATAGCGAACGAAGAACTATCTTCCTTATTAAAGAGATAGTACCGACAGTTGATCACGAGTTAAGCACCAACTTAACACCCATCCGTGAATCTATGGATGCACCTGAACTCGCTCGCCTCTACCTCGATCGTGTTTTTCGATACCATGGATTCCCTCAGTCCATCGTCTCTGACCGTGGATCCGTCTTTGTCTCCTCTTTCCTCACCCATCTCATGAAGCTATGCGGCACCAAGATGAAGCCCTCTACAGCGTATCATCCTCAAACCGATGGTCTTACGGAACGGACAAATCGGACCCTCGAGACTTACATTCGATCATTCTGCTCCTATCAACAAGATGATTGGCTAGACTACCTCGCGCTTGCAGAATTCGCATTCAACAACTCTACCAGCGCCTCTATCCAAACCTCTCCTTTCTTTGCCAATCTCGGCTACCATCCTGACTTCGAAGTCCGCATCACGGAACGCACCACCAATCCAGCAGCCACCGAACTCGCCGAACGTCTCCAAACTATTCATACGGAGCTCAAGGCCGAACTTGCTCATTCCAACGAGTTCATGGCAAAATACTACGACAAGCATCACTCCATCGCGCCCAAGTTTTCCGCTGGTGACCAAGTCTGGTTATTACGTCGGAATATCAAGACCACACGTCCTTCTGACAAACTCGACTACCGCCGTATCGGTCCCTTCGAAGTACTCGATCATCGTGGTCACTCTTCATACCTGCTCAAACTCCCCACCTCATTATCTCGACTTCACCCCGTATTCCATGTTTCCCTCCTCGAACCTTACACCTCTCCTTCGATCATTCCTGATCGCGTCAAGATTGATTCCGCTCCTCAAGTACAAATTATCCCCGATCTCCCACGCGACATCTCTATGATCATCGATAGTCGCCGTGTTGGTCGCCGATTCGATGACTTCGTCCATTGGAAGGATCTCCCTGACTCCGAAAACTCTTGGATTCCATTTTCTGAAGTACCCAACACACTCTACGAGATTTTAGAACGCTTCCATCGACGGAACCCTTCACGCCCTCATCCTCCTCGTTTCGACTTCTCTTCCACTCCTCGACCTCTCATCGTTTCCTTAGCACCCACTGCGGAATCTCCTCCTCCCAGTCACTACAATCCCTCGAGATCTCCATCACCACCTCCTGGTCCCTGGCAACGCGATTACCAACCGCCGATGCAAACCACCACGCGTTCAGGACGTGTCACGCATCCTCCCAAATCCAAGGATTACGCACACTCCATCCTCAAGAAGGGAGCAGTGTAATGAATCTCTCTCGCCACATTGACAAGTCCATTCCGAAATCCGATCCGATCCGTCCTCCGATCCGCGACGCGCGACGCGCGACGCGTCTTCTCCACCTATCTCGAACCCTTCGATACGCACGTCTCGCACTGTTCTACTTTCTATACATACAACCGCAGTATGTCTTCCGATATGACTATCTGCAACGATCCCTCGCCTATCTCTCATGATAACATATCTACTTCCTATCATTTATCTCACCTCTCTGTCATTTCATAGACTTCTCTGGACATCAGTTTATCTATAAAAGCCCTAGTACTTTTTCCATGTATTCTTCGTAGTGCCAACTCAGTGTTAATCCCACTTGCACCCTAAATTTCCTTCATCCAACCTTCTTAGTAAATCCTACAAAGTCTTCGAACATCAAAGTCTTCACTGTGTACTCGTGTTTACTCCCTGATAATCAACCCTCGTCTCTTTCGTCTGGATCTTAACAACAGTATAGTTCACAATTAAATGTCCTTCTGTCAAGAAGGACTAGTAAGACCATTCATGAGCCCAGAATGAATGAGGGTGATGGATAGACTCAAGATACCTTGAAGAGATTCGAAACAGTGTCGTCGGGAGCAGGTGAAAACGCCAAGTTTACATACGTGAACTCGTGGCGACAAATAAGCCGCATTAATTTAGCAGCCCACCCTTGCAGCTATCGCAGCACTCACTAAAGGTTCACGTGCCTGCCAGCCCAACTCCTTCCGCAAAAACTGGATCACCGCTTGGAAACGATTGGAAGATGTTATCTTGTAGAAGTTCTGCTTCATAATTGGCGCATTTCCGACGGCTTTGAAGCTAACGATGACTTTTCCAAGGCGTACATCAATTTGCCCTGGAAATCTAGTCATGCGCGAACTCACCTTTGGTGGCATCTCGTTGTTTATAGGTACCCAGAGCCTTCACAGCTTCAGTAAATGTTTCTGAATGTTCCGGCGTTGCCCATGATAGTAAAGAGCGAGGTAGATGATCAGGACTCCCTGCCTGCGCCATGGCAAGTGAAGAGGTTTCGACCGGAAGCATCTGGTCCGATCATTTTAAAGCTCCGCCTGAATTGGTGATAACTGCCTCTTGAACGCCGATCGCCTGTTGACTTGAACCTGTTGATCACCCACACTGCCGTCGAAAACTGAGAATCATTGAACATTTAGGAGACATTCGACAGATTTGTTCCCCAGGTTATTCTCCCTCGAAACCCCCAACCCGGTGTTGTCTAAGGACTTTCACAGCGCGACTGATGATGGTGGATCCAACGTAAGTGTGTGTAGGTCATTTTGCGCAGCAGCGCTCTTCAGTATTCCATGGTTGCGATCCCAAGTACGTATTAGTGAGGTCAGGACGACGCCGTCAAGACCATACTTATCAATATCTTTCTTCTATGATGCGATATCATGATGTTGATGCAGTCACAGGCTTCCTTGTTCCCACTAAGGGCGCTTTGTGCTACTTTTATCGAGTGGGACTTGACATATCATGTTTCAACAGCACACAAGATACGACCGTACAGTCACCATTTGCGCGGCCGCCCGCGATCCAGACCTTCCCCTAACAATCAAGATACAAGCTTCCTTGGGAGGTCATTCTGTTCCTAATCCCCCTGTGTTGTTGCGACGATATGGTAAGCTTCTTCTCCCCTAAACGTAACACCACCCGTTCACTGGACTATTCCTATTAGGCGTCCTACATGGCCCCGTCGTTCTTCCCATGATTGGTTCGAAACCATGAGCCCGGCCGGAAAGGGCGCATGCCATCTCAGTCATCGGGTACGGGCGTCCACTCGGGCACCTGATTCAAATTGCGAATTGGGTGAGATACGTGAATGAAAACGAAATATATCGACTAACGGGACGGCTCGAGATCTGTGCACTAGCTGAGCTTTGGCGGCCCCTGCATTAGGCGAGTGTTCGACAGGTTGGGCGGCGATCGGAGCGACGGAGTGCATGAAGAGGGCGAGAATGGTGAGTGAGGTTATGACAGGCAATGTTGGGTACATGGTGATATTTTATTGGTGTGAGTAAGATGGGATTATTGACTTGGAGTCAGAGAGTAATCGTTTGAGTATGGGGCAGATGCGAAAGACCAGCTTTGCTGCAATCTGTGCCACCAGCTCCGTGAGGCTTTTATGCTTCCTCAAGACGATCGCAGATCTCTTTCGCAGGATATGGGCGTTCGTAATTGAACAGCATTGGCTTTTGTTCCGTTAGAAACTCAACAGCCATCATCTAACAATAGCTGTGAGCGTCTTCCGTCTGAAAGTTTTCCTTGATCGTTTGAGACCCTTCTGCTATCACAGGCTAATCAAGCAATAGTACCAGACGTTCTTGTCAATTTTTTTCCCAGTGCATTCACTGATTCCTCGAGCAGAGCATTTCTCACACGTGCGAGTAGGAACTCTCCTCCGCAGACTGAGCTGCCTAATCGCTGTCGGACGCTGAAGCTATTACGAAGCTCACGAGCTTGTGCCCAGGTCATTCCGCATTTAGCCTGATGCAATTGGGGAGTGCAGAGCCTTCCCTGGCGCTTGGTTGTGAGTTGCTAAGTCCGGTCTGTCTGTGTCGCACCACACCTCATGTGGCTTGATGTTTGCGCCCACAGGATGAACCTTTGCGACGGAAAGAGATACTGGAAAAGGACTAGCCGCGGCGTCGAGCTGGGGGCCATGTCGTAGTGTGCTGGTAAAGGAACAAATCACCGGTTCGTAGTCGGGCATTGCGATCATGGCAGTTTGGGCTTCATCCCTGACAATGACAATCATTGATGAGTACTTGTCGAGAACCCGCCCAACGGTGGCCTCCTCCGCCGCAGTCTGTGTCCGGCGTATTCGAACATGGCCGCCGTGTGATGGGGATCAAGCTTCTGGGCGTCTAACCCGTGACATCCTCTCAGGTTGGCTGATGTACCGCTACTCACGCCAATGGGCAATAACCATCTTTGTGTGCTTGGAAGGGATTTGGAACAGTAGGCTCAGCGGCCATCTCATCTGAGCTCTGACTAGGAGTTTGCATTGATTGGTATTCAAGAGATTGTCATGATCATCAATGGCAGGGCATCTTTTCGACAATATGGAAAGGTAAGGTTGTTCGACATCACAATCGTGCCACTGGATAGACGGATCTCCTGTAAACTCTCGGGAATGCAAGCTACAGTATGAGTTGCATTTTAATTGCATTGCATTACAAGATATACGTGAATTTATAAACCAGGTAGAAGTAATTAGTTTGCGCGACATTAGGAGCAGGGGTATCAATAACTATGATAAAGAAGGCAGGTAGTCAGCCTGGACGGTGAGCGGTGGTTGGGAGCAAATATACAGCGGACGATGGACGACTCCTAGTAGCGCCTGCCTGGAACGTGATACTCCCAAGTCCTAGTGCCGAAATCATAGACGCGTTCATTATCGTCGAGGTCGTAAATCTACCCAAACGATCTGCGCAGATTCAACATAAGAAAAGAGCCAAGCTCACCTTAACATACACAGTCTCTCCTCCATCGAAAATACTCGTGATGGGTTCATCAGATGGCTCAATTGGTCTCTTGTTGGAGCTCAGTTCAAAGGTCCAGCCTTCTGGAATCGGGAATCCATCTTCCATCTGAATGCCACCTGATTTCCAACGTCATGATTAAAGTTGAAAGCTAGGATAGTTGATATTGGTAACCACTCACGCACTGTTTGCCGCCAAAAGTCAGCGATCGTTGAGAACTCATTCACATCGCTTCCGCTTGTATGTCCATAAGATCCACGACAGACATTGATCCACATGCAGCCGTTGTCACGATAACCTTTCTTGTGCCACCCCGAACCGCGCGCGTTGCGTCGACTGAATTGTCTGGGAGTAGATTGCCCATTGGTGCTGTACGAAAAGTTCATCTCGAAAGTCGGAATACCGTTGTAGAGGACCGTAGATGAAGAGAACGTAGGGGTATAGACTCGTGACCACTCCCTCAACAGAGAGGCAAACCTCGAGTTGAGGGACTGGTGAAGCTGAGTTTAAATTGACGTGCCAAACGATACGATCGAGAAATCCCTAAAAATACTTGAAAGTCACTAAAAATACGCTCGGAATGATCCTATCTACCTCTTTGGGTAAATAACCCAATTGGGAATCCAGCATGAAATATACCTTTTGACGGCATCGATTCACACTTACATGCCATTTTTTGAGACCAATTTACTCAAAGTACTCTCTACGAGACCTTCCATCCATTTACACCGCTGTTTGGTTCCAACGTGGGCAGCATGTGTGAGTGAGAAATTGCACACGCGATCAAATTCCGTGACTCACGGTCGATGTCAGCTGGCGGCTATACCTAAAACGCAAATGGGTCATCGTGAGGCCAGGTCGACGTGCTACCACGTACGTCGTGAAGCTGTATCCCAGCCTAAAGCTCATCTGTACTCATGTATTTTCTGACCTGTATGTGATGTGGTCATTGTGTGCTGTCATGTGAGGAGACATGGAGAATGATGGAAATAAGATGGAATAAGGCCTCTCCTCGCAAGGTCAGACGACAAAGAGTACGTGGAGACCACGCGAGATCTAGCAGACAAACACATATTGTAATATGGAAATCACGATGTTCGAATTATCATTATGCACATGCAGTCAATAAATGGTCTATACAGGATGACGAAGGGCATAGGATACTAGAAGATAGGTATTAATAGAGCAGTGCCGACTGGGTACGTATCATCAAAGAGCGCATGCGGACTGGGTGGAGGGAATTAAACCATTGATAGTAATGTAGTTGAGGAGAGGATCCTTCGGGTGAGCAGCAGATGTAGCGGTGCTTTAGACAGTGGTGGCGGCACTAGAACCGATGCATCCAAGGATGATGCTGTCAACGGAGATCAATAAGTCATCGTCATCCCCCTCGTTGATGACATATCCAGTGTCAACACCGTAGCTCTTGCGGTCTGTTTGAAGGTAAGAGCGGAGTACCCTGTAGACGATCTAATTAGTCTCAACCTGGATAAACAACAATTACTTACTTATCGATCTGCTTGGGATTGTGTTTCGCCTCCTCGCGAACCATCTGCAGATGGGCATTGACATTGTTCCAGTACGTATTGCCACTGGTGTATTCGACGTGTACCTTTCGCTAGCATATATATGTCAGCGTTGAAACCCAAAATGAATAGATGAACTTACGAGAAGGGCGATCGTGCACAAAGGGGCACTGTGACCAGGCATTGCGTGTCCTCGACGATCTTTGAAGCTAGTTCAAAGTAGTGTTTGAAGGTCCGGTTGCGGGGACCGAAAATCCGACCGCAACCCAACCGGACCCAACTGCAGGCAACCGGACCTTCGGTTGCGGTTGCCCCATTTTCAAACGGTCACGGTTGCCGGTTGCCTCAGTTTGAGAATCTGAAGCAACCGTGAAAAGACCGGTCACAACCGGTTACAACTGCACTTGTAGTTAGTGAGAGTTATAGACTTCACGAGGCAGAATTTCAATAGCTCGCACAAGTTAGACCTTAAAATTTAAAGTGTCACTTGGAGGAATTGAACTTTCAACCTCACGGAACATAACCAATTCTGACTGGCAGACTTTACCACTCAACCACGGAGCTGTTATTATTTTTGCAACACAATGTAACTAGTCATGCTTTCAACTGTAGACAATAACAAAGTAAATTGGGACGCGTGTTCAACTTCGGTCGTTGCCGGACACTTTCCCACGCCTCTTCAACGGCCAAAACGGTGCTCTGGGAGCATTTGCTGACCATTTACCTTGGTTTAAAAGGTATTAATTAGTTTATATAGCAAAATATATTGGTTTTGGTCAGTTGTGACCAGTCCAGGACTGGTTGGCAACCAGTTATGGTCAAAACCGGTCCCAACTGGTCCGGCAACTGCAAAAAGACCGCGGTTGCCGGTTGCCCACGGTCTCGGTCCAGTTTTTCGGGTTTCGGAAAATTCCGCAACCGGTTGCGGTTGCCGGTTGCCTCGATCGGAGCTCAAAAACCGGACCCAACCGGACCTTAAAACACTAGTTCAAAGATATTTGTCTTAGCCTTGATGGCTGGCGCAATCTACAGAGAATAAAGTTTAGACGCAGTCTGACAGAACGTAAGACACACACCTCTTTTTTGATCGCAGATCGTGCTTGGGTTAATTCATAGCCGACGGAGGTCCTTAGTTCTTTTTGAGCATGGTGGTCCACAAGAAAGTTGTTCGGGAGATGAAGGTTGCGTTGCTTGATGATCGTCTAATGCACAGAAGAGGAATTCAGGTTCCGCCGAGGTGCTTAGTTAGCGACATACAATAACTGCATCTCTTGGGATAAGGCCCCTGTAATTGCTGACCTTTGAGGAGAGCAGGACTGCCATGGAGTAGCTCTTGATGTTCTCCTAAGGTACTCATTAGTGGTTTAATTCATCATTTGGAAGATAGGCGAGCTGACCAGGAGCGGAGCGGATACGGAAAACGGTGGCGCAGCAATAACAATACTCTGTACCTTGGTATCGAGGGCACACATCGCGACAAAAAGCTCTACCTCACGAGCGAGTGACGTCATCTGAAAGAAGAGTCAGCTGCGTGGATATTGAATCTCCAAAGGAATCATGCCTTGACAAAATCGTTGGTCAAATCCTTCTGATATGGGGCCAGCTTGTAGTGGACAGCACGGCGCTTCGCATGTGCAAGCTCGTTGCGCAAACTGAGTACCAGCGGTTGTGGTGACGTGGCAGCGGCACCGTTGCCCTGCTCGCTCTGTGTTTGAGAGACTTGGTCATTTGAGCCGGCTTGACTTCCCATGTCAACATCTTGCTCGACATCCTCTTCATTTGGAGAGGGAGCGCGAAGTATTGCCTGAAGCTCGAGCCTTGCTGCTTCACTGGGAGAAAGCACTGGCGTAGGCATGGGCTGAGGAGGAGAAGGGCTAGAAGGACGGGATGGCTGGTCTGACATCAAAAGATATGAATGAGAAAAGAAAAGTTGAAAGGAATGGAAAGGAATGAAGAACGAAAAAGAAAGAGAATAGAAATTTTTGAAGTCAAACAGGTCACGCGGTAACATCTTTCGGTCCCCGTCTTCTGAGTCTTAACCGTGTTGCCATGGGCCGTCGAGCTGAAGAATTGCCTGCCTGTGAGCCCACGGAGTACATTGTCTGAATTACAACTGATGAGAACCTTCAAGATGTTGAACTTTCAGAAGACGGTACACTTGTTCGGTGCAACTTATGTCTGAAGCACAACCGACTGGACTATTCCAAAGAATGGATACAACGAAAAGGTTGGAGATCCCACAAGGGATCGGGCATCCATGACAGATCGGAGGCACGGCAAAGAGTCCTTGACGATGCCGCAATGGATTTGCAGGAGCCTGCACCTGCAGAGGTGGAGGTTGTTATGTTCAATGATATTCCGATCATAAATTCACCAAAAACACCCACTGGTAATATGCAGAATGAAGAACAGGCAATGTGGGACCATTTCGATGCAGGCAGTTTCACGTTGGAGGCTGGCGAGGATCCGAATCACAGCTCCCAGCGGCTTTATCAAGATCTCGCACGAAAAGCTGATGCATGCGGAGCTTGGGATGGCACTGAAGCTTTGCCAGAATATAGAGATCTAGATGACGTGAGCCGATTTTTGGATGAGGATGAAGAAGAGGATTTACTTTCCGAGATCTTGAGAGGACTAGGTATGTCCGTTCTGTCTGCGTGCTGCCGTCGATGATTTGATAACATTTTTAGGTCTTGAAGAAGAGCATGAGGATTCTCCGGACAGAAATCCAGCTGAAGAATTGAACTCACCGTGGTATCCATATGGTTCGAAGTTAGTGTTCCTCCTTGACACCATCGACAACCTGCCACGACTTCGGATATCAGGAGCCATGATGAGAGTCTTCCTGTGGTTGCTTCGTGAAGTCGGAGTTCGTCAAGTTCCGTCATTTGACAAACTTCGAAAAATCCAAACACAGCTTCGCGAGGGAAGTGGGGTCCCAACCGTGCACTGGATGTCGCCAAAAGGGAATGCGTACTCATTCAATGATCCTGCAGCTATTGTGGCGAACGTGAGTCCTCATGATTTTATTTCGAAGCAATTCCACTTACTTGTACCAATGACAGGATTGGGCAAGCCCAATAACACGACGACATCTACGAAGATATCCTGTGATACCAAAGAATGGTGTCATCACTGAAGTATACCATGCGAGAAAATGGCATCGCGAGATCGATCGTCACTTTTTGACTCGCGAGATCGATCGTCACTTTTTGACTCCCATGTACGATGACGGCTTGCGGCACTATTTTATAGATGAGGTAGCGCAGCTAAAAGATGGAAGATATGTGGTACCAGTGCGGTGGCTAGAGGACATCAATGGTAAAATTGTTGCTGATGCATGGCAGGTTGAGCTAGAAGATGATGTGAGAGATTGATTTTTGCTTCCTTATCAAAGCTTATTGAAGACTCACGTCGTGGTTTTTCAGTACCGGGCCACGATTATCGACACAGCAACCGTGATAATACACACTCAGGATTTGGTGCTGAACTTTGAAGATATCGTGGAAAGCAACTTGATGCCAGATTGGAGCGACACAACCACTGAGGCTGGACATCCATCACGGATGCCAAATCCAGATCACGCTCTGGCAGAGGGTGACCCGATCTATACCAGCTTCATCGATATCTTTGGGGACGACGTTTCAGGCAATCGTTCAAAGAGCTGGAATAAACACTGGAATATGTACATCAGTCACCGAAATCTGCCGCGAAAATTATTGCATCAGCAATATCATACTCACTTTGTATCAACCTCCACATTTGCCTCTATACCTGAACAGTTTCTTGGTGTTAAGGAAGCTATCGAGTGAGTCCAAGATGTGGTGGGGAGGAAGAATGCGATATTTGATCTGATCTCTCGGCTTTGTCTTTATTTATCAGATCCACGCACAGCAAACCTGTCAAAGTCCGAGACGCCGACACAGGGGAACAGATAAGACTCAAAATCTACTGTAATTGTGGACCGGGCGATAATCCTTCTCAAAGCGAGACATCGGGGCACATTGGCGGTAATGGAAATTATCCTTGCCGGAAATGCCATAGAGGCGGAACTCAAAAGTCAAAGGAGACCAATGAAGGGTTCCACAAGATGTTCTCCGTTCGTGAAGTCAAGCTTCTCTGGCCCAGCGCTATTTAATTAACCCTTTAGTTTTAGGCTGGCGAGGCTCGATCATCCAAAGAAACATTGGCAGAGGTCAAGAGTCAGGTAGAAGCTGCATGTACGGGGATTGCAAAGACCGTGACCGATGCCCAGTCGGAACAGGTGTCAAGGATGCATATACACAGTATTGGATTGACGCGATAATAGAAAAGGCTCGTGCTATGCAGAAGGAGGATCCGAGAATTCCGACCGCGACAATTCAGGCCGAGTTAATGAAGTGGGTCTACGATCATGAAGAAGCAATCTACAACTCCTTTCTGACTCTCGATGGTATTAGTCTCTCAACCCACATCTGTTCATAACTGACTGTCTACCTACACAGGATTTGATGCCTCTCGTGATACGCCCGTCGAAATTCTCCATACCATTTTACTGGGGATAGTCAAGTACCTCTGGCACGGATCACACACCAGTTGGAATGCGGCACAGAAGAAGATATATTCCACTCGCTTACAGGGAACGAATACGCATGGATTATCGATTCACCACATACGTGCAAACTACATCATGCAATACGCCAACTCATTGATTGGTCGTCAGCTCAAAACACTTGCTCAAGTCAATGTTTTCCATGTATATGATCTTGTCGATCCCCTGCGTTTTCTCTTCACGAAGGCCGTTGGAGAACTTTGCACATTGTTATGGTTTACGGAGATCCATAATCTCGAGGAGTATCTGGTACGAAATCCTGTTATCTTACAGTGGTACAGTATTACTCATGCAACTGGTACAGTTGGACGTCGATATAGCGGCAGCAAATGTACTTGATATTGCCGCTGTCATCGATCCGTCAAAGCTGGTGTCGAAAATCAAATACCACCTGCTTTCCCACCTTCGCGAAGATATAATTCGATTCGGACCACTCGTCGGCGTTGCTACGGAAGTTTTTGAATGCTTCAATGCAATTTTCCGTTACTGCTCCATCCTTTCAAATCACCTCGCACCGAGCCGTGACATCGCCTACAAACTCGCAGCACAAGAAACCATGAAGCACTTCCTTTCCGGAGGATGGTGGCGTGTGAAGGACTCAGTCGACTTGCACGGCGATCCGAAATGGGTTCAACCGGGGCCATCTGTTCGTACTTTCATGGCGTCAAACCCCGTACTTCACACGCTTTGTGGATGGACTCAAACCGAGGACTCAACTCCGGGTATCTCATATCATATCTTTCTAGAATGCACAATTCTAACTTTGGAACTATCATAGGCACCGTTAAGTCAGAACCACGGAAGCGCGGCCCAGATAAACGAACACTGTTGCCACCGGTCCATCTCACCTGGTTCGAAACACAAGGGTCACGAGCAGTCAACAATGCTTCGCCCAATGACGAAGCGCGGTGGCAGCACTGCAAATATGTCATCACTGAAACTCAAGATCAGTGTAATGTAGGCTCGTGGGTCTTTGCAAGGTCACCTCTTTTGGTACGTGCTCTATCAGGATTCTCTGCGTGATTCCGAATGTTTAAGTTATCGACAGGAGAACGTTCCGATTCCTGGGCGTATTGTTGAAATTCTGCAAGAAACATCTGCCGGCCCCTCGGCCTTCGTAGTCATCGATGTTTTTCAAGTGTCTGCAACTCGTGATGAAGTCTTTGGAATGCCTGTACTGTTGCGCCGCTTCAATGAGCACTGTCTTCATGTTATCCCTGCATCTGTATGCAAATTCACCTCTTAGATCACTTCAAACACTGACCAGCTTATGCAGAGTGTCATTTTCGACTTCAATGCTCAGCATGACTGCCGCCACGCGAAATGCGAAGCCACTGGGGAGCAGCCGCTCATACAAGAACGTGTCGCATCAGGGGTCACAGAGAACTTCGTTATCCACAAGGCCATCGATCGGTATCTTATAAATATTCACGCCCTCCACAACGCGCATCTCATTCGTGCAACCCTTCCGAGAGACCTGACCGCTCCGATACCATATGCCCCAAATCGCGAAGCACATCACTCAGCTATTGCTGCCGACCTCCGGTCTGCCCAGAATACGAAACGCGCAAAAACAGCAGCAAAAGCCGCGGCAAAGAAGGCTGAAGCTGCTCTCAAAGATGCCGCATCAGCACCGGCAGCCAAGAGGCGAAGGGTGGATGACGAGGGGAGTGGAGAGGAGGACAATGACGACGTCGATATGGTCTCAGTTTAGGTGGTGGGCAACTAACATGATGTGTAGTTACATGGTTCGGAGAAATATATTTCAACTCCTGATCACGCTTCAAGAATATTGAGAGCAGCTGGTGGACATATATTCCCAAAACGTGTAGGCCAGGTAGAAACTGGTGGCACATATAGAGATTTCGTGGGCTACAGGCATATGACATCTGATCTACACCTCAAATCGGGGAGCTGTCTGAATGATGTTTGACACGTTATCTCAATGTGATTGAATATCTGACAGCTTGATTTTTTTTAACGATCGGGACCACATGAGACGCATTTGGCGGTGTAAGCTGGAGAAACAGCTCAAATGCGAGGAATTACCCATTTGGGTTATTTACCCAAAGCGGTAGATAGGATCATTCCGACAGTATTTTTAGTGATTTTCGATCGTATCGTTTGGCACGTCAATTTAAACTCAGCTTTACCGGTCCCTCAGCTCGAGGCTTGCCCCTTTGTTGAGGGAACGGTCACCGGTCTAGTAGGGGTAGTTAAGCGCGTGAATTGCTAAAAGCAATTTGAATTGACGATGGCAATATCCTTGTTTGGCTATATTACTCGGCGCGTTCGGTTTCAAATAATGGTAAATGTTCAACTTTTCTGTTCCAACTCTGATTCTCGTCTTATCGTGTCACTGTCTTGGGTGGGCTAGCAACTGCAGTTACTGTATCTTGTCCGGTGTAACTTTGCACGCTTGTGTGGTTTATCCATAGTGAGTATTCCGTTTAACTCACAAGCAGATCACCTCACGGCCATATCCTGCTTCTCAGATTATTTTCAGCGCTGTCGGATTCGAATTGCCTGCTGCTGCACACCTTTCTTACTACGACAAGGATATTCAGGCCATTTAAGTAATACTTAGGCCTCGTTGCAATTGCCAGATCATTCAAACGCCGATTGCCGGCCCTTATTTCAACCCAATCCCTTTGTCCTCTAACATTTCATTCTTCAAACCTTCGAGCGCTCAACGTCCTCGCCACCCATGCAATCTAACCCACATGAGCTGTCTGGCAGTCAATACGCTACTCGCCGCAAGGAGCTTCTGTTGCTTTTGAAACAGCTTCGCGCCACTGGGTAAGCTGGCGCTTAAAGCTGCCATTCCATACGTTTACTCAAAGCACGTACCAGCTCACAAGGCGAACTTGACCTACCAAGGATTACCGTCATTGGGAACCAGAGCGCTGGTTCGTACATTCTCCTTCCTCTTGTTCAATGTCTTAAAGTGCCTTGTGATGTAGGAAAATCCAGTGTTGTTGAGGCGATTTCTGGGGTACGCCACTCCCAATTGAATGCCCGGTCCGTGAAGTTTAACTCCTTTGCAGATCACAGTTCCCCGAGATGCAGGAACATGTACACGTTGCCCCATGGAATGCAGGTTGTCATCAACTCCTGGGCAGTGGACGTGTCAGATCTCAGTACGACGCGAATTCGACAAGTCTGGGAATGTCTTGGAAAGAGTCTCTGAAATGCCGTTCGGACCCGTCATCACTGATAAGAAGGAAGTCGAACTCGCTCTCCGCCGTGCCCAGGTCGCCGTCTTGAATCCTCACCTGGCGCCCGCGGACATCCTGATACAAACTGCTGAAAAACTCACCATGCAGCCTTTTGTCTCAAACCAATCCCTTCAGTTCTCCCGAGACACTATTTGCATCGATCTCGAGGGGCCTGATTTGACTGATTTGTCATTTATCGATCTCCCCGGTAAGAAAGTTGACTTCGTGTGATCAATATACATGAACTCACGTGCTTTGTTTGCCAGGTCTCATTCAAAATGCGGAGCCCAAGGTCGTCAAGCTCGTGGAGGACATGGTTGTGTCACACATAAAGGGAAACTGTCTCATTTTAGTCGCCGTGCCTATGACAGGTGCTTTCTCTCTATCGACTGCTTTGAAGCTCCCTAACCCGTTCATCTTTTAGACGACATCGAAAATCAGAAAGCCCTACGTCTCGCTCGTCAAGAAGATCCAGATGGCCGCCGCACCATCGGTATTTTGTTTCCCCTTCGCCGACAGTATTGGTACTAATGATGCACAGGTGTCATGACGAAATCGGACATGTTGACTACGGGCTCTACGAAAGCCCTGAACCTCTGGTTGGACGTTATTGAAGGCAGGCGGCATGCGCTGAGCCATGGATACTACTGCACACGCCAACCTGACGATGCACAGAGAGCCGCAGATATAACACCAGCTCAGGCACGAGCTTCAGAAGCCGAGTTTTTCTCTCGAACATCGCCGTGGTCGACCTCCGTCTACAAAGAGAGATTTGGAACCAACCAATTGATTTCGACTCTTAGCCGCTTACTGGTCGGTATCATCAATGACACGTACGTTCAGGCTACTACATCCTCTAGTGACCCGACTCACCTCTTTCATAGCCTGCCGAGAATCATAGCTGAAGCGGCCAGCAAGCTCGACTTGTGTACTCGAGAGCTCGCCACGCTTCCGAAGGAGATGGACGCACCTCCAGCTACATACATGCTCAGCCTTCTGACACAGTTCTGTCACGACGTCCAGCGCCATGTGCTGGGCGGCGTGGAGGAGAACCAACTTATTCATCAGAACCGAGACGCCTACGCGTCCTTCAAGCGTACAATTCGACAAACAGCCCCTAATTTCATTCCTATCAAGATGAATCGATCTACACAGGCATCAGAAGCGTGCAGCAACAACATAGCATCTGTGCAAATTGATGAACGTACGAAAGCAAAACCCTGCTATTTGGATGACATGCGTGCCCACATCAAACAGTTCGTCAATTCTGTTCTTTACTTTTTCCTATCTTGATGTTCTATCTAAACTCAAGGTCCATCGCTCGGGAACTTCCCAATAACGTCCCGTTCCGGGCTAAAGAAGTGCTTATTGCGGAATTCCAGGCTAGCTGGGACTCTGCGGTCGATGTTTGTTTCTCGGCCGTTCAGAAGTCGATGGAGGTAATGCTTGAGCAATGTATCCGGTCCCATTTCTACCGCTACGACCATCTTGAGGGCCACATAAGGTCTGTCCGCTTTCTTCTTCCCTTCTTTCATGCCACTCAACATATGGTTCAGAGTCTTCGTTGCGGAAATTGTCAAACAGCACCATGACAGCTGTTCGCAAATCTTGGGACCTATTCTTAAGGTTGAGGCTACGCCGTTCACCCAGAATTCCCATTATCTTTCCGAATCCTGCTCGAAGTGGCTGGGAAAGTACAAAGACACGAGACAGAGCGATCAGCCGGCCAAGAAGAAGCGCAAGGTTACTGAAGACACAGCCAAGGTTACTGAAGACACCGCCAAGGTCACTCCAGTAGCAGGGGCAACAGCGTGTTCGTGCTCTTCTCTGTTAGGCTTCAATATGTCTAACCGTACATACGTACCATTTCAGCACCCTTCGGTAATATCAATAGCTCTTCGCCCTTTCATTTTGGAGGCATGGGTCCAGCGCCAGCGCGTGGACCTCAGACTGTCTCTACTGAAGATGCAAAACTTCGATCTGCACTCGCGTCCTTGGCCGAGCTAGGGTATACCGGTCTTACCGAGGAGGACCTTGGACGACTGAATCTTCCTGACGAATACGAGACGGAGTTGCAGGTCATGGCTGAGATTAGGGGCTATTTCCAGATTGCATACAAGGTCAGTAGCAGCCTCTCTAGTTCCCTTGATTTCATATTCATATTTATTTGTCGCAGCGTATCATCGATAATGTCCCATCATTGATCGACTTCATGTTCGTGAAGCCCATAGGCACCGAGATGCAAACCTCGCTGATCTCGAAACTCGCGCTTGGGACTCCGGATGCGAACGATCGATGCGCAATGTATCTCTCGGAAAATCCTATGGTCGTTGTGAAGAGGAAGGAGTTGTCTTCGCGTAAACAGAGGTTGGAAGAAGTGAAGCAGGCGCTCCATAACTTCGGCATAGCTTGAGAGGCTAGTCTTTCTGCCTTGGATAACGATAAAGGTTGTTCCGCCCTGCCAGCTGTCTTTGTCTATTGTCGAGGAGATCTACACTAAATTTTTTACATATCATGGTAGTCTACATTTGTAAATGGATTAGTTTTGGTACTCGAGTTTGTCTGTCCAATGTGCACCACATGTCCATTCAAGGCTTGTCTGCATCCATCAACAAACCTGCGCTGAACCCTTCTATCACTGGGGCAAGAGTAGCTTCCTCAAAATCTTATCAAGTACACGGTCAGAACAATAGACAGAGGACGCCGTTGCGTTGCTAGTCCTGCGAAGCAACCTCACAGCGTTCGCCATCCCTTGATAATACAAATCCTGGCCGACACGAACCTATTAGGATCTCAACGTCAACTACAGATGTGCGGCGATGAATTGACATCCTTACCAAGGATACACTTCCCGCCCTCACACCTGACCGAATCGACACCAGGGATTATACTACAATCCCTTCCCCCAGAGTGAGCTTCGTCTGTACCAAAGGATGAGGTGCGGTCGGGGCATCCGCCACATGACCTGGAGCAGGGTGATTCAGATCAGCGAACTGGCTAACCAAAGGAGAAGAGACCAAGGGGAAAAAGCCTACTCGAGATCATTGGCGACGTTTACGCACTCGTAACTAGCAACCTTGACCTTCGAAGACAGTCCGATCCCTCCAGAGTACACCGGACAGGCCTTCTCCTCGGGTTTTTCACATTTTTGTGGTCTTCGAAGTATGCGTGTTGCGGCGAGGCTCGAAGATGGATTGGGTAGATAGATATGAGAACGTCGTCGAGAAAGCGAGTCCGGAGCAGTGGCAGTGGCTCGTGGGCATTTGACATTGGGTAGACAAGCAACACACGACGCTGAGCCAGAACGAGTGGTATAAGTCCTTGGAGGACAAGGTATATCTGTTGTGGCGGCAGATACGGGCACGTAGGATCCTGTTCGAGCGGGTGTACAACTTAGCGCACCGGAGACTACAGATTATATAATCAGATTGATGTGTCAGTGAGAAGAGAGGAGATAAATACCGTTGGAGAAATATCCTGGCGGACACTCGTAACATGGCGCAATGCCGCTGTTGTGTAGGGAGTACGTCCCAGGCAGACACTTCGTGTGCCGTCGGAGATGGTGTGATGGAGATATCCCAGCAGTCCTGCTGCTAGAAGACGGAAATGCGCTGCATAATGTGATAGTCGTCAAGACCATGAGAAGCATTACAAAGGACATAAATGAGACGGGCGAAGGCTGGGAGTACCTATGGGGAGTAACATTGCATTCGTGATGTTAAAGATGCAGCTATATACTTACAGCTAAGCAGGTACACCAGCGATTGAGAGGAACGGGAAGCGAGTTATTGTACAACAGCACTGTTGTTGTAGTTTTTCCGATCTGGAAACCATCCGTTTGATCTTAAGCTTGACGGGGTTCGGACCAGTGCGAAACCCATGGCCAGTGGAGTCCACCAAATGATATAGTTTGAAAATAGCAGCATTGATTGGGACATATAGCCTCAACGTAGAGCGACGGATCCATGAAAGTATCGAGCTGTATCAAGATTCAAGACCAAGTTTTGGGCATTCAGGGTCGTTCCCATGCTATTGTTCCATATGTGGCGTCCGAGTCGAACCCGGGTGCCGATGCTTGCCATTGCTTGGCACTCAGGAGATTACCAAATAAACACTATAAACTAGGTGCCTCCGAAAACGTAGGCTGTAACCTTGCTTTGCTAGGGAAGGGTGGTTAGCTAGGCGCCACTCGTCGCCGACCTTCGGTCGACTCCTCGTGGCGCTGGAGAATGCATGCAAAGTGTAAATACGTAGCATGCACAATAATAATTGCAGAAAAATGGTGGCACTGTCAACATGTTGATTACTATTTGTTTTTTCAGGAATTGTGAGCTGGAGAGACCTTGTAAAGCAAGGTAATTTCTTTCCAAACTTCGTTCGTCTCATGATTCATCATACCACTGCAAGTGTCGTCTCGAGTTCTCCTGCCCGAGAGGACTTGACCTTCTAGTCAGTGAATACGGATTCCGGAAATTTACAGTATGTACGATTCATCCGGAAGCTCATTCGGTACCCCCTCCTTCTTACTCAGAACAGAACCATGCGAACCTTGGCTGGATTACATTAAGTACGGACGGATGCGTATGAACTTCTTCGAGGTTAGCACACGGATAGGAGTGTGCTGTCCACACACTTGGGACAAGCGCTACCATAAATCCAACCGCAAACTGTTTTTAGGAAACCTCTGCATCATCAATCACGTGGACTTTGCGTGACCGCGACTCAATAAAACCAGCGTTCGATTTGGAGCGCTTTGTCCTCACTCTCTTGACGTTCATCTTCCATGTCGCCGCTCTTCAGACAGGCAATGTCATCAAACGAGACTACAGAAATATCCTCATCCCACTACGCTGCTCGTCGCAAAGAACTGCTGTCACTAGTGACCCAACTGCGGGCAATAGGGTATGTTGTTTCCCTGGACGCTGTCTTGTTGAAGTCCATGTGCAGCGAATGATTCTCGCTAGGGCTCAAAGTGACTTAGATCTACCTCGAATAACAGTTATTGGGAAGCAGAGTGCTGGTATGTCCTCATTCCCAGTGCTTCCTTACTTGCGGCTGAATGGGCTTTATAGGTAAATCCAGTGTTGTCGAGGCCATTTCAGGGGTACTGTACGCTATTGAAATGTGTCCTTATACTGATGCTGCCTTTATCAGATTACTGTACCGCGTGATGTGGGAACGTGTACCCGATGCCCCATGGAGTGTCGCATGTTGGCATCTAGTGAACCTTGGTCATGCAGGATCTCAATTCGATTTGAATTTGACAACATCGGAAAACGGTTGGGTGAAGTTTCTGAGGTGCAATTCGGAAGCCTCATTACGAACAAGTCCGAAGTGGAACCTGCTCTGCGTCGTGCTCAGTTCGCTGTCTTGAACCCCCACCTGTCACCATCTGACGTCTGGTCAATGGCCCTTCGTGACCTGGAGAACTTGAGCTTTCAAAATTCTAGAAGCTCGCTGTCATTCTCGAGGAACGTCATATGCATCGACTTGAAAGGCCCTGAGCTTACTGATCTGTCCTTCATCGACCTTCCAGGTACTTCAGAGTCGTGACGTTTGTGAACTAGATGATTTACTTGGTCTTGTACTCAGGTCTCATTCAGAATGCCGCAACTTGGGACGTTCACCTTGTTGAAGATCTCGTGATTTCGCATATCAAAGGAAACTGTCTGATCCTCGTTGCCCTGACAGTGACTGGTATGATACACATACACCGTTTTCCTATGGACGCAGCGACTGACCTGTACTTCTCCGGTACCCTCAGATGATATTGAAAACCAGAAGGCATTGCTTTTGGCTCAGCAAGCGGATCCAGAAGGACTTCGCACAATTGGTAAATGATTTCAACCGATTTTTTTCTTTGTCTGTCCTAACGATCCTGGATGCCAGGCGTTTTAACCAAACCTGATATGCTTCCTTCTGGCTCTATCAAGGCCCACAACATGTGGCTTGATGTCATTGAGGGACGCACCCACAGCCTCAAGCATGGATACTACTGCACTCGCCGCCCCGATGATTCCGAAAGGGACGCTGGAATCACACCTGCAGAGGCTTCCGCCGCTGAGGCCAAATTCTTTGCAAACAACCTTCCGTGGTCGGCGTCTTCGCATCAACAGCGACTTGGGATCGAGAACCTCGTTGCAACGTTGAGTAAGCTCTTGATCCAAGTCATCAAAAAGAGGTACGTTTTGTACGCTCTCTCCTTGTTCAACAGGCGTTCATGGAATCGTCATTCCAGCCTTCCGAGTATCCAGTCAGAGGCATACAGAAATCTCCAAATCTGTCGTAGAGATCTAGACTCTCTGCCGCCAACGATCGGAATGCCACTAGGGACTTACATGATGACACTTTTGACACGTTTATGTGAAGATTTCCAGGAGTATGTGCGGGGAGGGTGTGACTCAAGCCGGCTGATTCACGACAACCGTGACGCATACGCAGCATTCAAAACAGCCATCAGAAAAACTGCGCCAAACTTTATACCCCAGCCTAATGGAAACGGAGCCAATGCTGCGTTGCGGCGTGCGCTCGCAGATGATGATGAGGAGGCGGAAGGCTTGTTCACCGAGATGGAACCATTATATCTGAATGACATAAGAAGACATATAGCAAAGTACGCGTCCCCGAACCTACTAGACGAATTGATCCCCTGACCACTCCCTTTTCTTAGATCCATTACAAGGGAGCTCCCCGGAAACGTACCATACCCAGCGAAGGTCGTTCTCATAGCAGCGTCACAAAAAACTTGGCCCATGGCCGCGACCAATTGCTTTGATCATGTCCGAAACTCGTTGATGCAAATCCTTTCCCGGTGCATTGATGAGAACTCGAAGCAACATGAGCTCCTTTGTGGTCCTTTAACGTATGTCTTGCTCGACATGGGCAAGCTTTTCTGTCGCTCTAACACACTCCTCGACGGGTCTTTTGCAAACGAGTTGGTTGCGAAGTGCTATGATACATGTCATCAATTTCTTGACGCAACACTTGAAATTGAAGCTACGCCTTACACTCAAAATCATCAATACCTTGAATCCTCCACATCTAAATGGCTAGCGAAGTACAAGGAGGCCCGTGCGACTCCACCTGTAAGCACTGACTTGCGGTGGGAGAAGAAGGATTTCTTCGCAACGTCAACGCCTCACAAGGCTACAACAACAACGTCTTCCTGTGAGTATTCTTATAAAATCAAGGACCATCGGCTTACTTGCTCCTGCCACAGTCTCTCCGCCCACTTTTTCCACAGCAAACGCCCAATCTTCTACACCTTTTACAGGATGGCCATCGACTACACCAAAACCCCTTTCGGATCCCTCCGCGCCGCCTCTGGGAAGCACATTATTGCAGAGTCAGAAAACAACCTCCCCACCGCAAAGCACACCAGCCTCCACCGTAATTCTAGTCCCGCCGAAAGATGCGTCTTCGGACTCCCCGTCTCCAGCTTCTTTCATACCATTTTGGGAGAAGCCACAATCTGCTCAAAGCGAAGGAACTACTGTTTCTACACCAGCTGTGACTACTAAGCCACATCCATTCTCTGCATTCTCTAGTCAGGCTGAAGCATCTGCGATGCCTCTTCCGGCCAAGATGAGCTTCGGAATAGAAGCTCAGGCTTCTCCAGGTGTTCGCGATTCCAAATCTGTCGTACTGGAGCAGGAGAATGGAATTCAAGATCATTCTTCGCAAGACAGGAAATTAGACAGTGCCTTGGCGGTGCTCGCCGATCTCGGTTACACAGGGCTCACTAAGGAGGATTTAGGCAAGCTTCACCCTCCCGACGAATACGAAACCGAGCTCAAGTTCATGGCGGAAATTCGTGGGTACTTCCAAGTGTCGTACAAGGTCGAGTCACTTTCACGCCATGGATCCTATTCGTTCTCCTTACTTTGTTTTTAACTTCCAGCGTATTATCGACACCGTCCCCTCCATGATTGACCATAAATTCGTCAGGGAAGTCGGGAAGCAACTGCTGCCATTCCTCATTGCTAAATTCGAACTCGGCACCCCTACCGCAAACGAGAGATGCGCTGCGTATCTCGCAGAAGATCCATCCCTCACTCTGAAACGCGAAGAGTTGATTGGCCGGAAGAAAAGGCTGGAGAAGGTACAATTGGAACTTCGCAGCTTCGGCTTATGAAATGGCACACGACCATGGTCCATCCCCTCGCACCTCTACCCGGAGCTGCTGTGGGAACTACGTTCCTTGATGGGCTGAAAAGACACGCGTATTCGTTATACTAGTATAGGACTGGCATTTCACTAATTAGGAATCCAATGACATTCGCCACTCTCTGATCGAGTGCGTCACTACTCCACGCTATTGATGTTCCTTGCATACAGGAACTTGTCTGGTCCAAGATACATACTAGGGCAGCATCTCTCGACTGTTGGCCCCAACTCAACCCCCCTCCTTCGAAGTTCTGCATATTGAACTCATTCAATTGCTCACAACAGGCCTATGCACAAAGGGCCCATGTTAATGTTGAGCAATCCGATCAAATGACGATGGTAGCTCCGGCTTCGGGAACAGCTGTACGCTGATCGGGGAAGGGAACACGCGCGTTTAAATATTGGGGTGGACTACAGGCAATTGTGACATGTTCTGTCATTGAATATAGATGGCGGAATGGGCGGGTGGATCACAAGATGGGTTTGATGATCACAGGACACCGACACCACGACGCACCCCACTACCGGACCCCAACACCCGAGCCCCCCAGTCCTCTCGTAGAACATGAAACGGGAAGAATAAGGCTGGATAGAGTATCGAATCGCCAAGTCCGATGAACAGTACGTTATTCACATTTCAGCCATGGAGGATAAGCCCTAGAATAGCACGAACATGTACACCAGTCAAAGGAAACCACATTAAATAGGACTGACGGATTTGCACCACCTTCTTCAGATCTGAAGTCGATAAGGAAATAGATTCAGGATTGCGACTCACGAGGACAAGGGCGAAAGGGGTGATCAAAAAGGCTTGTGACCTTAAGTATTACGATCGGGTTACACCCTCGCCACTGCAGCAGCGCTTTTTGGAACGATTTTCCTTTACAGGACCCCAGCTGTTGTCTTTGTCACTTATTCGTACGATTCCTTCGCATCTGCCAATACTGTTGAACAGTTCTGCCGTCAAGCCCTCAGCGATATCGTTATAAAGAATAGACCATTAAATTCCGAACGGCACTCTTACAAACTCTCGATCATTCGACATTTCTCTCTGCAATGAGCTACACTCCCCTCGACGAAATGCCCAACGTGAATTTATCTCCCATTCACTCCATTAAAACTAGCCGAAATTCACCTCATTCAGATCCGCGATTCCCTTCGTGCTACCTTCCGGAAAGGTGTACCAAGGCCTTTGGCATGGCGGCGCCATCAGCTCCTCCAACTCGCGCGTATGATGCAGGAAAACTCGGATGCCTTCGTAGAGGCCCTAGCAGCTGATCTCGGTCGTCCGAAACTGGAGTCATTGGTAGCAGAAGTTTGCGTCGTTATCGACCGTGCGATGATATGTGCTGAGAAGTTGGATGAATGGACGAAGCCAGAGAAAGTCGAAGTTCCAGATTGGCAGAAGTCATGGTCTCCCACGATCCACAAGGGTTCAAAAGGCACCGTCCTCATCATCTCGTATGATGATCACCTCGATTTCTTTCTGTGTTTCCTTGCTGATCAGTAATCGGACAGACCTTGGAATTTTCCACTGATTCTGACCTTCCAACCACTCTATGGCGCGATCTCCGCGGGATGTTGTGCTGTTATCAAATTGTCCGAGGTTTCAGCAAACTTCGGCGCGTTGCTTGCGAAGCTTTTACCCAAGTACCTTGATCAGTCAGCCTACCGCGTCGTTCTCGGTGCAGTTCCTGAAATCACGAAACTTTTGGAGCTTCAGTGTATGTCGAACACGTCCACTTCTATTCAATACTATTCTCATTAGCGAACGCAGGGGATCACAGTATGTTGATCAGAACTTTACGCCATGTTTTTTGTTAACGGCCTACCAGTCTTTTACACTGGGAACGGTCGTGTTGCAAGGATCATCGCAGCCGCTGCGGCCAGGCATCTAACTCCAATCACCCTTGAACTAGGCGGGAAGTCGCCTGTGATCGTCGATGGCACCTTTGACATAGACCTTGCGGCTAAACGTATTCTGTGGGGGAAGAGCAACAATGCGGGTCAGGTGAACTCCATTTGTCGTCTTTTCATACCGCCTCCATTTACTTTTTATCACTAGATGTGTGTCTCCCCCGACTACGTCTTGGTGTTTCGTGAACTGCAAGACAGATTCGTTGCAGCGCTCAAAGCGGCCCATGACATATTCTACCCAGAGGGCCCACTGAACTCTACTTCATTTAGCAGAGTAGTCTCGGAAGCTCATTTTAAGCGTCTGAACGGGCTTCTGTCGCGAACGAAGGGAGAGATCGTTTTTGGTGGGAAAACAAACGAGAAGTTTTGGTTCGAACCAACCATCGTGAAAGATGTGGCGGACGGTGATTCGCTTCTTGAAGAGTACGAATTCGAATCTTTTTCGCGTGGGTTCTATTTTTTTTTACTGATGCGCCGTTAGAGAGATTTTTGGTCCAATCCTTCCCGTGGTTCCCGTAGATAGCGTCCACGATGCGATCGAGTTCATTAATGCTCGGTAATGAGTTTTCATATCGAGGAGCATGCTCAACATATGCTGACGTTCTCTTCCTTAGTGATGATCCGTTGGTCCTCTACGCGTTCACAGAAGATCTTCAAGCAAAACAAGCCAGTGAGTACTTTAAACACTTGTTTTTCACCCATACCAATCAGTATCAGTTATTGAGAATACGACAAGCGGAAATCTTGTCTTTAACGATACAGTTCAGCAGCTCTCAGGTCGGTTTTCAGTTTCTTACCCATTCCCATAGCCTGACGCCGAATGAAGTGAAAGAATTACCATTCGGAGGCGTGGGTGAATCCGGCTGTGCGTGTTCCCGACACTATCCACCTTAGTACCACGCTAATGCCTCGATCGTTAGATGGTCGACAGATTCTTAAGTACAGCTATGAGATATTCACGTACGAGAGGAGCTGCGTGGACATTCCCAAATCGTTCGTGGGCTTTTCGGTCCTCTTGTTAACTTCTTTTTAAGCTCTCCTTTACAGAGCGGAACCAAGTCTTAGCGTTCGCTATCCGCCATATACCCAGGAGAAAGTTGATGCCTTGAGCACCCAGTTGCACATCAAGATACCAGACTCGGCCCCTCCTAGTGGAAATGGATATGCCCATTGAGGATCAAGAAGACGATCTTATATGTAACGTATATTTCATGTATTACAAGACCTCTCTTATCGTGCTTTCTCTTGCCTAATCGCTTTTGGGCATGATGCCGAATCAGGCATTCATAGTTACAACATTCGGTCCGATTTACCCAGAACTCGAAGAAGAACGCATTTTGTTGTGGGCAGAATCCATGGTTCACTTTCGATATCATCCTTTTTCTTATGTCACATATTCGGCTTTTTGGGGAAGCCCATAGTGGCCTTATCTAGCTGGGACACTGTATGTAAGAATTTTCTCCTCCTCCGCGATATTATCCTAATTACTGGGCATCCAAGGTTAACGGTTTCTCCACTCAAACGGTTGCGTATCTCTCCTTGCTCCACTAAAAGTATCATCCTTTCTGGATATCAGAACTCGTCCCGCTATGGTTCCATGGTCAACTTTTCGCGCTGCGATCGGATATGTTTGAGAAGGTGCACTTCGATTCATACCGGCTCGGGCTTCTCGGCGGTGCGTCTGTCAACGAAAGGACATTCTTGTGTTATGGGCTAGATCTATGAGTCAACTTGCCTAGTTTAAAGTGAAGAAAGGAGATAATCACGCTGCTGCTGAATTTGTCGACAGTTTAAAACCGCCCACCCCTGCTGAGTGAACATTCAACTGCTCAACGTCTCCCACACAAGATGCGCTTTGCCCTCCTCGCCGTATCCGCCCTTGTTGCATCGTCTGGCGCTAGCCCAGCACTCCTCCCAGATATCCTTCATGCAATTTTCAGCCCTCCGAAATTACCCGCTTTTTATATTCCCCAATTGTATCCCCTGGTGCGTAAGATCCTTTCTTTCAGTCACCCTGAAATAATGCCCTGGCTGGATAGTTATTTCCCACTGCCAATTATGTTGGAGTCCTGCTTTCTCCGTTACTCAGGGGTTTAGTTGGTGATCAGCTTCTCGAAGAGATCGACACCACGGCCGATTTCTTTTGTGTGTGAGTTCAAGTTTGATATGTAGTTTTCATGATGGTATACAGCCTAATTTCCTTTCCACTCCCAGAGCTGCTGGAAATGATCCTTCTGGAAAAGGTGGAATCTGTCAGCAGATTCTCGCCCGTTTGTACAAATTAGGGATCTCGCTGACTCCCGTATGTCCATTCCTACTTTAGACTGACCTCTTGGCCTCATTTTGCGATGACATAGGCTTCCCAGGCCGCCTTGTTCAAAGAACTGGCCTTCACCCTTTGTGTGTAAGTACAAGACATTCTATTGGTCCCCTAGTCCGCGTCTTATCTTCATTCTAGCGCACCGAACACTCAGCCTCCGCTCGGAACGTGTCAGGCTATCCTTGAGCTCGCCGATTGCATTGCCAATCGTATCCTACGTGAGTTGATGCTTTTTGTTGCTCTTGACCTGGAGCGAACGAATCCTTTTGCAGAGACAAAGGATTTAGAATGCACTCCAGAGCAGGAACCCGAGGAGGGCGACGATGGTGATGAGAAAGTGAAACTCTAGTTCCGTTCCTCCTTGTGTGTTTTCTCGGGTTACGACAGAGCGATTCTCTTCTACCAAATTTTTGAAACAAAGATGTCCATGCATCGAATGTGGCCGTGGCTATTAGTGTGTACTTGTAATTCTACTTCCATGACAACGAGAATGGCGACAGCATAACTGCTAATTTTCCCCAAAACCCAAAAATCGGGAAGGCCCCACCAAGCTTCGCCTCCAAAATAGCATTGTCCGGAATTGTCGTTGCAAATCTCTTGAAATGTTCCTCGTCTCGTATCTGGACATCCCGCACCCCATTCGTGGCATGCTTAGCTGCATCCTCTGTATCGTTCATACGCTGCTCCAACTTCGCAATCGCTTCCGCATATCCAGCAGCCATATTTCTCGACTCGATCTGGATTCGCAAGACTTCCGACTGTAGCCTATCATGTTCTTCAGCTAGCTCCTTCCGCGTCTCCTCATCGCGCAACCTGCTCGCCTCGTTCATTTCCTCCATCAAAAGCTGAATTTCGCCTTTGTGTTTCGCAATCTGCTCCGCCAAGTCGCGGTTGAGTTCTTTTCCAGCTGACGTTTGTGAGAGATCCATCCCTGTCTCAAGTTCACGCTGAATCTGTAACATCTGCGGCTGTCTCCCGAGTAGCGATCGTAGGATGGCATGACCGGACTCGAGCGTGTGGTCGTGGCGCGCTAGCCTCGCGCCTTTCTGGAGGACAGGTTGAAAGAAGATGTCCTTCGTGGCAAGCTCCCTCTCTCTCGCCTCACCAATATGAAGGTCAATCTGACCCCACATGTTCGTCACGATCACGACATTCTGCAAGGAACTGTCGCCGCAAAGATGCCGGAACATCTTGAAATTCCGAGACGAGATGCCGCCCATGCGATTATCGAGGATGCGATGCATGTAGATAACACCTGCAAGCACCTTTCCGTGTTTGTGCCTTCATATGCGACAATCAGATCCTACTCAAAAGTGACGGGGAAAGCAGCGTACGCAAAAGAAAGGTAGGCCGCAATCATCGCAAGGACGTCTGTGTCCCTCAGCTTCGAGTCATCGAATCCCGGCGTGTCGATCAAGGTTATCCGATACCCGTCAAGATCAAACGGAGTGGATGGCTGCACTGTAGTGGTACACGACTCCATCTCAGACCCAACTTGAAGTTGCCCACCGCTCATTAAATTAATGAACTGGAAACGAATCGTAAAGGGATCCAATACTCAAAAGCACTCGACTGACGGATGTTTTCCCGGTTCCAGTTGGTCCCATGACTCTGATGAGAGTGAGAAGATGAACGTGTAAGTGAGAGCATTTAAATCAGATGCTAAACACCCACGCAATGGTAATTTCTTCGGGATCTCCGTCGTGAAGCTATAATTCCGAGGAGAGTCAGACACAAGCTAAGGTGTTTTGAACGATAACACGAACCGTAGACTCGTTGGACACGGAAGCCATAACTCTATTATGATATGAATAAGGACACATGAAGAAGAGATACAAGGCTCACGGTAACACTATATTCCAGAGGGAAAGAGAACGGGGCCCGATCATCGACCATGAATTGTGGGTCCGTTTTATACAATGGCAACATCACAGGATGCCAAGATTGGGGGCCTCCTTCGAATTTCGATCCACAAGCTGGCACTGCTGGTTAGTGCATGTCCTTAATTTGTTGAACTTGCATTTGTGATCGCCGTCCAAAGTGTCCGGTCGCTTCATTTCTATACGACAACGCCCAATGGTTTGTGTCCTCGACCTATTTGAACTGAAGGAACTGTCAAATGTGGCTGTCGTTGCAGGCCTCGACCGATGAGCATGAATCGCATCCTTAGTCCCACCAGTTCTGCGGGTTATTCGACAGAACTCACAGTGTGGCGATGGCACACAAACCAAGGACTGATGAATGCCGTCATGGACTTCGTTGAAAGCAATTTTTCATCTGCCAGTCTCTCGGGAGGACATGTCGAAATGTGCGACGTCCGAAGCAGGAAAATCACCTACTTAAGGACCAAGTTTCCTTCTCTGTAATGGACGTAGATCACGAGGGACTTGGGCGTCGTAACATTACGGTGGTAATATAAATGCATCTCCTTGTCCACGTTGGTTCCACGTGGTGTGATCGTCGCTCCGGTTACCGTCGTGAAAGCAGAACTACTGAACCGAAAGAATTTATTTCAGTGTCATTCAGAAGGGTTGTCCTCCCTTGACGTAAGACACTCGGTCCTACTTACTAGCGCGCGTCCCATCTCGAGCCTGAGGTCAAATTATCCCTGTCAAGAGCCACAGAAACTAAGGCAAAAAGTCATAAGCGGTACCGCGTCGGAGGGATATTCCACCTATTTCCCTTGTAGACATCACAATACGTATAAACATCAGGCTTATATCCAATCGGCTGCTTGTGCCCCAATCTATTAAGTGAATCACGCACTCTCCTGACTTCGTCGTAGTCTGTATAGTCATCCGTAAAAACACAAATGACATGGGAGCCGACGTCGTTTCGTGGAGACACTTTGGCCGAGGACCCCAATGTGCCTGCATGAGTTGCTCGAGCAATACGAGCCCAGACGTCATCGACCATTGCTGCCGAGCGGAAGATGAGCCACTTTCCACTCAGTACGCCAAAGCGGTGTGCAAGTTTGTCGAGTTCCGAGATAGACGCTTCGTCGTTGGAACAAATCTCATCCCAGCCTCTACAGAGAGCAGCGACATCGCCCTCGGTGCGACCCTCTTGAACGCGAGGATTGTCGATGCAAATCCATGCTATCTTTGACTGCTCTGTGGTGGATGGGCGGTAGGCGTCGAAGAATTTTTTAAGGGATCCGTGCGCTTCCGGCGAATAGCAAACCCATGGAAGTGACGTTTCGATGTCCCGGATCTCCTTGGCTCGTCGATCAGATACATCGGACTCGTCAACCGTTTCCACCTGGCGTCCCTTTCTGCTCGGCAGGGTAAGTGCCATGCTGGGAGTCAATCAGGAGAATAAACGTACGGTAAAAGCATCGTGTCCGAGAACAATTCCGAAGCTTTCTCGGTGAAGAATCCCTTCAAAGATTTCATTTCTTCCGATAACTCCTCCCAATCTGTTTCAAGCAAGATGTTCGCAAAGTCGACAATGTGCATATCAACCGAAGTGGCGAGCGGGTCTATCTCCAGAAACCCTGGGATGCGTCCTGAAGTCTCAAAGATTTCGCGAGTCCTTCTCAGGATCTCGAGCTGATCCATGTCCGATCTCGCGATCATGACCCAGCCTCTGACCCCAGCAAGACCACAATGGCGTAGGGTCTCACAAGGTGGGCAGTGCACTCTTAGATTTGCTGGATCGTTGTTAGATGCATTCCCGTCCTTATGGTCGATCTTCATGGCTCTGCCGTGAGGCGACGTATAACCACACGATGCGCAGGTGCGGTTGTCGCGAGCCAGAATTTGGGCCCGCAGTGCACGCCAAGCAGCAGAGTTGACTGGAAGGGTACGGTTTCCCCATGTGCGGGTCACGGAGAGGTGGAAAGATGGCTCTTGGCTTGTCCTGGAGAGCGAGGATCTAAGGTCCGATTCTTCGGGCGGTGCGGGGGACTCGCTGTGTGTGACAGGTGTGGTCTCAGACATGGAATCTAGTGAAGACGGAAGTGAAGTTCAACCTCAGTATCAGCAGAACTGTATGAGTGCCTGGAAAGTTAAGAAGAGCTGACATAAGACTAGACGCTGTAAGCGTCAAAGATGTAAACCAGTCGCGTCCATCAGCTTCAAGCGACAACGGCCATGTGAGTGCCGTAAAGGGACACGTGATCGAAGACGCGTTGTGATGGGCCGTGGTCCTGAAGAGGCGAAGCAAAGGAGGTGGGTAATCTCTTGCACATTGCAGCCAGGTGGGGTTGTGATCCAATTAGCATCTGGATGCTAGAGGCAAAGCAGGAAGCAGGAGGGATATATGTAGACCCAGCAAATAATCTTTATCCAGCAACGTTCTTCCTGTAGCACGCCTGAACTTGCCTGATGTGGAAACCCTTTGTACCCCTCCTGTCTGTGCTTCTGACGATCCTGTTTCGGGGTCGCCTTCGGCAATGACAGGCTGGGTGAACGAAATGTGGCTCCACGGTCGTCACAGGACGGGTTTGACGCAGCTCAAAGACGAACCACTTGATCATAGAAGTCGTCGTTTGAAACAGGCACAAAATAGATGATTCTGTACAATTATCGGCACGCAACAATTCGGACAGTGGGCTTCTGGTACCCATCCTGCGTGTAACTCGGTTCTTCAACACTGTGCAAAGAAGATGGCAGATGACCATCGCGTAGGTCTCTGAAACACAAAATAGTGACGACGGAGCCGTCAGTGTGACACTGGCGTGCTATAACATGTCTGGCGTGAACATAATCAGACACACGATCTAATTAGCTCTATGTGCACGCACATCGTAATGAGCATCTCCCGGCGTTCGGTATTCTTTTTTAGAAAGGCTTGACAAACAAAGCAGCTGTGACGGAGAAATTCAGCGATCCGTGGCAGCAATAGATTTTTTTTGTTGCTCACCATAACTCTCAGTGTCGGATTCTCCTTCTCCTCACTCTCTTCTCTTTCTTAACCGCTACTGGAGCAACTGGCGGAGCCGGAGCCGGAGCCGGCGTCGGCGTCATCCAATAGGCACCTTGCGACAAATCCACAAGCAACCCAGCAACAAGCCTTCCCGTAACCCCAACCAGCGCTCCCGTTATACATGCAACCCCGCAAAAGACGTATATCGGATAAAAAGCATCAAGAAGATAGAGCGCAATTTGGTACGGAAAGCGGAGGAACACGTCTGTGGCGATCTCGAAGAAGACGAATGCTGGTGCCAGGAAGTATAAGACGATGGGGAGAGGTGAGAAGGCAAGGAATGAGCTGGTGGCTTTGGAGATGAAGAAACCGGTGAAACGAGATATGGCTGAGACGGCTGAAATTGCTGCTGAAGTTCCTGAGATTATGTAGGGAAGAACACGTTCCAACGCTGGAGGCGTAGCGGCGGGCGAGGGAGCTGTTTCCATTCTGAAAGTCCTGACCTCGTTCGATAGTTCAAGCCTTGAACTATTGAACTTCGAGGACCAAGGTAAAGTCAAGATAAAAGTTGAGAAAGCGGACGATGAGCACGTGTACTCTGACATCCATCATCATGTGATGTCGACGCGTCTGATTGTGGCGCGTTTCCCTCACGGACAAGCGGATTACGAAGCACAGAAGACAGACAAAAAAGAGACGTGGTACCTTCGTCCCCTTCAAAATAGCGATCAGAGGATCAGCGGAAATAATTGTCCCACCCAGCCATGGAGACGACCGAATCTCATCCCACCTCAGAGTACTACATTTGATTCCGCCATGATTTATAAACCAATTGAGAAACCAATGAACGATTCTGCTTAACGTGTACTTAAATTACATACCATACACCTCAATATGAAGATCATATTTCCAAAATCATGACTCTTCCAAAGCTCGAGCTCAAAGCAATTCGACCCAGATCCTCATCGTAATCCAGTGATGTCCAGTTATTCAAACTATTCGTACACAGTGTTCTGCTTCTCGTAACCGCACCATTGCCGGAGATATCGGGAGGCGCCAAGGGACCGGGAAAGACAGCAATGACCAGGCTTTCGTGTACACTGGTAGTGCTGATCGCTTGCAGCGGGTAATCGTCCATGCCAGCAACTAGGCCTACAGGAGCCCGATCCTGTGGCTGGACCCACACTGCGGTGCCGCACGGTCCCAGAAAGACGTCCCTGCAGCGAAGTGATCCACGCACGGCGGGTACTCGCGTCACGAGGGTGGGCGGGAAGGTGTAGGGAGATGAGTTTTGAGAATCGAAATTGGGTTCGAGGGTGTAGAAATCGAGCGAGTGCAGCCCTGAGGACCATGGATCGTCGCTTTCTCCTCGTAATAGGATAGTCAAACCGGAGTTTCGTTTGGTTACGGAGACCCCGTCAATCCACCCAAAGGAGTGGCGTTGGATGGGCTCGTAGGTTTTAGGCGTCGGGGTTAGCTCCGGCCAGGGGAACAGGTGGATAGACCGTGCTCGCACGACGAGGATACTTAAGTGAGCGAAAATGACTTGGATACATTTGTCGTGCTGGTCTGATGTTAGATTCCTCGTAATGCAAATCAAGAGCAAAGAGTGTACCGGTAGAGACCCCGTTTCGTCGGGTGGGTGTTGAAGGATGGCGGCCGTTCCATGTCGCCAGTTCCATATCACAGTCTGAGAGACATCGTCGCTGAGTGCGAGTAGTTCACCTTCCAAGTGAATGGGCTTCAAAAAAGATTCCAGAGAGATGATCGGGCGAAATGAACATGAGCCGTCAGCTCTAACCCCCACAGACATGATTTCCACCGTATGGTTACTGCAAAGATATCTCAGAAGAGAACAGTCAAACGTTCCGTGTATATGACGGACCCGTCTTTCAGTACGGATACGGCCACAGTGGCTTCAGAGCTTATGTCCGTATTCAAAGATATGCCGCTGAAGATAGCGCCGCGTGGTGACCATTCGCAGCATTTTTCCGGATCGCCGCTTATGTCCCAGACGGTGAGAACGTCCCAGATGCCTTTGGATACAGTCAAGATCCAGTCACCAGCGTGCCCTGGGACGAAGCGCACTTGCGAGACACGGGTGCTGGCGGTGGCATCTATGAAGAGTGTTCTCCGGGGGGCCGTAATCCCTAAGATCCACCGAGATGCAAGGTCGAATGCATGACATGTTTGCTGTTCAAGCCCTGACACTGACAGTGAATCGGGCGATTGGGAAGGAAAAGGATATCCTTTCTGTAAGATATATGTAGAGCATGCGTTCGTCCAGACTATACGAAGTTTTGAAATCGCGAGCAACCGTCGGCATGTCTGGTGAACATGTCAAGACATGACATCGTAAAATAGTGTATAGTTCGGCTCACCTTTCTCAATGAAAGAATTTCTACGGGGCGTAAGAAGGAAAATATGTAAACCAGGACATCATCATCGATGGAATCCAAGGTAAAACGGATAGATGTCATGAGAATTGTGCTCGAGGAACGAAAAGTGATTTATAAATACGAGTGAACTTTCCCACGCCTCCTGAATTTTCCGGTGCATGAAATTGGCGGAACGTTTCGTTTTTACTACTGCCATCACATTGCTACAATGAGCTCGAGCATTGCATCTTTCTTCTCGTCTTTCTTGCCCGTTGTGCACGCCGACGCCGAGGCGAAACCTGAAGCCGAGGCCAAGCAGGAGGAAGTCGAGGAAGAGGAGCCCGAAGACGTGCGTTCTTGACTTTCGGTGTTTGCGAATTTTCGGCCAATTGGACGCGAAATTTCAGGTTCACCCCACAATCCGGGAAGAATGCAAAGAGTCTGCCAAATGTGCAGCGCTGACGAAACATTTCGAGCATTGCCAGGAGAAGGTGCAGAGCGGCCAGGGTTTCAAGGGTGAGGATTGCGTCGAGGAACTGTACGTCATTTCTCTGTTTCCTATGTCGAATGGGTTCACCCATGATCTTTTATTCTTAGATGTACGTGTCCAATTTCCTGCTAGTATTCTGACCAACTGATGTCGAACACGTCTTTGCAAAACGCCAGTCCAGTATGTCGTTGCATAATGTAATCCATTGACTTTTGTATGTAACTGCCATTTCTTCTAGCATGATGCACTGCGTCGACGTGCGTGTGCCTGTTCTCCCTCGCAGTCTGTACTGACAACTGTCGTAGGATTGCGCTGCACCAAAACTATTCGAAAAGCTCCGTTAACATAACATACTATCTTATTGACCTTTAGGTCCGTTTCTCTGAACTGTCCTATTCGCTATTGACTAAAAGTTACAACAGGCTTTATGGATGTACCGTAATTAGAGCCCATTGTCACACTTTGCCGAAACATAGAAATGAACGATGTTCAGTAGCCCTGAGACACGATGCCTCTCAATCCCGGATTCGCCTTGCTCAGTCTAATACCCAACCGCCATGCGGCCTTCGTGTCACTATATTCACCATCCTCATGATTAGGGAAAGACATCCATGATGAGTGAAGCAGGTCGGCCTTGAACAAGAAAGTCTCTTTGCCACCATCCCCGAACCAGCCAGATGGAGGGCTTCTCGCCGGATATCGGTCCGGCTCTTTGATTCGGTTCATTGACAGACGCTGCACATTTTGGGGTCCACAAATGTCAGGTCTCTATAAGCGTTTGGCCACTCAGCGTTTATGTGATCTTGCTTTAATTTAGGACATTTTCTTTCCGAATCTTCATTAGACTAAGAGACTTGGAATCAGTCAGAAAATATCGAAATCAAGTTCCCACCGCTGCACATTCATGCAGTCATTAATACTACCTCTTTCGGTACGCACCTTATTCATCTCGTCCAGTGTGGAGATGATATTGTGTTTCTAAAGTTGACAGGGATCGGTCCCTTTGTAAAATTAGGGTTAAGTCTGCTTGATGCCCTAGACGGGGACTTCCATTCTGCGCACCTTTATTTTTGCTACGAATTGCTCACCATTCTCATGGTTTTGCCTTTGATGTACTCCAGCTCCGGCATGACCTTTAGCCGATGGGTCGACACTAGATGGGAAGGTTTCGAAGTCTGATCCTGTCTCCACTCATATTATAAATTGCGCCTGGTTCTCAACAATCGAAACTTCAGTTGGTAATGACTTTCTTCGTCATCTTGGGCAGCGTCGCTCTCATCGTGGTCTTTTGGTTCAAAAGAAAGCGAAGAATTCAGCTTCCCCTACCTCCAGGACCCCCTGGCGACCCCATCTTAGGCCATTTCCGACTTATTCCTCAGGAACACCAAGAATTGCAGTTCTACGAGTGGGGTAAGATTTACGGTACGACGACATACTCCTGTGCATCTACGCGGCTTATGCCATCATCAGGTGAAGTCATACACCTTAATCTATTCGGTCGATCCGTCGTCGTCTTAAACGGTGTCCAAGCCGCCATCGATCTTCTTGACAAGAGAAGTGCGAACTACAGCGATCGACCTCGATTCATCGTACTGGAATTGTATGCATTTCTATCTCCTGCTGCATGCGGATATCAGTTTCATGCCTCAGCTGCACGCATTTTCAGATTAGGATTCATGGGCTACACAATATCCCTAATGCCGTACGGAAAGCGTTTCCAGCGACACCGCCGGATGATGCACGAACACCTTATGGCCGATCGATCTGAAAGATACAGCCCTATACAGCTCCGCGAGACTCGTGTGCTTCTTAAGAACCTATTATCGAAAGGAGCTGAGCACGAAAAACTAATCCTGCGGTTCGCACTTTGTCTTTGGCCTAGCCGTGTTTGTTGTGAAAAGAAAATAACGCGGCTATAGTTTCTCCACCGCCATTATCATGCAAGTCGCTTTTGGACACCAAGTCATGTCCGACGACGACGTATATGTCAAGATCGCCCAGGAAAGCGGTAATATCGTGGCCAATGCCGGGCCACCTGGTGGAACGCCAATTGACTTCTTCCCATTCCGTGAGTTGCATTCGCCCTCCTGTTCGCTGATGTTCAATCGGTAATAACGATGCTTTCCCAGTTCAATACTTGCCATCTTGGTTCCCCGGCGCATATTACGCTGGATATGCACGAGAAAGAAGAGATGGAATCACACGAATGTTCGACTATCCATTTGAGCAGATGCAGACGGCTATGGTGAGACCGTCCCGACCATCTTGTATACGCCTTCCTAATCAAGCGTTCAGGCTAGTGGGACGGCGAACCCGTGCTTTCTCTCTCATCACCTTGAGGGACTGAACCGCGATGGAGGCAGCTATCCAAACACGGCGGCGGATATCAAGGGTGCTGCTGCACAGTTGTATTTCGCTGCTATGGATACGGTATGCTTTTGAACTATACCCTTGTCTGTAATTTGTACTCATCTCCGAGTAGACAGCTTCTTCTCTTTCGACTTTCTTCTTAGCAATGACGCTGTATCCTGAGTGTCAGTTGAAGGCTCAAAAGGAGATCGATGCTGTTGTTGGAGCAGGACGTCTTCCCGATTTTAGTGATATCGGATCCCTTCCTTATGTCGAATGTATTGTACAGGAAACGCTCAGGTATTTACTCTGTCACTATGCCATTCATAGATCTGCTCATTATTTCCCAGATGGCTTAATGCCGTTCCGATGGGTGCGTTTATATTCTGGTTTCATGCAGGCGGTGATTATAGCCCAACAGGCATACCTCATCGGTCCATGGAAGACGATATCTACAATGGGATGTTCATTCCCAAGGGATCCATCATAATAGCCAACACTCGGTATGGAGCGCAATCACTACATTTCTTGTGCAGTTTACTGAACGCCAGATTTCAGAGCCATGACACTTGATGAGAGGATATACGCCGATCCACATACCTTCAATCCATCTCGTTATCTCCCGAAACCCGAGGGCAATAGTGAACCCAATCCCATTGGACCTTTTGGCTTCGGACGAAGGTTAGATCCCTCAGATATTCTTGAATCGCAGTCTAATCCCACACCCGTTGACTGCTCCCTTGTTATAGAATCTGTCCCGGACGACATCTGGCGCATGGCAGCATCTGGATCGCCGTCGCATCAGTCCTAGCTACGATGAGTATTTCGAAGGCAGTCGGAGAGGATGGAAAAGAGATTATTCCAAAAGTCGACTACAGTAGTGGAATTACAAGGTGAGCTGGGTATCGAGTCCTTTGCCCAATGTTTCTGATGACTTGCTTCTATCCAGCCATCCTCACCCATATCAGTGCGTCATTCAGCCTCGAAACGAGGCGGCGCGAGATTTGATTTCACGAGCAGATATTTTGGACAGTTATTAGGTCACTTACCTCACCCTGTCATCTACGGAGAACACTGATATCCACCCCCGTTCTTGATAAGATGCATTTGGTAATAGTCTTTCTCTACATCGTACTACTCCAACGAGGGTGTGATCTGAATTGCGATGTGGAGCGTCGTGATAATTCACTATTCCCGTGTGCTAACGATCGGTCTGATACTGGCCCTGGCCTGTGGAGCAGCCGTTGCCAATGACTTCGTATGGGTTGGACTATACTACCGGTTCGGTATCGAGCTCCGCAGCACCGGCCATTTAACCCAGCAATCCATAAGGCAAAGGATGGGGACTTGTGGGCTAGAGAGAATACGAGTTCGATGACAAGATAGGATAGCCTCGTCCTCGATGACGAGACGAAACGCCATTGAAAGAGTGACTCCCGCTAGACGAATAAACTTTGCATTCACTGTATTGACGAGACCAAGCGTTGCAGACAATGGCCCGAAAGCGGAGGTGCGTAATGTCAGTGTTGATATGCAATATTTGCACTGATGGTCTACCCCCCAGAGGGGCCTACAGTGTGTCACCGACGTTACACTGATCCTATCAAATGCCCGACGCAGACAAAAACACCCCTGTCACTGTAGCTCTGTGGATTGTGGTTTCGTTCGCCGCTGGTACGCATAAACAATTCGATAAGTTGTTCGTATACTCATGGCGATTCCGGTCACATTCTCGGCCTCAGGTCACTTCGTCTTCCATAGTTTGCTCAAGGCGTTCCTGCGACTCCATGGTTAATTGACCTCCTTAGGATTGCGCATTCTCCTTGGGATTGGAAGTCGTGGTCAAGTATCGTCTTTCGAACAGTCTATCATGATCGTATCTACGCGGGACTCGTACCTCACCATGTCTAGATTATCTCCTTTCCGACTCAGTCAAGATACATTTGAAGCCCGGCTATCTTGCAACTTCGTAAATTAGTTCCTGATGCCCTGCTCATGAGGTCAACCTTGACCGTTCTCGGCAGCATCTTACAGCTCATTCAAGCAGGGTGAGTGTAAGTAGGTGGTCTCTATCTCCAATGAGGTTTTAACTTTTGTCCCTGCGCAGCATGAGCCGCCTAACCTCCACGACAAGGACTTCCATTCTGCATAGCTCCATTCTAGCTGTACAACCCACACTGCTCTCCCTGGCTTCCTTTGATTTTCTCCCGTTCAGATGGCCCTGATGACCTTTAGCCAATCGGAAATAAAGACTTTGGCAGACTGGCGGTCGGAAGGCTCTTCAAAGTCTGATCCTTCTTGTCTCCTCCTGTATCTATAAATTCTCCATGTTCTCGCCGATTTACACCTCAGCTAATCATGACTTTCTTAATCGTCATGAGCAGCATCTCTCTGGTAGTGATGGTTCTTTGGTTCTCAGGGAGACGGAGAAACCCAGCTCCCCTCCCGCCAGGACCCCCTGGGGATCCCGTATTGGGCCATCTGCGACATATTCCCCAAGAACATGCAGAGTTACAGTTCCACAAGTGGGGAAAGATTTACGGTGCGTCGGTGTTCATCGGAACTATACGATTGCTCAGGCTAAGAATAGGCGATGTAATACACCTGAATCTTCTCGGTCGATCCCTTATCGTCCTAAACGGCGTCCAAGCCGCGATTGATCTTCTTGACAAGAGAAGTGCAAACTACAGCGATCGTCCTCGATTCGTCGTGTTAGAACTGTGTGTATTTATGTCCCACTCAATCCCATTATCATCATCGCTCATTGGCCATGAACGTTTAGACTAGGATTCGTGAACCACACTATATCACTAATGCCGTACGGGAAGCGGTTCCAACGACACCGTCGGATGATGCACGAGCATCTCATGGCGGACCGGTCTGAAAGATACCGCCCAATACAGCTCCGCGAGAGTCGAGTGCTTCTTCAGAACCTCTTGACGAACGAAGCTGAACGAGAACAAATCATACTGCGGTTTGTGCTTCCTCGTCAGTTCAAGCCTGGTTTTGTCAGCTAAACCTGCCGTAGATTCTCTACGGCCATTATTATGCAGGTTTCATTTGGACATCAAGTCAATTCTGACGACGATATATATGTCAAGATAACGCAGGAAAGTGGGGATATTGTGAACAACGCGGGGCCATCTGGTAGCACGCCGATTGATTTCTTTCCTTTCCGTAAGTATATTCACTCTTCCTTTGTGCTGGCGATCGACAGACGAGCCTCCCAAGTTCAATATTTTCCCACCTGGTTCCCTGGCGCATACTATGCAGGCTACGTCCGAGAAAAACGGCCCGGGATATCTCGATTGCATAATTTTCCTTTTGAGCAGATGCAGAAGGACATGGTGAGAGCGTTCCAGAATCCAGTCCAATTCTCCTAATCAAGTATCCTGCGGTAGGCTGCGGGGAACGCGGAACCATGTTTTCTCTCCCACCACCTCGAAGGATTGAGCCGTGACGGTACAAAATATCCGAATACCGCTGAAGATATCAAGGGTGCCGCTGGGATGTTGTATTTCGCTGCTACGGACACGGTGCGCTCATAGCTACTTGGTGAAAGTTGTGCTTATGCTCAACTAGACGGCTTCTACACTCTCAACTTTTTTCTTAGCGATGACGCTATATCCCGAATGTCAGATGAAAGCACAGGAAGAGATTGACGCAGTCATTGGACCCGAACGCCTTCCCGACTTCAGTGACCTGGGGTCGCTCCCGTACATCGACTGTATCGTGCAGGAAACGCTCAGGTATTTACTTCGCCTCGTATCGTTCGTTGACTTGTTCACTGTTTCTCAGATGGCTAAACGCTACCCCGATGGGTATGCTTCTACTTCCTTCAACTGTCCACAACAGGTTTGCTGATGACGCCCTTGCAGGTGTACCTCACCGGTCAATGGAGGATGATATCTACAATGGAATGTTCATTCCCAAAGGATCCATCATAATTGCCAACACTCGGTGTGGAATGCAGTCACTACATTCATTGTGCAGTTCACTGAATGAAGTTGGCCACCAGAGGGATGACACTGGATGAGAGGATATATGCCGACCCACATATCTTCAACCCATCTCGTTATCTCCCAAAACCCGAGGGCAATGGCGAACCCTATCCCATTGGTCATTTTGGATTCGGACGAAGGTTAACTCATTCCTTAGGTATTCTTTATTCACAGCCTCATTGACATCTCCCTTGTAGGATTTGTCCCGGACGTCACTTGGCGCAAGCCAGTATCTGGATGGCTGCCGCATCAATCCTAGCTACAATGAATATTTCTAAGGCAGTCGGAGAAGATGGAAAAGCGATTACCCCAAAAGTCGATTACAGTTGTGGAATTACGAGGTGAGCATGGGTACCGAGTCTGTTTGCTGATACTTGTAATGACTTGTTTCAATGCAAGTCATCCCCTCCCATACCAGTGCCGGATTCAGCCTCGTACCGAGGCGGCACGAGCTTTGATCATACGAACAGATATTCCAGATACGTACTAGTCGATATGAGCTTTTGAACATTCGTGTATCACCATCAAATCGGGACGCTGTTTCGCAAGATGGTCAGCAGATTTAGAGATGTTACACAATCAAGTTATACACTCTAAACGTGATGTTACAGAGGAAAGTCCTAATTATACATCTCTAGCTCCCCTACCAGTGCAAGCGATGGGAAGGGCACTGATATCCGCTCGGGTTCTTGAATAGATACAACTGGTGGTACTCCTCTGCATCCCACCATTCTTCTGAGGGTGTGATCTCCGTTACGATTTTCTGGCCTTTCGGGGTGAAATGTTTCGCTTGAACTTCCTCGGTGACGCGCTTCGCAATGGACTCCTGTTCGGGGGAGTGGGTAAAGATAGCAGATCGATACTCTTTATTACAACGTGGTCAGATGCTGGGTAAGCGTGGGTGAATTGCACATACGTGTTCCAGTGTCTCCTCCTTGGCGGTTCACAGTCGTAGGATCATGAGTCCGGTAAAAGAATTCTATGGTTATCGACAGTTAGTTTTGAAGGAGGAAGGGCGGAGATAAAAACAAACACACCAACGAGCTGGGCATATGTTACGATGCTAGGATCAAATTCAATCTTCACTGCCTCTGCGTGATCTGTAGCTCCGCTGCAGACATCCTTGTACGCAGGGTTCTTCACCAACGCGTTTCCTCCAGTATAACCAACAGTGGTCTTCAAGATACCCTTATTCTGTGCCGGAGGATAGTGCTTCAAGAATATATGTTCCACGCCCCAGAAGCATCCTGCAGCAAAGGTTGCGATCTCGGTCTTCAGGTCGGAAGCTTTACTAGAACATAAGGTAGGTCTTGACTGAAAATATGTCGCCTTACCTGTAGACATTGAGGCACGATAGAGAGTTGGCTCGAACTTGGGGGTTAAGGATAAGAGGGCTTTGAGCCGTCCGAGCATGGATGTCGCAATAAAAGCCTCAGCTTATTCACCTACGATGTCAAAGTCAGGTGGAAGACGAGGTCCACATGCAATCTCCGACTCCGACTCCGAGACGCCAAATCGCGATCACGTGTACATCTTCGTGGTGGTACAATTTGAAGAAATAATAAATAAGACGATGCGGGTTGAATACGGGGACTCGGGGAGGAATAATATGGTACACAGCCCATTCAACTCTGAACACTGTCTCTCGATTCTCTCTGTTCTCAAACTAATAGTCGTCCCAAATGTCTGCCTGTATGATTAAAGAGCGCGCTCGTTCATTTCGTGGACGGATGCGGCACTTGTATGGTTGCAATTGGCTTTGAAAGGATTCTAGTAAACAAGGATAAGCCAGCTCTTATGGTAGACATCATACCTGACAATGCCATTACTCAATGATAGTCCAGGAGTGATCTCCTTTCCATCATCGCCCGTCGCTTTTGATATCGTCAAAGTGGCCAGAATGGATGCAACAGCAATCCAAACACTAGCATCTGCTAGATGTCGTCCAGGACATATCCTATAGAACCAGAAATCCTCGGCATCGAATGCTAATGCACACTGGAAATACAAGGCGGCCCAACCCACCTGCGACCGAAGCCGAATGGCCCAACTGGGTGAGGCTCATTGTTCCCCTCAGGTTTAGGAAGATATCTAGTAGGATTGAAGCTGTGTGGATCAGCATAAACACGTTCATCGAGAGTCATGCCTCTGCTCAGATCCAGAACATTAAACACTTGTCATGATCCTGATTCAAATACCCACCGTGTGTTTGCGATGATGAGGGATCGCTTGGGTATAAACATGCCTCTGTAAATGTCATCTTCCAAGGAAAGATGGGGGACGCCTGTGGATAGGATATGGAATGACAAAACATGCCATGAGAAGAAATTGAACAAACCCAATGGAACAGCCCCATGCCACCTGTGGCTCGCGGAATCATGAACCCGGCCTCTAGGTGACAGTACATTTGCCCCCGTACCTGAGAACTTCCTGGAACACCGACTCAACGTAGGGCAAGGAGAGGCGATCGTTGAATTCGGGGAGACGACCAAACCCGATGACAGCGTCAATTTCATCCTGAGCTCGTCTTTGACACTCTGGGTGAAGGACCATGGCAAAGAAAAAATATGACAGGGTTGACCATGTCTTGATTACGACAATTAGTTCATGAAGGCAAGTTTTATGAAACTGGATAGACACCGTTTCTGCCCCAGCGCAATACATCACCCCAGCGGCCCCCTTAATGTCGACCAATGCATCAGGATCAACAAGCCCCTCGCGATGCATTTTCTCCAGATGATCAGCTACGAATGAAGGCTTCCCTTTGCCTTCAGCCTGTCATAACAAGGCTATCATTTCAGATTCTGGGACAACACCATTAAGATTGGCAGCGATAAGCTCACCATGTCTTTCTGAACCCTTGCAAACGGGTAGTCATGCAAAGTGTCTATCGCAATTTTGTTGTCTCGAGCAAACCCTGCATAGAAGGTACCCGGAAACCAAGACGGAAGGTATCGAACTTTACAAATCAATGGTCAGTGGTGCATGACGGGAAAGTGTTTCTGGAATTTGAAGTACGTGACACTCACGAAATGGAAAGTAGTCAACGGGTGTGCTGCCCGGAGCCCCGACATTGCCTAATGCGTGGCTTGCATGTTCGGTTATGTCCATATAGGGATCCTCGTCCGACGTTATTTGGTGTCCATAAGCGACTCGCGTGATGATAGCAGTCGAGAAACTGGAGTTTAGCCAAACATGAGTGATGCTATGACCAGTATCCAATCTGGGAAAGCGCTACCGTCGTATAAAATCATCACGGCCCTCCTCATTTAATACTAGGTTCTGAAGAAGGACGCGCGTCTCTCTGGCCTGTATGGGATGATAGGTTTCGCACTTTTTTGAGTTGAGATGACCTTGCAGCAATCGACGGTGCCGCTGAAATAGCTTGCCGTATCCCATGAAGGAAAGGGATCTTATCCAACCCATTCTAGAATATACTTAGCAGAGCTGGCGGGAAAGAATGGTGGATACGCACAGTTTAAAGACGACGAAACGAGGCCTATCACTGTAGTTGGCGCTTCTCTTATCTAACAGATCAACCGCAGCTTCTGTGCTGTTCAGAACAATAATCGATTTTCCAAGCACTCGTAGATGGAACACATCGCCTGTGGTGAACATGAGGACCTTAATTATTGTGGGTACTATGAAGGCGGACACACCGTATATCTTTCCCCACTCGTAAAACAAGGCATCTTGGTGTTCATCTGGGATCAGTCGAAGATGGCCCAAGAGAGGCTCTGGAGGTGGGCCCGGAGGCAAAGGTGGATATTTCTTACGCTTGAGCTGAACCCACACGCTGAGAAAGGCGCAGGTAAGGAGGAAAACCAAAAGAGCCATGAGGAACCACGGGACACAAAGGGCGGTTTATAAAAGTATCTTGGGCTGTGTAATCGAGCAGCGCTTCAACTCCACTCAATGGTCAGCAGGACGCCTAAGAATAGTCGAGCCAAGAGAAACATAGGGCGAAAGATACTGATAGTGAATCCTGCCGTAAGTGAGCCTCCCTGAAACGTCTTGAATCAAAGCCATATGGCGAGTGCAAATCCCGGGCCCGGTCAGGGAAAACATCCCATGAAAGAACTCACACCGTCGATTCAGAGGATAGAGGACTCCGTTGAGTATGCATACGGGATGGAATGCACAGAATGACTTTGCTGGCTTCCTGCGATGAGTCACCTTCACCTGAAAATTTACATAGATGATGAGTCAACAGGTTGTACCAACGTCATTTTCACCCGCCCCCTCTGAGTGTTTCTATCCTTCTCCACCTCGATGTTAACCGTCACCTTGTCAAAGACAGCAATCGTAACGTCCTTGGCTCCAGATGCCATAGACGCAGGGACTGTTATCGTATAGTTGTCTGAATCGAACTGGATATCTCGCTTGAACATAACAAGCCCTTCAATGCCGAGCCTGTAGTTGATATAAGTGATCTGGCATCTAAGTAGCATCAAGAATGAGAAGAGCTTCACTCACTTAGACACGAAGACACCAAGGCCATTTCTGAACGTGCGGATCACGAACGCCTCCTCTCGAACTTGTCCTTTCTCCCGCTCATTCCGGCCCTTAAGTGCCAGACCAACATAGAACTCCACGCTGGCTCTTCCGGCCATCTGCGCCATCCGGTGCCGGCGATTCACGACATCAAGTACCCGCTCAACGTGTGACTTCGAGTGAAGAGTGGCATGGAGAGGTGTATATCCGATGGCTGCCGCAAGTTGCCTGTGCGCTAGGACATCTGATTACGCAGACGATATTAACCATGTGTGGTATCAGGATCACAATATGTAAAAACGTACCGGCATATCGACGGATGGGACTCGTGAAATGTGTGTATATTGGACTCGCAAGACCATAATGACCAAATGTATCGCGTCCCACGCTGCCTGAACAGAAGTATTCTGCTGATAGCATGCACCGCGTCGCCATGATACGAACCAAGGTGTTGAATGCGGGCTCGTCAGGATCCTGAAGATCGGAGAAAGGGAATACGTCAGTGTAATTCACTGGATGAATTGGCTCAACATACCAAACATTTGTCCAGGGACGCAGCCAACGCGCCCGAGCTTGACACATCCAATGTCAGCCCTTTCCTCTTGAGCAGGATGTCCTGAAGCTTCTCAAAGTTCGTCCGTGGCGGAGGCATATGTCGTCTACAAAGAACCGCCATTTCAGAATACTTATGCGGCCAAACAAGCAATGGAGTGTACCTTAGCACAGCAGTCTGCGGGAACGTCTCCTGGATCTTCCTGGCGACGCTGATGTTAGCTAACAACATGAACTCCTCTACGAGGCTGTTCGTCTCCCTGAGCTCCTTCTGCTCGACATCAATGGGCTCGGTCGACTCTGTGCTGTCAAGGTAGATCTTGACTTCTGGCGAGGCGAGATTTAGTGCACCAGCGGCCATTCGACCTGCCTTGAGCTTCTGTGCTAATGTATTCAGCAGCCGGATGCCCACAGTCAGGTCATCTTTTAGGTTCCTACCAAGAATGTAAGGTGAGCACCAGGTTTCGTATGCACTATAAACACACGCACGGATCATCCTTTCTTACTTGCGCCTCCTCATATGTGAACGCTGCCTTGGAGGCGATGACAGACTTGGTGAAACGCACATTGACGATTTCGGCATCAGGTGTCATTTCCTGCAGGTCATGTCAATGAACATTGCACCAAGCAAAAATTAATTAAACAGTTTACCCAAATCGTCGAAAACGCCAGGCGCTCCACAAATGGCCGAAGAGAACATAGATTCGTTCCGAGGAGGCTAGGCAACATGTCAATACGCTTATCGACAAGGTAGACCGTTGTTCCTCTTGAAGCGGCCTCGCTGTCCATCGGGTTATCGGGAAGCACGAAGTGAGACACGTCAGCGATATCTATGGAAATAATAAGCCGAGATATAGACAAGTGTTTGAAGGGAGACAACTTACGAACGCCAACCTCAATGTTCCCATTGGGCAGATGCCGAGCGTGCAGCGCATCGTCAATGTCCTGACAATCTAGGAAGAGATATACGGTTAGTCTCGCGTACAACTGGTCTAAACCATAATCAATCTCACTTGGGGGATCGATACTGCAAATAATCATCTCTCTCAAATCCTCACGATCTTTCCATTCAGGACTATTGGCGCTCTTCGGGGGAACGACCCACTGCTCACCCTCCACGGGGAGACAATCCAATATCGCCTTCCCAAACGGCCTATACGGGACCTCAAACTCCAGTAACAGACTCTCCTGTTCTGCCTCCTTGCTTTCCACTTTCCCCAGCGCACGCACAAAGTGCCCCTCGGGGTAGCGCGACGTCGCTTCCCATCGGTCGATGGTCACGAGGATCTTCTGCCCAATGAGCGTCGGTGCCTGGCGCGTGCGCAAGCGGATCCGCGGGAGGAGCCGCGAGACGGGTGTGGCAAAGACAGTTTGTTGGGAGAGGGAGGTGGCGTTGGAGGTTGTTAGGGAGGTGCTGTCGATGTGGCAGACATATCTGTAATGGGGAGATTCTATATCAGAAAGCGGAAAGGGGGTGAAGAGAAAAAGGCAAAAGTACTCACGCGCGCCAGTTCCGCTTGATAATGCCAACGATGCGTCCTGTCGGCTGTTTTTCGGACGTCCGCTTGACATCTTCTGACAGGAGGACCTGCTTTTCTTTCCTGATGACTTGATCGCCCTCATCGGCCTCCTCTCCAGAATCTTCCGCATCGTCGTTTTTCAGGGTGGCTGTGGAACAAACACAAAAAAGCAAGGATCAGGTACTGCGGCTGTAAAACAAAGACAGCCGACTTACAGTCTTGGTCAACGACCTCGTCAGCAGGTGCTTTCCATTCCTTCTCGTCGAGCACTTCCACAACTACGACGTCGCCGTGTACCGCCCGGTTCATGTTTTCACGACCAATTAGTAGAACCGGCTTTGTGAATGCCGGGACCGGGACACTTCCCTGCGCCACCTGTCAGTGCGTGTCTTAGAGAATGGAAAGCAAAGTATGAGGGAGTACCTCCAAATAATTGTATTGGTTTGCATTGAAGTGCCCCTGATGTAATTCACCAGCCTTTACCCCTGCTAACAGAGTCGCCGTCGGAATGTACTGCATGCCATTTAGTCAGTATTGGAAATGAGGCAGAAGAGAATAGATAGTCTACATCTGGATACAGCGCCTGGCGACCTGCAACAGCACGCGTAGGTTCGATGTCACTCGAGCCTTCGGCCGCCAACAAATCAAGAAGCTGCGTTGGCTCCTTCATCCCCTCGACATATTTTCTGACTGGAAAGGTGGTCAAACTCAAATTCCACTGTTTAGAGTGACAATACAAGGACAGCATACCGGAGATACACGATAGCCCCGCCTTCTCTGCCTTCTGACGATTGGCGGCATCTTCTGTCATGAGGACGACCGTCGGTAATTTCGGAGGTGGTTGCCCACGTATAGGCGGGCGGGTTACCCGTAGGTGGTCGTTATACCATGCTGTAGCTTTCCGAATACCTGCGTCCGTGATTTAGTCTGGTGTTCGCTGTTTGATCGACCATGTCTGAGATGGCACGAACCTCTGTCATTACGGTCGTTCGGCGTCTCCCCCTCTTCCCGGATAATTGCTGTTTCCCTGCAGATAGAGACAGGTTACTTTAGACACCAAAGTATCAAAGACTAAGCACGAACGATCGGTATTCATTGTAAAACACCCATATCCTCTTATCATCCATCTTAATGAGGGCCTTGAGTCGGTTGTACAAAGGCAGCGACCTATGCCGCACTTCCTCAATCACGGTTTGTAGAAGGATGATAGGCGGTATGAAAAGGTTTGATTCCACAAGATCCATCTGCAGCCAACCCATCAGCCTTCAGCCACCCTCCATTTCATTTGAAGCCCAGAAAACGACACGTACTTGAGAGAGAAACACGTTCGTGTCCGGGAGGACGAAATGCCCGTGGGGGAACAGCTGGTGTCGCTGATCGCCTGCCATAGGCAATGCATCGTCCGACGATCCTGGACAGGCAGAACACCCTTGGATCCCACATCCCACATCATCGCGTAGATATCGTTCACGAAGAACTGTACACCAGCGACGTGAGTTCTGATAAAGAAGGTCTGTGAAATGGAATTTCCGTACCTTTGATAACTTTTCCGCGTGCCGTTTTCTTGAAGAACTTCCGCTGGGTAACGACCGCCTCAGTGCGAGGTCTTTTGCGGATAGTTATATCGACCATGGCTAAAGTTCAGAGTGCAGGTCCGTAATATGTCTGATAGAGATCGGCACCAGATACGCGTTCGTTCCGCGCCAATTATGACTGCTCCGGGTCAGGTTATGGTCCAGAAATTGAAAGTTAAAAGTCGTCCTTTTAATTCCTCCCTGTTAGTAGTTGGCTAGGATATGATGTCCAGGATGTGGACAACGACGAACAGAAAACTGGGCCCGTGCGACACCAACCTTGGATGCCGAAGGAAATTCTGTTGTCACGTGGACAAGTTCTCACGCATAATCCAACGCGCGACGCGACGCCCTTGGACATCACTTTTCACTTCCTACATATGTATCCTGCACGTCTTGCAGCCAACCAGTAAGCCTAACAAGATGCTGTTTCAAGAGCCTTTGACTTCATAACTCCTTCCATCTAGTAATGTCCAGGATCGCTGCTCCCTGACAGATGTGGCCTAGCCAGTCCACCTCCTGTGCGCAACAAAGATACGCCGCAAACCAATTGAATGAGTAGAAGTTTCCAAGACCTTTAAATGGCTTCTTATTGGTAAAGATTTGGTTGTCAACACCATCTCGACCACTTACCTACCGAGTCTCGAACTGCTACTTGGAAGCTGCTTGTAAGCCGTGAAACTCGGATTGACTGCAAAGATTCTCACAGATTTAAACGTTCGAGGAATGCACAATAATTGCATTCCACTGAAATCTAGGTCATCATGATCGCCTCGTTAACATCATTTCTGTTGTGGAAAACATGACATAGGGTGAATCCAGGAAAGGTGACCTGAAGTCTTGAACTTACTACAATTGGCAGAAAAATTTAGGTTATCCTGCATATGGCACCCACGTACACCCACGCCCTTACGCCACACGCAAGTATTTCATCTCCCAATGCCCAAAGCGGATCGACTAAAACGCCAATCCCAAGCACCTCAGGACCCCCGACAACCACCTAAAAGGCCTGATCCGGGTGCGGGTACGCACCCGGGGAATTTTTTGGGATCCCTGAGCCAAAACGGGTAAAAATCGCGATATTTGGCACCAAGGTCTGAGCCGAAGGTCCGGGTACCAAGGGGGGTGAGGCTGGGTATGCCTGATCCGGGCCAGGTATGCCTAAGTTGGGGCAAGGGTATCTACAAGAACTGCTCAAAAGATTATTGTGTAGATCAGTTTGCGCACAAATCTATCCAACGGCGGCCACAATGATGGGAGTCTTGTGAGAGAAAAAAATCGCTTGGGATGCAGCAGTTCATCCAAAATCACCTTGCGCTTGTAGCTAATTCTCCAAATTGTTCTCGCATGAGACCAAGATTTGGGCCTTCCGCTTAGAACATGCTGCGGTGAGTGAAAATGTATATTATTTCAAGAGAAGGCAAACTTGCTTTCCTCCATTCAAATTCTACAGTATGTCATCTCTTGGGCTCTATGCGACGACGGAGGCTCGATAATGAAGCAAAGCGAACTCATGGTGAAGAAATGGTGGGAGATGGGGGAAAAAAAACACGTCGAAACGCGCCGCAGGCCGAAAAATCTACTTTCTACGCGTTTTTTGAGGCCTGATCCCAGTGTCCGGGTAAAAACGCGCTTTTTGGGAGGTCTGAGCCAAATTCGGGTATAAACCCGCCAAAATTGGGTCCTCCGGGTGCGGGTATAAATTTTTTAAGCCGGATCAGGCCTTTTGGGTGGTTGTCGGGGGTCCTAGCACCTCTTGCCGACCATCTTCGCATCACTCCGAATAGCGACAACGATGATACTCATCGAGCTCCATGGGTGCTCAAATCTCAAGCATGTGCGTAACGAGGCGCTTTTTTGCAGTTGTCGAGTATTCCACACTCAGAAAGAGCGTCAAGCAGCCTTGAAAAAGAGGTAAGAGCTGCCGTCGGAATTTAATGGCACTTCACAAGCTTGAGTCGTTCACGCGTCTCGCGACACATTGTAGATCCATGCGCAATGCGATCATGAGAGTGTCGATCACGCCAACGAGCCGGTCAAGCTGGTAGGATCAATAGATTACACCATTCTGGGGTGGATTTGCTACAGAATCAAGGATCTCCACTGATCTCCAGCGTTTTTCCTCCAAAAGTCATTTCCAAGACGTCGACATGTAAGATGCCGAACATCCCTCGGTTGAGCTTGGCCATGGCTTGGCCGGGTTCCGATGCCAAAAGGCACATTTTAAGTTTACGGCCTCCGCGACGCCGCCACGAGGGTCTCGACAAGTAACAAATTTCGTCACGCTGCGCCACCAAGTTTTCCCTCCTCGTGAGATCCCTCTCAAACCTCAATCATATTCACACATACAATCCCTTGAAAAACGCATAGGCAACGATGAAAAATCTGGTACTTCGATAGGAGATTACTTATGGCGTTCAACGCCCAAGAACACTGTCGGGGCTTTCAGGGAAAACGCCCTCGGACGTACGGCGATATCTACATTGCGATCTCGGCAACACTCTCCGCCCAAACACGCGAATCTCCGAAGCATTTTCCCAGGACCCACAACGTAACCGAGGTGATGAGATACCGATCGCCCCTTTCAAGGCTCACCCAGGACACAGGAGGTCCTTTGGCAAAACCTTACAAAAGCTTTCAGTGCACACGGACACGAGTTTTCCGCGTTGATGCTAATACTGGCACCCTCGACGTTGTCAGCTACAGTATAGACGAAGTAGCTGGCTAACTCCACCGTCGATTAACTCCTGCTCTATCCAGCATGGCTGTAACACTAGGCAACACTATCGGCGCGTCTTTCTTGGGCACGATTTTTGCCGCAATGTGTGTTCTCCCATCTTCTTTCGGTTGTAAGGTCGAAGTGGTGACGATTTATGGGCATGTGTAGACTTTATGGCGTCACCAATCTCCAAGTGTACCTCTATTTCCAAAACTATCCCAATGACTGGCGTGTACAAAAATACTCTGTGCGTCCCCAGCACCCTATCGTGTTTTGCGCACACTGACGCAAAGAACGCATCACGCAGGTTGCTGTTCTCTGGTGGATTTTTTTTTTAATCTATGCACACGAACAAAGAATAATCGATCATCACAGGGTTCTGGATACCCTCCATCTGTCGTTAACAGTCGCTGCTATGTATCATTATCTCATCGACTCCTTCGGATCCCTTAAAGCCCTTCAACTCGTTACATGGTGCGTTCTGCCTTCCTTGCATCGTACCTCACTAACGAGTACCTCCACCATGTGATACTCAGGGAGTTCAAGGTGCGCACTTCTTTCGCGTGTTTATTCACCGGACATGCCCAGACTGACCCCGACGTTCCATTTTCAAGCTCCAAATTGCTGTAAATGTGCGTCTGCTCCCGCTCTCTCGCACTTCCCCGGATTCAATATTCATCATAATTCATGGCTAGGTCGTGATCATTGTTCTTGTGCAAACTCTGTACGCGGTACGCATTTGGAAGCGTGAGTACTATTTATAGCCATAGTTATGGTTTTCCTGGAGATCGTTGAGTGCTGATGGTTCATGTCAGTCGGGCGACATTATCAGCGTGTCTGGCCTATTATTGTGGTATGTCCCCCAGGTTTTACGATGATGACCTGGGCCTCATGCATCCTTGGTTTGGTTCTAGGCCGTCGTAGTCGCAAGCGGCTATGGTGGGTCATTACGCAGTTTTGCTCTATCTCTTGATGCTCAGTAGTCTGTATGGTACGGTTCACTAGCCATCGGCATCAGCAAGTCGTTTTCATTTTTACACGTGTTCCTCTGACTGATATAACCACTTTCCAGTCCTCGCTGTAAAAACGTGCGTTTGGGTCCTTCCATGTGTGTCATTCATACCTTTCAGCTTACCGCCACCGCACATCCAGATACAACATATCAACGTTCGTAGAATTGGAGAACATGAATGTAGGTTTCCGGCTGCATCCTTCCGGCATCACACTTACGCGTACGTACGTACAGTGGGTTGTATACGCATCTTTCGGGTCTTCGACTGCCATCGATATCGTCATCGCGGCAGCTATGTGTTTTTATCTCATCAGGAGTAAATCTGGATTTGCTGTGTGAGCGAATATCCTGCTCACTGTTATTTTATTTGTTTATCTGACGCTCGATATACAGCACGAACAACAAGATCCTGATCATTATTCGGATGACGATTATTTCTGGACTCTTAACGACGTTTGTCTTCGCCCCTTTATGCGTACGGGTGCACGCCTGACGATTCAGCATTTTTTAGCGCTTGTTCTCTCGCAGCGCTAATTTCAGTATGTCGCGGCATCTTCCCATAACCAACGTCTTCTTATTCTAGACACGTAGTATGGAGCGTCCCGAGGCACTCTGATCTTCCTCGGAATCGAGTTCCTCCTCACCAAACGTACATTTTATTTATTGCCCTTTCCTTATATCGTGTGACTCACAAACGTGCAGTCTACATCAACAGTTTTCTGGCCATGTGGGTGTCTTCGACGTCTGTGAAGATTCTGGTTCTCAAATAGCCCACCCTAATAGGTTAAACGCCCGCCAGAGCGTACGCGACGGGGACACCACCTCACCTGGGAACTCTCTCAACATCACTAAGATCATGAATATCCGCACGACGACGTCGTCGCACGTCGCAACAAGCGGTCCCTTTGACGGTGACGACAAGGTACGTGGACTTCTCCGCCAATATAATTTCACATCCCCCCTATTCCCTCATCGTACTTCCCCCATTCCCACGCTTACTCTGTTTTTATGTTCTGCCTTCCGATCTTCTCCCTTCTGATTCTTCCGCATCAGAACGCCATGCAGCTTACACCGTTGGGAGAGTACCACCACGATTTCGAATCTCATTCGGACCTCGACGGTAAGCGACCTGGTGACCCAAGCCGGACCGTGAGTGTCTTCTTCACCTTCTCTTCACTTGGACGCGCCGCTCACCCGCGTCTTTTTCCGCTCTTCCTGATGCCTGATTCCTCCTTCCTGATAATTTAGTATCCGATAGCTGAGGACAAGAGGACGAGGCTGGGCGATAATTCTGTTTAATAAATAGTGGAATGTATACGGTATGTATTCGGGATTTAGAGGAGGCTAAATTCACATCTATTCAATTTGCCAATTTCGGAGATCTAAGAGCGATTACGAGTTTAGTCTTATCAGATGAGATTTTAACACATGTTTTGCCGAGTAACCCTTCTAATAGGCGTAACCCTTCCAATAGGCGGATCCCGAGGTTAGCTCCACGGTTTCATTGGTTGAAAGCTATGCCATGTGCGCGAGCATCACGCTTGGTTCCATCCAATGCCCATTCAAAAAAATTCCAGCATCCAATGTCCGTGCGCTCGTGCTTATCCAGCAGGATGATGCTACGATTATGAATCTGCCCCCCCGATTGAAGCGATGGCGCGATGGATCGTCTATATGTCATGAAAAACTTTATCCCGTCAATAAGAAAGAAAAAAGCACAGACTGTATACCCCACACCCGCCTTCCGCGTCTTCAATCGTATACATTCCTCGCCACCCAAGCTGTTTCCAAGTGAAGCAGCAATGTCTCTGAATGCCCTGCAAACCCTCCGACAAGCCGGGATCACGATCGCATCCGATACCGGCGAATACCTAAGTCAGTCATCGTCATAAATCTGGCCCAGTTCTTGTCCTCATCCTTCCATCCAAAATTAAAACAAACGCCCACAGAAATTGGCGAATTCTACCCACAGGATGCCACGACGAACCCATCGCTAGTCTTTGCAGCTGTCACAAAGCCCGAATACTCTCACATCATCGACGGGGCAGTTCAGTATGCATTATCGCGGCGGACGACACTCGAGGCGCAGACGGAGCTCGCGTGTGATTACCTGGTATGTCTTCCGTTGTCTCACTTAATTTCCGGGGTGTCGACATCAAGTCATCTTGATCTGATCTTTCTCGATCTAGCTCGTTCAGGTGGGCCTCCAGATCTTGAACATCATTCCCGGACGAGTGTCGGTGTCGGTGGACCCGAGGCTTGCCCATGACTATGATGCCATTGTAGCGAAGGTACGTGGTCGTCGACTCAATGGCTGCATGACCGCTGAACCATCTCCCAGAGCCATAACCTCGTCTCCATCTTCGAAGAGCTAGGTGTCCCCCGCCACCGTGTCCTCGTCAAAATTCCTGCCACCTACTCCGGCATCCTCGCGTCCCAGTCACTAGAGACATTGTCCACACCGATCCACACCAACGCCACCCTCATATTTTCTCTCGTCCAGGCACTCGCATGTGCCCAAGCCGGCATCGCCGTCATTTCACCCTTCATCGGACGCGTTAAGGACTGGTGGGCCGCCCATGACACTGCACGCAACGGCGGCATCCCCCCGCCCGAGCGCGCACTCTCCGAGCACCCAGGTATTCTGCTCGTGAACGATATCCGCCGTGCATTCACAGAGTACGGGTACGACACGCAGGTCATGGCGGCTGGCTTCCGGACGATCGATGAGATAGTGGAGCTGGGAAAGAACGGGTCGCATGGGGGACCAGATCTTGTCACGCTACCTCCTGAGCTGCTGGAGGGGCTGAGGCGTAGACCTGGAGGTGCTATCGGTGCTCGACGCCGTGAGGGTGAAAAAAATCTAGGAGATCGTTATTCTGAGCCGCCACGCTACATTTCTCGCGACGGTCTCTCGACATCAACGCCGGAACATGAAGCGGCGTATACTGCCGACCTGACACAGGAGAAGATTGCGCTGGATAAGGTCCCTGAAGGTCTTGCCAAGTTTTCAGTGGATGCGAAGAAGTTGGAAGATCTGTTGAGAGGCAGGATTAGGATTAGCATCGAGTCCGAGACTTCTGCACGATTGTGAGTGGTAGGGGGCTTGGAACTTAGATGTGTCGATTGTTGCGAGCTACAGATATCGTTATAGTTGTATTTGATATTCGGCATCATCAAATGACCATAGCTTAATCGATGAATCCAGTGTAACTGGGTGCGGACGTGCCTTCCGTCGAATCATCCCGCATTGCTCATTTTCTGATTCCTCGGAGTCGTCGGAATGATGATCGTCGTCATCATCATCGTTCGGGTGAAAATGTCTGGATCCTGATGCGGAGAGTAAGACCGAGCGTACTGGGTTGAACGCCACTGATCCGACAGCATCTTGTGTGTGAAAGACAAAGATAAAAGAGTTGAAATTCGCCACACCATATTCGGTACGTACCCTTGTGTGCAGGAAATTCCAAGCTCGGCAAAACTTCTAAAGTTTCAGTCCATGCGGGGACTTCTCCAGTCGAGTCGGTGTCCTGATTCTGAAGGTCAAACAAAGACACCTTTCCATGCTTTGTTTTGCCGGACTGAGCGGGGACCACTCCGAATACTCGAAAGGTCAACGTACCTGGTCTCCAACACTTAGCCAACGCCCACCTAAATCCACGTCAAACCGCGTCTTCTGGTTTGTTCGCTCCTCGAATTCCGATTCATTGCAGCGATATATATTGACAGGCTCATCGACGTTCGCACGTAGGTCCCAGCTGTAGATGGCGCTGTGACGACGGTATGATGCGTACATGATGTGCGGCTGGGTTGGATTGAAGTGAATCTTGACCATGGATATTAGCGCACCGTGAGACATGCAAGGTTGAATGTAGATAACCATTACCTGCGTGACGCCTGCGCGGGGTCCACCAGAGACATACATCACTGGTTCAGCGCCATGTGCTTCGCTGAACATCGCGATGTTTGAAGGAGACGGCGTCAGGCTGCCGGCGGCATAGAAATCGGATTCGTGGGATGGTGCAAATGCCAAAGCGGAAATGATACCTAAATTGTGTCAGTTCATTGCGATGGTGGTACACTAGTGCGAAGTATACCCTTCAGCCCATCTTTACTCTTCTTTGAAGGCGTCGTTGAGAGTCGCGTCCCTTCTCCTGGCCGTAGAACGTCAAACACTTCTACGGCGTCTTCGAAGCCACAATAAATCCTATATATAAAGTACCAGTCAGTCATGGAAAGTATGAAGGCCTGGAGAGCAGTTGTTATAGACATCGCGGAGTTGAGTTATTTGGGACTCATAGTGGTTTGCACACAAAAGATGTGTGGCAAAACTCGCCTTCCCGAAGTCTACTGCTAGCAAGACTGGGTCGAAGCACTAACTTATCCGCGGTAATATTAAAAGCCAAACTGTGCGGTGCAATCTGCCGCTCCCTATGGTCGACAATTCTATATGATGCCCTAAGCTATCAACGGCCGCCATCACAATGACCTTTAGAAACACAAGATTCAAGAAAGAAATGGACGCACCCGTCCGTCCGACGCGTCGAGCAGTTTCACGGGGCATTCACGCACCGAAGCGAGGAAGCAAAAGGAAGCGGGGTTAAGAGGTGTAGCGGATGGATACCACAGAAATTCAAGGATCGGCGAAGGCTGCGGGAGGACAAGTGTTGGTGTTCGGGAGGGAATATTGGCGAGTGCTGGGACGTGTTAGCCATGCATCTCTCTCTATGTTTACGCGCAAAGAATACCTGGTGTGTCTTGGCTGGTGGGAATAGGGAACCTGAGACGAAGTCTTCTCTTTAGCAGATATTTGCGAAAGGCCAGAATTATGAGCTAGCTGACGTGTTAAATAACTGGAATGTCCTGTTTTCACAGTGTGCGAGAAATGTGGAGCCGTCAGGACACCTAGGAAAAGATTAGATCAGTGGTGAATACTGCTAAACTTGGATAATGCCATGAGATGGACCATTTAACAGTTCTCGCAAAGTTTTCGGGAAAATCTTCATCTTGAGCTAGTTCTTGCGAAAATTGAAGGCGTGGTGGCTTTGACACATTGTATTGAGGTGGAGACCAAGTGTATTCGTATTCCATGAGGGAAATCGGTCTGTATGCAAATACAGAGTGGTCTCTGAGAAGTCGGAACGTTGAACTTAGAAACTTGAAGTTGCAGAAGGCGGCTCTAGAATCTAGATCGCTAGAGCGTGTGACCTGACATTCGCACCACGTGCTCACAGACGCGTCGGGCAACTCATTCGCTTCCTTGTCAACATAGCATAAGTATGGACTTCTAATGAGATAAACATCACCCCCTTTTATTCGACTGTCAAAGGTTAAAAATGTTGCTTGTAGCTATCGGCAAACCGCCAGTGCGATTTTGGGATTTCCGGGACGCGTCATCGACTCGAACTTGGAAGGAACATTTTCGGCCTGAAATGCACTCAAGTTTAAAATATACGTTAATCAGTTCCATTAGAAGCATCGAGTATGTTAACTGTCAGGACTTTGTCGTCGTCTGTTACCCCATCTCTTTAATTTTCAACTGAATTCACTGGTCCAGACCTCAATCGTGTTGAATTCAGGCCGTACGGTCAGCGTCGTGATCCTTCACATATCAAGCAAAAGGCATATTTAGCAGACTAGATATCAGGTCAAGCCCAAGCAATATACTGACATGCGCTCGCCAACTGCGTCCTATCCATCAGACTGTTCCTTTTCGTGAGCCACCTGCCCTGTTCTTCCGCCGCCTCTGCCTCCTTCTTAATAATCCCAACCCAATCAAAGCATTTAGCGCAGTCGACCTTGTGATGCGCTTCACACTCGTATGATGATTCTGTCGTAACAGCTGCCACTGCCCCCAGCGCATACGCATTCAAAGGCTGCCGCTCCTGAGTAGCGATAACTTTAACCAAGGCTCTGATATTACCAAAAAAAACTCACCTCTGCTTCAAACTCAAAGAACTCTTCCATATCGCTCAGGTCTTTCTCGATACGTATGTTGTTGGTCATTCGATGGTCGCAGCAGCAAATGTGACAGAGTTCATCGCCGTGATCTTGACAGAACATAAAGTCATTAACGATGATGTTTTCCCCTATAGCCATTTCGAGAAGTGAAAATTTGTGATATGTGCGGGATTGGGGAGTGGCTAAAGGAAAGAAACGTTGACTGACCAGTGGCTACTTTTCGAACACCCGGCTGTCAAATTCTGCCAAGGTCCTCCGTCAGGGTCGGGAGGTGATGGTTATGTACAGCCTTGCCGCCCCGTCGCGGTCCGGCGGCGACCACGTGGCGGGATACTTTTGATCTCGGCATCTCAAACTGAACTTTCGCTGAACTCATGAACACCCTTGAACACCTCCCAGCGTCCACCTGTATGTCTATGTGCTTGGCCTTTTTCGACTTGAAATTTTCGTCCTCGACTATATATAATGTCCATTTCAATTTCGATTCATCTTCTACTGATCCGGTTTATTTCTGCACACCCCAAAAGTCTCAACGGTCATCTGGATCCTATAATCGCGAGTACAGTATTACAACTAATTTTCATCTATGGTGCCACTCAAAGTCTCAGTACGTCCCTACACGCCCACACGAACGCCATGGGGCGAGTCTACCAACTCAAAGTCTTGAACAAACCAAATGAGCTCAGGTCTGTATATACATTGAAAGGACCCCCTCGACCTTGTTCAAGGATCGCAAGGAAGCTCACTCCTTAGACAGCACTTCCATACCCGATCTCAGCCCGACCTTGACAGATTTCGGTCTACAGCAAATTGGCATCAAACGGGTGTACCGAAGCGGCGAGCCGATGGTGACAATGGCTCCGTATCGTTAGCAGCTGTGTCCAGCTGGTTGTATTTGACTTCTTTGGACGTATACCTGATTTCGTCTTTGTTGCTTCCCTACGCACAAGATAAATGGTATGCAACCAGAGTTCCTCCACCTCTTCACGCGAGTACAACACTGACTCCTTAATATCTGCCAAGATTGTTCAGCGTCAAGGGCCGCCTGATGGTCAGATATCTATAATTATCCTGGATATCCTCGTACAACTTCTGTTGTTGGGATACTCGCTGGATGATTTATATACTTGTCCAGACCTGCTTTGGTCTATGTGGTTTGACGGATGTTTCAACTTATAGAGACCGTGTCTACTGATCTGCTTCCCATGCTTCCGCTTCTTCTGCTTCTTCCGTCGACCTCCGTCGACTAGGTCAAACGAAGATAGCCCTGATAGCCTTCAGCCCATAGGAAATATGACTTTAGAGTGACATGTTGTGGGAATGTTGCCTCAGCATTTGTTTAAAGTCTTCATGTCATGATACGCCGAGGCCGCATTGAAACCCCCGCATGCTATGGGCTCCCTTATTATCTTGGGTGGCATTTCTCTCTTCGTTTTTCTCTGGTTAAATCGAAATTCAAGAAAGCGTCCTCCCCTGCCCCCGGGACCTCCAGCAGATCCCATTCTGGGACATCTTCGACATATCCCCCTAGAGCATCAGGAAATACAGTTCTACGAGTGGGGAAAGAGTTATGGTGCGGCGACATCTATCCAGCATTGCATACAGCTTATACGAAAATTAGGAGATGTCATATACCTAAGTCTTCTGGGTCGATCCGTCGTCGTGCTAAACAGTGTGCAAGCTGCAACCGACCTTCTTGACAAGAGAAGCGCGATTTACAGCGATCGACCTCGGCTCATGGTATTCGAATTGTATGTATCCGCTTACTCTTCACCCGACGAAACAACGGTGCTCACGAGTTTAAACACTTGCAAGACTTGGCTTCTTGGACTATGGATTACCGATGATGCCATATGGGAAGCAGTTCCAGCAACATCGTCGGATGTTCCACGAGCATTTACTGGCGGATCGGGCTATATCATTCCGCCCTATTCAACTCCGCGAGGCCCATGTCCTGCTTCAGAATCTGTTGTCGGGGGTTGACCTGGAGCATGTCATACATCGGGCAGTGATTTGTTAGGATTCGAAGAATTTCATCTGATAATGGTGCTACAGTTTCTCGACAGCAGTCGTCATAGAGGTGGCTTTTGGACACCAAGTCACGTCCGACGACGATACATACGTCAAGATCGCAGAGGAGGCTGGGGTTGTTATAAACAATGCTGGGCACACTGGGGGCACGCCGATGGACGTCTTCCCGTTCCGTAAGTTCTCCTTGGCACATTTCACATTCACGTCTTGATGTATTACTGTGTCTCTGGCTAGTTCGGTATTTCCCTTCCTGGTTCCCCGGCGCGTATTACGCTGGATATGCCCGAGATAACAGACCTATCATCGATCACTTGCACGATTATCCCTTCGAAGAGGTTCAGAAGGCTATAGTGAGGACTCCCGTGTATTGCTTCATATTGTGATTCTTCTAAATGGGTTTCGTGCATCAGGCTTCTGGGACCGCGAAACCCTGCTTCCTGTCTCATCACCTGGAAGCATTGAATCGCGAAGGAGAGAATTATCGATACTCTCCAGAGGACATCAAAGGTGCTTCTGGCATGATGTATCTCGCTGCAGCAGACACCGTAAGTTCTCGATTACGTTGGATAGGATTTGTAACCAGCTCCAAGTAGACTGCTTCTTCTCTTTCGACGTTCTTCCTAGCAATGGTGCTACATCCCGAGTGCCAAGTCAAAGCTCAGAAGGAGATCGATGCTGTTATTGGATCGGAGCGCCTTCCTGAATTTAGTGATCGGGGGTCACTCCCATACGTTGACTGTATTATACAGGAAACTCTGAGGTATTTGCGGTGCCGTATTCATGTCCACATACTTATCTTTTCCCAGATGGAACAATGCAGCACCGTTGGGTACGTTTTCTTTTTCTTGTACGCTTTCGTGCTCGCTGATCACGGCCAACAGGTGTACCTCACCGCTCAATGGAGGATGATATCTACAAAGGCATGTTCATTCCCAAGGGATCCATCATAATCCCAAACACTCGGTGCGGAATGCGATATCTGCATTTTTTGTGGTCCGTTAAATGACTCGTGTAGAGCAATGACCCTTGATGAGCGGATTTATGCCGACCCGCATTCCTTCAACCCATCTCGTTATCTCCCGAAACCTGATGGTAATGGCGAACCCTTTCCCGTTGGACCTTTTGGCTTTGGAAGAAGGTACTTGCATCTACTGTAGACCTTCGGTCCGTACGTTCAAGCCTAATTCGTGTATTGGTTTATTCTAGGATTTGTCCAGGACGACACCTGGCCGAAGCTAGTTTGTGGAGCGCTGCGGCATCTGTCTTGGCAACAATGACGATCTCGCAGGCGACTGGAAAGGATGGCAAAGCCATTACTCCTAAAGCTGAGTACAGTTTTGGCCTTGTGAGGTGAGTAAACGATGCCATTGTTTCAGTAATCTCCTTCCTAATGACTACTCGTACTAGCCATCCTCTGCCATACCAGTGTCGTATTGAACCTCGTAGTGGGGCGGCAAGAGATCTCATCGCGCGAGTAGATATTTCAGAGAGCTATTAGCCAGTATATGAAAACATTCAGTCATCCTTAAATCAACACGATCTACAGGACCGGATTATGCTATGCTTTTTGACCTGTATGAGCCTTGAGAGGAGCAAAACGGTTCAACGGCGACGGCGGATTTGATGCCGGCGCTGGCGCTCTGCTGACATTCTTTCGCAGGGTTCTGAAGCCCTCATAGTCTGATTGCGTGGCTGACGCAGTTGTGGCTAGGAGACGAGGATCGGAAGATCCGCTGGACGACACGCGTGACTTTAAAGCGTCTGGCTTTTTTGAGGGCCGATAATGACTGGTTTTCGTAGTGGAAGGTCCACTTAAGCGAGTGGGCAAACCTTGGGTCTGGGACCAAGCTTGCGGCGGATCACGGTGATGTGGTATGAACTTCTGGCCATGCAAGTAGCTGGGGGAATGGTGGTCGTCTCGACGGAAAACGGGCTTTCTAGGCGTAACAGATGACCTATGTGCAGAGACGTTTTTCTGAGAAACATGTGTCTGGGGTAGACTTGGAAAACTCGAGGCATGGTTGAAGTGGCTGTACGATGGGGACGGCTGGGTAGTCGGTTTCGGGGCATGCCCAATGCTTGGTATTGTAGGTATAGGAAGCTGGTCGGTAGAGAGAGTCCCGAGAACCCGGCCCCGACGTCCCGAACGCCGAACCGTCTGCCACTCGTCAAGGGGAGCATGACGTAGTCTTGTGTCTGGTGGTGGTGGTTTAATGGAGGGGGAGCTTGCAGGAGATAGAGGCAATGCTGGTGTTGTTGTAGGCGCCGCAGCACGACGGAATAACGACTTGGTGTCGAAATTCTTTCGAGTCGCGCCGGGCCCTCCCAAGACCGAGGCACCATTGAGGTGAAGAGAAGAATACCCAAGCGGCAGGCGAGGATCGCGTTTTGGTCCGGGTGCACTGGGAAGGTCTGCTTTTCCTTCAGCAACCAGCTTCCAGTCAACCCATGTATGATGCCCGCCAATCTCCGACCAGTGTCGTTGTAATCCACCAAGGAGAGTGTACCTACCACCACCCTCTAAGAAGGACCGGTTCGTGACAACCACAAGACCTCGGCGACACCGAGTGAGCATAACGTTCATTCGGTTGAGAGACGATAAAAATCCTGGCTGGTTTCCGGTTCTTACGACGGAGACGAGTACAAAATCGGCTTCGTTTCCTTCCAGATTACTCGTATTAGAACGAGATGCAAAGACAATTCAAGTGGCTAACCTTGGAAGCTGTCGACATTAAACACGTATTCCCATGGAAGCCTTGCGTCCTTAAGTTGTTTCTCGATAGCAGCTCTTTGGGCGTCATAAGGGGTAATGATACAGAAGTTCTTGTACTTGTAGTATGTCTCAACGAGGTGGGTTATTGTCTGGATTTCCGCGGCATTCTAAAGAGTGTGAATGAGTTACCAACCGATACCGCGTTCTTATGCCTGACGTGGCAACGTACAGTCCAGCTGAATCCACTTCTGGTTTCTTCACCTTTCGAAACATCAATGAAGGCAACACATGAGGTATCATTCAGTCCATGATTAGACTTGAGTTTCCCTTGATACACATAGCGCGATATGAAATTGCCCAACTGAACCGGCATGCGATCTTTACGCCATAGCAACGTAAGTGCAATGAAAAGAGATAAACGTGAAGTGATATACTTACATTGTATGTCAAGAAATCCAGCCGAACGAGAGAGAAATTCGATGTCGAATATCGTCCTGAGCTGTGGCACCTTATCCTGCCCAAAGGGGGGAACTACGGTGGGATGCGTAAGTTTCTGTTTCAACAGCAGGGTCAAATATCGCCTACGTTGTCTGGGGTCTCCGAAAAAGCAAACTTTCTCTAACGTTTTGTTGAAGTGATGGAAAACAGGCTGGTTCGAGAGAGGTCAGCAAGAAAATTGTCATCGTGAGGCATCACTCCATACCATGAAGTCCTCAATCTTGATTTGAGAAGCTTCATCGACCACTAAACGTTCGACAGGGACAACCTTGAACATGTTGACTTGGTTGAGAATTGGATTTGAAAGCATGCTTAGAGTAGAAAGAATGATGCACGAGCCGCCTAGCAGCCTCTCCGTGGCACCGGCATCTTTCAATCCTGAAAAGTCATCCGAGCGAAGTAGCTTGTCATTGATCATTTCATAGATATGCTCGTGCCTAGAGGTGATTACCCAATAGGTTAGCGGTTCTTGAGAAGTAAGCACGGAAGCACAAAGCACACCATTCGAGATGGAATTCCTTAGAAACTAGAATCTTGAAGTCTACCCCTTTTTTGAACAGTGTCTCCGCGATGTTCTTCACAGCCACATTGGAATGGGCGATAATCCAAGTTGGTTGTCGATTGAAGTCCCAAACCTCAGTCGCAGCGGCAATTGTGGTGGTTTTACCAGTTCCTGGTGGTCCTAGAATCGACAATAGTCATGTAAGCCAAGGTACTGAGGTAGATCGTCACTTACCATGCGCAATGACCAACGAAATTGACGAGATCATCGCAGACGCAACCTTGTATTGTCTGTTTATCGTGTTTCATGACTTATTCTAATCGGGCCAACATACCTGGGCCTGGGAAGGATTCAGTGATGGAAACTTCGACTGCGCGGCAGATTCTGGGGTAATCTCGTTTGCAACGTTGCGGTCCTTTTGGGATGGGAACCATAATTTGCGGATGAAAAGGGATTGCCGCAGCGATACCTGTCCTTGAAGAACAAGGAGAAGCAGCTCGTCGCGCGCCTTTTCGGAGTTCGTGGGCTCCGGGCGGCCGACAACGCGGACTTTCTGAAGCGGGCCAGATAGTTGTTTGCCAGTGAATGCAATTGAAGTGCTTTTTCCCTTAGCACCACGAGGTTGTCCAATGAATTCCTGCCCAGCTTCGTTCGTCATGATCACCATCTGTGTGCCGTGTCAGAAACCCGCAATTCGAGATCGAGAGGAAGCGTACCTGTTGGCCTCGGCGCACCCTCGTTCTGTATCGTGCATTTTGAAGCGCGAGGGTGCCGTCCTTTGTCATTTTGTAATGGTTGAACTCATTTGGCGTTTCTTTAGGTCGCGCATCCTCCAAGAGATAGGTTTGCCTCACGAGCTCGCGCAGGCAGGCACATTCCTTCACAGTGTCAGCCCACGAATGGTTCCCGAAGGCAGAAGGCTGACCTCTGAGCTAATCAAAAACGTATCGACTTTCAGGGCGCTATCCAATGCTTCGAGGTTCGTCTTGATAGCGCTATGGGACGATTCGTCAAGAAGTGGTCCTTGGTAACTTTAAACATGAGCGTACCAGGCAGATATCCAAGCGCGGAGGCAAACACTTGTTTCCGAACCACTGTCCCACAAAGCATTCAGCTCGAACTCGTTCACATTACGAGATACTGTGCGTTTCACAACCGAAGATGGCCGAAAAGGATTTCTGGTATCAGGTACAAGGAGCGTCGAAAAGTCCACTCCTCGCACAGGAATTTTTAAGTCGTGTGAAATTTGTAGAGCGAGTCGTGCCATGTCAAACCCAACCAACATGCCAGTTCTGCCGCTAAGAAGGTCTTCAAAGGGCATGTCAGCTGTGAGGAGTCCCGACTGCTTTCCTGCGTCTACGGAGATTAAGAACACTTGGTCTAGCGTTGCGAATGCCACACGGTCGATGCGTCCATCAGGAGACCGTTTGACATCCACTCCGACATATGCTGCTTCGAGGTCGTGCAGTAAGCTGGCTGCCATTCCAGCGTGACGCCGCGAATATTGGCGGACAGGTATGTTTTGTGATAGACCCGGCAGGAATGTTTGAGACACAGTAGAAAATGTCGCCATGAGAGACTGGTGTAGGGTGAAAGGAGGAGCAAGAATCACCGCTGCGCATAATGCGCCTCATGGCCTACAGAAGTTTTGGACAAGCGCCCATAGGAAGACAGGCAACATTCGTTCATCACCAGCAATGTGACGAGAGATCGGTGAACTTGAAGCTAAGCTTAACTTCCGTGGATCACTCGGGCGCCAATGGTGTTAATTACCAAATTCGAGTTGACGGGCGCTCGATGGATGCATAGAACAATTGCTGAAAGCTCAAGCCTTTCTGAAATGGTCGAATTGAGTTCTTGAATTGAACTTGTGAGCCAACAGTAACCTGAAATTTAACATAGAACACGCACTGCAATGCACGCCAGTTGTGTGTGGCCCAGTATGAACGGAATCTCGAATGTCGATGGTGGGTCCGCATCGATGAGCGGGAAGATCGATTGAGGGAACGGTCACCGGTCTACCGTAACCTAACTACCGACTCCCGTGAGTCATTTTTTGAAGAAAACACCCCAAATTTCGGCAACATAGAGGGTTTTCTCTATCCAGACAAAAATCTCAAGCTGTTGTTGAAGGGAAAAATGAGCTAGTAGCAGAGCATGTTCCGATCCCCGCCAGTGTTACGGCAATGAGAGGCTGATACCATTTTGAGATATCAAAGCACCAAAGAACATTCAGGGGATTTCGTTCAACTTGCCTTGGAAACGACTTGGAAAGCTGATGAAGTGACTGGAATGTTTGGAAAGTAAGCGTTTACCCAGCGTTTACCTGGCAGTGGTAAGTACTAGGCAACCGCTGGTCTGATTCTGGTCGGCCACGTGCTCGGAGGTTGAGCCATCACTGTGCGGGGTAATGAGCGGCCATACTGGACTTGAACGTCCAGCAACCATCATCGAGTTGCTGCGCCTCTAGTCCTGCTCCAAGACATAGCCTTTGAACCGAAACTCCATACAATGAGTTGTCAACACGGACAGCGAGGCGATGGCTATCCAGAACTCAACTCCAGCGCTGGCGCAAAGTGGATCAAGCATCTTACCAAGGATAGGCTTGGAAACTTTATCGGAGGACACTTCTCCAATGTCAATCTCTCCTCTGTTCTATTCACTCACCGGATTGATAATGTGGAGCATGTGAAGCTTCAAGTGTACGTGATGTCAAGCATTTGCTGAAGAAACGTTGACTGAACTTTCGTGGCCAGATGGAGCGCGCCTGGTTTGACGAAACCGACGTTTGAGCAGGCGATGAAGCACAAGTTCAAACCGGCGAAGAAGGTGCGTTTGATCACTCGCCTACTTATAAGTGAATCCGACATGGAGTAGGGAGATTCGTTCGGACCATCATGTACGTTTTTCCTTACCAGTGAATGTGATATTCTAATTAAAAATATAAAGGGGTAACATATTTCTTTCCAAACCATGTCAAACCGCCACGCTCATTACTTACCAGACAAATCATTGGTGGAAAGTCGCAGTAACTATTCCAGGGTACTGGCAGCAGTACGACCGTGTCCAATGTCAGTCCCCCTCTCGCTCCGCCTTTCAATCAGGAAACTCAATCATCGCAGTCGAATTCGATCCAGGATGCGAAGCAATGATCTACACCACCGACGGTGTCCCCCTTCAAGGTGTGTCGCGTGCATCCGCCCCATTTTACCATATTAATGCTCACCGACCATCAGGTATCACGGGTGGCTTCGGGGGAGACCGTCGCGTCGAATATATTATCCCTGAAGCAGAGCGTAAGCAGGGCCGTCATGATTTCGTCATTGAGTCCAGTTGCAACGGGATGTTCGGTGTTCCGTGGAACGGGGACACAATTGCTCCTCCCGACGTGAGCCTCCGAGGTGTCTCTTTTCTATAGGTTACCAACTGCCTTCCAGATGAACAGGTACTTCTCTTTGAATTCGGCTGACCTGGTCGTGCCAAACATGGAGGCTTGGGGACTTCTTTGGGACTTTACGACACTTCATGAACTTATTGATACCCTGCCTGGAAATACGCCGTAAATGTTGACCTTCCAGCTGCCCTCGATCACCTCCTGACATAGGATATCTTTCCAGGCTCCAGAACAAGGCTCTTGTTGTCGCAAACGAAATCATGAATGTATTCAATAAGGGTGACGCGACTGCCATCAGAGGTGCACGCAAACTTGCAGAGGACATATTTGGAGAAGGCTGGGAGGGTAAAGGTGCAGGCATCTACGATGAAGGGACGAAGAAGGCGCAGATTTGGGGAATAGGTAGGATTCCAAGCCCATTCGTGCGCGTCATGTGCTGATAATCTTGCAGGACAGTGAGTATCGGCAGCTTACGTTCATTTCTTGCCACTGACCTTGTCTAGCTGCCATATCGATACCGCTTGGTAAGTCAACTCCGTGTTCTGGTTGGAAAGTGTCTAACACTGATTGTCCAAGGTTATGGCCTTACCGAGTTACACAGCAGAAAGTTGCACGATCGTGGTCTACTCAGGTCGACCTTATGGAGCGATACCCGGAGCATCGCTTCACCTGCAGCTCTGCGCAGCAATACAAGTGGCTCGAACAGGTATGTACCATCCCCTTCATATACTCAACCTCACGTCTCTTACCCACACTATAATAGCTCTATCCGCCGCTCTTTGATCGCGTCAAAGAGAAAGTGCTAGAGGGGAAGTTCCATCCCGTTGGCGGAGCATGGGTGGAGCACGACGGGAATATGCCCTCAGGAGAGGCGCTTGTCCGCCAGTTTGTATTTGGACAGAAGTACTTTGAGTCGAGGTTTGGGAAGCGGTGTGACACAGCGTGGCTGCCCGATTCTTTTGGGCTGACCGGGGCACTACCGCAGCTGATTCGTGGGGCTGGTATTTATTGCCCTCCTCATCTGCTATGAGCATCTTGTTGATCAGGCTCTATGTCATGGCAGGGATGAACTATTTCTTCACACAGAAGTTGTCGTGGTAAGCATTTGTCTCTTCTATAGGTGGTGTTCCAGAACGTCGAGTAACATTAATCTCATTACAGGAACAATATGTGCTCATTGTTTTCAATCCGTCCATTCACATGCTAATATCTTTGCAGAAATGTCTTCCCGCACTCGACATTCAACTGGGTTGGCATCGATGGAAGTCAGGTTTTGTGTCATATGACGCCGGGTTTGTCGTCTAGCCTCCTACCTTTGCGCCACCCTCTTGATGCTTTCACAAATTAGTTGATACCTACACTGCTCAAGCGACCGTTGGAGACATCAACAAAGGACAAACCAACCACAAGGTAGCTATACCCAGATCTCCCATCGTGCCCCACTTATTTACAAATGATGATAATATAGAATCTTGAATCCTCGCAATCTGCTCTTCTCGTTTTCGGGAATGGAGACGGCGGAGGAGGGCCGCTTGCCCAGATGTTGGAAAACGTGAGTGATATTGCTCTAACTTTTAAGCAGACTTGTTGAAGCCTTCCCATGTAGCTCCGTCGAATCCGGGGTGTCACAAACACACACCGGGAGCTGCCGCCTGTCAGTATGGGGTATTCAGTGGATGAGTTCTTCGACGAGCTTTTGAAGGATTCGAAAGCTGGAAAGACGTTGCCGAATTGGTGAGCGGAGTTGTTCTGTTCGTGTCAAGACATCTGATGTGGTCACTCGAAGGCATGGTGAATTGTACCTGGAGGTAGGCTAACTTCATCTCCAATTTTCTTTCTTCTGTTCTGACCATAATTCAGTTTCATCGCGGAACTTACACATCCCACGGTAAGTAGTCTTCTTATGCTCCTCGGAATGTTTGGCTCATCCGCAATGAACAGGATCCATCAAGAAAGGAAACCGACATTCTGAGGTCCTGCTTCGGGATGTTGAGGTGGGTCCACCATTCTATCTTACAAGGTCTTGGGATACTGAAATTTTCTCCTTCTAGCACGTCGCTACTTTGGCTTCACTGTACAAGCTTCACAAGAAAGACTACTTCTACCCCAAGGAGAAGATTGATGACTCTTGGGAGAAGGTTTTGCTTAACCAATGTAAGTGGGCGATCTTCTTCATTCAGTCGGGAAGCTAACTTGGTCGTGCACAGTCCATGATGGTAAGCTACCCCAATACCTTGCTCAATACATTGACTGACCATTATATCTAGTTCTCCCTGGCTCTGCTATGTATGTTTTCACTCGACCGTGAACCATCTTTTAAGTTCATGCTCATTGTTTATATTCAGCGGTATGGTATACGAAGATGCCGAAATACTCTACGCAGAAGTTCAGAAGGACGGTGATGCCCTCCTTGAGGAAGCCTTCAATGTCCTGTTCCCAGATTCCGTTGCCCTCACCCGGTCCGCCAACCCCAAGTCCTTCCCTGCATCGAGTAAGATCGTTGGCTTCAACACGACTTTCTTCCGCCGCTCTGACATCATCGAGGTTCCTCTCATCGGCGCGAGCTCGTCGCTCAAGTCGCAGATCCTCCAGACCTCAAACGATGGGAAGGTCGGCTATGGTGTGATGAATAGTTCTGGGGGCGGGTGTGTCGGATGTCTGTGTACCCCAGAGACGGGGCTTCATGCACAGATCGCTCCAGTTTCTGGTATGCTTCCTTTTCTTTAGCTATATTTTGTACTGAAGAGTGAGCAGTGTTCACAAATGGATCGGATAACTTTATCCTTCGGAACTCGAGCGTGCAGCTCACCATCTCCAAGGGTCGTATCAGTAGCCTCATAGACGTCAAGCTGGGGTGCGTCTATGGATCACTGCGCTCAAGGAATTTCTGATTCTGACTTGAGGTGTCATAGCCGTGAACTGATCCCTCAGGGATCCACGGGCGGTCTTGTCATATTCGAGGATCGTCCGAATTATTGGGATGCTTGGGGTACGCGTTTCGTACAGAATGAAAGCGAACAAATCTCGTTTCCTGACCCGTCGACCTGTTTTTTTTTATCAGATGTTGAGATTCATCACTTGGAAACTGCGAAGCAACTTGAGTTTTCGAACATCTCTGTCGTTGCGCAAGGTCCGCTTCGTGGTTCTGTAAGGGCCGAGGTCAAATACGATAAGAGCACGATCATTGTCGATGTGAGTTCTTGCCCAGTTTTGATTTTGTTTGACATGCAAATATAACATGTCTGTGTCAGATCTCGTTAGATGCTATCACAGGTACATACTCGAAGCTCTTGTTGCCTTCCGCCACGACGCTAATGTCACTCCACCTGCAGCATCAACCAAGGAGAATTCCCGGTCTCTATTCCGTTTCGATGCTGTTGTTGATTGGCACCAACGTCATGAATTCCTTAAATGTACGTTGCCTGCGTGGAATATGAAGCGCTCGCGTTGACTTGAGACATAGTTGAACTTCCGCTGAATATCCACAATGACAACGCCACATACGAAACACAATTTGGCCACGTACAACGACCGACACATAAGAATACGACATGGGACATGGCTAAGGTTTGTCTGGGCACTGCTACTCTCCGTTTTGTCATAACTCACGGCGATGTTCATAGTTCGAAGTATGTGGTCATAAGGTAATCGACAGGGACGGAATACGAGTTATATGCTTTGGACTCACGACTTTTTGGATAATAGTTCGCAGATCTGAGCGAATACGGGTATGGTGTAGCAATCTTATCAGAGTCGAAGTACGGCTTCTCCTGTCAGGGAAATCTCCTTCGTATTTCACTTCTTCGAGCCGCAACAGCCCCTGATGCCGAGCAAGATCAAGGTTTGTGAATTCCCACAGCTCAACGTCTTGCACCAACACCTTTTTGTGGGTAATAGGAGAACACCATTTCTCTTGGGCTGTGATGCCCCACGAAGGACACTTCCTCGAGTCTGATGTCCCCATGGCTGCGTATCTCTTCAACTCGCCAATCCGAGGTCAGTCTCGTTTTTGGTCCTATGATGAGTATATTTATTTATTCTCCATTCCAGTGCGATGCGTGCCCAGTAACGGAGACGCTGCCATGGCGAGCTTGGACTCGCCGTTTACCATCGAAGGTGGCCGCAACGTCATCTTGGAAACTGTCAAACGAGGAGAAAGCGACCACTTTGGCGGCAAGCAATCAGATGTGTCGAAAAAGATGACCGTGATTCTCCGACTCTACGAGGCGTTTGGCGGACACGCACAGACGAAGCTGCGAATCGCTGGCCACTTGTCTGTCTCCAAAGCTTACACCACGAATCTTTTGGAAGACGACGACGACGAGCTGAACGTCACACCCGTGGATGGTGGAGCAACTGTCATGTTGGACTTCCGGGGCTTTGAAGTCAAAACGGTCAAGTTGGTTTTGGAACACACAGGAATTTCGCAGAGCGAGTGAGTGACTTTTTTCCCATTTATTACATGAGAGGCGTTGCATACAGTATACTGACTACGGCACTTGTGATGCAGAGATAGACGTGGGAGCTGGATAAATATCGATAGGTTGGCAATCTACTGATAAGGGAGGGAAAGACTTGGGAGATAATTAGATCACGCTGTATGGAATACCTTGTTGCATGTATGATTGTGATGTAGTTCAACGAGTACAGTCTACTGTGTGCTTGAAGTTGCAGGTATGAAAAAGTTGGCATAGGTTGGCAGGCCCCCGGAAGCTTCTGCAAAGGTATGTCCGCGAAATAGGCTTTTTGAGGGCGAAAAATCACCAAATCTGTGTCCTAGATAGGCTTTTTGAGGGATGGGATGTCGAAAAAAATTTGGATCCCTGTCCCTTTATAGGCTTTTTGGGAGGCAATACCGGCCCCAACAAATTTTGGATACCTCACCAATGTTCGCGGTGTCGAAGCGTGTCGAAAGTCACGCATTTGGCGGACGGTCACGCAAGTCACAGTGTGTGACCCTGTCCGCTATAGGCTTTTTGAGACCCCAAACATAGGCTTTTTGAGGCCGAAAATCGACCTATTTCGCGGACATACCTTAGCAGGAGCTTCCGGGGGCCTAGGTTGGCATCCGGATGTAAACAGCACCCCTATGTTACTTACACGGATAACTCCGGATACTTCGACCTGCCTTGCCAGACTCCACAGTGCGACGCTTAGAGTCAATTTTGCCTCCTACACTTTGCTTGAATCCTCTATGTATGACCAGTATATTCAAGGTGTATACTCTTCAAGTACCTCTGGTGCCTTGGGCGAAGCGAATCTGTGAAGCACTTTGATTTCTGTCCAAAAATTGCATATTCGTAAATTGCAAACGGATATCGGTACCGGTGTGAGTCCTTGGTGTGAGTACCTACCCTAGCACCCGCACCAGTTGGGACCACCAGGCCACAACTTGCCCATCACCGATTCTTGTTGTCTCCTGGATGTCTCTCTCTGAACAGATCACTCAACTCAAAAAGAAGAAATGGGTCGACTTGCATGGTTTAATCTCCTGCGCAATTACTCACCTCTCGACCGCTGGTCCATGCACGTCCATCTCTCTTCTGGGCCGAGGCAGCTACAGCCATGTGTACAAGCTCGTCTTCGCCAATGGCAACCAGATCGCCGCCAGCGTCTCCAACCATGATGAAGAAGACTTCAACCCCTTGGCGAAATGCTCCGAGATTGAAACGATGCGATTTGTGCGCGAGTCGGGGTTGTATCCGGATATTCCGGTGCCGAGGGTGTACGCTTTTGATACGACTTTCAACAATCCTGCGGGCGCGCCGTACGTGCTTATGGACGTCGTTCAAGGGCAAACGTTGCACCACGTGTCAGATGATAGAAAAGACCTGCGTGGGCTGGATGCGCTGCCCCGCGAGCAGCAACTTTCCATCGTCAGGTCACTTGCCAAACTCAAAGCGTCACTTTTGAAACCTGTGCCGTTCGATACGATAGGCAGCATCACGACTACTGCGCAAGGCGACCATGTCGTCGGTCCGCTCATGACAATCACGCAGAGATGTCTCGGTGGTCCATTCAAGTCCATTGAAGACCTCTGGCGTGATCGGATCGAAGACTCAAATTCAATCATCCACGCCCTCCAGGAATGGAGTGGCGAACAGAAACGATCTCACCTTCTACTTGAGCGACTTTCACTGCACCCCACAAACATTTTCCGAAATTGTCCAGCTCCTCTCTGCCCTCATCCCTCACTTCACTATCCCTCCACCCTACACAACCCTATGCATACACCACCCCGACCTCGCTCTACGCAATATCTTCTTCGACGACACGAAGATAACGGGCGTGATCGACTGGGGCGGCGCCCAGATTCTCCCACTTCTGCTTACGGCGCGGTACCCAGACGACATCATGTCCACGGCCGACGAGCCCTTCGAGCGTCCCGGTCATCCAGATGAGGACTGGCACTCTGTACCGAATGACTGGACATCCATTGGGGATAGGTCTCAATTCCCGGTGGCCTTCCGCGGAAGGGAGTCCGAGCCCTTTGACTTCGCACCCCGCGCTCGCGCCATGGTTGGACGGTTTTACCTCCGCACCTACTTCAGCGCATGCATCGCCGAGACGACGACGGACCTATCACGCGCAACGATCTTCAAGGACGCGCCGTATTACCTCAAGTTCCACGAGACCGTATGCGGCGGATGGAGTGCCTGGGTTCGCCACCAGGCTTGGATTAAAGAGACGTATTGGAGATTGAGACTCGCCGGCGGGCAGGAAGGGATGCTCATTATCGGACCGAATGTTTACAAAGGGTCTGTGCAGGCTTTGGTGCGCGACTTGGGTGCCCTTGAAGAGGAACCGCCGGCGGAAGAGCCTGCAAAAAACGAATTTGACTAGGCTTTTTGGACTAACCCTTCACCGAGTACGGCATTTAACAAAACGGTGTTAGATAACAGGTAGAAAGAGAATACGGTCAATTGATATCGCTGCTCATGCCGCTTCCGGGCAATGAACCGTTTTTCGTACAGCACATATATACCACCGAATAGCAGAGACACATACTTCTCCTCAAAGGTTGGTTCCGCTCGCAGCGGTTACAGGATACTGGACAACCCATCGCTTGCTCCGGTTCAAGAGGGTGTATATCGCAGTAACTTCTGCATTATCTTCAATCCTCAAAACCCTAAAACCGACCCGGCAAACGGTCTGTGTTCTTGTTGGTTATATAGCCACCTTTAAGTGATGCTCCGCGCTCCCGTCCAACCGATAATCCCGTCCCTTCCAAGGTCACTGTTATTTGGAAATTGGCTTCAAGCTGTAGCGTTTTGCGTCAATGCTGGTTGCAGCTCAATGCAAAGGTCATTCTTCCCAGAAGCGCGATATCTTCCTTGTAACTTAGTATGAAGAGAACATTGCATAAATCCGAGTGGGTCATCTCCGAGCACACTGGTTGGACCACTATCTCTAGACCTGCCACGGATACGTCGAAGACAGAACCCACCACAAGGCACCTACGGAGAGTCTTCGTTGTGCTTTGGTTCATGGTCATGTGGCGTTTCCGCACTTAAATTACCAGAGGGTGCAGCCGCCAGCGTCGGCTAAACGTACGAGGAATTCGCAAGATCTTGAATCCAGTCGGTCCGGCAGTGTCAGATGTTAGAAGAGAATAAAGACGATGGACACAGGAGGCTCAACAGTGCGAGACGATGAGCAGGCTTGTGTACAGTGTACGAGGTCACGGACCTTGGGCAAAATTGAAGTTACAGATCTCTCAATCAAATGTGGTACGGCCACTGTGATCCCGACCAAGTGCTTTACGCCGTTTCTTCCCGACCTTCCAACCCTCCAAGAGCAAGGTATGCTGAAGACAAATATACGTTCGGAGACGTCTCAGGATACGGGTGTAAATACGTACTTTGCTGCTTGGTTCGTCTACTGTTCGTCTTCTGCCCGGGAAGATTTTGCGAGGCTCATGCTCTGAATCCGAACATGTTGTACCACGCCAATACCTCAACTCCGTCTTGAAGCTCCTCGCGAGCCCAGATGAAGATAGCCACCTGAATAGTGAGCTGGTGGTTGGATACAAAGGAGATGCATAACATGCTCAAGATGATTGAGATGAACATGATTCCTCGATGGCACCCAACAGAAAGGGGAAAACGACATTGGTTCTAGTTCATTTCTGCAGTCTGTAACATATTCAATGTCGAAACGCAAGAGATGTGGGAGGAGTTCACCTACGTGTGCACCATGCAGGCGGATTACCGGAGAGGTTTGATCATTTTGGGTGTCGGCAACATCAAAAACCCAAATATTTATTTATTCGGTTGGTCATCGCGTACGTTCTCAGATCCAAACCACCATGCTCTCGGATTTCACAAATGATCAGACTTTTTTTATGCTTTGGAAAGTACCATCTGCTCAGGTCAGAAGGAAACCTGAAGCAATTTGTACGCTTGTGAGTTGTAACTCTCGTACCCACTCTGCATAGCCGTTCGCTGATCTGCACGCGATGAGATGTAAACATATTCTATTGTTCAGTGCTCAGAGGACCGTCGTAGACGGCCAAAAAACTGGTGAACTGGTGATGGTCTTATCTGAGGACACAGGTTCGAAAACATTCGCATGGCCCCGCTACTAGCTAGACATTCAGGTTCAATGGCTACATAGGTCATGCCAGTTTAAACAATCTCAAGCTCAGCATCATCAGGCTTGCTGCTCAGTCCTCGGAGAATCTCTGGTGTGCCTAAAGATATAGTGCTTAAAGATATGACAGAGACGCCATGGCACAACCTCGCCGGTGAACTCATCCCACCATTTCGAGAGACGCCCACCTTGAACACCTCCCTGTTTTCCCACCGCGATGCATAAACGCATGTACCCTGCTCACCGCCACTTTAACCCCTAACGGGGTCCCCCATTCTGCGGAACTCTATTTCTACTGTACTGTAATCCACATTGTGCTCCCCGTGCTCGTGGTTTACTTTCCATTTCCTCCAACTCAGATCGTTCTGGTGACCTTTAACCAATGGGAAACTCGACGTGAGGTGGGAAGGTTTCGAAATCTGATCCTCCTTGTCTCCACCTCTATCTATAAATTCACCATGTTTTCGACAGTCGAAATTTCGGCCATGCATGTCTTTCCTTATCTTCTTGTGCGGCATCTCTCTGTTCGTGGTCCTTTGGTACAAAGGAAAACATGGAACTCGACTCCCGCTCCCGCCAGGGCCTCCTGGGGATCCCATCTTGGGTCATGTGCGACATATTTCCCAGGAACACCAAGAACTGCAGTTCTACGAGTGGGGAAAGATCTACGGTGCGTTGGCTTCCATGAGGGTTATACCAGTAGCTCATGCGTGGAATAGGCGATGTCATGCATCTTAGTCTGCTTGGTCAATCGGTCATCGTCCTCAACAGCGTCCAAGCTGCGACCGATCTCCTTGACAAGAGAAGCGCGAACTACAGCGATCGACCTCGATTTGTCGTATTAGAACTGTATGCATCCATCCCACTAGTCTATTGGTCAATCAGCCCTCATAACCTATACCAACCTTTAGGCTAGGATTCGTGAAACATACGTTAGCGTTAATGCCATACGGTAGACGGTTCCAGCGACACCGCCGGATGATGCATGAACATCTTATGATCGGACGATCCGAAAGATACCGTCCTATACAGGTCCGCGAGACCTGCATCCTTCTTCAGAACCTTTTGACAGACGGTGAGGCTGAACGAGAAAACATCATACTGCGGTTCGTTTTTGGCTGTCGGTTCGATTTCTTTTCTTTAAGACAATCCGATTCCGCTTTACTGCAGTTTCTCTGCCGCTGTGATTATTGAAGTGGCTTTCGGACACCAAGTTACGTCCGACAACGATATCTACGTCACGATTGCTCAGGAAACCACCAATGTTGTGAACCAATCCGGACCAACCGGCAGCACGCCGGTTGACTTCTTCCCGTTCCGTGAGTGCCTTGACTGACGAGCGGTGTGTCTTAACAACCCCCAACCCAGTCCAATATTTTCCCTCTTGGTTCCCTGGTACATACTATGCCGGGTATGCCCGAGAAAAACGAGATGTAATCGCGCGATTGCACGACTATCCATTTGATCAGATGCAAAAGGCTTTGGTGAGAGCAATTCGACCGTTTCGCATGCGGGCTTTACTCACAGGGTGTTCTCTGTCAGGCTGCTGGAACGGCGAAGCCATGTTTTCTCTCTCACCACCTTGAAGGTTTGAACCGCGATGGAGAGAGCCATCCAAATACGGCAGAGGATATCAAAGGCGCCGCTGCAATGCTATATGTTGCTGCTTCAGACACGGTAAGCCCTTGATCTCTGCTGATTGAATGCTGCTCTCAACGCTGTACAGACAGCATCTTCACTCTCGACTTTCTTCTTGACAATGACGCTTTATCCCGAGTGTCAGTTGAGGGCTCAGAAAGAGATCGATGTTGTAATTGGACCGGGACGCCTACCTGACTTCAGTGATCTTGGATCCCTGCCTTACGTCGACTGCGTTGTTCAAGAAACCCTCAGGTAGGGCCTTGCGTTTCCCCAGTGTCACACGTACGCCTGCTCACCAATCTCCAGGTGGAAAAATGTAGTTCTGATGGGTGCATTATCTTTCTGAGCCTTCCTTGGTGATCACCACTCATCTGATAATTATTACCAGGAGTGGCTCATCGTTGTATGGATAATGATATCTATCGTGGAATGTTCATTCCCAAAGGCTCCATCATAATCCCGAATACTCGGTGCGGGATGCGAATTTTGCATCCATTCTGGGGTTCGCTGAATGGTAGATATCAGAGCGATGACCTTTGACGAGCGGATTTATGCCGACCCGCATACTTTCAACCCGTCACGTTATCTCCCGAAACCTGAAGGCAATGGCGAACCTTATCCCGTTGGACCTTTTGGCTTCGGACGAAGGTATTTGGGTTATCTCTCTGCTAAGTTCTTAGCACCTGATCAGGTTTCGACCGATAGGATTTGTCCTGGACGTCATCTGGCTGAGGCCAGCCTTTGGATCGCTATCGCTTCGATCCTAACGACAATGAGAATCTCCAAGGCTATCGGACAGGATGGCAAAGAAATCACACCGAACGTTGAGTACACTTGTGGTGGCGTTGTGAGGTCAGTAATTGGTGTCACCTTCGTTTGGTAATCTTATCGAGCTCGTAAATAGTCATCCTCACCCGTACCAATGTCGCATTCAACCCCGTACTAAGGCGGCAAGAGACCTGATTATGCGAATGGATGTTTTGGCAATGGAAGGTTATTAGTCGATATTTGAGATCATTTTAAGAAAGATGGAGGTTGTTCAGCTGTGTTGAAAACGGGAAAAGAAGGGAGCCCATAGGAATCATTAGGATTCGCTGACAATGGGAGACGCTCCTTATTGCAAGCAATTGTGCGCATAGATACCTTGAGAGAGCGCGTCCCCCGTGCAAACACTGTGTGAGCAAGGGCTATGATGCGGTCACTATTCCTCGACCACTTTTGGAGTCCGAAATGATTTCTGGGGTCAGAAACTGTGACTCTGTCCCACAACTGGATTATTTTGAGTGCCACGTGTCTCCAGAAAGAGCATACGAGCTCAGGTGATGAAGTAACCTTCGAAATGTTAGACCTTTCTGGGGGTATTCGCCGTGCTGCTTCCTCCATGATGTACGCAAATATCTTGGACAAAATCTCTGGGGGGAGTTTCTTGTATGGCGCAAGGGCAGAGTCGATTCTGATGATGCGAGAAGAATACGAGATACGCTGATTCTGTAAGCCATCGAGGACGGCTTGGACACGAGTTATTTTAAAATCCAGGACGCCCAAGGCATCCTGAAGATTACGGCGCAAATTGCGAAATTCCTGCTGCGATTTGGTCGAAAGGACATAAGTAGACTTCCATGCCTCTTTCTCGAGTGGGTGGTCCGGGTAGACTGGGACAGAACATCGAACGGAAGACATGACGGTGGGTGAAGTTCAACTTCAAGAAGCAAAGGTTGCTTAAGGGCGATCATCCGAAACAGGCGCGGCCCGGGAGATGAAAATCATTTCAACAATTGAGTTGCCGCTGATCGTTCTTGTCCTTTGACGTCGACATTTATCGGTAGTGGACGCGATCCCAGATGTCTGAATGTGCAAAATGTAACAAAAGTGACGCTAACATGCGTTGCTCTCGCTGTAGATCAACATTTTACTGCGTGCGTGCTATTGCATTCTGGTGAATGGCTTTGAAACTGACAGGCCTTCCGTCTCCGTTCTTTGCTCTTGCAGTCTTCCAAATGTCAAACCGATGATTGGACGGACCATAAACGGAACTGCATCCCAGAACACGTCGAAGGAATTACTATCAACTGCGAACGAGACAGACGACATGGAGTAATCTTCCAACCCGTTGTCATACCAGCAACCCATGAAATCCACCGTCTTGGAGAAATCGGTCCCGTATCCAAGGCAGTTGGACTTCCTCTAGTCATCTACCGTCAGGTTAGAGAGCCTTGGATGGCGAGACCCGACAATGCATCCCTCGACAACCAAATTGCCACATTTCTCATGATTAAAACGCATGACGGTTTCGCCCCTCCCGAGTGAGTGCTCTCTCGTTCCCCAATGATTAATTTGAAACCTTTTCTGTTCATCTAGGTATCAGAAACAAGTTGGGACAGTAAGTAGTTCTCCATGCTTGTGCAATGAAGCTTCTCGTGTTGACTATTCGCATGGATCCGTCACGGTCTTTATTAGATTACTGTCATGCGCAAGGACGGGAAACCACTCACTCCCGAGGTTATCGAAACAATCTGGATGTATCATGACTACCTACTCGACGTGTTCGGAGATGATCCCGCTGTGGCCAGGGCTGCAATCACCCGAGATCGGTTCAAACGCTACTGCGAACAGTATAAGGAAGAAAGGTTACTAAATGGTTACAAAGCATTTGAGAAATTGTCGCTTCCTCTTTAGTGTATCAGCGAAACTTCGTAACCTGAACTGGTGTGTGGATCTGCCTCGCCTTCGTTTGTCTACTCAACGGCGCCAGTTTTCTCAGTGCTGTCTGGTCAATTTAGCACACCAAGTATGTTATGTAACTCTCAATTGATATATCGGAATGGAATGGTGGGATGGTTTTGTGAAGCACCTTCGCTCCTAGCCAACAACTCTCGTTCTCTAATCCATTATTCCCTCTTATACAGACCATATATGTTATATGGACTCCGAATCGATAGCTGTTTTACTTATCTGACTACTTGCAATGAGCACTTGTCACTTGATGAACACCATACGCAGACATTCTCGTTGAACGAAATCCAGAATCAATGAATACACCCTGTTTGGGAACAGGTCGCGACTCCTCCTTGTACAGCACTGATGCACTGGACGCGACTTCGAAGGAGCCCGCTGCCCGAGCCTGACGCGCGGACGCTTCAATTCGACCCAAATCGGGCAATCGTGATATTTGCGCGTGCTTCATGCTCGCGTGGCAACCACGTGGCTACAATTTCGGGCAAGTGTTGCGGTGGTTTGGCATCATCCAAAATCTCCAAGTTCGCCGTTCCCCAGAGTCCCCTCGACCGTATCATCCTTTAAAATGGTGAGCGTCTCACTTTACACACTCCTCTGGATGCATCTATGAAGTTTTGCATGTCGAAGCGAGCTCTCTTTGGATGGATGCGAACTTTTGGAATCAGATGACTGCAAGGCTTGGGTTGCTAACGTTTTTTCGCCGATTTGTACAGGCCACATCTGAACTCGCCGCAACATACGCCGCCCTCATTCTTGCCGACGATGGCATTGAGATCACAGTACGATCTTCTTGTCTTTATTGGTGGCTTTAGAACTAACGAAATGCTGCTAGTCCGACAAGCTCGTCGCACTGACAACCGCGGCCAATGTGGAACTTGAGCCTATCTGGGCAACTCTCCTCGCAAAGGCACTGGAGGGAAAGAACGTGAAAGACCTGCTATCGAACGTCGGATCGGGTGGAGGAGCACCCGCTGCTGGCGCCGCACCCGCAGCAGCTGGTGGTGCCGCTGCTGAGGCACCGAAAGAAGAGGAGAAGAAGGAGGAAGAGAAGGAGGAGTCAGACGAGGACATGGTGCGGATTCTTTGCCTCCATTTGACAGGATTTCTCGCTGATTTTTGCGTTGTTGTTTTTAGGGCTTCGGTCTCTTCGATTGATCTGTCTTGTAATTCCTCTCGCTTTTTTATATCGCTGTATTACCTACCGCGCCCACCAAAAATACATTGGAAAGACCAAAAGACCTGGAACGACTTTGAGCCTACCAGTCGTTGATTGTTGATGTGTACCTTCCCAGTATCCGTACGATCCTCCATGCCAGTGCCTCTATCTGCTTGAGCAGGTGAATATGCCACCAATTCGGCTTTCTCGGCTTTCTTCATCTTCAGCCTATTTTAAATTGTGCGGTTTTCAAAACGGAGGCTTTCGATTGAATTTTTCGTTCCTGCATAGAAAGTTTGCTTCGGCTGACGAAAGGCATTTGCTATGCAATGCGTCTTGTCTTTGCAATTGGGATCTATAAATACACTTACATTAGCTTCATAGCTGGCTTCTTTGACATGGGTCGGTTCAACCGCTACCACTCAACTGCTCTTCAGCCTCCGTTGCGCCATAACCTTCGTACTTATCTGGTAGCATGTTACACACTGGCTCCCAAAAATACGGGGACGTTTCATGGAACGACATAGTATCCATCGTATTGGTTCTATCTCAATTGCGTCCGTACAGTTTCCCCGAGCCAATTAGGCTCCGTCTCTCTGTCTTTCCAGGAAGCTGACGTTCTCATCGAACTCGATAGCGATAGTCCTGGTATGGAGCTTGTTCAAAGGCACGTTCATGTCCTCGACCACTAAACGCAAGAGCTGGAGGCGTATCCTCGGCGACTCCTCATTCCGCTTTATTGCCGAGTGGTTGAATGTGAGGCAGCTTCAGTACTGTTTCGGCACCTCGCAGTAAGTGTATGAAACGTAGGCGAGAAAGAATAGACTGCCTACTCTAGTCGAGGAGATAGGCACAGAGAACGTTCGACTTCTTTGGGTAGGACCTCGACGGACTGACCGGGTCGTTGTTTTCCTCCATGGTGAGATAGCATGACACGAATAGGGTATCATTACTCATTGGTTCTCGATACAGGCGGTGGATATGTTGTCCCATTGCAAGATTTCTCGGTGTCTTTCTGGAACTATGTTCGCCTGGAACTCGGACGTAGACATTTGGATGTCGGGTTCGCTATTTTGAATTACTGTGAGTCCAACCATCCGAAGATAAAACGAATATCTGGACCACACTGACTTGATCCGCAGCGCTGGTACCCACCGCCACATTCCCGACCCAGCTCACTCAGGCCGTGACAGCGGTGAAACACATCATTGATTCCGGCGTGGAGCCCCGGAATATCCAGATTGTGGGCGACTCCGCTGGAGGTAACCTGGCTCTCGCTTTTCTGGCGCACATGCTCCATCCCCTCGACAGCGTTCCCCGCATTTCCTTGACTTATCGGATCAGCGGAGTCTATCTGATGTCGCCATGGGTGTCATTCACAGGCGACACCGGATCCCACATGATCAACGACAATACGGACGTGGTCGGGGCGAAAACATTCGCTTACTGTGGTCGCAAGGTAATGGCTGGCGTACCTGAGTCGCTGAGAATTTATCTCGAGGCAAGCAAAAGTCCAGGCTCCTGGTTCAAAGGAATCGATGAGCTCGTGAAACGCATTCTTGTGAGTGCTGGAGGTGCAGAATGCTTGAGAGATGATATCATCGAAGTCGCCAAGCAGCTTTCTCGGAATCATCGGCACGTGGAACTCGACATCCAGGAAGAAGGTGTACACAACGATCCGTATTACGATTTCTTTGTCGGAGAGAAGAAGATGGGTGACCTGACACCGAGGATTGTAGATTGGATTGAAAAAGGATTCAAGGAGGAGTACCACAGCGATTGAAGGGTCGAGTGTGAATGCATGTAATGATAGGCATCACAGACTGGGAAGAACTAACGGCTTTGAGAATCTGAATTTGAATGAAGAGGAGATGGGTAGGACTCCAGGAGAGGGTATGTTTTGTGGTATGTTCAAGTTCAAGCGAGCTGGGGGCCGATGGGCTTTCGGTGTGGCTGTGTAACTGTTGCACAAGCGCAATAGCTTCCAAGAATAATACTGACAAATAAGATTTTCCTGTCCGATACTCCCGACGACCCGAAATGTCCATCTGGATTCTGGATGGTGACGATGTAAATCAGAATATTCGTCGACTACGCTGGCGACGGTGGTCCGCCATATGGGTTCGTCGTTAGAGCATTGCTTATAACCAATTCGGCTAACCGGCAGGACCTTCGTATATCAGCAGTCGGAGTTCACACCGAAGACGACTTGAGGAGAACCCAATCGTGTCTTGGAGTCCTGCAAGGTGTCGATGCAATCCCTAGTCGACACCTCACCAAAGACACATCTCATCCGTGACCGAGGAAGGGATCCTGTTCTAAAGTTTCGTCACTACCTGCACATTCCAGTCCCCAACCATCGAAAGTCGCTTACACGGCTCCTACTGTCTTCCCATGGGCTCGCAGTCGAGAAGCTCCGCCATGTTCGGGGCCTTGATGGAAACCTTATTCCACGCCCCCAGCGGATGTGTAGGTTTTGTCACGCAGCAGTTGAGGATGAGTGCCATGCAATGTTGGACTGTAGGTCCAATCCCCAGATAGTCGCACTGCGTGACGCGTTCCTGCGAGACGTTGGACAGGTGGTTCGGGCGTATGCTGGTCAGGCATTCGGGTCAAACTATGGGCTACTCTTGTCACTCCTCCATGACCCGAGAGTCGCAGGGAGAGTGGCAAAGTATGTTCACGAGGTGTTGGCATTGTTTGATGGCACTGCAGTTTACAGAGCTCCGTTGAATAGCGCACCTTAGTGGTGTTTGGAGCGCTTTACTTGTTTCATAGTAGTGGTAATTTACTATATTACTTAAGTAGTAGTCGTACTATTGGGCTGAGACGCGAGCGACGGTGACGCTAGCGCGGATCCTGTTCACATCGGTATAGGTCTGTAGTACCCGTAGCGTACACCTCACCAGTGGCCGTTGTACGGACCCCGGTTGTTCCTCGATAGGGACCGTTCCGGAAATAACAATAACAATAACAATAACAATGGTCGTAGGGATCGTCGGAAAAGGTCTAGAGTACCCTGGATGATTTTCTGATGAAGATCACCAAATGATTGTTAGACGCAACTATACGGAAGGTCCCGCCATGAAGTTTCGTCTGTGGGAGCTGTGGGGTTCGAACAGTTCATATTGATATGTGGCGGTCGCGTCGTCGTGGCTCCTTACATTAAATGCTACTATTAAAAGTGGAACCGATAAGTGGCCAAGAATCTGTGATTTGAGAGGTTTTGCTCTAACTGTCGTCTCAGGTGACCTTGTTCAACTGCTGCACAGATCACAAGTCGAGATGCCACGATCTTGCCATAATGTTTTTCTATTTAGAACAACTTGGACATCAGATGTTCCACTCCGCCGTGTAAAGAACAGCGATTAAACTGTTATCTCGACACTGATGTCAGAACAAAACGTGGCCGATGGAATCCTCAATTCGCAATATACGATACGGTGACACGTACAAACGTTTCCTGGATCCACAGGCCCATAGTACCACGAGAGTGCGAACACCTCAAAAGAATCGCACTCGACATGACACCTACCACGATATACCGCCGGCATACAAGGAGGCAAACCGCTGGAGCTTCGAGAACAAGGAATCACGCATCGTGGCCTCCCATCCAACGCGGTCGACATGCTTCTCTCAGAAATCAAAGGATTGGCAATGCAAGCCGGCGGATAGACCTGCTTCTCCACCGTCCTCTAAAATCTGATAGTGATTTTCGTGATACGGACGTTTCGCCTCAATTCTCTGCCAGATCCCATTACGCTCGGGTTCGGAGCCGCCAGCGACAAAACCACAAGTGTCGTTTCGTCTTTTTGCCTCGTGTCGAGACTTCTGTTCCGGCCATTGTGGGAGACGCGAACGGTACGCGAACGCATTGAAACTACGCGCGTTTTTATTTTTTATTATTCGTCAGCTGTGGGGTCTGCGCACCCTGGCAATCGCGTTGTCGTGGGTGTCCTCCGCGGGCTTTCGTCGAGGGTTACTACCTACTCTCTCACCAACTCCGCCTTCGCGAATGTCGTGCTGACCCGAGGCAGATATTTTGTTTCTTCCCTATGGCCCGGAGCGCACCCATTCAAGTTCGCCTGGCCTAAAATATACTGTCCCATTTCAATCAATTCGACAGTCACGGGTCACGGAGGCCTTGATTTTGTCGAATTTCGGGAAGTCTCACAGGTCCCGCTGGTGAGTGTCGAATTCATCTGGCAGAACCGCCCCCAAAAAAAGGTACCTGCGGCGCTGGTTCGTCGAATTTTTGTCCTTGGTCACAGGGCTCTCGGGCAAATGTCGAATCCAAAAATTCGACACCGTGGTCACAGGTCACACCGCCTGTCGAATTGATTGAAATGGGACAGTAATACAGGTTTTTATTTTATTTGTGGTGCTTCTTGGGTGCTTCTGAATCATTCAAGCGGTGCTTGGTGTGGCGTTTTTCCTCGTTACAGTTCCTTATGATATCGAATTCTTTCGTCATGCACGTCTATTAATTAATACGTCTGGAGGACAGGAACACGTCAATTGTTCAGTTATCAAACATTCCATGAAACCCTGCCAGACGCACCCCGTTCATATTCGAGTTGACATGTCTTCTATCAGTGTTCGAACTACCACAGGCAACCGTCTTCATTACGTTCCCTCAACTATATCCGTTTTTCCGTGTGTTCTAATGCCGCCGAAGTACGAGCACGAATACGAGTACCCTTCTACATCAATAACGACATCGCATCCTCTGATTCTCTTCACTTTTCATTTCCGAGAAACATACATCACTGCCAAGTCTAGTCTTCGACATCTGGAACCACTCTCGAATCGCACAAGGAGAATGACAAGACAAGGACCAATTAAATTATTATTTCGGAGCTTGGAACGCGCAAGCCCTTCGCGTAAGGGGGGAATATACTGACAGCGTTATGTGCAATATGTATATGGTGGGATCGATGTGTACAAGAGGTTCAAGAGATCTCGGAAATGGTGTGTAGGGATGGGACGGAGAGTTTATGTAAGAAGAACCAAGAATCGAGGACGGTTACGGAGTCAGTGTACGTTCGTCGTGATATGTATGTACGATGGGTGAAGCTTTATGTGCTTGAGGCGGAGAGCAAGAGACGCGACATGGTAAGCAGACAAGAAAACGGAGCGGATGGCGGACGACAGATGGTGGAACATGAGTACGGAGTCGAGTACTGGTCAGAAGGAAGTGAACGGGGTGCCGAGATGAAATGGACGACCTTGATTGCGATGCTGATGTTGAAATCGATGCAGTGTGTGATACGAGATGACAATGATATGAAATGGCGACGGAACGGAAAGCCAGCGTGGTGCGACGAGCGAGAGCAGTGGATGGAAATGATGAAGGATGGAAATGATGCCGGGAACCATGGATGCATCTAAGTTAGAGCAGAAAGAGCCAAGCAGGAAATCGTCGACGAGAGAGAGAGAGCGCGTAAAAGGAAAATCATTCATGACGTCATGCGCGGAACCACCACCCGGGTTCCCCGAACCACACCCCAACAACAGCGACACCGACAACCCGCTCAATACACCCTCATGCTCGAATCATACGAATCATGGCTATTCGTATAATCCATCAGCTGCATCGGGGGATGGAAACTCCCCATATGCCCCACCGCATTATCCTCCGGAATCGCCATAGGCGGATGCAAGAACGACGAGAACAGCATGTCCTCGTCCTGCTGCATCGGCGCATGCAGATAGTCCATAGGCGAGTCCTCCGTAGGTGGCAGCATGGGCGGGTGCACATTGTGCGGCGAGTTGTCGCCCTGGGGCATCATGGGCGGGTGCCAGAACGTGTTCCCGGATCCCCGCAGCGCGGGCCCGCTGTTGTACGAACCCAAGTACGATGAGAAGGGGAAGTCCATGGACGAGCGCTGGGAGTGGGACGTCGCGGACGTCGCGGAGGTGGAGTAGCCGTCGTTGTACGAGGAGTATGATGTTGTGGAGGAAGGCGGTTCGGACGCCGAGTCCGTGCTCATGCGACGACGCTTGTTCATGCGCGGGCTCATGAGCTCATGATCCGAGGGGTCCGACGGGGGGAATGGGAGAGGGTCAGAAGGTATGGTGTAGACATTGGGAAGGTAATCGGGATGGTAGGGACCAGGGAACTGGAAGTTGAACGACTGGTATAGCTGGCTCTGCTGCAGGTCCTGGCCGAGCGCGCCTAGGAGCTCCGACTGCGATGTGCGGTAGTCGAGCTCCTCAGAGTAATCGTAGTTCATCTGGGTAGTGGAGTCGGGCGCAAGTGTGGGAGACGTCTCACGAGCAGGAGAAGCACGACGGCTGACACCAGGGCTCGCGGAGGGGGTATCAGAGGAGTTGTTACCACCTCCTCGACGAGCGTCGTGCCTGGAGCGCTTGCGAATGACATCCGATTTCATCGAGATGGGCCGAGCAGAACCATGCAACTTGTAGTAAAGACCGCAGCTATAAATAGAGAGCGTATGTAAGTAAGAGTTCGTACAAAGAACCGTAGGGAATAGACAACGCACGCGTTACAAACCGTCTTGCCCTCGTCGTCCTTCCTCCAGAGCGGCGTCGCAGTGGTGTGGCAATTGTAGCATTGCGCTAACCGGTGGACAGGGGATGAGCATCGAGGGGGATTCTTATTAGTGGCGGGGGAGGACAAACCCATGACATCGACGGTCTCCTGGCGGGGAGGGGCCTGGGTTCGCCCTTCGCCGTGAGTATTCCGCATGCTCTTGGGACGCGGGCGCTTGTGCTAAAAGAAGCAATGACGATTAAGATCACGAAAATTCCATGAATTGGAGTGGCGGAACTCACGAGTTTGCAGTAGAGTCCGCAGGCGTTACAGTTCAGCTCGTCGTTGAGGCCACGACGCCAGAGTGGAGTGTGCGTCGCACCACAGTTGGTGCACTCGGCCTTAACACCACCAGGCGCTGAGTTGCCTCCACCATTAAGGCTGGAAGTGTTGCGGAGGAGCGTGGCAGAGTTAACGGTGGTGGCGGTCGCACCCGGACCAGACGAGCGCGTCGCAGCAGACTGGGTCCTGACGGTAAGAGCCGGACGGCCAACAGGGGTGCTAGCACGGGTGTCAAACAATGAGTTGACTTTTGAGGGAACGACGGTCTCCGGGAGGACCTCCTTCACGGCCTGCGATAGAGGAGGGATCCGCTTACGAGTGACCGCCGCCTTGGTAGCTACGGTGGTGGTGACGTTGACATCGAAGTCGGAGTCTTCATCGTCACTGTCATTGCTGCTCTCGTCTTCACTTTCCTGGGCGACGGGAGAAGCTTTTCGGGCAGTGGGCACAGGGATGAGAGCGTGGACGTGGGCGGGAGCAGGAGCAGACACAGGGGCGGGCGCAGGCGCCGACTGCATGACGACATCTTGCTGGTGCTGCTCGGCCTCGTCATTCTGAGTGGCGGTGGCGTGGGACTGGGTACCAGGGTAGGCAAAGTTCCAGAGGCCGTAGGTGTCGGAGCTGTCCACGTTGTTAAGGAGTTCATCGAGGGGAAGCTCAATGGTGGGCCGTGAGACACTGAAGCTGTCATGAGATGCAGAAGGGTTGTGCCCTTCGCCATAAGTCATGCGGGTCGTCAAAGTAGGTGAGGGATACAATAAAGCAGATGGACCGAAATCGTCAGAGAAGAGAGATGGGAAACGGAGAGAGGTCGGGGTCGTGGTCTTGCGGCCGCGTTGCGTGAGTGGTGGGTCTTTGTCGTTACCCTCGTCGTCCGCGACGACCATATCGTGGTCCTCGTTATTGATACGCGCAGCGTTCCAAGATGGCTTGTTGAACTCGGCGGACGGTTTGAGATTGGGCTTCTTAACTGGCTGGTTGACGGCGGGAGAAGGCTGATCAACGGAGAACGTGAATTGCATCCGCTTGATGGTTCCGGGGAGAGCGTTGTGTGAAGCCTCGCGGTTACGTTCCTTCTCGGCGGCGCGCTGTCGAATGATGTCGGTGGAGTGGTTGTTCTTAAAATCAGGAGCTTCGAGCTCCTCGATGCTTCTAATAAAACGTAACGAAAAAAATATTAGGGTCAAGGGTTTCCACCAGAATGTTTGAGATGGAGGCACGTACCGGCCTTTCTCCTTGTCTAGCTTGTCGCCCATGCATTTCGATAACTTCTTGAATTCGCGTTTAGATTTGGCGTTGTCGGTGTCGACCATGAGGTTCTGGAGATGCCATAACCTCCAACTCAAGTTCTCGAGTCTTTGTCCTTGTTCAAGAAAGCTGGCGACCTTGGTGCAGACCTAGTCGCCGACGATAAGCAGTGTCAAACACAATATCTACTACACCACGAACCTTCCAGGTCTTGGTCAAGGCCTCGCTATCGTTCAAGTTGCTGAACGCGACAAACGACTTGTTTCCCTGGTTGGATGGTGTGAGTCAGACGCGAGCTGTGTTCGCTGCCGATGAACACGACCAACTTTGAACTTGAGATTGAGGATAGAGGGCATTTCAGAGGGGGAAACGGGCAAAAGGGACTTGAGGAAAACGAGGAGAGAGCAGAGCCGGGAGTAAAAGGCTGTCAACGGTTATATCAAAAGGAATACAGTGCCGATTCAAAAAAAAAACAGGACCACAAAAATAATATATTCCTTTTTGTTTGTATTTCCAATTATCTAACAACAACAACAGCCGCTCCCGGCCCTCCTCCCGGCGCGAATTCCCTTCGCGTGCGTTTGCGATGGCTTTGTTCTCCGACCCAGAATTCATGATCAATTCTCTCCCAAAGAACCCAGCCAGGTCGCATATGACTCGAGGTCATCTCGAGCCGATTACCGACCTCAAATGATCATGATCAGTCATTATTCACTTCGGCTAGATCCCCCTGTGCCTCGCTCGCCATCCCCCAGCACACAAACATGTGGAGTGGCCTACTGCCGCTGAGTTTCGCCCCATGCCTCCATCAACCTGACCCCCCTCAGCGCTTCAACCAAGGTGCGATGGGCTGATGCCTGGCACGTTTGCCCGATCGTGTCCCGGCACTGCGTATCTAACACCTGTTGACGCTAACCCCACTGGAGAAAAACCCAGCTAACTGCCCAACCCACAATCTTCGTGACTTGCAGAGGGAAAAGGAAGCCCCATGTCAGGTTGTCTGATTGTGGCGCTATCATCGCAGCGCTTCCTTGGCGCCGGTAAGTAGATGCGAGCTCGGGCATGAGGCAAAGAGACGAAGGGGATCTGTACTTCCTTTGTGATTCATGAATGGTAAACTGCGGACATTAAGCCTGGAATCAATCCCAGAGGAGATCACGAACAGGCGAACCACCGGCCCTGCCTGGTCAACGCGATACAGAGACATTGCAATACATTCGTCCCAGTCCTCGTGTTTCCTATTGTTGGACACTCGCCACAACAACGGGTTACGCAGATTTTCGAAGAAGGAGAAAAGACGTTTCCCGGAGAACATAGAACCACAATTCGCGACAAATTAACGGCAAGGCAAGGCCCCCATACCCAATGCCCATAACCCTAGTGCCTTGTCCCAGGTCAAATTCGGAATAAAATAAGCACATCAGGGGATCACGAGATCCAGGAATAACCACCTCGAGGCACTTGTTGGAAAGATCCTAACGCGCCAAACGGGAGGAAGAGTGATGGAAACCCTTATCAGAGGCTGTGTGCTGTGGTTCCGTTCGATACTGGATATTAACTCGTTCGTTCGTGATTTCTCGACGTTCGGCTGTGTGCTCCCTGGTCACAAAACCCCCAGTAACTCCGGCGAAATCAAGCGCTGCAGGGTTTATTCTCGTCAACATGTCGCAGTTGAGAGGCCTCGGGTGGATGTATTTACATACATACGGTGACAGGTCCCTGCTCTGGGATCCTGTAAGTATGACATTGATGGGACAGGCAAGGGCGCGCAAAATGACCTGACGTCACATCGTAAGAAGAACGAACCCAAGATGGATGTGCGTTCAAGAAACGCACATATCAAATCGCTTCGGAATCAGTCATCAATGCCCCCTGCCCCAGGAAAGACGAACGAACGAAAACACAGATCCAGCAGAACCAAATCGCCAGATCCAAAGAACCCGACAATCTCGTATGTAGACGTAGACGCACAAGCATGCTCGCTACAAAACCCGCTATGTCCATCTGGGATGGTCATACATATAGCATGGGAACGAGGCGTAGGCGTGGAACGGCGAGAGGGGAGTCCCTCGCAAGGAACATGAAGATAATGATCCACGATCCATGACGATTTCCTCAGAAGCAAAAGGCATACAGCAAACCACTCGACAGGAGAGCTCAGAAGGACATCTATCAGTGGCGCCTCCCAGATCAGACAATCATATCCCATCGATAAGCCCCAGGAGCTAGATGCGGAGACATCCAGACAGAGGAGGAAGTACCCGCAACACGTGCGCACGTTGGACACATAGAAAACGAGGCTGGCGCGAGGAGACCAAGTGCAATCCAAGCAAAGTGGTACTGATTTGGCCATGGGTTCAACACAGTGCTGTATTGACCGCGTCGTTCAAGCTCGTGATAAGTCTCCAGATAAGTTAGTGGGGGTCCACAGCACCAGAGATAAGTACGAGGTCCGACCCGCAAACGCTAATCGTGGTGGTTGCTCGCCAAACGCGGAAGGTGCGTCCCAAGTGTCGAACGAAGAGAAGGAGAGAATTCGGAGTCCCGGGCTTATTCCTGCTAGAGAGGCAGCACGTCATCTGGTCATCTGCGAGGAACCACCAACATACCCTCAGCCGTACGCTGTTCATGTGCGGGGTGATGGTGACCCGAAACGTGGCGTGGCGTTGGCGTTGGCATTGGCACAGACCTACTCACAGGAGCAGACAAAATCTGAGTCGGCGACGCCAGCATCGATAAGCGGGCGCCTGATCGTGATTCAAAGACTGGAAAGGCTGGGTTGCAGAACGTCCGCCTCGTTGCTCACCCTTCACTGTTTGAGTTTTTGAGTTAACGATCCGCGAACGACAAGAACAGAACAGCAGGCAGGAGGAGGGTGCCAACATCGCGTGCGTGCTGCGGTATGCCATGCGCTCACCGATGCCGACGCCGGGGGCATTCCAAACCGAATCCCAGCGGCGGGGGCGTGGTTTCCTCGAGGATGAAACTCACTCATGATATATGGGATGCCGTTGCTGAGTAGTGATGAGCCGGTGACCAGGAAGAAGGGTGAGAGTGAAGGGAGAGGGAAAGACGGAAGAAGGAAGAAGGAAAGAAAAGAAAAAAAGGTGAAAGTGGGAAAAATGGTAGCCTCGTTTGTGCTTTCGGGGTCGGCGCGCTAATCGATCGAAGGAGGATTCCGATATCGATCGCGGCACGCCTGCAGAAAAATGAAAATGAGAGCTTGTTTTGCCTGGACCCTGCGTTTCCATTCCCCTGGTTTTCCTGGGGATCGCTCCGGAACATTAACGCGTCTTGGTGTGGGTGCCATGTTGCATGTATGTACTAAATGGCAGGGGATTATCGCTCAGATGATCCGGCATGGGGATCGTCAATGGAGAAGGGGCAAGGAATGCGGGGTAAAGAGAGATTGGCAGATCGGAAGACGCATCGGACTTATGGATCGCGTTCAAGCGATGGTGATCAATACATGATCGTGGTTCAGGGAAAAGGAGAGTGACGCGTTGCGAATTTTGCCATCATCTGATCTCTGCGCCACATCACGTGCCCGGCGCGCATCGTGACTATCGTCGGTCCCGAAGCACGAGGGATACGGGATTCCGGCGGCCGAGCCCCGCACTCGACATTCTCCACATCACGAAACTGTGGCGTCCTGAGAACCAAGACAAAACCAAAACTTAAGGGAATGGACTGCTGGCAGAAGCCACGCAGAAGTGCACAGAAATAGCCACAGGGGTTTTTATTCCTATCTGACCCTATTGAGGCCTGGCCAATTGCTACCTGTACTTACAACAAATGTCCTCAGTGACGCTGCAGGCCTGCCCTCCTGGGTTTTCTAGCACATATGGACGTCGCAGCTGGTGGAGGGCCTTCCTTGGCCATGATCAAATTGATGCTTACTTCCGGAATCGGGATGGATTTGTGCATGGTCGTCAAACCCGTAAATAGTTTGGGGGTAGATAATCTAGATGTCAGGAGGATCACCGACGAAGTGAGTCGAGGCTTGGGCATGTTGAGAGAAACTGACTTGTCTGCAGACCATTAATCAATCTCGCTTGAGGACGTAGAGGGGTTCAAGCAGGTCTTCGAAGTTTCCTAGCTAATTAGATCAAATTAAACAAGTCATCAGTCAAACGAGATATGCAAGACGACATGTAAGGATGGTGGCAAGAGACACTACGTAATTATACTTCGCTTGTCCCTACATACTCAGTCTCGAGGCGTCGAGCTCGGCGATGAACGCTGAGCTTGTACAATTTTATCGGTGGTAATAAGCAGGTAATAAGGTCGAAATTTCCAATTACGATTAGAGTTCACCCGCACCCCGCCCTCCCGATCGGGGCCAGCTGGGGTGAGGGGCTGAAGAAATTCCGTTTTCGCTGGCAGCTTCATCGTTGTGCAGTGATGGTACGGTGATGCTGATTGCCCCAAGCGAACGATATTGCGGCTCCTTGGGAATCTCCTCGGCATCGCTGGTGGGTGGCTAAGGATAGGTTTTTCTTGCTTTATGATCATCATGTCTCGATCACGGATCCAGCCTGAGTCAAATACGTGACATCTGACCTTGCGCAGTGGCACCACTGGGCGGCGACGTGGCAGAGGAAGCATTTCTTGGGGAGTCCAAGCAGGGCCCAGTCAATATGGTCCCGCCAGAATGCAATTCCTTGAGAAAGACAAGAGAATACACAGGATGTAGTGGATAGGGATGAATAAATACGGGGAAGGTCAACGAGCCAAGTCAGGCACGTTGCGTAATAAACTAATGGAACAAATTGGAGCAAATTTGTGGGGGAGGGTATACACCCGGAGCCTGCCCGCATTCTGAACTCATTCCACTACCACCACCATCCATGTCTCGTTTACGCACAAACAAGCCCGGGTACTTTGGAAAGGGCTCTGTTGAGACAGCACCTGCCGCTGCTGAGGGCGAGGGGCCCACTCGCAGGTGCACACTTTCGGTCGACAAGCTGGTGACGCAGCCTTTCGAGGGGGTTGACACGGTGTACGACATCATCTTGTATGCCGCACGGACACATGGCACTAGAAATGCTCTCGGGTGGCGTGATATTATCAGCATTGTCGAGGAGGAGAAGGAGGTGAAAAAGCTTGTGGACGGTGTCGAGGTCACGGAGGTGAAGAAGTGGAAGTACTTCCAATTGAGCGACTACAAGTATATCAATTTCGTCGAGGTCAAGGAGGCCGTTTCGGAGATTGCTCGTGGTCTCATTGAGCTCGGAGTCACCACTGACGACGTTTTCAACGTCTATGCACAGACGAGGTGGGTTCCTTGACCAAGTCTTACCTTCGACGACTCACGCGACGGTGACTCAGTCCAAACTGGCAGCTCATGGCACACGCTTGTGCTTCAATGTCGACAACTATTGCTACTGCCTACGACACTCTTGGTGAAGCCGGTCTCACGCATTCGCTCAACGAGCCCGAGTGCATCGGTCTTTTTACGAACACCGAATTGCTTCCCACTCTTCGAAACGTTTTAGCCCACACTCCCACCGTCAAATATATCATCTATGATGGTGAAGCTAAACCGGCCCTTCTCGACAACATCCGCACTATCCGCGAGGACATCAAAGTCTACAGCGTCGACGAGATCCGCCAGCTCGGCAAGACCAAACCCATGGAGCCCCTAGAAGCCCGGCGTCCCACGAAAGACACCATGGCATGTATCATGTACACTAGCGGCAGCACAGGCAACCCCAAAGGCGTCTCAATCACCCACGCCAACCTCGTAGCCTCCGTCGGCGCCGTGTACACCCTCCTGGGGCACCACCTAACGTACGAAGACAGCTATCTCGCGTATCTCCCGCTCGCCCATGTGCTGGAATACATCGTCGAGATGATCATGCTGTTCGTTGGCATGCCGTCAGGGTACGGCCGCGTCAAGACGCTTACTGATGCATCGGTACGGAACTGCAAGGGTGACATCCGCGCCTTCAGGCCCTCCATCATGGTTGGTGTCCCTGCGGTCTGGGAGACTATCCGCAAAGGCATTATCTCCAATGTCAACGGAGGTGGGATCGTGAAGAAGACAGTCTTCAATGGTGCCTTCGTTGCGAAGAAGGCGAATGTCCCTGGGCTAGCCCAGCTTGCCGACAGCGTCGTCTTCAGCAGCGTGCGCGCTGCCACTGGTGGCCGCCTCCGCGTTGCATTGAGCGGTGGTGCCGCAGTCAGTCGGGAGACGCAAGAGTTCCTCAGCGTTGCACTGGTAACGCTCCTCCAAGGTAATAAGCACCACTAATCATTCGACCCAGAACGCTGATGAAACGCTTCACCCGTACAGGTTATGGTATGACAGAATCCTGCGGCATGTGCGCCATCCTACCCCCGGAGTTGATGCGCTACGACTCCGTCGGTGTTCCCGTTCCTTCCATCGAGATCAAGTTCTTGGACGTCCCAGATGCAGGATACTTCTCGTCCAACCACCCGCCCCAGGGAGAAGTCTGTATCCGGGGCCCGTCTGTCACGAAGGGCTACTACAAGCGGCCCGACCTCAACGAGGACGAAACTATCTTTACGAAAGATGGATGGCTCCGGACGGGTGATGTCGGGCAGTGGAACCCAGACGGCACGCTTTCTCTGATTGATCGGTGGGTGTTCCTTCGAAGCTCGTCTCACCACACCTTGCATTTGATGTACTAACTATGGACATGTCGTTTTAGGCTTAAGAATCTCATCAAGCTGCAAACCGGCGAGGTATGTATCCCGAAATTCTATTCATACCTTCAACTCTAGGTTACTAATGTCGTCTTCTAGTATATCGCGCTCGAGCGCCTCGAATCAACGTACAAATCCTGCAACCTTGTCAATAACATCTGCGTGCACGCCTCCTCAGACGCCAAGCAGCCACTCGCCATCATCATCCCACACGAGCAGCACCTACGGCAGACTCTGCAGCTGAACGGGAACAAGTGGATCGCTGACTCGGAGGCGGAACTCGACGTCCTGTGTAAGAACCACAAGGTGCAGGAGCTAATACTCAGGGAGTGCAATGCCATGGGGAAGAAGGGCGGGTTCAAGGCAATGGAGCTCCTGCAGGCGGTGATCTTGACACCGGACGAGTGGACACCTGAGAGCGGGCTCGTCACGGCTGCACAGAAGATTCAGCGCGCCAGGATTGCGAAGAAGTTCGACTATCAGATCAAGGTGTGTGTTTCTTTGTTCTTGGATTTTAGTTGCGGGATAACTAATGATGTGATTCGTGTAGCATGTTTATAAACACCAGTAGTTTCACGATTTTGAGTGGGTATGCTCCGTAGTCAACTTTTTCGCCTATAGTATAGTAGTCTCTGCCTCATTTCTTTTTCATTTGGCTGTCGTTATTTGCTTTTGATTCATACCCAGTACTATTTCTGTATAAGTCATTCACCGTCCATGACGCTTTGCATGTTGCTCTGAAAGGTCATAGTTTTGGTCTAGCCGGGTCATCTTAGACTTGCTTCCTTCAACTACCCGCTGTCAGAGTTCTCTGGCCATTTAACTTCTGTCACATATTAACGCATCAACTCCAAATGCACGTTTGTCGTATGGTGTTATTGTTTCCGTTGTGCATGGTATACAGTAGTTGAGAGTCCAAATTCTGATTAACATCCCGCAAACACCACCCTCATAGCGATCAAAGCCGCTCCTACAGTCACACTCAACCCAAATATCCCAGGTGTATACGTACGCAACCCGCTACCGGCATTCCCATTAGCCGCCAGTAGGGCCCCCTTGCTCGTGCTCCCCAAATGGTTTTTCTGCCTCTGCTTCCCCGAGATTCCATTTGACGTAGCCAGGATCGCAGGATCGACGGTGGCGGTGTTGAACATCCGCGTCACCGCCGTCGTCGCGAACGTCGTCGGAGGTGTGTCGTCCTGGACAGCTGGGGATTCAGTCAAGAAGACGAGCGCGAATCCGGGGGCTTTGACGGGGATGAGGCATGCGTTGGCGCCTTGATCGCAGGTGATGGTTTTGACGTCGAGCTGGCCTTTCAAGCGCCCATCTACTTCGTATTTGTTTCCGAGCGTCTATGGGGTTTATTGTGTGAGATGTTGCTTGTGAGGGAAGGGAATATAAGAGTGAGGTACGAACCTGACCAGCCCACGTCAGGTTTGTTTTCACTGACACGGATTCAGCGGCGAAGTATCTGAAAAGACAAAAAACACGAGTGAATACAGATTCAAGGCAAGAGAAGTTATGAGAGATTTACTTCACAAGTACTTGAGCTGGTACCGTCCCACCATCGACTTTAACTGTCGCAGTGATATCACTCGCTCCAGAGGCGTCGTTATTGTAATTGAATAGGGCGACCCGAGCAAGGGCTCCATTCTCGTAAATCGAGTATGATGGGGTGAAGATTCCATTATTGGAAGTATCGAGGATTTGGGAGGTATTGCTGGAGCCGAAAACCTCCGCGGCGATGAGGACGGAGTAATAGACAGCTCCGGCGGTCCATTGGTGGAATAACGTCTGGTTAGTCGGTGGCGCTATGAAGAGATAGAGGTGAGTACTAGTTGTTGATGCTGCCTCTAGAATCTCGTACCAGTGAAAGGCTACGAAGAGCAGCTCCTGTCAGCGGATGACATACACAAGGAGAAGTGGGAGAAACTCACGTTGTAGAATACATTTTGACCACCAACATGAAGCATCGCGCCAGAGAAGTTGGCTGCTGCCATCGTAAGGCCATAATCGAGCGCCCATAGACCAGCTCCGAAGCTATCAGATATGCCAGGGAATCCACCACAAGATGCGGAATTGGTCTCGAACATAATGAAGGGCTTCCCTGCTGCCTGTGCGATCGCGCTCGAATTCAAGAATGGCTTAATGATATTGAGTCCGGAATCGTGGTTCAGGTATTTCGGGAACTCAGTCTGCGGATCTCTCGGGGTTCCCAACCCGTACTGTGCAGCGCAGTTGTTGTTCGGGTAACTGAAGGGCATGCAATCAGTAAGACGTCTAAATGGCTGCGAACCGCGCACTTTTCAATTGTCAGTATTGAGAGGCTGTCAGAGTATGCATTAATATAGCCCGTATCCCAGACTTGTTCGAGGGTCCATGCTGCACTGGCCAAACTTGGTCCAATAAGCATATTCTTGCGCGGAATCTTGTCGTCCTCTGCGATGGCCTTTACGAGGCTACCGAATTCGCCAAAGTAATCGGCCGGGGTGTAAGATTTAGGGCGATGGTTATGACTAGAAGAACAATCAGGCTTCGAAAAGACGCGTCAAAGAAACCAATCTTACGCCGCATAGAGATCAGGTTCATTTCCTCCCTGGAGGCCAAGTAGATGGTCGCCGAGGATCTCTTGGCCTAGTTCAGCGATCTCGAGTGACCAGCCTGTCCCATTGTACGTCGCGAAAGGGATGCCTGTGGACTGCACTCAAAGGACGAACCACAAAATAAGAGAAAGAAAGCGAACCTAGATACCACCTGACGTTGACGAGTGCAGTAATATTGGCGGCGATATAAAATAAATCTCTGGTGTAGATAACTGCAGGTGTTAAGGTCTAGCAAAGGGTCAACGTCAACGCGAGATAGTCATGGGTAGACAAGACAAAACGTACTGGGTTCTTAAGATTCGTCTTTTCTTTGGACACGGCTGCAAAGTTTGGGATACTCGAGTCGTCTACAAGCTTGGCAAATTCTTGGGTGTTTCCACCGAGTCGTACGTCGATAGCTCCTGCGCGCTGGTGGATGTTTGACATCAAGTTTAGGAAGGGGACATTGATATGGGAACTAATGGAGCGTCAGCTTGCCCGAACTGTGTTTTAAGCTTGGAAGATACTGACGAGTTTTTCCCAACTAGATGTTGATGAGTCAGTGACAAAGAAGCGGTGGATTATTCTAATCACGTACGGATTTGATTGATAACAGACATCTCGATGGAGAATCCAAAAAATGAGCCGTGTTGCGGGATAGATAGCCCAATTACACTTCCATTTTGTGCTGGTAAAGTCAACGTAAACGCAGTTGGAGGGCGTGGGTCGGGCAACGCTGGGGGTGATAACAGTGTTTGATCGTAAGCTGGCAGTACCTTCCCAGTAGCTGCTGCATCGGCAGCGCTTGCCGTTGTTTGAAGAGCCAATGGAATTTGGCCATAGACAGTTACCCCCGCTTCGACCTTGATCATGAGGGAGCAGAGACTGCAGAGGACGAGGAACAACATTGTGAACGAGAGGGGTAAAATTGTGCGTTTACATTGAGCCCTTTTAAAAGGCAATCCTAGAGCTGGTAAGGGGCTAATCGACGACTCTAAGAATAACAGCGAGACATCTGGCTGTGCCCTCGAGAGTATTTGCTGGGATGACACAGAAAAAGGGATTGATTACCCAGCTCATCACAAGAGATCCACAACACAGGGAGATCGTGAGCTTCTATCACCGCAAAGAAACTCGAAAAGAGCAATGGATAACCTGCAATAGCGGCAGCAGACAGTACGGACATTGTAGAGCGCAATCAAGAATAAATGGATTTCAAAGGCCGTTGCTTGGCGTTGCTTGACGATCGCGACGCCAGTCAATAGGGGTCAATACTGATCGGCGGAAGTACCTTCAAGTTGAGCTCGGTCAAAGCTCGGTATAACTTTGCTTCGCCCTATACATGTTTGCCAGTCTTTACAAGGAAATCCCTTGCCGCCTCCCATCCCACCCTGGAGGCTTCAACCCCATCCAACGGGTGACTTTCTCCCTCAAAAATCAGCATCTCAACATCCCCATAGTATCTTTCCTCGCCTTGTGCATTTCGACCTCGTCCCTTCAATGCATGGTAATACTCAATACCCTGCGTAGGCGCCACCCTCAAGTCCGCGGTTCCTACGAAGAGGAGCACAGCCGCACGGACAGCGTTGACATGGGATATAGGAGACGCGCGTTGGATTCTCGCGAACGTCTCGGGGGACATGATCGGTGGTGAAACAGCAGAAGTCCCTTTTCCAGGATTAGGAGACTCCACAGCGGAAGGGGAGGAGGCAACTGGATACTCCAATCCGAACTCGGCGTAGTACCAGTCTGGGATATCCGTCGTCGACAGTTCGCCTGCTGAGATGACTGGGTTGCGGATCACTGCTGCTGTGAAGACGTCCGGGAATTGGCCAATCACTTTGGGCATGAAGGAATAATTAGTGTCTGATCTTCATTCGATCCCACTGCACTCACGATGGGCGGCGAGGAACCCGCCATGGCTTCCCCCCATTACAAACTGTTTTCCGGGACCTTTAACCGATATGCCTAGTTCTATGAGGTATATGGTGGAAGCAATGCAGTTCTGCACATCGAGGGTACCGCAGTTTCCGAGGAGAGCACGCACGGCATTCTCACCAAAGCCAAGAGAACCAGTATAGTTTGGTTGGGAGATCGTATCTGCCATCAAATAAAGTATAAGCATTTATATCTGAAGTGAAATGCTATGAGTGACTGACATCCTTCCAAAGCGAGCGCTACTGTGGAAGGAGAAAACGAAGTTATAGTGGTTGCATGCGGTCCCCCGTGAGGCGTAGTAATACAAGGAGGAATATCGTTTGATGCCAGAGCTGATTGAATAACAATCGTTTCCGTGGGGAATCGTCCAGGTATTTGGAGAATCGATGAACGAAGGCTGGCCAACGCGCTCTCGACTAAGTATAAGATACCGAACATTAATTAGTCACGGGCATGTCATCCGTAGAAAATAACCTGACCATGAGCAGCAAGCGTCGGCTTGTGTATCACGCGCCAAACTACCTCCTTGGACTCATTCAACTGTCCCAAAACGAGCTCATTCGGGGTAGTCGGTGTACTCCTGGCACAAATGATGCGTAACTTTCCATCAGTATTGAGGACCTTCCAGCTATACAGCTTTCCATCGTCAGGCGTCAGATCCTTCACGCTACCGTCTGAGGAAGACACAAGGACAACGGTGTTTCTTGAGCCCCAAGTAGAGTGGGTGACTACGTAGGACACAGAATCGTCAGACGGCTGGAGCGAGGCAACTATGGGGAGGTTGTAATCGGGATAGAGCCCCGGGAATCCATTACCATCGGGTTTCGACACAGAGTCTACGAGGGGTGCTCCGATGTCTTTGACAGATGCAGGGTTCGTGATATCCATAGAATAGAGTAAAGAAGTGGCGGCATGAGCGCCGCCTGAAGGACAAGAGAGCCACAAAAGGCTCTTCTTGCCATTGCCGGAGACAATCCGAGGAGATCGACAAGAGAGATTCGAAGGAGTGAGCTTGCTCGCAGAGCATTCTAGGGAGGATGCGTCGTCCGCGATATCAGCCAGAGCGAGTGAAGAAGGAAGGTTGATCTCCCAAATGCCAGATGGACGGTTGAAGCATCCCTTCACCCCAAGGATGCGGTGGTCAGGAGTGTATTCGTACCCCGTCGCGTATACCTTGTTGGAATTGGGAGAGAAGATCGCCTGCCCAAATAAAGCAGATGGAGACACAGAAAGCGACACGAGTTTGGGAGTCCGTGGAACTTCTACCAAAGCTGCGTTGTCCCATGTAAAGACAAAAATGGTTGGCCGCCTCTTCCCCGCAATACCTTCCCCGAACTGTGGTGTGAACCGAAACTTTTGGTATGGATCGTCGCTGATCGATGGCAGATTTCCTTCCGCGATGTATAGCAAATAAGACTCCGAAGCCGAAAACGATAGTGACGCAACAAATTCTGAAGGCAGGACGCGTAAAGACTACGATCAGGAAGAAATAGGGATCTAAACTTGCCATCAGTGTAAAACGAACCATGAGTGTCCGTGACTTCCAGTGAAGTCTCCAGACCACCCTCAAGCTCGTTCCATACTTCCACGAATCGCTTTGTCTTTGATGGATCTTTGACTTCTCGCAAGATGGCGCGGAACTTGCGAGAGGGCGATAACGCAGAACTCACCGCATCGCCAACATCTTGTTGAGGAGACATTGTTATCGATTTCTCCGCTATGGCGAATGAAGTAGTGACGCTCCGTTTGGTGTTCCGTGCATGGTCGTGAAACGTCGAGGTTAATTGAATGACTGTATAGCTCAAGTATCAGTGAGAACAGGGAGGATAACCGCATGCACGGTGTCAGGAGGCCAAAGGAGCAGATGACAAGAACAGATGAAGTAGATATATACCGTTGGTATCAACAAATTGGGCGGCAGTGGGCACAGGTATCTCTGTCAGCTGTTTGTACATCGTATCACCGTGTAAATGAGTGGAAGTCGTTTGAATTCGCCGAACAGGAAGCCTGCCAATGCGAGTTTGGTCGGGCCGGTGTCCCGAAACCCTCATGCACCCCAGCAGCACACGAAGCGCTGGTGCTGGCTGAGAGAAAGACACCCTGATCATAGAGAGCGTATGTGAGGTTGTCGGGACTTGGTGGTTGTCATTCAGTGACACGAAGTTGGAGCCAGGGGCGCGCTGCCCGTGAGGAAGAAAAACTCTTGTGCATTCGGTAAAGATGATTTACATATTTCATGACGTTTCGCATGACTGCAAAATCCTGCAAAATCAAAGAATTCGTTGACGGCGATTGCGTCAATCCTTGCTTTAGACCTGAAAAGACAGCCTTCGAGTCTTCCTGTATTCTCATTCGCTAGAAATCCAACTAGAGACGCAAGATAGGCCACTCATTCTCGCCGGTACAGGACATGAAATATTAATCAAACCCAGAAGCAAGCCACTCCACGATCCGTAACACGAGCTCGTCCGACTTCTTCTCCTTTATCAAAAAAGCAAAATGTGGCTCGCAGTGCACGCCATTTGCATAGACCTCTAACACCGCGTCTTTGAGATGCTCGCCAACAGTGCTAGCAAAAACCTCAATCCCACCCCTCAAACACTCCAGTTCCCCCGCTGTGACGAGCACCCGCTGAACGGCGGTATCAATGTTTGCAAACCAAGTCTTTGGCGCACTCAGAGCCTCGACATAAGGGATCTGGGAATCCGACACATCAACAAGGACCTCGCGGCCCCAGTACAAGATCGCGTCAGCCCCGATGACATCGCTCTGGCTATCGAGGATCATCCCACCGGGACATGTACCAGTGAGGGAGACCCATGGTGACATGAGAAAGGCACCGCCGAGAGGCGACGACAACGAAACAAGTGGGACATCGGGGATGGGATGAAGGATGTGTGACAGCAGTTGTAGGATCAGGCCAGCACCTGCAGAATCACCTGCGAGTTGGATGTTTCTCGGATCGATGCCCGTCGAGATGAGATGTTGCAGGGCCAAGACGGATTGCTTGAGTTGCGTGGGGAAGGATGCTGTAGGAAGCAGAGCTGTGAAGGAGTTCAGCCATCGCAACGGTGCTCGGTCCAAAGGCATCTTACAAAATTGAAGGATTGCGACTCCCACGTCTTTATTCTTCGCCTTCAACTCACCTTGAATGTGCTTCCAAAAATTTGCGAGGTGGGGTTGCATTGAAAACAGGTATGCACCACCTGGTAGGGTGATTAAGAATCAGGGCGTTCATGCGGAGTGACAAGACATTTCGAACCGTGAAAGTAGAGAATAACCCGATCCGTCCGTCGCTCTCCAATCCAAAGTAAGCTGGCGCCGTCATCCAGATCTTCAATCATTGTGGGCAGACGCTGTTCCCTAACCCAATTTACATATACGGCACGAGTGGTTCCCATTGCCCATTGCATCTGTTTCACGTTCAACCGCGTGCTGATGAAGTAGCACGCTTTGTCGAATAAGACGCGTTTCCAGCCCTTACGGCGGTTGACGTCCTGAAAGCGTGAAGTCAACAACGTCCATGCAAGAATGGGTGCTATCAAAGAACCATAAGTATCCTGGTGTGAGGCAAAGAAGGTTCCACGCACGCAATTGGAGAAGCAACGCTGCTGCCATCCCCAATTTTTCAAGCCACGAGGGATTTCCATAGGATGTGTCTCGAACAGTATTGGACATGTTTCAAGTGAGCGTCGGGGGTGAGTGATTACTGGTGCGACTTCTGGAGCGAGTGAGGATTTAAATGGTCGGCCCCTGGACCCATCAAGGTTTAGATGACCAGAATTACACCAGAAGGGGACAAACTGCGGACCTGGTAACTTATTCCTGAAATCAACTGGTCCACACCTCGCCGCGCCTGCCCGTGAGGCCCACATCCACGACATATGCACGACCCCAACAAACGTCAGTACTAGTCGGCTGGAAAATGTCTTGAATGACTTTTTGCTCCTGAAAGACGCGACGATAGTGAATTGGCGATGCAAAGCGTATTAGAGTATTGGCTAGAATTGCAGTGGCGTTGGATACAAGTGCTAGTGAAGGGTTGGGTGCATGTTTTGGTCACAGTTGTGCTTGATTGATCGATCAACGTTCGAATTGAGAGCGCGACAAATAACAGACCGATAGGCTGATATTGACTGTATTGATAGGTTGATAAATTGATATTGCCGCAGTAGGTTGATAGGTTGAAATACTTAGAGAGGAACGTACTTAGGCATAAATTAAGTAAAATCGTGTCATTCAAACTTTTCTCAAAATGATCTCAAATATCGACTAGTAACCTTCCAAAACATCCATTCGCATAATCAGGTCTGTCGCCGCCTTATTACGGGGTTGAATGTGACATTGGTATGGGTGAGGATGACTATTTATGAGCAGAGGTCATCAGGGAAAAGGTTACCAAACGAAGGTGATACCAATTACTGACCTCACAATGCCACAAGTGTAGTCAAGGTTGGGTGTGATTTCTTTGCCATCCTGTCCGATAGCCTTGGAGATTCTCATTGTCGTTAGGATCGAAGCTATAGCGATCCAAAGGCTGGCCTCAGCCAGATGACGTCCTGGACAAATTCTCCCAGTCGAAGCCTGATCAGGCGCTAAGGACTAAGCAGAGAGAGAACCTAAGTACCTTCGTCCGAAGCCAAAAGGTCCAATGGGATAAGGCTCGCCATTGCCTTCAGGTTTCGGGAGATAACGTGACGGGTTGAAAGTATGCGGGTCGGCATAAATCCGCTCGTCAAAGGTCATCGCTCTAATATCTAGCATTCAGCGAACCCCAGAATGGATGCAAAACTCGCATCGCGCACCGAGTATTTGGGATTATGGTGGAGCCTTTGGGAATGAACATTCCATGATAGATATCATCCTCCATACAACGATGAGCCACTCCTGTTAAAAAGTTACCAAATGAGATCACCAAGGAAACCTCAGGAAAGACAATGCACCCATTGGAACGACATTTCTCCACCTGGAGATTGGTGAGCAGGTGTACGTGTAACATTGGGGAAACACAAGGTCCTACCTGAGGGTTTCTTGAACAATGCAGTCGACGTAAGGCAGGGATCCAAGATCACTGAAGTCAGGTAGGCGTCCCGGTCCAATCACAGCATCGATCTCCTTCTGAGCCCTCAACTGACACTCGGGATAAAGCATCATTGTCAAGAAGAAAGTCAAGAGTGAAGATGACGTCTGGTACAGCGCTGAGCGCAGCTTTCAATCGGTAAGGGTCAAGGGCTTACCGTGTCTGAAGCAGCAACATATAGCATCGCAGCGGCACCTTTAATATCCTGTGCCGTATTTGGGTGGTTCTCTCCATCACGGTTCAAACCTTCAAGGTGATGAGAGAGAAAACACGGCTTCGCCATTCCGGCAGCCTGATAAAGAACATTCTGTGAGTAAAACCCGCATGCGAAACAGTCGAAGTGCTCTCACCAAAGCCTTCTGCATCTGATCAAATGGATAGTCGTGCAATCGCGCGATTACATCTCGTTTTTCTCGGGCATACCCAGCATAGTATGTACCGGGGAACCAAGAGGGAAGATATTGGACTGGGTCAGGGCTTGTTAAGACACACCGCTCGTCAGTCAAGGCACTCACGGAATGGGAAGAAGTCAACTGGGGTGCTCCCGGCTGGTCCCGATTGGTCGACAACATTGGTGGTGTCCTGCGCAATCGTGACGTATATATCGTTGTCAGACGTGACTTGGTGTCCAAAAGCCACTTCAATGATCACAGCGGCAGAGAAACTGCAGTAAAGCGGAATCGGATTGTTCTAAAGAAAAGAAACCGAACCAACAACCAGAAACGAACCGCTGTATAATGTTTTCTCGTTCAGCCTCGCCGTCTGCCACAAGGTTCTGAAGAAGGATGCGGGTCTCGCGGAGCTGTAGAGGCCGGTATCTTTCGGATCGTCCGATCATAAGATGTTCATGCATCATCCGGCGGTGTCGCTGGAACCGTCTACCGTATGGCATTAACGCTAACGTATGTTTCACGAACCCTAGCCTAAGGGTTGGTATAGGTTATGAGGGCTAATTGACGGACAGACTAGCGGGATGGATGCATACAGTTCTAATACGATAAATCGAGGTCGATCGCTGTAGTTCGCGCCTCTCTTGTCAAGGAGATCGGTCGCAGCTTGGACGCTGTTGAGGACAATGACCGACTGACCGAGCAGACTCAGATGTATGACATCGCCTATTCCTCGCATGAGCTACTCGTATAATCCACATGGATGCCAACGCACCGTAGATCTTTCCCCACTCGTAGAACTGCAGTTCTTGGTGTTCCTGGGGAATATATCGCACATGACCCAAGATGGGGTCCCCAGGAGGCCCTGGCGGGAGCGGGAGTCGAGTTCTGTGTTTTCCTTTGTACCAAAGGACCACGAAAAGAGAGATACCGCACAAGAAGATAAGGAAAGTCATGAACGGCTGAAATTTCGATTGTGGAAAACATTGGAGAATTTATAGATAGAGGCGGAGACAAGAAGGATCAGACTTCGAAACCTTCCCACCTAAAGTCGAGTTTCCCATTGGTTAGAGGTCACCAGAACGATCTGAGTTGGAGAAAATGGAAGGCAACACACGAGCACGGGGAGCACGATGTGGATTACAGTACGGCAGAAATAAGGTTCCGCAGAATGGGGGACCCCGTTAGGAGGTTAAAGTGGGGGTGGGCAGGGGGCATGCGTTTGTGCATCACAAAGGGAAAACAAGACGATGTTCAAGGTGGGCGTCTTTCGAAATGGTGGGAGGAATTCAACGGCGAGGTTATGCCTTGGAGTCATTGTCGTACCTTTAGGCATACCAGAGATTTTCCGAGGACTGAGCAGCAAGCCTGATGGATGCTGAGCTTGGGATTGTTTAATCTGGCATGACCTATGGAGCCATTGAACCTGAATGCCTAGCCGGGCCATGCAAATGTTTTCGAACATGTATCCTCAGATAAGGCCTTCACCAGTTTTGGCCATCTACGACGGTCCTCTGAGCAATAAACAATAGAGTACTCTTACATCTCATCGCGTCCAAATCAGCGACCGGCCATGCAAAGTGGGTACGAGAATTACAACTCACAAGCGTACAAATTGCTTCAGGCTTTCCTTCTGACATGAGCAGATGGCACTTTCCAAAGCAAAAAAAATCTAATCATTTGTGAAATCCGAGAGCATGGTGGTTTGGATCTGAGAACGTACGCGATGACCAACCGAATATTTGTTGCCGACATCCCAAAATGATCAAACCTCTCCAGTAATCCGCCTGTATGGTGCAGACATACGTGAACTCCTCCCAAATCTCTTGCATTTCGACTTTGAATATGTCACAGACTGCAGCAATGAACTAGAACCAATGCAACCACGTATATGGACCTCATTTTTCTCTTTCTTTTGGATAATGCATCTCGCCTTCGGTGCCATCGAGGAATCATGTTCATCTCAACCACCTTGAGCATGTTATGCATCTCCCTTATCCAACCACCGTTCACTACTTAGGCGGCTATCTTCATCTGGGCTCGCGAGCAGCTTCAAGGCGGAGTTGAGGTACTGGCGTGGTACAACATGCTCGGATTCAGCGTATGAGCCTCGCAAAATCTTCCCGGGCAGAAGACGAACCAAACAGCAAAGTACGTGCTTACATCCGTATCCTGAGACGTCTCCGAACGTATCTTTGTCTTCCAGCATACCTTGCTCTTGGAGGGTTGAAGGGTCGGATGAAACAGCGTAAAACGCTTGTTCGGGATTATGACCGTACCACCCCCTGGCTAATAGGTGCATAAAAAACTTCAAACTCCTCTCATGCACAAAGAGTCCTGACCATAATTCCAGCTGATCTGACGTTCACGAAGTCTCTCGCTGGCCGAGGAATTCATTCGTCCAAAACAATATCAATTGCGAACATTCTACTTGAGGCCGCTTTCAATCAACCTCGTGCCGATGTCCCTTCTTGCTTCCGTCCTTCTTTCTTTAATCTGCTCTACGACCGTTTCCGCCATTCCTACCCAGCACCAAACACAACCTGGGTGCTACGGAGCACTTCACACGCGCGACAATGTGAACCAGAGGGGTGCTTTGAATGAGATGCAATTACTTCTCCCACGAGTTAGTATAGGCAAACCAGGAAGACCAGGAGGTGGTGGTGGTGGCGGCGGTGGTGGCGGTAGTGGTGGTGGAGGTGGAGGTGGTGTTGATAGTGGCGGTGCAGGCAGCGGAGGAGGAGGAGGCGGAGGAGGGGGAGAGTTAGACGACTTTGAGGGCGGGGGAAATGATGGAGCCTTCTTCGCTATTGAATTTAATCCCGAATTGGCATATACTATCGGGAAAGGCGGAAAGACGCCTCACGATTGGTTTGACAAGGATGTTGGTAAACTTTCCTCTAAACGTTCCAATACAATTCTGATCCTGCTCCTTATTACAGTATCATGAATGGTGGACGTGGAAAGCTGTAACCTTTCGTTGAAAGTTGGATCCCACATTCAATTATGTCGTCTGCCAAACACGAATATCACTTCAGTGGCGAGAAAGACAAGGACTGGTTCCATTTTTGCTCCTCAAAAGACGCGACGATAGTGAACTGCCGACGAAAAGTGTAGTAAAGCATTGGGTAGAGTGGCAGTGGCATTGGCTATGCAATTGCTAGTGAAGGGTTGGGTGCATGTTTTGATCACAACCGTGACGACTGCTGATTTTGCTTGATCAACGTTCAACTCCGATTTTCGCGCCGCACGCCAAATCAGATTCTGTCAGTGTATAAGACAGATCGACTAACAAATATCTACTGTACTAGAGCCTGCACTAGAGTCTACCTCTATTGCCTCTTCAACCAATCCGGTGACGTTCTATGAGCCAAAAGCTTCAACTTTTAGACATCATAGAGAAGAATGCAGGCATGAATCAAAATCGTGTCATTTCAAATTTTCTTAGAATTTTCTCAAATATCGACTAGTAACCTTCCAAAACATCCATTCGCATGATCAGGTCTCTCGCCGCCTTAGTACGGGGTTGAATGCGACATTGGTACGGGTGAGGATGACTATTTACGAGCAGAGGTCATGAGGGGATAAGTTTACCAAACGAAGGTGACATCAATTACTGACCTTATAATGCCACAAGTGTTCTCAAGGTTCGGTGTGATTTCTTTGCCGTCCTGTCCGATTGCCTTGGAGATCGTCATTGTCGTTAGGATGGATGCGATAGTGATCCAGAGACTGGCCTCAGCCAGAGGACGTCCAGGACAAATCCTATCGGTCGAAACCTGATCAGGTTGCTAAGAACTTAGCAGAGAATAACCCAAATACCTTCGTCCGAAGCCAAAAGGTCCAACGGGATAAGGTTCGCCATTGCCTTCAGGTTTCGGGAGATAACGTGAAGGGTTGAAAGTATACGGGTCGGCATAAATCCGCTCGTCAAGGGTCATCGCTCTGATATCTGGCATTCAGCGAACCGCAAAACGGATGCAGGGATCGTATCTCCGCACCGAGTATTCGGGATTATGATGGATCCCTTGGGAATGAACATTCCACGATATACATCATCCTCCATAGAACGATGAGCGATTCCTGGTAATAACTATCTGATGGGTGAAGGTGAAGGAAGCCACAGAAAAGACAACGCACCCATTGGAACTGAACTATTCCACCTGGGGAGCGGTTAGCAGGTCTACGCATGACACTGGGGAGACGTAAGGCGTTACCTGAGGGTTTCCTGAACAATACAGTCGACGTAAGGCAGAGACTCAAGATCACTGAAGTCAGGCAGGCGTCCCGATCCAATCACAGCATCGATCTCCTTCTGAGCCCTTAACTGACACTCGGGATAAAGCATTATTGCGAAGAAGAAAGTCGAGAGTGAAGATGCTGTCTGTGCGGAGTTGAGCGCAGATTTCAATCGGCAGGGGTCAAGGGCTTACCGTGTCTGAAGCAGCAACATATAGCATCGCAGCGGCGCCTTTGATATCCTCTGCGGTATTTGGATGGCTCTCTCCATCACGGTTCAAACCTTCAAGGTGGTGGGAGAGAAAACATGGCTTCGCCGTTCCAGCAGCCTGACACAGAACATCGATGAGTAAAACTCGCATGCTAAAAAGTCGAATTGCTCCCACCAAAGCCTTCTGCATCTGCTCAAATGGATAGTCGTGCATTCGGGAGATTACATCTCGTTTTTCTCGGGCATACCCAGCATAGTATGTACCGGGGAACCAAGAGGGAAGATATTGGACTGAGTCAGGGGTTGTTAAGACACACCGCTCGTCAGTCAAGGCACTCACGGAACGGGAAGAAGTCAACCGGCGTGCTGCCGGCTGGTCCGGATTGGTCCACAACGTTGGTGGTCTCCTGAGCAATCGTGACGTATATATCGTTGTCGGACGTAACTTGGTGTCCAAAAGCCACTTCAATGATCACAGCGGCAGAGAAACTGCAATAAAGCGGAATCGGATTGTTTTAATGAAAAGAAACGGAACCAAAAGCCAAAAACGAACCGCTGTATAATGTTTTCTCGTTCAGCCTCGCCGTCTTTCACAAGGTTCTGAAGAAGGATGCGGGTCTCGCGGAGCTGTAGAGGACGGTATCTTTCGGACCGTCCTATCATAAGATGCTCATGCATCATCCGGCGATGTCGTTGGAACCTTCTACCGTACGGCATTAACGCAAGCGTATGGTTCACAAACCCTAGCCTAAAGGTTGGCATAGGTTGTGAGAACCGATTGACGGTCTGACTAGTGGGATAGATACATACAGTGCTAATACTACGAATCGGGGTCGATCGCTGTAGTTCGCGCTTCTCTTGTCAAGAAGATCGGTGGCGGCTTGGACGCTATTGAGGACGATGACCGATTGACCGAGCAGACTCAGATGTATGACATCGCCTATTCCTCGTATGAGCTACTCGTATAACCCACGTGGATGCCAACGCACCGTAGATCTTTCCCCACTCGTAGAACTGCAAGTCTTGGTGTTCCTGGGAAATATGTCGCACATGACCCAAGATGGGATCCCCAGGAGGCCCTGGCGGGAGGGGGAGTCGAGTTCGCTGTTTTCCTTTATACCAAAGGACCACGATGAGAGGGATGCTGCACAAGAAGATAAGGAAAGTCATGAATGGCTGAAGTTTCGATTGTTAAAGACATGGATGATTTATATAGAGAGGTGGAGACAAGAAGGATCAGACTTCGAAAGCTTCCCACCTAAAGTCGAGTCTCCCATTGGTTAAAGGTCACCAGTGTGATCTGAGTTGGAGAAAATGTCAGGCAAGACATGAGCACGGGGAGCACAATGTGGAGAACAGTACGGCAGGAATAGAGTTCCACGGAATGGGGAACCCCAACGGGGAGTTAAAGTGGCGGTGGCGTTTGCGCATCGCGGTGGTAAAACAGGGAGGTGTTCAAGATGGTGTCTCTCGTAATGGTAGGACGAGTTCACCAGCGAGGTTGGCCTTGGCGTCATCGTCACACCTTTAGGTACACCACAGATTTTCCGAGGACTGAGCAGCAAGCATGATGCTGAGCTTTGGGTTGTTTTTATTTAGACTGGCATGAACTAAGTAGCCATTAAACCTGAATGTCTAGCGGGGCCATGCGAATGAGCTTGAACCTGTGTCCTCGCAGGTAAGGCCTCAACTACAGTTTTGGCCATCTATGACGATTCTCTGAGTGCTAAACAATAGAATAAGTTTACATCTTATGATGTCCAGATCAGCGAACGGCTATGCCAGGTACGAGAGTTATAACTCACAACCGTACAGATTGCTTCAGGTTTTCTCTTCTGACATGAGCAGGTGGTACTTTCCAAAGCAAAAAAAAATCTAATCATCTATGCAATACGAGAACGTGGTGGTTTGGATCTGAGAATGTACGCGATGACCAATCGAATAAATAATTATTTGAGTGTTTGATGTTGCCGACACCCAAAATGATCAAACCTCTCCAGTAATCCGTAAACTCCTCCCAAATCTCTTGCATTTCGACATTGAATATCTCACAGACTGCAGCAATGAACTAGAACCAATGTAGCCATGTATATGGACCTCATTTTTCCATTTCTGTTGAATAATGCTCGCCTTCGGTGCCATCGAGGAATCATGTTCATCTCAATCACCTTGAGCATGTTATGCATCTCCCCTATCTAACCACCGCTCACTATTTAAGCGGCTATCTTCATCTGGGCTCGCGAGGAGCTTCAAGGCGGAGTTGAGGTATTGGCGTGGTACAACATGCTCGGATTCAGCGTATGAGCCTCGCAAAATCTTCCCGGGCAGAAGACGAACCAAACAGCAAAGTACGTGCCTACATCCGTATCCTGAGACGTCTCCGAACGTATCTTTGTCTTCCAGCATACCTTGCTCTTGGAGGGTTGAAGGTCGGATGAAACAACGTAAAACACTTGTTCGAAATTATGGCCGTACAACCCCCTGGCCAACAGGTACATAAAAACTTCAAAACTCCTTTCATGCACAAAGAGTCCTGACCATAATTTCAGCTGACCTGACATTCACGAACTCTCTGGCTGGCCGAGGGATTCATTCATCCAAAACAATATCAATCTGCCAACATTTTACATGAGGCCGCTTTCAATCAACCTTGCACCGATATCTCTTCTTGGTTCCATCCTTCTTTCTTTAATGTGCTCTGCGACCTTTTCCGCCATTTCTACCCAGCACCGAACACAACCTGGGTCCTACGGATCACTTCACACGCGCGACAGTATGAACCCCATGGGTGCTTTCAATGAGATGCAACTACTTCTCCCATGTGTTAGTATAGGCAAACCAGGACGACCAGGAGGTGGTGGAGGAGGCGGTGCTAGTGGTGGTGGCGGCGGCGGCGGCGGAGGTGGCGGTAGTGATACTGGCGGGAAAATCATGGAGCCTTCATCGCTATTGAATTCAATCCTGAATTGGCAGTCATTAACGGTAAAAGCGGAATCTGGTAAGTCCCCATCGTTCTACAAATCTCTTTCCGGTGCTTAGCCTGCGTGTTTCTCTCCTCCAGGTATCATGTCTACCAGTTCAGGTCTGGCAACTTCACTAGGTTTGGTGACGGAGGGTATTTGAACGTAAGAATTCCCCGCCCTGCGTAGGTAACAACTCCACTGATCATTCCACAGTGGGCTTATACTGGCCACCTACTCCACAAAGAGGATGATGGCGAAAGTGTGAAACTCGAGTTTGGAGTTCCGGGCTAGTGAGGGTAGACTCAACTCTCTCGTTGAGATCTTGAAGAGCTACTGGGGTTGATAGTTCCATGCTCCTGAGCGGCTAAGCGGCTGTGGAGAGCACAACATGTCACCTTCCTCAATCCTCCATCACAATCTGTATCTTGTATCATATCGTTTCAATGTCGCCACAAGCCATGCAGCTTTTACATGCTTCTTCCTCTCGACAAAAGTGATGTCGCTTTCTCTCTGCCGGTGCTCATTCGGGACATTCGACTTCGCTGTTGCACTGGGTCCTGGCCGTCCTATTTCCTCTCATTTTCCAGCACTGCCTGGGCAACAATCTGCATAAACATCTCAGGGGATGTAGTGCAATGATTTTAGGTGCAACTGAGGCAGCTTAGGATCAAACAAATGTTCATGCCCGAGACCATGACTTGCAATTTTGTGGGTCTGAACCAAAAGACAAGGTGCGTCGTTACACCTATCTCCTGAAAGAGGAATGTGCTTCCGATCTCTGTTGAGTACACAACTGAAGGAAGTGCATTTCAAGGCCTGTCGAAACAGGGACACTGATGGCCCACACTCGGTGATGATGCCCGTGCCACCTTAAACTACCCCTGGTTGTGAAAGTGCACCTTTGGGCCATAAAACCCCTCATCCATAGAGAGAGACAACAACTTCAGCTGGTCTGATCTTCGCTACAGACACATACATTCACAAACCAATCACTCCCAAAGAATGCGACTACTGTCACTCAGCCTTTCCCAGGTATCTTTTCTCGCTTCCATCCTGCTCTCCGTGCTCTGTTCTATCGCCGCATCCACCATCCCGGCCCATCAACATCGCGATTTGGAGAACTACCGTGACAGCACACTCAAGATAGAGGACGATGGGATCGATTGCGATTGTTCTGATGACAGCTTCAATGGTAATCAAACCCTGAAAGGAGGAGGAGGGGGCGGGGGTGGAGGTGGAAAAGGGGGCGGGAAGGGAAAAGGCGGAAGTGGTGGAGGCGGAGGCGGAGGCGGAGGCGACGCGACACCCGAGGACCAGCTCACGTACGAGATCGGGCACGGCGGCAAGACGGCCCACGGATGGAATGATGATGATGTCGGTGCACTTCCAACTAGCTGTTTTGTGTTGAGTTCTCATCATGGTCCGTTGCATAGTACCGTGGGTGGTGGACCAAGAAGGCTGAATCTGCGCGTTGGGAACAGGACTCCTCGTTCAATTATGTCGTCTGCCACACAAAGCATTCGAAAACTTTCGATGGAGAGGAAGGCGTAGACTGGTTCCACACGAGGGAGAAAGTCGATATTAACGGCATAATCAGTGGCAAAAGCGGGATCATGTCAGTTCGCTTGTTCGTGTGCCCTCCTCTGGTCCATGTCATTCAAATTTCTTCCTCCAGGTACGATGTTTATCAGTTCCGATCTGGGACCTTCACAAGACACGGTGACGGAGGCTACTTGAACGTAAGTGTTCCTCATCCTCGGCCTTGATATTCGGAACTGACTGTTCTACAGTGGGCGTATATCGGTCGCTTGACACACAAGTCGGCCGATGGAAAAACGCTGGAGTTTGGGCAGTAGGGCCGACAAAAACTCGACGAGAAATAGGTCTTTATTTGGAGGAAGTCGTCTATTTTCTGAAGCTATTATGACATGTCCTTCAGGAAAACGACATTTATCAACCGGAACACTTTTGTCGCGTCCTTTCGAACATCGAGGGTTAAATATCAGTGCGTATGCTCCAGAATCTCAAGCCATTGAATCGAATCCTGCAGCCAGCCACTCCACAATCAGCGGCGTCAACTCGCCCACCGTCATCCCCGGCAACATAAAATCAAGGAACGGGTCATTATGCACTGCAAACTTTTGCAACACGAACGTCACCGCTCCCTCCTTCCCATACTGCTTCTCGATCTGTTTAGCTAGGCGGACAATGGAGTCCCGTAAACACTCTGCATCGCCGCCAGTAATGAGCACGCGCTCGACAACCCGGTCCATCCTATCAAACCATGCCTCAGGCGCCTTGAGCGGCTCGAGGTACGCGACCTGGGTTTCCGGGACACCAGCGAGCACTTCACGGCCCCAGTATAAGAGAGTCGCAGCGTTGATAATGTCGCTACCCTCATTCAAAGTCATCGACTCGATTTCGCTTGTCAACGAGACCCAAGGGGACAAAAGGTAGATACCGCGCAGTGGTGCTGAGAGGTTCAGAATTGGTACCTCGGGGATGGGATGGAGGACGTGTGCGACGAGTTGGAGGATGAGGTTGGCGCCTGCGGATTCGGCGGCTAGTTGGATGTTTTGGGGGTGAACACCAGTAGAGAGGAGATGGTGAATCGCGAGCACTGTTTGCTTGAGAGGAGTGGGGAAGGTTGCGGTTGGTATCAACGCTACAATAGGTGGCGTATCAATGTAAGTCATGGTTTGTACTGCACACAGTCTCTTCGAAGACCTTACAGTATTGAAGAATCGCGATCCCAACTTCTTGGTGCTTCGATTTCAGTTCTCCATGGACGTGCTTCCAAAAACTCGGTGCGAAAATGGCCATGGGGAGCAAGAACGCTCCTCCTGGATCAGCATTGGGTTGATAAGATGGACAATACAGAAGAGCAAGACCATACATACCAGGTAAGTATAGAAGAACCTTGTCAGTCCTTTGCTCCCCAATCCAAAGCAAGTGAGCGCCCTCGCCCAGCTCATCGACAACAATAGGAAGCTTGTTGCTTTTGGCCCAACCATCATATACGTCGCGAGTAGTGCCCGACGCCCATTGAACCTGTCTGTAGCTCAATCGCGTAGAGAAAAAATGACATGCTTTGTTAACGAGCACGCGTTTCCAGCTCAAGTAGCTGTTAACAGGGTGAAATGGCGACGATAGGAGAGCCCACAAGAGGACAGGTGCTATAAGAATCCATCATAAGCCGTCTACAACATGAAGCTTGTCCTACGCACGCAATTGGAAAAGCAAGGACGCTATCATTCCTAATTTCTCGCGCAACGATGCATTCCCGTACGATGTATTTTTTCCTGTGGCCGACATCGTGCAGAGAGGGTGTTATAGTTGCAGACGAAGTTCAGCATCATGTCTCACAGTGATCGTGATAAGGATGTTTCTGAACCTACAACCTACAACCGCTAGGGAGACCGAGAGAGACCGACGTTGACCATGCTGTCGAGCGCACGCCGATCAGATGCAGTTATATGTAAGTCTCAGAGTAGGACTCTTGGGAATAGCAGTTCACTGAATTGAGATCAGACTACATATCGTGTACAATTTTCCGGCGAGTCAAGCCATTGTCGGGTGAGGGTAAAGAGGAATTTAAAGATGCATGCGTGTGGAGTCGAAGATAGAATACCTGATGTCAATGACATAACTTGCCAAAAGTATTCAGTTCCCCTTAAACCCAGCTGCGAACCACTGCAAAATAGTCGGCGTCACCTCCCCCGGCTTCTGTCCAGGCGTCGAAAAATTGAAGAACGGATCGTTGTGCACCCCATATTTCTGCAGCATAAACCTCACTGTGCCCTCCTTCTTATACAGCTTCACCAGCTTCTCCGTTACAACAACAATATCGTCCCTCAAACACTCCGCATCCCCAGCAGTAACGAGCAAGCGCTCAACGACCTCAAACATCCCGTCGAACCACCCCGCCGGTGCTTTGATGGCCTCGAGGTACTGGATCTGCGACTCAGGGACACCTGCGACCACCGCACGACCCCAGTACAGAAGACATCCGGGGCTGAGGATGTCGCTGCTGTCGTTGTCAAACATGGACTTGGCTTGGCTCGTGAGCGAGACCCATGGAGACATGAGGTACACCCCGCGGAACGGGGAAGAAATTTTCAGGGTGGGGACGTCAGGGACGGGGTGAAGGATGTGTGAGATGAGCTGGAGGACGAGGTTGCCGCCGGCGGAGTCTCCGGTGAGTTGGATGTTTTGAGGCTGCACGCCCTTGGAAAGCAGGTGTTGAACAGCGACTACAGCTTGCTTGAGTTGCGTGGGGAATGTTGCTGTAGGTACGAGAGCTGAGCGGCCGGGAACCGTTAGCCATGAGCAGTGAGCGTTCGGTAAAGAGTGGCCTTACAGTATTGGAGGATGGCGACACCGACGTCCTTGCCCTTCGACTTTAGTTCATCTTGGATGTACTTCCAGAAAGGCGCTGCAGTAGTTTGCATGGGGATAAGGAATGCACCACCTGGACAGTCATGTGTTAGGTGTGGGGCATCGGAGTGGGAAAGGATAAACATACCGTGGAAGTACAGAATTACACGATCGGTTCGGCGCTCCCCAATCCACAGCAACCGAGCACCCTCATCCAATTCGTCAATCACACGAGGGAGCTTGTTCGCTTTCACGTAGGCTTCGTATACATCAAGAGTGGTGCCAGTCAGCCATTGCAACTGTTTGATGTTCAGCCGACCAGTGAGATGGTAGAAGAATTTGTCGCCTAGAACACGTTTCGCGCTCTTGTGTCGGTTGTTGTGGTGGAACGGCGAGGTGAGGAGTGTCCAACCGAGTACCAGAGCTATAATGATAGGGAATTAATCGATATATAGCGACAAACAATGAATGAGAAGAAACGAACGCAAATGGAGGGCGAGGGACGCCGCGGCCCCGGCTTTCTCGATCGCTGTAGGGTTTCCATACGATGTATCTTTTGCAGTGGACATGGTGGAAGGGGAATCCAGTGAGCTAGCCTGTGGGAAGTTGAGCGTCACTTTATAGCAGCTGACACGGACAGGAGACTTCGATTCTCACCCGAGCAAGATTGTCAAAAATTAAGTAAGTATGTCATACATCAAGGAACTGGGATAGGCGGATTGGAAGGCTCAAAGAGGTGAAGAGGTCGATCCCCGGGAGACTCCCCGATGATAGGGCAGTGTATGGTGGCCCCGGCTTTTCATGGTTGTTAGGCTTCGCAGCTGAACCGTGGTACTTAGTGGTGCAGATTTAAGGCGGTAGGGGGAGCGGCGCACCTGTCGATTTTAAGCACGTCGGTCGTGAGCTGCGCGATCGGCGCAGTCCGGGGAGCGCAAGCGGGTTCTCACTGGGTATCAAAAGGACGAGAAAAAGAAAAAGAAAGGAAAAAAAGAAAGGGCCTAGAAATTTAGTACCGTCTCGTGGGCACTTCAACTCTATGCCGAGAGTTCTCAGGACAAGGTCTCCGGATTCCTGTATGCAACGCTGACTACTTGGTGTAGTTCTGAGCACAAAGGCTGTGTGTGTCAGAAAACCTTCATAAATTCATTCTCATCCAGAAGGTGATCCAAACGATCTCCCTCACAGAACTAGGCAGAGGAAGAGAGTCATATATGTTCTAGAAAGCGAAAAATTTGAGGTAAACCGCATGCTCAGAGCAAAGACTGGGCCAAAGCAGCCGGGTATGACCAGGGTATCATCACATTGATCATCTCACAGAGTTTCAATATGACCTACTTATCGTGTACAATTTTCCGGCGAGTCAAGCCATTGTCGGGTGGGGGTAAAGAGGAATTTGAAGATGCATGCGTGCGGAGTCGAAGATAGAATACCTAATGTCAATGACGAAAAGAATAACTTGCCAAAAGTATTCAGTTCCCCTCAAACCCAGCTGCGAACCACTGCACAATAATCGGTGTCACCTCTCCCAGCTTCTGTCCAGGTGTCGAAAAATCAAAGAACGGATCGTTATGCACCCCATATTTCTGCAGCACAAACCTCGCCGCGCCATCCTTCTTATACAGCTGCACCAGCTTCTCCGCCTCAACAACGATATCATCCCTCAAACACTCCGCGTCCCCAGCAGTAATAAGCAAGCGCTCAACAACCTTATCCATCCCGTCGAACCACCCCTCGGGCGCTTTGATCGCCTCGAGGTACTGGATCTGCGACTCGGGGACACCTTCGACCGCCGCGCGACCCCAGTACAGAAGACACCCGGGGCTGAGGATGTCGCTGCTGTCGTTGGAAAACACGGACTTGGCTTGGCTCGTAATCGAGACCCATGGAGACATGAGGTACGCCCCGCGGAACGGGGAAGAGAGGGCCAGGGTGGGGACGTCAGGGACGGGGTGAAGTATGTGTGAGATGAGCTGAAGGACGAGGTTGCCGCCGGCGGAATCTCCAGCGAGTTGGATGTTTTGGGGCTGCACGCCCTTGGAAAGCAGGTGTTGGACAGCGACTACAGCTTGCTTGAGTTGCGTGGGGAACGTTGCTGTAGGTACGAGAGCTGAGGCGTCCGGGAAACGTTAGCAATGAGCAGTAAGCATATGGTGTAGAGTGACCTTACAATATTGGAGGATGGCGATTCCGACATCCTTGCCCTTCGATTTTAGTTCGTCTTGGGCGTGCTTCCAGAAAGGGGCTGCAGTAGCTTGCATGGGGATAAGAAATGCACCACCTGGACAGTCATGTGTTAGATGTGGGGCATCGGAGTGGGAAAGGATAAACATACCGTGGAAGTACAGGATGACACGATCGGTTCGGCGCTCCCCAATCCACAGCAACCGAGCACCCTCATCCAACTCGTCAATCACGCGAGGGAGCTTGTTTGCTTTCACGTAAGTTTCATATACATCAAGAGTGGTGCCGGTCAGCCATTGCAACTGCTTGATGTTCAGCCGTCCAGTGAGATGGTAGAAGAATTTGTCGCCTAGAACACGTCTTGCGCTCTTGTGTCGGTTGTTGTGGTGGAATGGCGAGGTGAGGAGTGTCCAACCGAGTACCAGAGCTATAGTTATGAAGAGAATTAGCCAGTATTTAGCGACAAACAATGAATGACGAGAAACGAACGCAAATGAAGGGCGATGGAAGCAACCGCCCCAGCTTTCTCGATCGCTGTGGGGTTTCCATACGATGTATCTCTTGCAGCGGACATGGTGCAAGGGGGATTCAGTGAGCTAGCCTGTGGGGAAGCCAAGCGCCACTTTATAACAGCTGACGCGAGGCTTCGATTCTCACCCCAGGAACGAAGATTGTCACAAACCATCAATTTCCCCGCGACTTGGCATTATCGGGTACCTGGATGTTGTGGTTCCTGACCAGGCGGATTATGTAGAAGGCTCGAAGAGGGTGAACTTTGAAGAGGTCGATCCTCGGGAGTACTTCCCGACGATAGTGCAGTATATGTTGGCCCCGGCGTTTCATGATTATCAGGATTCGTAACTATCGACCGTGGTTGTCCGAAAGAAAGGCAACTACAGTGCTAGCTTTACAGGACAGTCAACTGACACCAGAAAACACAAGATGCCGGATTTGGAAAGTCTCGGGTACAGTGGACGAATGGGCATAAAGTCCTTTGACCGAGGTGGTGTAAGCGTAAAGGAACTGTACAATACTCAGTACACTGACGTACATGTTCGATGTTGATACTAGATGATAGAAGACGATAGGCACGCACGCACATCTGCTCGTCACTAGTCCGGTCGAAGAGTTTGCCCTCATACGGGCGTGTTTTGGATCTAAAAGACACGGGAGAGGTCAACCATAAATAACGTATTCTTCGTGGCATATTCAGACGCAAGACACAGCACATACCGAACCTGCTGTACCTAAATTAGGTTTAAATAAAGCGAAAGAGCACACTTTCATTGCCAGTGTGGCTTGCTCACTGCTCAGTGCTTGGCATACAACTATTTCCGTGACACGAAAATATTGTAAGAAACGTGTTTGAATCTTCCAAGGGGTGTTTTCACCTGTTTTGTCTGCTGAAGGAAATATTCAAGCATGTACATTTGCGTTTCCAATTCGTTTTTGCCCTCGCAAAATAGTGTCGCGCCAGCAGTGAACGTTTGAGCACAAGAAAGATGCAGGACAACCGTCGGAGTTGGAAAATTCGCTCTCTTTCCAACCACCACCGTCCCTCAGAGTCAATTCGAAATCGAAGGTAAGCTTTCAGCTCTCAATACTCCATTTACCTATGTTCTTTCATTTGTGACAAAGTTCATACCATGATTACACCTAAAATTTTAATTAGACTGCGAACGCTCGTTGCGTCTTGAATTGAAACACCTACATCTTTCGAGTGTAGCTGAATTTTTTCTGCTTTTTCTTCTCTTTCGACGTTCTGTTAGATCTGCTTGCTAACGACATCATTTTCTTCGACGTATTCAGGCTTTTTTTGTGGCTGAAATGTTGGATGGAAGGAGATGCGTTCTTGACCTCGGTTTTTAACTATGTGCCCTTCTCCTCTTCATCCTCCTCTATCTCCTCCAATAATGTACATATATCTTCCATATTTGTGGCGAAGGAATTCGTCAATTCTGTGGGCCAGTAAAGTTGCCAAGGTTTATCTGTTTCGTCGGGCTTCATAAGGCTTCATAATTACAAGTTGCTCTCAAACTGCAGTGTTTGACATCCGAAAATTGTGTTTAGGTCCTCTACGGTCATAGTCGAATTCAATACTGTGCTTGAGGCATTGGGGGGTGATTTAAACAGTTTCTTGTCAGTGAATAATGTTCACTATTGCTTGTGCCGCCATCACTGAGTGAAACGTCCGAAATGTCCGCCACCTCCACTGGCGAAACGAGGCTCCAACTGGCTCCAATTCAAGTCGATCATCACGAACCATTTCTTACCTTCATTTAAATACCCAACATCTTGAGCATTTCCAGGATACCCTGACATGGACTCCTCAGCAGTGAATGTGAATGTGACTGTGGACGATTTCGACAGTGTTCTCTCATATGCCGTACAGTCAGAATGGGAAACGCCCGACCCCTCGAGCCCCTCTTTCAATGCGAGCGCGACGCCATGGTGGATGGGGACATTTCACAAATCGGATGTAGTCGGAGCGGTTGTGACTTTCAACTTCACTGGTAGGCAGTCTTTTCCGTATTGTTTCAGCCATAGTTTCAATGGATTTCATATACCAGGTCCTTCAATCTTGATTTATGGGCATTCTGGCCCGTCGTATGGTTCATTTGAGGTTCAGATCGACTCCACATCGATAGTGGCAACGCTGAGCGCTTACGCGGCAAGCAACGCGTCTACACCCTACCTCCTCTTTGGTGCAAGTAATCTCACATATGCAACACACACATTCGCCCTCCGCAATCTCGGGAAAAAAGGGAGCGATGCAGGAGGGAACACGCTTCTGTTTGATTATCTACAGACTACTGTTCAAGTTGCACCGGCAGGGTACGTAGTATTCGTCCTTGAAACATTCCAGACACGTCTTCACACATTCCACCGTCAGAGCTACAGTATCAAATACGACCTTCGAAGAGGACGACCCTGCGCTTCAATACTCAGGCAAATGGGACTCGAACAAGTCGCCCAACTTCAGTGGCGGCGGGACATCCTATACCAACGAAGATAAAGCCGCCGTGTCTCTATCATTCCACGGTAAACATCCATTTTATGCTACACACTCTCGCATGGCTGACGTTCTCCCGCATCTGCAGGGTCCGCTGTATACGTCTTCGGCGACAAAAAGAACGATCACGGGCTGTACAGTGTCGTACTGGACAACAGGACTTCCGAGATCTACAGCGGGATATCCGGGTGCGGAGGCGCGTATGGTCAGACGTGTGAACAGCAAAAACCCACACTCGAATATTTCGCATCCAACCTCGACGACTCGTTGCATACGCTCAGAATAGAGAATCTCGCTGGCGTAAACAATTCATTCTTTGGCAAGTGCTGTTACTTTGTGGTATTGTGCGGGTTCTAACATGCTGGATTTAGACCTCGACAGCATCGTGGTGACGGTGCCTTCCGTGTACGTGCCGCGCCAATTGGAAGGTCCTTCCTCGGGTTCGTCGAGCAACACGTCCTCACTTGTTCCTTCGCCTTCATCCACGGGCACGGTCAAGGACAACTCGGGTTCAACGCTCCCTATCTCAAACTCTCTTCTCCTGGTCACGCTCTTTCTCGTCTTGTTGTTGCGTTCTAGCATCTTCCGATGAGCACACATGTTTTATAGAAACTAGCGGTGAGGAGATTAATTCCCCGATGTTGTGTAGCCATATGTGTCATGTAGGCCAACTGGGATAACGCTTCTGAGTCATTTCCAAGAAGTGAACAACTGCTCCACCACCATGCATCATGCATCATTAGTGTGCAATCATTAGTCTGAAACAGTCGCATTCCGATGCTGCGCTCCTCCTTCCACATCCATCAATGGCAACCCGATGCAAGTATACCAAGCAACATTGTTTCCCATCGTTATCTTGAAAACGACGATCTCAACAACGTCGCTCAATCTTTGACGAACATGAAAGGACGAAGTACGCATTAAATCCTGCCATTTGTCCAGAATATAGTCACCGATCTTGCGTTGTCAAACGACTCCCAGTTACAAACCACCGCACTCTGGCATCTATTATGTACTACAGCCCCATCCGTGGTTGATACGGCATTACTGAAGGTGGTTCGGGCTCGTAATGATAGATTTATCCGTCCCGTCCTATGAAGGAGCCATCGTTAGCCATGACCGGCAAGCAAGTGATGTACAACTCCAACAGACACTCACATGTGCAAACTCTCAATAGAACTCGACATGCGCAGCACGGGCATAGATCTCCTCCTCAGCGCGAGCATCAAGCGTCTCGTCCGTCTCAAGGGAGCGTCCACCTAGAACCTTGCCTGCGACGCCCTTGACTACGTTTCCAACGGTACTGACGGCTTTCTTGATGCCTTTGAAGATCTTCCCAAAGAACGACCGCTGCGCCAGCTCGTCCTCGATTTCCAGTGATCGACCTTCAACCTCTACAGATCGACCACCCAGAACCTTGCCGGCGACGCCCTTGACTACGTTTCCAACGGTACTGACGGCTTTCTTGATGCCTTTGAAGATCTTCCCGAAGAAGGAGCGTTGCGCCAACGAGTCGGTTTGCGCATACGCCGTACGCTCGAACAGCTCGACCTCGTCCTCGGCGGTGCGTTCAAACAGCTCGTCATCAGAACGTTCAAAAAGTTCTTCGTCGTCCCAGCGTGTGTAGAGCTCCTCCTCCCCGGAGCGTGCATCAAGGGCCTCCTCCCTCCTGTGCCCAGCCACCCTGCTGACCCCGGTAGTGGTGCCGATCACCTTGCTCAATATGGATCGCTCGGTAAGGGTATCAGCCTCCCGGCCCATGAGCGCTGTTGTTGTCGAGGAGGGTATGGAGCGCATTTCGACTCCGGTGGCCTTTTCGCCCACAGGGAGCGCCGATGATGTGGTGACGGCGAGTGCAAGTGCTGCCGCGAGGAGAACGGGGTGTAGGGTGCAGAGCTTCATAGTGATTTGTTGTGTGCTTGAAAGTCTAGAAGAAAACAGAAAACAAAAGTGCGGTAGCGGAATGGTGGGTGCGTTCAACGCTTGGGCGACAATTCCAGACCAGCTGAGAAGTGGGTGATACGAAAATGTTTGAGCGCTGGTTTATAACATCACTGTTGCAACGCCGGCATCACCGCCACATGTCCTCATGCAGGGCAGTGCTAAAAGTAAACCCAGCGATGTCAAACAATTGATGAGAGCGCTCCATGATCCAAAACGATCCAAAATGATCACGCTGATCCATGTGGCGATAGTTGCCGACAAATTAAAAACTTTGCATCGGCATCTTGGTCGGTGCGAGCTACGACAACCATAGTCTCTTCCACATCCCCATGTAAGACTATCGCGGGCCTATGCGAGACGTGGCCGTGTCGCTGGACAACAGGAGAGTCAATAAGCACCGCGCGCATGTCATATGCGCCTGGATCAAACGCCCAAGGACAAGTTACGATAGTTACCAAGAAACGGGGAAGGGTAACAACTTCCGGGCGGCACAAGGCACAACTGCACCCCGGGTGATGAGACCAAGGCTATTTATGGGCAGTAAGTACATATGATCAAATCTTTAAATACTGGCAGGCGAACAGACCTGAACTGACTGAATCGATGTCATCGCCAAGAAATGGGAACCTGGGCATTTCACAGCATGAGCAAATGCTCGGACTTTGACCACCCTCAACACAGTCGCTGGACTCCCTCGAAAACGTGCGTCACCCTTGGGGGCCAGAACTGACTTCAGTCCGGAAACGAAGCTCACAATGAATGCACAGGTTCCGTCCGAGTCCCGCAGGTTTCATCATTCCCCGATGTTTTCGAACGTGAAGGCGGTGTTCTTTCAGAAAGCCAAACGTCTTGTAACCATGACCTATCGAGGGCGATGACCGGCTAGTAAGCAACTATATATAAGACTTGGACGGATAAACAACTCACTGCATAGGCGGTCTTTCCTCTCCTCTCCCACTGGGTTGGTGGAACGAGTATCGCGGTCTTCATCCCTCTGATCATTCAAACCGGGTTCTTGACACCTAACACTCCTCCGATCCATGGTTCAACGGATATTGTTCCGTAATCCGAGCGCTGCACCGTCCTCATCGACTCTTCGACAGACTTTCCAACCTCTTCACTCGCGCGGCTTTTGTAGCCTGATGAGTATCAGTGACCCATGCTAGGAATCAAGATCCTCGGGATCGCTGACTGATACGACTGTGGGTACTGATGGTGGAATGTGCGAGGTCGATGCAGAAGTATGGGTAACGGGGACAACCAGAATTCATGCCAGAGGAGCCCACCCCAATCAAAAGGTGGGGAAATCCACCGAGAAGGCGCCCTTATATCCAGGAGACGAATGGACTAGTCCAAATGCAATCGTGGCTGATGCAGCTCGCAGTGGTGGGAGTCTGGTTCCCAGTGCATTGAGTACAATTGCCATTGCATTGCAGCGAGAGGGCTCCAACTGAAGGCCGTGATATATTTCTTGCGCCATTGGTTTTGTTGCCGTCAACACCCATCGTTTTGCTGGAAATCGGTTCTGAAAACGTTCTACAGCGTTTATCCGAATGCTTACAGCTCAAACTCGGAGTGGCCCATCGATACTATCCATTTCATTCATTGCACTGCAAGGTAGACTTTTGATGTAGGCTCCCTCGGTACCTTTCATATGAAACGCTGCAGACGGCCTCGTCTGAGTGAAATCCTGTATCATGTCTTCAGTCAGTTATCAATAGATATCCTACGAGTTCGAATGTGATTTTAATCCTCACCTTCGCGCTGACCTGTAGTGGCATGGCCGTCGGTGGCAAGAGCCTCGAAACACTCGTCAACAATTCTGTCTCTTCTGCCTCTCTTCACGATTGGAACTTGTTTCACTCTGGAGTCTTACATTTGTTCGCAATAGGTGCTGGATGAGTTTCATAACATACATTATCGACGCAGTCAAGTTTCTGCTGAGAATTGCCTACTGGCTTCTCATGGCACCAATCAACCTCTTACAATCTCCAAGCCTTCGACAAACAGGCTCCAGCTGCTCAAAATGTGGAGAAAACAACGCAGCGATGCGATGTTCTCGATGCCGAACCACATTTTATTGCGTGCGTTCACAAAACTTTCTTAGGATTCAATGACACTGCTAACGGAGGGTATCAAACGGTACGACTCGTACATTATCCAACTGGTACACCGGGCCCCACCAGTCCCCTGGTTGCCAAGCTGCCGACTGGGCAGCACACAAGTCTTCCTGCATCCCATCTACTGTGCGGGGAATGGTTATCTACTGCGATGTCGCCCGTGAACGCAGCCGCAACAACGAGCTTTTTGAGCCAGTGGATATCAACGCATCCGATCCTATCCGCAGGGGTTCTGGCGGGGAAAGAGCGTCGATATCAGAGCTAATAGGCGTACCTCTGGTTCTGTATCGCCATATACGCGAGCCATCGTTCGAGCGAGAGAAAGCTGGTCCGCCGAATGCGCCCTTGGATAACCAGGCAGCGACATACCTCATGATTGGGGAAGACGGGTGGGCACCCGAGGCGTGAGTCAATATCTGTGTTTGGCATTGAGCCTGAGGCAGTGCTGACTCTTTTGACTGCATCGTCCCAATGGTACAGGTGGCAGGAGCAGGTCGGGACGGTATGTGCTGAATGCTGTTCCGAGTTACGAGGTTTTCGCTAAGTGTCTGTACCGTGTATCTCCACAGGTCACTGTGATGCGCAAAGACGGTAAACCACTGACCAAAGCGTCCATCGAGACCATCTGGAAGTATCATTGCCACTTGATCAACAAGTTCACCATCCATCCCATCCTGGCGCAGCAGCAGATGAATCCTGCTGACTTCATCCGCTTCTGCAGGTCCTATAAAGACGAACAACTGAGGGATGGCCGGGAAGACTTCCGCGACATGGACATTCCCCTCTGATCCCGCACCCCGAGAGCAAAAATGGAAACAGGACTGCGTGCCATTTTGTTGAGTACTCATACGTGGTTTTGTCCCAAGATTTCCTTAGGTATAGTTAATACTATATTGAATCCTTCCTCCGAGTGCATCCCTCGCTAATACGGCTCGTCGCAATCGTCAGCCGGTTCCCAGTGCATTGAACAGTTGTTCCGCAGCAGGACATGAGGTTCCATCTGGGTTTGCCCTTGTGACAATGGCCTTGGTTCTGAAAGCCTTCTTCGGCGTGCATCCAGAATGCTTACTATCCGCAGCCGGAGTCAACGAGGGAGGCATCAATGCTATTATTTTCGTTCCATGGTGGACCTCCCCCTCAGTACCTTCAATATGAAACCCTGCAGATGCTCGTCTGATCGAATCGAAACCTTGTACTGTAGCTTCAATTGTGTCAGTGAACGTTCTCTGATGACTGTGGTTTCGAAAATGACTTTTGTGGTCGGACCCGCAAAACACCTGTCAACAACTCCACGGCCATTACCTGTTCTTCCACTCGGTACCACTTGTAATCACTCGCTTTCGGAACACAGGCATGTCACCACACTCGAATGGGTTCCGTGTACCCATCAGAACGTTAGAGCAAATGACGTTGGCAGGTCGGATATGAGAACTCCCACACCACCAAACCTGAACGACACTCAGTCACCCTCAGATTGCTCTATTCAGCATTGGCGCATTTCGTGATCCCATGGCCGGTACACGCTTAGATTGACCCTGCTGAGCGTCACTAGCATTAAGGCCTCAGGTAGCAGGCGATGACAGTGCTCGTTCACTGTTGATTCCAATTCCAGGTGTGTTCTGTGTTGTATTTGACTCCTCCGAACATGAATCTGAGTCGATATTCTCATGTTCATATGTACACCTCAGGAGAGAAAATGTTTGGAATGAAAAACCTCACGCAGTCGTTTCTAACGCGGCGCTTGCTGCGTCAACTTGCGTGCTCCTTCCATTGTGTTATCGAAGATCACCAGGTGGTATTTAGCATATGGATCAACTTCGGGCCCAGACTAGAACCACTTCGGTCTTGCTAATCTTCTGCTTGTGCCCATGCTCATGCCTAGTAGGATGGTCCTGATGATCTTCGGCCAATGGGAAACACGACTTTGCCATACATTCTGTGGGAATTATTGGTGTCCTTATATTCGCTGTGGGTCCCGGTATTCGGTCATTGGAACCCCACAGACACTATGAGTTTTCCTGTCGTCTTGGCTGGCATCGCCATTCTCGTAGCTCTCTGGTTGAAACTGAATTCAAGAAACCGTCCTCCCCTTCCACCAGGACCTCCAGCAGATCCTATTTTAGGCCACCTTCGACACATCGTCTCAGAACACGAAGAAAAACAGTTCTACGATTGGGGGAAAATATACGGTGCATCGGCTTTGCTCCATCCTCTGCGTCTGGCGTATGTCTCAATGTACTAACTAGGCGATGTCATACACCTGAGTATCCTCGGCCAATCCGTCATTGTGCTGAATAGTGTGCAAGCTGCAACCGATCTTCTTGATAAGAGAAGCGCAATTTATAGCGATCGACCTCAGCTCATGGCACTCAAATTGTATGTATTCGCTCACTTCTTGCTCGATTGTCATCAGTTTCGTTACACTTTTAGGCTGGGTTTCGCGGACCACGCGTTACCGCTGATGCCGTATGGAAAAACGTTCCAACGACATCGTCGAATGCTCCATCAACACTTACTGGCCGACCGCGCCATATCATACCGCCCTACTCAGCTCCGCGAGGCCTATGCTCTGCTTAAAAGCCTCCTAGCAAATGGGGTCGACTGGGAAAAGGTCATACAGCGGTTAGCAGTGGTTTGTCGTTCGCTCAAGGCATTTTATCTGACAGACGGTGCTCTAGTTACTCGACGGCCATAATTATGGACGTGGCTTTTGGACACCAGGTAACGTCTGACGACGATATATACGTTAAACTCGCGGAGGAAGCGGAAAAGGTTGTCAACAATGCAGGGTCTGGGGGTTCACCGATGGACGTTTTCCCGTTCCGTAAGTTCTCTCCGAATTCGATATTCAGGGCATTAGATTATTGTTTTTTTTTACCAGTTCGATACTTTCCTTCTTGGTTCCCCGGCGCATACTATGCCGGATATGCTCGAGACAATAGAAAAGTGATCGAGGAAGTGCACAATTATCCCTTCGAGCAGATGCAGAGGGCAATCGTGAGGACTCTTATACACGTTTTATGTTGCACTTCCTCTCAATGGAATTTTTACACCAGGCATCTGGAACAGCAAAACCCTGCTTCCTTTCCTATCACCTGGAAGGCCTGAACCGCGAAGGCGAGAAATATCCGTACTCTGCAGAAGACATCAAGGGTGCTTCTGGCATGTTGTATCTCGCTGCAGCAGATACAGTAGGTTCTCTATCTATATCTGAATTGACTTGGCGATCAGCTCCAAGTAGACATATTCTTCTCTTTCGACGTTCTTCCTAGCAATGGTGCTATATCCGGACTGTCAGTTGAAAGCCCAGAAGGAGATCGATGATGTTATTGGATCGGAGCGCCTTCCTGACTTTAGTGACCGCGGTTCACTCCCATACTTGGACTGCCTTGTACAGGAAACCCTCAGGTATTTGCCGTACCCCATCCTCCGTAAAGATCTGCTTTTAAGTCCTCAGGTGGAATAATGCAGCACCAATGGGTGAGTTTCCTTTCTTCCTGGGTTTCCTTCACAAAGGCTGAGTACACCAAAAGGTGTACCTCACCGTTCGACGGAGGATGATATCTATAAAGGAATGTTCATTCCCAAGGGATCCATCGTAATTCCAAATACTCGGTGCGTAGTGCGATCTCTGCCATTCTGGTGGTCTTCTGAATGCCTGGTCTCAGAGGAATGACACTTGACGAGCGGATTTATGCCGACCCAACTACCTTTAATCCTTCTCGCTATCTCCCAAAACCCGATGGCAACGGTGAGCCGTTTCCCGTTGGACCTTTCGGCTTTGGGCGAAGGTACAGTACATTGCTAGCTTCGGTACCTCCCCGAACCCCGTTGGTGGATTCTGATGTAGGCATTATAGGATTTGTCCGGGACGTCACTTCGCCGATGCTAGCCTGTGGGTCGCTGCGGCATCGATCCTAGCAACAATGAAAATCTCTAAAGCAATCGGAGAGGACGGGAAAGACATGACCCCGAAAGGAGAGTACAGTGCTGGTATTGTGAGGTGAGCATACGGTCTCAATCATTTGGTAATCTCCTTTTTAATCATTCGGGACTATTCATACTAGCCATCCTCTCCCATATCAGTGCCGTATTCAGCCTCGTAATGAGGCGGCACGAGATCTCATCGCGCGAGTAGATATTTCGGAGAGTTTCTAGTCAGTTATGACGATTATGCTACGCTTTTTTAACCTCTCTTATGACTGGTTCGAAGTTGGTGGTGGATTTGGCATATGAAGAGCAGAAGTATAATTAGACCTGTGGTCTGTCGCTTTCTCTTGGTATAGCAAATATACTACTTCGATCCTATACACCTCTCGAATCATACTCATATCATTTCATTGTTGGTGATGCACATCAGCCATATCACAATTTGGAGTGGCTTTGAGCCGCCTGTCGCTGACCGCGCAAAAGCATTGGCTTGATAGATTCCTTTAGAAACAAGACAGAAAGAAATGTCAGTGCGACTGGCAACGATATGAACATTCTAAAAAAAGCACCTCATACGCCGATGTCACCTCTGTCTGATTCAGCGGCTCAGTCTGCACACGCTCCCAAAGTGCATCATACACTCTTCCATCGAACACACCCAGCGCACTAGTCCACATAAGCCCGGTTTAGCTGATCCTTCTTCGCCAACTCAGCACGGGAAGGAGAACGCACCTATCAAGCTCCCAATCCGTGAAGCCGAATGCATCGGTCAGCCCAATCGCATTCGGCAGGAGCTCTTGGCAGAGCTGGTTGATCGCCAATCGCAACGAACGGGCAGGATCGACTGAGCGATCGTGGGATCCTGTGTTGCTCGAGGGCACCAATAGCCCGAAGGACAGGAGGTCCACTAATCCACCTTCGACCGTCGTGAGCAGGTACTGCCGCGAAAATCATCGGCTTAACAGCGACCAATAGGTTTCAGAAACAAGACAACTTACGAGGGTGTACAGCGACCTGATGACGTGAGCATCATGTGCAGGGAGTGATGTTAGTGTCTTAATGATCTCGCCAACCTGTACGGCCACGAACGCCTCTGTGACGGCCTTCGAAACACGTTGATACACGCTTGCGTCGGGCTCATCGGCCGTCTGTGCATGCTCGCGGACCAGGAGCGCTGCACGCCATTCGAGGAGGAGGATCACAGCAGCAGGATCTCCCCACCCAACCCCAGTTGGACTCGGAACTGGTGCAGCGGGGCCAAGGAGGAGACGTAAGTACTGTGAAGAAGGGGAGAGCGAGGCTACAGATGCGGAGGGAGACTTCGATGAGAAGAGGGTGCTGAACGACTTGAGAGCTGCGCGGACGACTTGTTGGTCCAGGACAAAGTTATCGCCTTCATATCTGTGGAGCCAAGGAAAGTCAGCACAGATGAATGTAGGATCGGGGGCTTGTGAATAAGAGACGGACGTTACGCTGGGCAGATAGTCGGCATACAACCTACCGAGGCCGGCGAAGGCACTGTAACCGTGGCCACCCATGGAACGACGGGCGACCTCGAGGTCGTGGACACCCATCGTGGAACACAGAACTTTCAACCCGCTCGTTGTCGCGTGCATTTCGGCAAGCAGGGATGTGTCTCCGGTCGCTAGTCGTGAGGCCATCGTGTTGAAGGAGTTAATCTGTAGCGAAACCGGTTTGGCACCCCAGACATTTGGAAAGAGTGTGACAGACATACAAGAGTTTTTCCAAGCTGAATGAAGACGTAGGCATGGGAGAGGATGGGGAGTAGACGAATGTATAGTGAAGGGTATGTAATTGTTTGTTTTTCAAGGCCGTCGGCATCTTTGCCTCCTTGACGCCTGACAGTCGCGTATCGTATCGAAACAGTTGCAGCTGAGGAGATGGTGAGATAAGGAAAAATCAAAATTGGATCTATGTTTCTACCTTTGGCCATTAGCCATCCTGCACCCGTTACCATACTGTGGGGAGAAGTTAAGGATGTGCATTAGATAGAATCAAAGGATGAATGAACCTACTTTGCACGGATGTAAAGCATCTGGAAAATTACGACATGAGGTTCTGGAAATTTATAAATCGATTCTGACTTACTCCGCCGTAACTGAGCTTCGCGTGTGGGGGCTGGACATACTTACCTTCCTCTGTTACCTGCGCAAACTTGGATAGCATGTTTTCTTTTGGTATCCGAACGTGACTGAATCGTGCAAATCCGTTATCGACCGGGGAAAATCCCCCCAATGCCTTGGGGCCTAGAATTTGTATGTGATTATGAAGTGGAGATAAAAATGTCTTTAGCGCACCTATGTCACCGATGACTATGCCAGGAAGGACGTTATGGTTATCTGGTGTATATTTAGCGGCTAATAGTGATCAAGTTGACATCACAGTACCTGTGTTCCGTAGTTGAACAAGGAAGAGATGTGGACCAAGATCCTTTCCTCCAGGAAGAACGAGCTTCGCTTGCACGACGCCGTATGTCGCTGTCTTTCCTAATGCCCCAATCCACCACTTTGTGCTGGTAAGATTCGGAGAGTGTATCTCAAACTCCTGTGTTCCGGGTATGAAGGTTGCAGTGGTTTCCAGTTGAGATACATTTGTGCCGTGACCAAGCTCTGTTTGGAGATAACATCCAATGATTCCGCGTGTCGCAATCTGTGGCCCGTACTTCGCCACGAGGGAGGGCGAGCCTTGCAGGGAAAACACAGGTTGAAAAGCTAATAGCGAGTGATTACCAAGATATGGCAATGCCAAAATAATAGATCTTACCGACGTTGTGCAGAAAATTTGGAAGCTGCTCATCCAAGCTCGCGAATGCCACTGCAGTCTCCTCGTTAGACCACTTGTGAATTTCTTGCAACTCGTAAATTCGGTTAGTCATTGCAAGACCACGGGTGTAACGCTCCGTGCGGGTCATAAACTCTCTAAACACTTGAAATTGAACAACGTATTGTTGAGAACTCCAGGAATGGTATTACCGCCGCGACTTATCGAAAGCAGGATCATCCTTGAGAACCTGAATAATCCTTTCCCGCCTCTCCCATTCCTCATGGGTGTCTAGAAAGGATGACGCTTCGTTAACCCCGAAATCGTTTCCCGAAGCCGGGACTCACTATGCAAGAAGCTCCTCGTGAGAGCCACGTCAATCGAGGATTTAGCTCTCGCATTAATCATATCAATCGCTGTTCGCTGAGCTGCATCGATTCTGTCAGCCATGACTAGAGGCGGTCACCAAACTACTGAACAAGAACGATGCGGGGTAAGAAGGAGCATTTATTGACCGGGACATGGTGGAGGCCGGGACAGCCGGTTGACTTTCAATTTGAAAAACATGGGGTTATGGATTTCAAACTCAGCGAACAGGCGCTCACGTGGTTAAACCCTAACCATAGGCTGCTAGATCAGTTATCTGGAAAATTGAGCGTTATCCCCGATGTTCAGTTCGATCAACACCTGTACTGACTCGTTCTGACTTTTTCCTGCAGCTAAAAGGCTCAGATATCTTCCCTCGTTGATCCCCTGCTATCTATTTGCTTTGACTTTCATTTATATTTTGAGTTATGGCGGAAGAAGATCTTCAAATGACGGTCGAGACTGCTCCAGTCGTCGAGGCGGCCAAGGCAGAAAGCTCGGTGGACAAGGATGTGAAGATGGACGATGGGGAGGACAAGGATAAAATGTTGAAGGCTGCTAAACAAAGTGTGTTTCCCCCAATCTATCATAAGCTTTTGCTGAATTCGTCTTGTGGTGCTTCAGTTGAATTCTATTTTGCGGATGCCAACCTTCCTTATGACAAGTGCGTCCACTTCAACTAAGTAATGTGGAGTCGATGCCAACAATAGCTTTCAAGGTTCATGTGGACTTTGTATACAAAAGACCCCAAGCATTGGGTCCCCGTCGAGACAGTTGCGTCGTTCAAGCGCATGCGCGAATTTTCACCACTTGGAATTCCATGGGTCGCAAAAGCCCTACGCCTGAGCGAAGAACTCGAGGTCGACGAGACCGGAGCCAAGGTTCGCCGGCGGACAGAGGTCCAGGAACCTAAAGGACAGTTCGAGAGAAGTGTGTACGCGGTACGTCTCTGTCTCTGTCACCGGTAATTCGTTCTCACATAGAAACCAGAAAGGCTTCCCTGACGAAGATTCTGATCTTCAGGCCAAATTGGAGGAGTTCTTTGGCAAGTACGGCAAGACCAATGCCGTTCGTTTGAGACGTGACGAGAACAAAAAGTTCAAGGTTCGTGTCTACTTCCTTCAGCATCAACAGCATACTAAGATGGACTTCCCAGAACTCAGTATTTGCTGAATTCGCCGACTTCAAAACAGTCGATGCCTTCTTGAAGGCCGATCCCAAGCCCTCTTGGGATGGCAAAGAACTGCTTATCATGTCAAAGTATGTCTGACATCCTATGCATCTCTCACACTTTTCCTGATAATAGCACTGCAGAGAAGCCTATTGTGATATGAAAATCAAAGAAAAAGGACTCAGCGGCAAGTCCGCCCACCACCGCAAGGAAATGATGTCCACAACACGAGGATTCAACGCATTCCGCGAGATGGCCCGTGCCAAGTCAGCGGGCACGTCCACCGCCAACGGCGAGAAGCCTGAGGCACCCAAAAAGGATGTCTACCTCGAGTTCATGGGGACGAAGATCCTGATACAACAGGACGAGGAGGGAACCGGTACCGTGAAACCTGAGGATGTACCTTTCATCAGAGGCGCGACGCTCAAGTTCGATGGCTGTGGAGGGAACGTTTCCTGGTCTGAGATCAAGGTTCATATTCTTCGATAGTCTGGATTGCACAGCAAGACTGACATCCATTGCAGGATCCTATCAAGGACAAGTTCGAGGGCCGTGCTCCTTACATCAAGTACTCGCGTGGGGAAGATTCTGGGCTCGTAGGCTTCCACAAGGCTCTCACAGAAGCCGACATCGAGACTGTCCGAGAAACCATCACAACTCTCAATTCCAAGCCCGTCACCTGGTCCGTCCCAGAAGGTTGGTTTTTCTCTACTATCCTCCAAATGGCCAGTCAACTCACGAGGCTTATTCAGAGGCCGAGGAGAAACAGTTCCAAATCGAGCGTGCACAAGTTGCTGCGAAATCTGCTCTCGATTCCTCCTTCGGCGATGGAAGGGGCGGACGTGGGGGACGTGGGGGACGCGGAGGACGTGGGGCACGGGGTGGGCGCGGAGGCCGTGGAGGAGGACGTGACAACAATAGCCGGGGTGGCGGTCGTGGAGGGCGGGGTGGTCGCGGTCGTGGTGGACGGGATGGCGGACGGGACCGTAATGCCGAGGCGAAGAAGGAAGGGGGCGAGGAGGTCGGTGACAAACGTAAGAGGGCTGTTGAACCTGACGGCGGTCCTGACGTTGGCGTTCGGGGAAACACCGGTCCACCAGTTCTCCAGAGTGCAAAAAAGGCAAAGACGGATGGCGGGGACGTTGCATCATGACAATGCCTTCTTTGAATCCAACGCGAATGGTGGTTGTGATTGTGACTTGTGATTGACTTGACACATATATTGGCATAGGTGTAACCCAAAAACGCAGATTTTTTTGTACTTGTATTCGGTAGATCCAGGGTATCCTCACATTGCAAGCCTCGCATGTACTCAGCCTTATTGTGACTTCTTTCCATTCTACATATCTAAATGAGCATTGACAAGCATTTATACGACGATTTTGGAGATGATTATTTTAGTTGCAATTCATGCTTGGTAGACGTCAAAGAAAGTAACATAAAGAGTGTAACTAGCGGAATATAAGGTCCACGGCTAAATGACAGCGACAGCGACAGAATAAGTCCATAAGAAAGAAAAAAGGATGAGTCCAAGTCCAAGTCCGAATCATCTCCTATCTCAATACCACCCTCCCAATTATCAATGCCCCAGAAACCAACGCCATCAGCGTGATCGCACCACCAAGCGAGTGCCTCAGGCCTGACGCCGCACTGATGCTTCCCGCACTTGTGCTGCCCAGCTTGTCTTTACCCATGCCAGAGTGCCCGTTCGATGTGGCAAGTACCGCGGGGTCAATCGTTACAGTGTTGCGCGTCTTTGTTTGCGCAGTGGTTGGGAACGTCGTCGATGGCGCGCCACTGTTCTCCGTAAATGCATCATCTGTCAGGAATACAAGCGCGAACGCCGGTGCGGGAACAGGAATCTGGCAAACATTGTTCGTCTGATCGCAGGTGATCGTAGTGATGTTTTCAGTTCCTTGTAGACGTCCATCGGATTGAAAGATCCCGCCGAAGGTCTGAGCATGAAACGTCAGAAACTGAAGGTTCTAAAGGAAGCAGGTGAGAGGGTACTGACCTGGCCTGCCCATGTAAAGTTACCCTTCTGGGACACAGAATCTGCGAGCAGATATCTACAACCACGCGTTAGAATACCGCCGAGTGTCACAAAAGTTGAACAGAGACCCACTTGACTTTGACCTGCGCAGGTGTTGCATTTGCTTGGCCGACATTCGAGCCGCCAACAGCGATAGAAACTAGGAGATCGCTGGCGCCGGACGGGTCTGTCACGAAATTGACGATTGCCACACGGACGGGGTTTCCATTCTCGTAGATAGCGTAAGCTGGGGTATAAATGTTGCCGTCGTTCGCGTTGAGGTCCAGTACTTGGGTGCCATTGGACGCGCCGAGGGTTTCTGCCATGATCAGAGCCGAATAGTAAATAGGGCCGATGGTCCATTGGTGAAAAGTCGACTGGTTCGTGGGTGGAGCTGATATAAATTGGTCAAAAAGGTAAGGGGATAGTCATCAAGTAACTTACAGGTGAAAGGCTATCAAGCAATAAATCAGTTGACGTCACTGGTGAAATAAAGTTGAAGTACGTACATTGTAGAAGACGTTCTGACCACCAACATGCATTAGTGCCCCAGAGAAATTGGAATGAGCCAATTCGAGGGTATAATCAAGACCCCAAAGTGCAGCACCGAATGAGTCACTGATCCCAGCGAACCCACCACAGGACGCGGTGTTGGTCTCGAACATGAGCATCCTCTTGTTTTTGGTTTGTATGTAGGCCGTCGAGTTGAGGTACTTGTTGATAATGTTCTTGCCTGCATTGTGGTTGAGGTACGATGGGAAGACCACCTGAGGGTCTTGGTAAGTGCCAAGGCCAAATTGCGCGAAACAATTGTCTGCGGGATAGCTGTAGGATGCTCAGAGATGATACAGCAAATACATAAACCAGAGCCTACTTTTCGACTGCGACATAAGCAAGATTGGCACTGAAATCATCGATAAAGCCCGTGTTCCAGACATCTTCGGGCTTCCAGTCGCCTGTCGCGATGTTCGGTCCGATTAACAGGTTGCGGTTGATGGCATTTTCTGGACCGGACATGGCGTTGAGTAGGTTGTATACTTCTCCGACGTAGTCGTTGGGGCCATAAGTCTGCGATATGGTATATTCATCGATTATTTAGACAACGCAGGTGGACGACCTACCGAAGGACGATGACCATGCCGTACGTAGAGGTCGGGTTCGTTTCCGATTTGGAGGCCGATCAGATAGTCACCAAGAATTTGCTGCCCGACCTCTGCGATTCCAAGACGGAAGTTGGTGGTATCATTGAATGGAATACCTAAAGCGAGGTGAGCGGATGAGACACATGGTTTACAAACCCTTACCCAAGAACCACCGCACATTTACGAACGAGGATATATTCCGCATCATGTACAGCAACTCTGGCGTGAACACCAAGGGTGGCGTTTGTGTCTACTCGAAGAATTAATACCAGCTACAGAGGGCGACTGGGCACATACTGGGTTCGAGGATCCACTAATATCCTTTTCTAGAATCCTGCCGTCGGGCGTACTATCCACGAGAACAGCTGTCTCTTGCGTATTTCCACCAACACGCACATTGACGCGCCCAGCCCGCTGTTGTATGTTGGCCATCAGGTTGAGGAATGGGACTTGGATCACAGATCTGCAATGAAGTATGTCAGGACGACGTCCGATTCGTAAACGGTGAAAACGAACGCATTCTTGCCCACTGCAGTTCCAGCTTGTCAGTTTATGGAAGAAAAAAAGACATAGAATATTCCACGTACAGACTTGATTTGCCACTGACATTTCTATTGAAAACCCAAGAAACGATCCCTCCTGCGGTATCGAAACACCAGGCGTTCCTCCATTCTGCAGCTGGATATTGAACTGTGCATTGAATGGGCTTGGTACAGGTGGCGGGTTCAAAACGGTTGGGTTATACGCAGCCGCGCCGGTGTAATTCGCTGCTCCTGCAGACGCAGTCCCAGTGGCAGTCAAGGGCTCTTGGCCTTGGATGTAGTACACCGTAACCCCTTTAGCTGGAATGCCAAGGCCAAGGAGAACATAAAACAACCGAAATGTTCGCATGGTGAACGCCAAGTGATGCCAAGCTCTGATTTTCGGTCTCAGCGATCTCTCTTGATAGATCTTGTTGAGCGTTCCTTCAGCGCTCAATCGTTAAGAACCTCGTCGTTGCGCTCGTTCAGTGGCAAAAGGGATTGGGAATTGAGAAGAGAATTCGCAGCACGTCGACAGGTGGCAACAGTCTCGGAACCACGATCCCGATCATCTCACGCTGCGTAGTTCGAGTTAATCTGTGGTTTAGCTTCATTCTTTCGAATCTACTACATCGTTCATGTATTGACCGCTAGCTAGCTCGCCTTTGAGTCTTGTAAAATGTCTTTCTTCATCCCAAACCCAAGGACTTTTGCTGGCGAACAGCAAATCCACTTCTTCGAGGGTCCGATTGGCGGTTCTAAAATGTCTTTCAAGATAAATTCACATGCGTCGCGAGAGGTATTCACGTACTCAGGATATAATGCCCAGACCATTGGGATTGAAAGAAAGTTGATCGCACCAAATATGTGCAGTGTACTGGAGGAAGTGGTCAAATTAGCTACAGCAGAATGACCCATATCATCAAAATTCAAGTACTTACTTCTCACCAATCTTGCTGAACATCACAGGGTTTAAGAGGGTCAGCCATCCATTTCCTATGCTCCACCCCACAACACCCCATGCATTTCCTTTCGCCCGAACTTCAAGCGGGAACGTCTACGTAGAGTCACACCTGTGAATAAAATAAACTGAAAGAATAGTTAGAAAAAAACCTCAGTGGGGTATACCCAGGGAATGGTCAGCCAGGTTGCACCGAAGACAGCTGTGTACAGGAAAATGAAGAAAGCCGCTGCACCCCCATACGCTGCGGCCTTCTCTCCATGATCTTTGAGTAAACGTGAGAATGCGCCGGCTAGGATCTTGCGTGCAGCATTATCAAAAGACCGAAGATACCCAAGAAATGACGTACAAGCGAAATGCCCTGGCCAACGGCGCCCCACCAAAGGCCTACACGACGACCCCATCGATCAATAGTGATTACCGCAAACAAAGTGGCAATCATGTAGGTTACCTAATACATATCATAGCGAGTGAGAGAGTGCAGAGGAACACAAAAATCACTCATACAGTGTTTAACCCGGAGAGCCACTGCGATTTTCTTGCACTGTATCCTGCTCCTGCGAATATCGTGGGTGCGTAGACGGTGATGGCGGCGATGCCGACCCATCTGCATTGCCAAACTGATCAGACGATCAGGGAACTAGAAAGCGTCAGCATACTCTTGGATAATTTGCAGCCAAATCGACAACTGAACTCTCCGCGCAATATGCAGGTCTCCAGATCCTAGAGACATGGGAAAGGCAGTCAGCTGTGATGTCACAAATAAATCACATTGCCCACCGATGCCCCAAAACATGTTCCAATAACCGTTCATATTTGAATGTCTCTTCTCGAGGTTTAGGGCATCGACGATGGCTTCATATTCTCGCGTAACAACAGAAATATCGCCATCTTCTGACTTATCGGTAGATACAGCCACCACGTCGGAACGGAGTCGGTGCAAGATCTCCATGGCTTCTTCATTGCGGCCAACCTTTATCAACCAACGGGGTGATTCTGGCATCCAAAAGAGGATAATCTACGAAGCGTCGGCATACCACAGCGTGCGGAAGAAATGGCGAACTGACCATGAAGACAGTGACAGGTATTATCTGAAAAGCTATGGGGAACCGCCAGCGAATTTCCGATCGACCATCGCCAATGAAACCCAGACCAAACTCAAGCCAATAAGCAACCACGACCCCAAAGATGTTGAGTGTAAACTCTAAGGCGACAAATGCCCCTGTGGGTTGTTAATTGCTTTATACCGCGTTTCAATGAATCGTGGAACGTACCACGGGAAGTGTGTGTGGCTACCTCGGCGCTCCATACGGGGACAATGGCATTCAAATGCCCAGTCCCAATGCCATTAATGAAACGAGCACATAACATCCTGCAGATCGAGGTCAAGACGAAAGGCAAAAGCGAGACCTGCACTGTCCAGATCGATACTCACCATACGAGATTCTGCGCTGAGCATTGCAACGCAGCTCCTATGATGACCCAAACTCCACCGATCAGCATGGTCTTCAACCTTCCGACCCTGTCGCCGATGACACCACCCATAAGACAGCCGAAGAGAGTTCCAAGGTAATAAACTACAAAATAGGATGAGTTCATGTATTTTCTAGACAACAGAAGATACACGTACTGCTAACTATCCCTCCCTGTCGGGTGGGCTCCGTGATTGTCGCCACATACCCCTCAGATGATCCCTGATAGGTCGAATAGCCCAACTTCATTGTCTCGACGTAATCTGGGGAAGTATTGACACCCCCCATCATTCCTTGATCATATCCAAAGCTATCATCGCATAAGAGTGACAAACATATGACTGGACGATAGCGGATGAGCGCACAAGAAGATAGCAAGACCTGCGACGAAATTTAGCACGTAGATGAGCTTCTGACCAGAGAGCCTGAGGCGGGGCATGATATATTTGTCCTATTGTTGATAAGTAAGTAGAGAGGATAACTCAAAAACAGAATTCGTTTGGACGATATTTATATCGCTCCACCCCGCATCACGAGAGAGCACAAGATTGTTGCTTCTGAGCTTCCCATACCACAGCCGTAAAAGCAATGCGGTCCGGAGGCTCTCAGAAGCAACATCCTGCTAGCCATGAAGCAGAGGACCATTTCAAAGGTTTAGGATCCGGATCGTAACCTCATACAAGTTCTTTCTGATGGAGAGGTTTGCAGACCTGTGTCGTTGCATGAGAATCAGTGAAAGGAGCTGGCAAACTTTCCGGAATTGAACTCAGAAGACCGTGCCGCTTCGGACCGACCAGTGTGTATTGATGGCTGTTTGGATTGCAAACCTTCGAGCTTAGGGTCTAGACCTCAGTCAGGCCTTGGTGACATGGACCGCTCATGCCATACGGAACTGAACGTTGAACAACGACTTGTCCCCAGATGCTATTCCTAATTCTTCTGACAGTACAGACTCCGCGATGTAATGCTGTATCCTATTTACATAGACACAGAAGCGTATCCAAATCCAGAACCCTCAAGCCCTCTTGCAACAATCGTAAATTGGTTCGCGGCGTCTCTCGTCCTCTTGAGCGAACGTGAACTGAATCGAGGGAATAGTACCAAAATAAACGAAAAGGCCTAGAGAAGCAGGCGAATGAAGAACGGACCTCATAACAGCTTTGACAAACTTCTCCTTGACTTCTCGTGTCGCCTTAGAGGGGACGAAATCATCCTACATGCGAAAAGCTCAATATCAAAGGCTTCTCGAAGGTACCCGACAATCGGCATGGACTCACTGCAAGCAAGATCTCCTTCATCCATGTAGCAGCTACCGCACCTCCTGCGCCGCCACCGCCACCAGTTCCTCCACCCGCTCTGCCCAGAAGTGTTCCTAGTATCTCAATGAGGTTCTGCACAGCGCTGGGTGGAGGTACTTGAGTCTTTCCAAGTTTTGGGCACCCAAATTCAAAGTACAAACATACCTTCGAGGTGCTACGCCCGCAAATCCTTCCAGCACTGCTTTCATGATCTTCCGGCCGTGACTCTGCATCAGCTGTTCCTTCTCTGCAGTAAGTGCATCGTGCAGTGCTGTTCTATGGATCAGGGTCGACTACCATTGGAGTGAGATGGGTCTTGATGGCGAGTTGCATGACTCACGTACCAAAAAATTGCATGCAGACACTAAGGAGTATCGCTCCTGGAGAGCAAGTCCACTAATTGCACAGTTCATCAGCGCGTCAAGCGCGCCAGGTGGCAGACTGTAGAACGATCGTGTGAAGTCCTGTGCAGCCTTCAAATAGGCAAAATGATGTCAGCCATGAATATGTACGGGAAAACGGAACTCACCCTGTCCATACATCCGAAAAACTCTTGAACAATGTCCGGGTTCTGGTCCAAAGAAGTAAGATGGTGGTCTATAACACATTATGGAGAATGTAAGCCCAACTCACATTCTCCATAGCCCCAGGCACCCCTAAAGCATTTAAAGAACACTGTAACAACACAGGCAGAGCACTCCCGACGATAGCTTCGGCCTCCGGTGTTGGCCCTACCTTAACACTAACACTGCTGATAGAAATCGGAGGCGGCGGGTTGAGCTGTGATATCAAGATGGCAGCAAGGGACAACCATATCGCAGTCAACTGGCGTTGGGATGCAAGGCACACGAGCTCGAGGAGAGGTCCGGCTGGAAGGGTAATCAACGTCGTGTCGTTTGGGAGAGAGGTGATGGATCTGAAGAGATCGCTCAATGCCTGCCATACAAGGTTCAAACGCGCCAAAGGGAAAGGAATGAAAAGGACGTACATTAGCAACCTCTGTATCCGTTGACCACAGATCCACCACACTGCGGAGGGCAGCGGAAATCGATTCGCGGAGCTTCAGTGTCCTGGGGTCTGCACGAGCAATGTCCATCTCATCCATTTTGGTCTGTATCTCTGTGTCTTGCTCTTCGGAGAAAATAAGAAGTCCATCTGTTGAGCGCGTCAAGCCCTTCGCAACTCCGGAAAGTGTCTCGAGCTGATGTACTGCACTCTTTCGAGCCTCCTCTGGGAGCTTATTTACGGGGAATTATCAGTGACTCGAAAGGAGTCACATGGAGGACTCTCATGCTCACTGTAGAAAAGGATTGGAAAGCCTCGCCGAGCTTCTGCAAAATTGGATTGACGATTGCCTGATCACAAAAAGGGATAAGCACAAATAATGAGACCAAGCAAGGGTAACATACCTCTACAGGCCCAATCTCCTCGATGGGTGGCAATGCCTGAATGACGCTGGCTATGGACTGCACAACCTTCCCTTTTTCTGAATCCTATCCATCAACACCGTCATCAGCTATTCAAGAGAGAGACAGAGAGACATATACGTACAGGTATGCTTCCCAGTGCCGCATGCAGCTCAGCAAATGCCCCGATCTGTGGAGCGAGAGTCTTCCTATTCGCATCGCATAGGTTTCTCAGAGCGATGGCAGCTTGAAGGCACAGCGAGGGATCCGGAAGAGCCGAGACCACAAATGTCAAGACCCTCATGAGAATCTCAGGAGTTTCAAAGGGCTGGCTGGCGAACCAGGTCGCGTAAACACCTGCACAAGAAAATAAAGTGAGGGGCCATAATTGTACAGAACGAAGTGGCAAAGTACCGATAAGACCGATAGTAGTGCGTCGTATTCGACTGTGGCCTGTTGAAGGCAACCGGCCAAGAATCTCGGGGCTGAACAACCGCGGAAGGTGGGGAGTGTTCTCAAGGTCCAAGGCCTCTTGAATGGATGCGATGCAGTGTAATGTTGCCTCAATTTCCTGTGTGGAGAACGTCCGGTTTCCCTCCAAAATTACTTTAAATATTGGACGCATACCTCCCACCCATCACTTTCTTGTCTTGAGGCTAAACGCTGAGCGATATCGTCAACAAAATATCCTAGCATCGAGTCTCGGAGGACATAGTAACTGTATACCGGACGTGTTGTGAGAATGGTGGATGAGCAGAGACAGGGAAAACTTGCGCGTTGATGAGGGTGTCGCCAACGTCTCTTCGGTAACTGTATAAACGAATGAGCGACTAAAGTTAATTAGATCAGCCGGGAAAATTGAACTTACACCTGAAATTTTTCGATCTGGTCTAAATTGAAGCATAAGTATGTATCAAAGATTAGAGGCGAAAAGTGAACCTTTCGACCACCCGCTGCCCTTCGCAGGAAAAGCCACCTTCCTCCGCAAGATTTGCACGAGCTCACTGTACACCGCCTTCGCCATCGCAACCTGAGCACTCTGTGGATCAGGTTGTACTGGCCTGCGCTCTTCATCCTCAGGAAAGTAGAAATCGGTGCTCCATAAAGCTTCCTGGAACAGGTACCAGAAACCGAGTGTCATTTCACTCTCCTCCTCGTCGACGCCATAGTATCCTGGGAGGCCTGTGTACGCCAGCAAAAGGCGTAAAAATGACTGGGCGAGATACCCCTTTGTCTGTGGTAGGTGTGAGGGTCCAGGGGATGGTAGTGGTACCAGGGGGACGACGGGAGCAGACGATGCGAGGTTCGCTGCGAGGTAGGAGGTGGAGTGGTCACCTAGCGCCACCAAGAGTTTGCAGAAGGAGTGAGAGACGTCGTCCACCTCCCCAGTGCCTAGGGTCAATTCCACAATCCGACCGCCAGTGGCATCAATCCAAAGCAGCAGTGGTTCGGTGAGAGTTCTGGTTCCTGCTCCATCTGAGAGAGCAGACTTCGACATAAGTTCCTGTAGGGTGTCCGACGATGCGATGAAAGTCTCCGGGGCTGTTCCAAATTGGTCGAGGAGTGAGATGAGTAAGGGAATTAACGGGGTAAGGTCACTGTGCTGAAATGAGTCTTGTTACTTGGCGGACGGTGCTAAAGCTCACCTTGATGGGATAAGCGCCATCCAGGCCTGGAGGCATTTGAGTGCAGAGGGGATCTGCTGAGAAGTTTCAAGCGAGGATGTGACGACTCGAATAATCATTGGAATGGCGTCCATCAACGACTGATGCACTTGATCCCTGCAGCGGGCTCAAACCAAGATACAACAATCAAACGACCAAATAACTTACTTACTCGGGCCAAGCAAGTCAGCATTACCAATTTCTTCCGCCACAATGGCCAGGAAATCATGGATGTGCTCGGATGGAGCCTGTTGGCTCGAAAACGACAGAACGCAGGATACTATCCAATCCGGCCACCGAGTTGGGTGTCCTGGGACGAGTTTCAGGGCCAGAGAAGTGAGCTAGGGCCGTATCCTTGCCATGAGAAGGTGGAGCGTCATTGGAAGTTTGTCACCTACAGCAACGAAAAGCTTGCGAAGGATGAATTTACTGCGTCCGACGGTTATTGAGTGCGTAGTTAGTTGCACTATCAGGTCTCGGAGTTGTGGTGCTTGCTCTTGAGGAAAGAATGCCCTGAGAATGTGAAGTACGTCAGTTTTGTTCGTGGCAGGGCACACATGGAGCGAGAAAGGACGTTCACGCGTTGAACGAAACTGCGTTTCTTTACATAGGCTGTATGATAAGCCGTGATCGCGTTCAGAGACGCTAGGGACCGTTCAGGTCGAAGGCGAGACTAAACGATGGGCCGATGCCACAGTGCAGCGGAGAAGGATCTCGCCCGTCCCTGGGTGTAACCGCGATGGATACCTGATATCCCCTACGGCGGATTAATCGTGCATCGCCTGGGGCTCCTGAAGTCGATCGCTGGACTTGGGGCTTGCCCGCACCACAGCTAATCAATCGCTTCGACGACTCATGAAGCGCGCCCGAATGAGACATCGCGCGACAGAGCCCCTTCTTAACTTCTCCCGAGATAAGAATGATGCTCACCAGTCCCTCGCAATCTTCACCTGCGCTGTATGTGCTCCAAAGAACTGTACGTTCTGATCCTGATGGTCCAACAATGGGATGACAAGTCCCCAAGCCTCTGGCCGTTTCTGAAGCTCAAAGAGCTCGTGCTGGAGTCGTTTCATGTCATCTGGAGTCGTCGATGGCGTCGGAGGCGCGTACGCTTGTTGGATTAACTAGAAGAGGGCGATGAGGGCTCTTCCGGTGTAGGTGCTATGATTGACTGACTTGTGCAGCTCTTTCGACGTCAAACTGCGAGAGACTGGGTAGAAAACTTGTGTCGACCGTCATCCACGAAAATTATTAGGGTGCTTTGAAGTAAGATTGAGCTATGATACAGAAGGATACAGTGGATGATGGAGGTTATAAACAAAGAAATTTCGCGTCACGATCGTCGCTCAGCGCTTATCCATTTCAGGATCGAACCACCATGTTCCTCCATGTTCTCTGACTGTCAGAATACACCTGGCCTTCACAGCCCTTTACTTCTCATGCGCCTCAAGGAGCCCGTCAGCACTTCGGCATATTAGAGCTATTTGTGACATATAGTTGTCCATGGCGCGAGGGGAAGAACAGTACGGTACGTTGCGCTTTCTCGTCATAATGTTATAGTATTACTCATTCGAACTTAATAGAGAGGCGTTCTGATTTCCTTCGGTGTTTTGCTGTAGACATGCTTTGTATACAGCATCGCAGCCAATCGGACGCCAATCATGTTCAGCATATTTTGAAGTGCTATATATGACGTTGGGGCCTTGAAGGACTATGTTCGAACTCTTGGCTCGCGTAGCTCGCCTGGCGCATCGCTGAGCAAGCCACCTTTCTGATTGCAGGGCAGAATTGGATGTCGCCGTAATGTTTGAAATGAGCACTGGCGAGAGTAAAGAATGTGCGTCTGAACAACATTTCGGTAAGGTGGGCCCAGGGTATATGAAAGACATTTCCGAAGGCTCCAGGTACATGAACATCGGGGTGGACTCGAATGTAGCCATCGAGAGGTTGGTTGCTTTCCCCAGTACCACAGACTTTGTGAAGCTTGGAACACGACCACCAGAATACCGAGACCCAGAATGCATTGTTATGGACTCTAGGGCATCAAAAGAAGATGGTGCGGCTTCGAGGAATCGAGTCAAAGGTGAGTCTGAACACTGGAGGTGAATGTGGACGAGTTGCTTAGAAAATGGAAAAATCAGATCCCATCATCCATGGCTACGGGTATCCAAACGAAACGTGTGCCGCGCGAAAAGACTTGCTGTCCAAGTGCTGTGACGCGGTCGCGCTCTGTTCGACAATCCTTCTTAAGTACCATCAGCTTCGAGATGGACAGAAACGGATTCTCACAACTGTGGCGTCCCCAGTGCCACCCGCCGCCATAAAGAGCATACGAGCTCCGGTGATGAGACCAGATTTGAGACCTTGTGAACTCGCGGAGGCAAGCGCCGCGCCTCTCCAGAGGTGCAGTAAGAGAATATCCCGGACAATATCTTTGGGCGAAGATTTTTGTACGGGGAAATGGCCGAGTCGATCCTGGAAATAGGGAGATGTACGAGATGTGCTGGTCTCACAGTCCATTGAGGATCGCTTGGGTGCGAGGGATCTCAAGTTCAAGCAGGCCCACAATCCGCGTAGCGTCATCGCGCAAATCGCGAAATTCAAACGCGTACGATGGACTTGAAAGCGCGTACGTTGGCTTCGGGGAGTCTCCTTCTAGAGAATGTTCTGGGAGTATTGATCGCGTGAGTGAAACTAAACCAGAAAATGACATGGTCGTGACAGTGAAGGTCGTTTGGATCAAAAGACTTGGGCAGAGAATGCTACTATCACTGGTGGGGAGTTTACAAGGGGTATCGGCTTTACAAATCCGATTTTTCGACTTCATTTCGTCTCCCATACCTTCCACACACAATCGATTGCCTTGGGAATGTATTTTCTGTAAGATATACATATATTCTATGGGCTTGAACAGTCAGATAAGTAAACGATTGCCTGTGGATGAGTTTACGAGCTCGAAGATTTGTGTACACTAGTGTTTACAAGCATCAAAAATTCAGATCTGGTGCAAAAGGTCTAAGTTCGAGACCCAGGATGCACTCCAACCAAAAGGGGAGACTTAAGGATGGTCATGAACCATGCCGATTGTGTGTATGCTGCCTGGATGTTGCTTGCTGCACCAGATGAAGGTCGACTTTACAGATTTTTGTGACATTCGGCATGCAACTCCGCCCAAAACTGGCGCGTTGGACTGTGACATTGATGTGACCGATCTTGTAAAGTCTCTACCCAGTGTATACAGATTTCGACATTTTGTGTAATCCATACATTTCTCTTCTAACTGGCCTCCGTTCCTCGAGATTTTTTAATATTCATATTCAACAGAGTTGTACGAGTATTTGGTACCCCAGAAGTATGCCAAGAAATGTCGGTGTTCCCTCGCTGTCGAAGGGTTTTGTCGGAGCTTGTAAACTCCCCACCAGTGATAGTATGCAGGATGTGTTCGCAGATCTACCTTTGAAATTGTGGGATACGCGGTTCCATACAAACAGGTTGTCGATAGAGAAGTAAATTTGGACATCAAAAGTAGCAAAATCCCCTCTCTCCCTCGAAAATCCTTGCACAATCAAAAGAAAAAGACGCCATCAGAAAGTCCTAGCCCGTCCCTTTGTGTAACAAGGTAATCGGTGCCGAACGGGCGATGTCAACACACGACCCAGCCCGAAGGGGGTTGTGCTCATCTCTCTGCACCTGCAGTTATCGTCATTGGCGATTTTGATTGTGGAAGAATCGAAGAAAACAAAAAGTAGATTTTGAGGTTTATATAGGACGGAGAAGGCCGCACGGTCATGTGACGAATGCACGGACCAGCAATATATAGAATCCGGCTTGAACTTCAACGTTAACTCGAACTTGCTTGGGGCTTAGATTCTACCTCGTACTTCGTCTGATTGAAAGGGCAAATGATTAAAACTTTCTAGATCCATGCTTATTTTTTCGAGTGATGAATCCCCGCTACATACAACTCGGACTGGCGGCCTCGATATCCGCTGCGGACCGTTTTCGCCATGGAAGGAGGATCACTTGGACGAATCTATTTCAGATGCTGCACCAGCCTGCAGACTGTACTTTTGGATTTGAATCTTCTACTTCTGGTCATCTGGCGGCGACCAAAGTGATGCACATGCTCATATAACATGAAGGAGGATTAGTGACGCCCGCATCATCGCATTGACCAGTCATTCGTCATCTCGATGAATTTTATCGTTTGGATCCTCATGGGTGTCTTCCAGTACGGCTTCTCTATCCGCGCCACCTCGGACTTCCCGATTCTCGCCAACATATCGTCGCCGCTGATGTTCGTTATTCAATCGGCATGTGGGGTGCTGAACACTTCGCACGCGATCGAGATCAACACCGGAATTGACCTGAGTGCGACAAGGTTTGTCCCCTCTTGCTTTGGGAAGCTTCAAAGGCTAGGAATTTCTACATGCTCATGATATTTCAGGACCATCGTTGCATTTGGGGATTCTTGGACTTCGAATGGAGGTTAGCTTAAGGTCCTACGAAGAGGTAAACTTACCTTCCGGGCTCTTCCAGCAAATGGCACTGTTCCTGTGCCGCCGATTCTGTGGCCTCCATCTCCTTCTGCAGGTTCTCGCGTTACTCGAACAGACGGGCCTCCAACGGTTTTCTTTGGGTCGAAGATTTAGCCAACACGCTCAGTGCGAAACTTCTTAATGTTTGATTTGATATCCCACTGAGAAACCGCCCGCCTATCGACTCTCCCAGTATGCGTGGGGTGGTGCGATCATCGACACTTTCGCGTGGAACACCACGACACCCCTCAATGAAACGGTACGGGAAATAACTCACATATTTGACTTGTGCTTGCTGATATCGCTCGACGTCCGAAGGCTTCACAGCATACCGATTTTGTCGCCGAGACAAGGCTCTTCTTACGTACTTCAAGGAAAGTATCCCAGCCAAACGCTCTACACCGTAGCGTTTGGCATCGAGTAAGTGGTTTCAAATTCTTTTGAATAATTAAGGATATGCACACCGAGCATTTCATAGTGATGATGGGCAGTTCTCATCCGGTATGAAATATCTACTTTGGTTCGAACCCTCATTAAATCCGGCTCCTAGCTGGCGGCGACTGGAACTTGGCATACACCACTTATGTATACATACGTCCTAGGTCTATTACGGGAGCCCACTCATATTTTAACAATCCTGCTGGGTGGCCAAACTCAGTGAACTTCAAGCAAATGGGACACATAATATCATTGATACACGGTGTTCGCGATTCTCCCAGAGCCGCCTTACCTATCCTCACATTTTCAGAACCAAATGTACAAATCGCACACCAACACGGATATTCTGCAAGACCGAGTCTTCGCATATCTCCAAGAGTCACATGAAACTAATGGGACCGAGTTTGCATATGTGAACCTTGAGCGGTAATCGTCACGATTGCGCCTTATTTTTTAATGCTTGCAATTTACCCTTCCCTTACAGCCTTTTCTCTGCAATAGCCGCCACTCCTGCACCCTTCGGTTACTTTGGCAACGCGATATGTCTTGTTAGCGCTACAAGTACTATTGGAGGATGTGCGGATGCCAATCACAGCGTCTTCTAGATCCGTAAGCTGTGCTATCACAGTGTCCTAAGTTAAACTTTACCAAATGCTGCTAACTTAGCTGGACATCCATCATTGACGACACATCGCTTGATCAGCGAGTACACGGTAATGGTGTTGCGCAATTGCCTGGTGTAGGATCCGGATCATGATGGTGCTGCATTGGTACATGCCGGGCTAATGTATCGTTCCACTTTAAATTTTCACCTTTTATCCTCATGTTGTGATTGTTACCCATGGTGGACATAGACTAGATCAACATCAAGAGAGCGCTTCGAATTACCTCTGAATATTAGAATAGGCGCCTGGTCGCGTTGTCAAGTTGAAGGCGTCGTGATTTGTGTGTGACACATGACCATGTGATGTGACCTTCATGCCACGCATCACAGAACTCGCACGCGCGCCACGAAATGAATTGGTTGCGATTCTGAACTTGACAATTGACACTCGATTCAATCCTCCCTAGAACTACTAAGCGGCAGCCTGGAAAATTTTCAGAATGGACTATAATGATGAAATCGATGATGATATTGCGAGGTTTGTCTATTACTACCCTTAAGACCATCTGGTTGCTGAACTGCCGACAGGGCCATCGCTCTCAGTCTCCAATATGCTACAAGGAAACGCGAGGTGATAGAACTGGATAGTGATTCCGAAGACGACGAGGATGAGGACGCAAGATTTGAAACAGAGCTACAGCGAGCTCTAGATGCATCGAAGGCCGAAGCATCACGACAACCGAGTCAAACTGCACCAGCACGAACGGTCAAGCCTATCACCGAGGAGCCACAAACCCAGCCTCAAACCAGTACCGCAGGAGCGTCGTCATTTCTATCGGAACGAGCTCAACTAGAGAAGGAGCGACGAGAACGTCAAAAGCGCCTCCGGCCTGAGGTTGAACGAGATGAGTCGAATGCCGATTATGATGAAGACGAAGAGCCAGGGGTTAGCGAACCACCTGCCAAGAGGCAACAAATTTCGTCCTCATCTGGCGTACGTGCTAATAACGGCCGGAACCATCCTGTTCCCTCTTCTTCGTACAGCGCGAGACCACATGTACCTCCCCAGAACATTTCCACTGTCGACCAAGTCTTCTGGAATGGGGAGCTTCGACAGACTGCAAACATGCACGCAGAACCCAGGAAGGATGGTAGACCTACCTTTAGACTTACAGAAGTACTCGGAAAGGTATATCTACATCGATCTTCATACTGCCTGTGTTTTTTAATTATCCTTTGTCAGAAATCAGACTTGGAATTTGCGATCATGTCATCCTACTCTTTAGACTTCTCTTGGATCTATGAGTTCTTCGACCGGTCAGTTCCTGTCATCATGGTTGCGCAACCAGATCCGACTGGCCAAGCGAGCTTCAAGAATGTGCTCCCTAATTGGGTAAAGACGACGCCATTTCTTCGAGGAGGACGTGGGTGCATGCACATGAAAGTACGTCATACGAAAACCCAAGCACTGTACTTGTACTGACGAGTTTTCAAAGTTCATGCTCGTAAGATCGTCATCACACTGTATTCATCTCTTTGCTTATTGTATACGGTATGTAGTTGTTTTACAAAACAGGACGCCTACGTGTGGTCATATCGACTGCTAACCTCATTGCCTATGACTATCGCGATATGGAGAACGTGAGGCGCGCCAGCATCGACTATGAATCTGTCTCACTGACTTCCATTGTAGACGGTGTGGCTCCAAGACTTGCCGTTGCGATCGAAGCCCATACCACACGACCCAAAGGCATCAGAGGATTTCCCAAGCATCCTTCAAGCGATGCTCTACGCTATCAATGTTGGTCCAGCGCTGACGACGATGTTTAATGATAATGTGGGTTATGTCCTTTGTGCGTAATCCCCTTGACCCATCTTGGGTTTTCAGCACCCCAATCTTCCCCTGAAAAGGATCGAGGAGCTCAGGATGCTCTGGGACTGGTCAAACGTGAAAGTTCACCTTATGCCGTCAATCGCGGGACGACACGAGGGATGGCCAAGTGTAGTTAAGTGAGTGCTTACTCAAAAATACGCCCCGCTTGCTAACATCTGCATAGGACGGGACATCCGAGGCTTATGAAGATAGTTAGGAACATGGGAATGCGGGCGTCCAGGGGTGACCGTGCAAAGGAGTTGGTCCTGGAATGTCAGGTACGTCGCATCTCCTCCAGAAAAGGTTGGACATGGCCCTCAAACAAAAGGTAGGGATCCAGTCTGGGGATATACACAACACAATGGCTCAATGAGTTCCACTGGTCTGCACGAGGAGAGTCAGCAGAGGACTGGCTTGACGACCCAAGAAAGAAGCGGGAGAGGCTTCCATATCCTTCTGTGAAGATCGTATATCCGACGAAACTAACGGTCCAACAAACCAAACTCGGTGAACAGGTTGAGTTCCGTTCTCGTCTCGTATTTTTGAAATGTATTGCTGAAGAGAGAACGCCTTGCAGGGAGGGGGCACTATCTTTTGCAGGCGAAAGCAATGGGCCTCCAAAAACTTTCCAAGGGATCATTTCTATGATTCCAAGAGCAAAGCGGGGCCTGTTCTGATGCACTCCAAGGTACCCGTTATCCTTCAGTGCTGCTTAAAATATCGCCTTGACAGATGTTATGGTCGCAGATGATCATTGCGACATATCGAGAAGCAGCTGTCTCTGCCTTTAGAAAGAGAAAACAAGCAAAGGGCTCGGACATTGAAGACGATTCTGATGACGATATACAAGTCATCGAGCCGGCATATGGCTGGGCATACGTCGGATCGCATAATTTTACGCCGTCAGCATGGGGTACATTGTCAGGCACCGGGTTCAATCCTATTTTAAATGTGAGCACCAACGCTGATGGAGTGCGTTGTCATTTCACAGTTACTGATATATTTATTTGATAGATCTCAAACTATGAGGTTGGCATCGTGTTTCCTCTTAAGGACAAGGAGGAGGCAGATCGCATTGCGTGTTTCGAAAGGCCCCGAGGAACTATGCTGGGAAAGACGAGCCTTGGGTGAGACGAATGTACGATTGTCGATTTTTCATTCTGAGCATTAACTGGTTTCATAGATCCAAGAAGAATCGATCTATCATCAGAATGAAGAGGCCCCTTGAAGAATTATATTTTTCGGTGATGCGACTCCGTTTAGAAGTTTTATTGGAATTCCGTTGGAGTGATGACTTCCCACTCTGGCCGTGCTATGCGCCACGTGAGGACTCGGGAGGAGACCCACATGAGGAGAAAATTAGACTGATACGTCCTGTCTTGCGTCAAGAAAATAGCAGCAACCTGCTCCAATGCATTGTTTTCTCAGGCTGTCCCAGATTTTTATGCGAGCTATGGCAAGTGTTGTGGAGAGCCCTACAAGTGCAAAGTTGCTTTGACTTCAACATGCCATCGGAGCTGCGCTGATCGGGTTCCGTGATCCATTTCATGAGTGATAGATGTCCGTCCGGCGTCCCATCCATCTATCACTACGCGCCCACTAGGGTTGATCACATGTGTGTAAGTTGTCCACATCATATTGACATCATAATGTACAATGCACATCTGGGTTGCGTGTATCGATGTATTGCATGGAGCTTTGCATTGAGCCGCCGAACATCTCAGTCAAGGCAGATCGAACAATGACATCCCTCGAAGGGCATCGTGAAAGCTAGTATTACGTCTTGATTAAGTGGTTCTACTGATTAGAGCGGTCTATGTTCTAAAAATATGTTGAAAATATAAGCGACAAAGTTTACACTACCCTGATACAGTGATTATACGGGGTGGTTACAGTGAGCGGTTGTGGAAATACATCAAGGAACGATACAGGCGGTGGATGCCGTGCCGGTCAGAATTAAGTAACACATCCAAAAGGATTAATATGAAAGATAAAATACTTTGAACTCTCCCATGCAGAAGATTAGCGTATGCGCTCGTAAATTTGGTCGAGTTGAGTTTTGAATGCGTCTTCGACGGCCTTGCGTCGGATGTTGCCTTTGGTAGCGGTCCTAGGTAACGAGTGTTTTGGGACAACGATGATCATATCTGCGAGGGTGATGCGTTCATGGAGATAACGTCTCGAGTGGAAGTGCCTCGTTTTTCGAACGATCTCCTTCTTGAGCTTCTCGTGATCCATGTCCACGGCAGGTTCGACGAACATGACTGGGGATGGTCGACCGGAACCGACGACGACACACACATCAATGAGGTTCCCACACATCACAAAGGCGTTGTCCTCAATCGCTCTAGATTAATAAGGGTTAGTTCTCGGCTAAGCTGCGAGTTGACAAAGAAAAGTGACATACTTGGTATCGCACCGCAGGCTATTTTCAGACTTTATCCAATCATCGTCTCGCCCACGGAAGGTATACAATCCTGGCGCAGCCTCTTGAAACAGATCTCCAGTGTGGAAATCACCGTCACTATGCCGCAAGGAGACGTGAGGACAATCAGGGGACTCCTTGGGTATGACGAGCTCCATCAGCCGCGCAGTCGACTGATATCCAGATGTTGATGCAGCTGGCGCAATGGAAACGAATCGGTATGGAAATCCACGCAATGGCTGTAAGAGACCGGGATTGCGTCCCGATTCGGATGCGCCAACCGAAAGAAGCATGCCTCCGCATTCTGTACTGCCAAATAGGTTCTGCATGATGCGTTTAGGAGAATTCAAAGAGAAGCGACTTCGCCAGAACTCACTCTCAATTTGAGACCGTTCCGGTAGGCCCATTCTTCCTCTTCACGAGCTAGGGGTAGCCCACTGTACAGGATCTCATCGAGGCCCTGAAGGAGAGACAGAAGTTTGGCGTCGGTCCGAGAGGCCCGAAGGTGATTTGCAAGGAACGTCGCGAATTGGTTAAGTCTATTGAGCCCGCAGCGGTGAATCATGTCAACGAGTTCCCCCGGCGAAAATGAAATCGCCGTAGGTTGGATGACACAGGATCCATGTTGGAGGGTTCCGATGAGCACTATGCAGGAACACACTTCATTTAGCCGCATGTGAGAAGAAACAGACACGGAAGGAAGCTTACTGAAGGTTTGAGCAATGTGACACATGCTTCCCCTGTGAAGATGATGGATATGATTAGATCTTTGCTCGGTCGACAGCGACAGGGGTTGACCAACATCCAGACGGTAACATCTTGGCGTCCAGGCGTTTGAGGACGGCATATCTGACGCGATTTCTGGACCACCGTGTCCAACCATGCAAAACTGCATGGTACAAGCTTTGGACTCCCGGACGTCGAACCGCTCGTATGGAAAATGAAAGCGATGTCTTCAGCCGCTGGGTTCAAATTGTCGGGCAAAGTCTCTTCTGCAGCGTCGATATCGTCGTGGACTGAGTGAGTGGTGACTGGGCAGTTGCCAAGGATGTGCTCAAAGGCTGACTCGTAAACGAGTGCCTTTGCGCCAGCCTTCTCGAGCAGCTCGTAGATGACTTCGGGATTAGGAAGCCGCAAGCTGAAGAGCTGGGGGATGTATCCGGCTCTCGAGATGCCATAGATGTGGAGAACATCCGTGTAGGTAAAGCCTCCAATCCTGTAGTTACATTAGTAGAGTTTCATAGGTTTCGGTGGTGGCTGGGGCTCAACGTACCACATTCCAATCACAGACCTCGGGGGGATCCCGTCACCGATGAAGATACGCCTCCAGTGTCGGGCATAAAGCTCGACATCTTCCCGGAAGGTCTGATAGGATATAGATCTCCAACTCTCCACGCGCCCAGAGGATTGCTCAAGCAGAGGAACCTTAAAGACTGGCGTAAACGAATGGCAAGTCGCGCTTGACTCTAGGGCGGTGAGATGGGATCCAAGCATAGCAGAAGAGAACGAAAAGCGAAAAGAGTTGGGTATTCCAAATGCATGAGTGTTCTTTTATAGCCATTTGCTCAAGGAGTTGAAACACTCGAGCGCTCCGGTGGTTTGATACATTGCTACTTGGATCCTTTCCATCTAAGGATATTCGAGGTGATAGGTGATAGGTGTACATCGCCCTGGAGTCCCTCGTACTGCCGATATCGAAAGGCCGATGGGTACCGCCACCACATCCATGAGCTATTGACAGATAGTCGCCCATCACTTCCGACTGACCCGGCATTCCTCGACGATCGCGGCGGGTTGGTGAAACGACTTCTGATGGTTTGATAAAAGGACACCGGAGGCAGTTGCCAAGTGAAGACCTAAACTTCTGGTTGGGTGGAGTCCGAATTAGAAGCATAAAAAATCTCACCTGCTTTACGGTCCTTTTTGCCGTACGTCGTTCTCACTTCTGCAGTGGAAGTAAGGTGGAATGTCAAAGCCTCATGCTAGGTACGTCTTAGCTGGTCCGTTGTCATCGTGGTGGCTAAATAGAAACTAAGCTTACCATTGAAGGGACAATTGACTACTTTGAAGGATTGCATTCAAGTTCAACCGAAGTTCAAAAAACTTGTTCAGCGTTCGGAGTGCGACTGAGTGCGATCGGCCGAAGGTGATGGCAATCAAGCGCACACATCACTGCAGACTCGGGCGTGGGGGTCTGGGGGGATCGTCCAATATTCAACCCCACCTTCATCAGGCACTACCTTTGAAACTAGTCAGAACTAGTACTAGTCGCTGCACCGCACACGGTTTTGATTTCATGTCAATCATCTATCATGCCATGACGAGACATTTCTTGAAGCTAAAAAGAAGTGTTGATAACCAGGCCTTGCGTGAGTTGCCGAAGGTGGCTGACCTTCTCAAACTTGTCGCGTGTACAGGCGGAAACATGATCGAAAAGTCCATGGCTAGCACCTATTGTTAGGACCAAGAATTGGGCCCCCACCGGACTAGTACCCTCTTTTTCATTCCACCTAATATTCTTTTCTCGCAGGTCGAGTCTTTTCTATTGCTCTGGCAGCTGTTCATCCTTCAATTTTTTGCAATGGGCGCCAGCTCCAAATATACCGGGTGGTCGCCGGAAATGGACGAGAAAAATGCTCCCACCTTTGTCTTTGGTCTTGGTCCTGGAGGAGACTTGGCTGTCGTTTCAGAAGCCGAAGCATCACCACAGCCCTCGGTACCAGTAATACCGCAGCATGCTGCTCCGCAATTTGTGCAGTCAATGCCAGTATCGAGCGAGATTCCGTCGCCGTCGCCTTTAACAAGTCAGCCCCTCCCCACCACTACTCCCAGTCTCTCCAGGGAAACTAGAGTGGCGACTTCTATTGTCGATGTAACCTCTTCAGCACCTGTTGTATCATCTTCTTTGATTGCTAGCACGCGTTCTGGAAAAGGGTCTTCTGTGCTTGCTACTACATCCATTTCCACCTCGCTTTTTACCTCTGCGTCTACGACTGTCTATGTCTCCACAACAACGGCTTCCGCCTCGATTTCTACGTCCACTTCTGCGTCCTTAACTCCGTCATCGACGCTAGTTTCAACATCTTCTTCTTATCTATCTTCTTCGTCTTTGTTGTCATCCTCTTCGTACCTGCCATCTTCTTCGTCATCACTCTCCTCTGTCGTTTCGTCGTCTTCCTCGCCGTCGTCGCTGACATCTATATCATCGACGACCTCCTCCTCTCCCTCCCCTCGTCTACGGATACAACTTCATCTGAAATCGTTCCAGCCTCTGCCACTCCGACATCAGAATCTTCACAAACACCGTCCCCCACCTCAGCGGCTATCTCGTCCTCCGACGCGCGCCACCACCCTCCATTCTATGTGGGAATCATCCTCGGAACAATCCTCGTAATAGCATGTTTAGCGGCATTTATCGCATGGGTAGTCCGCCTGCGAATGCATGCGCGGCGTCACCGATCCGCCTCCGCACCTGACGTTCCTTGGGCGAATGCATCCCATGAAAGTGTCTTGGAGGAAGGCCGAGACGCAACGTTTATTGGACATCCCGTTAGCGGGCGAGGCTCGCCAGATATCAGCAGCCAGGACATCGTGCCAGGATGGGAGCCTCGAGGCGACCGTGATGTCGGGGAACCCAAGCGATCCAAGAGCTATCTGAACCCTTCGATCCGCTCTGAGTCGGCTTCTGATCCTTTCGCAGAACGTCCGCAGTATCCTGTCCTGGCAGAGAGTGTCGCATATCCTCTACCCTTGTACCATAATTCTTATCCAGCGGGGGAGTCCTCTCAACTGCCGGCGAGCAACTCAGATGGAAGCCTGGACGGCTACAGAAGTGCATCAACCCTTGGGCCTTTGCAGATAGCGAATATGGCACCCGGCGATGCCTCCGTCGCCTCGAGTCGTGCACCTACTGCGCTTGGTATGAATGACCCTGCTGGCGACTATGGAACGCCACGAGAGAATCAGACTGGGTTTCGACCTAGGTTCCTTGGGTTAGAGGGTGGCGGTCTTCGTGTTCCTTGGTCACCCCCGCCTGCCCCACGGCGTACAAGCTTCGCTGCCAGACGACGCGGTGGCTCGGGAACATGGGAACATCTACCGCCGTTACCTATGCCTGGGGAAACTCTCGGCGCTGAGCCTGTCGCAGATAATGGCAAAGGAGATGGCTGGACCTCCTCCTTGAAGTCTAGTCTTGCGAGTGCGTTTAATGCTGTCGCTGCCAGCTTGCCTTCAGCTCCTATGATGCCTGAAAAGGACGACTCCAATGATAACCTAACGCCAACACCGTCGAGACTAGCAACGAACCACACTTCGACTCGTGAGAGAGGTCGTCCCAATATATCGAACAGAGACTTCTTCGAGCAGCCGATATCCAGGAACGAAAGCATCGTATCGAGATCATGGTCCTTGGAGGACAGAGGTGATGGCACGGGGACCGTGCGCTTTCACGGGCAAGGTCTTGATGACTACGGTGGGAACTATGGACACTCTCCCCAACTCCTAGGATCCTCTCTAACGCTATCAAGCGGGGTACATTCCACCCCCGGCACATCCATAACCCGAATGTCGACGCGCGAGTCTCAGACGCCGCTCATCGCCTCCGGGAAACCCAAGTCTGCATACCTCCGGCCCAATACCTACGCCCGGCCCGGGATGCCGCATGACGGACAGAACATGAGGCTGGAGACGGGTTCAGGAGCGGCAGTCTCTCGGAACAGCAGCGTCTACTCGATGGCTTCTGCTACGTCTTCTGTCGGAAGAGCTGCGGAAGTTCTACCGCCGCGCATCCCTGTGCTCCAGCGCCAAAGCACCATGAAGATCAGCACGCTGCGACCTGATGAGAAGAAGGATGGCATGGCGCACGAGCGGCCGGTCAGCGTCAGTCGTTTATCGTCTTCTGGGTGCTCGTTTACATCGTATTACTATGGATCGGAGGGTGCGGAGGCGAGTGGTGGGGATATGACTGAGGGAGAAGAAGCAGTGCATCAGGCGATAACTGATAGGAGAAAGAGACTGAGGAGGGTAGCTTGAGATGTTTATGGCCCTCGTTGTTTTAGTTAATTTTATGATTATGGATACTTCATCTTTGTGAACTTTGAAAGCGAAATGGCCACCCCAGCTGCGCTCAGCCTATGCCCAGGCCCTACAACTAAATTTATCCCTCGAAGGATCGGCAAAACCAGTGATCGTTGAAAAATGTCATGCGAAAACAAGCTGAGAATAGAGAGATAATTTTGGACTCTGCAATCTTCTTCTTGATGGGTAAAAAGCCAGGCCTCCTCTCCAAGGAGCAAGCAACGGATTGCCACCCACGGTGCTCCTAAACTTCACAAAATCCAATGGCGGCTGGACTGAGAGGGCCCACATCCTCGGATGAAGGTAGCTGCTGGATTGAAATGTCGCAGCAGCGACGGAGCAGATAGATGCAGTAAGAAGGGCGGGTTGTGCGAGACAGACCGATTGTCATTGTTACGGTGGACATGCGGGAGAATGGAACAGTGATAGTGTGTCGCCAGCGATGGCTTGCGTAACATCAGACCAGCGGACAGTACGGGCAATTTGTGGTCTTTATGCAAGGGACTAGGAGTGTTCTGAGGACATTGCAATTGCAAATAGGTATACCAGAAGGCAAGAAGGCCATTCAACTGAATAGAAGAGTGCGTTGGCAAATTCCCAAGTTCATTTCAGAATCCGGATATGAAAACACTCACCGTGACCTTCCCATGTTACTCACAAGTTCTCCGATTCGGACCACGCTCGACCTCACCTTTCCATCGGAGTGTATGATGCATACATAACCATACTCGGACCTAGGAAGTCACAGCACTGTTGCAGCCAATGTCAGAGGCTTCCTCAGGGAAGACTCGAACTTGGTACGGTATGCGTCCGTCGATCGAACAGCAGTGAGTTGAATGAACGACAGGCCAGTTAAAATAAGGGATGTATGAACACAATTTTGGGCACTACCAGTGAAGCTTGGAGACCCGGGATAGATAGTGATGCGGCCATCTTCACCAGCTCTGTCTCCCGCGCGAGGCTCGCCTTGCCACTGCCAGAGTGCACGGCGTATTTTCCAGCTCAGCTCATGAGGGGCGTGAATATCGTCAATAAAACCTTAATCCAAGGAATTGGGGAAGTTTTAATATCGGAGGATGGCAGTTATCTCTCTCTTTGTTCTCGTCGCTTGGGCACATGAACAATTATTAGAACCGATGAGACAGACAGGTCGAACAAGAGCACAGAGCTGTCCTTGAGAACTAAGAGAAGATGAGACAGTCCTTAAGCGCAGCGTGAGTAGCGCTGTCGTTATGAACACCGCGCAGAGTAGGCAGCAGAAGAAACCGGAGAAAAGTAGGTTGCCGAGCTAAATACCACGGCCTGGGGCTTCAAGAAACGACCGACTTCCATCCGGTGAATAGTAGGGTCCGTTGTAAGATGAGAACCAGAGGATTAGAGATGGATGTTTTAGGAGAAATGGGTTCTGGTCCTCACACTGTGACATAAGTTCGGACCTATGTGGCGTGGGAAGGTTTTGATGGGAAGATGGCAAATGCCGGGCCAATGAAAACGCCAGGTCTGGTTCTGCCGCGACTTTCAGCGCCGCAAATTGCGCAAAAACCAGGCTCCTAGAACCACCCTCTCGTATCGCTCGGAGGGGTTCTCGAGACGCAGTGTTTTATCTGAGAAATTTTATCTTATCTTCATCTGTATTATTAAGCAACGACCAAACAAACAAACCTAAGAACCCGACCTCGCGATAGAGAGGCTGGCAAATGACAGAATCGGTGATCTCGGCGTTCCCTCGTAAACCCAACCTAGGGTTCAGTAAAATCATTTTCCCGCAAGCATCCGTAAGCATTGATTTCGAATATTTTCATTTTTTTGTTTCACGGCTAGGCTAGATGGACTTGGTGAACTTCAAAATGCCCACAACAACTGGTCTTAGCATTATCATTGGTTCAGAGTGAATGTAGTAAGGTGGACAATGAAAGTGACACCGAATTTCTTCCATATTCCGGCGAAGGCACGACACTGATCTCGCGGAGATAAGTAGTGCATTAGCTCACGTTCGCGAGGTAGGTAGAGTCTCGAGGGTGCGTGATGGGTGATCCAGGTGCGAGGTCCGCGTTCACGCGTGCAGTCCGGGTCGTTGCAGGTGCGCGGTGTTTCGTGTTTGCAACTTATCATCCCGGTCCAACAGATATGCTTTCGCTAATGATGGAAAATACTTTGGCCACTGGCCGGGCGAAGCACGAGAAGCGAGGGATGAATTCCTGTCGATATCGCGTGAAGATGACAATCTGAATATCAAATAGGAACATACCATTTCTTCCATAAAACTACCGTGTACCTAAGAACGGCGCTGCCCCAACACGATGTTGCCCTCAACGGCCTCAATTAACCACGCATCCATCTGGCAACATGGGCTCGGCGGCGGAGCGAGTCGATGCGTGAGAAGTTCTTGCTGTTATGTATCTCATCACTGAAGGTTCCCATGACTCATGATCAGAGCTGAACTCGAAAAACTGAGCCTAAAGAGGGTGCTGAATGAACGTGAAGTTGTGACTGCAAGATGGGAGGGAGATAAGATCATTGCGGGGCGAATGGCGAAACCAAAAAAATGAAAATATTCGAAATCAATGCTTACGGATGCTTGCGGGAAAATGATTTTACTGAACCCTAGGTTGGGTTTACGAGGGAACGCCGAGATCACCGATTCTGTCATTTGCCAGCCTCTCTATCGCGAGGTCGGGTTCTTAGGTTTGTTTGTTTGGTCGTTGCTTAATAATACAGATGAAGATAAGATAAAATTTCTCAGATAAAACACTGCGTCTCGAGAACCCCTCCGAGCGATACGAGAGGGTGGTTCTAGGAGCCTGCGCAAAAACGAAATTTGCAGAGGAGAAAAGCGACGCACGGACATGGAGATTTCCGCCAAGGCCAAGCAGAAACAAGGTGCCACATCAGAGTTCCAGGGTTACCGAACTTTTCCGCCCTCTCTCTTGCTCAGAAAACCCCTTTTTTGCTGCAACTCTTGACGATGGACATTGATATGGATTCCGTGGATAGCGCCTCTTCGCCAGGCCATCACCAGGAGGAGCTGCCACCTCACAGCCCGAGCACATCGTCTTCGGTTCGCCATTCTTCGGTCGGGGTGGGCAATAGGAGCGTCGACAACGGGAGTGTCGATAAGACTATCGATACTCCAGTCACAATCGCTATTCCTGAGGCCACCGTCGCCGGCGACAACAACAACAACAACCAAACAACTTCGAAACCGGCGTCTTCTTCGTCAAAACCCCGCTCATCGAAGCCACACAAGGCCCGCTCGCCGTCACCGTCACCGCCGCCCCCGCCGCCGCCCGCCCCGATTCAGACCATTCGTCTGCAAATCAAGCTCGGCGGCCCGGACAACTATGCCGTCGACATTGCTAACATTGCCCGTGAGACCGGCCAGCGCCCGCCGACGCCGACCCGCCCTCCAGGGGTCGTCGCCGTCGTCAGCGACAGCGAGGACGACGAAGACAAGTCCAAGCCAAAATCAAAGAGAAAGGTAAATAACATGAATGGTGTTTATTTAACGTTATACTGAGAAGATTACAGAAGAAACATCCAACGTCAGAGTATTACGACGTGTCCGACCCGTTCATCGACGACTCGGAGCTGGCCATCGACGAGCGTACCTTCTTTGCACAGACGAAGCAGCAGGGGTTCTATGTCTCGAGCGGCGAGGTCGCGCTGCTCAAGGACAAGACACCCAAGAAGCCGAAATCCAAGAACCCGTTGCTAGCAACGACAACAGGCAAGAAGGCCGGTGGCACGTCGGTGTCTGTCCCCATCGCGACGACGAGCAAGAAGCCTGCGACGGTGAAGAAGGAAGGGGGGCCGACGGGGACGCGCGACTCGCCGCTGCCGGTGCCGTCTGCGAGCCCGTCCGAGGCGGAGGACGGCGGGAGGGGCGACGAGCGGGTGGGCGAGAAGCGGAAACGGTACATCACGGTCGTCGAGGGCGGGAAGAAGCGCAAGGTCGTGGATGTGCAGTCGTTTCATCCACTCATCCAGGCAGAGATCGAGGTGCTGCGGAAGGCTATTGCGCAGGGTGGGTGTTTTCGTGGGTTTATTGTCGACTGTTCATTGACGTTGGTGCTGCAGAGAACTGGGACCAGAAGGGCAAGTTTCCCCCGACGATCAAACCGATGCTCTCGCAGCTCGCCATCCTCGCCATCAAGCTCGACGAGTACGACGAACACTTTTTCAATCTCATGCCGACACTATTCCCTTACAACAAATTCACCATGACTGTGAGTGTGGTTGCCTTCCTTCGCGAACGTGGACTCACCCCTGTTCACAGAAACTCATCAAGCGGACGGTGTTCCAGGAACACACGACGCTCCTGACGCAGCGGCAGGACGCGCTGCTGGAGGAACTCGCACAGCTCGCGACGGCCGGGTTCGCGAAAGCCGAGGAGGAGTGGGAGAGGAATGTCGTGGCATGGGGTAAGCATTCTCGCAACCGCACGTATCTTCCTTACTGACACGCTGCAGACAAGCGGCAAGAGAAGCTACGGTTAGAAGCAGCGTCCGGTGCGGAAGGGACAATAGGTGGGACGGGGACGGACTCGACTGGGCCGACTCGACATCCGACGGAGGAGATGGACGTGGAGCCGTCGCCGTCAGCACCACCGCCTGCACACGACAAGGACAAGGACGGCAAGGAGGCTCACCCGCAGCACCCGCCCGCAAAGAGGTACCGGCTGACGGAGCAGATGAAGGGGATCGTATGGCAGCTTGTACTGTTGAGCAACGAGTGCTGTCGGTTGGAGAACGAGAAGAAGTGAGCGTGGATTTTTCGCTTGTGTCGTTGGGAGTTGTTGCTGATTTGCTGGTCGTGCGTGTTCTTTTGTAGCATGCTCGAGGGGTCGGTGATACAGGTTAGCGAGCAGGGGTTGAGGAAGTTGTTGTATCAGAAGGTATGTCGGTTACGCTGTTCGTTGACACGTTCTTACGAGTCTTGTTGTCGTAGATTGTGGCTGCGTATCCAGAAGGCTGGTTATCCTCAGGCCAGATATCTCGGGACGGTACGTGCCCGTCTTCTCCTTCCTCGTTCTTCCTCATCCTGACGTTGTTCCTTTTGTAGTGAGTGCTATGAAGAAGAAGTACGAAAAGGAAGCGATGGAGAACGAACTATGAGTTCCGGTTTCGTTTCTGTCTACTCTCGTCTCCCATACCTCGTTGTGATTCCCCATCGCTGTGTACCGCTTTCTTCTACTCATTCGATTTCATTTTCTTTCACTGACATTTGTATTACCCTGTACTGTTTAACTCACTTATCATAAAGTAATCATATCCTACCTATCGATGATGTTATTTTTATTTCTTTTGTTGCTGCTCCCCACTGCCTTCAATCAGTTTCAAAGGTACCCTGTTTAGTCAGAGTGCGAGGTAAAGCAGCTGTAAAGCACTTTCTCGAAACTGTGGACATATCAATCCAGAAGTCGATTTCATTCTAATAAGCACAACACGAGGATACAAATACATCCGCATATATAATCTAGGTTCGCTGGCGGAGAGGTGTAGTATATGGTAGACATAAAGATATTCGAGACATGAGATGATGCATTTGAGTCCAAGATCCATTGAGATATCCACGAGTCCATTATATGGAGGGCTTGGCTGAATTGGAAAGTGCGGCATCAAAGTGCGGCGATCAGTGCGGCGGCAACTTCCGTCGCAGTCACATGACTCCATACTAGTCGACGCGTCCAAGACGCGTCGGACTCACCGCTCGCGCTAGGCGCCAACACGTCATTCATGGGCATTATTCTGCTGAAAGCAATCTTCTAGATTTTCCCTTGCACATGCTACAGATGGTCCAAAGTTACTTTAAAGTTCTACGGCTTCATTGTAGAGTACAAACAAAAATGGTGGGGAATGCTACTGAGGATGCTCGCGTTATAATCACGCCAACTCACCTGCTACTCCCACACATCCATCATACATATCCTCCTTCTAAATCTGCACCTCGCACCCCATGTCCCCTACTCGGCGGGCTGCCCATAACCCTCCTAGCTTGGTAACTCCATGTAAGCACAGGTGTACCGTCAGCCACTCCTCAAATGCAAAGCCCACCAAGTTCTAGGGGCAGAGTTCCAGTGGCAGCGTAGAGGCAGAATATGTCGCATGCACGGTAGCCCTCCAGGTGGTAGAGGGGAAGGCGGGAGCTGTTGGACGTTGTTATGTCGTAGGTGGATGGTGTCGTGAGCATGAGCAACATGCGAGAAGGAAGGTGTTCGACTTTGTTGAATAGCGGCGTTGAATTTTTGAGGCTCGGCTTGATAGCCAGCACATGGGAATGGACGGCGAGGGCGAGCATAAGGGCGAGAGGCTGGCGAGCGCAAGGCGGCGGTAAGGAATGAGAGATCCACGAGACCGCCCGGCAATTGCCGCCGCACTGATCGCCGCACAAGTGCGGCGGTCTGTTTGCCGTACTTTCTAATTCTGAGATTCTTTGATTATATGTTGCCACCGAAGCAAAAGAGACCGAACCCCATCCAATTCTATATCGTATTCAAGTGCCAGGATGGGATGGCCTAAATTCCAGAGAGTCATAAGCAAGTATTGATTCCTGAGGGGTTCTGATGCAAGAGACCGAGACGAAGCAAAATAATAGGGCAAAGGTCCTGGAAGAGCACCAAAAGATCAGGATCCCGTTCAACACGTCGTCAACACGGAAAAGTCCACATACCTTAGATGCACCCAAAAAGACACTCCTCACGGGCACTTCGCGACAGTGTCCCATGAGAGGGGGACCGACCAAGGGGTCGCGACTTCCTTGTTCGATCCTCCTCTCACGGCACAAAGCGCTCCTCACCGTGACCACACACTCCACCCATTCATTCCAGTATTCACAGTGCGTCTTTGTGAGACCGAAAAATGATCTTGAGGGATTGTACATATGAGGACTCGCGAGGATGTTGAATCTTGATGGGGTCGAGGACCTTGAAAGATAAAAGCAGCCAAGAGAGACAAAAGTCCAAGTCCGGAACAAAGGTGCTTAGGATAGAGACATCCGACGAAGGGGGTTCGAGGTCCGGCATAACGAGGCAACCGGGATCCAAAGGTGCGCAGGGTAGAGCTCCCAATCAAGGGGTCCAAGTCAACGAGCACGGGGGTAGACGTCCAATGAAGGGGTCCATATCCAAATGTGCATCTGTTAGAGCTCCCAATTAAGGGGTCCAGGTCGACGAGCACGGGGGTAGAGCTCCCAGTGAAGGGGTCCATGTCCAGAATCCAAAGGTGCGCGAGGTAGAGCTCCCAATTAAGGGGTCCATGTCCGAGGGTAAATGCCGTCCGAGAGACTTCCAACGACGGGGTCCATATCCAGCAGGAGAAAAGAGAGAGAGAGGCAAAGACGCTCCAGCAAGCAATAGATTGTTCCAAAATCTTTTCGTGTGAAATTCCGTTTCGAGTCTTGATTTCCGACGCGAGAGATAAGGCGTTACATTCGAAGCAATTTCCGGGCAGATGCAATGGTTCCGATTGAGCAGCAATGACGGTGGGGTGGGAGTGTACGGGATCGCGCCGTTCAAGTACGTGGCGCGGGACGTTTAGGGCCTTTTCGAGGTCGGTAGACGTGGTCGCGGCGAGAACCCGCGACCGCGCGGCTCCGTTTCTCAGGAGGGGGAATGCGGAGAGGAGGACGCCCGCACTAGATGAAAGTAATCAGTAACGGAATCACAGTGACGAGATATGAAGAGAACTCACATTTCCTTTCACCTCTTCATCAACCTCCTCAACCTCGATGATTGTCGGCATGGACGTTAGACATTGACGACGGCGGAAGGGGCCTTCGCCTTCATCGGGGATAGGTGGAAGGCGAGTGGGGTGCGGGTCGATGGTGTTGCGGAAGCATGGACGTGTCCGCCGCCATATGTACCGGAGTTCCTTCGCAGGTACGACATGGATGGGCGGGCCATTCTGTTCTTGAGCCGCCTCAACCTCTTCGGCTACTGTGACGACAGTTGCGGCGAGTAGCGGGCCTCTGTCGACGTCGAGTTCCTCCTGGACTTGGACAGGTGAAGGAACGTCCTGAGCGTCTGCGTAGTGGATTGCCAATGACAAGACCGCCAACGCTTTCATAATGTCGGCGTTGGTGGGGTCTGGAGGCTGAAGAAGGAAGCCACATGTGAGCAATCGAGAATATGAGAGAAAGGAGAAAGGCGAAAGACGTACGATAGCCGGTTCTGGGACGGCCACTTCCTGGGCAACATCCGCTCGGACGATCTTGACTTCCTCGACAGGTGCTAGAACGGGTCTTTCCTGCTCCATAGCCTGCATCACAGAGTCGCATGGGTATGACTGACAATAGTATGAGGAAAAGATGACTCACCCTCTCCTGAATGATCTTTGCGCCGACGTGAGGTACGGTCTCGTTCTTAGCATCATCAGCAACCTTCATCTCGCTAGGCGATTCCTCGACAAGGGTCTGAAGCACAAGTATTAGCATTAGAGATTGGACTGATGTTGACGAACTTACGACATCAGGATCCTCGACGACAGCATCCATAATCTCGACCTTGATGTCGAGCTCACACTCCTCCGCAGCGGGTAGAAGGATGTAGGCAGGATCCTAGACAATCAAGATGACGATGAGGGAATGCAATAGTATGAAGGGCCTGGTGGACTCACGATGACCTTGACCGCAGCGTAGATCCCGAAGTCTAGTTCATGGTCATCCCCAATTGGCAGGGGAATGGAAGCTGGGTCCTAAACCAACAGACTGTGGTCAGCGAAGGAAAGGTGGACAACAACATCAAACGTACAACGTGCTCCAGGATTACCTCAAGCTTGACTTCATCAGTGTTGGTGGAGGAAAGAGAGACGACGGCGGGAACCTAGATGGACCACAAGAGACTACGATGAGCAAAGGCGGGAATATGGATAACAGCGAGCAACTTACTTCGTCCTCGACTTCAACTTCGTGAGCGAGAGCCTCAAACTCATCTACATCCACAGAGGGGAGAGGAACATAGGCGGGGTCCTGGATCCACATCAACAAAGGTGTGATGAGTAAAGAACAAAATATGACAACAGGATAGGACCCACGACGGCGGGATCAGGGACAGGTAAGTCTATGAGAACCTCCACCAGGGCAGTGGTGGGGAGCTCCTTGACCTAGATGCGAAGGCATAGTGAGCAAACATGACGGGGAGAGCGAGAGAAACACTTACGAAGAACTCGCCTTGGTCCTTCTCCTTGGCGACGTCGACGGGCTGGAGGGAAATGTAAGTCGGCGAGGAAGACATGAATAAACGAAGCAAGGCTTACCTGAACGATCGCCGCACGCCGCCCACGGCGGTTTGACAATAGCCCAGCCACGATGCCGATGACCAGGCAGGAGAGGATGGCGGCGCCGACAAAGCCGTAGTTGTTGGGCGGGATGACGAGAGCGTGATTATTGGCGAGATGGGTATCGGCATTGAGTGGGAGAATTGGTGTCCAGGTGAGGTCGATGGGGGTCGTGACGGCACCAAAGAAGGGGTCCGGGAGAGGTTCTGAGAAGGGCGGGCAGGTGGGGGGAGGTAGGGCAGCCTGATATGTACCGTTGTATGTTCCGAATAGACAAGTCGGTAGCTTGACGATGGGGCGTTTGGGAGTGTCGACGATGATAGGTTGTACAGATTGCGGAGCCTTCGTGCCGACGAGAGCACGGAGTCCTTGGTGAACCAGAGCGTAGACAGCACGAGGGCCGATGACAAGCCTAGGAGGGGAACATTTACAAGAGGAGAGAGGGTACGACGGGCGAGGGCGGTCAAGGATGGAATCGAAAAGAATTTGACGAGACATTGTGTGTTTGAAGTTTGGAATTTGAGTGAAAGTGGGCAATGTGGGTGATGGTTCAAAGTGAGGAAAGAAACAGACGATCGTCCTATATTTATATGTTTCCGCGGTGGCTGTGGAGACTTTTAGTTTGTTGACTCCCTCAGAGCGGATGTAAACGCGTCGCGTCGCGCCACATGTGACTTCTCAATCGCCTGGTGGTTTTCGAATCGTCTGCTCCTAGTCATTGCCCACGATGGCGAGCAACGGTAGAGCGGCGAGGGAAAAAGAGTGACAGATGATGGACAGGTTCACAGCCACGCGCTCTTCCAATGCTTGACAGGTTCCTTCCTTTCCTTTCCTGAGAGAGCGATGAACAAAGATGCTTCGAATTCCCCAAGGGCGTGGCTCCAAGCATCTCCGATTTTCCCCAACCGTGAATTTATGTCGACGTCGCTTGTTCGTATCAGATGCCATTCAGGTTTGGGAAGCAAGACCGGCATAGTATCAGAGCTCGAGCCGGACAGTTCGTGCCGACAGGCCTCAGTACGAGTACATCCACACACCAGAACGAACTCTCCGATTACTTCAATGGTAATCGTGCTGCTCATTTTGTGCTGTACTGGCATAGATCTCGTGGACGCGCGTTTATTGATCCTTGAGGCGACGAACAAGAGCTCCAGCTCTTTCGTTGGCACAACCCACAAATAAAGTATGACTTGATCCTCGTATCCTGTCTCATTAACATGAGCCAATCTCTAGGGACATCCTAGAACCAGAGCAGAGGCAAAGTTGCGCATCCTAATGTAAACTCGCGACATGTGGGATAGCGTCCTTTACTACACAAGATACATCACAGACAGCGGCAGTGCTGCTGGAGAGAAAATGTGTAGTCTCGACGTCTCCATCGTCTGAAGTTTACGGTAGTGCCGTACACCTATACTGTAACCTATACAGACGATCAGCCTGGATAAAACTAAATGGACTAAACACCTACGCCACTTGATAGATTGGCCCCGGAAGTCCAAGTCAAAAGTCAAATCGAGATGCCCCCGCGGTAAATTTGGGAGACAATATGCTGCACGGAACGAGGGGGATTCGACCACCGCTTGCAAGGCAAAATTGCCTTCAAGAGCTGCATCATATATCACACGTCACGGATCTGGTTTGACCTTAGCCCTGTCATGTGTGAATATCTGTATTATCTGCATAGATATACAGAGGGGAGATTCAGATGACATTGTGCGATTCCAACATAGATGACCACGTACGGAACACCAATAGCTTTCATTAGCCCGACTGGCATCACATTACGGGGCCTCGACCTGTGCTGGTATTTCACTTAGCAGCATAAGATTAAACCTGAACGTTCATATCCAAGAACACTAGTACTCCCCAAATACATTATGGCATTCGTATAGGACTCGTAGGACTCCACATGCTTGGCTGCATGCACTTGACCGCAACCTGCACTAGTGTAGCACTTGGAACGGGTCAACCTCCCGTAACTATCTGAACATCTTGGAGAGATTGTACGATTACGATGAATTTCTTTGATTGTTGAGAAGGATTAAGTCAATGTCCTCACCTAAGTGGTTCTTCACAGTGAACCAATTTGACCGTCACCAACTCTTATCGATCAACCTCAACTACATCGCGTCTTCAGAAGGGTTTGTTGGGTTTTCCGTCCATACCGCTCACAGGCCGCGCACTGAAAGGTATGTAGCATGGTGGTCATGTGAGAAAAGTTTGCCGGCTATTTGCCGACCCGAAAGTATTGATACGTCTGTCAAGGGGCTGCGCAGTGCGGTCACCAGTGGACGCTCACGATATCTTATGGTAGTTGCCATCATCTCTGCAGTAAGAACTACGACGAACTCCCATCATGGATAAAATGCCCGTCACCCTAACTTGAACACGGCGGCGGAACCTCCACGGATACCAACGCAAAAAGAAGACGATGCTCGTTTCTGGGTTCTTGAGACTGGTCCTCATTGCTTTCAACGCTTTTTCGTACAGTTTCCGTTGCGCTAGTGGCCGGTGAAAGCACTCCTGCCTTCACTTGAATTGCTTTATGAAACGTAGTTGTGCATGCTCGGTGAATATGGCCGCGCAACCTGCCCTGCAACCCAACCTTGGTCGCCAAGCTTTGCCGATGGTGCATAAGAGCACCTTCATGCCCACCTTCATGCCCCCAATTTCAGCTGGCCTGATATTCACGCAACCTTACCGCTAGTTGAAACATATTCTTCTAGGTCGAGTCCCCTCCCCGCAGAAATGAGAATCAGCATCGCACGGTCCTCTCTTCTTGCCTTTGCTCTGCTCTCCATCCTCTCTTGTGCCACCGCAGCCGCTGTTCCAATTCAGCAACGATTTCAACCCAAGAGCTATGGCGCACTCCAGACACGCGATCGCTTGATCACCGGCCGTGGTGCACTGGTTTCCACTCAGCTGCTTGTTCCACGGCGCGGATTGGGAGGCAACGCTGGTGGTTTTGGCCGCAAGAAGAAGGCGTTAGAATTTAAAATCTATAATACGATTGGGAAGGGGAGGAAGACTGTCGAGGAGTGCGGTTGGAAAGATGTCCGCACTAACAGATCCCTCATCGGGAGTTGCGACGCGATAGTGACTTATTTCCAGAGAACCTCCCAAAGAGTTTTCCAAATCTTCCAGTCGCTCGGATGCTCCGATTGGTTTCGTTTTATTTCGCTAAGAAGGGCGGGCTCACAGGATTGCACACCCCCGTTTACATACGCAAATAACTTATGCATAAATAAATAATGTCCTCATTCCATCAACCTCTGACCCTCTCATGCGGCTCTTGCCACGGCACGTTCAAGATTTTAAATATCTCCTCCTCAGTCTCCGATGCCAACAGTGTGCCTAGAAGATGCATAGGTCAGTTTCCTCCTAGTCCATGAATGGAGAGTTGCGTAGAGTAGCACCTGCATTCAGTTTCACCCGTCGGTCGCGGGGATCGCGAACAACCCCTGCGAATAAGCCTTTCTGGTTCAGGGAGTACCCAAGGACACTGGCCTTCATACGGATCGCGCGATTAAACTAGAGACCAGGCACACGTTAGTCTCAGTTTACGGGAGGAAGGAAGCAACACACGATGTCATCGCCCTATGTTGCATAATGGTAAGTACGTTGGCGTGTATGTGAAGAGAAGCCGAAACAGACTTACAGTATAATACAGCAAAGCGGCTCCTCTTGAGTGCCAAGGAACAGTCAAGAAGTCGATGCGTCTCCGCCTCGAACCATCTCGGTGTGGAACCCTGCAGAGCCCTCGATATATAGCTTCCAGGTCGTCCGGATCTTCAGGCACTGCAAGGTCCTCAGTGATAATCCCAGCGGTATGGAGATTCTGAAGAAGGCGAGACATAACACCTTCGTCCCGGTACGTCAGATAGGCTTGAAGAGCCACGTATTGAGACGCTAACGTACCTTCATGTGTTCTCCCATCGTCAGTTGGCCGCGTGATCATGATGTCTATATCCCCGCAGTCTTTCTTGCCTCTGGTTATAACATAAATCAATGACGAGCACCGTAAAGCATTCGAAGGACAGACCTTCGGTAGCTTCCCATAATTTCGACGAACAACTTTGGGTCGATGTTCAGAGCTTAAAGCTAATGAGCATAATCATGAATGAGCCACAAGAACGAATCACATACCAATAGGCTTGATCAAATCAAAGATCTCCTTCGCCTCCTCTCGCGGCATACGATCATTGATATCTACAATACGCTGGAGTAAGCGATACAATAAAGCAGCAACAAAGATGTGCTAACCATCGTAGAAGCGAATACCAATCTCCTGAGCAGGCGTCAATTTGACACCGCCTTTCCTGTTCACGATGTCTTCGAGGGTCCGACACCCAGCAGCATACCACTGATAGGCCGTCGATTGACCTTTTACGGGTGAGGAAAATTGGGGGATTCAGTGTCAAGACAAACGTACCAACGCCATAGATTCCCTGGAAGATGCGAGTTGCCTTGATATCGTCTGTTGTTTCATATCCGATTCTCCGCAGGTTTCCAGTTTCTATGATTTCCATGATCTACAACGAGGATGAGTGTCCGTTCCATGGCAAATGGGACGTTGGCCAATGGTACCTTGGCTGCTGTTTTCTCACCGACCCCTCGAATAGCCCGAGCTTCGGCAAGAGACTCGATTCGCTTGGGGTGGTTTTTCAGGGCACGGATACCTGGTTCCTCGTGAGCACAAATTCGGTGTCGTCGTCGTAGCTAGGGCGTACATTTGCTGTAGCTGAAAACCCGCCAGTGGTCGTCATCAGTAGGCTTTGCCTGGTGAAGTTCCTTCAGCTCTTGAAGCTACCAGTATCGGATGATGAGCGCAGCCACAGTAACCAGTGAACGCGAACGCGAACGCGAACCTTGTCGATGATGTCCTGATTGACACAGGTATCCCTTTGAACTTCCTTGTTATCGCACGTCCATCCCTTTGATCAGAAAAATGGGCAGTCAGGTCATTGTCTCGTTCATTCGAAAGGGAAGGGACATACGCGTTTCTTGGGAGCAATTACTGGGACGGGTTCCGGAGCAGGTTCGTCGAAGTCTATGTCCATCTCAGACGGCGGTGCATCTGACTCTTCCACTTCTCCATGGCGCGACCACTGGGCTACTGGTGAAATCGCGTCAATCAGAGTCCTTAGGAAAAAACTCACCCCAGTCTCATGGTCAGCACGAGCCTTGGCATAAAATTCGGCTAGGGGGTCTTCTTTATTTGATGAGTCCTTGGAAGAAGACGCGACCGGCTTTCTGTGGTGAAGGGGGGAAGTGGGTGGAGACGGCGGGGCGCCCGCAACATCACATTCGTCTTCGTCTTCGTCTTCCGAAGAATCATGAATGTTCCGGAAAGATCTCGCTCTGCTGCTGTTGCGCGGCCGATCTTGAGTAAATTCCCTGTCAAAAGCATGTCAGTAGATACTTGCAGGGTACGTCGCGGTGACAAGCAGAAAACGAACGAGATTCGACTGAACTCCACACTCTCCCGCGCCTTTCCCTTTCCCTTCGCAGGCCTTATGGGCTCCGCACCCGCATCCATGCGTTCAACGAAGGCAGCATGCAACCACACCTCATCCATGCGTACCTTCAACCCTTCCTTGGTCAAATACGGCGCCCTTCCAATTGCCGTGACAACCCAATTCCATGTAACCGTCGGAACGTGGTCCGGAATCTCGCTCAACTTCTTCAGTCCCAAGGCACGGAGCGTCGGAACCATATGTGCATCGGTGATGATATGCGTCACAATTGACGCGTCGTAGACTGGAAGAAGGTTGCCGCCGAGTCGCACGATCTTGTTGTCTTCGTTGAGTTCAAATCGGATAACAACATGTAGCAAAGAACGTACGATATCCATTCGTCCACGAGTCCGTTCAGAAGCGTATTTCATGTCTCCCCCAACATAGAATATGTTTTTGCCAGCGAGGATCCTCTGATATAATGCCTTCCCCTCAAAGACCTTTCCAGCATCAGCGGCGATCTTCTCTTGTAGTTTCTGTGCATATTCGACTGGCGTCACGAGTGCGGGCTTTCCTTTCTTCTTTCCATTTGCCGGAACCAGTTTCGGAGGCCTTGGTGTTTTTGCAGTCTGTACTTTCTTTAGCGTGTTTTTTGAGGAGGCCGCAGCTGCGGTGGGAATAGGCGAGGAGGCTCGCGATGGAGAAGAGGAAGATATATAGATAACGGAGCCTTCTTCAACCGTTTCACCTTTCCTTCCCTTGGGAGCATTCGGGACACGTTTCAACACCTTGTCTCTCGGCTTGGACGAATGTTGCGCCACTCGTTCTTTGATTTCCAAATATAACTTGCTCGGACCAGCTTGGAGCATTTGGGGTCGTGTGGCAATATCCGGACGTTTAGAGGAATCAATTATGCTCACTTCCTCGATTGGTGATGTCGGAGGATCTGAAGCAGACATGGTGCGAGGAGGTATGATCGGCTGCAACTTTAATGCAGTGATCTTGTGTTTCGCGGCAGCATTTGCTCTTTGAGGTTCTTTGGGGACCGCTTTTGGGACGGGTAGAACTTTCTTTTGAGCCTTGGGGCCCGTTGTGAAGCTGCAAAGGCAAAGAACTCAGAAAGAACCTTCCAGCAACGGAAGTACGGCCTTACGATGTGATCTCTTCGATGGACGGTGACGGCGTTCGGTGTAATGGCTTTGGAGATCCAGACCGTTTCTTCTTAGTAGGCAGACCGAGATCATTTTCCTTTGAACTTCTGCGCTTCAATGGCCGTGGAGAGATCTGGTTCGATGCCTGTCCATTCGCCGCAGGTGGCGAAGGCGTATTGTTGATAGGCGCCGAGATTTCATGCGAAGCGTCAAGGGCAACACTGGAGAGAAGTGAGACATGACAGGCGACGGCTTTGAAAGAGGCCCTTACGAGGATGTCGTCTCCGGAGCGGGAGACAAAGGCTTCGGCAATCCCAAAAAACGTTTTCGAGGCTGCCGATCAGCTTCATCAGAACTTAGGGAACGCTTTCGTCGCCGGCTTTGAGGTGAAGATTGAAATTCGAGGGATCTGATTGGGCTACTCGGAGGACTCGGTGTCTTTGGAATGCTATTCGAGAATTCGAGCGCGTTCTCGGCCAATGAGCTGAAAGAGCTTACTCCTTTTGGCTTGGTGGCGCAATGTTTGATTGACTGGCATAACGGGCTTCGTCGTTGCTTCGCTTGCTGTTCAAACTCACTCAGGGATATATACTGACAAACTGCACAATGATGCTACCTCAAGGCAGTTGCAGCCACTTGATCTTGCTTCTCCGCGATTGGCTGGTGCACACGAGGAGGGTCCGAAATCACCTTAGGCTTGCTTGCATCTTGAATCGGAACAGCCGTTGTAGCACGCGTTGCTGTATTGTTCGCAGATGCCGTTTCTCGACTAGATCCATGCCTTTCAGATTAAGCCGTGGCCGGGCAAGCAGTCAAGAGACAGACCTTCTAGTCCTACCAATCCGAGCAAGGTATTCGTTGATATCTTCGTCAGGCATGTTCATCCTTTTGTCCATTTCACGGTAATATGCTTCGACGTCCATATTTACAGAGAGATCGTGATGTCTTGAGCATAAAGGGGCCTTTATATACAGGAATAAAGAGTCAGAAAGAGTCAGAAAGAAAGTGGCATCACGATAGTGATGGTCAGAGACAAAGGGCTCCGCGTTCGGGCGGAGTCACAAAGATACGCGAGCCACGTGACTCTGATGAATACGAGTGACATCGCCACGCGGGTGTCACGCTCCGCGAAAATCCAACACTTTATCTCTCCGATGTCCACCAAGCTCAGAACACGATTTGTACTCCCTTTCGCCAAAGCACAAGAATACGAAGGTCCACCCGCAGCCAACTCCTTTTTTCCCCGATTTTTTTTAGGCATCCAATCCAACTCGAATAAATGCTCAAGTGTCATCATGAATTGTCGACCGGATGTTCCCATGTATGGCTATTCTGATTGCTTCTCGTGGGAGGTTGGTGGAACTAAATAGGATCTGCGCTTTCACTCTTTTTGGTCAGAAAGAAGTTACCGTGACTTACCACGTTTGGCGCGCCTATTTGGCAATAAATACTAAACAGCGCCGCTCGGTGTTTTCAGGCAAATACTCCGTCGTGCATCTGGGTAACTATTCCTCCAGGCCGCCTCAACCGCTACCCTGTACTGGGGCTGGCCAAAGTGTTTAACGAAGAGATCGAAACCCATCGATGTCTTCGGAACCTCTCGATTCACACGAGTATGACTCTGACGGGGATGACGAAGCCCGTTTAATATCTGACCAGCGAACCGAGGAAGATTATTTTCAAGCCGTCCCCGACACGTCGCCTCACCTTGTTGAGATTGCGCCAGATGAATTTCCGCTCTATTTTTCTGAACGAGACGGTAGATTATTCCATTCCCATCCATCTTCGCCATACCCATTGCCGGCCGATACCCCGGAGCAGCAGGTATCTACCTCTAGGCTCTTTCTCGGAATCCGAATCGCTCAATAGTCTTTAAACACCCCACCAGCGACTCAATGTCGTACACGGTACACTCAATCGGCTGATTGGCGCCAATTATGTTGGCCCAGTTCCCGACGCCCTGGCGCAAGACGCTGGACGTCAGAAGATTGTATTAGACCTGTGCACAGGCACTGGTAAATGGTAAGTCCATTCGGCCTTATAGAGAATACGCTTCCCACCGACCGGACGCTGACGAAACAGCATCATCCCAGGGTGATGGACATGGCAAGGGAATTCCCGCATGTTCTTTTCAGAGGCCTGGACATCGGTCAGGGCGTCTCGCTTCTTCTTCTCAATCGCTCTTATCTGGTCTCCTAGTTCCAATCGCCACACGATATCCACTTCCAAATGTCCAATTTGAAGTGCACGATGTTAACGACCAGTATAGGTGGGGCGATTCATCGGTCGACTTTGTGCACGCAAGAAGCATTTCTATGGCGGTGGGTTTGCTGCAACAGCCTGCTGTTCTATGGTTTTTAACCCTGACCCCTTTCATCCAGGTCCGCGATTATCCTACTGTTTTACAGGAAGTAGGGCGTATACTCCGTCCGGATGGGCTCTTCGTGTCATACGAATGGGGTCGACACCCAGCCTTTCACCCCAATATCGCTGCCCACCCTCCTTCACACATTCCCGGCGTGTGTCGCTTTTTCGACGTTCTTACGAAGGCCTTAGAAGCATGCAGAGGCATCCATCCACTGGCTCCTCACGTTCCGATGTTTCTTCGAGACTCAGGCCTATTCAAGGACATTACACCGGCACGCTTTTACATGCCAATCGGTCCATGGCGGCCGGAACCAGAGATGAAGTTGCTTGGTCGAGCCTTTCGTGCTTCAATGCTACGATATGCGGATTCGGTGCGGCCGCTCCTGATTGAAGCTGGGTGGGAGGAGCAGGAGCTTGTCGACATTATCGGAGGGTACGTCCATGAGCTGAAGACGGTACGTGGGATGGTATCTGTTCTATACACGGTTCATGGCCAAAGACAATAAAGACATCGCCTACATTTTGTTAATAGTCGAATTTTGGGTGTCGAACTTGGGACATTGGCAAAGGAGAAGCCACAAGGGAAACGGCAAGAAGCTCCAGTGATCCACCCGTTATACCTAGTAATTAATTTATGTAGTACATGATAGAATTCCTGCGTCTGTAAGCCACCTTTTTTAATACATATCCAGGTTATATACAGGTCACAGCCTATTATTGCAAATTCTCTGAGTGCGAACATGTGTCGGTGGGCGGATCAGTAAAAGGCTGGCGGGAAAATCCGGAAGAATCAGGCAACTCCGAAATATACTCACGCACACAACGCTCACCTGCTTTTTGCCTTTTGCTTCAAAATTCTCGATGCTTGCCGCCAGAGCGTCAACGCGTAACGCGCAGCGCATAGCGCGCTCCTTTGCCACCGTCGTTGACAGTGCTGGCCTCAAAGTTGCCGCTGTTGACAACAACCAACCAACCTCCGCCGTGACATTTCTTGTGAAGGCTGGAAGCAGGTTTGAGTCGAAACCAGGAGTAGCCCATGCTCTCAAAAACTTTGCTTTCAAGGTCAGTGCCTAAGCAGTATTAGCGGAAAGACACGATTCGAATTTCTGGGCAGAGCACAGCGAAACGGTCGGCTATCGGAACAGTTCGCGAGAGTGAGCTTTACGGAGGTGTTCTGTCCGCGAGCTTGGGAAGGGAACATCTTGCCTTGACGGCAGAATTCTTGCGTGGTGACGAGTAAGTTCGAGCGTTGTTCGCAATTATGAATCGCTGAACCTCTCGGAAATCAGGGAATTCTTCGTTGATGTTCTTTCCTCGTTCGTGACATCCGCCAAGTACACTCGTCACGAATTCGAGGAATACGTTGCGCCTGTCGTCGAGGGTGAAGTCACCGCAGCCAGCGCCGACCCAGCAACGCAAGCCATTGAGCTCGCACACGCTCTCGCATTCCGTTCCGGTCTCGGCTCCTCCCTCTTCGCCCCCTCCCACAACTCCATCACCGCCGAGGACATAAAATCCTACGCCAAGTCCGCCTTCACCAAGGGTAACATTGCTGTCATTGGTACAGGTATCGACCCGAGCGTCCTCACCCAGCTTGTCGAAAAGTCCCTTGGGACCGCCCCCGCTGCTGGCACGGCCTCGTCCCCGGCATCATCCTACTTTGGTGGCGAGGCCCGCACAGAGGCACATGGAGGACCGCAGACCGTGTTCATTGGGTTCGGAGTGGCTGGTGTACCGTCAGCTGAGCTTGCGGTCCTTGCTGCACACCTCTCACCCGAAGCGGCCGTGAAATGGTCGCAGGGTCTGTCCCCCATCGCGGCGGCGATTCCCCAGGGGACGTCTGTGCAATCAGTGTACCTCCCATACTCGGACGCTACACTCGTTGGTCTCCTCGTGCAAGGGGGGAATGCGGCAGATGTCAAGGCCGCAGGAAAGGCTGCTGTGCAGGCACTGAAGAGCGCCGCCAGTGGTATTTCTGCTGAGGAGCTGAAGAAGGCAGTTGCGAAGGCCAAGTTTGCTGCTGCGAGCGCTGTGGATAGCCGCGATGGTCTTGTGTCGGTGTTGGGCTCTAAGGTGTGTTTGTTCCCCCCTTATCGTGCTGCCGAAATTAAGTCGTTTGTACAGGTTTTGGCTGGGTCTACTACAACCCTCGATGCCACCCTGTCATCGTTTGATGGCCTGACAGCAACTGCCTTCAAGAACGCCGCCTCTGCTCTCGTCAAGGGCAAGCCTACATACGTTGCGATCGGTGATGTGCACGCTCTTCCCTACTCTGACGAATTGGGACTGTGAAGATGGAGATTGAAAACAAGGGTTGTATCGAATGTCCTCCATAGATCTCACAATAATTTCCCCTGGATCTCGTGCTGGACTTTCCCCATGTCAATTCCTTTGGAAACTGCGGTTCTCAGTGAGTGTATCTACTCTGCAAACAGGTCTTTCAACCTCCACCCATAAACGATACGACCTTGGTACAACCTGAGGAAATATTTTCGGCTTTGTGACTAGCCGAATCCCAATACAGGTGTTTGTCAAAGGCTTGTCGATTCAATAACGCGGTCCCCCAATGCGAATTTAGGCTTTGAGTTTGGCCTTTACTGCGAACGTCCACCAGTGTTTATAACGGCAATTGAATCCAGGAACATCCATATCAGTGGTACCTTCCTGAAACCTTCAGCCACAACGATTGTGATGTAATTGTCGTCGTCAATCGCGAAGACATCGGAGGATCCGCAGTGCCACCCAGTAAGCGGCGCGCCTCAAAGAGCGTGAGTCACCTTGGGGCTCCGGATGCTTCGGAATCAATGTTCACAGCTCTCCGTGGGTTGCGGGGAGGATCGAGTCGTTTCTGGACTGAACAGCGATGTGCATTGAGCCTTTGTTGGATCCTTTGTTGGATGATAGGTGGCTGCGCTCATCAAAAATCGAGTCATCAAAATTCCAAGGAATACGGAACGAGACTTTCACACATATCGTTGCTGCTGCGGGGAATCTATAAAAGCCATGGTTTCAACACTGGTGGGACCAAAAACAGCCAGAGTTTTACCTCTTTCTTTCCTACGAGCTTGAACGTCTACTCTACTCGCTCGACCTCAGTCTCAGAGAAAACACACAATGTTCTCTACATCATCCAACGCATCTACCTCCTCCCTCCTCCCCAAAAAATCATCTTCCAAAGACTACGAATCCGCATTCGCGACACTGTCATCATCCTTTGGCTTTAGTGGTGGCGCACCAGCGTTGCCCCGCAAAGCAAAGACGCATTCGACGCCATCGGCCTCTTCCACACCATCCACGACACCGAGATCGCCACCCACGCAGCAGAAGAATTACGAAGCTGCGTTTGGGTCCCTGTCGTCGACGTATGGGTTCAGTGGTCGAGCGCCATCTTTGCCGTCCAAGAAAGTAAATCCGAAATAATTGACTTGGGGTGGGTTCAGTCTGAGTCTTGGTGTCTTTTTGTGAGGTCTGATTGTATTCCTCCAGGGGTTCGCTTAGGAGCAATGGGTTGGGCACGTAGGGGCTACCTTTATCTTACAGGACGCCTATAATATGGAGGAAACACCTTTTACATATCAATCTGATTATTTGATGCCACGAGCGCTGGAAAACAAATATTTGAGGCTTCGAAGCCAACTTGAAGTTTTGACCGCTGCCCATGTCAAATCTCCCATCGCTCCAAGCTCAGATCTCGGTCCATCTATCACATTCTTGTTAACGTGACGGCAGTCTAGATAAATCTTCTGAGTCTCTTGATACTTTGCCCTCACACGTTTCTCAGAGTCATCGCAGGCCCTCTTCAAGTTCATAAGGGCTCGGATTCCCACGTTGCCAAATCCGCTTTTGTCATTGCTGCTGCCATGACAGTTTGCTCTTGGATTCACACTCGCACGATTGGCATCGTTCCTGTCGGCGACGATGTCCGTGCTACGTGTTTGGTGGATCGGCCACTGACCGGCCATAGCGCCTGAAGCCGAGCAAGCACCAGATGCACCTCAACTTGCGCTCATGACATGGATACGAACATCGCCTCACACTGCTTGAACGCTTGGCTGTGGACGAAATGGAGATGCCAATTGATGCGTCGATCTGCATTACACATGATTGGGACCGACGTACACCTAAAACAGGCTAAAGATTCTCCTTTTTTATTTCCTACACCGAGGAACATCGCTTAAAACGACAGGAAATACAGGTTGGAAGATACAGACCTCTTTCTAATCGATGAGGTTAGCGCTTCAATTTCGGTGTGGATTGCCTCGTCTTTCGTACTGTACTTATATAACAACATGGGTACCAGGCAGGGACCACAAAGGGATAACCGAATTTTTGAAACTTGAGAAGTTTCTAATCCGCTCCACTTTTTGGCAACAAGCTGCGGCTGGACTACCGTGACACACTCAGTATCGACGTGCCGTCTCGCAACATGATGGTTCTGCCAGGGCAGACCATGCTAAAATGGTCGGCGATGTCGCCGTCGCGTGAAGGGTTCAAGTTGTGATACGGCAACACACAGATGGAAGACCATCGACCTCGGTCTTCTACGCCGTGTGGATAGCAAGTGGGCCTCTCTCCCAGCATTGGGCTCTACGTCTCTCCCCTAGCGTCAAGTCGGCTGTCCTGTTGCGAAATGAAGGAACCATGAACGCAGTACGGTTGCGATCAACGACTGTTTTCCATGTCCCGCGGCGGAATTTAGAAACACATCTTACACTGCATGCCAAGAAGTTTCTTCTGTCGAATGAATGGGGAAGTCGCCGTGGAGACAACCAGCGATCGTCCAGGGGTCTCCGAAGCCCGCCGTATAAGAAATACCTTGCACATCTCGAAACGGAATCCCCATCTCTCAGCAGGCTCTGAGCAATCTCCTCACCCTAATTTCAAACTTCAGCTGGTCTGACGCTTCCAACACTCACCTCTTTTGTCATCCTTCATCATGAAATACTCTCAAGCCGTCCTCGTCGCCTGTGTTGGCGGTGCCGCCATCGTTTCCGCCGCCCCCACTGGTACTGGGCCTGAACTTGCTGCTCGCACTGGACAGGCTACGCCAGCCGACCCCGCCCCTGGGGTGCCTGTCCGCAAGAACTCCTTTGCCAAGTATGGCAGGGCTGCAGGTACGGCGGCGAAGTACGCTGGCCAATTCGCTTCTCAAGTGAACGAACAAAACCAAGGTCTTGGAGCCGGGGGTTTTCCCGGACCCATTTACAAGCGCGGTAATAGTGTTGAAACCATCACCACCTCACCCACCAGATCCAAACGCAGGGCTAGCGCCGTCAATGGTTTCCTGGCCGGTGCGGGCGGAGGGGAGGGCGTTGTCACCACAGCTGCCTCACTCTATACTCTCAGACAGCAGCGAAAACAGCAACAGCAGCAATCCGCTCAGCAGCAGCAACCCGGTATGAACGCATTCCAACGCCGCAGTGCCGCCCCTGCTCCTGCTTCTGATGTCGCGGCTGGTGGCCCCGCGGCTCGCGGTACAGTATCTGATCTCGCCGCTACGGGATCCCCTGCACCCCCTCCCCCATCTGCCGGACACGGTCATGATAAAGGCAGGAAAAAGCGCGGAGGCCATCGCCGAAAGTTCTCGGAGATGGCGGAGGCGCAGAAGGAGAACGTCAGGGCGAGGAGGAGGGCGCGTAAGGCAAGAAAAGGACGGAAAGGAGGTGCGGCTCAACAGGGCCCCAGTGCAGGCGGTGCTCCCACTTCCTCACAACCTCCCTCCGGGCCTCCAACCGATGCTGCTTCTGCTGGCGCACCTCCCGCTGGTCCCCCTTCTACGGGTTCCCCTGTCGCCGTTCGCGATATCGATGATGCCCCTGAGGTTCGACTGGTCACGGGATGGAAAAAGTGGCGGGCTTCGCGGAAACTGGAGAAAGCCCAGCGTGAGGCTGCAAAGCTTGGTGTTGCCCCGCTCGCCCCTCAGTCGGACGCCGGCGCCTCTACACCTTCAACCACTAACACTGGCCCCCCGAACGGTGGCCTTGGTCGCAGGGATCTGGTCGAGGAGTTCGGAGATATCCTTTCATCGCGCGAATTCCACGACGAGCTTGAGGCGCGGGGTTTGGGTTCCTTTTTCACAGGTGTCGCGAACATCTGGCGTGGAAAGGACAAAAAGAACAAGAGCTCTCCTCCTCCTACGTCATCTTCCACGTCCTACGCCGACCCCGTCATGGGTTCCAGTTCCACTTCTTACCTTCCAAGGCGCGATTTCGTTGACGACGAGCTTGTTCTCCGAGAAGTTGCGGATGTTCTCGGTTCCCGCGAGTTGCAACAAGAGCTCCAGGCACGCGGTCCTAAGACTGATTGGTTTGTCGGCCTGTTGTCGCTCGGAAAGAAGAAGACCAGCGGTTCTACGACCTCCGCGTCAGCTTACCCGCCTAGTTCTGCGGGTGCTGGTGGGTACACAGATCCCAGTTTATTTTCGACTGCGCCATATCGACGCGCACTCCTAGACGATGACCTCATTCTTCGTGAGCTTGCCGATGACCTCGAGTCGCGCGAGTTCCACAAGGAGCTAGAGGCGCGCGGCCGTAAAACTGATTGGGTTAAAGGGTTCTTATCTCTCGGCAAGAATAAATCCACGACCCCAAGTAGTTCCATGGCTTCCCCGTCCTCTTACGCCCCTGGTTCCATGGGTGCGGGTGGATACGCAGATACTGGTCTTCCTCCGACCCCGGCCCCGGTGCTTAAGCGCGCACTCTTGAACGACGATGACCTCGTTCTTCGTGAGCTTGCTGATGTTCTCGAATCTCGCGAGTTTGAGGAGGAGCTCGTGGCTCGTGGTCCTGTGAGTTGGGTGAAGGGAAAGATCAGCAATAGGAAGGTCAAGAAGAAGATGGGAGAGTCTCCCGACCTCTCCCAGGAAAGTTCTGTCACCCAGCTCGCTCCTACCAACACGCGCCCTTCGACTGTCACCTTGGCTGGGCGTGATTTCTTCGACGATGAGCTCATTCTCCGTGAGCTTGGGGATGTCCTCGAATCCCGCGAGTTCCACGAAGAGCTCGAAGCTCGTGGCATCGACGTCAAATCAGCCTTTACTGCACTGAAAGCCGCCACAGACAAGAAGAACGCGCGCGACCTGCTCAGCGAGGATAGTCTCTTCGTCCGTGAATTCGAGGATATTTTGGCCTCCCGCGAGTTTCAGGAGGAGGTCGAGGCTCGGGACTTGACCAAGGCATTCAGCGCCGTGAGGGAAACCTTCAAGCTTCCTCGCAATGTCGATCTCGACACTCGCGAGTTTGAGATCGACGAGCTCGACTAGGCGGTGAGTATGATCGCTTTCCTTTTTTGTTCGGGCTTGTGCTTACTGATGCTTTTTTTAGCCCATTCACTTCGCCGTCTTCAATATTCGGTGTCGGCGACAATGTACGTCCTGGATAGTTGAAAGTGATCTGGCTTTCGGTAGTTAGATTTATACTCGTTTTCAAGGTTTTCATTTCAAATTTAGTGTGTTTGTTGCGAGCATTGTTCGGAGTCTTGAGCCTCACTGCGAGTCTCGTGTTTCATTGAACATCCGTCGCATCTCTTGTATTGAAATTGTATGTCCTTTACTTCCTAACCTATTTTATTAGTGGCGAGCGACTTGCTTTTGTCTCTTGGGATTTGTAAATTTGGAAGGGGTGGAGAATACCATTGAGTTCGGCTATTTGAATGGCGAATTTCGACTCATAGGTTACGAGTGGCGCAGTCAAATTCTAAGGTGACGTTTCGGCTAAAGCGAAAGGAGGGCACTTTTGTTTAGTCCACCGTAAGCAATACAACAGCAACTCAACGGAAAGGTACAAATACAGAGAGCATAGGGAACAAATGGCTACATCAAGACCAGGAACAAGCAGAAAGCGAAGCGTCGCCTGGACGTTTTTCCCAACTCCAATTCACAAAACTAGACGAGGGGTTCCATTCATTCCAAACCCGGCATCTCATAATCAATCGGAACATCCTTCCGCTCCAACCAAGCCGCGTCACTGCTCCCGAGATCCACGCCCTTCCCACAATCCAAACGTCGCCTCGCTGGAAGCTCCTTCAGCTCGACCCCACCATCACTCCGCACAACGACGTAGTGTTCGCCGTGCCAGCCCATGAAGTCGACGGATGGAAGTTCCGTGGCAATGCTCCGCGCGCTCGAGTTCCACACGTCTGTTTGCACCTGGAAGTCTTTTTCGCCCATGAGATTAGGCTTGGGCCGCCGCTGTGACATGCACTGGAGGTGGAGGAAAGAGAGGGACTTGAATTTGGCGAAGTGGTGCGCGTACTCGTTCTATGCATAACTCGATCAACGTGAAATCGGGATCCTTACGGTGCGCGGAATACTCACCAGTTGCTTGTCGGAAACAACATTACTGAGATTGATCGCGGCCATCTCTGGTCGTATGGCCTTGATCAGCGAAGTCAATGCCACCTGCGTCAGATTCGCGATCCGGACACCAAGTACCCGAAGCCCCGTGAGCTCTGGCAAGACACTTAACACAAGGTCCCACGGGCAATTTCCCAGATCTAGTCTCCTCAGCTTCCTTCTTCGCCTCAAGAACTGCGTCACACTCCGGTACAGAGCGACCTCGTCGTCGTGCCCAACCAGTACGAACCGGAATGCCTCGAGGTGGGGAAGGAACGTGTGCTCGTCGTCGATGACCTGGTCGCTGCCAAACACAACCGAGGCCGACGCCGGGTCCTCGAATGTCCCGTGGAGCGTCAAACTCTGCAGATTGTGCGCGTGGGCGATTCGGGCGAGCACGATGTGTGAGATGCGGGTATCGACGAGGTCGAGGTGCGTCAGGTTCTTGATCGTCACGGACTGGAACGCCGAATCCCATGAGTGGTGCCGCGCGAGGTACGCGCCGAGGATGAGATGCCGCAGCGTTCGCTGGTTCTGGTCCAGCACTGTGCGCACCTCCCCCATATCTGCGAACCCGTCGTCGTCCTCTGCTCGGAGCGTGAACTTGGTTAGGTTGCGGAATGCCGAGACGCCGACGGCATCAAAGTGCCATCCGCTGTGGGACGTTAGTATAGAATGTAGCTAGTATGTGGTGAGCGACCTACATCAGACCGAGACCACGTAATCGTGGGTGGCTCGCAAGCACCGCCTGTACCATCTCTGCTCGCATTTCCGGGTATCCGATCCATTCAAAGTCGACAAGAGCCTTGAACTCGGGTAGGGCAGTCTTGAATATTCCTGATGTGAGGTTAGTAGGGACCTGAGACGCGACAAGTCCTCACTCACGGGCCATGAGGTCAAGCATGTCGCCTTCTTCGTACGCCCAATGCAGACGCAACGATTTTACTCGACTTGCAAACACCGGGTCAGCCTTGACGCGGTCAAAGATATCCAGCCCGCGATTGAGATTCTCCTGGTCCTCGCCAAAATAGATGTCAAGCGTGTGGAATATTTGGCGGACGGCAATGTCTCGATGAAACGAGGAGACGAAGAGCCATGTCCGTAAATGATGTCGAGGGGTGTGGTAGGCTATCCGTTCCCATACTTCCGGCGGGGCACGCTGGGATGCAGGATCGGACATGAAACGAATCTACATGGTGTAAGGCTATGGGCAACGAGAGGTTGAGAACGACCCACCCGCCTGTCTTTGCGGATGTGCAGCTGGATTTCTCGGTTGGACGGGTCTAGTTTTAGGACTGTCGAGAAGTCTACGTCTCGTATGTGAGCAGAAGTCCTAGATTGCAAGTTAGATCACATACCTTGCTGCGCTTGTGCGAGAAGCCTCTCCCCCCCGGACTTGCGAGCATTTCCTCGAGCAAGCAGAGCCCGTGCAATGTCTTCTTTTGGAAGATTGGGTGTCCTGAGGTATACCTCGAGGTAGTTTTCTACTTCTGCTCCATACCTAGTAGATATGTAAGCCACGAGAATCATTGTGATGCTTTGTGATACGCACTTCCCGGCCTGGATCAGTGTCAATGCTGTATCTAGCAGAAAGTTTGCTTTATGAATCTGCGATAATGAGTTCAGAGCATCGTATACGGTCGTCGTCAGCTCATCCGGGGGACATGAGGGCATCGTGGTTGGAAAGAGAGTTTGAAATTCGCCACACTTCATAGGTTACCCATACCACACCTTCGGGTCGGCAAGTGGTCGGCAAACTTTTTCTCTCATGACCACCATGCTACGTACCTTTCAGTGCGCGTCCTGTGAGCGGTATGGACAGAAGGCCTAACAAACTCATCTAAAGATGCGAGGTAGTTGAGGTTTGATGGATAGGAGTCAAGTTGTTCGCTGTGAAGAATCACCAGGTGAAGACAGACATGATCTCAACGAAATTTATCGTCCAACGTTTCCAAAATGTTCAGATAGTTACGGGAGATTTGCCCTTTCTAAGTGCTACACTGGTTAGATTGCAGTCAAGTGCGTGCAGCCAAGCATGTGGAGTCCTTCGAGTCCTATACGAATGCCAAAATTTATTTGGTGAGTACTCGTGTTCCTGAATATGAACATTCAGGTTTGATTCTATACTGCTAGGTGAAATACAAGTACAGGTCGACGGCCCGTAATTAATGCGATGCTAGTTGGGCTAATGAAAGTTACTAGTGTTCCGTACGTAGCTATCTGTGTTTGAATCACACACTGACGTCTGAATCTCGCCTCTGTGTATCCATACAGATAAAGCAGATATTCACACATGGCAGCGTCGAGTTCAAACCAGATCCGTGGAGTGGCATAAACAATGCAGTTTTGCCTTGCAAGCAGCAGTCGAATCCGTCTCGTTCCGTGCAGCATCTTCTCTCTCATTTTACGTGGGGGCGGCTTGATTTGATTTGGCCTTGCAACATGCAACGGGCGAATTTACCAGGTGGCATTAGTGTTTAGACCATTCAGCATTATCCAGACTGATCGTCTTTATAGGTGGTGACGTTGAACTTCTGAGGATGGAGACGTCGAGGCTACACATTCCTCTCCAGCAGCACTGCCGTTGTCTGTGGTATGTCTTGTGTAGCAAAGGACGTTATCTCCATATGTCGCGAGTTCAGGATGCGCCTCTTTTGCGTCACAGCAAATGACTTCTGCTCGGATGTTCCCAGAGATGGGCTCATGGCAATAGGACAGAATACGTGGATCAATTTATAATTTATTTGTGGGTTGTGCCAACGAAAGAACTGGAGCTCTTGTTCATCATTCCAAGAATGGATAAACACGCCTCCACGAGATCTATGCCGGTGCAGCACAGAATGAGCGGTATGATTACCATTGAAGTAATCAGGGAGTTCGTTCTGGTGTTTGGATGTAGGCCCGTCGGCACGAACTGTCCGGCTCGAGCTCTGATACTATGTCGGTCTCTCTTCCCAAATTTGAATGGCATCTGATACGAACAGGCGACGTCGACGTGGAAACACGGTTGGGGAAACTCGAAGATTCTTGGAGCCACGCCCTTGGTGAATTCGAAGCATCTTTGTTCATCACTCTCTCAGGAAAGGAAAGGAAGGAACCTCTCAAGGGGAATTGTATTGGGAAGAGCCTGTGGCTATGAAACTGTCCATCATCTGTCTTTCTCTTCGCCGCTCTACCATTGCTCACCATCGTGGTCAAGACTAGGAGCAGACGATTCGAAAAACGCCAGGCGATCGAGAGGTCACATGTGGCGCAACGCGACGCGTTTACATCCGCTCTGGGGGAATCAACAGACTGAAAGTCTCCACAGCCACCGCGGAAACATATAAATATAGGACGATCGTCTGTTTCTTTCCTCACTTTGAACCATCACTCACATCGCCCACTTCCACTCAAATTCAAAACTTCAAACACACAATGTCTCGTCAAATTCTTTTCGATTCCATCCTTGACCGCCCTCGCCCTTCCTACCCTCTCTCCTCTTGTAAATGTTCCCCTCCTAGGCTTGTCATCGGCCCTCGTGCTGTCTACGCTTTGGTTCACCAAGGACTCCGTGCTCTCGTCGGCACGAAGACCTCACAAGTTTTCGAACCTATCATCGTCGACACGCCCAAACGCCCCATCGTCGAGCTACCGACTTGCCGTTTCGGAACATACAATGGGACATATCAATCCGCCCCACCTCCCCCCACCTGCCCGCCCTTCTCAGAACCTCTCCCCGACCCCTTCTTTGGTGCCGTCACGACCCCCATCGACCTCACACTGGCGCCCATTCTCCCACTCAACGCCAACGCCTATCTTGTCGATAGCCATGCTCTCGTCAGCCCGCCCAACAACTATGGCATTGTCGGCGCCGCCATTCTCTCCAGCCTGGTCATCGGCATCGTGGCTGGGTTATTGTCAAACCGCCGTGGGCGACGTGCGGCGATCGTTGAGGTAACCTTGCTTCGTTTATTCATGTCTTCCTCGCCGACTTAGATTTCCCTCCAGCCAGTCGACGTCGCCAAGGAGAAGGACCAAGGCGAGTTCTTCGTAAGTGTTTCTCTCGCTCTCCCCGTCATGTTTGCTCAATATGCCTTCACATCTAGGTCAAGGAGCTCCCCACCACTGCCCTGGTGGAGGTTCTCATAGGCTTACCTGTCCCTGCTCTCGCCGTCGTGGGTCCTATCCTGTTGTCATATCTTGTTCTTTACTCATCACACCTTTGTTGATCTTGATCCAGGACCCCGCCTATGTTCCTCCCCCCCTGTGGATGTAGACGAGTTCGAGGCTCTCGCTCGCGAAGTCGAAGTCGAGGAAGATGTACGTGGCTCGCCGTTCTCTATGTTGTTACCTTTGCTCATCGTGGTCTCTTGTGGTTCGTCTAGGTTCCCACCAGCATCCCTCTTTCCTCCACCAACACCGATGATGTCAAGCTTGAGGCCACGGTGGATGACTATGAGGATGTTGTACGTTTGATATTATTGTCTACATTCCCTTCGCTCATCATACTTTGTTGGTTTAGGACCCAGCTTTCATTCCTCTGCCAATTGGGGATGACGATGAACTAGACTTTGAGGTCTACGCAAGTTCGGTCAAGGTCATCGTGAGTCCATTGGACCTTTCATACTATTGCATTCCCTCATCGTCGTCTATTGATTGCCTAGGATCCTGCCTATATTCCTCTACCCGCTGCAGAGGAGGGTGAACTCGACATCAAGGTCGAGGTTATGGACGCTGTCGTCGAGGATCCTGATGTCGTAAGTTCATCAACATCAGTTCAATCTCTAATGCTAATGCTTGTGCTTCAGACCCTTGTCGAGGAATCGCCTAGCGAGATGAAGGTTGCTGGTCACGCTAAGAACGAGGCTGTACCTCACGTTGTGGAAAAGATCATTCAGGAGAGGGTGAGTCATCTCTTCCTCATACTATTGTCAGTCACACCCACGCGACTCTGTGATGCAGGCTATGGAGCAGGAAGGACTCCTTCTAGGCCCCGTCGAGGAAGTCAACATCATCCGAACCGACGTTGCCCAGCAAGTGGCCGTCCCAGAACCTGCTATCGTACGTCTTTCTCCTTTCTCTCATACTCTCTATTGCTCACATGTGGCTTCCTTCTTCCTTATTCAGCCTCCAGACCCCACCAATGCCGACATTATGAAAGCGTTGGTGGTCTTGTCATTGGCTATCTACTACGCAGACGCTCAGAACGTTCCTTCACCTGTTCAAGTCCAGGAGGAACTCGACGTCGACAGAGGCCCGCTACTCGCCGCAGCTATCGCCACAGTAGCCGAAGAGGTTCAGGCTGCTCAAGAACAGAATGGCATGCCCATTCATGTCGTACCTGCGAAGGAACTACGATACATTTGGCGGCGTACACGTCCATGCTTCCGCAACACCATCGACCCACACCCCACTCGCCTTCCACCTATCGCCGATGAAGGCGAAGGCCCCTTCCGTCGTCGTCAACGTCTAACGTCCATGCCAACAATCATCGAGGTTGAGGAGGTCGATGAAGAGGTGAAAGGAGATGTGAGTTCTCTTCACACGTCGTCGCTGTGATTCCGTTACTGACTACTTTCATCTAGTGCGGGCGTCCTCCTCTCCGCAATCCGCCTCCTGAGAAACGGAGCCGCACGGTCGCTGGTTCTCGACGCGACCACGTCTACCGGCCTCGAAAAGGCCCTAAACGTCCCGCGCCACGTACTTGAACGGCGCCATCCCGTACACGCCCTACCCCACTGTCATTTTTGCTCAATTGGAACCATTGAATCTGCCTGGAAACTTGCTTCAAATGTAACGCCTTATCTCTCGCATCGGAAATCAAGACTAGAAACAGAATTTAACACGAAAGGATTTTGGAACAAAACAATCTATTGCTTGCTGGAACGTGTTTGTCTTCTTTTTTCTTCTTTTTTCTCCTGCTGGATATGGACCCCGTCGTTGGAAGTCTCTCAGATCGCATACCCTCGGACATGGACCCCTTAATTGGGAGCTCTACCCCGTGCACCTTTGGATCCTGGACATGGACCCCTTCATTGGACGTCTACCCCCGTGCTCGTCGACCTGGACCCCTTCATTAGGAGCTCTACCGCGCACACCTTTGGATCCTGGACATGGACCCCTTCATTGGACGTCTACCCCTCGTGCTCGTCGACCTGGACCCCTTAACTGGGAGCTCTAACACATGCACATCTGGATCCCGGATATGGACTCCTTCATTGGACGTCTGCTCCATGCTCGTCGACGTGGACCCCTTCATTGGGAACTCTACCCCGCGCACCATTGGATCCTGGACATGGACCCCTTCATTGGACGTCTACCTCCCGCGCCCTCCGACTTGGACCCCTTTAATTGGGAGCTCTACGCCTGCGCACCTTATGGATCTCCGATGCCTCGTTTATGCTGGACCTCGAATCCCTTCGTCGGATGTTTCTATCCCAAGCACCTTTGTTCCGGACTTGGACTCTTGTCTCTTCATTGGGAACTCTACCCCGCGCACCATTGGATCCTGGATATGGACCCCTTCATTTGACGTCTACCCCCGTGCTCATCGACTTGGACCCCTTAGTTGGGAGCTCTACCCCTGCGCACCTTTGAATCCCGGATGCTTCGTTTATGCTGGACCTTGGACCCCTTCGTCGGATGTTTCTATCCCAAGCACCTTTGTTCCGGACTTGGACTCTTGTCTCTTTTGGCTTCTTTTCTCCTTCATGGTCCTCGACTCCCTCAAGATTGTCAAGACCCTGGCGAGTCCTTTCCTCATACAACCCCTCAAGATCATTTTTCGGACTCACAAAGACGCACTGTGAATACTGGAATGGGTGGGATTGTATGGCCACGGTGCGGAGCGCTTTGTGCCGTGAGAGGAGGATCGAACAAGGAAGTCGCGACCCCTTGTTCGGTCCCCCTCTCATGGGACACTGTCGCGAAGTGCCCGTGAGGAGTGTCATTTTGGGTGCATCTATGGTATGTGGACCTTTCTGTGCTGACGACATGTTGAATGGGATCCTGACCTTTTGGTGCTCTTTCAGGACCTTTGCCCTATAATTTTGCTTCGTCTCGGTCTCTTGCATCAGAACCCCTCAGGAATCAGTATTTGCTTATGACTCTCTGGAACTTAGGCCATCCCATCCTGGCATTTGAATACGATATAGAAGTGGATGGGGTTCGGTTTCTTTTGCTTCGGTGGCGAGATATAATGGACTCGTGGAAATCTCAATGGATCTTGGACTCAAATGCATCATCTCGTGTCTCGAATATCTTTATATCTACATACGATACTTCTCCGCCAACGAACCTAGATTATATATGCGGATGTATTTGTATCCTCGTATTGTGCTTATTAGAATGAAATCAGCTTCTGGATTGATATTTTGTCCTGTGCAAGTCCTGTGTATTTTTTGTGTGTGACAATATTCCAAGGTGATTGTCCTTCCCCTGACATCTGCATCCCCACGAACATCCAGGACGGACTGAATGCCCTCAAAGACGCGTCCGCGCGTAGCGGACCTAACACGTGGTCGTGCAACGGATAACCCTTGGCGCAGCTTGGCATTACCCACCACGAACCTCCATCTACCTTGCTTCACGATCACTGTTCAGCCATGAATCTCTTTTGGATCGTAGAGATAAAAACAAGACTCAATCATCATTTTGTGGGCTTATGCTGTAGACTTGCTCTCTGCGGCTTTCTGTTAAGGGGAGGGGGACCCTCACATCGGCCATGGTTATCGTACTATCACTGGAGCAGGAGGGACCTACACCACGGACCCCGGGAACGTTCTCGCAGCCTCTGGAAGACGTCGTTATAGCCTCCGACTGCTTCACCACTTGTCTTGTGACTCATACCGCTCATCTGGGAATTGTTAATTCTCTTGCGACGAGTGGAGATTTCATGTGCGTATGCGTGTCTCTCGCTGTCATGGTTGGCTCCTAATGTTCATCTTTTCCCCAGGTTCTGTTCTACTCCTCGATTTTACAGTGGCGTTGAACACGTTGTTATAATCTGTGATGAGGGTATTAACCGTGTGTGATCCATTTCTGATATATATGTTTATTGTTGGCTCCTTATCCACATCCCAAATGACTCGAACTCTCCCTGCAAACGAAGAAAATTTGTGCTGATCAGGTTGACATTATGATCAAGTCAACGCAAAGTCAGCTGGACTCCATCTCCAGGCCCTGTCGCCCATAAGACTGTGACATGATGATGCGTACGTCACCTCCACAATGGTTTAAAGACCAGAGCCTCTTGTACATTCCCCAACTTCTCAGCACGTCGCGATCTCCCACACCTGAAATCCTTCATCAATGACCCAAAAACTAACACTATTTGATATTCCCACCGCAAAGGGGGCTGAAACCTGGTCGCCAGATGTCTGGCGCGTGCGGTACGTTGTTTGCAACCCCTCGAGGTTCATTGTGCTGACCACTCCAATAGCATGGTGCTTAATTACAAGCGCCTTCCGTACAAAACCGAGTGGGTCGACATGCCTGATATTGGCAACGTTGGGCAACAAATCGGCGCCAAAACGACTATTCAGAAACCAGGCAGCAAGACCCAAGAGATGCTCTGGACATGCCCAATGCTCATTGACCCAAATCACCCCAACGCCCTCGGCAAATCGCTCGTGCTATCTGGCTCGCAGGTAATCGTTGAGTATCTTGAGGACGCATACCCAGAACGCAAGGTGATCCCTGAGGGCACAGCTGCACTGCACGCTGCGTGGTCAGATTTTATAACGCAGAACATCGAGGAAAAGATATGGACCCTCGTCATCCCTTTGTGCCCGAACATTCTCTCGGAGCGCGGGAAGCAGTACTTCGTTACCACACGTGAGACATGGTGGGGCCCACTGGTGGAGCTGTGTCCTGATCGCGAAAAGGCGTGGGCGGGCGTGAAGGAAGGGCTGGATAAGGTGGCGGCTGCGTTGGATGGCAATGGGGAGGAGGATGGAGCCAACCTGAGGGTTGTGCCCGGCCGCGAGACCTATGCGGATTTCGTGATGCTGGCGCTGCTGTTGTGGACTGGTGCGATTGTTCCGAGGGATGAGTGGGACACATTGCGGAGCTGGAATGGGGGCCGATGGGGAAAAATCCTGGACTCCCATACGGATGTCATCAAGATCCAATGAGGATTTTGATAGAGAGACATATGGAAGTTAACCACAATGTCCAAGTTTCGACAAAGTTCCCCTCAAGTTAAGCAAATCTGTAGTATCCGCTTTTATTCCAACAAGCAAGGCTGACCAAACAAATATTCTAGACAATAGTCTTTTCTATTCACCAAAGGACATCCCCTATCAAGCAATCAAGGACTTATTGGTCTTGGAGGATGGATCATGAGACTCTTGACTCTTGACTCGTACGCGGCGACGCGTCAATATCAGCACGTGATCATTTGTCTTCTTTCTTGAACTCTGTTCTTCGTTGCTGGTAACCGTCAAGAGTCAGCATACGCTCCATATCTCTTGTACAGACCCCAGCTATTCGCAACAATTTATACTGAGATACCTTTTTTCTGGTATTTCCTTTGGAACTGATGCAAAAGCAATCTTGGTTCAAGAGTCAGGGTTTTGTCAGCGGTATGTGTCTAGATGAAAATGGTATAGAACTCAGGAGTCAGAGGTGAGTAGGCCGTCATGTCGAAGCATTTATGTGTTTCTGATATTTTTCTTTCACGCTACCTGAAAGAATTTCGAAGCTCGTGGGCCTGATGAAGCGACTGATTGCAATGACTTGATGCTTGTTCAATGTTCGATCTTTTCGGTCTTCATCATCGCTTCAAGCCATGAGATCACGACGGTTCAATGTACATCCATTTTTCGCACTCACTGCGTGTGAGACAGATTGCCTTGTGGATATGGACTTTAGACCAATTGCCGCTCGGTTTTCAAACATTCGACGAATCCTCTGTTTCATGTCATCACTGGGATACTTTCAGCTTCACATGAGGCACCCGGGTGGTCCTATCCTCCGTCTTGTTTACAGTGTAAATGTAAATTCGGCCTTCTTTCGTGATGAATGGATGTTGTGCTGATTCCGGCATGTGTAACTTATAGATACGAAGCTTTCCTCGGTCGTTGTGTTGCCGCGAATAGTCTGACCGGCTTCTGTTTCCATTCTAATCACCATCCTCCGTGACGAACCTGTTGAAAGCTATATCAGTGCCCGTTGTGCCAGTTGCCTGTTGGTTGCGAGTGAGTGTGGGTTTTCTCCACTATATGGCCTCTTCTTATCATCGAACAGACTAAAAATGGTTTTCGCTGATGCTGGAACTGCTCAGATCATCGATATGGTCGTCCGTCCCTCAATTCTTGATACGACTCGGAGTTGAATGGCGAGTTATATTCGTGAGTTGCATTCACGGGATCAGATGACGGTAGGGCTGTACTGCCTTTTGTCTGTCCTGGTGGAAAAGAAACTCGCATGATATCAACATGATCTGATCCGTGGTTCAATATAAAGCTTTAGGTTCTCTGAACGCGTCCCTCGTCAGCAGGCTCTGAACAATCTTCGCCCTCCCAAACGAACTTCAGCTGGTCTGACGTTTTGAAATACCTCGCATCAATCACCTTCGCCATGAAATATTCTCAACCCATTCTCTTCGCATGCGTTGGCAGTGCCGCCATCGCATCCGCCATGCCCACTTTCTCCGATAGCAGCGCCGACCTCTCGGCTCGTACACTTCCCCGTTCTACTGTCCCACACAAATCGAAGTCCACCAAAGTTGGCACTCGTCTGGGAAAACTTATCAAGTATGGCGGGGCTTTCGCGAAGCAGGCCAACCCCAACCAGATGCAGTACTCTCCACGTAGCCTGCTCTCCAGTGTGGCCAAGGCGAGCTCCAAGCAGAAGGTCCGCAAAGCCACCTCCTCGTTGAAACGCACCGGGAAGGCTGCGATAGCAGCTGCCGGCGGTGGGCAAGCCGTTGCTGAAAGTCTCGGTAGTATGCTCTTAGGAAGAGCAAACCCTGCAGACAGTACTTCCGATAGTACGACGCCCGTAACCGCTGCTCCCAAGCCTCGAAAGATAACGCTCAAGTCCAACAACGAGGCCAAGAAACCGTACTCTGATCCCATTCACAAGCACTCTTCCATTCACACGCCACTTCATCCATCGAAAGCTCCCAAGTACTCATCCCTTGCTGGCGCACTTGACCCAGCTCAGGCCCATCAGGCGCGTCATTTAGCCACAAAGCTCCATAGCACCCGCGAGTTCCAGGAGGCATTTGAGGAGCGTGGGATTGGCGGCCTGGGACGTGCTCTGATGGCCGCCCGCAGAGCGAAGGCTTCGAGTTCATCAGTTGAACCTGCTCACGTCGCGCGCGACATCTTCCATGGGGATGACCTTGCGGAGCGCGATTTTGACGAGATTGATGTTCGTGACCTCGAGATCAATGAGATTGACTGAGTGTGAGCAACGTTCCTTTCCTTCACACGTCTCGCCTCATATCCTCACTTTTTTTTCCTATCAGCTGGTGAACGACCTACTATTTCGCAATAGATATCCGTTCGAAATCACGTCGCACTCCGAGTCCTCCGAATTTTGTTGATCATAAAATATGAGAAAATGTGCTTCGAGAATATACATAGGTTCTGGTTCGTGAGTTTGGGTAGGATTACTGAGCTTATGCCAAGGTTCTTAAAAACGGACTTCTCTTAAGACTGCTTGAAGCAAGAGCAGAGCTTGAGGAGTATACTACAAAACGGTGTGTGTGAGGTTTTTCCAAACGAGAAATAGAAAGTTTGTGTGTGGGATTTTTGTTTTGGTGTGAGATTATCTTAGTCCCGTGACCACCGTCGGAGTAGGCGCGCGTCTCTTGGCTCCCGCCCTCCCGACGCGTTTTTCTGGCTGCGTCTGTGGCCATACCCTATCGTGACAGCTATGGCCAGCACTACTAGTATAAGTTGGCTCTTTGTGGCCTTTCTGACCTCTCTCTCTTCACCCCATTCCTCGTGCCCCAGTATGGACGCGTTTTCTGTTGAAGCTCTTGGGCTGAAGAAAATACGCGAATATCGCAACTTTGTGAGTGCTGAGCCAGCTCTCGTGGATGTCTTCTGACTACCACAGGCTTTTCCAACCGTGCTGGGCGATAAAACTCACGACCCTTATTTTTCTCTTTCCAACGCGCGATTGTGGGCGAACCCCGATGCCGTGAGGCAGTTTCTCGCCGCGACGGAAAACTTCGATCAATCAAAGCATGCTTCTACGTTATGGGAAACGTCGACGCCTACGATACTCAACAGCTATCTCCAATGGGTAAATATATATGTTCTATATTGCGGGTCTGCTATCATTGCTCATATTACAACAATCAGTTACTACCCAAGGACCTCATCACGCACCCATTTTTTGACCTCGAGAACATAGAATTGTGGTTCCTTGACCAGCCGTTTATTCTATTCACATCAAGGCAACGTGACATACCTCCACCGACGGTCAAACATGAACGATCATCTCAAGCAGCCATCAAACGTGAAGGACCATCCCGAACTGCCGCTAGCATGAAGGTAGAGGACACACCTTCTTGTAAACTGGGATCGGTTGCTCTTGGGAAGCGCAAGGCCGAGATCATTGAGATCTCTGACAGCGACGACGACGACACGCCGGCTCCGCCCAAATTCAAGAAATCCAAGCCGATTACAATACGTGACATTTCGAACGACTCGGAGCCTGAGGTTACAGACCTCACCACTTTCATGACCAATGCAGATGTGTCCATAGATCTGACACGCTCCTCACCCGCACCTGCTCCCGAAACGAAGCGCTCGAAGGTCAGGAAACCCAAAGCCGGAGAGCGTGATCCCAGCGCCAAAATAAAGATCACGACGACTGAATATGTCTCGGAGATTGTGACGTTGCCTAGAATCCCGACCATTTTGGATCCTTCGGAAATACCGAAAGCCTACTTGATTAAGCTGGAAAACATGGATGCACTTGACGGAGGAAATAAGAACATCATTGGGTTAATACGCCATGAGGTACGGTCATTCTTCCATACCAACTAGTAGTCAAAGGGCTAAGGCTATTTCAATTCAGGAACAATGCTCATGGGAAGGTTCAAGTGGACACGCTTCCGGTGATGTCTATGTGTACAATGCCTTTCCTGTCGACGTGCAGAGCTTAAATGTTGGTCAATCAAGGTGTGCGAATTCTTTGATCGCACGCGCCTTGTGGGATATGAGAGTTTTGAACGCGACGAGGATGAAATGCGGGAGTTCTTGATGTCAGAACTTGATGCAAATCAGCAGGAATCGCGCATTCCTGATGGCAACGAAGTACGATTCTATGGGCATGTGATGTCCTCAAAGTGCAAGCTCAAGAGCTGCACCGGAAAACCGATTATCATTGACCTTCGTGTAAGTACAGATTTATAGCTCATGTTGATATCAACCTGATAGTAGAGATTTAGTACCCTTCACGGTATGGGAAGACAATTCGCATTGGCTGCACGGGATGGCGACGCGATGATCCATCTGGTAGCCACAGATGGATGGATATCGACCGTAACGTAGATGAAGAAAGTTTCAGAGAATTATTCAAGAATGGTGGTCGGTTTCAAGATAACATCAACCTCACGGTGAATGGGAGTTGCAGCGTGATAGTCCATTATCGATCTCACAAAACTGGCTGCCGTACGTTGCCTCTCAATCTCATTTATTAGAGGTGACTAATTGGAGTTTTGAATAGCGTTCTCACATATAATAAATGGCGAGGCAAAGAAGGGACACATTGCACCATACGAAACGGCCTGTGATGCCACTCTCACGATTTTTCAGCCAGTCGACCATGAGCTTGCTCACATGGCTGTCGTAATTCCCAAGCAACCGCACAATCATCCATGCCCGCAACATGTAAAGCCCACTCTGGCAGAGAAGAAGATTGTCAGAGAGGCATATAAAGCAGCTGGAAAAATAAGAGTTACTCCGAAGGCACTTCAAATGAGTGTGTAATTCTCCTTTTATGTCATTTAACAGCGACTTGACAGTTCTGAGTTTATTCTTACTAGGTTCATCTACAAATATTATCCTCGAGGGTCAGTCTTGGGAGAAAGCCCTCCCGGGAATGGCGAATGACAAGCGCCTGCGAAAATTCGTAGATCAGCTCAAAGCCGAAGACTTCCCATTTGGTACTGGATGGCAGGGTGAGTACCTTTTGTGCCTTTTTTATCATATCGGCTAAAGAGCTCTCACCTCAGGTGTTCAACATGAGGCAAACGTCCGTGAAGCCGTGAGACCCCTAGACCAATGATATATACACTCTGTTACTACTAAAGGTGAACTGCAGCTCGCCGTTACAATGCTTCCTCGTCTCGTCAAGCACATTCACGATGTGCGGTTCCTTTCGATTGACTACACATTCAAGCGAGTCCATGGCAGCATCAATGAATGGGAAATTGTGGGATTTCTTGATCGGTACAATATACGTACGAGGATTTCTGTGTTTTAGCTTTGATTACAGCTGATGGTGAAAATATCTCAGGTGTTTCCCTCGCAAGCTTATATTGTAACAAGGCGACTCGCCACACGTTTGGTTTACTCTTTCGCGAATTCTTTGATACAGTTCAACAAGTCACGGGAAAGCCCTTGGAGCTCGCTGCTTTCAAACCCGGTGCAAGCCTTTTCTGCTTCTTATTCAATGCAGAGCCTGCTCAGATGCAGAGCTGCGGTGATCTGATGCTCACGATGAATGATCCCACGGTAAGCGGCATAACTACAACGGACCCCCTAGTTCTTGTTCAGTATGTCGCAAAAACATGCATTCAGCATTTTGTGCGGTAAGTCAAGGACAATTCATGTTTAAATCAAGCTTGCTCATGCATCACCTTCAGGAATGCTGATAAGCTGCCGAAGAATATCTCACGGGACGATATCAACCGGCTGAAGTCCTTTCCGGGCCTCTCTACAAATGAAGACATCGAAGCATGGCGGGAATTCTGCAGAGCACACCCAGAGAAGTCTGTCGGAGATTGGTATCAGCAGAAGGTGGATCACCCATGGTATCTACCTTCGCTAAACCCATTCCTTTCACCTATGGACCGGAATAGGTGGAAATTAACACCAAATGACACAAATATCGCCGAGTCTGCTCATGCGGCTCGAAACTCCGAGACCGGGATTAGAGCACCGCTTCTTTCCGCTATTCTAGGGTACGTGATTCTGTGGTTTGCGCAGCTCAGGATAATGACCTTTCACAATGGAATAGTGCACAAAAACGAGACGAGGCTATAGCTGATCGACTGGAGGAGATCGAGCACAATGGAATTACTCCCAATCGATGGAACAGCGCTAGCAGTCGGGAAAAGCGCTCGGCATCACGGCGGGAAACCAGCCGCATAAAGGGTGCTGCAATCAATGAGAGCCGGGAGCATCTGAAGACCCTCGAAGACGAGTTAACAGAGCTGGCAACGAAACGGACAACGTCTTTGGCACGAAAGAAGAAAATTGAAGAACGCCTGGTTGAAATCCGAACGGAGCTACCATGCCACACCAGTGTCTCCATGAACGCTATGGACCTACGCCAGGAGCGGGATACACTGAACACCGAGAAGCAGGAGGGCGTTAGTCAACGGAAGATCTGGTCAGCCAGGACCTCAGAGATCCAGGCATCGATCAAGGAGATCAAACAGAACGAACTCAACGGTACCCGAGCACGCGACTCGCGTCCTCCGTCAACTCCCTGCAAGGACCATGCGCCACAGCTGCCTTTACCTTGCACTCCTTCCCACCCTGCGGATTTCATTCAAGGAAGCTCGCGTCATGCACATCCTTCTCCTCTCCAAAATGAGGCCAATTCTATCAGTGACTTCGACTTTGATGATGAAGATGCATCAGACGACATTTCTCATACTCTTTCTCCACTTCGATTTTCACCTCCGCTAGTAGAATCTGACAACGGAATCATGGCTAGAGAGCTCGATACAAACATGCTTGATGATGCAAGCCTTCTGAACAAGCTTCAATCCTGGGAGCCATCAGCTTCACAGGCAGATGAAGCAGCAAATCTGTACCATGAAATGTTTCCAGGTGATCCTTACGCACTCTTTAGAACGTAGAGTAAGGATTTTATGAGTAGTAGCTTAAACTATGTTGTACGACGTGATCTACAAATATCAACAGTTGCCTATTCGCGGTTTGATCACTGCCAGAAGTCAAACGAAGCGGGACTTGGGGATATTGCTCACAAGTCAAACCCAATATCCGACCCGGTCCGCAATGGCCATAACACTGGAACTGTAGGACTCGTCTTCATGGCCTCGTATGGCCAAACCGACGTTTCCCAACGAGGAAGCAAGGGCGCTATCACGTGAACCTAGCCCGCCCGCCAAAACCAAAGCAAATCTGTGGGATTTTTTTCAAAACGAACTTTTTCTGTGAGATTGTAAAGTTTCTCTGTGGAATTTAAATCTCACACACACCGTTTTGGGAAATCCTGGAGCTTGAGTCATGAATCGTAAATCCATGGCGGTCGTGATGTTTGCCAAGCCATGGCTACCAGCCACAAAACTGCCGCAAAGTGCAGGGTCGACCAAACATGGCCTCTGTTCAACGTTCAACATCCGATTCTCCGAATCTTCACTAGCTATATGATACGCTCTTAGCAGCTTTCGAGTCTGTGAGCTTTCTCAACATTGTCGACGACATACGGCATCAGATGGCGCCGCTTCCTCAACCTACATCTGCTTGGACTAAGTACCTTCGCTCAACAAATCAGTTTTCTTTCATGGGTATCAAAAGGACAATGCACCACCAACAATCGGCTCGAGTTTACAAAAATGTTTAAGATGATGCGAGGATCGTGGGTTTATTCAAACTTTAGCAGGAAAACAGAGGCACTGATGGTCATGGGTGTGTATATAGCACCCCCTCGTATATTTTCGAGCTCTCTAAACCGCGACACACGATCTTTTCTCTCAGATCCATGCTCATTCTCATAGGAACTACATAACCTCATGAGCGAGCAAGGGGAACCGTTTTGGAATGCGTTGAAAGCGGGGCTAGTCAGAATTGGTGGACTGAGCATTCAGAAGGTGTGTGAAGGGGCTGTACGGGTTGTACGGTGACATCCGTGTTGCGTCTGAAACTGATGATCCCGCAGATATTTACAGGACTTCGATACGGTGTCGACTTTTCTCCCTTCCGAGACCTTTATCAATCAACCAACAACTTCATTGACTAATCCTACGGTGATTTTATTGACCAGCGCCAGTGATTCTGCCATTTGTAAAGTGTCTTTCGTCACGATTAATGATGAGTTTCTTATTTCTCTAGTCCCGGTTTCGAAGTCCCGGTCCTCTTCTTCTTTAATGTCCCATCGCGTCCATGCCCTCCGATATACCGTTCATGACGGCGTATCTCCGTTCCCATCGGAATTGCACAGTCGGGTCCGGAGATCAAAATTGTCACTGGTGCTTCGAAAACCGGAATAAGCAATTGAACAAAGTCGTTGTCGATGATATCACTTAATTTGGTATATGATCTACAAATGGCCCGCCCAAGGATATGTCAGCTTTCTCTGGAGGTGTCCCCGGTGTCGACATATTTGAGCGCCCAATCGGGCCACTCAACTTCCAAACATCGAGCGAACCCACGGTGTGTCAACAAAGCACCGCACTGGCGTTTGATCAGGAGATGGTGTTGATGATATTTTTCCCTCCGATAGCGGAAAACGCCATCATTTCATACCTTCACCTCCGCTAATGACCTTGCATCCACAAACCCGAAGTTTTTTGCACAAACATCTTGCGACCATCATCACATATTTGGCGCGTCCTCGAGGATGCCAACTGCATCAGATGATTGATCTCTAGATATCAACACTTTCCCCACCTATGGATTCGAGGAGCACACCGGCATGCCACGGACTCCAGCTTTGACCGTGATGTACTTGATTATGATATCATCGCAATGCTGTCCGTTGCGTATTATGTATCTGCAGGCTCACCGATTTGAGTGAGTCCTCTAATTTATCTTTCTTGAAAGCATGGCTGCCTAAGGTCAGAAGAAACTTTCAGAAACCGATACCCATTCTACAGTGGACGCGCCTTCCGGAGGACTATACATAGACCTTTATTGCGTGACACCTAGGCTTTGACGTTTGATTTGGTTTGAACCAGATGCGGTCATGTCCGGAATGAGGCAGCGCTCCCGAACTCGAGGTCCCAGCAACGAACGCACTGCCGCCTGTCAATGTGTTTGTTGCGGTCTAGATCTGATCCTCCTAAAGCCCCGTGCAAGAATTGTTTCGGCGGACATCAGAGACGGGTGAGATGCTTATAAGAAGCCCTTGACCTTTGGACTGATCCCCCATCCCTCAGCAGGTCTGAGAATCGCATCCCACTCATTCGAACTTCAGCCGGTCTGCCGCTCCAACAACAACCTTTCGAAAAATCACCCTTCTCTCCTTCATCATGAAATACTCTCAAGCTGTCCTTGTCGCCTGCGTCAGCGGTGCCGCCCTCGTTTCTGCGCTCCCTACCCCCGCCACTCCTTCGACCACTCCCGCCACTGCTAATGCAGGAAACGCCACCCCCAAAGTCGCAGCTGCTGTAGCGCCCAAAATTCAGGCGCCCCTCACTGGTACTACCCAGTCCAATGCCGTCAAGCCGCCTACAGTGGGACGCAACGCCGCTGCTGCCCAGTCCAACAATGCTGCTCAGAAGCCTGTCCAGGCGACGGGTCAGAACACCAAGTCGCCGCAGACGCCCGGCGCTAGGCCCGCTCTGTCCACGACTGGCAAGACCCCGGTGGCCGGTAGCAAGACGCCTGCAGTCGGACAGACAGCTGGTACGCAAAGCACCACTGGAAAGACGACCACCCCTGTCGGTCAGACTGCCAAGTCGCCACTGACGCCTGGCGCTAAGCCCGCGCTATCGACCACTGGCAAGACCACGGCGGCCGGTGGCAAGACGCCTGCAGTCGGGCAGACAGCTGGCAGTACCCAAAGCACCACTGGAAAGACAACTACCGCGGGCAAGACCACCCCCGTTGGCCAGAATGCCAAGTCGCCACTGACGCCTGGCGCTAAGCCTGCGCTATCGACCACTGGCAAGACTCCTTCGGTGGCGGGCACAACACCAGGTGTCGCCGGAAAGACATCTACAGTCGGAAAGACAGCCGGTACTACCCAAAGCAACACCGGAAAGACATCTACAGTCGGAAAGACAGCCGGTACTACCCAAAGCAACACCGGAAAGACAACGACTGCAGGTAAGACCCCCGTCGGTGCTGGGAGCACCTCCGGCAGCGCCGGAAAGACATCTGGTGCTGGGAAGACATCTGCGGTTGGACACGCTGCTGGTAAGACTCAAACGTCTGGGCAAACTGGAGCCAAATCCCCTGCCACGGGAGCCTCCGCCACCCACAATAGCAACAAAGGGAAGACGGCGACATCTGGTCATACCTCGACAGCCAACACGCCCTCGCATAATAGCGCTGGAAAGACATCTGGCCGCACGAGTGGTACCTCGCACCAGAGTGGCGGGTCTAAAACCGGGCAGGCGTCAGGTCATTCCACGAGCGGTCATTCCACAAGCGCTTCTCACCGTGGTACCGAGTCGCACCCCAAGGGTCAGACCTCCGGCCACAAAGCCACAGAATCGCACAAGTCCGGATCGCAAACCTCGCACCAAGCCAGCACCAAAAAGTCCTCCACCGCAGGCCACTCGACTGGCTCTACCCACTCTGCCTCGCAGACGAAATCCCAGACCGCTAACCGAGGCTCGACCAAATCGACGACTGCAACAAAGCAGGCTCCCAAGGCCAACACCAAGCGCGTTTCTCGGCGTGAGCTCATCGACGAGGACTTCCTCAACCTACGTGACCTCGATTTCGACCTCGAGGATCGCGACTTCGAAGAACTCGAAGTTCGTGCTCCCCGCCGCGGACGCATCTCGAAGTTCTCGCCACCCTCGTCACCCGTCGAAGTCCCAGCGGACACGTCTATGGTCCTACGGGATGTTCTTGACGACGATGTCCTCGCTGCCCGCGATCTCGTCGAGGTCCTTTTCGGCCGCGAGGTTGCTGAGGAACTGGATGCGCGCCGTTTTGGCAAACTGTTCGGTGCTTTGAAGTCTGTCGTCCCCAACCCTCTCGCCGAGCGCGACTACTTCGACGGGGATGCTCTTGCCGAACGCGACTACTTCGATGAGGATGGTCTTGTAGAGCGCGACTACTTTGATGAGGAAGGTCTTGTAGAGCGCGACTACTTCGATGAGGAGGGTCTTGTCGAGCGTGATTTTGATGTCGAGGAGCTTGACGCCCGTGACTTCGACTTCGATGAGCTGGAGACTCGTGATTTCGAGATCGACGAGCTCGACTGAATGTAAGCATGGCCGTATTCTGTTCTATATTTTTCATTTCTGATATTCATTATTCTAGTTCCCCACTTCAGTCCTAAGCCTGACGACTTTCATAGGAGATATTTCGATAGCAAAGAACGCGGTCTGACTTTCGGTACCTAGTTAGATACTTTGAAGGCTTGAGAAAATCAATGTTGTTGGGTTTCGCCCGCTTTTAACTTCTTGAGTTTCATGATAAAGCCCTTTGCAAGAGAACGCCTCGCGAAGGTCGAAAATTGACGTGATCTTTCGACTGTAGGCCTTGAGGTGAAATTTTAACACATAAACCCAGTGGTCGGGACACGAAGCGAACCTTCCTTGGTATACTGGAACGCCCAGCAAGATGATTGTTGACCATGTGGCGCAGAGTACTCAACAAACCTATACCCGCCCTTTCATCATACCACTGTGTTATCCTTTCTGCAGGCTCAACGATACGACGAAATTTTTCAAATATTTCGATGGCGTTACATGCGAAACCTGTTCAAGTGGTAGCCCCATGCACAACTCAAGAGGCTCGATGGAGTAACCTGTGATCTGGAATGCCTGATCACGATCGCCAGGGCTATGCAGTTAACCAGAATCCAATATTAGAATCACGACCAAAACCCGACATACTGAACTTACATGAGAACCACACAACACACAAAAGACAACTATCAAGTATATCACTCAAATATTCACATCGTATACACAAATTTACACTTCAACCAACCCACTCACATCATAGTACATTTCGACACTTGCCAGTCAATCCCCACTTACACTCACTTTCGCCGCGTCCCGTCCTAGTTGCTCCTCCTCTATCGCGGCCAAAAATGCCAATGCAGCTGTCTTCGCTTCCACATGATGGGGCCACGCAGCTAGGTATCCGCGCCGGAAATCGAGATACAGCGTGTCAGTGGTGCGCGGACGCGGGTAGTAAGGATCGTTCCGGAAGAAAGACACCGCGAGCCCCCTTGCCGAGGCAGGGGAATGCAGGAGTGCGTTTGTACGCATCTGGTGCCGATGCGGCGCATCGGAAGAGTTAAGAGTATTAATGGAGTCTTTCTCGAGAAAAGAGGCCAAAATATATAAACCTGACCTGATTAAAATCGATAGTCACAAATCGAAAGCCGACAAAGCCGTCCCCGCCCAGCACGAATTCAATATCGCTCCCATCGTACCCACGACGGTGTATTCTGCCGAGCATCTCCCCCATGCCGTACGCGACGGCCGAGGCGGCGGGAAGACAGGGAAAACGCACGGCAAGGGCGGCATACCGCTTGACATCGAGCGGGAAGTTGGCGGAAGTGAAAAATCTGCGAGGTCTTCGTGCTTCTTTCTTTTCTTTCATCTTGACGTCATCATCCTCATCGAGCACCTTGCCAAAATACAGTCTGCACAGTGTGGGACTGGGAGCTGAGATTGATTGTGGATAGTACATCTCACGTATAACCAGTGCCGCCGGGTACGGGATGCCGAAGACACGTTCCATGAGATAGCACGCCTTGTCGAACCCGCAAAAGAGATCCTTTGTTACCTTGCACTGATACGGTGACTCCTCAAGATTCCCCTGGTAATTGCATGCAATTATGTCGAATTCGGGGTTGTAGTACACATACGGCCTTGGCAGGGAGAAAAATGCGTGCGAAGTCTGGGTGACGAAGATAGACTCGAGGGCACGGTACTCGTTCAGGAGCACGTCCGCATCAAACTGTTGGAGAACTTGCTTGTAGGCTAGTGGTCCACCGTGAATGGTGTGGACGCTGCCGAAGCTACCGCGGCCGATGCAGGTGCGGTCTAGTAAGAGGTCAGTATCTGAGAACATGGTTGTCGGGAAGAGAAAACGTTTGCCGAGGACTTGCCGATCTATACTTACACATTCCGGTTATCATTTTGATCACCGACTCGTATGTTTTCTTCGAACGATTTCAATGTTTTCCTCGGCTCTTGCACCGAGTGCTGACTCTCTTTATTGAACTGTTCTGGCCTCAGTATGTGGATGGATCATGTATCAATGGCTCATCCTTGACTACCTCCGTGCTCCACCAATCAACGGGTTACTAACTCGGCCAATGATCAATCAGCGTGCACTGCCATTCCAGACGATGACTACTTAGTGCCAACTCACTGCCCAGTTCCCCCCAGATTCCTCCCAACTCTCAGCTGGTCTGAGCAGTCTCAACCTACACCCCGACCTCGAACCCTCCTAACGAACCCTTCACGACCTCACGACCAACACCATTAAAACCTTATAAAGTGACAAATCATGCGGTCCATTACACGCACGCTCTTCATCATTGCATGCATCATCTTCCCTATGCTCTCGTCCAGAGCCGCAGCACACGATGACACACAGCCGCTGCTCGAGGCCCGCTGTGGTCGAGGGATGAATAGGAACGTTGGAAAGCCTGTTGCAGCGCGTGCGCTATTCCCGCGTGCTAGAAACGGGTGGACTCGCTTGGCCACGAGGGATGAAATGGATGTGGATGTACGTGTTTCCCAAAATTTATCTTGTATTAATTTTAAGTTTTCTTTCTTGATAGGCGTAGCTTGAGGAATGGATGTTGCGGATTGAAAGGAAGCGGGGCGACGGAGCCTGGAGGGGCGTAACGGAATTTGAACCTAAGATAGCTGGGTCATTCTATGTCTTACGATTAACCTGGCATATCGTAGACTCTGCTACATAATATTGACCCCCCTTGGGTCCTTCAGTGGGAATTGGCATCAGTGTGGCGCGGCGAGAATAATTGGCTAGCCGACCGGTGTCATCGGTCCGGCTCTTCTTCTCCTTGTAGCCTGTATTGTTATTGTTATCATAATTGTTGATATGCGTACATTATTATCGACACGAGCAGCTTCGAGCGCCTCTCTACTTCAAGTCCGCAACCATCAGGATCCTAGGATGTCGTCGAGCAATAGATCTATCAGCCAGCGCACAGTTCATGTGCCTCCACAGCAGTACGAATGTTCTCAGTGCGGCAAAAACACTGACCTTCGTCTCTGCGTTTGCCGCGAAGTAATGCTATCTACGATTATCTGACTACATTCTTTTTTGATCATAATCCCGCTTCACAGGAACTGTACTGCTCTGTTAAATGCCAGAAGATACACTGGAAGTCGACCCACAAGATAGTTTGTGGTGAGTTTCGTTTGTTCGTTTGATCGACGGACTGGAGATTCACTCTGTGACGTGTACATATAGCTGGAGAACCAGATCTCATTGATATAATGTCTCTACATCCACTCCTCGCCATGTTGGTTGAATCTTGCCATGTCGATGGTCGGAAGCCTATTCATCCTGCCCTAAGCCACACTATCACAAGGTCTCCAGCCATTACGGCCCTTCCTGATGGTGCAAACCTTGCCCGGGTCATCACTCTTGGAGATCCCCTACCTACTATTGAAATTGGCCGTCGTCTAGAGGCTTGGTGGCCCACGTCAGCTTCGCCTGCAAGTCGGACGAAGCTTCTCCTTAGGATCCTCAGAGAAGGATATCTCGTTCCAATATTGACGGCGCTTTGTTTAGGCCTCGTTGGCGAAATTTACACCACCACCGATGATCCTGCTGCCTCCCGGCATGGAGATTCTCTGAACAGCAACGCCATCCGTCGATTGCGTCTTAAGTACAGAAGCAGTCCCATTTCTGATTTCGGCATCGTCAAAGGCAGCGTAAGGTCCGTGTGCCAGCTGAAATTGGCATACCATCTTCCAGCAGAGTGCAAGACATTTCCGGGACAAGATCCGGAGGATCATTATTGGCTCTATTTCACCACGCTCAAGGGGGAAGAGATATTCCTCGACTACGGGTTGTACTCCTTCGATTTTGGTCTCCTTGTGGAAACTACGCCCTATAGGCAGCCGTTCCTACCCGCAGTGGACAAAGCACCGGGGTACATGTGTGGCGACCGCCATGATACGACAAGGGATTCATTCACTACCCATACTCCCAAACAATACTTTTCCTTTCTCCGGGACAAGAGGATGCACCACATGCATGCACAGGGACTCGACAGCCTTTCAGAAAGCCACAATGTGCGTGCGATATGGGCATTCATGGATCGCGTAGCCGCACGAGAATGCACTCCTGCAGAAAAGGTGCTCGCGGTCAAATGGGCGGAATATAATTGTGGGGCGCTCTCGGCTATTGTTAAAGACCCGGGCAAGTGTTGGAAGCAGTGGCCGCAGGAACCGGGCCTGGGGATCCACCCGATTGACGAGGCGATTGAGAAGGAGTTGGGATATACATTTCCTGCACATGGTGATCACGCGCAGTGGCGGCCTTTGTTGAAGCTGACGGAGACATACGCTCAGGGAAAGATATCAGCGACAGACTGCACTGAAGGGTATATGAAGTGGAAATCGTCGCACTCGCCTAGTAATACTGCCTCCTAGGATCGACTCCAAGAACTTGGACCGTATGGTGTCGTGATGTATGTGATTCGTACAAGCTGTTCCGTTATCCTTGACTCTTGAGCTGTTGAGGGCAGACAGTGGGCAGACACCTCAGGGAGTACTGGTTCAACTATTCGAAGTACGTTAAGTCGTGGTATTGAACTCCGAGTTCAATCCATCGCTGCGCTGGCACGGGCCATCGACAGCCTCTCCGACTCGCGAAGTGAACGCGCGTTATGTGGGTCTGGGAAAATTACATGTGTTAATGGCTTATCAATGATCCAGAGATTTCTCTTAAAACTATGGGGGAGACATACTTGGATAGGAAGGCCAAGCGTCTCCCTGCCAGTGAAAGTTCCATCAGGATAGTAGAGTTCAAGAAATAGGTTTATCACAAGCACTACGGAATAGAAGCGAGCTCCAGGAATATTCAAATAATTTATCGTTATATATATGGATGCGTGCGCGTGTGTATGGATTATATATGTATGTGATGAGGAGCGAGTACTCAGAGCATAGCCAGTATGATACAAGTTGACAGCAACGAGAGAGGAAGGAAAAGATGCGAGTATGTACGAGTAATGTACGATAACAACGACGGGACACAGAGACGCACAACGAAATGACACAAGCGCACAAAAGAAAAACTCAACTCTCCCCACTCCCCACTCAAGCCGACGGAAACTCCGACTGCTCCCTCGAATGGGCATCCTCGCAGCCCAGCCATTCTAACCACTCCGCACTATGATACATGACCGTCCTTTTGGGCCACGGCTCCAGCTCGCGTATTGTCCCGTCGTCCTCCCGCTGTACACTGTAATAGCCGTTCCCGACACGCACGACACGCACCATGGGGAACCCATGCGTCACCACTGCCGAGACGTTTCGCAATGGGAGCAAATCCGACAGACCTATATACCGGAGGGACGGGGGGATGCCGTTGCGTAGTTGCTGTTCTAAAGTATCAGCCTCATGCCCATGCAAAGAAAAGAGAAGAGGCAAACACGCACATCCAAAAAGGGAATTGGATCCCTTGACGATGTCGGGACATGGTCAAGCGTCAGTGAGAGTGCGAGCACACTCCTCGGAATTAACCATGACGCCAGCCCTGGCGATAAGTCCGCAGGGTACGTGATCTTCAAGCCCTTCAAATTGATCAAACTCGGCAGCACGCCCCACACCGACGCATCGAACCCCACCGCACGCTGCACACTCTCATCGTGCGCCGTCAGCTGGAGCGTCCGCAGCTGTTGCCTACCCCTCAAGAACTCCGCGATCGCAGGGAACAAGTCACGGTCCGTTATCCGTCGGTGTATCGCGACAGCAGAGAACGCGAAGTGTCGCAGGAACGGCAATGAGGCGTGTAGGGTACGGAACTGGTGTGAGGTGACGCAATCGAGGGCGCAGCAGAAGGTGAGGGATTCGAGTTGCCGTCCGTTCGTCAGGACGTCGGAGAATGTCTGGGCATTGAGCGGGACGTGACCCGTGAAGTAGAGGTGCGTGAGGTTGCGGATGGAGACGCTATTTGTGGGGAAGGACCAGTGCTGGTTGTCGAGATAGACGGTGCGGAGGGTGTCCCGATTTTGTGCGAGGAAGTTTTGCACTTGGTTAGAATTGCCACCTACAGTGGAGTAGGAGAAGTGGGCGAGGTGCTTGAATTCGAGGAGACCGAGGTCGGTTGGACCTTCAGGGGAGCTACGGGATGCGTTATTAGGCTATGAACGGATGGTTTCAGGGACATAATGCGTACTGGAGAGACAAACCACGGAGGCGGGGTGTGCATGTCTGCAGTACACGGAGTACGGGCATTATCCCCTCTATCCCAGCAGATATGTGAACGTTTCGTAGATTGGTCAATTTCGGCAGTGCATTCGTCAACATTCCTTATCCAACGATACTTCCTCAATCCGGGCACTTGATCGATAGAACATAAAGACGCACCTGTCTGAAACGCCATAGCCCCATCCTTATCTCTCATCGGTGCGTATATCCTCAGCGTCCGCACCGTCTTGGCAAACGCTGGATCGACAATGATCCTCGTCAAAATATCCGCACTACGCTGCGCATGCCGTGTATCCTCGTCCCTCGTCGCTGCTAGATCCGGATGAGTCCATGAGTCGCTCCTTAGCTCCTCCGAATCAATCCCCCCGAAATGAAGATCAAGCTTCTGGAACAACAGCTGCGAAGCAACGCGGGAGACGACATGTGGGACGAAGAGGAGGGCTTTCAGATCGTGTCTGGGCAGGAACTGGGCAATCTCCCGCCATATCTCGACCGAGAAGCGTTCCCTCCTCGTCGGAATAGGTGATAGTAGCTAAAATAACAAGGCACACAATCAGCAACCCAGCTCCCACCCCTTCCCGACGTCAAAACACGCACCTTTTCGACAGTGACTGACCGTTGATGAAGCAACGCCTTCGCTTCAGGGTTATCGGGCTCCGCAGCCAACGCTGCCTGGAGGTCTTCAGCGACCATCAATCTCCATGAGGACCCAGAAATCAAGTGCTTCGAGTTTATAAGACACCTTACCTTCCTGAGCGCCAAAATGCGAGCCGGCAGCGAGCCTGGCCCGGGCTCGTAGGATTCGAGCCTTGGCTGTGCTCTCGGGAGAGAGTGTTGATATCAAGAGACATGATTGGACCGCGTTTTCGATGATTGTTCTAGAAGGTCTGGAACGTCTGTTAGTTATTTGTTCGGTATACCTATGACCTTGTGATTCGAGGAAAATATATCGGAAGTAGAAAGCAGGAGGGGAGTTGTGCGTACCCTTCAGGCTGGAGGCTTCGCATTGCGTAGAGCAGAAGGTCCGCTTTTTGGTTATTGGTGAGACAGGAAGCGACGTCACGGATGCTGGCGTCAAGAATTTTGGGATTGAAGACGTCCATGACGGGTGGGGGACGCATGGGTTGGAAGGGGCCTTTGAACCGCGTTTCACGCCGTATAAGAGAAAAAAAGGTACACTCGGTTTCGTGGACTACCACGGTAACGGTGCTGTAACCCGCTGATCGCCTGTGCTGCGAGTCTCGTCAAAGCTCGACGAAGTCGAACTCGGGGAAGCCTCGTCGATATGTGGGGTTACGGTGGCCTAGACGGATCTGGACTCGGGCATTTGAATGATTTCTTGGAAAAATATGACCGATTTGACAATGGCAAGAGATGTGGTTGGATGGTGGCAAGAGGAGAAATTTCAAAACAGTCAAATTGCATGGTTGGTTTTTTAAGACAGAAAATACGAACTTCCAGCCTTCGTCCTCAGGAACATCCTTGGACGGACTTGGGCACATATTCACACGTACATTCGACTTTAGAGCAATGGCCGCCATGCAAACCTTCAGATCACCTCGGAGAGAAGTACCAGGTTATTCTTTGACCACGCCCAACAAACAAGTTGGTGACAGACTCCCATATGCTCCTCAGGGTCGAATAAACTTCTACATCCTTCAAGCATCTACGTATTCTCCGTCTCTGGCATCTCGTTTTTCTCGCGTGACCATAGACAAGCATCTACTGTCAGTGCCTAGCTTTAAAGCAAAGCTCTTCCACCGGCGTAAAGATTCACCCAACCGGGAGGTAAATAGGTGCTTAGTTAGGGTTACACGGCACAGGTCCCATCCTGAATCGAACTTCGTTGAAGGCGTCGTGAGAGCGGAAGCATACCGATACTGTGCGTTCAGCCCATCGATGATAAAAGCTCCATCATAAAGCTCCGTCGTTTCTGAGAAGTCGAAGAAGAGGCTCGCGGAGCTGATTGGAATGCGTCACAATTTCACCACCATTGGCGGATATTTACCCAACGCGTCATGACGGAGTTCCGGCATGGCGTACCAGGCCGATGTCGTAAAGGACGAGTAAGGAAAGCAGGTAAAACAAAGAGTCCTTATCGTCGCTAAAGCGGCCTATCAAATACAAATGCATGAGCATCAAGTGGATTCATACTGGACCTGGGACGCACCTTGGCAACAGTACCGTGTAGAAAGGGTATGTAGGCCTGTTCAGATAGAGTCGAGAGTAGTTCTCGCTTATCACTACTTCATTGTATATTGAGAAACATTATCCAGATTTACAAGGTCACCGTGCCCGGCAATCTCGAGACGAGTACTAGTCCTGTCATCGTCATCCTGGTGTGGAAAAGACAAGTTTGCTGCTATTTATTTCGGAAGGCATCGGCTCGGCATCACTCTATGCGAAACGCGAAACGGGCCAAAAATAAAAGGTGGAAAAACTCCCTAGAGAAGTAAGTATCTTGGCCTTTGGGTGCAGTATTCCATCAAAGGCACCCCTTCCAAGGACTCAAGCCCGACGATGACTGGCTGCAGTTCAGTTCCCAGGGCAGAAATTGTGACAGAACAATTTTCGGCTCAGCGATCGCCGTGGAAAGGTTAAATGTATCGCCAGCTTCTATCAAATATGTACCAAAATAAAATCCTCGGACAGTGAATCCGTCAAAGAGTCGTCAGTATTCGTTGAAACTCTACGCAGAACAAGTCTTAGTAGCGTTTCTTCTCGTCTTTCATGCAAACAACACAATCCATAGAAATCAATGCAAGCCTCCGTCAGGGTCGATTCAGGGGCGATCTGTATTCTGCGCAAATCCCGGGAAATTGAGACCAAAGAAAAAATTGGCTAACGGCCGCTTGGGTCACGGCCATGTCACATTTTATGTAACGAGCCATTAGCAGGCCGCCGTCACCTCATCGCGACAGACATCCTCGCCGCCCGCGACGAGCTGTCCAATCTGCCACCTATCCGTCCATCCTTGACAGGCCCCAGCGCTCCTTATACTGCTCATTCGTTTCAGACGAATACCCATCCTCGGCCTCCCGACTACGTTACAAAATACCCCCCCGATATCCAGCATCTTGACCAGCGGACAAAGCTCTTTTTTTGCTCACCACGAACCACGGAACCGGAATAACCATGCGTATATCGAGTCTTGTGAGGAAGTGCACCAGCGCGTGCGTAGTCGTGGGTTGTCTGGCGGCACGAGCCTCAGGTGCGTATTATGTGGCACACAACTCGCTTCCACGACCCCAGACTCTGATCTCTTGTGGTGCTTTCACAGCGTATTTCATTATAAACGAACCGACACGGGAGTCGCAGTGGATGAACGGCATCGCCAACCCCGTTACATGGCGGAAAGGCGTCCTCGACGGGATCGATAACTTTGACGTCGAAATGGCACGGCTAAGTAGGGATGGGCTTACCCTCGTCGCCAGAAACGGTGCGCTGACATACCTACTCTGGCTGAAGTGTGACTTTACTCACTAGTACACCCCTTGTAAAACAATATAGTCCCCGCCACATCAACGTCCCTCAATATCGAGCTACAGGACGTCCCCGCCGGTGACGACTATTTCCTCATATTCATGAACTCCACACACGGCGTCATGCACGCCACCTCACCGCGGTTTACCGTCCTCGCCGCGAACTCCGCCTCACGAACGGACAAGGCTTCCCCAATATCCGGTGCCGAGACGGTCACAGTGAGCGGTGCACCGAACCCCACACGGCCATTTGCAACGACATTTGCATCAGTCAATAACGGCGTGCTGCCGAGTTGGGGGGAGGCAGGACAGGCCTGGAGCTTCGCTGGCGTTGCTGCAGGGTGTTTGGTTGGTGCGGCATGGACGCTGTGGTGATCCTCTTTTCTTTTTTTATCTTTTGGTGTTATTGCGTGAACAGTATACGCACCCTTATGATGAGGAGGAGACGGAGAGGAGGGAGGGGGAACCCGTATCTATTGCTGGGTTTTCGGCTCTTCTTAGCTCTAGGATTCCTTCTTCATCTGCACTCTTCGTTCGTCACTATATACAACAGTACCCCTTGGACCTGTTTTATTTTTTTTCACCGTTCGCTTTGCATTGACCCCACCCATCACATTTACTCGACAAACCTGACATCGCATTATGCCCACTACACGGACACGGACATGGTACCATACACCCAAACCAACCAACCGAACCACGCATCATTCACCATTCATGCAGCCCTTCGTTCTAGAATCTAGAAGCACCCCCCTTCCCCCTCTTCCCCCGTGGTTCCTTGTTATATTCATACCCGTTCCCGTATTTATATGATCTAATTCCCAAGGCGATGTCTGTAATTACGAATGATGATGCTTATAAACTATTATTGAAGCTTCGGAGGTAAAAGACTTGACGCGAATTCCATGTGGGTGCGGAGGCGCCGGCGTTGTATCGCCGCTAAAGTGCAGCCAAGGCCTGTGACGTCCAACTTGATAATCAACTTTCAACGTTCCAGCTTCAACATTTGCTCAGATACTCGAGTGCTGTGAGAGTCCGAGAACACATCATACATCCAATGATATGATAGATAGTTTCTCAAATCTATATTTAGCTCTTGAGGTTCACAAGCGTCATCAGGCCCGAGTGCCGAGTGGGACGCTTCAACAACTTTGAAACACCTTTGTATGTACACATTCCCAGCGTTTCGGAGTGGGACCGCGCCGTGTAAATCTACCTATCCACCTACTGACTTACACAGGCCCCTGCCGATATCTATGTAGCTACCCCTTTACCAGGTTCCTCAAGCATCGCTCCTTCGGTCAATCTCTTGTGCTGTGCCTGCAAAGAGCTCCTGATCATACCCAAAATCGCCCTTCGCGACACCTCCACCATCGACTCGTCGTCCCTGTTCGTTATGAAGCTCTCTTATACCACAGTTATCACGACATGCCATCATTCAACAGGTGAAAGAGTGCTAGACTGATCCCAAACACCAATGCGAGGAGTGTAGGGCCACCTCTCCCAGGGTTTGTCTGGATCATTAAAATTTGTTTCCAGTACGGCACAATCGAACCTCGCCCAATGGACAGCAAGGACTTTCTCTGCCGCCGAGCATTGTCGTCCTGCCAAGCGGTCAAGAAGACCCCATATAGCATGCGCACCGACAGGTTCATCAAGACTCTCCAAACAGCGCGCGAATAAGGCCCGTAGATCGTCGTCCCAGAAGAAGGAGAAGCACTGCTGGATGTCGTGGACAGGAGGACTGGCGCCAGCCATGGTGCGATCACAGAAAAAACCCGGCGCCTTGTTCTTCGACGGCAGGGGAGGGTGCTGGTATGCCTTGGTGTCAATGATTGCCATGTGACCGAGGGTGCACAGTCCATAATACATGAGAAGCTGCTCCCCCTTGAGAGTGGTGAAATAGAGCCAGTAGTGGTTGTCGGGGTCTTGTCCCTTCAGCACAATCCCCTGAGCGTCCAATTGGTAAGCTAATTAATGATGGTCTTGAGCAACGATCTTCCCCTTCGCAATGCCAAAGTCCGCGATTGGAAAGCTCTTATACTTCAACCGCACTGGAGGCTTGAGGCCTCCAAGTCCATTATCAGGACGATCGACACTCGTATCATTGGTTGTCGAGTAAAATTCCTTGACCAAAGTTAAACAGATAGCTGTCAAGATCGGTAGAACATATCCTTCGTGGGAGATTCGGAACTCAAGGTAACTACGGGCAAGGTTCGAAGCTTCCGAGGCCACCAGAGCTTGCCAGTTTGCCGTTCGACACCAGTGGGGATCGAATCACGGAGGACGACAAGCCTGGCTTTTCCGGATCCGTCGGGAAGGACATCAGCCGATGGGCTCGGGTTGGGGGAGTTAATGATGGTGCGTGTCAAGGCTGGATGGAGAGGTTTTGCTGGATCAAGATGACAGTATTCAACAAGCAATGCCAGGAGGGGATTCAATCGTTCCACATCAATGGTAATCGGCTTTCCAGCTATAGAACGTTTATAAATAGTCACGTTTCAGCATGCCGGCAGTTAGTGAAACGAACTCACTGCAAATTGGTCTGTCGTCGTCCAATGCAACTCCTGACATGCGACGGAACAATAAGTGTTCTATGTATGGATCAGCAAGGGAAAAAGTATGCTATATTAGCTGAGGTAGAGTTGCGGTACCTCCAAGCACTCGCAGAGGCGAAGTCGCGTAGTCGTACCACATTGAGAGCATTCGAACTTCTGTAGAGGGACATGAACGGTTCTCGTCATATTCAACAAGTTTTTGGCCTTGCCTGACTGCAGCGATGTCAGTCCCCCAGTTGCAATGCTTCGAGTCTTTTTCTGTCAAGCGCCATATTCGCCTGCCAGGTGCATGAAGTTGGAAAACGGACAGATGAACGTCGACGTCGACAGTATTGTTCAAACCGTTTTCGGATACATCCGTCGGTGTTGAAAGCTGACCGGGATGCCGGCCCGGGTCAAATCACTTTCTTCGACAGACAGCGACGCGCTCTCGACCATGATATACTTCAGCTGTATTCTCGTTCTCGGTGAAAGGGAAATCAGATCGCCAGGACCATCGTTTGTTATCGGGTATACTTCTGAGACCAGCCCAACACAGAGAGCTGTTAGAATGGATAAAAGGTATAGGTTCGTTAAGTCCCCATTGACATCCCTCTTCACAATGCGCAGCGAGCCCTACAAGTTTCTATCCGAAGGTCTCCGTGCTCTACTCCAAGCCTGCCTTTCTATCGCATAGGCCGCCTTGGTGATCTCTCCGCGGTTGTACCTCTGATTCAACTTCTCCAGCTGCCGCCACGCAGCCGTATCACTATCCGCAGGCTAACTACCCGAGTCGAACTCGGGGCCGAACTGAAAACTCGAACGAGGTGTCTCTGGCTACTTCGTCCATGATCGCTGGGGATCACCCAGAATCGACCTGAGCGCGTGACAATGATACGTTGCCCATTGACTGGCTAACGTCTTCTCTGTGGACGTACACTCGCGCCCTGCAAGACAATCCATGATTTTCCATATCGCAAGCATACTGCTAGGATTTGGAGGGCGCAAGACACACTGAGCTATGAGAGGGCGTAGCACGTCGTCACGGAGAAAGGAGAAGCGGCGCTGAGGCTCGTAAAGGTTTAGAGTATATTGGGTATGCTGGCGGCCGCGCAGGTATGCTGGTGCATAATTTACGGGCGGAAGGATAGGCTGCCGATAATCCTTTGTTTCAACGTTCATCGTAAACGTAAACGTTGAAGCTCCGTAATCAAGAAATACTTCCTCCCCTTTGAATGTGGTGAAGTAGAGCCAGTAGTGGTCATTCGGGTCCTGCCCCTTTATGACTTCCCCATCCAGGTAGTATGCCAGTCTCTGGTGATCAGGCACCTCTACTTTCCCCTTGACGATTCCAAAGTCGACGATTGGTGAGGTCTTGTATTTCAACTGCATTGCACGTCTCGGGAAGCCTGAAGCCGAAGCAGCACCTTCGTTTGTCGCCGTGTATATTTCAGAGACCACTCCGACACAGAGTGCCGTTAGAATGGATAAAAGGTATCCTTCTCGGACTATTCGGTGCTGAAGCCTATATCGCACCTCAGCCGAAGACGCGGTGGGCCACCAGACCTCTGAACAATTCTCCGCGTGGGAGATCGGGATCGAATCACCAAGCACTACGAGTCTAGCATTTCCAGCGCCGTTTGGAAGAGTATCAGCGACGATACTTGGGTTGGGTGAGTTTGTGATGGTGTGGTTCAAGGCGGGATGGATAGGCTTCGCAGCATCAAGATGACAGGATTCAACTAGCATTGCGAAGAGGGGATTTATAGACACGAGGTCGATAACATCGGGTTTTCCGGCTAGATACCGTGGATTAAGTTGGACGTCAAGAAGGGAACAGAGAATGCTCACTGCAAGAGGGTTTGTGAATTGTCTTCCAGTGGTGCCTCTGGCAGGCTACAGAGCAGTATGCCAGCTATGAAGAGTAAGATGTCAACGACGGGCTTGAATCTGCTGGCTTCTGACTCGAGGTACTCACCTCTCGACAAATACAAAGGCTGAGCCGTTCTGTCTTGCCACACTGAGAGCATTCGTACTTCTGAGGAGGAATGTGAACTGTTCTGAGAGCGGGACCCGGGCTATCGCTTTGGGGCATTCTGGACTGCTGGCAGTTGCTGGCTGGCACTGAGGGAGAGCTCGAATTGGTCCCTTGACATGATGATATGATGGTTTGGAAGGAAGTTCAAAAGCGCTTCGCCAGCCCAGGGTGATCGCCATGTGCCACAGCCACAGCCCGAGCTTTGTCCGACTCGTCTTCTTCCATGTCATCCGTCTCCAGCAGGTTATAGTTTAACTATCTCACTGACTGACAAGCAGACAATCGTGACGCAGCTGCGCCGGCCCTAAAATACTACTATCCCACCCAAGCGCATCGTGACAATCAAGGCTGATTGAACAAAGCCCAAAGCACAACGGAGAGTTCCATCAACTTGACATTCCGGTGCATCGCGCCTCCCAAGACACGACGAAAAGTAGCATAGCGATCAGAACCACCATAGACGTGTTGCCATCCTCTCAGCTCAGCGCCCTGACCAGGCCCCAAAGTACTTACTACTATTTAGGCGTATATGAAGCCTCCGACGTATTTGAAATTATAATTTGCTGACCAGGTGCTGGGGCTGTCTGACTGGATAACTGTGAATCTTCACATCTGTGGCAAGTGCTATTACATTGTGCATGCCTACGATAGCAAATTGAAGGAGTGAAAGCAGGAACTATGTCCAAAGAACGAAAGATAGAGCTATTAATATTAATACATACACCAAGTTTGTATTCTGTGATTGTCCGTGCAATAATGCAGATACCTAGTCCTTACGGAACGCCTGTATACTCGTCATTGAGTATCAGAAAGATATAAAGATACCGGCCGACTCACATGTCGAAAGAAAATATCAGAATAGGACTACCAGGGATACACCTTCCCTGGTGCACTCTAGATAAAGCCAGATAAGCCACAGATGCAATCAGTTCTATTGGAAACACACATAGGGAGTTGATTGCACAGGAGATGGCAAAGATGAGTGATCGCTCGGAGCACGGAACTGTAAACGGAGCTGTGACATCCCAACCGAGTTCTCTTCGTCCGAGGTTTTGAGTTCTCGAGGGCGTTCCCGTGCGTTCAGCATGGCGAAAAAAGAGCCGACGTACACTGGACGGACACAACATTAGGACCGGACAGAAGGGAAGCGCGAAAAGGATCACGTGCACTTCGTGAGGAGGAATTCCACCGCGAGGAATATGAACGTTTCTGGAAGCAGAATATACTGAACGACGGAAGAAAGTTTAGTTGACAGTGAGTTGTCGGAATCTGTGATACGAGCGGAATGGACGAACCGAGAACATAGCGGACAGCGAGCATGCGCTGGTGAATAGACCAGAGCTAAGCGTATACTGCATCATTCTCGATATCCTCGAGTTCAAACTACAGGACATGCGGTAAACAAGTAATCCATCAGTGACGCACATCTGGTTGGCAACGATGGAATGACGGTACCGAGTTTCGGAGCCTTTACTTTTTCGGAGGTAGAAACACATGGCGCCTGCGATAACGAAGTCGATGGCTGTTGAGGTCGCGAGGGAGGCGTTAATTGCCCACTGTGCTTTGGTGGTTAGATTGTATACTTGGCTAGCTTGAAAGATATTAGCCCTTACGCCGACAGCATCAAGATCCTTGTACTTGTCGACAGTGTAACTACAGTCAGGTCAGCTAAGCTGTTTCTTTATGAACCGGAGAGCAAACTTACATCTGATATGCGACGACTAAATGAAATGTGGAGTTAGTAGATGTTCAGTATGATCGGGATGGTTAATCACTTATTCCGATTGCTGGAAAGCAAGCCAGTCATCAATCGAAAAGCGTGCCAGGACAATGGAACGAGAACTCACCGAATCCCGCAGCTACCACGGCTGCCTTGATGGTTATAATGATGGGAATATGGATGAGGCGTAATAGAGAATCATACACACCACGAGGTATCCCAGTGCTCTCCCATGGTAGCTACCAACTGATGGACAGATGAGGTGAGGCAAAGCATTGTGTAGCTGAAAAAGGACTCACGAATCCATACCCGGTACGCGTATAGGCTTAAGAACGCAGGGTTAGCTCGCAATTCCGATGACTCGTTAATTGCACCCTTACCTTTGAACAATAAGTATGACGACCACCTGGCAAGCCGATGAGTGACGGCGTCCGATGGAGAATAATGGAAACTTACGTTAATTGACACTTGAAGCTGAGCATTTCCATTAACTTCAATTGCTACATATAACTGTATCCCTCACCTTTATTGACCTTCAGGATCAAGCGGTAAGGTTAGCAAATCGGCAAATTAGCAGATGGTGTTTCATACCAGAGGATATGCTGTAATCCCTCGACATTTCCAAACCCAGTTATTGTATAGACATACACTGCATGGACAGTAATCGCAAGGTGGAACGTATCCAGAACCCTACAGCTCGTCAACTTAATTGCCCAAATCAATCAGGAAAGTGGTTACCAAAGTATGGCGACCTAGAAGTGCGCTCGGATGATTACATGTTGTGGAAAGTGAGGTTTCGAGACTTACTGAATACTTGTGGAGCCATGGATCCCGATCAAACTGATGGTAGTACCAATTCATCTGCAGCGTCGTGACACCATAGAGGCTGAAAGCGGTCCACGTCAGGAATACACATGTTACGAATGCAGAAAGGTTTACGCACAACGCAGATCCCACAACACCCAGGTACGCCGCCCCCACCGTATTATTGAGTGTCGGTGCCTGTAGGCTAGGCATGTCGAATAATGGAGGGGAGGGACTAAAATACAAGGCGTACAGGCCACAAGAGAGCGACCACGAGAAGGGGAAAAAAGAAAATGTGAGCGCCCGAACTGGATCTCCTGTATAAATAGGATGCTTTTAACACAAAAGCAAGATCGGGGAGGCAGGCGATCAGGCCCCGATTGGGTGGGGACAGTAAAGCCCACTTGCACCCTGAAAGCAGCCGAGGGGGCACAGCAAGGCACACGATGTCCGGTGTTTTGCTGGTATTGGGGACCGCGCAGTGCGCTATGCCCCTTTAAGGGAAATTACTTGATGGCCACATGTTCGTCGCATTAGCGCTATTAGTTGGTGAGGAAAAAGTCCGGGGCTCAGGATGGGGGCTGGGGAACCTCGAGGCTTGAAGTGACAGCAGCTGCACCGCAATGCTTGATGACGTTGATTTTGTGTGGCGGCCGCGCGTGAGCTGTTGAACGAGAACGGGCGTTCTCAAATTCCATGATGGTATACTGTACCACTGGGTAGTAAATCTTCCAGTCGCTGTTGCGGGCGTTGAGGACCTGGAGGAGCAAAGATGACCTGGGGAGATTATGAAGGTTGTGCCATGTGGTCATTTGTGTCGCGAGGGAAGATTTGAGCTCCGCGGCACTCAATACCCATCTTCATCGGCCTCTGCCGAATCGGAAGGATCACCCGCACCACTCTCGCACAGGACTTGCACACAGCAACTGTTAGGTTGGACTCACGAGGCTCTCGCGTAACATTCGCTAACTACTTATTAACCCTAGTCCAGAAACAGGACAGGCCATCCTGGAGCTTGGCTTGGTTGCAGCTTGTGACCTGACGTCCGGACAACCGAAGTTTCATTTTGAGACGCGATCTGCATGTGTTATCATCCTCAGCAACGCCCAAGTACTTAAGGCAGGGTTCCGGTCTGCCTGCTGATCATCGATCATGCTGCTCTTTCACTCCACATTCCAGGGTAGAGGACCCCTGCGTCAACGGATGGCCGCTGTCCCTTTTTCGTACACCGCTGTACGCTTCACTAACATATAACGGCATTCTATTTTATTGTGCCAGGGAAAATTCAGATCAAAGAATATCTAGCTCATCGGCCTTCACAGCGTCTTGACACGCTTCGGCGACGATGTACTGCAATGCCTACCACGGTCCCCGAATTCGGGCAGGCTCGGTCGACAGTAAAGCCATATCTATGCTGTGCGTTCTTCGTGAGATGGATTGTGCTTCGTGCAACTTCCTCGCCACAGTATATTTTCCAAAACTACCTAGATCTCCTACCGGGAATGCGCTATTCATGATTAAGCTTCCCTCTCGAGAAATCCTTTCATCGTCGGGCTTCACATAGGTATTTCCCTTCTCATACACTAATCATCATTCGAGATGTGAACGAATTTCGACCTATTTTGCTGGGTATTCTGAGCTTCGGTGTTGAGAATGGATTAGTAAACCTCATTATGACGTGCTTAGAACGCACCAAATGCTTCTTACTATTAGAAACCTCGTCAGTGCTGCGTCTTCCCCAAACACTCTCACATCCTCCCATTACCTATTGAAAGCTACATTCCATTCACTGATCAAGATGTCCAAGAAAGTGATCATCGTAGGAGGACATGGCAACGTAAGGCACAAGCTAACCAGAATCTCAAGCTTGATGCTACTGATTACGAACCCGTTATCAATCCTAGGTCTCGCTCCGCCTCACGCGCCTTCTAACCCCCACCCACGCCGTCAAATCCGTAATCCGCAATCCAGAATACGAAGCCGACATAACGTCCGCCGGCGCCTCGCCCGTCCTGCTCTCGCTCGAGGACTCCCCCGTCGCAGACTTCACCACGGCGTTTGAGGGGCAGGACGTGGTGTACTTCTCCGCTGGCGCGGGCGGCAAAGGCGGTGAGGAGCGTACGAAGAAAGTTGACTATGAGGGTGCAGTAAAGGTGTTTGACGCGATTGAAGGCGTGCAGGGTGTCAAGCCGAGGTTGATTCTGGTGTCGGCGATTGATGTTAGAGATCCGGAGAAGATACCAGCGCATTATGTGAGTGGTGGCCTTAAGTGAGAGGGTATCTTGATCGAGGCTGATCGGTATGTATTTGTGCGATCTCCATTGTAGAATGAGGAAGATCTCGCGGTTTCGCAACGGGTTCGTGGAGCGATCCCGGCGTACATGCATTGGAAATACGAGGCGGATAAGAACCTGGTTAAGAGGGATGCGTTTAAGTGGACAATTTTGCGGCCTGGAGGATTGACCAATGTTCCGGGAACGGGAAAAGCATCCGTTGGCAGGACTCATTTGGGGGTTACCATTTCGGTAAGCTCACACTGGCCTCGGACTAACCCAGTTTCCTGACGAGTGAAAAACATTTGGCATACTTACTTTGGCCTTGACGTCGACAGAGAGATGATGTCGCGAAGGGTTTGGCGGTGCTTTTGGATAGGGACGATGCGGCGGGTTTGGCTATTGACTTCGTTGGAGGGGAGACGCCAATCGAAGAAGGGATAGATGCCTTCATCAGGAAGGGAGAAACAGATTTTTTGGGCTGAGTATTCGAGTCGACGTCGAGCCGTGTGCGTGCGGACAGTAAATAGGCATGAAGAACGTGAAGAAATGAAGAAAGGAAAAGATAATGTGTTGTTGAATTTCGGGGTGAATTGACCTGCCCTGATGCAAGCCTGAGAAAAACGTTTTGGTTGATGGCGAAAATTTCTTTCTGCACGACCATGGACGGCCAGCACGCTGGCAACACAGCATGAATAAAGTGAGTTCTTCGTCTTTCAGTGTTCTTGAATCTTCCGCTTCTCCATGATGAGATTTCAAATCTTTTCAGTTATCCCTGTCTTAATATTTATGTCGAGACCATGAAAATCTGACCTTTCCCTCTTAACGTGTGTCGACCCCTTGAGACTTCATGCTGATCGCCCTATGTTCCTAGAAGCTCAGAATTCCGGGGGGATAAAACCTACGACGACGGGTAATCTTGGTTGCACGTTGGATTGGGAGGATCATGCCTTGGGAGTCATCGGCCGAGTGTCGCGTCCTTCGTGAGTATCCATGTTCTTTCTCTTTCTCTTCCCCTCGAGCAGTCCTGGCTCGTACAAAAGATGAGATACCTATATATTTCAGTTATCCCTGTCTTAATGACAATTCTGTCGAAATCATGAAATTCTGATTCTTTTTTTCCACTTATTCCCTATTATTAGACATCATATCCTAACGTTTTCCCCCTTTCCTCCAGGACTGGACCCTGCTTCATACCGAGCCGCCCCTCCCAACGTGGAACAATGTAAGTCCAAGGAGGATCCTCGCTCTTGATGCCAGTAAGTTTGTAACTACTGCTGGCTATGGATGTATGTCGCCCGTCAATACAACAATCAATATCAATCGACGGTCATCATAGCCTTCTTCAACCATCCCTCAGTTCTCACAATACGGTGTTCTCCCCGGTAATCGTGTCGTACTCCAATAATCATCCCAAGCGCAGCATTCCCATTCTCCCTCTATGTCGTAGCACCTATTGCGGCTTTGCCTGCTCGTCAGGTATATGTCTGCTCAAGTCGTCGTCGATATCCTCATCCTCTGAGTCAAAATATCGCCGCCTGAAGTTCTGCACTCTGTTGACGCATGGAGCAGAATTCTATGTTCGTCCCGCCGACGGGTATCCACGCCGCCCCGTACTGGCAGCGGCCATGCAGTGAGTTAACTCGATCATGGTTGGACTATGGTGGAGTTGAACCTCGTAAGTACTCACTGCCAGCTTCGAAAATCATATTCCATGCGTGCTAACAATATTTCAGATTCTTGGTCTTCATTCAACTAAACGTCGAGCATTGGTTGAGAACCGCAGTAGGCGAGACGAGGACGTTATTCCGACGTTCGTTAAATCAACGCGTCATGTGCTGTAGTCCGAGTGTCGTGATGACGCTCTTGCCAATGTTGGGCAACTCACTAGTCACCCTCGTCGATCACTGCAATTCCTCGGGCCTCCAAGTTATTGACAATGGCTAGAGCATTGAGTGACTCTAACCAACCTGCGACAGTGCGACTCGTTACTTTTATCCACAGAATGATTACGTACAGGCGATCGCGACTTTGACTCACTTCCCCGCATTCTGTCTCTGGCTGCATTCTTCCTCTTGCTTTTTGCACTGTATACACCCAAGGAAATTTACGACTGGCGAAACAAATGTCTTCTATCGGCACACTTTGGACCGTTCACCTCCAGGCCAAGGGAAAAACAGTACGTTTCTCCTCATGCGTATGGCCGCGACTTGGGGATGGGTGTTGACACCATCGTCTTTCCTGTCTCACCATAGATTCGAGCTGTTGCTGCGTGGGCGGGCATAGAGATTGACCTGCCGGCAGCGTACGAGCATTTCGTCGATAACAAGAAGCCTGAATTCTTGGCCAAATTTCCGCACGGCAAGATCCCGGCTTTTGAGGGAAAGGATGGCTTCAAGCTGTTCGAAAGTGCTGCAATCGCGCGTTACAGTGAGTCGTACAGGTTTATGTCTACCCTAGTACGAGAGATACGTACAAGCTGTTTGATCTATCCCGTCCCATCAAAGTCTGACATCATCATGGTCGAATGGAAAACTGATTTGCTCTTTCTTACCCGTAGTCGCCGGACTAGCTCCCAACTCTGGACTTCTGGGTAAGGATCTGAAGGAGGCAGCACTGGTAGACCAATGGGTCCACCTTGCGGAAGAAGAGGTCGACGCCTACACAGCGCTGTTCAAGCAGTTCGTGACTGGTCAACTGACACCCTACAACAAATTCGTATGTCTCATTGCCCATCCGCTCCTCACATCTCTGACGAGGTTCCAGATCCATACAACCTTCGCCGAACGGCAGGTTCGTGCTCTCAAGACTCTCGAAACTCACATCTCCACCCGGACGTTCTTTGTAGGCGAGCGCCTCACCCTTGCAGACATCGCGGTCGCGTCGGTCATCCAGCGCGCAGCGACGATCAACCTCGACACCGCCCTGCGCGCCAAGGTCCCACACCTCATCCGCCATCTCGAGACCGTGATAAACCAGCCCCAGTTCAAGGGAATCTTTGACCCGACGCTGTACGTCGATAAGGCACTGGAGTATGTCCCACCCGCCAAGGAGAAGAAGGCCCCTCCGCCTGCTGCAGCCAAAATGGAGAAGAAGGCAAAGGCGAAACCTCCTAAGGAGGAGGATGACGCGGAGGAGGACGCTGTCCCTGCACCGCCGAAGGTCCATAATCCACTGGATGACCTCCCTAAATCGACTTTCAATTTGGAGGACTGGAAACGCGCGTACTCGAATCTCGATACGCGTGGACCTGGCGGTGCTCTGGAGTGGTTCTACAAAAGTATGTTGAACCGGCATGGATATTGTTACTAGCTCGTCCTTCACACATTACATGCTAACACTCCTTTTCGCAGCTTCGACAAGGATGGATTCTCCGTGTGGCGCGTCGACTTCAAGTACAACAACGAGTTAACGCACACGTTCATGTCCTCCAACCAAATCGGGGGGTTCTTCAACCGTCTCGAAGGTGCCCGCAAGTACATTTTCGGCTCAGTTGGTGTCCTTGGTACCTCGAACAACTCGGTAATCGCGGGCGTGTTCATCCTTCGTGGCCAGGATGTAAAGGCCGTTGTGGAGGCGGCACCGGACTGGGAGTCGTATGAGTATACGAAGTTGGATTTAGCGAAGGAGGAGGATAAGGCGTTCTTTGAGGGAGCACTTGCGTGGGATTTGGAGCTAGATGGGAAGAAGTGGGTTGATGGGAAAGCGGTATGTCATTTTGTTTTGGGTATATGAGTTCGCTGATTGTTTTTGGGGCGGAATATAGCTCAAGTAACCTAGGAGATGGAGTTTTAGAGTATCATGGGTCATGTCTTCAATTCCAGACTCTCCCAAAACGCTGTACTGATTTGTAGCATGTACGATGAATCATTAATTTGACCTCACGCCTTCTTGGTCGACTTCCTTGGTTCTCCACAGTCTTTTCAGAAAATTTAAGCAATGTCGGCTCTTACTGACTCTTCTTGACGCGATTCATGTCGATGAGCGTGTATGACGCGAGGTCTTGGCGCTATTTATATCATATCGATGGCTCGTGACTTATCACTCCTGTGACTGATCGTGATCAGGCGTGACTCGACTCTCACAAAAATTTAAATCCCCGACGGCATCGTTTCTTCAATCTCTCCATCTCCTCAATTCTCAAAAAAATGTCTAGCACTCTCTGGACTACCCCCGTTCAGGCGACAGGAAAAGCCGTACGCTTCGTTCTATCTCGATTTTTATCTTTGAACTGATTGTGATTGTGTGGACTGTGGACGATTAGATCCGGGCTGCTGCGGCGCTGGGCGGTGTTCCGATCGAACTCCCTGCTGCCTATGAGCACTTTGTCGATAACAAGAAGCCTGAGTTTTTGGCGAAGTTTGCACATGGAAAGATCCCTGCTCTTGAGACTGCAGACGGATTCAAACTGTTCGAGAGTGTCGCCATCGCTCGCTACAGTGAGTTTCATGTTTATCTTATCGATCTCGATTCCGTTCCATCTTCATTCCATTGAACTTGGTTTCAAAATTAATGCGGAAACATTCTCATTTGAATGATTTGATGGTGTTACAAACTTTACAATATGTACTGATCTGTATCTGATCCACAGTTGCCGCCATTGCACCCAACTCAGGTCTCCTCGGCCAGGATCTCAAGGAGTCTGCTCTCGTTGACCAGTGGATTCACCTCGCAGAGTCCGAAGTCGAAACCTACACCGGTCTCATCAACCAGCTCATCCGTGGTATCATCACACCATACAACAAGCCCGTAAGCCCAATCCATACCAATTTTCTTCCCGACTCACTTACGTTCCCCCAGATCCACAATGTCTTCGCTGAACGCCAACTCCGCGCCCTCAAGACGCTAAATGCCCACCTTGCCACCCGCACCTTCTTCGTCGGCGAACGCATTACTCTCGCCGATGTCTACATAGCCACCATCATCCAGCGTGCCGCCACCATCACCTTCGACGCCACTCAACGCGCAGAGCTACCCCATCTCGTGCGCCACTTTGAGACCATCGTCAACCAGCCCCAGGTCAAGGGTATCTACGAGCCCGTTACTTACGTCGAGAAGGCACTTCAATACGTGCCTCCTCCTAAAGAGAAGAAAGAGCCCAAGGCTGCACCTGCGCCTGCACCCAAGGCGGAGAAGAAGCCCAAGGCAGTCGAGAAGGATGAGGAGGAGGAGGACCTTGTTCCCGCTGAACCGAAAGTCAAGAACCCCCTTGATGACCTGCCCAAGTCGACGTTCAACCTCGAGGATTGGAAGCGGCAGTACTCCAACAACGAGACGCGCGGTGCTGGTGGCGCTATCGAGTGGTTCTACAAGAAGTACGTGGACATGATCCCATAACAATTTGTGTTGTAACCAACATACTAACTCCGTGCTCTCTCCACCGAAAGCTTCGACAAAGACGGCTTCTCCGTGTGGCGCTTCGACTTCAAGTACAACAGCGAGCTCACGCAGACATTCATGTCCTCCAACCAGATCGGCGGGTTTTTCAACCGCCTCGAGGCCTCCCGCAAGTACCTCTTCGCATCCGCCGGCGTCCTCGGCACGAACAACGACTCCGTCATCGCGGGTGTCTTGATCCTCCGCGGGCCCGACGTCAAGCCTGTTGTTGAGGCCGCTCCAGATTGGGAGTCGTATGAGTATAAGAAGCTGGATCTGGAGAACGAGGCGGATAAGGCGTACTTTGAGGCTGCGCTTGCGTGGGATTTGGAGATTGATGGGAAGAAGTGGGCGGATGGCAAGCTTGTAAGTGTTTTTCTTTCCTTCCGTATCTCATTAACTGACGATTTTGTTCTACAGTTCAAGTAAACGATGTATTGCTTTTTTGTGTTGTACATGTACAATGTATAGGGAAATGTTTGATGAGCTAGACGACCTTCCTCTGCTTCCGGCCTCCCCCGATCCCACCTTGAGCTCGTCAAGCCTACTCAGAACGATGATGCTGCAATTCACAACCGACCAACGGTTGATCAGTTATTCTGTACTTCCCTGGGAAGCCAACCAGGAACTATATCGCTCCATGTTTCTACCACGTATCTGCCCACACGTTGTCATACTGTATGGTCTCATGCAGCAGCGGCCACCGTGTCCAGTTTCGTGCCGAAAATCGGCCGTGTCGCGGGTTTGAGAATTTCGTGGTCAGATTTCTCCTGCGGCAAACGGTCCGGGTTTGGAGGTCAAAGGGGTTTCATTCCTGCGGAGGTGCCAACAGGAGACCTGACGCTCCACGCTTAAACCCAATGCTGAGGTTCAGGCTATATTGGATCGCGTACGGTGGTCACACTGTACACAGTATGTAGCTGAGCCACAAAAGCGGCTCTCGATGCGAACAGGTAGCGTCGGAGAGGACATTGTTGAAGTTTCTGAATGAACGAGGTGCTTTGACGGTGTGTCAACCTCGCTTTTCTTTTATAATGGCGATTCTGACACTCGATGGGACGAAGGTTTGAGATCTTGGAGGATTGGTGACCTGTGGGTCTCTGCGTGTTCAAGAGACGTTCCAGACACGATAGTAGGCCCCGAATTTATTTATCTACACCTCGACAGTTTCTTAACGAGTTTTTTGCTGGAAGTAATCGGCCAATATCGGCCCGCCGGCTAACCTTTTCTTCTCATATACATATCTGGTCACTGTCCAAGTTCGACATGAGGAACTTCGATCTATTCTCCACTCCATTGCCGCAATCTCCCGGGTGCTAGGATGTCGTTCCCTACCCCGAACACTGTCGGGCGCACAGTGCATGTACCTCCACAGCAGTACAAATGTTCTCAGTGTGGCAAGACCACTGACCTTCGTTTCTGTGTTTGCCGTGAGGTGATACTATGTGACAGTCGGTGCTAGTTCTGCCTTTTAATTATGTACCTCCTTCACAGGTAATGTACTGCTCTGTCGAATGCCAGAAGATCCACTGGAAGTCGACCCATAAGCCATTTTGCGGTGAGTTTTTGTCTCCAAGCCACTTGATCTCTGCTGATCAATGAACGATCCGTTGACGCTGTGGCATGTAGCTGGTGCACCAGATCTTATCGATATCGCATCTATCTACCCGCTCCTCGCCCTGATAGCGGATTTCTTTCATCAAGGTCCAACAAAGCCTGCTCATCCAGCCTTGAATCACACTATCATAAACTCGCCCAACCCAGTTCCAGCGCCCGATCTGCTTCCAGACGGCTACAAGGCTAGGTTGGTCGTTCTAGGAGATCCAATGCCTCAAGAGGAAGTCGTGCAGCATCCCGAGGTCTGGTGGCCCGAACCGTGGTTGCCTGATGTCAGGAAAAAGCTTCTGGGCAGGATACTTCGAGAAGGATACCTTCTACCTATTATGACCGCCCTCTGTGTGGCGCTGATCGCGGAGATCTATACAACGACGGATGAGCCCAATGCCCCTAGTTCAAAGTCAGGCCCTCCCAGCCCCAGCCCCAGACGACGACTACGACTCAAGTATAAGACCTCTCCAGTATGCGATTTTGGCATAGCTAAGGGCAAAATCCTTACTCCTGATCACCGTAAACTGGCATACTATATCCCGGCCCAAGATAAATGGTTGAAGGGGCAAGACCCCGATGATCATTACTGGCTTTATTTCACTACCATCAAAGGGGAAGAGGTTATCCTGGATTACGGAGTGTACACTTTCGATCTTGGCATGTTTGTCGACACAGCGGCCTATCAAAGTGAGCACCTCCCACCACTACCTGTCGCACCAGGATACTTCGGTGATCGGCAACAAAACAACCAAATGGAACGACTCTCGAAATCATTCCAGATGCATCATCCCACACAGCGCTTCTCCTTTCTCCGGGAGAAGGCGCTGCACTCCAAGCTTGCGCGGGGCATCGACAGTCTCTCGGATGCGCAGAACGTGCGCGCCTTGTGGGGGCTCATGGATCGCATCGCCGGACGTGGATGCACTGCCGTCGAAAAAGATCTAGCCGTCAAATGGGCGAATGTTGCTTGTTTAGAGATGTGGGTTGTTATCAATGATCCAAAGCAGCCATGGACGAAGTGGCCGGAAGTCCCTTGCACGATGCTTGAGCCAAATCACGAGGAGTTCGATAAAGATGGCAATTGGGGATTTCCTAGTGATAGAGACGACGTCGCCTGGAGGCCTTTGGACAAGTTAGTCAAGAAGTATACTAGGGGGGAGATTTCTTTGGAAGCTTTCGGGAAAGGATACATGGAGTGGAGCGCGAAACGCTCGCCTGAGGGCATCATCAAGCTGGACTTTGAGAAGTAGGTTGGATTAGGGGCCTGCTGCCCTAGCTTTTGTAATCAATGAAGGGTCTGAGTATCGTGTTGTAGGTTGTAGGTTGTATGGCACGCCAATTGATATTGCAAATACAAGTATGGACTCGATGGTGTTTTTCAGGATACCTTAAGTTACGCGAATTTCACAGTGGAATATAGGAGAGGTCTTTTTTTCGGGCCTTGATTTAGCGTGATCGCGGGTCGCGTCTCAATATGGGAACTTTGAAGGTAGAACGACACGCCTCTGCAACATGGCTTCGACGCGTTTTTCAGGTCTCTCCAAAAATATGTTCATCACCGATCGCTGGAGCACCTGCGCACAAGGAGGCTCTGCTTCGATAGTTTTCGGGCTAAAAACAGGTGCATTTGTCACTGACGCCAGCACTCAGATCTTGATCGCCAAGACCACACTGTGGCGCAGCTGCAAGTCAAGCACTGCTTATCGAGAATCTTTTGGATTAGTTGTATCCATGGATGGTGGGGATGTACATGTCAGGACACTCCAGTGTGACAAAATCAACGCGGTACTCAGCCACGAAGAGATTACTATCCAGCACCGACTATTAATCGACATCCAGCACGGCCAACCATTGTGGATGTACGAATCTGAGCGCGAGTTGATGAAGAGTATATACACTCTGGGATCGGGTGAACATCTCGTCCCTGCCGCTCTTTCTTTTGATTGACAAAGTCTCCTGATTTCTACTTAGTACACAAAGCGTTGTGTGACCAAGGGATCACTTGCCGCTGTGCCATCACTTCCAATAGCGTCCAGCTTGTAAGAGGCTCGAAATTGGCTCCGGCATTCCTCACGGACTTCGACCTTGACCGAGTGCTGGACAATACAGCGCTTCACAAAACGATGGACGTGGTTGAACCTGAAAGGGATATATCCGCAACGTTCAGGACAGATCTAGAGAGGAGGTCTGAATTCCTGAATGAACAAGGCGCAGTGCATGGTACGGTGAGTCCACATCATGTTTCTGTCAGGGGTAAAGATTTGTTGACTCACCATGAACAAAATGAAATTGAACAGGGAACTCCCTGCATGCGTATCCGTTACGGTGACTTGCTAGTTGCCGCAAAGAACAAAGTGAAAGTTCCACAAACCAGCGAGCAAGATATCGAATCATTCATGCGTGTTGTGGGCTATGCTGTCCTTCGCAAATTGCTGGAGAACTGCCAAGACGATACCGAGTACGAGCTTCTGTACTCGTTCCTCATACTCCCCATCAGTGGACGGACCGTGCTCGACACGATCATTCTCATCAACTCCAGGAAAACCGACGCCGCGCTACGATGGGCTTACGATGGAAACACTGCACACATCGTGGACAGAGAGCTATCTCCCATCTTTGCTGCTGTGTTATCGCACTTCGCGAACATTCTGCAATCATGGTACTATCATGCGGAGCCTAGCGATCGAAATGCTGCTCTTAAAGCACATATCCCAGGGTGGTTGGAGGAGTTCGGCCGCAGGCCATTTAAGCTCACCCATGAACACCTCCTTGAGCCACTTCTGGTTGGAATTAGCAAGGTGGAAGGTGGAGCTGGAACTGATGCTGACTATTGACAATGGGTTTCTGGGTCAGAGGGTTCGAGAACTGGGAGGAAATAAATGTTTTTGTAGTAAGTCATCAAGAAATAGCGAGGTTATACATACTGAGCTTACACGAGTAGCATCAACACCTAGGAATGTGACGCATGTTGTACGGTCGAATGAAACACCTTGAAAATGACTGCTGTACATTCTGGTATTTCCTTCAGATGAGTTCGTGGACCAGAAGAAGGGACTAGGACGCCCACCCTATCAAATAAGTAGAATCAGAGTGGCACAAGTACTTAGGAACTCTCAGAGGGTTTCGTAGTCTTGGAGGACATAGTGTCTGAAGGACAGGACAATTCAGTACGTATATGAGATTCTGTCCATAATCTATTATTTCGGCAGCGATGACTGATGAAATCGTGTAAAAGAGGAGGATTTGAGAACACCGAATGGAAGAGAACATATTGCGTACATACTGAGTTACCAGCAAAGATATCATGGCAAAATAAAGCCCCGTCGCCCCGAAGACCTGTGAAAGATGTCAAGTCTTTCGAACCTAAGAATGAAGGGGGCTCGCCGTGTACGAGTCGCTCGGATCGAAGGGTTTACGCTACAGTAAATGATGTCCAATACACGGGGCACTATGTGTATAAGCTACGTTGTTTGTGCGAACATGGATGTTACAATATTAACAGTATACAAAAGTGTAACGAGAGCTCTAGCCAAGATAGAATAATTTACGTGAAGTCGCTATCAGCGTCCATTTCTTCATGTCATACAGCCATAACAAGATTCCCAACTTAGAAGATGTGCCATAAACTCGCCCGTTTGCCGGGTTGCAACTTCCTGCTCCTCTTGGTCATAGCAAAGATCGAGTTTCGAAGGGCACCGCGAGAGGTGGTTAGGGATCGAGCAGCAAGCTCAGCGGAAGACGAGGGTTGCTTTCGTTTACTGTATAAACGACAAAGGCATCAGTGATGCTGGACATATTGAAAGGTATCCTAGTGAACGTACCACGTTGCTGATTTCTGCTTTTGATTTGGTGTCGTGTCAGAAGGCGTTGCAGCGGTGGCGGTGCTCGTCTCAGACGAGGATGTGGCGGTCGCTGTGGTATCGGAAGACGGTGAGTCGGAACTTGGAGAACTGTCGTCCGATTCCGACGCAGTGGCCAGGATAGGAAGTGCGGCATTAGGTGCGGGATCGGGCATGAATGAGTAAGAGTTTTCGAAGATATCTTCTTGTGCACCATCAAGGAAGTTGTACAGGTCGTTGTAAACTGGTGGCGAAAATGCACCCTCGAACATCTAAGAATGCATCACGATTCAGTCATGGGCGAGAATAGAAATGGAAGCGGAGTTACGTTGTTGCCCTCCTTGTTGAACCAGTAGAAGGGTTGCTTCGCTCCATATGTGCAGTTGCCAGGAGCGGATTGAAGTCTATTGTTCTCAGAATCTGCACCGCATCGCCGAGGAAGTTTGGGCGTTGCGAGGGGGGCGGTAGATGTGGAGCCCGTAACGTTGCACTTGAAACCGTTCATATAATCTGCCATGGCTTGCATTAGGGATGAAATCGGAGAATAGACAGGATAACTCACTTTCTTCCCCACCACTCTTTGGGGAATGAATCCAGAAGAATGCACAGGTGCAACCACCCTCAGGACAAGGCGGCATATTCGCAGGAACCTGGAAGTCCGTAAACCGTGTCCAGACGCACGTTTGGTTGACACTAAACACAGTGAAATCCTCCGGCTTCACCGCTCGGGCGTCGCTATTGTACGCAATCGCCAATGCACAGCCAGTCAGTGTTTCCAATCCAATTGTGTGGTAGGCTTCTGAGGAGGAGGCGCCAGGACACACGTCATTCGGGTTGTTCGGGTTACGGATGTCTCCACCTTCCGACGACGCAAAGTAGGAGGTCGCGCCTTTATTGCAAGCGATTTCGGCCGTGGCTGGTTGTCCGGCCGGTAAATCGAAGAAGTCGCCTTCGTTGGGTGGAAAATCGAGGTGCCCATGGAACCACCAATCGGTGAAAGTTCTGTCCCGCAGGGGCGCTACCGGGCGGTTGTCGAATGGGAATGTTTGGTCTGTTACGTTGAAGCCGTACATGCTTGGATGGAAGAATGCTGGCATACCGATGCATTTCAGGGCGATAAATATTTGGAGGGAAAAGGCAGAACTTACCAGAATGACCAGCTGCGAAAGGCACTATGGTAACAAGTGAGGTGAGAATGAGAGCGAGCATTGTGCTTTTCTATATGACTCGTAGTGTTGATTTAAAATATTAAGAAACCAGATCGTCCAAGGAAGAAGTTGGAAAAGAAAGGAACCAAGGAACGAGACGCCAGCCAGTGGACGATTGGAGGTAAAGAGTAGATGGCATCGGTTTGCATTTAAGACTCGCAGACAATGTCTGGGATACAAGAGAAGACAATAGAATGATCATTGATGCATGAAGCATGGTCGTCAACGTTCAACTTCAACTCACACAAAATCCTTATTGTTGTCACGTGTTGGCGAGCGTCTGTATCAAACAGTATCAAACAACATCGGCAAAGTTCGGTCCGACGGTGAAAGCATTTCCAACTTTAAGGCAATTCTTGCATTGGTGCTGCAGCCTGCACCAACGCACCGTCGGGAAGCAGTGAAATGCTAATTCCTATAGGACAATCGCTCAAGTTCGCTCCAGTGTCCAACAAGGATTGCATAGGTCAATAATACATCTTACTCGGGGTAGAAGATCAGATTCCCTACCGTTTGCAGAAAGACACGCCTTCTGCAAGATGACTCCAAATTAGACGCGTTCTTCAGCCCTTCCTCCACCCCATTTCCATCTCCAAAGATGTCTATCACTCTCTGGTCGACCCGTGTCCAAGGTTCCGGAAAAACTGCACGTCTCCTCAATATCCTGTCTTACTTTTGTACTCATCATGATCATGGATGGATGGATGATGATTAGATCCGAGCAGCCGCAGCACTTGGAGGCATCCCAATTGAACTCCCTGCTGCCTACAAGCACTACGTTGACAACACGAAGCCAGAATTTTTGGCCAAGTTTCCGCACGGGAAGATCCCAGGCCTTGAGACGGCGGATGGATTCAAGTTGTTTGAGAGTGTTGCTATTGCGCGCTATGGTTTGTAGGCTATCGATGCCTTCGCCTTTAGAATACTTGCCTACCGACTTTGAACCCCTATACTTATGTGCTGATTTGAAACTATAGTCGCCGCACTCGCCCCGGACTCTGGTCTCCTTGGCAAAGACCTGAAAGAATCCGCACTCGTTGACCAATGGATTCACCTGGCAGAGTCTGAGGTCGATCTCTACACCAGCCTCATCGGAAATCTTATCCGCGGTGTCATCTCTCCATACAGCAAGGCAGTGCGTTATTCCTTTTTCCCCAAGTTGATTCACTAGATAACCCTTGTCAAAGATCCACACGACCTTCGCACAGCGCCAGCTTCGTGCTCTGCAAACGCTTAACACACACCTCGCCAGCCACACCTTCTTCGTTGGCGAACGTATCACCCTCGCAGACATATATGTAGCCATGATCATACAGCGCACCACCTGGGTCACGTTCGACGCGCCCCTCCGCAAGCAGCTTAATCATCTCGTTAGGCATCTCGAGACTATCATCAATCAGCCTCTGATTCGCGATATCTTTCCCCCTGTTGCGTATGTTGAGAAGGCGCTGGGGTACATGCCTCCGAAGAAGGACGTGAAGTGAAGTGATGGAGATGTGCCGATCTACATATATTGTGCTTGATCTGAGAGAACCAGATGCCTTGCGGCAGTGAAAGATTCTGAGGGCACAGAAGTTTAAAGATTACAACAACCATCATTCTCACTGTCAGCCTGACAGTCCTCAACTAAACCTACCTAATCGGAGTCCTGTTATTCTCGTAGACGCCAGAGTCGCGTATACCATCCACCAAAGAACCTAACCCATCAAGAATGAATAAATCAATACAAGATACCGCAAACCCAAATACATGCTACATGCTATACACCACACACTACCTAAATCAAACATCTTCCACCCCATTAACCCTCTCATGCCCCCACCTCACAAAAGTACTCGCCGCAGCCGCCAGCACGAACGACCAGTCAAACAGTGCCCCGAATACCTCGAACGCGGGGATCGTCGAGAAGAGGTTCGAAGTTTCGCCAGATGATGGAGAGTGGGGAGGGGGAGGGAAGGAGTTGCGCAGCTGTACAATGGTAGAGAGGAGGTATATACCCTGCATGTGTAAGGTAAGTGCGCATTACGTATTATTTGTTTCGGGTGAATAGGTGGTGACCGAGGGGAACGGGAGGGGGAGGGAGGGAGGACGTACCATCAGCTGTGCGAGTATGAGCATCATGAGCGACGCCCCAAGGTTCCGGCTTGTGACTCTCAGAGCCTGCCACCAGTCAAAACAATTATTGAACCCCAAGCTGCACAAGAATAGAAAAAAACTTACACGTGTAACACCCAACAACACCCTCCTCACGCTCGTAAGAATAATGAGTCCCACGAGGGCGAGACTAAGCTGGCGCGAGAACGACACCACATCGTCGAAGTTGAGGGGGTATGGCGAGACCAGCGCGAGGAGGTCCGCGAGGAGGTCAGGGTAGGAAGGTCCAGATGGTTGGGTTGATGGGGAAGTTGGGCGTCGTGATGGAACGACGAGGTTGATTGTCGACTGTAGGTAGATTTGACATGTGTGAATATAACCATCGGGTTTAGGGGTGAAGGATGAGAAGGACAGACGTACACTAATGATACGAAAGACGCAATAGAAAGCGAAAACACGCGCCCCGATGCCCAGGATTCTTCCGCGTAACGTTCGGGCATACCGTGCGGCATCCCGCCGCGCGCGGAGCGCCTCGAGCTTCCTACTCATTTGGTATTCGAGCGCCTCGAGGCCTTGAAGCTCTGACGAGCCTGAACGTATCGTGCATCAGATTAATTCCGGTGTGTTCTGTGGTGGGGTAGGTGAAGAGAAACGTACTCCCATCCCCAGAACCGCGAAAGTTTGGTACGACGCGTGACAACCAGTTGCTTCCTTCTGTCTGGCGACGAAATGAACTTTTCGTGAGTAAGGGGAATATGAAGCAAGATAGGCTCGAAGGAAAGGACGTACAGTGGGCAAGGCTGATCTTCGTTCGGCTGCTGCTGTTCTCTCATTGAGATCATTACGAATACTTTGCAGAGCGTACTCTGCCGTGGCGACGTCCTGGTCGGTCGGTTCGCCTCTGTGACAACCACAACCAAAATAACAGATAAATAAGCACGAATCACCCATAACACCGTTAAGCAAGGGATAAGAAACGACTGACATACCTGTCCGGCGACACCCAAGGAATGAACGCCCACGAATTGCTAATCGCACCATATCCCGATAATAAACCGAGGATGATGGTGCCCAGGACGATGAGTCGCGATAGGGCGGCGGTGAACGTGTCAGTGGATGAGAGTGCGTGTGGGAGTGGAATTTTGGAGAGGGCGAAGAGGTAGAGGGCCACGGACAGGAGACCGAGGCAGATTCTGGGCCCGAGGAGGTGGCGCCGAGTCGTGGTCACTGGAAGTTGGGGTATTTAGTTTGATATGTGGAAGCGACTTGACGGCATTAACCAAAGTACGTACTTCCGCTGGGTTTTGATCCCACGGCGAGCAGGACGCTGATACTGAGAGGAACGATGACCAGGATAATTACCATGAGAAATATCAGGGAGAACTGCCAGCTAAGTAGCCGCGTACTGGACAAGTCGCGTTAAAACATGGCGAGATGCACTCGTTGTGTGCGCCACATGCTTACCGAGGCAAGAACACGTCGATTCCTTGGAGCATGAGGACGAAGAACATCATGCAGCTTTCTGCGAATACGAGCGAGAATACTGAGCGCGATATAGTCGAGTGTAGGTATGAGGAATCGTTCGGCAGCATCTTCGTCACCTTCGTCTGGGTAGCTGGTGCTGGAAGACTATCGAGCTGAATGCCAGATTCGCCTGGGGATGGGGATTGCGGGAGATCTGGTGTCAGTGGATCTGTTGTGTCGAGAGAAAGGGTCTGGAGGTCCGAATATAGGCTGCGAAGAAGGTATTTGCGGCATCCGAGAAAGGCCAAGAACCTACGACGAAATTCAGAGGCAAGAAGGCGGTAGAGATAGTTTGTAGACGGACCGCAGGGCAACGAGGGCAGAGAATTCAAGGAATAGCATGTTAAGCATTGTTTTGAGCAGGGATTGAGCTGTACTAGTCTCGTATGTTCTGGCTGAAGTGTCTCATAAGCCTTCGATCAAAGCTTCCTGGTCGACTACTGTACACATGCATCACGGTTTGAATCAAGTCCGCGATTGCAGGATGTAATGATTGACTGACCTTGAAGGCTTTCCAGGTTTCACGTTGAGTATTGAGCTGCGGAACGAAGGAAAAGGAGATGAGCAAAACATTCCCGACTCGCAGAAATTTCGCATCTGCGTTGGCCCGTTGGGGAACGAACACGTGTAGGATCTAATCTGATAATAGAAGCCCCTCAAGCTTTAAATCCCTCTCTTCCCCCTCAACCCAACACCGTCGAGAAAGAAAGATACAGACACAATATCATCTTCGTCGTTAAGTCAATACGAGATGCTAAATGCAAGTCCGTTCGATTTGTCGCGTAGGTGCGGTCTGCTGCGGTGCGGCTGTGTTCCTCATCACCAAATCCGCTTAGTCAGCTGGCAGCAGGTGGTGTTTCCATGAACGACGATACCATTCTTCTTTACGACTTCCATGGACGACTCCATACCTCATGTGAGCCCCAAATCCGAGCCTTCGACTTCGCTGGTCACTGCAGAATCAGCAATGGCGACGAACCTGACTTTCGCCCAGGTGCAGGAATCACCGAGCAGGTCAGATGTAAGTTCGTTTACCCGAACGAGGATGAGCATTTCTTCCTAACAAATTGATCAAATACAGGTGAACATCTTCGTCGCTGCGCAGAGGGGCGACGTCGTGCTCATTCGTGAGCTCATCGAGTCAGGACGAGCTCAGGCGACGGATCGAGATGACCAAAACATCACGCCTCTCCACTGGGCGGCCATCAACGCACACGTCGCTGCATGTCGGTATCTCTTAGAGCAAGGCGCCGAGGTCGACGCACTCGGTGGAGATCTTGTCGCCACACCCATGCAATGGGCCGCCCGCAACGGATATCTCTACGTTATCCAGCTACTCATTGCACACAACGCCGACCCAACCATCAGCGACTCGCAGGGGTACAACTCTCTCCATCTAGTCACGCACTCGTCTTCCATTATGCCGCTATTGTATCTTCTGCACCAGCCGATCAACGTCGATTCAAGGGACTCGCAAGGACACACGTCGTTGATGTGGGCCGCGTACCAGGGCGACGGGCTGAGTGTGGAATTGTTGTTGAAGCATGGGGCTGACCCTAACGCACGGGATGATGCGGGGCTGACACCCCTACATTGGGCGGTGGTGCGCGGGAATAGGATGATTATTCGTAAGCTGATTGAAAAGGGCGCTGATTTGACGGCGAAGGACGGAGAGGATAGGACGCCTAGGGATATGGCGGTGGAGTTGAAGAGCTTGGGTGCTTGGAAGAGGGCCCTCGAAGAGGGGGGGATGAACGAGTATGGCGTGAAGCGGGGCAAGCCCCTCAGCGACGTTTGTGATCTTCTCGAGTTGATTGTATCGTCTACTGAATCCTTGATAGCGAAACACGAAATTTGCTATCTTCATTCTTCCGGCGATATTCTTTTACCTCATGTTTATGACTTTAACGATACTACCCTGGTATACCGGCATCTTGCTTGCCTTTGCAGAATTTTTCGGAATGCACCACGTATGTTGATTCATCGCTTGATTGATCTCTCTGCTCATCCTTCAACCCTTCATGCAGATTGTAACACGCGTTCTGCTAAACAACTCAACATATACCGAAAGCGTGAATGCGACTCCTTACTTCGCGGGAATCATCTTTGGATCCATGATTTGGGTTCTCTACTGTTGGTTCACGCGCCTCGTCCAACGTGAGCTTCCTCGAAATCTTTCTTTATCATCCGCAACAGAAATAATAATAATTACAGAAACACAATCTCACGCGTTAACGCACCTCGCCTTTGCGCTGTCGGTGGGTCTGTGTGCATATAACTTCTTCCGCGCCATCACGCTCGATCCTGGAACCTGCCCCAAGCCCGCTAGCGATGGGGAGCTCAAATCAGTTTGTGATTTTTGTCGACTGGGCGCTGCCTTTCACTGACGATTGTGGGAAGATCATTGAAGACCTTGCATCTGAAGGACGCCTGAATGGCCAGACGTTTTGTATTCAGTGCATGGTATGACTTGATACCGACTTGTTGTACTTCAGCTAACCTCATTATGCACAGGCACGGAAGCCTTTGCGTTCCAAGCATTGTCGGGTTTGCGACAAGTGCATAGCTCGCAGTGACCAGTGAGCTTGCCTTCTACTCCACGGCTAATTTTCTTGCTGACCATAGCATCCAGCCACTGCCCGTGGGTTTGGAATTGCGGTTTGTGTGGTCTATCTTTCCATCTAGAGTATAACTAACCTTTTCATCTGTAGTCGGTGCAAACAACCACCGCCAATTCGTCATCTTCGTAACTACACTCGTCATCGGAGTCATACTCTTCGACTACCTCACCTATGCTTGTAAGTCTCCCTTCCCTCACCCTACCTCTAAACACAACCACTAACTAACCGCTTCCCAACAGTCTTCTCCAGTCTCACACCCAACACCGACCCCTCACACATCTCCCCCTCCTGTCCGCTCCCCGCGAACCTCTGCGCACTAACCGCGTATGACCCCTTCCTCGTCTCCGTCGCCGCCTGGTCAACACTGCAGCTCTCCTGGACCGTCGTCCTCCTCGCCTCGCAGCTGTGGCAGATCGCGCGCCAGATGACTACGCTCGAGGTCTCTAACCTCGGACGGTACGGGTTCATGGGTGGGCGCGGGGGGCAGAGTCTGAGCGGGCAGATGGGGCACAGACACGGGCGGCGGAGTGACAATAATAATGTTTTGCCGGGCGTGGATACGGAGGATACGGCGCTTGTTGGTGCGGGTGGAGATGCCTCGTCCGTATCCAGCGGCACAGCGCATCGCCATGCGGGGGTATGTGCGGGGTGTGGAAGCGGGTTCCTGATGAATCTGCTTGGGTTTGATTTCTTCACGAAGGGCAAAGCCGTAGATGGCCTCGCAAGAGCAGGGAAGGCGAGCAATCCGTTTGATTTGGGCATTGTGGGGAATTGTAAGGACTTTTGGACGGCGGGAAGGGAGTTGGGTGTGCAGTATGAGGTTTTGTATGATGTGCCGCTCGAAGGGTTCAGGGAGGCGAAGAAGAGAAAGGAGGCGGAGGAGGGGGCGGGAGAGGATGGGGGTGCGGGGAGGAAGAGGAAGGGGATGTTCATGGGCTTTGCGATTGGGAGGGCTGGGGGAAGTAGAGGGGGGTATGAGCCTGTTAGTCAGGTGTAGAGTATTGCAATGCTACCTCTGAAAGACACGAGATCTGATTACGACCACCCTGGGCTTGTGTAGTAGTATGTGGTATTTGTTCATTCCATGCCTCATACAGCGGACACATAAACTGTCACCAGGGCCTCCGAGAACGTCGCCTGTGACCATGCTTAGCTTGCGCTTTCGTAGTGACTCTTCGTGATAAATATCGCTGAACAGTAAGTACAGAAAGAAAATACTTCTCCTTCGATGATACATATATATATACAATCCCGGCAATAGTATAGCTTATCTCCATACACCTCCTTATTTCCCCTTTCTTCCCTACCTTCAGTACATATGCAGCACCTACTCAATATATACTACAACAGGCGTGTAGATGTCCTTAAGAGCTCGGACTGGCTGAAAAGAGCCGCGAAATCTTTACGTAAGCCACTTGCGGAGGGATACGTCGAGCATTGAAAAGTAGTCTTGATACCTGGTTTCTTGGGGAGACTAATTTATTCACGAAGATCGAAGAATACGGGTACTGCACCTAAGTTTACTCCAAACAATGTCAACGTGTGCATATAGCACGCAATCATTTTTCCAACTTGTCTGCTTGACGACAGTAGGAACTTCAAAGCTGTTATATATATTTTCAAAATACCGGTGACAAAAGGCAAACAGCATGTAAGTACCCCTAGCGCGACAGCGCCCGCGGCAGCTCTGAGGGAGAACGACATGATTATTTCAAACTTCATAAGGAAACAGCCGGCTGCCCCATTTCACTTTCGAGCTGCGTGATGGCAATCGAAAGGGAGTCAAGAAGGTCAGAATGATGCAGTTTGAATGGCGGATTCGGGGCGTCCGAGTTTGGCATCGTTGCTGCGAGAGTAAACTTACTCTTGTTAATCGTGCTGACTATCGTATCGCGTCGCCTTTTCACAAGGGTCCAGAAGTGGTACAACAAGCTGCGGACACTGGGAGAAACGTGACGCTCCACGATGTGTGCGATAGTTTTGTTGCCAATCCATTCCAGGGCAGCATCTGCTCGCCTCGATAGAATGATCGAATCAAGCGAAGTTGGTCCAAAGGCAGCTCTGAAGCGCACGTATAGAAGCTTATACTCCTCATTGTCCTTGCAGTTCTCCAGCAATTTTCGAAGGACCGCATAACCCGCGACAAGCATGAAGGATTCGATATCGTGCTCCTCGGTCTGTTCCATATCGTCCTTGTCCCGCATAGCCACCAACAAGTCATACGCCATAAACAGGAGAGTTCCCTAACATAACACGACTTTAGTAGGGAGACACGGGAAACAAAGAATCGGAACACTGACAGTTGGTTCAATATGTGGGCGGCTGCCACTCAAGAACTTCAATCTTCTCCTCAGGGTTGGTGGTGTCATCGAGGTTCGAGTCCGCTTTTGAGGCGGTACGAATTCTACTACCTCAATCGATGCGTTCGGAGGCAACTGTGCAGACTCAAGATCAATGAGAAAACCCGCTCCATCTTCCTGTGTAACTTCAGAGTCCTTCGCCAGGAGAATATTGCCAGGACTGACGTCTCCGTGAATAAAATGTTGATCCGATAGGTACTTGTGAGCTGGTGAGTGATCTATAAGAACACGAGGATCTTGAGGATCGTGAAACTTACCTGACGCTGCGGTAAACATGCCCTTAAGTAGCTTGAGTTCAGATGCATAGGTCCACAAGGGGCGACCGACAGTGTTGAGAATGACGCGATGCAACACGAGAGTACTGTGGTAGGCTGTATTGCAAACTGATGCAACAGCAATCGGTTGACCCGTCGAGTTCCTAATATCCCCGCCTGTCAAGAATCGAGCGAGTCCCTTGGGATAACCCCCCCGTATGGATTGATAAACCTCCGATTCCGACGGGCAGTTAGGATCGCGCCATGTCATCTTCATGATTTTCTCCGAAGCAAAATGAGGCGTAAATCCTTCTCTATACTCGAGAGCGTTCCAAATCATTGTCCCACGGCCGAAGAGCGTCATGGAGCTCCAAATTGGATGGCCGACAGTACACCACTCATGGTAGTCAGATCCAATTGCAGGGATTCGAAACGAAGGGTATCCATCTAAGTTGAATGTATTTGATATTTCCGGAGGTAGAATGCTGACTGATGGATCTTGGCCAAGTTCTGTAATAGCCATAACCCGAGTCATGCGACGGACGATTCGGATGAAATCTTTTGTGTTGGTCCAAAGGTTCTTTATGGGAGAGAATGAGATGCCAGCGCGATTGAATATCGCAACGCAAAAGTCAGACCCAAAAATCAAGAGACCAACAGTGAAGAGGAAAAAAGGGCGAGCAGAGAGGTGAAGACGTGCATAAGCTGCACTTTGACAAACAATCTCTTTGACCTCCTTGGGATCCTGATCATTGCAAGGCTTCGGGCCTTGATTCCTAGTAGCCTTGACGATGCAGAATCCATCTTCCTCACTCCATTTCCGAGACTCGACGTCTGCGGCTCTAGAGAGAGTAAAGTCTGGAGCTATTCTTGGGAATCCAGTCGTATGTGAATCTTTAGAGGCCACGGCATGGCCATAGGCAGGGAGGAATGCACGATGGGGGCGGCCGGAAGGTTTGTCTGGTCCGTCCATACGCTCAATATGCTGGAACAGTGTATCCTCCGAGCAAGAAGTCAGGTGGCTGCATGGAAAAGGACGCAACGAATTTTACCATAGGCGTACATAGCCAACTGTCCCAACCCTTCTTCTCCTCCGGGTCCCATTGGGATACACGGCCAGCCATGTCTTCCACCTCCTTGAATTCCTTGATTGCGATGACATTATCTTTGTAGAAAGTAGCGAAGCAGTCGTCAACAAATCTTGAATCAACCTCATCCACTCGGAGTTGGTTAAGGACCTGCTCATCGTCAAATATAAACCTGCCGTCGAGTTGATCTCTTATTGCATCACAGCCAGACTCGTTTCGGTGACACTCTGTATCAGAATTTTCGTCGACATCTCCAAGAGAAACGGGATCATCGAATTGCATGCTTCTGGAAAGAAGAATTGAGATAATTTAACTGAGAAGATGACAAATGGATGAGGAAAGCATCCATGAGTGTACGCGTGAGAAACAAGTTACATGTTCTAGGACTCACAGCAGATGATGGTCGATGACCAGACAGACTTGTTACTGCAGTCCGGTTACTGCTGTAACCAAACTGTAGCCTGCACAGGCGATATGGAAGCAATTCCAGTTCAACAATATAGTGGGGATAGACGCCGAAACGTCCGTGATTGGCCCATTTGGGAGGGGGGAAGCGTTGTTGATCTCCTGAATGGCTTGGCATTCCGAGTTGAACATTGGACTTCTCGGACAGACTAGGACAGACTTGAACGACCATCTCGTGTTCACCCATGAATATCTCCCATCCAAAATCTACCAGAATCTACCCAGGCACACGACCAACTTGGAGAATCAGGATGCACCCTCTTCTGGGCTTGCACTAGATTTTTCGATGAAATATTGCGGAGGACCACGCAGCGGACAAGCTAGGACGTCAGGATTTCGAAGGCGAGGGCTTGAACAATGCCTTATCTGACGCGACAGTTAAAGAATCGGACCCCGTGGACGACGACGCAAACCGTTGTAGCATGGTTCACGTGTTCGAATCTGCGGCAGGTCGAGGTGCTAATCTTTGGCACTATTCACCCGTTCACCCTCAGTAACAATGAAGGCCTCTTGTGGTTGGCTGGGATCTGCTGTAACTAATCAAGACAGATATTCGGCTTGGATGTTAGGAAATGTAGGGGTTGTGTCCCAACCGAAAGGAGTCCTGTCTTCGTTTGGACCGTCGCTGCTTATGGCATACCAGTTTGATGTCGAGTTTCTGTTGGGGTGGTTGGTCTTGATCTTTGGGAGCAGGCAGAACGACTCTGGGCGATCGAACACCGATAGGGCAGTGTGGATGAACTGAACATAATCACTGGCAAGGAGTTTGGAAAGTTCTGCTTCGCTGTCGTGACGGGGTCGATGTGCTCTGCAGAGCAGAGTGATGTGCTGAAAATCTCATTCGTATTGGTTGCGCTCCCGGATTCATACCCTCGGACATGTATGTTGATTTCGTGGTGGAAAACCTGAATCACTGCTGGTACGAACAGACGATGTGGCGGATATCGTCGAGGAAGCTACGCCGTTTCTTGGTACTTGATGGAACATGCTCAGGAACTGGAAGCCTCGTTATCCATCGGCAGCTCAGGAAAGGAAACACCGGAACTTGATAACAAATGTTGTATTGGAAGACTACGTGGCTATGAACCTATCCGTCGCCAGCGTTTACCCTTCTCCATGCCGTCGTTCTCTTTCCTGGACATCGTGGTCAATGACTAGGAGCAAACGATTCCCAAGTCGGCGGGCGATCGAGCGGTCACATGAGGCGCGACGCGACGCGTTTACATCCGCTCCTCTGGGGGAATCAACAAAGTGAAAGTCTCCACAGCCACCGCGGAAACATATAAATATAGGACGATTATCTGTTTCTTTCCTCAGTTCGATCCACATTCATTCCCACTCAAAATCATACAACAAATGCCTTCCTCAACTTTTCATTCCACGTTCCTCAACCGCAGGCATCTGTCTGCGGTCTCCCTCCCTCCCCTCTCCCCTCCGCCTTGGGTAGCCAAGATTCCCAAGGTGCTCGCCGTCGTCTATGCTGCTCGCAACGACAACTCGCCCCTCCCAATCACCCCGCCCGAGCCCGCCGTGCCCAAGATCGTCCCGCTGACGTGCACCATCGGCTCATACAATGGTACCGCCCAGGCTGAAGACCGTCTGCCACCCCTCCCCTTCTGCCCGCCTTTCACCGAACCTCTTCCTAACCCAGTCTTTGTCTCCTCAACATCGACATGGGTCGAGTCCATTGCCACTCCATCCACCATCACTAGTAACCCTTACTTACCCGCCACTGCCCTCGTAGCCCCCTTCGACCTCACCTCCTCATCTGCCCATGAGACGTGTGTGGTCGCGAGCGGCCCCTCCACCATTCCCACTCTTGGCAATGGCGTGGTCTTTGTATGGTTTATACTTGGAGTAGTAGTTGGACTAACAATTGGAAGGGTACCAGTGCGAAGGAAGGGCATGGTGGCGGCCCTCGACGCCAACGTATGTCTATATTTCCTTCCATTCAATGCTATTGCTGATATCTGTTTCTCTCCAGGTCATTGCTAGTGAGAAGGTTACAGGCGAGATCACTGTAAGTCGTGCCTTATTCAAGTATACGGTCATCGCTCAATACGCCTTGTCTTAAAGGTCTTCGATGTCCCCGCCATTGTTCCCATGGAGGCTATCGAGGCCATTCCTGCATCTTCTCTGGCCACAGTGGAAGAAGTGAATATTGTAAGTCCATAACCATCATCTCGCCGTTCCCCTGCTCATCATACCCTGACCCCGATGTAGGATCTGGCCGTCGTTCCAGTGCTTGCTTTCGCAGACGGTGCACTCGATGGAGTCGAGGAAGAGGCTGTCAAATACTCATTGGTCGATGCGGAGGTCATTGTAAGTCTTTCGCTTTCTCGCCTTGCGTCCATCCCTCACCATGACTACAAGGATCCCGTCACCATCCCTCTTCCACCGGTTGAAGAAGACGAGGTTTAAGAGCAGTTCCAGGACGCCATTGAACCTGCTGCAGAGGTCAAGGAGCTTGTAAGTTCGCACCTACTCTTCTATGTACTCTTTGCTTATTCAACCGCTCTTCAGGACCCCGCCACCATTCCTCTTCCTCCCGATGCAGACGACGAGCTCGAGGAGTTAACTATTAATCCTGTAGCAATGACTCAAGAGCTCGTACGACTGTTATTCCTCTTCGCACCCACCTCTTTGCTCACTGTGCAATGTGACAGGATCCCGCCACCATCCCCCTTCCTCCTCCTCACGGGGATGACGACCTCGCCGATGAGGTCATCGTGGTGGTAGATATCGTGATTATCGTGAGTCGTCTTCCATGCCTCGCGTCATTGTCTCTTGCTCATTTGGCGCCATTCAGGACCCTACCTCTGTTCCCCTTCCGGGTGAGGAGCACGACAAACGGGATCTTCAAGTATCAAGGATTTATGCTGTTGATGCTATCGTACGTCTCCCCCCATCGTCTCGCCATTTCCCTGCTGACTATATTTCATTTATCTGTCTAGGACCCTACCACAATCCCTCTGCCTGCTGCCGCAGACGATGAACTCGATGAAGTCGAGGAGCAAGGTGTTGAGATCAGGATGATCACAGTAGAATTCATTGTCAGTGTTATACCTTCTCGTGTTACCTTCCTTGGCACTAGCTCATCATACATCGTTTCAGGATCCCGCCATCATCCCCCTCCCCCCTCCTGGAGGCCCCGATAAGGCCGATTATGAGGTCGTCGTGAGTCTTCTTTTCTTTCACACATCGCTGCCTTCTTGCTCACATGGGCTCTTCAGGATCCCACGTCTGTTCCCCTTCCAGATGTGGAGGATGACACCTCTGCTTTCATCGAAGCAATGGTCGACGAAGTCGATATTGCTATTCCAGATGTGCCGATTGTACGTCGTTTATGCTTCACATGTCCTTCTGTTCTCACCAGTATTACACCAGGACCCCGCCTTCATTTCCCTGCCCAACCCTGATGCCGAGGAGCTTGAAAGCTGGATAGAAGTGGTTCGGCATGTGGTTGTCGAAGACAAGCAAATCGTAAGCTGACTATTGTCTCAACATTGTCCACTTTTTTCTCATCACACTTTCTATTGTGTATCAGGACCCAGCCAGAGTCCCATGCCCTTCTCTCGACAACGATGAGCTCGAGACTCTGGATATGCAAGTTGCTGGGGACGCCAAAGGACACGTCGGCGATGTCGCATTCAAGGCCGTGCTGATCCTCGTCGCAGCCGGCATGCGTGATCTCCCTCCTCCCACTTCCGACGTCTCAATCGTAGGTCCCATTGACCTGCGCTTTGTCTGGCGCCCCCATCCCATCCGCCCCTCTGCTCGAACCTCTGTCAACCCTTTTCCCACCCGCCTCCCTCTTGTGCCCGACGCCGGTGAAGCCCCCCACATCCTTCGCCCATTCCGCTGTCGAGGTACTCTGCATCGCTGGCTCTCGGTGATGCCAACACTGGAAGAATTGGAGGAGCCTGTGGAGAAGCCACCTAAGCTGATCGTAAGTATTATTAATACCTCAACAGTGCCGTGCTCTTACTGACTGCTTTTAACGAAGTGCCCCACCCCTCCACGTCGTCTTCCTCCCCCCGAGGCGCGAAGCCGAATGGTTGGCGGTGTATGCTGCAAACAGGTTAACCGTCCTCGAAGGTCCCGTCCTCTTCCAGCACCTCGCACTTAGTGACGGTGCCCCGCACACGTTATCTCACTGTCCCTACCCTTGGATCTGAATCTCGACACTTGCATGGCTTCGGAACGAATCTCAAATCAAAATATTGGCTGCTGCATCTACTTTGCTTCGGAAATCAAGACTCGATTGGAATATCAAATGAAAGAACATCGAAACATCTACTGCTTGCCGGACCTCTTACTTTTGCTTGACTTGCCTCTCCTTGCTTGAACCTCCCTTCTCCTCTTTGGCTCTCGGATCCTGGACTTGGACCTCTTGGTTTTTTGACTGTATGTACCCTCTGATCGCGGACACGGACCCCTTGACTGGACGTCTACCCCACGAACCCCTGGATCCTGACTTGGACCCCTTCATTGGACGTCTTCATCACGGACATGGACCCCTTTATTGGATGATCTACCCCGTGAACCCTCGGATCCTCAACCTGGACCCCTTCATTGGACGTCTTGGACATGCTAGCTCGATTCAAGTTACTCAAGAACAGGGACTATGCCTCTCCTTCCTGACTGCGAAACCCCTCAACACACCCGACCATACCCCTTCAAGCTTCAGCTGTATTCTCTCAAGACCTTCGTTGTCTACCCCTTCAAGCTACAACCCCCCAAGACCTCTGACCCATCCCGCCTCTGGCTCATGTGGGCGCACCGCAGACGCAAGAATGGATAGAGATGTTTTCGTGGGCGTGGAGCGCGTTGTGCCGTGGGATGAGGACCGGGCAAGGAAGTCGCGATCCCTTGTTCGGTCCCCCTCTTACGGGACACTGTCGCGATACGCCTGCGATTGGATATCGTTGTTTTCGCGGATGGTATGTTGCTTCATCTCGTATTTGGTTCAAGCATGAATTGACCTGTTCTTTGTTAGATTGATACACGTGTGGACTTGCTACGATTACGGCCTTTCTTGGAACATTGACACCCCCGGATTTCTCTATTGCTTCAGGATTATTGGACGATATATCAACGGAATTTAGACTCTTCAATGGACAAATGGATTGCTTCGTCTCATGATTATACGATAACTTCTGCTTCAAATTTATGGGCTTATTGCTTGGAACCATTTAGATTATGTATGCCCCCTGTATTTATACATACCCTCGGCTTGATACGGTCGAAAGTCAATGGAATCATAGAGTATCATCTTCAAAATCCTATGCAGAGGGATTCATTCATTGACGACACTGACGCTTTGAAGGCTACTTCGAGTTTGAGTCAACAGAAGTTCAGATTCTCATAAAGAAGCGAGACAATGGGGTACAAGAAATTGTAATCAACAATCACCCCTTTTAGTTATTCTTTCGTCGCAAGAGAAAAGCCAAAAGCCAACCATCACTTCGCTATCTCCTTTGCAAGCGCCATTACGCCCTCACTCAATGCATACCGATACAGCTCGGGCATACTCGGCAATAGCTTCGCAAACATCCGATCGAGGCTCGCCTCCTCGTACCCCGCCATCGCAAGCAACTCCTCCTCCGAGCCCAGGCCCTTCGTCTGCATCTCCCCATACCACTGTGACAGATCGAACCGCAGGCCGGAGAGGAAGTGATGCAGGCCATTGGCTGCGGAGGTGTTTGTAGAGTTCGCACTGGGTGGATTCGGATTCCTGGGAGGGATGGGAGCATCAGACGGCTGAGATGCCGATGAGTGAGGTGCGTGTGGCCTTTCGTTATGAACTTGAACGCTCCGGTAAGGAGATTGGAGGGTGATTCGGCTGGAGGGCCCTGTCACTGATGCGCCACCTCGACCACGACCACGACCACGACCACGAGGGCGACCGCGACCACGAGAGCTTCCGCCTTGCCCCATGTACCTTGTTCCATAGGGGCTCGAGGTACTGGGTGCGGCGGTGGCATGTTCAAGTTCGCTGTCTGTTTCGATGACGTGAGGAGTGTTGCTTACAGGCTGCGTCGCTCTGATGACTGGTATCTGAAGCAGAACATAAACGTCAGATAAGAAACGTTGCAGTCTACATTTTATATTGTCAGGACTTACGGGAATCCGCTGTTCAGGTGGAATAATAGAATTCAGAAAGGCGACATCCACGACCGATTTCTCGTCCTCCTGAAGGTCATCAGGCGTTGAGTATAGATTGCCCACAGCTCGTGCAACTGTGACTGTGGATATTTCAAGAAGCTGCGAGATCTCGGTCTGCGTTTTGTTATTATGTGCTAGGATTCGACAGAGAGCACGCCCTTGGCGGTCGAGCTTTGGGCTGGGAGGTAGATGAGTCTTTAGGTTGCAATGGGATGATATGACAACTTACTGGGCACCGCGACCGTGCAATTCGCGAAACCTCTTAGTGGCAGGAGGGGCAGTGGTGTCGGTAGTAGTGGTGGGAGTGGGGGGATAGGTCGGTGTGCCGGGGATACTGAAAGGAATATGGGGAACTGAGAGCATCTTTTCGGAGTATACGTATGTGGATTCAGACATTGGTGGTTCCTAAAATCATGAATATGGCAGCAACAAGGAGAATAGTGTAGAGGATGTGCGAGGATAGACAAAGAAAAATGTTGCATGATTCGAGTTCTGACCCCATTTTGAGGAGTGCCTGGCACCAGATCGAGCGCCGAATGGCCTGGTGATCCTAGTAGTTCCCCATAAAAGACCTGCAAGGGGCACAGGAACCGTTGTCCACACATGCGTCGGGGAGCTCTAAAGTTGATCCCAAGATCCCCGTCTCTCTCCAGTCAATTGAGTTGCAATCCATTTCGAATGAGGCCGTGCTGCGGATCCAGGGTTAATAAAGTAGTTCCTTGCATACCCTGAATAAAGACTGACTTGACCACGTGCAAGCCAGGGACCATTGGAGATCGTGCTGATGACTTCAAGGAATAGAGACGGGAGCATTAGAGCATATTCACAACGGCTTTCAAATTCTCGGAAAGAAGCCGTCAAATTTCTGTTCGCCACCATTGCACACAGTGCAGATTCGTTGATTGGAGAGCGTTAACCATGGCGAAAAATGTTCTAGCGTATTCAGATGGTCAATGGCCTTTGCCCTGCCAAAGAACAGAGGTGCAGGAGGGAGTGGGAGGGTTGGGCGGATGAGGCGTTGAGGGAGGTCTTCCCGATTTGGCGGCAACCTTCCGAATAAGGACGATACAAAATTTCGTTCAAAGCCCATCAAATTTTTGGAGTTTTCGTGATTTTGGCGGTTGCGAATATGCTCTAATGTCAGCCTTTTCGCAACGAACCAACCTTGAAGCTTGAAGTCACATCCCCCAAGCCAACAAGGATCATCATCGCGAACAAACCATATTCAATTTGAGAAAGCCGAGCCCTACCAAGAGTATATAGTGAGTAAAATATATTGGATCGTTGTGCGAAAGCAAAGCAGGTTCATTTGTGTGATCGACAGATCCCGTCATGCGATGATAGTTTTATTGTGTCGCTGAGTCGCTTCTATCGAGAAAAGTCGTCATCCTAACTCTTCTATACTGTGCCGCAGTGGAAGGTGGAATGAGATCAGAAGTGTCGGAAGAAAAGTCCACAGCAGGAATCGTGAGTCTACCAGTAAGACAGGAGAAGATACGGGTCGCGATGTCCTTGTCTAAAGCACACACACAGTGTATGTCAGAGCCGACCGTTCTGACTAGACGATGAAACTGACAGACCTATTTTCCTGATACGTTCATCTGCCGTCACGACAACCACGCACTCCATCTCAAGCAAATTCCCAACTGTTCCATCTTTGCCCCACCAGCCCTCCAACGATCCACCGAAGATTTGATTCTCGACAAAACTCCCAGCATCTCCGAGTATCCCTCCCAGTTTCACAATATCAACGTCCCGCGAATCTCGTACCCACCAAGCGAGTATCCCAGTTCCAAGCTCATGCAAAAGCACACCCAAGATGAGAACAGCTACTGCTTCCAGTGGTGCTTGGCCCTCTGTCGTGCCGCTCAGGGACTGCCGAAGAGTTCAGATAAGTATTTAATCATTAGAATTAGCCTGAAACATACGAGTTCTTGCCAATGATCGACGAGCATACCAAGGATCGGGACACTCTGCGAGTCCACGAACCTGTCATACTCCATCAACTCGCTGGTACCGATTGACCTCCACGTAAACGGGGCACCCTCGCGGGGACGCGTGAATATGAGAACAGGCCAATGGGAGCGGAAGAAGTCCATGATGTCATCATCAGTCGGGAGCTCTGGGCGGAGATCAACGACCTTGTCGCCTGCGGAGCCTTCGTCCTTGTACAACGCCAGGAGGAGGTCGATGAAAGGCCCGTGTGGGAGGTTCTTGAGTTCGAGGGCTTCACGGAGGTTATCGATGAGCACGATGAGCGGCCGGTAGGTTGGATCGTCAGTGACGTTGACAAGGATCGGCCAGAATCTGGCGTCGAATAGCCTGGTATCCATGCTGGATGGTCTGGGTGATGAGGGTAAGATGAAGAACTGAAGGGAGTGGTTTAACTCGGAAATTGGAATGTTTTGAATTTCATCGATCTTGAATAGCGCACGTGTCTCCGATTGTGGGAAACAAATATGGCTCAACTTACGGAGAGCAGAATCCTACAAGACGAAAGGGAACATCGCTTTTCTATTTCGTGGATACGCCTTGCCAAACTCCTTCTTATAAGCTCTATGTTTCTTCACTGCCCACAGTGCCATTTGAATTCCGGCGACGATGGTAAAGACCGTGGCTGGCAAACATCATTCGGATTAGCATATGTATAATATGAACGCGGTAGTAACGCTCACCAGCAACGCTTCCTGTCATCACACAGACAACAAGCCATGCAATAGTCTCGAAAAAGTAATTGGGGCTTGAGACATACGTAAACCCATATCCATAAGGAATTGCACGGGTGCGAGTATTGGACGGGCGGAGTGACCGGAGGGATAGGTGCGTGTGCAGGTTAGAAAGTTCGGCAAACTAGGGAGAAGAAGCCATAAGTTCAGCGAAGGTACGGATGAATACGCATGCGTACCGCCCAGAGTCCGGCACAAATCCGGAGAAAGACTTTGTCGTCCCTGATGGTACCGGTGATGTATGACGATGTTGACGCAAACTTGGGCCGATACACGTCATAGGCGAGGGCAAGACCTATAGACGCCTTTCAGGAGGAGCGCGAATAGAGGGATGCAAATCAGTTGTTACCACTTAGAAGGTGATAATGTGCTGAGCTGCTCCACCCGTAAGACGCAGCACAATATGCACAACCTGGCGGACACACTTTTTGAAAATATTGCGGAAAGGCATTGTCCCATGCGAAAAACGGTGCACACTGCATGAATGTCAGACGTCGAAGTGAAAGATTGACAAGCAGCTTCAGCACTGACAAGATTGTTTCGAGTTCCCGTTTGAGGAAATGAAGCAGGACGAAGGCATAAACGAATCTATCACAGGTCAGCGCTCCCACATACAAGACCAAGATGCAGGTAGTCTTACTTTTGCAAATCGCTATGCGCCACGTCTTGACCATACCAAATCCTTGGGAAGTGATAGATCAAAGGATGGATAATAAGAGGGCCACACTGTTCAATGCATAAGTCCAAGTCGACTTGTCAAGACTCAGGAATTGGTTGATACACACATATTCAACCAAGAACACCGTTCTCCACGCGACTTGGGGGCCCAGGTCCTTCACCTGCAGCTCTCCGCCCTCAAAGTTCTCTCCAAAAATCTCTTGAAGCGCCTTCTCGTCATTAAGGTTGGCTCTGTCGTTTGTAAGGCTTATCTTTTGACGCGAAGGATAGAACTGCGAACAACGAAGAAGTTGAAATGAGGCTGAAAAGCAGAGGCAATGGACAAACTTTGGGAAACTTTGCCACGATTAAGGCCTTTACATCGGAAATTTTTGTGGTGTGCTCACACTCGACATTAATGGGAAGTCCACGGGCAAAAGATGGGGGCTTAGAAGCCGACGAGATGGTCACTGTAACCATGACCGCCTTGCGATCTTACCCAGAACTTAAAATTTCGCTGATGGTAAGTGCTTTAAGCGTAGAACGATTCAAAGAAAGGAGCGCACGGACATTTTGAGAGACCAAGCAAAATCTGCCAACACGAAAAGGAAGACTCGAGCTCGTGTCAACACGAACACGTCAACTCCGGAATTGCGGAAAACGCGCCATTTGCACATGTTTATTCTCGAGGGCATTGGTGTCGATGGTCGATCACCGATCATCCAGTCACGCGGCCAAACGTTTCAACTCACTGTGAGCACAAAATCACATTCTCCGACTCATCCTGCATTCTCGCCACAACGTTGTTCTGAATAGTGGACACTGAAATCCTCAGTGGTCTCGTGAGTTGGAGAACCAAACTTCTTTCTCGGACCAATGGATCCGGTACAAACGTCTCCTCCACCAGGATTTATAGTATCTGTCGCTCAGATCGAAACACTGACCTCCTTCGGACACGGGTGGGCTGGGACTTCACTTCCTGCGCTACAGCGAGAGATGACGGCTATAACCCCGCGGCTAGGCAGGTCGTCAGTCGTCTACTCCAATTTAATCCCAATCAAATCTCGTTGAGAAATACCGAGATAATCATGTGGTTCACCACTTCTACGTTTGCTGTCTGCTTGCTTTTAGCGTACAGATTTTCTCTGTAGCAATGGAGGTACGCACTTCCATATCTCTACTAGTTTACGGCTTCCGACTAGTCGCCGTACATAGGCATTCGCTGGCGGGGACAAGGTTACCTCCTTGTTGAGAGCGTACAGCCCTGCCAATACCGACTATTTCTACGCCACCAACTTTAATGAGGCCTCCCAGCGCTAGGATATGAACGCAAGGCAGTCGCAGTTACATCTTCCACACCCAGGAGCCCGGAGCCATTCCTTTCTACCGAGTGTATGGTGAAATCGCTCTTGAAACCTCGCTCCATGGTCTTGGGAACTATGTCTCGACATTTCAGCGTTGACTGGAACGAGTATTTTCTAACCACTCAAAAAACCCTGTACCACATGAAGACAATATAACCTTTCGCTCCTCATTCATAACCTCCGCAACACGAGCAGCGCAAGACATACCAACATTTATGACCGATTCCAGCTCAATGACAAAGATACTTCCCACATCCGGGCAAGAATTTTGGTTAGAGGGCTATGCTGAGAGACTCAGGAAGATATGGAATGAAACACGGGACTTCGGAACTAAACCAAACAAAGAACACTCCCAGAGTCCGAAGCAGATGTCTCCAAGTGGCCGTAAGGTGGCGGTTCATCCTCTCGGGGGATATCTGAAGTCCCTGTATTGATGCTATCCGTACCACGATATTTCTTCCCTCTGGTTCTCCTCGTACTCTTTTCGATGGGGATTCCGCTGGGGGTAACATACCGGGAGTCATTGGATGCACTTGGTGGTTGGGGACCTTGAAGGTCCAGGTCAGACCGAGAGGCGAACATGCCGATTCGGCGAGCTTTCGTAATAGCTTCCGATTGTGGTCGACCCAAAGCTGACCCACGGCCTTTAGTTAATTGTTGGCTCATGGCGAGGTTGTGATAGAGGAATGCTCACCTCGGAAAGGAGAGGGCGGACTGTATTGAACGGCATGGCAACGCGCTCGCCGACGTCGATAGTAGTACCCACAGAAGAAAACGGCGACTGCTAGCGCAGCTACACCCCCGACCGCTCCACCTATTATCATTCCCATTGGTTTTTCTGCTCGGGATGCCGTTGAAGGATTATTTGTACCCGGATTGGGTTTCGGTGAATCTGTGGCGATGGTGAGGGAATAAAAGTAGATGGCGATGGTGAGGGAATAAAAGTAGATGGCGATGGTGAGGGAATAAAGGTAGATGGTGATGATGGTGAGGGAATAAAAGTAGATGGTGCTGAAGGATTACTTGTACCGGGATTGGTCTCTGGTGAGTCTGTGGCGCTTGACGATGTTGAGAGAATAAGAGTAAATGGATTCGACGGCCCAACCGATGAGGAAACTGCGTCAGGAGAAGACGAATGCCGGACCGTATGAACTGCACTGGCAGTCAGTGTCAGTCGAGTTGAGCTTTGTAAGGTGGTTATTGGAGTCGGCTGATGAAGAGATGTTGTGGAGGGAGAAGTAGTCAAGATGCTTGATATGACATCAAAGTAATCAAGCTGCAGGGGGCCGCCGTCAGCAACGCAAGTCACAATAAGCGTATGCTGACCATCGTCCAGATTCGAGGCCGTGAATAACAGTTGTCGATAAGCCACAACAGGACTTCGAGGGAGTGTTATAGTAGCAAAATTAATCCCATCGATGGTGAAGCTTGCGACAGTGTCGGCAGGTTGTGCGTTAGGCAAAGTTCCATAGACATCAACGGCAGATCCTAGAAGGCATTCAGGATGGCGGGCTATTACTGAAGAGTAGCAATGCTCACCATTGAAGATAAGGGTCGCCGTTGCACCGCCTTTGCGTGTTCGATGGCTCGTGTTGTGGAACTCATCCGGTTTACCGTCGGTGAGCTTCCACTGACCAACTGAGTATTGAATCCTGGAGTCTTCGTCGTCGATAGAGACCCTGTTTGCCATTTCGGGTGATACCAGAAAGAAAGGTCATATGCAACGGATACACCACACGTGAAGAGGGAAACAGGCAAAGAGTCCATCAGAGCTTGGACGCTGTATAAAATCGATCTCTTCAAGAAGTCGAACATGTATATCAAGTTATACTCACGAGGAGACGAATCTGTTGGCTTAGGGATCGGTAAAATAAGCCCAAAACTTTGTCCGTTCGGACCATCATTGTGATCGCTATTCAGCATCGAGTGCCTCCCACAATCACCTTGAATGCTATGGAAAAACTAAAAACTAATCTGATGTAGATACAATCAGTTAACCATAATGCACCAGAGAAATGAAATGAGATGAGGTTATCTGAACCCATAGCATCGGTTTCAGAAGATCTTCGCGACCGCCTCTGATGGTTATGGTCTTCGCTAGAGCTGAGACCAATCTCCACGCTACTGACGTCCTATGACCGCACTGTTCAACATCGGGACCACGAGAACACAACGACAGAGGAACAGGGTTAAGGTCTTGAAGGAAGGAGCCTTTAAGAGCTAGAAGCTAAGAAGTACATAATACAAATTGAGCAGGAAACTATTAGCGGGAAACGGGAACATACAATGGAAGGGTACTGGTTTGGCAAAGCAATATCGTGCTCTTCGCCAGCGGTAGTGCTAGAGAAAGAAGGTCACTATCGGCTGAACACACCTGCAGTTATCCCTCCAACGATTCCTTCAATTGGGGAATATCTGGATCGTAAGGTCCCCCTGGTTGAAAAGGACCGGAATAGGAGCTTGGTATCTCGATAATAGTCGAGGGCAAAGCGGAGATGACGGTGGGTACAAAAATGGAGTGGGTGGTGGTGGTGGTGATGATGATGCCTTAGCGAATGATATGGCAGCAGATTCGCTTTTAAACGCGGCTGTTATAATTGCATTTGGAGCGCGGCGTGAGGACGCCGCTGATGTCAAATCCAATGTCATAACGACGTTTTGTGTCGATGAAGTTGACGAGAGTAAAAGTCGAGAAGAGGGCTTATTTGCTCGAAATAATCGAGCCAAAAGCCAGCACCGGGTGAAAGACAAGTAATGACAAGAGTAGGCAGTCTATCGATAAGGCGTTCCGAATGACTGTTGGTAAGAAATAATAGAACTGGTAGGTGCCGTGCGGATAGCTAAGTCGATACCGTGGATAGTGTATTTCGAGGTAGTTGCGATGGTGGAATCATTAAAGAGAGTCCCGTAGACAGCGATGGCGGATCCTGTGAAGGCTCAATTGAATGATGAGTGGAATAGAAGTATGATCCTTCCATACCAATGAATGATATCGTTGCCGTTGCGACAGTTCGGATTGTTCCAGTAATTATTGCGTTATGTTCCACGACGGTAACAGACAAGCATTGACCACTTGAGAACTGAACGCGACTATCTGTATCCTGTAGCACGACTTTGTCCGCCGTGCTGGATGGCATGGTAAGAGCGTAGGAAAGTTAGGAGGAATACATGGCAAACCACATCGCACAAGGCCGAGAACATATTTATTGGACAGAAATTCCTCTAAGGAACGGTCAGACTCCCCTGTCGTGTTTTTGTCAGATGATGGTAAGAAAGATAATGAACAAGGGGCGCACATATACTGGGCTGTTGAGCGGCATGAATGGGAAGCGATGAGTCGGCAATCGCATCGTGTAGTTTCTGACGATGCTGTTGACCTTAATTAATCGTCAAGTTCCCCTCCATGGCCAAATCATTTATCCATGCTGTAGTTCCAGGACTCTGCTGCAGGTGCAAATGCATTCACTTCTACTTAACCTTTGTGTGCTGTTGTTCCGGATCGTTGCCATACAAAAGGCGCCCGCGAGCGATGCTGATGTGCGGCCCAAAACTATCGACCTCTGCAACCACTCCGCTGTGATCATTTCGGATGATCACAGCTTGGTGGAAGGCATTCGTACAGATCCAGTTTCAAGTTTCGATGGAAATGTCGCGGTGTATAAGAGCCACAGAGTGCACAGTTCGATCTACATCCTGATTTTCCTAAAGCAGGCGAGCAAAAGATTACGATGGGAAAAAGTCGTGTAGATGGCGGAGCAGTGGCAGCTGGGTGTGGAACACGTTAGTTGAAGTTTGTACACAAAGATAGCCCAAAGAATTGGAATGGTTGTCTGCTGTTGATTCGATAGGCAAGTGGAGTCCGTGCGCACTCACGTGGTGCGCGGCGTCGGTTTGAACTTCGAAACTGCCACGCATTGAGCAGAATGTAGCAGAGGTTTTGTTTGGTACGACCTTGATCAACAATAGAGGTTTCACTAAGTATATGTCGACAACTGTCAAAGTTTCAATAACCATCTTTGAAGGGTCCACTGATCATTTGTTGATGTTGTAGTGTACAAACCGAGCAGATGATTGCGATAATATCGACGGAGAACAGGAATGGAGGGTGATAGAGGGTGATGCCGACTCCTGAGAGTGCAAGCTCTGGCAAGTCAATCATGAAGCAGTAAGAAAGGTAGGCGACTCTGCGGCTGGTCAAGGACTCGGATATGCCAAGTGTATGACAAAAATACCGACTCCAATTAACGCCCATAGGGTGGCGGCACATCTCCACGACTCCCAGTATCGACGTGGGAGGTATCAGTGCTACGACTGCCTCTCGCACCCATCCCGACATTTATGCTCCGAGTTGCTTCCGCCCATGGTAGGTATCCGAGCTTCTCCAATGTCGTCCCTCCACGAGTGACATACTTTAAGGCGACAGACACCTTCTGACGAGGTCCCCGCTCACGAGTGGTCAGAGCACCGCCGCCTTCAAGATCGATTCGATTGTATGGATGTGTCTCTGCACCAGGTAGCTGGGGGCTTGGTTGGGGATAACTGGAGCCCTCTTGGTATATTAATACAGAACGTAAGTTAGAGGCACAACAAGATCATCGCTGAAGTGATACGCACGGGCGAAAGGCAACGGCGTCGTCATGGCGTACAATGCTCGTCGTCGTCGATGTAAGAAACAGAAGAAAAAAATCATTGTGGCCAGCAAGAATACCCCCACAACCGTCCCACCCATAATTTTGCCAATCTGTGGACTACCAGCCCCTGTTAAACCCGCCGTACCTGGATTGGAACTCGGCATTGGCATCGTATATGAGGGGAGCGACGGATTGGCAGTGGACACGATAGTAGTGTAGCGTTCCGAAAACACTGACTGGGTCGATGTTGTTGTGGAAGTCAGCGTAGCCGGAGTGGGATTCCCACTGGGTGCTATGGGTGGTGGTGCCACTAAAGTTACGGGGCCGAGCGATGGCGGAGATTGACTTGGTGTTATAGTAAAATAATCGAGCCAAAAACCGTTTCCTTCGGAAACACATGTAATGACAAGTATGTGCTCGCCATCTTCAAGATTTGGAGATTGGAAGAGTAACTGGCGCAATGCAATACCGCCACCGGGGAGCACATTGGTAGTGGCCATATCGACGCCGTCGATGGTGTACTGTGAAACGACGGCACTCGCGGAATCATCGGGAATAGTCCCGTACACGTCAATTGCAGATCCTGCGAGTGTAAGGACAATTTCAGACAAGGAACAGGGTGGGACTCACCACTGAAGATGAGCGTTGCCGTTGCTCCGGATTGGTCTGTCCTGTGCGACGTGCTATTATATTCCCCTGGCCAGTAGTAGAGATCCCAGCCAGTTGAATACCAGACGCCCGCGTCTGTGTCGTCCATCACGACTATTTCCCCCATTGTGGCCGGTGAGGTGCGAGAAGAGCGAACAAGCCAATGAACCCTACAACCTGGCAACCTGTAGGATCAGGGACACCTCACATTTGCCACAGTATCCGGTATATCAAGTGCGGGAATGATCGCGATGGGTAGGGCTGCCGAGGCATGGATCTTTAGGGAAAACAACACGGCAGAAAGGTGTTGTGGTTCATCCTTCTTATCAAAAAGAGCTGACTGTAGCCTGAGCGATATCGACTCGAATTTGATGGTAGTGGTGGTGGTGGGTTTGTCCTGATTCGCAACGATCATGAAGCAAAGCGCCAGCGAGACAATGCACCCGTGATGAGCTTCCTTGTTCATCAGAGAGCGTGTTCCGAGGAGTAGAGGTGATGATCTGACTCAAGTAAACCATTCCACAAGTGTGTTGCCAAAGTATAAGATCCGCATGTTTGCCCGGAGAAGGTGTGGGTGAGTGAGTCTTCAGCGTGGTCTCCTTCATAGATTCCAAGTTCTATCGCATGGTCATTTCAAGTGATGATAATACCACTCGGACCCTTCAACTAGTATAGTGGCGGTGGGGTTCAGCCGCCAGCGACTCAGGCAGTCGATGTCACTGGGGGTCTGTGCGCCGTGCGGTGTTTGAACAGATCACGTGTAAAATCGCATCGCGTCGCGTGTCCATTATCGTTCTGGGTCCTGGCATTCGTCGATGTAACAATCGCTTGGCGCGTGGGGTCCTCACTTGAGTTAAGTGGCCTTTGTTCGAGACTCTACCAGTTCTGAGTTGTCCCAGCAACCCTTTTACCTTTGAGTGATACTTGTTGAAACTACAGTTCCTTGCACGTTTGACGATCTTAATGCATAGGATCTATAACGCGAGTAGACTGAAAAGAAACCTATTCGAGCAGTACGAGCCTCAGTCATCCAGGTCCCAGTAGTGCCTGAGCCCTGAATTGAGCTCAGGCCCGGGGGGATAACAGGGAGCACTTCAAAACATACATGGACAATGCTTTCCATATAAGTTTCTAGGTGTAGAAGAAAAAAGCCCAGGGCGGAGAACTGGCTAAAATATGGAGTTTGATTACTGCCCATACGGCGGTGGAATATCTCCACGGTTCCCAGTCTCAACAGAGGAAGTACCCACGTTAAGAGCCCCTATACTCCGAGCCCCTTGCCTCCCGTGTAGCTTCCCCAACGCAGTTCCCCCCCGGGTGACATACAGTGACACCCTCAGACCTTCAATTTGGCGTGGCTGAGCCTTCGCAGCGCTTAGCGGCCAATACCTAGAACCCGCTAGTCAACCGAACAAAAAAAATCGTGTCAAAACCTGGGCTGCTGAAGGGATATATACACATATACGCACGGCCAAAAGGCAAAGGAGTGACGGCAGCCATTGCTTTTCGTCGCCGATGCATGTACCAAAAGCAACAGATCACCATAACCAGCACGAACACACCCGCGGCCGCGCCGCCCGCAATTGCACCAATTGGTGTCCTGCGGCTGATCCCAGATCCCGGAAAAGGACCTGGAGACCCTTGCATGGTTGATGAAGTGGACGGGATCGTGGGAGACAGAGTGGGGGACTGAGCGGTGGATTTGATTATGACACGTTCAGAAACTGTTGAGCGAGTGGCCGTCGTTGTGAATGTTGAAGTCGCGTGAACGGTGTTTCCAGCGCCAGATACGACTGTCGTTACTGCAACTGCAACAGGATCCAGCTTCGTAGTCACCATCGTAGCTGTCGTTGTCTCAGTCTGGGTTGACGCCGGGTCCGGATCGGGGTGTGGTGTTACGTCGAAGTCTGGTATTACGTCGAAGTAATCGAGCCAAAAGCTGACTCCATCAACATACGTGACGGTGAGCTTGTGGGGGCCAGGATCAAGGGGTGGAGATCTAAAGAATAATTGTCGAAAGAGATTGTCGGTTGTGCTCGACGCATTGTTGTTAGTGACTAGATCGACTTCGTCGATGGTATATCGCGACACGACGTCGGTCTCCTCAGAATTCTGGGCAATCATCCCATAGACATCAACCGCGGATCCTGCGTAAAGCGTAAGAACTACTACGAACTCGGAGCAGGGAAGTCAGGAACCGACCGTTAAACGACAGTACCGCAGTTGCGCCAGGTTGAAAGGCGCCATGCGTCGTGCTATTTAGCGCGTCATGTGTATCGATATCTGCCTGCCAGTCGGGGGAGTACGAGACCCTGGGGTCAGTATCGTCGATTGTGACTGCGGCGGCCATCGCGCCTTATAAAATGTAAGGAGAGTGGGGAATGTAATGACAGTTACGGAGCAGGCTGTCGAACAATGCTCTGGCCAGGGGAAGGGAAAGGAAGATGTGCCCAATTCGTCGTCGTGTCTAGAACATCAAGCGCTGGCATGATGAAGGGGGCGAAAGCCAGATCTATCACGAGAACCATGCTATGAAAAAGCATCACGATTCTCTTCTGTATCCCAACCGCGATGGCCTCGGCCTGACAGAAATGCTCAGGCTGAACATGATACTCTAGTGGTGGTGATGAGAGAGTGTTCGGGTTGTCATTTGCAACGATCGAATGTGATGACCATGATGTGTTCTACCACTTTGGTCGTCCGGGGTAGAGATGATTAGTTGACGGTGCCATATATTGATTGATCTACCAATAATCCGAATGAGACTCGGTCCCACTGCCTTTCGGATTGACGCCACCGACGAGTGTACCATCGGTCCCTAGTACAAGCAAACATTTCGGAGAGTGCTCCTCCAGAACTCCCGAACGGCCCGAACGGCGGGAGGCTTTGGACGTCGTTCAGAGTAACCTGCTTCAAAGGTTCCAAATTCTATCGTACAGTGACCGCCAGAGCCTGCCAATGCTCGAGTGATCATCTTCAAAAGATGATCATTTGTTGGGGAAAAGAGGAGTCCAAAAAAGGTCGAATATGATAATCAGATTCAGAACGCTGAACAATCGCGTATATGGTGTTGGGCTGTTTGGGAGGGTTCTAGACATCGACTGGAAATGATTTAAAAATTCGAACCAAATCGTTGCCGCGTGATGATGTATCTGACCCGGGCAACGCCTATGCTTTACGAGAAAGTCATCCGAGGTCCGTAAATATTAGCGCCAAGGAAGTGCAGGATAGAACGCGGACACGAAAAACGGGTTATAGTAAGGAGGGGAACCGACGGTATGACTAGGGAGGCGCTTGATGCGGTCCCGTGAAGGAATGGTGACCCGAGGGAGGATGCTGGCCAGGAAGAATCTCTCCAGAGCTCTATGGGACCGGTCCATCGAATGGGTAATACTAGCATTCGCGAGGGTGAAATTGAATATACATGGGAGGTGGTGGCCAAGCTTTTCAAGTGACGAGGTTGAGCTATTCATGCGGTTCATAGGAGGCAACCAGTGATAACGACACTGTTAATGCGATTGATAGCCGAGGTGGTGCGTCTATACATGGGACCATTGCCGTGTATTGTGAGGGTTGTTGGCCATGATGGTGGGAAGAGAGACATCGAGCGGTCACGTCAGCGAGCTCGGAGTACGGTCCTGTACCAGATTATTAAAATAAGGCATGGAATATGTTTAAAAAGGCGACGCAGATATGATGTGCCATCCTTTAAGCTTCAAGCACGGTATAACAACATATATCGCTATCGAGTGACTCATATCACTGGGAAGCCATGGGACTCTGTGCGTCGTCGGGCTCGGGGTGGGCTTGTATTTATTACGGAGATAATGGTAAGATTAGAACTTACGAGAAGAGATCGACAGGCATAGCTATATGAAGGCCTCGTGATTAAGAGTATTGCCGGCATTGGCAGGCGCCACAACGACCGTGGACACCAGGACGTAACGAGCAGTTCATGGGGCAAAATAAATAAACCTGCGCCAAAGCTGTATCGTGATCGGGGACTACGAATTGGCGCACTGGCAGAACCTCCGATGGCGGTGAAGGCAACCCGCACTACTGCGTTTCGCTTCTGGGGTTTTACCTTCTGGGATTTTACCTTCAAAACGTGAGTCGGAAAACTGCATGTCCCAAAGATACGACTTACATAGGTACTTGGTTTTCAACGTTCAACACCAGCAATGGACTTGGTGAAAAACCTGGCAAGCGTCCTTGCCAGGGTGCCACGTGCACATTGCGTCACCGTGCTTGTTTCCCGCCCACCTCAACGCCACCTCGGCCTCCTTTCCTCCACTTGCCCAAAACCAACGACCCCATTCTGCTGGGTTACTTGATACGCAAGTAAGGACCAGCAACGAAACACAAATTTCGTCACTTTTGACCAGACTTTTCTATTTCGTACTTCTCGAAGTTCATATCTTCTTGATTGTGATGACTCTCAACGCGGTGCAGCTCTCTTGTCAAACCACTGGCACCAGCATGCATGCCATGGGGTTGATGTTGTGATACGAGTTAATTTGATTTTGAGAAGCTGCACGCCTCGGTGTCCTCCGATTCTGCGACGTTCATAGCTGCTTTGTAGATTTTCTTCTCTCATCTGTCGACTCAATCAGGCTACTCTGGTGTTCTCTTCGCATTGGCAGGTGGTTTGACCGGTTTGACTACATCAGTCCAGTCCCTTACAAGAACCCTCCAGCCCCTCACAAGAACCCTCCTGACCTGATGTTTTCAAACTAAGTTTTCCTGTATTGATGTATTGATGACTCGGGGAGTATATATACATATTGCAGGAGAGAACAGGAGGGAAGGGAAGTCGTCTCTTGCTGTATTCTCAACCAGCCTTTCGTCGTCGACCTTAAATCGGTGCTTCGGAAATGGGCGCTTTGGACGAGATCTTCGGTGCGGCACTCTCAGGTGTCATCTTTAACGCGTGGTCAGCAGCCAGTTTATTACTTTCGATACTATGCAAATTTATACCATCGTTGCCCAGGGTTCTTGGACTGATATGTGTACTGTCATACCAATACTACGTCAACTTCCCGCGCGATAGTAGAGGAACAAAGCTGCTGGTATCATTGCTCCTTGTTATCCTTAGTAGCCCTCGGCCCCTCACTGACGGCCCCTCAGGTTGCATGGATGTGGTGAGACTATTTTCGGAGCCATCTTGCTTGTACTCAACCGATGAGCACACAGGATACTGCAGACGTTCGATGTGTGAGCCATGTCATTGCCTCTCTTGTTCATCTGACCTTTTGTCATTTCATAGAATTGTCATATCTAAGATGATCTACTACTACCTCATCTCGTCCTTCGGTGTTTTGGAGAACCTAGCATCGTTGAACTGGTATGCTCTGCCCACGTCCTGTTTCCAGAGAGTCGTGAACTGACAATGTTCAAGGGAGTGGTCTTTATATATTGGCCTTTCTGTGAGTCTGCTGATATTCATCGATTTTGTGGAGCATTCAGCATCATCTGTGGTAGTCAATCGCTGCCTTCAGCGTCCAGGCTTATTATGCATGTCGTATCTTTGTCTGTGAGTTTCGTAATATATTTCCATGGAACGAGCTATATCTTATCATGTTTTATCGTGCAGTAAGCAAGAGCTACATCTTGTTCGGTATCATTGTGGGCATGGTCTTGTTTTCTCTTCACCCTAATGGACTCATTTTCCTTGCCGTCATAGTTACTTTTCGCATTTTGCCAACTTGGTAAGCGTAGGACGTCAGTTGATCGTGAAGATATGCTAAATAAGTCATATTTCTTCAGGTTTTGGTCTGGCTACCATGTCAGAGGCATTCATTATCGCAGACTTTGAGAAATTTATCTCTGTTACTGTGCGCGGCGTGACTTTGACTTTTCTTTGGCTCGATCCCTAACTCTCATGCTGGCAGTGGGTCGTCGTGACATGGCTCTCCTTTTCCGCCACCTGCGATCTCATAATTGCTGCTGCCCAAGTTGTGTACCTACATCGTCACAGGACGGGAATCACTGGGTGCGCGACCCCCGTGTTCGAGTTTATGCAATTTCGCCGTTCTGACTGGGCATGCTGCACATAGCACGAACCGTATCATCAACATGCTTATTCTATACATCATGAGTACTGGTCTATTGACAAGGCAAGCTCTGATTCCCCATCTCGTTTGTGTTAACCTGACGATATTCTTTCGTGTCTTTCTCTAGCATCGTGGCAATCCTGGAACTTACACTGGTACGATGTCCATTTGGCATTTGCAGCCATACTTACTACAGGGCATAGTTTGCTACTCTTGGATTCAACTTCATTCATGTCCTCCTAAAGATCTCGATGGGAGCCAGTAAGTTTATCAGTCATTCCTCTCTCAGCTCTCACTCACAAAATTCTGAAGTCTATACAGTGTCGTTTTTAGCCAAGTATGCTGTTCTTCCCTATCCGGCAACCTCAACCTCAACATACTCACAATTTTCTACTTAGCTTGGATGCCCGCCGCACTGTGCGCCCTGCTAGCGCTGAAGTTTCTAATGGCGGCACCGTCCCAGACCGCCTCAATATCGAATTCCGCCGTGTCAAGCATGTTCAGACAGAAACAAGTGACTTCCCAGGGGATAGTACCAAATTCACTGTTAGTACCTCTTCGCCATCCGATTCAGAGCTTTCGGATGCGGACTGTGCTCATTTTTTGGATGCAGGAGTCCAATGTTAGTGACATCAAGTTTAAGAACGATGGGCAGGCCCCGTTTGTTTGAATCTTTTGTCGTCTTTCACATTTTTGCGCAGGGCGCCATTTCTTTCCGTTTCTCTGAGTGCTACGATGCGCCGGTATCTGCTTCAAATGTACTTGATATGACGTCTATTTATTGTCGTTACCCAAACAATGTGTAACAAACTAAAGTCGCACAATTTCTCACCTAAATACCAATGTCATTTCTAGGCAGATTGGACAATGAACGTTGAACGTTGAACCGTCGTGGGGCAAGGTTTAACGTATCTCTGACGTCTATCGTACTCCGCGGCCCACCTTGTTTATTGACTCAGCGCGTAATGAACTCGTATGTTTCCGAAACAGTTGTGACGAACCCTCAGTGTATGGTCTTTTAAAAGACATACTTAAACATACTACCACGGTATGCGGATGTGTGCAGGCACGTTACGTCTATATTTCACTCACATGGGTTACCTTGTTGGCTGCCGCACTAATTGTACCCTCCCTCAGTCGGTACACTATTCCCAGAATTCGCCCCCTCACAAACACTTGCTGTTTCTTCACTGCGCTGGGCCTTGTTAAGAAAAGCGAACGTCACGCCAGTGGGGAGGCATAGCATGCCTTTAAGGGAGGTGGGCCGTATCTGCGATAGCCCCCGCCTGAGGCCTGAACAGTAAACCTTGTACGGCAGTAGAGCCCTGGATACTATGGCGCCGGTGGCATTAGTATTCTGAGCGTGGTGAGGCGATGTGGTTCCTTAGATACTGGATTGTTTAGCTTCTGGAGTGTACAGAAGAGAACAATTTAGCCTCAGAGGACTTGCCGTTCGTATGTGGGGTCGCATGAGACGCAGACGGAGAGGAATTGCTGAGCACAGATGTGGATCGGGATAAAGGGATTCTGGGAGTATTATACTGAAACTCTGAAGCGGCTGCGACCTCGAGGTAGTCAAGCCAAAACGCGTGGCAGTTGGGAAGCAGTGGTGATATAGGCGTATATTTCCACGTCGTTGGGGTCGGCGAAAAGCTCAGAACTGTCTCAAGATGGTGATATCCGACACGGGTGTACTGATGGTGGTGGCAGATGTTGACGCATGTGCGCTGCGTGTACGATGGTACAGGTGTCCCCCGTTGTTCATTGCACTCGATTCGACGGATATGTGAACTGCGACGGGCGCCTCTGGGGAGACATTCTGGCTTTCAGTTCTGGTATAAACAAGATCTATGTACTCACCAGCCAGTTATTGTAAATGCCTCAAAACCGCGTTCCAAGTGTGACTAGTCCCCTGGTATTCATAGTTGTTCTCAGCAGCCGCATGTGTCGAGTTTATCTGCTCAAATCGTCATGCCATCTGGCTGGGTGAAGGTATCGTCGCATGGAAAGATATCTGGAGTAGGATCCTTAAGTCCGGTTCAAATGGCACACGAATGAAATTGGAACAACGAGAGCTTGAGGACGAGCAGGGACGAAGGAGGAACACACCCGTCAGCTGTCGTCGATCACGACGCTTCCTCTTTTGGGAACTTTGAAGCTCCGAAGCATTGCCAACGTTTTCGACCGCCAATTGTTCAAAACGACGTGGCGCGTTTTCTTTGTAATTCTCAGATTTACTGTTTTCGGCAGCATTCGGAGCGTCTACCTGTGTACAAGAGTGCCCCCCCCCCCCCCCCCCCCCCCTAAGCACAGACGCTCCGGCCTGAGGTGGGATAACGCAGGCTGGTTACCCTCGCAAAGTATCTGCAAGAAGAACCGTCGGAGCTCAGCTGTGTCCACCTCGAAAATTGAACTCGATTGCGCGTGCGAGGTGAGCATCCGCGCCGAGGTAGTTCTATAGCATGACAAACAAAAAATGGGACAATGATGCATAATCCACAATTGCGTTACAGAAAGAACAGCAATCTTCGAAACGCTTGACAACGTAGCTATATCGTGAGGCATTGAGACGGACGTATCCGCAAAATAGTAGGAACGGAAGGTATGGTCGCAAACCTAGCTAGGCACTTCCAGTGAGTACTTCATAGTACGAGCATCCTTATCCTCCATTTTTTCCTCGTCCGAATCCATAGACCGTTCCGGCGGCACAAGATTTCCCCTCAGGCTCACCGCTGCTAGAATAGCCTCAAATCCGGCAAGAGCAATGATAAACCACCAAGCCGCTCTATATCCAGCAAAAATGCTGGGATCTGGGCTGGAGCGGATCGTGATAGCGGTGACGATCGCTAGAGCAATTGACGATCCTATTTGCAGGTTAGCATTGAAGATGGCACCAATGAGAGCGGTGCTGTCGTTGATGTCGACGCCGGGTTTGAATAGAGGGGTGCGGAGCATTGCGATGCTGGACGCAGAATGTATGAGGTCGACCCTTCGATAAGTGGAATGTGGGAATTAGCTTACTTTGCGGAGACGAATCCACTCGCGATTCCGCATGGTGAAATGATGAAGGCTGGAAATACGATCGGCCAATATTTGTCTTTCGTGGGCGCAAATGTGAGAAGGACGGTCCCTCCGAGGACGAGGAGCTGGCCCCCAGTAAGAATCCATCGCGGAGAAACACGAGGTGTGATAAACCCCATAGCCAGAGTTGTGACAAGTCCTGGCATCCTATCAAACAACTTGTAGCGAGGGGATATAGGTATCCGTACCTGTGAGGCCAAATGGAATTCTTGGGGAGATTGTTACGTGGGTAGGCGAACTCATGAAGATGGAACTCACGTTCGGACTGCAGCATTCAATGCAGAGACTTGCCATACTTGCTGGAAGACGTTGGACATTTGGAACATCGTGACGTTCATGTAAGCATACTCGCTTTCGGGAGAGGTCGTCAACGCATCTCTGGTACAGGTTTAATTCTTCGGACGTACCTCATAACAATGAAGAATAATGGCGTAAAAGTAGGTAGCGTCCAGATCCAGGAAGGAATAAGAGGCTCCACGGCTACGGTTTCGACGTACGCAAACACAGGTAATAACAGTATCGAGATGATGAGGGGTGGCAGTACTTGTCGTGATGCCCAACCTTGTACGTTACCCTCGGTGACGGCAAAGACGAAAAGCAAAGAAGATGCTGTAGTACGCCCACGATTAAACACTGTGAAAAAGAATCCATAGTGCGATACACACACCGGTGATCAGAAACAGTCCGATCCAGTCCATGTGCTTGTAAACATCACTTGTGCTTCGACTACGAGGCGGGCTGGGTGATAGGATGAAGGTGATGGCGCATAACGGTAAAATCACCATAGCCATTATCCAAAAAGCCCATCGCCAACCAACAGTCTCTGAAATCAACCCGCCACTTCATGGTAACGCGACGAATGAGTGTACGCAGGGGCTCGAAAGAATCAGGACTTACATGACCAGCCCGCCTACATTTCCAATAGCACCAAACCCGGCGAAGCTATGGGCTCAAATGAGGGACGATCGGGGTATTATGGTGTGCGAAAGACACTCACAGTGCTAAGGCACGATCTTGTTCGCCTCTGGTCGGGAAGAGAAGGACAATCATAGTAATTGCGGATGGGATAGTAATTGCAGCTCCTGCAAGGTTCGTCAATACAAGTTCAGACCCTTCGAAATGATTTGCTTATCCTTACCGATCCCTTGCAATGCTCGAATCACAAATAGCATTGGTCCATTGACGGCGAATCCGTTGATAATAGAACCAATTCCTACAGCTGTGAACCCTGCAATGAACAGAGCTTTCGGTCCGTAGACAGCACTGAAACGGCCGCCCTAAATTAAGAAGAGCATGAGTCGAGGACCGCCTGCAGAGAAACATGCCTCACAGTAAGAAGGAAAGCGCCGAAGGTAAGACTGTAAGCGTTGACGGCCCATTGGCGCTCAGCGAAACGGAGATTGATGTCATTGGAAATGTGCGGAAGAGCAATAACAGGCATGGTAACGTTGACGATGTCCAGGAGTTGTGCAGTGGAGAAAATGAACAAGAGTGCGTATGCTCTCCAAGAGGAGACGCCAAGACCCTTCGTTGGGGTGATCGACGGCAATGAGGCATCCTGGGAGGACTTTTCGGGTGGCATACCTACCTCGACAACGTTCAGGACTGTCAGTACAGGACAAGTGCTGGGAGAACAGAGGACTCGACCAGTCCTAGCGTAAGTATCGTGTTATACATCCCGAAGAAGTACTGGAAGCGACAACGTAGAATGTGTGAGGCATCAAATATCAATAAGGACCCCGAGGAGTGCGTTTTCAATCCGAGTATCACAGTATTAGCCCCACGATCGTTCAGCCAAGAGAGTTGCAAGAAGATGTCAACTTCCAGAAGTATTCGAAATAGAAAGCTCGAGCGCCGTTTTCAATGATTTGATGTTTCGGAGACTCAATTTCTCACACTTCGCCGTGGTATTTAGTATCACGCGTGGCACTACGTCCCATGTGCCAATGAACGCCAACGGCATTGAATTCGACTCGCACTACACCTGACACAAGAGATATACATCTAGATATGTGCAGCTTTAATGATGTCCGATGCTCTCTCAGCGACAGCGTAGATTGCCGCCATCGGGTGGGCACTTGGAATGCGGGGCTGTCGGATAACTGTAAGCTCACGCTGATGCCAACTTGTCAACGTAGACGCACCAGAACTGACCCATCAACAATGCGGAGTCCTGCTACACCTTTCACAGAGAGGTCGGGATCAGCGACTCCATAATTCGCATTCTTAGCTGACATAGCGGCGCTACCAATAGGATGATAGATGCTTTGGGAATGCCCTCGGATGTGAGCGTCCAACTGGTCTTCATTGGGAACCACAGGAGGACGATGCGGAGCCAAGATCCAATTCTTCCATGCTGGTCCAGCTAAGTATCTCTGAGCACTCTTGATCGCTTCGCGCATGATCTGGAAATCCAAGTCCTCTTTCAACAGGCCTGGATCAATCAGAGGAGGTTGGAGCGGGTTGCTTGATGCTAGTTTAACGGTACCTCCTGGGGTTGAATAAGTGTCATGTCGGTAACCGCCATCGGTCGAAATAAGATGACATACGAGAGACAGGGTTAATAACAGCTGTAAGGATAGTCATGAAGTTTCCACTCGTAGGCAGGACATCGTTGACGAGACCATTCTAGAAATAGATAGTAATTAGGAAACCCGGAAGAGGATTAGCCCAAAGTAAAAAAAGAAAAACTCACGACGGGGAGAATCTCGAAGTGTGGGCTTCTCTCACCAGCTGTGGGGTCGACGTTTTTCTTGAGAAGGGGAGACGTCTTGGGTAGGCGCAGCCAGATAAACTGGTTTCCAACTACAGATGTCACGAATGGTCCGTTCTTCCCCTCAGACCAACGTTGAAGGTGCTCGTCGATCAGGGTAGCATTTCTGAAAATCGAATCCCACGTCTCCGTCGAGTTGACGAACCAGCTCGTAGACGTTATTGCATGGTCGGACAGATTCTTACCCACAGACGGGAGGTGCACAATGGTTTTAAGACCGACGGCGGATAGGTCAGCACGGTCTCCGATACCAGAGTTAAGGAGAATTTGGGGGGTTCCTATGGATCCAGCTGAAAGGATGACCTCCTTGCGAGCAGTCACGGTTTTGAATTTACCTGTCAAGAAACAATAAGATTCAGCGAACAAGTAAAGTAAATGTTGAAGGTTCGACACACCGTTATGCTGAAACTCGACTTTTTTGAAAGAGGGCTTGCGGTTGACGAAACCAGTTTGAAGGAGGCGCGTAACCTGAGAATCGACCCGAATGACAAGGTTGGACCTCGCCCTGACCGATGGCGTGAGGTAGGAGGTGGCGGAACTGCTGCGCCTCCCATCGCTATCGATAGTAGACTGTAGCCAGCCTTTAATGAAGTGTTCAGACTGGACGCTCATTAACCTTTGAAAACAGGTATCAACCTGAGCCTAAAGGATTTCCAGAATTCATATCCAGATTAAACGGGAATTCTGCCCTCAAGTCCTTCGTCGTTTGCAGAAGCTTGCCGTCGATTGCTTGAGGAAAGCCAAAAAGGCTCACGGAAGTGACACCTTTCTTGCTATGGACCGCAGGGCTGTATTGACCAGTCGTATCGTGATTATCCGGTGGCTCCACCAGTTTTTCATTCTTATGATGCAGAAACGTCACTTGAGCGTGAATAAGGATTGGGAGTTCGAACCATACCTTGCCAAAGTAAGGCTGAAGACTGTTCCAGGACCATCCGCTGTCGCCGGTGAGTTTTGCGTACCGATCAAAGTCATCGCTAGATCCTCTGCTGTAGGCCAAATAATCTGCACCAAGCACGTAGGATCAGTATTCGCATTGAGGAACTAAGACAATATAAACAGACTGTATTTACTTACTGACAGAGCTACTGCCGCCTAACATGCGTCCACGCGGATATTGAACAGAAAGCCCGTTCAACCCCAATTGGGGTGTTGTGGTGTAGTTCCAATCATAGGGTGTATTAGGAGTGATTATACCGCATAAAAATGGGACGATAGAAGGAAGGACGTCCTCGTTCCTGTCGAGCATTAGTTTTCTAGGTCATGGTGCGAGTGTCGTCATGGTATGAACATACGTGACGCCAGCCTCTAATAAAAGTACAGTGTATCTCTTGTTTTCTGACAGTCGACTCGCGACGACGTTGCCAGCCGTACCACCTTAAAAGTTCGTTATTAGAGAGAATGAACGAGACAGTAACCACATACCTCCGATGACGATGAAGTCATATTCCGACACGGATGAGTTTTGAGTTAGGCCAAAGCAAGAATGGACCGCAGATAAAACCAAAACAGAAAGGATGGGTGTCCTTAAGAATTGCATGATGTGAAACAGAGATCCTGGGTGGTCGTGCAGCGGTTAAATAGCAGAACGGTGCATCCATCAAAGCCCGCAAGGTGTCGATAAATCCTTCGGCACAAGGGAATGTCGTTTGGAGAAAAAGCCGAGACCTGACTTAGCTACAGCGAGACATTGGCATGGGGCCTGTGGCTCAGGGACCGAGAACGTAGTGCTTCGAAACTTGAGATCTGAATGCGAGAACAGGACTCACAAGCCACGATCAATCCAATTTCTGAAACTCAACATCATTAGCATGACACCGGGACAGGTTGTGCCTGGAAAAACTGTTCATGGAGTTGCTCATCCGCCTGCTAGGCTTCCGTTACTAGGCCCATGCAAGCGCTAAGTCCCTCGCTGTGAGACTCCTCTTACCACCATGGCGTTCGCACATCATGTCAATTGTCAAGAGTTACCCGCAAGTGATCTTCTTCTCTCTTTGATCGAACCTTGCGCATCAGTTGCGGAGAAGGTAAAATGACATCGTGGCATACCTCAGGACATGTATCACGCGTTCCACGACCTGTCGGTTTGATAGAACTGGGCCTACCACCTGAATACGACTATGCATTCACATCGATATGCTCAGAGTGAATGGGAGGATTAGGAAATATACCTATGTGGATAAGTTCAGGTTAGGTCCGACAGAAAGAGTTAGAGAACAAATATATGCAATTCGAAGGAAGGGAGATCAGTCAAAACAAGGCGACTTGCTTCAAAACCACCGTTCTAAATCAAATAAGTAGCTCCATGGGTCCATCCATCAACACATGTGTTCCCGTAATTTCGAGGGGTTTAATGCCATTCGCCGTTTCGTAATGCTTCCGCAGCGCGTTCTGCCATTCTACATGGCATCAATTAGCTTCGTGATATGGGAGAATGCGTGTGAATGTTACCCATAGAGTGTTACAGTGGGATGCGTGGCAACGTGCTACACCAATCGATATGTTCAGCATTCCAGTCAGAAAAGTCGGATATCCTACCACAGGGAGGACGCTGGCGTCCACAACTCGTATGTTCGTCGTGCCATAGACTTTCAGATGGGCGTCAACGACGCCTTGCTGACTGCGCGGTAGCATTGCGGCGGTGCCTAGAGTGAAGAATCAAAATTGTATCGGAGATATGCGTAAAAGGGCTTGCCTGCAAAGTGCCATTCAGTGGTTCCTTCTTCAATGATAAACTGGGATAACTGCTCATCGGTAGCGTCTGCCGGTGGGTTCAGGGAGGCGAGCGTAGCAGACTTCAGTGGCTCTGTCTGCGTAACTTTGCGAACCCATTTCAGCGACTCGACAAGGAGTTTCATGTCTACAGCCGCAATGAGGCATTTTGGGAAATAACAAGGGAAGGTTAAACACACCAAAATCCCCAGGTGCCTTCAGGTAACTTCCATCAATTTCTGGAGCAGCCAGTGGATCGTCCGTGGTATGAACCTGGTTTAGTGTTTAAGCAATTCTGGGAAAGCTAAAGAGCTTGACGTACACTTCCTCGACTCCATAGATGCTGGAGAAATACGGCAATTGAATAGTATCGCTTTCCTGGTTGAGGAACCCCCGAAAACAAGGCTAAGATAAACAAATAGCATCTTCTTCGTGTAATCGAACAATAAGCTCACTCACATGCAAACAAAACAATCTCGACTTGGGGAACTTTAGGATCGTCCAGCCATTTTCGCTGCAAGTCGAATTGCTTCCGCAAGTGGGAGGACTGGAACTCGCGTGTCTTGAGGGCTTTGTCGAGATCAATTTTCAAGCGTCTAGCGGTAGAGGCCGGCATCAGGTCGTTCATTGATAGGAATGCGAGTGTCGTAGCTGTTGAACTATACATTCCTGTCCGATTCGTGAGGTATTGTTGAAGCTGTTGAGCTGCGAAGTTGGGGTCTAGAAGCTGATCCTGCCCGGTAAAATTGCTCAGAGTCTGGAAGGTCATTACAACACCGAAATGATCCTGTAGATGTCGTCAGGGAAGGGGTGAACCTAGCATGAGAAAGAATGCTACATGGAGATTCTCCCCTACGCCCGGAAGGTCGACCTTCACAGGGATATATACAGATTCCAAGAGAGTCTTGTTTCCGATACCTCCAGAAGAAGATAAATTACTCGCAAAGATGAGAGTTAGATATTTCTTTCTCACCGGATAATTCAAGTATTTGAGGGGTTTGAATTGTGCCTGTATCGATAGCGGTCAATGAGCTGACATGTTCGAGGAGAGAAAATAGCGCACCTGCGGAGAGAATTACCTCTTTACGTACCTTGACCGCGAATGTCTGGTTATTTGCAAAGTACTGAACGCCAGTAGCAACAACCATCCCATTCAAGGTCTTCGTGATAATCTTCGTGACTTGTGCTCCGGTCAAAAGGGCGAGGTTCTTACGGCCAGCATTGGGTTTGTAATAGGCCTAAATATCCATTAGTCGAGATATCGCAGAATGTAAGTTTTCCCCACGTTCGCACTGTAACTTCTCGAAACATTTTTGGCATCAATGGCTCCATTAAGTGTCCATATCCCGGAGCTATCGCCTGATGACTGTGGCAAATGCTCGGTCAGAAATATGGTAAGCGGTGGGTCGAATGTCCTACCATGGCCATGTTGAGATGAATTCCTTGGCGTTGGACAGCTTTGAAGTAGGGCAAAACAATGTCTGGATAGAATGTATACGCTGCACTATGCACGGCACCGCGAGTTCCGTGGTTTCTCGGGTCATTATTCGCATGGAATTTTGCTTCCACAAGTTTGTCGGGGGCCGTCCAATTCTCAGATTTCTTCATGTTGGATTGTATGGTATTCCAGTTCCATCCAGGGTTCCCGAGAGACTCCCATCCTACTTGAATTCAGTTCCCGCCTAGGTAGAAGCCACGAGACGACACACACCGTCATACTCAGGCTTTGCGGCTCGGGAGTGGACCATACCGTTGATCGCGGAGGTTCCTCCAAGGACTTTGCCACGATGGAAAGGAAGTTGTCGGCCATTGAGCCTTTCCTGAGGTGCTGTAACGAAGTTCCAGTCGTATAAAGGATCTCATGAACCAAGGTATAAGGCTTTGGAATGAAATTCCTATTGAGTGGCATTCAATTCTCACCTCCCAAAGTCGAACCATAGAACCCTAGGGTCGGGTTCAGCGGACTTTCAAATTTGCCACCCATTTCACTCACCGGGGATAAGGATTTTGTCATCATACGTTTCAATACCAGCCTCAATGACACCAACAGTGAGGGAAGGATTATCTGAGAGTCTGCAGCAAACATGATAAAGTCATGCAGTGGCTTAAGATGCAGAGGGAAGTGAAAGAACCTGGTCGCGAGTGCCAACCCTGCAGATCCTCCACCAACCACAACGAAGTCAAAGGTCTGTTGAGCGAAGGCCCGAGGACCGAGCTCAAGCGCGTTGACAAAAGCATGCTGTACTGCGAGAGCACAAAAGGAGATACGCGTCAGAGCGTTGGCGTTCATTTTACGATCTGCTCAAGACCGATATTTCATTCCACTTATAAATGGCGCCCAAAAATTGATACCTAGTCCGATGCATTCTCATCATACATGCACAGCAGGGACCTCATTGTATCAATGATGCGTGAGGTGCTCATCACCAGAAACGTTGGATTCCCAACTCGGCTACCGAAAAAGGATGGAAGCTCGTTCACTTTCAAGTGAATGCGGAAGCTGTTCTTGATACTGATCGACGTTAGAAAACCGGGGTAGCATCACACCGCGTAAGGTCAAGTCGTGTCGTGGGAGTTACTATAACTTTACAAGCTGTTCTTGTTGATGTGTTACATCCGACGAAACAAAAAAAAAGAGAGAAATATTGCGCACGAAGGTTAAATTTAGTGAGTGACCTCTCAAGCATAAAAGAATACGTAGAATTGTACAGCCTAGTAGTTTAGCTATCGAGGATCAATTGACGTGCTCGTTCCGAACGCGGTTTGATTGTGCATTTGAAAGGCTTGGGACTCCTGTGGAGAAAACCTCTCGTCAAACTAGCGGTCAGCCGTGCACGACCAAAGCTCACCGAATGACGCCAGAAACAAACTGCGGAGTAACTTCAATCGTGTGGCCGTTCTCATCGATGGAGGGCGTGATATCGAAAACGGTCAAAATAGAAGAAATTGTGATCCACAACGAGACGTCCGCAAGATGTCGGCCAGGGCAAATCCTGACAGACCAAATTTCAATATCAGCAAATAATGACCACCACGAACACTTACCTCCGCCCATAGCCAAACGCAAATGCCGTTGGATCGAGTGGACCAACGCACACTTCTCCATCAGCGCCGATAAACCGTTGAGGGTCAAAAATATGCGAATTTGGAAAAAGCTTTTCATCGTGTAAGATTGTCCTTGCACGAAGTCGTTCAGTTGTACCCCAAGCCACAATATTTTAGCAACATACCATGTATTTCCAAATACAGTTGAGCCTGCAGGGAGGAAATAGCCATCGTACACATCATCTTGACTGACCATATGGGGAACTCCTAAAACAAGAGAGAAACACTTGTCAGTTCCAACCCATACGCGGAGGAAAATTGGCTGACCAATGGGAGCGACGGGTTCCCATCTCATCAACTCTTTCAAGGTTGCTTCAATATACGGAAGACGAGGCCGGTCTTCCATTGTCGGTAAGCGACCATCGCCAATGACGTGGTCGAGTTCTGCTTGCGCCCGTTTCTGAGCATCAGGATGCAAAAGCATGGCGAGCATAAAAGTATAGAGCGAGGCGAATGTCTAATCCTTGTCTTAGTAGTTTCCGAATAAAACGAATTTCTCAAGCTCACCGTGTCCGACCCCGCTATAACAAATTGTCAACTCTGAATGCGAGAGGAAGCATCGTAATACAGACCTCCGTAAACAGCCGCAGCACTTGCCTTGATGTCTTCGTCACTTTCACTTAGGTCACGCTCCCCGTTATTCTCTTCGAGAAGAGTGGAAACAAACGAATGCGGAGCTGTGCCATTTATCTGCCGCACCGATCAATACCTGGACTCTACGGGATTTCGAGACATACCATCTGACGTTTAACCTCTAAAAATGGTGCGTCGCGCAGAGAACGTAACATTCCTCGCCATTCGCGAGCCTGCCGTTGAAATTTGGCGCCCGGAACCCATTCAGGCAGATATTTCACTACAACTGAACTCAGCCCAGAGGAAGATTGCTAGTTTTTCCGAGAAACTTACAAATAGGAATCAGATCTACAAGAAATGAACCAGGCGCTGTTGCGTTAACTGCGGCGCCCATACCCTCTTCCTCCATGGCGATGAGGGAATCGTGAGGGCCCTCAGTACGATAACCGTACGCAATTCTCAAAATCTTTGATTGAACAGAGCTGAGGAAAGAACGATTATTATGGCTGATGCATTGAGAGAGCGAACTTACTATCGTATATGAGCGCGGAAATCCTCGGGTGTTTCGAGAAAAAGTTTAAGCATGGCACTGGTTTCTTCATACTGGAGCCCGTCGTACCGCTCCAGCGCTGTAGGTCGAAGTGCACGGTGGAACAATCGTCGCTGACGGCGCCAGAATTCGCCATAATGGGCTTGAGGAAGGAACCACCCCAGGTCTAATCTGAAAAGCGCCAGAAATTGGATTATATGTATATGTTATCAGAAGCCGACTCACGGACATCACTCACAAATCATGAAGCATCGGGAGGTGCGTACGATCAGAATAATTTTGTGACCGTTTGTCGAGAAGGTCCGAAATTGCATCCGTAGAATTCAAGATCACAAGAGGGCGGCCGAGCACCTCCAGATAAACAACAGGCCCTATCAAAATAACCTTTACTACTCGAAATAATGCCGTAGATAGAGACGTGACCTACCATATTTCAGCGCCCACTTGGCAAACGTCCCAGCCTCGTCTCCCTTGGGAACGTCGAGCAAGTTACCAATGAATGGTAACGGTTTGGGACCAGGAGGGCGCGCTGCTTTGGCTGGGTTACGACGGCGCCCTTGTATCCGTTTGAACCATGAGTAGCAAAGGACAAGAATTGCGCTAACGACAGTGATATTCATGAGCGACAAATGCCCCATCGTGTGATAAGATTGTCTCCTGAAGAAATATAAAGAAATGCAGTTCCTCTCCAGTAATGGCCGTTACTATTAACAAGTGCCTCCTAATCCCTACCACGAGAGAAGGGGGAAAGAACGGCAAAGGAACTGTCGTAGAGATGTCGACAGGAAAGTGCACACGTGCAACGTCTCTCTGGTATTATCGTTCCATATCGTTTTCGGTCGGAAAGATCGAGATACGACGCCAGACAGCTGTTACTGGACCGTGGTACCCTACTCCAGTCAGAACTCCAAAGGCATTGCAATTGAGCATAAGATCCCGATACGGCGAGGTGCTAGCATCGCAAGAGCGATTCGGTCATCCGATGCCATGTACGAAACACAGCCTATTCGCACGAGAAGGGCAGTCAGTCAGAACAGTTATCGGAACGGGAAATGGGCCAAGCATAAACCAATAATAAGGTATTGCTGTAAGATCACTGATTAGTCCAGTGATAGTAAGACACTCCGCGGACGGCAACAAAGAATTTTTATGGGCCACGCGGAGCAGGTGTTAACCTTGCGATATTCCGCTAATTTTGCTATGTACGGAATGCCGGTGCAGCTGTTGGCGGTGTAATGAGTTACAGATGGTGACAAGGCAAGTTCAGGCAGCTTACAATGTATCTGGCGACAAACGCCGAGGGCCACGGCGCGTGGTTGACAGTCAAAGAACTCCCATCGAACGGGAATGGAGAAGCTTAGAAAAACCTTGAGATTGGCTTTTTTGGTAGAAAGGCGCCCATGACCGCTATTTGACTGGGTCAGGTGAATCCTCCATAAACAAATCTGCGAGGCTGTCGGAGTGGCCTGTGGAAGTCAAGGGATGTGGAAACTTGTCAAGAGAAAAATCTCAGGCTGGCCCGGCGGAGCCTGTTTCATTTTCAACTCCGAAGCGGTCCTTGCTTGGCTTCGAGTCCCTGAAGAGCGATGATCTTCTCAGCGTCCAGACAACATGTATCGTACACGCTTTGGAATGATTCATCAATCTGAAATTAACGGAAAGATGCTGTTAAGTAGTTGGATTACGGTCCTCTGTATGGTCCGAGTCCTTGGGTCTAGCTGTTCTTTCCTCTGCATCTGTCGCTAGTCTCACGTCCCATGGCGCTATCGTCACAGACTGTTGTAGCCTCGTTCTCTCTCTGCGGAATCGGATGGATTCTTCTCTATCATGTTTTAAAAACCAAGTCCAACAACTCAGCTTACGCACCAGGCCCCAAACCGCATATCTTCGTTGGACACACCTTTCAGGTTCCCGCTACCAAGATCTGGAGGTACTTTGAGAAGCTGAGCTTTATACATGGTAAGTTGTGAACTCGGTATTTGCTCTGAGTTATTTAGAAGATCGCACCGCAGGGCCGATCGTGCGATTGTCTCTTGCGGGAGACCAAATTCTCGTCTTGAACGACCCTGCTGACGCAGAGGAGCTCGTGAGTGTGATAATGAACTTCGGCGCGCTATAACCTTGTTCATCTTCTTTATTCAATAGCTCAATCGACGATCCAATAATTACTCGTCAAGAAAGCCATTAATATACGCCGGAAAATATCAATCGCACAACAAACGCCTCGTTCTCCTTCCCTATGGTAACGAGCTGAAAAAGCAACGTGCTGCGTTCTATCAGATGCTTCAGCCTAAAGGTGCGAATCTCCTCGGTAGATTGACATTCGTTTACCGTTTTACGCAGTCATCGGTTCCTACGAGCGAATGCAAGAACTGGAATCGACGAAGTTATTGTTTGACATGCTTACTCGGCCTGCTGAATCCAACATGAATACTAAGCGGTATGCGGCATCCCTCGTTTTCACTCTCAGCTACGGGAAACGGCTCGCCGAAGACGACAAGGACCTCACTGATGTACTTAACATTCTGGACAACTTCATCGCGGACTGTTATCCAGGCGCACACCTCGTTGATACTTTCCCAATTTTGGACCAAATTCTCCCGTCCTTTTTGGCCCCCTGGCGTGCGGCTGCAAGCAAGAAGCATGAGGCTGAGATGAAGGCACGTTGTTCGAGATTGATATCTTCACCTCAACTAGAATGCGACTCAAATCTGACTAGCTTTATAACCGCCTCGCCCTGGAGGTTAAAGAAAAAATGGATAATGGTCAAACAGATCTCGAGTGCTTCGCGGCTCGTTTATGGGAGCAACAAGAGAAGCTCGACCTCGACCTCGTCACGCTCTCGTACGGTACGTGGTACATATACGCCATGCTTCAATTGCTCACATTAAGATAGTTGCTGGTTCCGCCTTTGAGGCAGGTACTGGGACCACCGCTGGTTCATTCTTGTGGTTTTTCATGGCGATGATCTTATTTCCCGACTCACTCCATAAGGCGCAAGCCGAAATCGACGCACTGCTTGGTGCTGATGGAGAGACTATGCCCACTTTCGAGCACCTCGAACAACTGCCTTACTGCGTGGCTTTGACGAAAGAGGTTTTTAGGTGGATGCCTGCTGCTCCTGGAGGTTTCCCCCATTATTCGGACGCTGAAGACGAGTACAAGGGGTATACGGTACTTAACCCATGGCTTAACGGGAATGCATCATGAACACTAACAAAAATAAAGATTCCAGCGAACACGATGGTGATTCCCTGTATATGGTCAATGCAGGTAAGAGGCATCCAGTATTCTCATCTATCACTGCTGATCATCAGTCAGCACAACGCGGACAAGTTTCCCGATCCTCTCGCATTCAATCCTGAGCGGTTTCTCCAAGAGATGCAGCCAGGACACGACTTATTCACCGATGGCCACTTCGCATTCGGTTTTGGAAGACGGTAAGCATTATGCGCTATTTCCGATTGGTGCTAACTGAACTTCTTCTGATAGGATCTGTCCTGGGAGGTACCTGGGTGCACGATCCGTGTGGATTGGGATAACACGTCTTCTGTGGGCGTTCATGATCGGACCCGCTTTCGACGGGGCGGGGCATCCCATTCCCGTTGACCCCGACCATTGCACCTCAGGAATCACATCGTAGGCGGCGCTCTTTCTCTTCTCCTTCATCAGAAACTGATGTGCTGACAGGGAACCTGATCCTTTCCCTGTATCGATTATCCCTCGTTCGGAAGCACATGCAAGGACCATCAGGAAGGCTTGGAGCGTAGCCGCTGATGCCTGCGGATGCTGAAATTCTCTTTTCCAATTCAAGAGGTTTGGTTCACGAGCAGCAGGGTCCGAAACCCCTGTTCTGTCCATATACGTGTCAAACGATTGGCACTTATGCCTTAGATGTAGGCTGTTGATCCCTCATACTTTCCACTCGATTCTTCCTTCTTTTTTCCTCCCGCCAATCAAGGCTTTTCCTTCCCGTGCCTACAATGTATTCATACAATTATCCTTTTCTGACTCGCTACCAAGAACAGTGCTGTCCCATCACTTCGGTTAATCGTTCTAAACTCAACGCCTGCTGTCTAAATCTTGTAATCAGGGTGATAATTCCCAGTGAGCGCTCCACTCGCATCTTATTTTGTTCTGATGTTCCGATGTGTCCAGGTTGCGCTCCAATGTATATTCAAAACTTCTCGGGGCGTCACTCTATTCGGTTTCAAGTGCTGTACAGTGACTATTTTACCCACAGCTACCGTAAGTAGAGTGGTGTCCGATAGAGATGTAGAATTCTGATGACGACGCATCGGTGCACAGAATAGTGCGACGCTCACTTCATCGTTTGATTTCATGTGTTACCGTCCCTGCCGATCGTGCACACAGACTGGTGGACATTTTAGGATTCCTGTAGCGACCTCAAAATCACGTTCCGGATATCCCATAACATGTCCTTACATAGGCTTCCTTTCTCCGGCTTCCATGGATAGAGCGATCTAAGTAAGTAATTGATAATGATAGGATCAGCTCTTGATATGAACTCGATACATCCTCCAGGCCACATTTTCAAGGACCTACAAATGCACTGCGATCGGTAAAAACTGGTGTCCTGGGTTCAAATTACTTGCAATCCAACCATCCACCAACCCATCCAGCCCCGTGAAAACATTCCCATTTAGACTGTTTGCGATGTCCAGGACCCCCGGCGATACCACTCCCTTACTACACAAGCCGGCAATGCCTTCTCAAATTCGCTTGTACTACGAACTCAATCGCCTTCACAAGTTTCCTGCAGGCATCATTTTAGTCTTTTGGCCATGTGGTAATCTTATCTGCGGCTCTTCTCACTAGACTGGCACTAATTTATCATACCCTCCCACCAGCGTGGGCACTCACAATGGCTGCGTATCGCACATCGCAGCCTCCGGCGGAGTTTCTTCGTTACCTTGTTGTCTACGCCTTTTCTGGTACTCTCGTCCACAGTGCCGCTTGCGTTCTCAATGATATCTGTGATCGCGACTTGGACCGTCGAGGTAAGTTCCACCACAATCGCGGGGCCAATGACCAGCGGTTATCTGATCACTGCCACCCTTTTCAGTTGGTACGATTTCTCGCTCTTCGGTTTTATGTACTTCTCATGCTGACTTGTCTTGTAAAAGAGCGAACGATGAATAGACCACTTGCCTGTGGAGCTATTTCAATGAGAGGCGCCGTCATCTGTCTCCTTGTCGAAGTGTCAATTTGTATCGCTGTCCTGGGTGCCACTGGGAATCTTTTCACGTACTGTCCTTCCATGTCACATTCAGCAACTTTTTAATTGTGAATCTTGACTCCAGATTCTTGATTGGGTTCCTGGGTATCTTCCCTTTGCACGGCCTCTATCCTCTCATGAAGCGAGTGACGTTCTGGCCTCAAGCGTGGCTAGGTTCGACACATATGCAGCATTCTTTCTCATTTCTGATGGTTTCTAAAAATGACAGGACTCGCTATGAACTGGGGATTTATCGTTGTCTGGATTCACCATGTCAAGGAAGACACGTACACGATTCCTGCAATTTTCTTTCTGGGCACTGTCTGGTATGGCTTGGCGGTCTTTGTTGCGTGAACCAATTGAATCTAATCTCATACTCTTTTCTCAACAGCTGGACTATCGTTTACGATACCATCTACGGATGTCAGGTGAGCACTTTATTAAAATCGTAGAATGTTTGCAATAACTTCTTCCAGGACCGCATTGACGACGTCAAGGCCGGAGTCAAGTCAACTTCCTTGCTTTTCGGGAATTATGTCCGCCCTATCCTCACGATCTTTGCAACGGCTTTTTTGGTCGCTATGGCATGTGCTGGATATCTCAATCACCAAAAACAAGGGTACTATACTATTACGGTCGGCGGAACAGCTCTGCATCTCGCGTGGCAACTGGTCACGTTGAAGGAAAACGAACCTGCAGATTGTTGGAGGAAGTTCCAGGTAACTTCATCCGTGATGGTCTCGAGGTTCACTCGGGCTAATATTCTCAATCCAGTCTAATGGAACCTTGGGCTTCATCGCGTTCATAGGAATGGCTGTTGATTATGTAAATGTCGTGTGGTGACAATGACCTCTGTAGTTTCACCAATGAAATGATTTGGACGAGCCGACAGGTAACGCCCATGAGGCCACACCGCATGGACGATTCTACCGAAGCGACAAATCTGTACTTGCGATTGATGACCAGTGACTTGAGATGAATACTGCCTCCGCGCTGACATCCGCTCCACACCGCCGACCTGGTCTCCAGAGAAAACGGTTCCATTCTTGTTTCTAACTGGCACCGCAACTTGATCACTTGGCGTGCCTCTCGCCACTTAGCCTTATGATGCTGAAAGCCAAATGCTACCATCTGACCAGATGTCATAACACGAGCGGGATATGATAATCAAAACAACCAATCTTTAACAGTGTTTACTACTTGAGCGGAGAAGTTTTAGATATGCATCCGTTTCTCATAGTCACACTCGTCCGAACCACTCTTTCAATTATATCATACCGCTTTGATGAGATCTGATAGCATCCCACTCCTCCCTGATTTTCTTCGCCTTCTCCACAGTACCATACCCGTCGGAACCACCCCCTCAATTAAATCATGCCGCTTTGATGAGATCTGACTGCATCCCACTCTTCCCTGATCTTCTTCGCCTTCTCCGCAGTACGCGGTGAGATGACTACGTCCAAAACTCGCGGTTCACTGACACAAGGGAATACGTTCATAGACGAACCATGAAACACACTAAGTATAACGAGTTACGCACATGTTCACCGCGTCTCTCCAAGTCAAATTGGCATCGATGTCGTCGGCTGAGAGTTTTGACGCATTTTCCGGGTCCTTGTCGACTATATCAAATGCCCAGAGAAGATGTACAATGGCGATCCACACAGAATCCACGGCAAGTCGCTTTCCAGGGCAAGACCTGTAGTGTCATCAGCTTCACCAAAGGAAAAAAAATCTTCCTGAGGCGAACCTTCGTCCAAAGCTGTCAGAGGGCGTAAGTTGCTGGAAATCAATACAAGGGAAGAAGACGTACCCAAAAGTCCATATGCCATCAAATAGTGATGCATCTTCGCGAACCTTCCCATCAGGTGTAGGGTCATACCAACGCATGGGATCAAAGACAGCCGGATCCGAGAAATTTTTGGGGTCTCTGTGCATGTTCCAAATCGATGCCTTGATCGCCTTCAGTGTCTGAACCATTTCGATTAGATGCTGGCGACCTCACCACAACTTGACTGTTCTGAGGGATCTATGATTGTCAACGCAGGAAAGTCAGAACGTCGGCAACGAGCAATCGAGCTGAAACATACATAAAGGCCATCGTATTCGTCGTCTTGTGACGCCAGGTGCGGGAACGAAAGAGGAGTGACCTGTAAAATGTGTGTGAGCTCAGCAAGCAGATCGAGAAAAACCATATCGGCGTCTAACAGGAATCCATCTCAAAAGTTCCTTCGTGACGGCAAAAAGAAAAGGCATGTCGTTGAAATCCTCAAAGACAGGCGCACGGCTACCAACGACGCGATCGATCTCCTCCTGTGCCTTTCTCACCACGTCGGGTTTGATGGTGCAAGCTAAGAGGAAGCAATGAAGCAAACATGCTGTGGTGTTTGTGCTGTGGATCAGAATTGCAGAATAAATGGGGCGTCGTGAACAGAGCGACCGGGAGAACGCATTACCCAGCCTCGCCGACACTTCCGCCAGTCTAACAAGCGAATTAGATCGACGGAGAAGAACAAGAACTGGACAACGACAAACATAAAGGATGCTCTTATCATCCAATCCGATCTCTTCCTGCGTGTCCCACCATTGTGCGACAAGAGCCTTGGTCTGAAGGATGCCAGGTCGTTGCGGTCTTGCATGACTGGCAAATCGAGAGAAAAGTTCGACTTCGCCTTCGTGTTTCGCGATCGCATTTAAACGCCAAGGAGCCAGCCAGTCAGGGAGTCTTTCAAGCCAGGGGAGCATACTGTGCGGGGACAGTATAAACTACTGGGGTCTGAGAAAAAGTTCGACGTACTCAACAAGCCATAATCCTGGAAACAGCTGTTCATGATGTCAGGCAATCACTCAGTTGCAATGGTGAAAGTCGACATACGTCTGCACCGACAGCTGCAGTGTTGTTCAGCAAATTGAGCGCCTCGAGTTCGGCAGCTTCAATTGACATTCCGAAGGTAACACCAAGCGCAATACCTGCGGAATAGCGCTTGAGGTGTACCGCGTACTCGTTAGGTGTATTCAATAAGGAGAAAAGAAATTTCTTTGCTTGTTGTTCCTGTCGAAGTCTGTTTGAGACTACGCCTGCACACTGTATTAAAATTTTCTCCAAGTCAAAAGGCAGAAATACGCGAACCTTCTGGGCGGAACAACATCTGTATAGCCGCACGCTGGCGTTTAAAATCCTCGCCGTATTGCATTAGGATCATACGCCTGTTGCCCGAGCGATAGTACCCTGCGTATGGCAGGAATTTGCGAGACGAGTAATTTATGGAACGTCGCCCAAGCTAGTTACAGCCATGAAACCGCTCAGACAGCGAAGTAAATAGAACAGACAGCAAAGTGCATAGAAGACTTACGATGTCCTCGGCCACCTTTGGGTCATTGAGAATAACGAAGTTATCCCCTAGGACACGGAGCCGAAATATTCTCCCTAACTTCGCATCAACCCAAGGAGATTGGATCGCCTGAGAACATATAGGTCTTACCGTATCTGTTGCGCAAAGCTTCGTACCATTTCCATGAAAAAGGTCGGGGTGCTTGGTGAGTATTTCCTGGAAAAGGGTATTAAAATTAAGGCGTATCGCAAGAGAAAGACTATTTTACCTATGATTGGAAGTCCACGAGGGCCAGGAGGATGCTGATGTTGTCTGAACAGGATACGAAAGGCGATGAAGGGAAGGACTATGCATGCAACAAGGAACTGAAGTATCCACAGAAAGGATTCGGCGTAGGCCATGGCTGAAGAGACAGCGTCGTGCAATTTACACGGGATATTCGGTACTTTAGAGGAACCACTCATTTCACGAGAAGCTTCGTCTGGAACAACGCTTTCAATCGAGATAAAGTTACTGATCAAACTGGCCTTCAGAAGTCCGCTAGTATTGGAGCGGGGTCATCACCGATCTCAAATTGAGCTCGATTGAACTCGAATGAAACAGATTTCTACATGGAAGTGCTCGAGCGAATAAGTACAGTCTTGAAAGCGCCCACGCTATCAAAGAGCGAGTCTGGCAGGTTGCTGCGGTCCGATTTGTTCTTTCTTGGCCACTGAATTGGGAGTCCATCCAAAGTACTGATGGACAAGGCAAGGGTAACCATTTGCCGAGGACGAGACCATTGATCGCGCTGGTGGTGAGCAATGAGCATGAGCAAGAGTTTACGGATTCGGAATCAAAAAAAGTATCACGAGGTGGACGACGTCTAGATTCAACACCAGCCAACAACGGGACATCTTCTGATGTCCGAGTCAGTGACTCGTCGACTTCACCTTCAAGCTCCAAGCCATCACGATTCCCACATTCACTCATCATGACCTCCAAACTTGGCGCCATGTTCCCAGGGATTGTATTAGCTACAGCGAGCGTGTTATCCTGGTGGTCGTTCCGTTCTCCATATTCATTGCTGGAATGCTTATGAACCAAGGTATGTCCTTATCGGGAGGTTTGCTCCCCATACGACCGATGCTATGTGAAGTACCGCTGTTAGCGCAAGAACCCAGTAATGGAAGCTGAACTGAGACTGTGATGATCCAAGACAGATCTCTATCCTTTCTTGTACTTATCGACTTACGAAGCCAGCTAGTCCCGTGCATCGAAGGATCACTTTGGAAGATGGCTCGAAGGTGGCTCAAAGATATCAGCCACCGGTTTGGCCACATATATTATGTGACTCCTCTATCAAATCCTTCATCGTCTTCAATCGAGCCAGTCTCATCGAACAACATCTACTATGCCTTCCGTGCCACCAGGATCCCTCGTCGTCGTCACCGGAGTCAACGGCCACCTCGGCAGCTCTACTGCCCTGCGCCTCCTGCAGAAAGGGTACAAAGTACGAGGCACCGTTCGTTCGCTTTCGTCGGCGAACTACGTCAAGAAAGAGTTCGCGTCTTTTGGGAGCAACTTTGAGTTAGTTGAAGTTCCTGACATCGTTGCTCCCAATGCATTCGCAGATGCCGTCCACGGTGCCGACGCTGTCGTGCATATCGCTTCGCCCGTGACGATGGATGCGAAGAAACCCGAAGAGCAATACGTACCTGCGGTCGATGGCTCACTTAACCTCATGCGCACGCTGGCCAAGGAGCCTAGCGTCAAGAAGCTCCTGTTCACTGGGTCCATTGGTAGTGTCATCATGACTGCCAAGGACCCCACGAAAGAAGTTATCACTCCAAACGATTGGAACATCGCGACGGAGCAGCTTGCCAACAACCTCGACGATCCTCTCATCGGCTTCCACATCTACGTCGGGTCCAAACTCGTCGCCGAGAAAGCGGCATGGAAATTCCTCGAAGAAGAAAAGGTACATTAATAGAATTCTACAATCGATCACTTTCTTACATCGCGTTCTTACAGCCAGGTTTCACGATGACATCTGTCCTCCCCGCCGTTTCTTTAGGCCCCATTCACAAGTCCATCACACGCCCGCCCCGTCACGACGTTTCCCTCGGTTGGCTATACGACTACATCGCCGACCCTCCGCGTAAGACGGGCGCGTCCCCCGCCAAGATCACCCTCTTCGTGCACGTCTTTGATGTCGCCGACATCTTTGTCGCCTCTCTGACCTCCCCCGAAGCTGATGGGCAAAGAATCATTGCACTTGGTGAGAAGAACTCTTACGCCGCAGTCGCCGACATCCTCCGCAAGGCGTACCCCGATCGTAAAATTCCCCCGACGGATCCCAATGAACCCGCGATGGGCTTTCCGGGGGCGGAGGTCATACAGTTCGATGTGTCGTTGGGAACGAAGTTGTTAGGAGGGAAGTGGCGTTCGTTGGAGCAGATGGTCTTGGATGGGGCGAAGGATCTTGTGGAGAAGGAAAAGAAAGGCTGGGATAAGGAATGATTTGTTTCCCTACCACAAGAGCATGCACAATGTATAGTATACGCTTTTTCTGACAGAGATCGAAGGCTTCCTCTTAGGTGCCTTGAACACTTGTTTTTCTTCCACGTGATATTTTTGCCTCACACTCTCAAGTTCAATCCGCTCACGAGGCACTTCAACGAATTAGAGCGCTCAACGTTCAGCTGAGATGCATACATCAGTGTTACAGTGAATGAGAAACGGAGAATGGTTCGTTGGCTTTCTGTTTCTCTGTTTAATTTGATAAAACACTATCACTGTCTTCGTCGAAAAGAATACACCGTCACAGAAGATCTCGAACTTTACCTACTCGATACGAAGCACTTCAGCATGGGAATCCAAGATTTTTCCCCATCTCCCGTCGTTCCAACCCCTCAGCGCCTCCAACTCCTTTTTGTCAACGATCGTCGAAGCCCATAACAGCGGCGCGATCAGCGTGAAGTCGGCGTAGCATTCTCGCCCCGGAATGACCCTCAGACGTTTCTCATCACCCTCGCCGTTGGCATCAAGAGTAGCAGCGACCTTATTCAGCCCCTCCTGAACACCGGCCCAAGCCTTCTCGCGATCAGGGCACATCTTGTCCAAAGGCCCCCACCATTTCTCGCGAGTCGTAATGAAATACTCCTTGCCCCTTTCCGACAACACATTCGGGCACAACGGGACCAGGAGGCTCGCCAGCTTCCCAGTGATGTTCTGGCCAATGAACTGCGACCAAACATTGTAAAGAGCGTCAGTCCCTTCCGGGATGACCTTTCGCTCGGGATACACTTCGTCTAGATATTTGGCGATATTGATCGAATCGGAAATAACGGTCGGCTTCCCGTCGGAGTCGAGGTGGTTCGGATCGATGATCATCGGGCATGTCCAAAGCAGCGTGCCGCTGCCGTCTGGGTTTGGTGTCGTTGGCTTCGCGCCGATTTCCTGTCCGACCTTCCCGATATCTGGATACTCGACCCATCGAGTTTTATATGGGAGGCGCTTATAGTTGAGTGCCATGCTGACGATAGGGTCAGCGTCAGCTTGGATTGATAGAAGGGATACCCACCGAATGCGCCACACGTTTGGCGACCACGTTTCCCCACCCTTTGCAGTCGGAATATCGAACAAGGTGATGAGACTCTGAGTTTTCGTCGACATTTCTTTTGGCTTGGAAGTAGGACGAAGATGACGGACGAAGGCGCGCATCTTGGTAGCTGGTGGCAGACTCATATAAACGGGGCAATGTCTCATTCGGATTTTGATTATAGGATCACTACATCGTGCTCCGGTTACGATATCATCATTCGAAGAACCACCGTCTATGGTAATTGATCATACTTATCGATGTAGCAGCAGGCTGTGTCGAGTCCAATCTTAACTAAGGTGATTATCGAAGGCATGTCCTACTGGTGTGAGTGCCATCCTATATTTCGACATGCTTCGACGGATAGAGCTTGGGGATTCCCCATACGTACGCTGGTTCTTGATGTTCACCGCCCATCACATCACCGCTCCCACAAGTCATTCTTGCTTCAGGATCCGATTCAACCTTCCGATCGCCATTGAAGCGTTCTACGATGTTCACGGCTCCTTTGTAAATATCCTGTCCATCTGCTGCGTGAGATTGCCCTTCGATTTTCCTAAAGACTCAATCAGGCTGCTCTAGTGTTCACTTCGCATTGACAGGCCGTTTGGCTTGTTTGACCACATCAATAGGAGACCCCCGAGAACCCTCTAATCTGATTTTTCCGATTAAGTTATCCTGTATTGGTGTATTGATGCCTCGGGGCATACTCACTTATATGTATTACGGGAGTGAAGGGAAGTCGTCTCTTGCTATTTTCTCAATCAGCCTTGGCCCTTCCGTTGTCGACGCTAAATCGGTACTTCCGCAATGGGCGCTCTGGACGAGATCTTCGGTGCGGCTCTCTCAGGTGTCATCGTTAATGCATGGTCTGTAGCCAATTTATTGCTTTCGATATTATGCACACTTATGTCGCGGTTGCCCAGGGTTCTTGGACTGGTATGCGTATTATCATACCAGTACTACGTCAACTTCCCGCGCGATGGTATGGGAACGAAGCTGCTGGTAACTTCGCTCCCCATAATCATTAGCAGCTTTTACTGACGACCATGTAGGTTGCCTGGATGTGGTAAGGCTATTTCTCGATCCTACGTACCTGTACTCAACCGATGAGCACACAGGGCATTGCAGACTTTCAATGGGTGAGCATGCCATTTCCTTCTTGTTCAACTGACTCTCATCATTCTACAGACTCGTCGTATCTAAGATGATCTACTATTACCTTATCTCCTCCTTCGGTGTTTTGGAGCACCTTGGGCTATCAATTTGGTATGTTCTGTCACGTCCTATATCCAGGTAGTTAAGATCTGACAACATTCAGGGAATGGTCTTTATACCTCGGCCTCTCTGTGAGTCTGCTCATACTGAGCAACTCTCTGAAGCATTCATCGTCGTCTGTCGCAGTCAATCGCTGCCTTCAGCGTCCAGACTTATTATGCACGTCGCATCTTCGTCTGTGAGTTTCCTAATATATTTCCTTCCGACAAACTATTTCTTACCTTGTTTCATGGGGGGCAGTAAGCAAGAGCTATGTCTTGTATGGCGTCATTGTAGGCAATAGTCATATTTGTCTTCTCGCCTCAACTTACTTATTTTCCTCAACGTCATAGTTACTTTTCGCATTCTGCCAACTCGGTAAGCATAGACAATAACCCGATTGTCGAGAGATGCTAATTACATCGCTTTTCTTCAGGCTTTGGTCTGGCTACCATGTCAGAGGCATTTGTTATTGTGGTCTTTGAGAAATTCATTCCTGTTACTGTGCGTGATGTTGCTTCAACCTTTCTTTCACTCGACACCTAACTCTGAGCCGCAGTGGGTCTGCGTGACATGGCTCTCCTTTTCCGCAGCTTGCGATCTCATAATTGCTGCCACCCAAGTCGTGTACCTGCATCGTCACAGGACGGGAATCACCGGGTACGCAATTCCAGTGTTCTAATAGACCATAGGCAATTTCTCCGTTCTGACTCGGCACATAGCACGAACCGTATCATCAACATCCTTATCCTTTACATCATGAGTACTGGTCTGTTGACAAGGCAAGCTCTAATCCCGCCGCCTCATGTCCCTCAGCTCACAAGATTCCTTTCGTCTTTTCTCTAGTATTGTGGCGATCCTGGAGCTGACAACGGTAGGATTCCCGCTTGGAATTTTCAGCCATACTTACCGCGGGGCATAGTTTGCTACTCTTGGATTCAACTTTGTCCACGTCTTCCTAAGTTTCCCAATGGGAGCCAGTAAGTCTTACCGCTGATTTGCCTTTTACCTCCCACTCACCAAATTCTGAAGTCTATACGGTATCATTTTTGGCCAAGTATGCTGTGTTTCCTTGTCCAGAAAGTTCAATGTACTCATGATTTCCTACTTAGCTTGGATGCCCGCCGCACTGTGCGCCCCATTGGCGCTCAGGAAGTCTCTAACGGCGTTACGGTACCCGACCACCTCAGTATCGAATTTCGCCGTGTCAAGCATGTTCACACGGATCCAAGTGACTTCCAAGGGGATAGTACCAAATTCACTGTGAGTACCTCTTCGCTGTCTGATTCAGAGATTTTGGATATGAACTGTGCTCACACCATTTGGATGTAGGAGTCCAATGGTAGTGATATGAAGTTCAAGAATGACGGGCAAACCCCATTCGTTTGAATTTTTGTAGTTTTGCAGAGGGCGTCATTTCTTTCAGTTTCTCTGAGTGCTACGATGCGGTATCTGATGCAAATGTACTTGATATGATATCTATTTATTTGTTGTCGCCCAAACGATGTGTAAGAAACCAAAACCACACAATTTCCCACCACGAATGCCATTGTCGCTTCTGGGCGCGTTGGACACTGAATCGCGGTGGCGCAAGATCAAGTTATCGTTGACAATTTCGCCGTCTGCGGCCTACCTTGTTTATTGAGCATAATGAACTGTTACGCTTTCCGATTTTCAAGTCCGAATCCTCAGTGTCTGGTCTTATAAAAGATATAGCTAAGCATATAGCTCAGCTCGTGGTATAAACTTGATGGAATGGATGTTCTGAAGCGTGATACCGAACTCCCGAATCACGATAGTGATTAGTCGTGATCTGAACGATCGTCATTGTTGCATACGCTTCATGTCGACAGTAGAGTCTCGCGACGACATTCGCTGCATGCCCATAAAAATGTGAGAGGTACGAGTTATCTCAAACTTAAACATACTATCACGGTGTATGGATGTGCGCAGAAAGGTTACGTCTATATTTCACTGACATGGGTTAGGTTGTTCGCCCCAGCACTAACCGTACCCCCTCTCGGTCGGTCCAGTGTTCCTGAAATTCGGCCCTGCGTTGCCACATGCCGCTTCTTCAACGCGCTGGGCATTGTTAAGAAATTCGAATGTCATGCCAGTGGCAATCTGTGAACTGAGGTGGGCCTTCTCTGTGACGACCCCTGCCTGATCCGTAAACATTGTACGGCACTGAACACTACGTCGCTGGTGGCATTATCAGAAGTCTAAGCGTGGTGAGGCGATGTGGTTCCCTACATGCTGGCTTGTTTGGCTTCTGGACTGTAAAGAAGAGAACACTTTGGCCTAGGAGGACTTGCCGTTGGTATGTGGGGTCGCATGGGATGCAGACGGAGAGGAATTGCTGAGCTCAAATATGGATCGGGATAGAGGGATTCTGTGAGTATTATACTGAAACTCTGAAGCGGCTGCGACCTCAGGCTCGAGGTAGTCAAGCCAAAACGCGTGGCGACCGGGATACAGAACTGATATAGGCGTATATTTCCATGTCGTTCGGGTCGGCGAAAAGCAGAGAAGTTACGATCGCAAGAGCAATTGGCGATCCTATGTGCAGATTAGCATTTGAAGATGGCACCAATGAAAGCGGTGCTGTCATTGATGTCGACGCCGGGTTCGAATGGAGGGGTGCGAAGCATTGCGATACTGGACGGAGAATGCATAAGATTGACCCCTCGATAAATGGAATTTCGGAAATAGCTCACTTTGCGGAGACGGATCCACTCGCGATTCCACATGGTGAAATTATAAAGGCTGGAAATACGATCGGCCAATATGTGTCTTTCGTGGGCGCAAATGTGAGAAGGACGGTCCCTCCGAGGACGAGTAGCTGGCCCTCAGTTAGACGGGTAAGTATCGTCGATTATGATGCCGCAACCATCGGGCCTTACTAAAAGTAAGGAGAGTGGGCACTGTAATGAGATTTACAGAGCAGGCTGTCGAATAATGCTCTGGCCGAGGGGGAAAGGAAAATGTGCCGTACTCGTCATCATGTCTGGAATGTCAAGCGCTGGCACTATGGAGATCGGCTGGATCTATTACGAAGACCATGCTATGAAAATGCATCACGATTCTCTTCTGTATCTGAACGCGCAATGACCTCGGCCTGACAGAAACATTCAGGCCAAACTTGAGGTGCTAGTGGTGATGGGGAAAGAGTGTTCGGGTTGTCATTCGCAACGATCGAGTGTGATGACCACGATGTGTTCTACTACGTTCATCGTCCGGACTCCGGAGTAGAGATGATTAGCTGACCGGACCATATATAGGTTGATCTAGCCAAAATCCGAACGAGACTCGATCCCACTGCCTTTCAGATTGACGCCACCGATGAGTGTACCGCCGGCCCCTAGTATAGGAAAACATTTGGGAGAGCGCTCCTCCAGAACTCCTGAACGGCGGCAGGCTTTGGACGTCGTTCAAATTCCATCGTACATTGACCGCCCGAGCCCGCGAATGCTTGAGTGATCATTTGCAGAAGATAGACTGGTGTTGGGGAAAAGAGGAGTCCAAAAGTTCGATCATGATAATCATATTCAGAATGCTGGACAATCATATACATATGTTGGGCTGCTGGTGAGGGTTCTAGACATCGACTGGGCATGACTTAAAAATTCGAACCATGAGCCCCGCCGCGTGACGATGGGACTGGCCTGGTCGATGGCTATGCTTGACGAGAAAGCCATGCGCGTTCCGTACATATCAGCGCCGACGGAGGGCAGGATAGAGCGTGGACACGAAGGACGGGTTATAGGAAGGAGGGGATATGAAAGAGATGAGCAAGGATTCAGAGGGAATCGGCGGTAGGACCGTGGAGGCGCTTGATGCGGTCTGGTAAAGGAATGGTAACCCGAGGGAGAATATTGACCAGGACTCTATCCAGAGTTCGGTGGTATCGGTCCGTCGCATGGGTAATACTGATAAACGGCAAGTCCGAGTTGAGTCCTCGCAGCCATGGCACTGGAACAGATCACGAAGAAACGTTAATCCTCTTTCGACAACACCTCACCCAAGCAACTATCAGTTCAGTCCTCATTCACTGCCTGCTCTGTCATCCTCCACTCATTCTGGCTCTCGGGTTAACAGCCGTTTTGGGTTCGAGAACACTTGTGACAACAGGGATCCCTAGCTTCAGAAGCGATGAGCTAGGGAAAGAGGATCACATCTGAATGGGTAGGTGATCCATCCGGTTGGGGTGTGCGCCGGACTCCTCGGCGGCCGTTCGAAGCGATTGGAGTAAGTGTTTGTCAGTTTTATGGTCATCGTCTTCGGATGGGAGGAGAGTGAAAATATTATTCGACTTCTGGGGAGGGATGACATCCGTTACATGTTGATAGCAGTGTTCATCCTAACATGCAATGACGGTATATAATCATGCTGTCCTTCAGCATCTCACGGGCATAGTGTGGTAGTCGGTGATCGTGTGTACGCGCAGGGGCCTATCGAATGGGAGATGTACAGGTTTTCTGATTTCATGTGAGTTCAAGAGGACAAACATCCAAGAGACAATGTGCACACCTGACACTGCAGATTTTCCACTTGGCTCAGTGTTCCTTTACATCCTATGCAACTCTCTTATGTCTTTCAACTCGCTTCAGGTCCCACTGACCAAGAGGCCCGCAGTGATCGCTGTTGAAGTTGGCATATGAATTGAAGGGCGTCTGCAGAATGGTCATGTCGACTCAACTAGCCAGAGAAAGTGTAAGTCACTATACGTACGCACCATCTCAAGCAGGCTGATCATGGATCATTCAGCGACATGACCATGAGTAGCGAACGTTGATAAAGACGAGAATGCGAAATTCCGAGCATTGACTGAACAAATTGATCCCGAGAGGTTTTAAGCTCCGACATTTTCACGATTATTGTTATTGTTATTATCCGGAGCGGTCCCTATCGAGGAACAACCGGGGTTCGTACTACGGACACTGGCAAAGTGTACGCTACGTATACTACCGACCTATACCGATGCGCACAGCACCCACCTTCCAGGTCACCGTCTCTCGTGTCTCAGCCGAATAGTACGCTACCTACGAAAAACTACATTAGACCAGTTCCATGAGAATTTGGACTTCAGAATCCATAAGCAAACTGGGAATCTTCAGGAACACCTGCTACGAGTAGCTCCATCATGGGAATAAGCCCGAATCCATGGCTATGGCGATGTAGGGCTGTTTTTTTTTTTTAAACGAGGCATCTCAATAGCTGAGACTGCTATTTTGTGCTGTTGAGTACCGAGCAGGTGATGCCGCACATCAAGCGTCTCGTTAAAGTGCCGTCTGAGGCATCTTCGAACATACAGCTGGTCCATGCATGACATGACAAGCCTGTAAAAAGCACTTCGTCACAAACCATGGAGCGATCTCTAGCAAAAGTAGGTGGTTCTCGGGTGAAGAAAAGCAAATCATTAAGTTGCGGAATTCTGAACTGGCCATTATTAATGAAGTCCACCAAAAGCCACTAAGGTGGACTATAAGTCCAGGCAGTACACACCCTCGCACGGGTGTAGCGCTAAAAAGTCTGATCAACATTAGCATACCATCACACTTGCACTGGCTACGACTGACAGCCTGTGACGACTGTCGTTGAAACGACGGCATCTATCAGTTTACAAGATTCAACTTCCACCGACATAGCCCCAACCCGACACACACGCCACGCGTGGGTGACTAGAAAATGACCCGACCACGGGATTCAAAACCGCAAAGCGCACGGCAAAGGGTGGAAGGGACTTTCGCCGAGAGGTAGGAGACAGACGTAGCACGGCCGTCAACCGATTTTCCATGGATTAAGACGATGCTTATGATAGATGCGCACTGCGAACGCTCCGACGAAGAGAACGTAGCCCCGCAGGACCGACGAAAAGCAGCATGTATTGCGGGAACAGTTGACGGAACCAGGGATGAGCGGCGGTGACATTGGAGAACAGGATACAGCGCCGACCTGTCACCTAACATACATGGATGCAGCCTACCAGGGGTGAAAGTTGGAGTGGCTGTCGCCGGTCGGATGCACGGTGGCGGACAGTGCACCTGACAGTGCTCGTCCCATTGGAGGAGGCATACGTAGGGGATGAAGTGTAATGGTGACATTTCTAAACGGCGTCGTTCGCGTTCACCCAGTTCCAGATGAGATGAGGATGGGAGGACACGCCAATCAGGCCAATGCACTGGCCGGTGGAGACACATGATGGAAGTTCAAGCAGATTGACGAGACAGGGCAGAAAAGCCAACAGAGAGAATACCACCGAGCTGAGCCTGGAGGTGATAGTTTGTGATCGATGCAAACTCATATACTGAGAGCCCGAGAGGTGGTCCGTCCATGGCTGTGAATGCAAGGTGAAGGCACGTGGTTCGCGGTCCGTGGCCCGGCCCGAGCGAACTGAGTGATCGAAAAATTTCAAGGCTGCGAACTGAAGCGGAAGAGGTGAACGGGTCGTGCGGAGCAAGTAGGGCGGTCTTCACGATGTCCATTATGTTCGAAATTCCATTCTGCTCATTAGAGAACAATGGCCCATATGAACAGAGGAGGTGAACCCACGCCAGACAACAATCAGTGACAATACACCCATCTATCAAGCACCGTGGTGTGAAAGACAACACTGAGGCAAACATAGACTGGCGTGGTGGGCGATAGCGGTAGGGTGGGAGCATAGGTCAGGGCAGAGAGTGCAACCGTGCTGCAGGAAGATATGGGAAGCTCAGCACTCCGGTCAGGCTACTCGCCACCCGCTATGAGAACATGGCAGCATACGGGTTTGCAGGCCCGCAATGCGGGACGTAATTCTAAATGCCCCAGGCGTCCCGGTGATCAGGCTCACAGTGGATGGGTTTGCAGGCCCATCCCTGTTATTGTATAGAAAATGAAGGTGCGATTGGACAGCTCTTGATTTTTGTCGCACATGCACCGTAAGGGTGTGCAGGCCCACAGTGGAGAGGTGCATAGCGAATCGGGTTTGCAGGCCCAACGATCGTTGGCCATCAGAGGCTCGCTTAGTCTCTCCTAGACAGACACCATCAGTCGTTCCTCTGTTCTGTAAGGCTCGCTGCTTCGTCTGGAGAATCTAAATTTTCGGGACTTTGGAAGAGCGTCAGTAAATCTTTAAATGAAATATTGTTGCTCAGGCTAACCAACAACCACGCCCACAGAATCTGAGGCCCCGGTGACGACGGATCGAGAGCCGCTTCTTTGGCGGTTGGCCAGTTGAACAGACCTCAGTCCATAAATAAAACTCGAAACTCTTGGCTGTATGTATATTAAAACATAATGTAATTCTGTTTACGTTCAAAATGTGAGTCGGAAAATTGCCTATCCCAAGGATACGACTTAGGTAACTTGGGTTTGCAACGCCAGGTTTTTAAAAAAAACTGCCAGTGCCGCCTTGATGTCTTGCGGCAAGGCCCTTGCCAGGGCGCCACATGATTGCATGCTTTGACGTTTCCCACATTCGCCATCGTCAGCCTGTCAACTTGGTCTTTTTTTCCCATTTGCTTCAAGCCAACGACGTCATCTTTTGGGACAATTCGATACTCAAGTACCAGCGGCCATGGCCACCGTGAAGCACAAATTTAATCTTCTGACCGGACTTTTCTATCTCATATTTCTCGAAGTTCATGCATCTGCCTGATTGTGACGACACCCATGTGTTGCAGCTCTCCAGAGTGCTCGAACCACGATCATGGGCTGACGTTGTGATACGAGTCAATTTAGGGAACTGTACTCGGTTTCCTTCGATCCTGCGACGTTCGTAGCTGCCTTGTATATTCAATTTTCCCATTGACTCAATCAGGCTAGTCTGATGTTCGCTCCGCATTTCTAGGTGGTTTGACAGGTTTGACTACATCAGTAGAGCACCCCGAGAGCCCCCATAAGCCGATGTTTTTGTATCAAAATTTCCTGTATTGGCATATTGACGCCCCGGGGTGTACTTATATGTGACAGGACAGAGAAGGGAAGTTGTCTCTTGTTGTATTCTCAGTCAGCTTTCCGTTGTCGACTTTGTATTGGTGCTTCAGAAATGGGCCCCCAAGGCGAGATCTCTGGTGCGGCGCTCGCAGGTGTCATCTTAAACGCATGGTCCGCTATGAATCTATTTGCTTTTAAAACTATGCAAACTTATATCGTTGTTGCCAGGGTTCTTGGACTGATATGTGTACTCTCATACCAGTACTATGTCAACTTCCCGCGTGATGCTAGAGGAACGAAGCTGCTGGTAACATCACTCCTTGTAATCCGTAATAGCCCTCTCTGATGGGCTTTTAGGTTGCCTGGATGTGGTGAGGCTATTTTTGGAGCATCCTTACTTGTATTCAACCGACGAGCGCATAGGATATTACAGACTTTCAATGCGTGAGCCATGTCATTACCTCCTTCTGTTCGTTTTACATTGTTTCTTTCATTCTACAGAATCATCGTGTCTAAGATGGTCTACTACTACCTCGTCTCCTCCTTCGGTGTTTGGGAGAATCTGGCACTCGCAACTTGGTATGCTCCACCTACATCCTGTTTCCAGGTAGTCCAGATCTGACAATATTCAGGGAGTGGTGTTTATATGTCGGCCTCTCTGTGAGTCTGCACATCCTGATCAATTTTCTGGAACATTCAACATCATCTGTACCAGTCAATTGCTGCATTCAGTGTGCAGGCGTATTATGCATGCCGTGTGTTCGCCCGTGAGTTTTTTAATTTATTTTCTTGAGATGAGCTATCTTTTATCGTGTTTCGTGGTGCAGTGAGTAAGAGCTACACCCTATGTGGCATCATTGTTAGCATAGTCCTGTCTCTCTTCTCATCCCAACAGACTCATTTTCCGTGCTATCATGTAGCTACTTTTCGCATTTTGCCAACTTGGTAAGCATAGGAAGTCGGTTGATTGTGCATAGGCTAATTAGGTCGTATTCCTTCAGGCTTTGGTCTGGCTACCATGTCAGAGGCGTTCATTATCGGAGTCTTTGAAAAATTCATCCCCGTTGCTGTGCGCGGCATGAAGTACCCCGAACTTTCTTTGGTTCGATCGCTAACTCCTGGGTCCGCAGTGGCTCGTCGTGACATGGCTCTCCTTTTCGGCTGCCTGCGATCTCATAATTGCTGCTACCCAAGTTGTGTACCTACACCGTCACAGGACAGGAATCACCGGGTGCGCAATTCCGACAGTGTTACAGTATATGCATTTTCTCAGTTCTGAATGGGCAAATAGCACAAACCGTATCATCAACATCCTTATTCTATACATCATGAGTACTGGTCTGTTGACAAGGCAAGCTTGAATTCCCCTGTCTCATTTGTCTCCACTTTAAGAAGATTATTTTCATCTCTTTCTCTAGCATTATGGCAATCCTGGTGCTTACGACGGTAGGATGTCGGCTTGGAATTTTCGGCCATACTTACCACGGGACATAGTTTGCTACTCTTGGATTCAACTTCGTCCACGTCTTTCTGAATATCCCGTTGGGCGCCAGTAAGCCTTGTCAGTCATTCCTCTCTTACCTCTCACTCACAAAATTTTGAAGCCTATACGGTATCATTTTTGGCCAAGTATGCTGTCTCTCCTCGTCTGGAAAGTTCAAGGTACTCACAATTTCCTACTTAGCTTGGATGCTCGCCGCACTGTGCGCCCTGCTGGCGCTGAAGTCCCTAACCACGGCACCGTCCCTGAGCAACTCAATATCGAACTCCGCCGTGTCAAGCATGTTCAGACGGAAACAAGTGACTTCCTCGGGGGCAGTACCAAATTCACTGTGAGTACCTCTTTGCCGGTCTGATTCAGAGGTTTCAGATACAAACTGCGCTCATTTTTCGATGCAGGAGTCCAATGTCAGTGACGTCAAGTTCAAGAACGATGGGCAAACCCCATTTGTTTGAATCTTTTGTCGTCTTTCACATTTTTGCGCAGGGCGCCATTTCTTTCAGTTTCTCTGAGCGCTACGATGCGGTATCTGGTGCGAATGTACTTGATATGATATCTATCTATTTATTGTTGCCCAAACGGTGTGTAAAAAGACAGAATTGCACAACTCTCACCACGAATGTGACTGTCACTCCTGGGCGCGTTCGACACTGAATCGTCGTGGCGCATGGTCTACCGTTCACCTCGACCTCCTTCGCGTTGTCCGCTGACAGCTCTGTAAGGAATGTCTTTCATATTTCTGAATTCATAGTCATTTTCCTGCAGAATCCAGCATCGCTCAATAGCTCAGAGCTCTTCAAGACTTGCCGCTCCCCATCATGAGTCGCCGGAATTGCCCTGGGTTGAAACGTCGCAACGTCTAGTATCCGACTGATCTCATGTCTGCCCTTCGGACACATCGAAGCTTCGAACACGCGGCGGTCATCTCATAGAGCGAGAAGTTCTATATTTTGAATTAATCGTGAACTCAATCCAATCGATCCAATGGGGCGCTACGCTCGTCGAGCTAGCCATATACTCTGCAGCGATGCTAAAGACTTTGCGACCTAGATCTTTCGCTCGACTTCTACTGTAAGATGGGCGAGTCCACATTTCTCCACGTGCTGGCCTTATTAAATGGCTGATTCTTCTTATCATGGATGACCCCGTGCTTCAGGCATTCGAACATCCTAGGTAACGTCTCAGTCATTCCACCCGTCTGCTCTTTTGCACAAATGTTATTCTCGTTCGATTGAGTGTACGAAACAACTCGAGGACCACACAACTCGACCATATTGGACTGCGAGGTGCCGTGCGAACAATAGTCTTCTAGTGTCTCGATGGCTCGACTGCATAGAGCGCCGTCTCGGGTGATGTGATCGAAACTACTCCGGAATCGAGTTGCAAGTTGGGGGGATGATGAACTCAACAAGCTGATCATCGAAGCAGATATGATTTGGAAATCTAGAAGCAACGAAGTAACATCAACTAACTCCAGAGGTGTGTAATGCAAATGCCGATGTGAACTCACGATGTCAGTCGCGATCGGCACAGGCGAAACGGGGACAATGCGAACACAAAGCCATCGTTGATATGACTGGGTCCCTACTCAAAAGCGTCAACGTATTCAAGGTAGCAGAATTGTAGGACGAAAGCTAGGTTTGGTTACTGTGAAGGTCTCAGAGATTGTCCAGAGAAAGCGAGTGATCTGGACCCCGAGTCGAATGGAAAGTATCTCCGAATCGTAGACTGTGAAAACTTGACCTGCGTCGGATAGAGACCCCCGTGATCTTCGTTGATCGTGTCCCGCGTAAGGGCATATGAACAAGAGTCAGCAGAGTGAGAGGTACTGGCGGGAGCGGTGACTTGACTTCCAATGGCGAGCAAGATCCTGAGGGAAGACGTGGAGGATCGACAACCTTTCCGACTAACGGCTTGATTCCATCGAAAGAAAATAGCACAAGAAAAAATTTGAAAAACATGTTGAGAAATGCGGGCTCGGCGAAAGACGCTCATTCAGAGATTCTCTGTCAGAAAGGTGTAAGGTGTCGTTCACCAACGAGGTCGAAAAGAAAAAGATCCCATGTGATCGAAAGTTGTGGGAAGGAACCACAATTCTGACTTCCGACCCCGATCATCGTGATGAACAATGACCACGCGATTGTTTCGTCGCCGTTCTGAACAGTGACCAGCCTCAGTGAACCACATCGACTCCCGCGCCGTTCGTGCCCACAATACCCTTAATTCAAGTGATCAGCGTCAGTGTTTTCGATGTCGGGATCCTTTCTCTTCGCATGCCGCTGTTTCGTCCGGCAGGGTACCATCGATGTTCGCAAGATCTCGACGAAGTTGAGGAACCACACGCGTTTTCCCTTGTCTGTACCCTAGCATAACACTGGGTCTGCTCGGCCGCAGAACTATGACAGGGTCGACTATGAAGAGGTGGAGGGTTGCCAGATTGTCGCTTTTGCAATAGGTTTGTCTCGTCCTTCTAGTTACTACATAACCTGGCGAGACTCATGTGCATCCTTGTAGTCCCCTTCCGGTGTCGGAGTCATTTACGGAGGCTCTGAACAACAGCTACGCGCTCGATCGTCCTCGCACAGTCACACCCTAACGTCCTGCTCGGCCTTAAGCCTTCGTCTACCTCACCTTCACATCCACCTTCCCTATCATTCCGCCTATCTATTCCTCTCGTGACTGTTTGTGGTTCCCTCTTGTCTTCTTTTTCGTCCTCGTCGTCCTCCGCTCTGCCATCTGTCCTCTATCCCTCTAGGAGTCAGAACAGATGCGCGATCTAGATGCCCGGGAGCATCAGCATCCGTTGTCGGGAGCCTCAGAAACGTAGATGTCGACCAGTTATGAAGAGTATCGCGATGTGTCGCACATGTTTCTGGGGAAGGAGATGTACATATATATGGTGCGCGGTTGGTGGCCTCGGTTCGGGAGCGAGGGCATGAAGGTGAGAGCTGGACGCTCTGCTTGTTCAACAGCCCTTCTGCACAAAACGTGCTCTCCCCTCCGCAGCAACCCCCAGCGACCATAAACACCGTCAATCCTCATTTCTACACGCCACTGCTCGTCCGCCCCTCCTGCATCCCGGCCCACCCACCTCTCGTGCTCCCATTCATGTCCATCTCCTCTTCATCTCGTCTCCGCCACGCCACGCCGCCTCCTACACCGAGGTGCTCTTCACCGTTTTGACAGATAGTGTTGAGGAGAATGGTGGTAGAGAGGCAGTGAACTCGAAATCGTACATGGCAATCGGGAGGTGTCGTGATGATCTATCAGGCCTAGATGGAGGATCTGTTTCGTATATGGGTGCTGGTGTCAAGCCAGGATGGCGTGTATGGGGGTGATGGGTACATACAGTCGCTATTTCCTGGCTCCCGTACCCTCAATTCCTGGTCAGAACGATTACCACCACGATCGCCAAACCACAACACCGCATCATCCTGCCCCTGCGATCGCCCCACCTCATCTCAATCCCTCTTCCTCCCCCTCCACATCTTTCCCCTGTGCGTGCCCTCCCCGATCTAAGGCATGTCTCTACCCACAACCCGTGGCCACGCTCGTTTTCGCCTCTCCCTCTTTGCTTTTTGCCCCTCGCCATCCTCACTGTCTGCCCACGATTCTGGCACGCTCGTCTTTGGAGACCATCTCACCTCCTCCAGCAATTTCGACATAGGCAAAATCAGCGGGTATGGAGGGGTAGTCTTCTCAAGCGCCGTTTTCTTTTGCGTTGCCGTCCCCCATCCTTTGGGGCGGGCTAGTTACATGTGCGCTTAGAAATGGCGGGTGCTCTTTTATGGTGTATGGAATGCATGGAAATGTGGGTGGTCCTCGTCCTCTTCAGGTTCATCTGTGGAGGGAAGTGGAATCGATACGTCTCGTGTACCCTGTATACAGTGTCACGGAACGTGTGATATGGATACAGAGCTCTATTACCTGGACATTGTCTCTTTCGCACGGGAGATCTCTTTGCTGCGACAAAGCTCTGGTGGAACTTCGTGATTCCACGGTCTCGCTGTGGAAATGTCAGATTTGTGCCCCATGTCAACTTCTTAATCGCTCTTCGCTTATCTGATTCTTCTTGTTTAGACTTCCTTGTATGCTCGATTAAAGAATGTGCAGGACATATAAGTGGCATCGAACTCTGTTTGCCAGTCGATATCATATGGTTCATACCAAACTCATCGCTTTGCTGCAACACCTTGACTCAGTCTTTGGAAAAGTGTTGATTGCACTTCATGGTGAATCGGGATCGACATAGATATTCAAGGAATGTAACCCGTGCGCGAACCTGGTTCTTCCTGAGCGCAACAGAGTATGAAGGAAATGACACACTTCCGCATCTCGACCTTGTTCATGGTCGGCCACGCCTCTCAGCGCCGGTCACGATGTCCATGGTCGCTTTGCCATCACCTTGAACGGTGATCAAATCCATTGACAGTACGATCCACGACGTTATCATCCACTCAGCTTTCAGCTCGATTCTGGTTTCTTTGTCTTCCTATCTGCCCCCCGCTTGTTGCGGGGAGTTGAACGATCCGAGGATATGACCACCGCTTGGTGACTCGTGGGCTAGCCGGGTCTTCATGCCCAGAAACGATTGGTTTTTTTATGGTTCTTTTTTAAGTCACAACCATGTCCACCGCTTGAAATATTGATAATGAACGTCGACCACAGATCAACTTTCTACATCATCGTTCCCAAACGATCCTCCATAATTTGTCCACCGCAACCATTTCGCCGACTTCAAACGCTTCCTTCACCTCTTTCTTCCAATTCGTCTGCCCTTAATTCTTGGAGATTGCGCTGTCATGTTTCTTTTTCGTGGTTGGATGAAAGTTCGAAGCGACGATGTCCTAGCGCAACTGACATTTAAAGGAAGGCAACGGCGAGTAAGCAAATGCTAGCTGTTGCGTATCAGACCTGTCCCTTTGTTGCTCTCTCATCAATGACAAGTTATCAGTGTTGCCCAAAACTGACAATTTCATGAAGGCTACGAGCTATCCGGCCTCGTATCTCGTACTTTTACGGACACATGGCAATCGGACTATGCACTTTCATATTTGTCACTTATCGAGACGGAGAGTGCCAAGAATACTTTTGATCTGTTCACTAATCACCAGGCAAGCTTCCGCGAAACCACCTCCTGCACCGCCTTAGAAAGGGGCCGTTTTGGCCTGCCTTTTCTCCACGTCCACATCCACCATCACCGTCCCATTCAAAAACCGCGTCTTAGACACATCCAACTCGCCGTCCGCGTTATTTTCCCCAATGAGGTTTTGTGTTTCATCCAAATCGTCACTAGATGCACTTGTACGGTGCCGCACAAATGATAGATGCCCAACCGTCGCCCGACGCACAGGGGCATTAGAGCCGTGTGTCTGTGCGCCATTGAGGTCAACATTGGTGAAGCCATATGTGTCAACGAGGGAACGTTGGTGGTTTACGAATTCTATGATGATTGTGGGATACATTGCCTGAGGTGCATGAATGAATGAGTGAGAACTTATGGAGGTCCATGCAGTATGGGTCTGCGGTAGATGGGATAGACTCACAGTGAGCTCATAGTAAATGGAGACATAGATATTCTCTGCAATAATCGTCGCAGCGGCATCTGGACGGGTGCCCAAGACAAACATGCCTAGCTGCAGGATGTGGTCAGCATACCTAGACAGAATTATATGCAATAGGTTCCAATTCACCTGTAAGACAAAGTACAACATCCCCGCCTCGATGATAATGATCAAGACATTTTGTACACGGGAGCGGGGTCGGTTGGCACCGAGCATTTTAATAAGGAAGGCTCGATGTTGCCTGCGAGAAGCTGACCAAGAAAGATCAGACATGGGTTACGAGACTTACCATAACTTGTATGTGATCATAAGCGTAGCTAGAGCATTTGTCGCTAGAGATGATGCGAAGGAAGCCAAACGTAGTTTATTTATCACTGAGGCAAGAGTCGGTCCATCATCCGTCGCAACGTATACATTGAAATTAGAAAGGGGTATCAGATTCAGGAGAGTGGTGACTGAGTGATGTGTTCAAGGAGAAACCTCAGTGTTTGACAAGATGAGGAAGAGAAGGAATCACATACTGATGGTTCCAAGTAAGAGGGCAAGCGGGCCAATCATGACCCAGCGATTCTCGAAGAACAAGACCCAAGCTCTCCAGATGACGATGATGTCGCTTATGATTGTCTTTCATTTGTTGGAAAATTGGCATGAATTTAGATAGCAACCAGTAAATGAGAAGGCTTTTGCGCACCAAAACTCCTTGAGTCCACAGGATAATGAGTTTAAAAGCAAACACAAAGTTGACACCAAGTTGCAACCTCTGGATCAGAGGCATGTCTAAGTTGCCTGACAGTATTGATTGGACTTCTATGACACATCCGGCAATGTACGCAGCACAGTGTGCAGTCGCAGTGATGAAACAGATCAACATGAGTGAGAACATCGCTCGTTTTGAACATGACCCGAGGCCTTGTCGACTACAGAAAAAATCTGGTCAGATATGAGTTTGATGAGGTCGCCGGCAGCATACGGACAGCATTGAAATGGATGATGTAAAAAAGAGTAGAATAAATACACCTGCTCAAAAGTCCTGATCAGCATTGGGACAGGCATACGATGCATTGGCAATAATTGTAACAAACCATGAAAAAATGTGAAGACGATGATTGAAGCAAACTCTGCAACTATTGAGATACCAATAACGGCACGGATTGTCTCCTCCTGTTCAGGGGTCAACATGGTGTCGATATCCACAGAATCAGCCATGGGTATTCGGTGGGAAGAGGGATTTCTGAAAATCCCTACGATCTACACCGTTGGTTTAAATATTCTCCTGGCTTTGCGGATGCTGGTTGTCCATGTAATGCATCTCCAAGTACAAACGCAACATTCCGAGTTCTATGGCAAGTGGATTGAAGTTGAACAATGTTCTTCAGAAGTATTCCTTTCCCATGATGTTGTGATCATCCTTGTAGAGCGTCATCGGCTGTGTGAGACTTCGGTGTTTGTAAATTCCGGTGGTTAAGAAACCACAGCCTGGCTACAGACAGAATGAATATTCGTCCGAAATCACCTCGTATCACACAAGAACAACAGTGCCTCTGTTTACCTCATTCAATGTTCATCCAGTCATATTTGTGCGGATCTCTGCGACACCTCAAAATGGGCCACTTCTTTCTTCTATCACTCCGCATCCTTCTCAAAGTCCCATAGCCGCAAGTCGAATTTAGTCTCCCCTGTCGTATTCCCGCATTCAAATGAATCTGTAACAGTGTTCATGAGCAGCGTGACAGATGGTGGATAAACATGCGTTCGGTGCTCTATGTTTGTAGAGGTATTTGTTGTGGCATGAAATCGCAGACGTCGATGAGTGAGCGGTGTTTGATCAATGATCGGGGGTGCGATGCCTGGTGAGTCAGTGAACTGTTTGATAGAACCGACAGCCCTTGTAATCCCTATGCATGCCTGTTGTTGATCGAAGCGAAGCATCAGTCGAATGAATTGGGATAAGAAGAAGCGGGATATAAATCGTTGTGAGCAGAGCACAATGGCGTTGCCAATCACCCACCATTAGACTCCTTTGAGAACAATTCACGATTTACAGATAACGGTAATGCCCCTGATGATCACACGGAAATTTGGAACTCTTGTTCAATGCCGTGTTATGATGGAGTCGAACAAGAATGGTGTTCGGATGAGCACCGATAACCGACGCGATTGCTAGTAGATATTGATTGGGGTATTTGAGGATAAGGGATTGATGGACCTTCGATGTCTGTACGACACCAGGGTAAGGTCTCGTACTCCCCCCCGATGGATTGACATAAACTTTCCCATCTTCACCGCAGACAAAGAACCTTGTTTGCAGGGCGGGATCAGCTACGAAGGACTCCATCTTGCGCTGAACAGTTGATCGAAGTGTTCAAATCAATTCTATGGGTTCATAATTAATCAGTGTTTACGAAAAACAACACAAAGTCGACACCCCAAAGCCAAGGCATCAATTTACCCATTCTAGCAACCGGGAATTGTGGTACATCCTACCATTCGTTCCACCCTCCTCAGAGTTCCTCCCACCAATACCTTGTATCTTAGAACTCGCGAGGTAATATACCTGCGGCTCTGCATCCACAAGATGGTCGTTGAACGATTGAGCAGTGTTTCATTGGTGGCTGTCAGGCAAGAAGAGCGTATGCTCGATCCTCGGACGTCGAAGGCGAGCACCGGGGTGGGGACTTTCGATATCTCCGTCTTCTCATCGTTCGGATCGTAGACCATGGCGAATTGCTGGAAAGCCAGAGTGAAAGAGGATGCTTGAAGGCTTGTAGGGGTGGGACTACGAAGGAAGAGACGCTAGAAGATGGAGGCAGTGGGCGAGGTTGGAGAATCCATATACTTTGGTGTCTGAATTGGAGTTGGTTAGTTAGTGAGGCTGTAGAAAGATCCCAAGGCATGTGTGCGAAGGCAGTGCGTTTTTGTTCACCGTATACTTACGGAATAGTGATGGGGCATGGGCTCGATGGGGCCGAGAAAGATGGCAACCCAATGCCGCCTGTTGTGAATCGTGCCTTCGGTGTTCGCCGTCTAGCCTTCATTACCATCGCAAGCCCGGATAACACCCTTCCTTCTGGGCTCATAAACTGTTCCAATCCAGGTTCACGAATGCAGCCGTATGACTCCAGAGCAAGGTAGATTATGACTGATCGTCGAGCCTAAGCAGATCGCCCATGATGCACGAGTCGTACGAAAGCAGTCCATAAAACAGCGCTGAACGGGAGAGGAGAGGTATTGACCATTGCAGGTTGGATGTTCTTGTGAGAGTTTGACAGTGCATCCCTTGAATATGAAGCACGCCAAGAATCCTCAAAACGACAAACATCAGTCAGAGAACGCCAGAAGGATGAGCCACAAAAACTTCGATGCCTCTGAGTTTCTTCTGTCTCTCTAATATGGCACGCTCCCCTCTCTTGAATGGTCACTTCTTCGATACAGTTGTTGTCGTTGGGGTCTGAATCTTGTTGTGAATGAGAAAACGTGGTGCCTTGGACCGAGTTACTTGGCACAATTCCGAATCCCGACACCGATCGTCGCGATGCAAGATGCCCACGATCGCTTCATCATCGTTTCAAACAGTGATCAGTCCCAGGCTTTATGATGCCTCAGCGTCTGTTCGTGGAACTCCTGCTCCTAAGGGCCCCTTATCTTTGCATCCAGCTGTGTCTCTGGCACGTTAAATTGATGGTTGGTCGGTTGTTGGGACGCTGGTCACTGGTGTCCACTTCAATTGATGGATTTCTGGGATGATGAGCAGCCGCTGAGTTTTGGCGCGAAAGCGATGTGGCTGTTTATCCTCTTCGCAGGAAATGCCAGGGCTCAATATGTGGAGGAACTTCAGGTATACAAGATAGCTCAAAATGGTCGCTTGCAACAGCGAGACCAGTGAGAAAGCAGCACGGCCACCTGCAGCCATCAGCGATCACATGATGCAACGCGTCCACTTTTTATTCCAATTCCAATTGAGATGTTGTAAAAATGAGAGCTGGGCCTGTGCCAGTTCTTGAAACTCGAAAAAAATGTAATAGGGGAAAAAATGAAGTCCAAAAGTGGGGGGGGGAAGGAAGACAAACATGGTGAAGGTAAATGTCGTCAAGTTACTTATGGCCAAGTGGTGGTACATCTCCACGGCTACCACCCTCGAAATTGACTTGATCGAATGGATGCACGAGTTCGCTTAGTGACTTTCATAGGGCGGTGGCTGGTCTCCACGGCTCTCACTCTCAATGAAGGAAGTATCCATGCTCCGAGTCTCCTCTGCACTCCGCCGTGCACCCATTTTCCTGGTCACTTCTGCCCTCGACACATGCCTAGCGGCTATGGTCGAGCCTGTGCGATTGACATCCACGGGCACCCTCTGACGTTTAGATCCACCAGGGCTCAGGTCACCATCTCCCTCAAGATCGACTGGCTCGTGTCCATGCGTCTTTCCACTGACCATGGAGATGGCACTCGATGACAAACGCCTGGAGCCCGCTTAATTTCATTGTGAGTCAGAAGCCAACTGATCACGCTTATGGCAAAACTCACATTTGAAAGGTAAAGGCGTTAAGGCAGACATTGATCGCCGGCGTCGTAAAAACCACCACAAGAAGCTCGCTATGACCAGCATGAACATGCCAGCGGCTACGCCGCCCGCAATTGCGCCAACCGGTGTTGAGTGCTTGACTGTCGCCATCGGGGTTGAAGATGGTCTGGGGTTTGCATTCGGTAACACGGAGAAAAAATCCAGCTCTATGCCGTTTCCACGAACATAGGTGACGGTGAGGGTGTGCTGGCCGTCGTCAAGAGGTGGGGAGTGAAATATCAACTGTGCCCAGGAAACGGTAGTAGGGCCGTTAACTTTATCGGCCGTGCTGGCGGTGCCTAGATCGACACCGTCGATCGTGTACCGCGAAACAGCTGGATCTGTGGAGGGAAGAGGCGCTCCTCCATAGACATCGACGGCAGAGCCTTCGAGGATACTGTACTATTACGACCGCATGTTCACGCCTTGTGACGCGTGACGCAACATGTTCACTGGAATACATGTTCACGGCTTATAAATATGGCCTAAAAAGGTAATTTCGGGGGTTTCCGGCCATTTTGGGACTCAAATTTGTGAAATTCGGCCATTTTCTGGGCTTGTGATGCGTGACAAATTGCGATAGGTTCAGTTCAGAGGCCTCTGTGATGCGTTACGTGAACATGCGGTCGTAATAGTACAGTAAGCTGAACGTAAGGACCACCCGGAACGAGACAACAAGGAGCTGACCGTTGAACACCAGGGTCGCTGTTGCTCCAGGCGCTTTTGTAAGATGCCAATGCCACGAGCTATCGCATGTCGAGTTAACTTCTGACCAGTCGCCTGAGTATGAGAGATTTGGGTCAATATCATCGATCATGAAGCTTGTAGCCATTGGCGCCCATAAACGGGGGGAGAGTCGGTTTGCAGTGGCAGCTTGAAGAGGTAAGGTGCCTTTGCACGGGCCAGGGAACGAAGGAGATGTGATATATTAGTTGCATATCAAGTGCGCCGGGTATGATGGCGATGGGCCACATGTGTATCTGTCTGATGCTGTTGTCACCTACCGAATTCATTCAGATCTTCTGCAGGTTCATCACGAGGCGTACATTTCGTCCTGGCCGTAAATCCGGATGACGCTGTCCTACTTCTACACGAACGCTTCCGTTGGAGCGTTCTGGTTTCTAGCTGGTCTATGCTGCGTGCTAGCCACGGTGGGAAGTTCAAGAGTTTAAGAGACTGAAGCACGCAATCTGGATCAAGCATATATACTTTTACCAGCCATCAGCTCCGAAAGCCAGTCCTCTATCATGATCAAGAAGCTCCAAACATATGATGCAAAGCTCACGATTCCCATTACAACGAAGCAGATCCATTCCCAAGGCTCATGCGAGTATCTTAAATGATCACCGCGCCAATTGCATAAGGCGAGGTCAGGCGTCTTTTGCCATAGTGCGGAGGTAAACCCCGTACAACGACGATCTCGAATACTTAAGGAGGGGATGTCGGCTGAGGGGTACCGTTTCAGATTGACATGTTCCATGGTCTCGTGCCTTTGAGCGCCTCTGGTGAGTGCTACAGATACACAGGGGTCGAGACTCGGCATCATCAATCGCGATTCGCGTAGCCACAGTACGTTCTAGTTGTGTATCGACTCTCGAGTGCGGGAATGGTTACCATGGCCGATGATTGGATCTGTCCAGAAGATGATGTGGCGAAAAGGCATGACGTCGTCCTCTACAGCAGATGAAGGCGCACCGACTGTAAGTAGCCTGAATAGACTTCAGTTGTAATTCGCAGTTGTAATTCGATGTGATAGCGGTGTTAGTGAATTTCATTCGCGATGAACACGAAGAAGGCCACCAGCGTGACTATCGAGTATCAATGTATTGTCGCCGTAAATGTGAAGACAGTCCTGCAGATGTTCCTCCTTCGTTGGATCATGTCGCTGCAATGACCAGATGTGACGAGTTGGCTCACGAACATCGATCCTTCCATATACCCCGATGAGACCCCGCACTACTGCTGTTATTAAGCAACTTCCACAACCGACGAGTGCATCACGACGCTGTTTAGCAGATCCTGTTCATCCTCCCGCAGCTCGTCCTCAATGTTGGAAACGTAAGCCCTTCAACCCAGAACAGTGCTCGGCTTAAGAGAATTAAGAAGCTCCCGCGCACCCAACCCCTCATCCGCCTTCACAACATGAAAGATCCGCAAAAGGCCATCCATAGCCACCGGTACAGCCTGGAACAACGATTCGTCGTCCAATGGGTATGTTTCCCCCATATGAAGCGCAACGAGTGCGCTCACAAGTGGCCTGCGTGCATGGGGACCAGTGATTTCTTCAGGGTTTTTGAACAGCAGTCGCCAATCATGACCCCAGCCAGGACCACAGGTCATCAAAGTCCTTGATTTAAATACCTTAGACATGCGAGGCTGTTGGTGGAAACAAGTTAGAATGCCAGTGACAGCTTCTTCTCACGAACACGTACCAGGGATATATGGTGGTGGAAGCAGCACACTAAGCACAGCCACCTACTTACGGATCCTGGCTGCCCAGCATCTGAAGGAGGCGAAACCGACAAAGTTCCTTGAATTCCTTGGTAACTACATACACACGAAGGTCTAAACCAAAAACGGAGACAAAACCAAAAAATTCATCCCTAAATAAAAGTACAGTGCTTCCGAGCCAGACGAGCAGGGGCGGAGTCGAGTCGATGATGATTCCAATAAAGAAGTCCGACGAAGAACAGAGAAAGTGAAGAAAATGATACAGTGAAGGGAAAACAAAACAGGACGTGAACGACTTGAGTATGGGATTGTTGTGGGTGTGGTGTTGGGAGAGCGTAGGTAGTAGGAAAGAGATGAGAGGGAGAGAGAGGGACGACGAGGAGCAACGAAACGTAGAGCAACAACGACAGCGTGGAAGCGAATAGAACACGAACATGCGCTGAGCATACGGGTGACAAGGCAAGACCGACACACCAATCAACCGTCAACCAACACTCCCCCTTCAAAGAACCCAAACAAACATACCACACACGCTCACCCCCCCGCCTCATTCGACCCCGAGATAATACTCCCAATGCTCAACGGATTCTTCTTCCCCCTCTCCCGTCCCCTCTCCATCCTCTCCCTCTCATCCCTCCTCTCCTCCTCCCGCTCCCTCTCCCTCTCTCTTGCACCAGCATCCACACTCCCCTCCCGTCCACGCTCCCTCCCCCTCTCCCACTCCCTCCCCCTCTCTCTATCCCTCTCACGTTCCCTCTCCCTCTCCCTATCTCTCTCCCGTTCCCTCTCCCGCTCATCCCTCTCCCTATCCCTCTCCCACTCCTCCCTCCCCCTCTCATCCCTCAAACTCGACGTCCCCCCATGTCCATGTCCATGCCCATACGCATCCCGACTACTGCTCCTAATCTGTATCATCGGATACCCAGCACCCCCACCCCCATTCCCATTCCCACCTCCGGCACCCGCATCACCCCTCAACGGCGCAAGCTGAATCCTATCCCCCAGTCCTCCCACCATACCCACGCCCATACCCCCACCTACACCCCCACCTGCCTGACCCATCCCCATCTGAGGCTGATTATTCGCACTCATCCCCGCACTCCCATACGCGTCCCACCCCGTACCATTTCCACCACCGCCTACACTCCCTCCCACACCAACGCCAACGCCGAACCCAGCAGGCGGTGTCCCCCACGGATCCTGTGCCTGCTGCTGCTGCTGCGGTGGGGGTGGCACATACTGGTGCTGTTGGTGCTGTGGGTACCCATACGGCGCAGGGGGTACATACTGTCTCTGCTGCTGCTGCGGCGGTGGCGGGAGAGGCTGCTGCTGCTGGTGATAAGGCGGCGGCTGCATCTGCTGTTGTTGTTGCGAATACTGCGGCTGCTGATGTTGCGGCTGTGGCTGAAGCTGCAACGGTGGCGGCGGACCCATACCATGCTGCTGCTGCTGCTGTGGCGCATAATGATGTTGCAGCGGGGGTGGAGGCGGGTAATACCCATTCCCATTCCCATATCCACCACCACCACCACCTCTCGCTCCAGGACCAGGTGACCCCACCCGTCCCCCCACATACCCCCCTCCAGCCGAATACTCCGGGTACACAGCCTGTCCCTGTGGTGGTGGTGGTACGACACCAGCAACGACCGGCGGCGGCGCGAGGTTCGGCGATGGCGACCCAACACCTGGACCCACACCCGGACTCCCGTTCCCATTCCCAGGTACGGGCACAACAGGCACAGGCACAGGAGGAGGCAGAGGCGTAGGCGTCGTCGTCACACTTCCATCTCCCCCATTCGTGTTCCCCCCACCATACGGCTGCTGCTGCTGGTCATAATACCCCTGATAATGATGTGGGGGTGGCGGCGGCGGCGCGGGCGCATACATCCCTCCATGCGCAGGTGCAGGCCCAGGCGCGTAATCGTATCTCGGCGGCGGGGGCGGGGGCGGGGGGTGCATATATTGCGGGTGTTGTTGCGGATGTTGCTGTGGATGTTGCGGGTGTTGCGTGTGTTGCGGGTGTTGTGGATGCTGCGGATGCTGCATCGGCGGCAACCCCTGCCCATAATGCGGTTGGTGCTGATGCTGGGGCGGGGGCGGAAGCGGGGGTGCGTGTCCAGGGTGAGGCAGAGGCTGAGGTCCAGGCCCCGACATATGCTGCTGCTGCTGCTGCGGGTGCACATACCCCCCATAACCATCATAATACCCTCCCTGCGGCCATCCCTGGTTCGCATACGACACCGGGGCATAGGCCTGTTGAAGCGGCGGGGGTGGCGGAGGAGGGGGACCCATATGCATGGATTGTCCCTGTGCGGGTACGGGAGGCGGTTGGTATGGATAGGGTTGTTGTTGCTGCTGTTGTGGGTGATGTGGGTGTTCATACTGCGGTGGCGGCTGGGGCTGATACCCTCTCGAATCATACACCCCTCCTCCTCCTCCTCCCACCACACCCATCCCCACATGCTCCTGCCCAGGTACCGGCGGGGGCGGAATCACCTGCTGTTGTGCCTGTGGCGGCGGGGGTGGTGGTGGTGGTGGTGGTGGTGGTGGAATCGCAGGCCCCGAAACCGTCGGATCCAACGACGCAACAGGCGGCCACGGATGCTGCTGCGGCACCGGTATCGCCTGAGCATGCGCGTTCAGCGGGACACCCACATCTACCTCTGCGGCGGAAGAGGTGGTGGTGGTGGTGGTAGGGGTGGGGGTATCGTCGATACGGATACGCTTGTTCTTGCGTGAATTGGAATTGGAAGTGGAGTCGGTGGGTGTGGGCGAGCGTCTGCGTGTTGTTGTTGATTCCTTTGACCTGGTGCTTTTCTTCGTACGTCTCCCACCTCCGTAATCCGTATCGTCGTACTCGTCATCTTCGTCTCCATTGTCCATCTCATCATCATCCCTTCCCCGGCCCCTTCTCTCCCTGTCCCTGTCCCTGTCTCTATCTCTGTCCCTCTCTCTATCTCTTTCCCTGTCTCTCTCCCTGTCTCTCTCCCTCTCCCTCTCCCTCTCTCCACCCCTATCCCTTTCCCTTTCCCTCTCCCTACTATCCCTACCATCCCTCTCACCCCCGCCCCCGGCCTGTCCCGCATACGGCGGCATCACAGGATGATGCTCCATCGCCTGCAGCGGCCGTTTCCTCACCCTGATATCTTTGCGGATGCGGATCTTGATGCCTTGGTCTGCGAGCGAGCATGACAGTGGTGTTGATTCTGTTGGATGTTGAGATACGAATGAGAAAACGACGAAACGGCGTTACTTACCTTCCATCCCGGGAAACTTCTTCGCGGTGTATACGTAGAACGGGGCGGAGTAGATGGATTTACAGTGCCGGACGTTATTGCTGTCGACCACGAACACAAAACATAAAAATTAGTCAGTGACAGGCCTACGGTGCGGGTGCGAAAAAAACGAAAGGGAGAAATTACACACGATGAGCGATGGGAAGGAAGAATGGGAAGGAAGAATCAACAAAAGGGAGGGAAGCAGCGGTGGGTGAGAGGAGCAGGGAAGAATTGGGAAGACAAGAGAAGGAGAGAAGAAGGAAGGACTGTGCATCAAGACGATACCCAATACACAATACACAATACAGGCGAAGGATGGCATGAAAGATGCAAGATGCAAAACAAAACAAAAGAAGCGGCGATAAACGATGCATGACAAGCCCATCGAACGTGTGGGAGAGCGAGAGAACGAAAATGAACATGAACAACAAAAAGGAGGGAGGGAGAGGGGCGGGGAGGAATAATCGCGACTCAAAAACGTGAAAAGAGGCAAGATGCAAGATGCAAAACACAAGCAAAGGAGCGGCGATAAACGACCGAACTAGTTGCAGGCTCGCGTGGGACAGAGCGGGAGAACGAACCACAAACACGAACACGAACAAGACAAAAGGGAGAGGGAAGGGGGCACTGATGCAAGAATCGAAAAAGGTGAAAAAGAAATATGAAAAGAAAGAAGAAAAGACCCGATTGAAAGAACAAGCAGGCGAAGAACGAAAAGCACCATCAGGAAGGTGAAGATGAAAAAGAACCAAAACAATAAAGAACACCATCCCGTCGACCGTCGAAAGTCCAAAGTCCAAAGTGCTCAAGCCAAAAATAATAAAACCAAAAAAAAAAAACTCACCCAACGACCTCGAACAAACTCAACTTCAACCTATAGCTTCCTTCCGTGCGGACGCTCAGGTCTGGAAACACGAAGAAGCCTGCATCTGGAAACGAGATAAGGGCGTGTCAGTTGTGTTTTCTTCGTCTTGGGTGAAGGTGAAGATGAAGGGTAGAGTAGAGTAGAGTAGAGTAAAGTAGAGTAGATGGCGGAAAGAGATCGGGTATAGAAGGTGGAGGAGGTAATGGGAGGACGGGGGATTGGGATTGGGATTGGGATTGGACGGTGGGAACGGAAAGGGTAGAAGGGAAGGCAAGGGAAGGGAAGGGAGGGGTGGAAATGAAGACGGGAAGAGATTATAGCATATATGCGTATATGCGCACAGGGAGGTTTCATGAAGTACACAGAAAGAGGCTCAACACTCACCTTCGTTGGCGTTTTGTGGATCCTTCAAGTGATACAAGGACGAAACCACCGAGCCAGTCGTGCATCGCGTCCGTCCGTCCTAAACACGTAAAAAATCGACGATGAATAAAATCAAAACACGCGTCACCTAACGAAGTGGGGACAACGTACCTTGAGCCAATGCAACTCCTTATCATCATCGGGTTTCGCGAGACTCGCGAACATGAAATAATACGGGTTCTGGAGGAACGACTGGGCGTACCCAGCAGCGTCCGCAGCCGGGTTTGGCTGCGGCGCGACGTCGGAGTGCGGGGAACGGTCCCGGTAGTATGAGTTTGGGGCAGGTGCACCAGCTGGGGGCGGAGGTGAACGACGGCCCGTAGGGGAGTCGTATTGTCTGGAGTGTATATGGAATCAGCTCAAGGACATATCAACATCAACCAAAAAACTATTACTCACCCGTCACGACCAGGTGATCCCGGCGTAGCAGCACTGTCCTCGCTGATCGAGCTATCTCGCCTGCGCCTGGGGGGCGGCGGCGGCGGCGACGCAGGTGTCTCTTGACGTGCACTACTCTGATCGGGTCTCGATGTGGAGGACGCTGCGGACGAAGAGGGGTCCGCCGCGCGTGTTGCCGTTGCCGTAGGGTCGACGACGCGGAGCTGGACTATAGGCGGTGGGTCGATAGGTCGTCTGTCGGCTTTCCCGCCGACACCGCACATGCGTGCCTGCTTGGGTTCCTGGCGCACGGTGAGGTGGTATTCCCTGTGTTGGGGGTGGAAGTGCGGGAACGTGGCGATGGGGGTGTGGTGCATTGGGTTTGGATGGAGAGGGGAGTGGAAGGGAGATGGGGGGGAAGAGTGGTTGGTGAGTATTTGATATGTGTTGAGCATGGGAGGGGAGACGGGACACCCGAGCCCATGGACTCGGGATTAAACGACACTCACAGTCTGTCGCGGTGCATGGCGTAGTTCGTGTTGGACGGCCCGGCGCTCGTCGGTGCAGCAGCCATCGTTGGGTCTTCGATCGGGGTAGGGGTACGTGCGAGTTGTGTTGCTGGCGTTGGGGATGAAAAGGGTCTTCAAAGCTTCAAGTGCGCCCAGTCAAAAGTCCTCGCTAACCCAAACCCTGGGGCTTCCCACGGCACCTCGGCTCATCGGTACCAATCTCCCGGTACCACGACCCAGCAAATGGGGTCCTGCCCTTTCTGGCCATCCACGTCCATCGATCTTCCCAGCGTTCGTGTACGGTATTGGGCAGGTCCTGGGATATGGAACATTGCGATCTCCGTATCCTGGTCCCCCAGTCCCCATCTCGACGATCGCTCTCACCCAACAAAGTTCTGTCGGGGAATCACATGGACCGACCGCTGAACTCAAAGCCAATCTCCCTCGAGCTCTCTCGCTGTGTCCTCAGGCTCCCACTGGTGTGAATCTCTGGGTTACCTCGTGTCGTCGGTACCACCTCATCGGCGAATTGTACTTTGCAACCCCGGGAGCCTCTACACAGAAACACCTTTTTATCTTGTTCTAAACTTCCCTTTGTCTCCAGAATGAACTTCGATCCACATGATGATGTGCACAGTGACATTGATATGGGTCATGTTCACTGCAATCTTCTGCGTAGGTGAACCTTGAGCTTGAACTTGATCTAACCATACTTTACCCCGCAAGGACATGGCTACATCACGATGCCCGGTACCAAAATATCAACCAACTCCGGTCCAAATACACCATCGAAAATACCTCACAATACTAATCCGCTGCTGGAGTGCCTCGTCAGGAACTTATAACGCACTCGTTCGCATCCTCTCCGATTACTGGTCACGATCAGGGTATAACAAATTATCATCACTTGTATACTATCACCATGTCCTATTCCTCCCACCGTTCCTTGTTGTCGTCACTGCCAAATGCTATCCCCACCCCTCATTATGCGCCCACGACCCGCGATTGACGACACCACCCCCCGCCTTTACCGCTCAACGCCGAGAAGAGTCCAACGGCACCTCAGATGAGAACCTTGTTAACCCAGCGCGGCTATCCGATCATATGCATAAACCCTTTTTCCGTGCTCAAAATCGTCCTTTTTCTCTTATCGACGTCAATCCTTCTCCTCCCGTCGTCCCGCAGTTCAGCATCAACAGTGTCGATATAACATCTACTGTAGACACCAACAAAACATAACACATACTCTTCCACCATCCTTCAAGGGCACAAGGTATGGAAGTTGGAATACGTCAACCTGGAGCAGCGGGGGTGGCGCAAGTTGTATCTTCTGGTGAGCCCCTCTCAGCCTACTTCCCATGTTCGAAATTGTCCAACTTATACTTGATCTCAGAACCTCCGACGTCTATGGGTATGGGACTATTCGAGTTCTCGATACTAGTTATGCAAGTCATATTGTTTCACGGTACACCGTCGATGATGTTGAGGTACATGTATCCAGTGGTGAGTTGTTCACCTTGTTCACCCCCCAGTACCGAGTACCGAGTCATTGCTTGCTCCCTACCCATTAGAGGTGGCCGACAAATGTACAATCTTCCCATCGCCTGCGCTCCTTGTCTGTGCCGACACCAGGGTTCCATCGGACGACAAATGGTATAATTGCCAGCGCAGGTGTGTTCGTGCTCGTGCCCGCGCTCGGTACCATGGCAATGTGCTTTTGGTTCTCGCGACGACGGCGACGAATGTCGTTACACCTTACACCTTCACGTTTCGACTGTGCGTACGCCTTCAAAAGTAATCATTCGGGTTTCTGACATACTTTCACTACACTCAGATTACCTTCGAAGGATCCGCCGCCGACGTCTACAGGGGAGCGCTTTTTCCTTCCATGGATCCAGTGTACGATCGACGATGTTGATTTAGGCTCCACCAACACGACCAATGAAGTGAACGGCCCCGCCACCGTTTCCTGGGCACAGTTGATATTTATTTTCACTCCCCACCTCTTAACGATGGCCAGCACACGGTACACCCTTACCGTCACCTATGTTCATGGTGGGAATGGCATAGAGCTGGATTTTTTCTCCGTGTTACCGAATGCACGCTCGAGGGAATCTGCGACCCCGATGGCGACAGTCAAGCACTCAACACCAGTCGGTGCAATCGCGGGCGGGACAGCCGCTGGCTTGTTCATGCTGGTCATAGCGAGCTTGTTGTTGTTGGGGTTTTTCAAACGACGCCGACGATCAATGTCTGCCTTGACGCCTTTACCTTTCAAATGTAAATGTGGGTTTTTCCATGAGGGTGATCAGTCAGTTTCTGACACCTTATATGAAGTGGCCTCCAGGCGTTTGCCACTTCGTGTCTTAGTGGTTGGTGGAAAGACGCTTCGGCCCGAGCCAGTCGATCTTGAGGGACGTGGAGAACCCGAACCCCAGAGGACGTCCGTGGATGCCGATCGCGGAGGCCGGACCATGGTCGTAGAGAAGCTCGGGCATGTGTCGAGGGCTGAAGTGGCCCCCGGGGCTGAGTGCAGAGGAGACTTGGAGCATCGTTGGAGACGAGCCGCCGCCCTATGAAAGTCACTAATCAGACCCGATTGTTGAACCATCCACTGGCGGCTGCACTGTACACGATGTCACCCGTGGAGGGACTACAGTGGAGAAGCTCGGACACCTGTCTAGATCGGAGACTGCTACTTGGAGTGTGACCCCCGGCGGTTAAGTTTGGTCGTGTCATAGACACTTCGAGCTTTGACCTTGGGAGATACGGAGAGGTGTCATCGCCATATTGGCGGTGCTTAAGTATGTCTGTCATCAGTCCGTTATGACCAATAAACAACTTATAAGGTCGGCCGCAGAGTGCGAAAGACGTCAAAGATTACTTGACCTTGCGCCACGATGGTTCAACATTCGTTGTCCAACGCGTCCAGAAGTGAGATTGGTGTCTAGGTGAGAAATTGTGCGACTTTGGTTTCTTACACATTGTTTGGGCAACAGCAATAAATAGACGTCATATCAAGTACATTTGAAACGGATACCGCCGCATCGAAGCACTTAGGGAAAATGGAAGAAATCATGGCGATCCAGCGCAGAAATGTGAAAGACTACAAAAGATTCAAACGCATGGGGTTTGCCCATCATTCTTGAACTTGACATCACTGACATTGGACTCCTATATCCAAATAATGAGCACAGTCCGCACCCGAAATCTCTGAATCAGATGGCGAAGAAGTACTAACAGTGAATTTGGTACTATCCACCGGGAAGTCACTTGTTTCGGTCTGAATATGCTTGACACGGCGGAATTCGATATTGAGGCCGTCAGGGACGGTGCCGCCATTGGTTGATTCAGCACCAATGGGGCACACAGTGCGGCGGGCATCCAAGCTAAGTAGGAAATTGTGAGTACGTCGAACTTTCCGGACAAGGAAAAACAGCGTGCTTGACCAAAAATGATACGGTATAGACTTCAGAATTTTTGTGAGTGAGAGGTGAGAGAGAAATTACTGGCCTGGCTTACTAGCTCCTATCAGGACACCTAGGAAGACATCGACAAAGGTCAGTCCAAAAGCAGCAAACTATGCCCCATGGTAAGAATGGCTGAAAATTCCAAATGGACATCCTACCGTCGTTAGTCCCAGGATTGCCACGATGCTAGAGAAAGAGACGAAAAGAATCTTGTGAGGCGAAGGTAAACGAGACAGAGGGATTAGGGCTTGCCTTGTCAACAGGCCAGTACTCATGATATATAGAATGAGGACGTTGATGATACGGTTCGTGCTATGTGCCCAGTTAGAATTGAGAAAGTGCATATGCTCTAACACTGGCATTGCATACCTAGTGACTCCCGTCCTATGACGATGCAGATACACGACTTGTGTGGCAGCGATTATGAGATCGCAGGCAGCGGAAAACGCGAGCCATGTCACACAGACCCACTGCCAGGAGAGTTAGGAATCCAATCAAAGAAATTTCAAAGCAACACCATGCACAGTAGCAGAAACTAATTTCTCGAAAACTCCAAGAGTGAATGCCTTTGACATGGTAGCCAGACCAAAGCCTCAAGAACGTGATGTTATTAGCATCTATCCGCAACCGACCAATTTCCTAAGCTTACCGAGTTGGCAGAATGCGAAAAGTAACTACGATGTTGAGGAAACTAAGTAAGTCGAGGTGAGAAGACAAATGGGGCCATGCTTACAATGACGCTAAACAAGATGTAGCTCTTGCTCACTGCCCCATGAAATGTGGTAATTGAATGTAGTTCATCCGAAGAAAATATTTTACGCAACTCACGGATGAAGATACGACGTGCATAATAAGCCTGGACACTGAAAGCAGCAATTGACTGGAACAGATGACCTTGAATTCTCCAGAGAATCGACGAATATCTGCAGACTCACCGAGAGGCCGAGGTATAAAGACCATTCCCTGAACATTGTCAAATCTTCACTACCTGGAAACAGGATCTGACAGAACACACCAAATTATTAATGCCAGGTTGTCCAAAACCCCGAAGGAGGAGATGAGGTAGTAGTAGATCATCTTAGATATGATGATTCTGTAGAATGACAAAAAGTCAGATGAACAAGGAGGCAACGGCATGGCTCACGCATTGAAAATCTGCAGTATCCTGTGTGCTTATCAGTTGGATACAAGCAAGTAGGCTCCAAAAAAATAGTCTCACCACATCCAGGCAACCTAAAACGCTGTTAGTGAGAGTTACTGGGGACTATGAGGTGCCACGTTACCAGCAGCTTTGTTCCTCTACCATCGCGCGGGAAGTTGACGTAGTACTGGTATGATAGTACACATATCAGCCCAAGAACCCTGGACAACGACAATGTAAACTTGGATAGTATCGAAAGCGATAAACTGACTACAGACCACGCGTTAACGATGACACCTGAGAGCACTGCACCGAAGATCTCGTCCAGAGCACCCATTGGCAAAGTAATGATTTAACGTCTATGACGGAAGGCTGATTCAGAGTACAGCAAGCGGCGACTTCCCTTCTCTCCTGTAATACATATATAAGTACGCCCCCGTGCATCAATGCACCAACACAGGAAAACCTAGCGAAAACATCAGATTAGGAGGATTCTCGGGGGTTTGGTTTCTATTAATGTGATCAAACCGGCCAAACCAGCTGTGATTGTGATTGTCGCAAGACTCTTCAAATATGACTGGAAGGTTCACTCAGATTACAAATAGAAAGGACTTCTGGATGACGCTGATGAGGGACGAACTCAACATTGATAACCAGCCTATGTATAGGGAATCTCCAAGCTCCACCCTCTGTCGAAGCATGCCGAAATCTGACACTTTCACGAGTTTGACACAGTATGCCTTTGGTGACCATCACAGCCAAGATTGGAGAGCCTGCTGCTACATTGATATGATCGACTACCAATGATGGTGGTTAGATCTTCGGATGATGATATCGAAATCGAGGGACGATGATGCTATAGTCAAGAGCGGACTGAGACATGGCTAGCCTGTCCACATCTCCGATAGCAGCAAAATCAGTGAAGCCACGGGCTCAAACAAGTCGGCATAATATGATGTGCGAAGGACACTCACACTGCCAAGGCACAACCTTGTTCGCCTCTGGTCGGAAAGAGCAGAACAATCATGGTGATCGCGGATGGAATAGTGACTGCATGTCCTGGAGATTCGTCAATACAGGCTCAGACACATCAAAATCAAAATCATAGGATATCCTGACCGATCTCTTGTAACGCTCGAATCACAAATAGCATTGATCCCTTGACGGCGAACCCGTTGATAATAAAGCAAGTCCTACAGCTGCGGACCCTATAATCGATGAGCTTGGGACCGTAGACAGAACTGAAATGTTCGCCGCAAATGGTCAAGAGCTATGTATTGAGGACTGCCTGCCCCGAAACATGCCTTACAGTTAGAAGAAAAGCGCCGAAGGCAAGACTGTACTAAGCATTGACGACCCATTGACGCTCAGCAAAACGGGAGATTGAGGTCAGTCATTAAAAATGTGCGGAAGAGCAATAACAGGCGCGGTGACGTCGCAAGATGATGTCCAGGAGTCGCGCAGTGGAGAAAATGAACAAGAGCGTGTATTGTGACCAAGGGGAGACGCCAAAACCCTTCGCGGTTGCGATCGTCGACATCCTGGGAGGACTTTTCGAGTGGTATACTACCTCGCCATCGTTCAGGACTATCAGCGCAGGACGTCGAGGACCACGTCTAAGGAAGCATCACAATATCAGCCCCACGTTCGTGGGTAGAGCCAAGAGAGCTGCACCGCGGTGAGAGTCATTACAATCAAGAAGACATGAACTTCGAGAAGTACGAAATAGAAAAGTCTCGTCAAAGACAAGTCAAAGTACTCGTCGAGTCCGATGATGGACCGAGTTCGGACGCGACACCCCACGTGATTGTGCACGGACCCAGTGCTTGGCCGCGCATGGCCCGTCTCAGCCCCATCTCCACGTTCTCATACCGATTACACCTACAAAACCCACCATCGTTGTGAAGCCTCCAATCCCCGCAATCTTCTTTTCCCTGGAGCCCTTATATAGCTCTTAAAGCTAGTCAATCTTTCTCATGCCTCCAAACCGATATATACGACGATGCACAGAGTCCCATGGTTCCGCAATGACATCGATATTTGCTGTCTATGGGAATGACCACTGAAGCTATCTATTATGACATCGTGCTTTTTGGCGAATCTTGAGTGCCCAAGCTTCAAGAGCTTAAAGGATCTTGCACATCTGCACACTCGGTTTCTTGACATTTAGCCATGGCTTATTTTTATAATCTGTTGTAGGACCGCTCTTTGAGCTCGCATGACGCCCCGCCCGATTCTGTGTCTCTCTTCCCACGATCATCGCCAACAACTCTTCCGTGTAGGCCCACAGTGCCTCACGTAGCCTCCGCTGTGCGATGACGATTTCCTAGAATCGCTCTAGAGATCTCAGAGGAGAGAAAGTCATACCAATACGGGCATCTCTTAGGTCCTAAAGATCCCAACAAGATATCAACAGAAACTGCCACGCACAGGATGTTTCCGCTGTATCCAATCCAATCCTCGGGAGCACGATGGCCTGTTGGAAAGTCGTGATACTAGATGAGTCTCGTGACTCCTGATGCCAGTTCTTCCTCAAACTTCGTGTTGGGACGGGAGTTCTACAAGACACTGACATCTGTTCCGTATCGAAGATGCCTCGAAACATCTGTGAACTCGAAAGTGCAAGCGGCCATAAATAGGACAACTAGAGAAGTGCCCAGGGAAGCCTCATAGCACATTCCGTCCTCATCCCCCCCTCCTCCCCCTCCCCGCAGGTAGGGATTAGGAAGCACCCTTTGATAGTGACGGCCATTACTGAGAAGAAACTGCACCTATTCGTATTTTCCTTCAGGAGACATTCTCATCACACGATGGAGTACCTGCCACTCATAGATATCACCCTGGTTGGCGTAATGCTTGCCCTTTGCTACTCGTTGTCAAAACGAATGCGAGGACGCCATCGTAACCCGACCAAAGCAGCTCGTCCTCCTGGTCCCAAACCGTTACCCCTCATAGGTAACTTACTCGATGTTCCGAAAGTAGATGAGGTTGGGACATTTGCCAAATGGGCACGAGAGTATGGTAAGTTGCTTATCTATCTACGACTCAATTTCCAGCACTGACAGTGAAAACTATCTTGACAGGGCCCATAGTTTATTTAGAGGTCCTCGGCCGTCCTCTCGTGGTTTTGAATTCCGCGGATGCAATTTTGGACCTCTTCCATAAACGGTCACCAAATTATTCTGATCGTACGAACCTCCCCATGCTCCATGATTTGTGAGTGATTTCTCTGGGTTGGTGTCTGTTAGCTTCTGAATTCCTGAATCCTGGGTACAATTCAGACTGGACCTGGGGTGGTTCCTTCCTCAAGCCCATTATGGCGCGTTTTGGCGACGTCAACGACGATTGTTCCATCGCGCACTTGGACCTGCAGCTATGGAGCACTACAGGGGGCTCCAATATGAGGAAACCAATGTTCTCCTGAAGAATCTTCTCGAAACACCCGAGGATTTCCGCGCTCACATACGATAGTGAGTTCGTTCTCGACTTGCCACAGTGAAGAATAATAAACCCTCCCTCAGCTCTGTTCAATCAAAGATCTTGAGGATCGCATACGGCCACCGCACTGCGGGGCCGGATGATTTGCTCATCGCCATGGAGGAAGAGGGTATGGGCGCTGCCGTTGACGCCACAGCGCCTGGTTCGTTTCTCGTTGATTTAATTCCTGCTCGTAGGTATATCGGCACTGTGCGGAACGATCACTTGAGCTGAATTTGTCGTAGTGAAATACCTGCCCGAATGGGTTCCTGGTGCCAAATTTCAACGGCAGGCTCGCGAATGGCGAGGAATGTTACGTTCTTTGCGCGACGCACCGTTTTTCGAGGTCAGGCGTCAGATGGTGGGTATCGCGGTCTCATATAGTCTAGGTATTGATTTGTGTTGCAGATTAATGGCACAGCTCCGCATTCGCTCATTTCCACTCTTCTCGAAGGGAAAAACGAAAGCGACGAAGACATCAAGGCAAGTGCCGCATCTCTCTATGGAGGTCGGTATCGCGATGCATCCTGTTGCTCTCAGGTTAACAACTTCTTTTTGTAGCGGGGTCAGATTCGGTGAGTTGAGTTGGTTCTGGTGGACAACCATAAAGACAACTTGGATTAGACGTTCGCCTCGCTCTATACTTTTATATTCGCGATGCTTTTGCATCCTGATGTTCAGAAACGGGCACAAGCAGAGCTCGACCAGATCATTGGCGATGATCGGTTACCGACGACAGAAGACCGGCCTCGTCTTCCCTACATTGAAGCAACCTTGAAGGAATTGATGAGATGGGAACCCGTCGCTCCCATGGGTCAACCAAGCTATTCCCCCGTGTGTAGGTTGGAGCTGACAGGTGTTTCTCTCTTGTTTTAGGAATCCCCCATATGGCCAACCAAGATGACGTGTACAACGGCTATTTCCTCCCTGCAGGTTCAACTGTGTTTGCCAATACATGGTATGTTCCCAGCATATCGTGGCTAGCGGTACAGCTGAATAGATTCGTCCAAGGACAATCTTCCATGATGAAAAACTTTTTCCGAATTCGCACAAGTTCGACCCTCAACGATTTATCGGCCCCGATGGGAATGTTTGCATTGGTGCACTCGATCCGACGGCATTAGCGTTTGGCTATGGGCGGAGGTGGGTGTTTGTGGCGGTCATTGAATTTGCAGAAATTGTAACTAGGTCTTACAGGATTTGCCCTGGTCGACATCTTGCGGACATCTCTTTGTGGATCACAATTTGTTCTATTTTGACCGTCTTCGATATTACGCCTTCCGTCGATGAGAAAGGCCGCACGATTGAAGTTAGTCCGCAGTTTGTTTCCGGCATCATTCGGTGAGCTCTGATCATGCACGGCCAAACACTAGTTTGACCAGACGTTCCCCCACAGGAGCCCCAAGCCCTTTAAATGCACAATCAAACCGCGTTCGGAACGAGCACGTCGCTTGGTCATCGATAGCTAAACTTTGAGCTTGTAGTAGAACCCTGGGTGTTTTTTGATGCTTGACTAGTCACTTATTATTGAAACTTCTTGTAATGGTATCTCGTTTTTTTGCTTCGTTATATGTAAGAACTGGAATCGAGATTATCAGTTGCTTTCTTCCAATAAAATCAGCCATAGTACCGCTGAGGATAGCTTGCTTATGTGTTGCGCTCTTTTTCTTCGCAGTATTACTTATCGTGGCATCACACTTACTCGGGATGTGTGTCAGTCCTTCCTCCTCCTTTTGATATAGTTTAGTGAGGGGAATGATGTCTTTATGACGCGACTTGGCCATGGCGCGACGCGCTGCACGCGTCAAACCCACGTGATTGTGCACGGACCCAGGAGGCCCGTGCTTGAGGCCGATCAAGTCGACTCTTCTGGCTTTCACCAAGCTTTCACTGGCATCCATCCCCGCGGGCTCATACTCCTGCCAATCCCACCTCCGACTTGTGTCGATGTCGATGCCTCTCAACCCTCTGCAATACTGTTTGCCTCAGAGCCATTGTATAGCTAAGGCTGTTAGTCTTTTCTCATGTCACAAGCAAGCCCACCCCGAGCATGATACAATGGTGATTCGCAGATTCTCACCCCGAGGTGATCGATATCGGTATCTTTTAGGACACCATGCTTTTCATAAACCTTGAGCACCGGAGCCTGAGCTTGAAGCTTGAAGATTCGCACATCACACCTGCTCGATTTCTTGCCAGTTAACCATGGATTGCTCCGTAACTCTGGGTTAGAACCTGTCATAGGAGGGCACATACGAGCTCGCATGATTAGCCGCCCGATACCTCTCGTCCCAACAACCCTCCCTTGACACTAGGACTGGTGTAGATGTCCTTACAATTTATTCGTCCGTAGATGGTCATCACCGTCCCATGTATACGACGCACCACCTCAGTCACAATCACATTAAAGTTGTCGTTCTTCATTGGTCCCTCATGAACCACACGAATGGCTCCACCTCGTCACCTGAAAGGCTCGTCCCTATATTCGCTTTCACCCTCACGAATGATTATGCGAATGTGCCCAGGCGACGGACCGAGCCAATCGAACTCTGCATAGAAATTTCTTGGTCAACATCTTCACTCAGGTTGCCACTCAATCGCCAGAGCACATCGAACGCTTCCCCCATCGTACGTCTTCTCTGAATCCCTAATCATCTCTTTCACATCTTTTCCTACTAGAACACATCCTTCATGTCCGTCCACGCTCCATTCTGCTCCTCTTGGCCCTGATCGATACGGAACATGTCCTTTTCTCGTCATACAGCACGGGCCTCGACCAGGTCAGACACATCGTCACCCAGCAGCGGTTATGGTTGGAATTTCTGACTCGGTTTCCAGCCGTTGTTCAGAATCTTCACTAACAGTCCAACAACATGTTTACGATCATTGGCCAGCATCCTGAATCTGATTATCGCGATCGGCCTTCGTCTTTGTTTTTGCTCTTATCTTTGTTTTGCAGAAGATCACCATTTGAGGATGATCACTTGAACATTCACAGGCTTGGGCGCTCAACATTCAACTCTGAATCTCTAAATCTGATTCCTCTGTTCTGTTGTCTGTACGATGGATCTTGGGATCTTTGAAGCAGGTTACTCCGATCAATGTCGAAAGCTTGCCGTTTGTTGAGGAGTTCACGAGGAGCACTCTCTTAAACGTCCACCTGCAGGCGCTAGTGATGCACTCGCCAGTGCCGTCGATCTAGAAAGCACTGGGACCAAGTCTCGTCCGGAGTATTGGTAGATCAATCAATACACGGCCTCGTCTCATCATCTACTCCGGACGATGAACATGACAAAACACATCATGGTCGTCACACTCGACCGTTGCGAACGAAACCCGAACTCTCTCTTACCAACCCCACTTCGTATCAAGTTGGGCCTGGCATATATCTGCCAGGCCGTGGTCAGCAGCCTTGATGTACAGAAGATAACCGCGATGGCTTTTCACAGCATCATCTTCATGATAGATCTAGCTTTCCCCCCCCTCTTCATCATGCCAGCACTCGATATTCTGGATGGGCCGATGAATACGACAGATCTCTTTCCCGTTCCCTTGTCCTGAGCATCGTTCGACGAATTACCCTGTAACTGTCATTACATTATCCACACTCCTTACATTTTATAAGCCACAATGGCTACAGTCACGATCGATGACAATGACCCGAGCATCTCATACTCCGATGACTGGGCGTTGTATACCGATGAAGCTGCGGAGCTCAACGGCACGTCGCATGGCGTCTTTCAGAAGGGCGCAACGGCAGTGCTATCATTCAACGGTCCGTTCCTTACTTCCCTCCTCAGAGTCTATAGTGGGGCCCTGACGTTCTATTGTGCGCTTCACGCAGGATCCGCCGTCGATGTCTATGGGACCATGGTCCAGGGTTTTGGCCAGAGCGTAGCACGGTACACCATCGACGGAGTCGATTTAGCTACTACCAGCGGTTCGCCCGGCACCACCAACGATCTTTTTCGGCAATTATTCTTTCACTCCCCACCTCTTGACATTGGCCTTCACACCCTTACCGTCACCTTTGTTCATGGGAACAGCCTTTGGCTCGATTACTTCAACGTAGCACCAAACCCCAGTCCAGATCCCAAAGTGTCAACCAAGATGACCATAGGTACGACCATAGGTATGACGATGGGTACGACGACTGCAAAACCGACACTATCGGCTCCCATTTCAAACATTATCACAACGACGGTAGTATCTAGCAAAAGCATCAACCTTGAGACCCTGACATCCATGACGACGGCCATCCAATCCCCATCCTCCGAACGACGCGTTGCAAGTGCAACCAGTGTACACCCTCCCGATTCATCTATAGCCGTCTCAACTCCCTCCTCGTCTTCGTCCCCCGCGGGTCCAAGTTCTTTTCCACTTCCCGTATCTAGGAGTAGTAGGACGCCGGTCGGTGCAATTGTAGGGGGGGCGGCCGGGGGTATTTTCGTACTGGTTATAATGATTTATGGCTTTTGGTATGTGCGGCGACGACGAAAAGCGATGTCTGCCATCACCCCTTTGCCTTTTGGCTGTGCGTATATCGTGCATATTCCTTCAGCAATGCACATTTTAACTCGATTTTTATTTTGTTCGGTCGGTTAGTAAGCTCTAGGGTTTGGCCACTGAACACTCCCATGGTGCAGCGAGGTGAAGTTGCGAGTGACCTAGTGTCTCAGGAATCACAGACTGTGTCGGTGTATGTTACTCGGGGAGGAACTGCGGCGGAGAAGCTACTGAGGGAGGGAGGGACGCCGAGTTTGGAAGAGACTGGTGGCGTGGATGCTTCCGATATTGAGACTGGGAGCCTTGAAGATGTGCCACCGCCATATGGACGTTAGTTAGACCTTCGTATTTATTTTGGAAAGGGAGCAGTCATGCTCCAGCGCATTAGCGGAATCGCGAGTTTTTTTTGGAGACCGTGGTCATAACAGAGAACTTGGAATTATTTGGAACTGGATGATGAAAGCATGGTGCTCGATCCCGAGAGTGCGAGCTTCATTGTCATACGCATCGCTCTCTTTGAAAGCGCCTGATGCGCAACCCGGGAGAGCTAGTGACAATATGCCTGCACAAGGGGGCAGATCTTGGAGTACGACTGATACACCTCTGTACCATGTACTGGATATTGGTGCGGGGCTAAGTGGGGAGGGAACGGGGGCTCAAATCACTGGGTGGATGGGAGGTGTGGTTCCCGGGGGTGATCCACCACAGTACCGCTGAGGGTATTCTCTGTGTTACGCTCTTTTCTACACAGTACTAATACCATACTCCATACTCTCCACTTGAAGCCACTGACTAACACCACACAGAGGCTACCTCGTCAACTCTGTCCACCGCAACAAATATGAGTATGTGCTACAGTACCTCTCGCCCTCCTCAGTACGTTTAAAGCCTCTGAGGGAGCCCCAACGAAGACAAATTGACGAATTATGACAAGAATCGGATATAGATTGCTCTACTTGAAGCAAAGTACCTGAGATGAGCACCTACGTGCCTTCTGTGACTGTCATCGACCCATTCCAAATTCCACCAGGGTGGCTGATGCCGGCGTCGTTAGGATTATAAATCGGATGCATGGTATGCAAATAAGCACACGAATAGTATTATACTGCAAGTGAAATGAAAGATCCAAAATCGAAGCCTGCTATGTAATGTTTCAACGGTACGCTGGCGGAGCCTCACTGAGCGTGACGCGCTCAGCCCGTCCAATAAACCCAGTGCTCTCCCCATCGGCAGTGCTGAGAGCCCCATCACTGCTATCAGGGGTATCTGAATAACCACCCCGGAGAAGCGGGCCTCCAGGAGTCTTCTCAGCAGTAGTCCCACCTTGTATGGTGTACCCAGCACCCCGTTCAACCATTGCCCTGGAACGGGCACTGGCGGTATCACTAGTGCTTAAATACTGTCCCCTGAACGGGGTTGATACAGTTCGGGCCCCTGCAGTGGCTGAGGGCTCTGCGTTCCAAACTGCACGCGGGACGCCATTCAGCTCAGCATATCCTCGACAACGACAAATAAAAAGCTATAAGAAATACGCACAAGACATGTCACCGGCGCTCTGAAATCTTTCCGCACGTCGACGCCGCCGCCGGAGCAGGCAAAAAAGGAAAAGCGCGAGGAGCGATATAAGTGCAACAACACCAATGGTCACTCCAGCAATCGCGCCAGGGGGGAACGTCGCTTTATTGGATATTGCGGTGGACGACGGCGTTGTTTCCGAAGTGGCGGAAGCGCCTCCTGCAGATAAGGGAATACCTTGACTTGTTCCAGACGTTGACCCAGCTGTGATTTGGGTAACTGTTTCAACGATCACGTTGGTGTTTGACCCGGAAATAGAACGAGAGGGAGAGGGTGATGGTGATGGTGATGGAGTAGGAGAATTGATACTGGGCGGGGCCGCTGGTCGCGTCGTCTCCGGACTCAGACTCGGACTCGGACTCGGACTCGGACTCGGAGGTGGTTGAACAGAGGTTGAGGACTGTGATGTTTGAGGATCTATGAGGCAATAGCCACAGCCGCAAAAAAAAAAAAAAAAAGGGGGAAACAAAAGAAAATCAGAAGGTGCGTTAGAATGAGCGGGGAGACACTGAAGTACCTAAAGCGACCTCGAAATAGTCCAACCAGAAATTGTTGCCGTCCGAATTCTTGGCGAGAGTTATGACCAGCGTGTGGCTCTTCGAAGCCTGCAGTGGAGGCGACTGGTAGAAGAGCTGGCCGTAAACGTCCTCCGATTGGGGCGTGCTGGTGAACGAGACTGGTGGGCCTCCGTCGATGCTGTAAGTTGACACGGGTATGACTGAAGTATTTGAAGATGGAACAGAAATAGTTCCATAGACCGCGATGGACGTTCCTGGGTGCAATAGTAAGTTCAGGTCGTTCTTCTGAGCCAATAAATCCTTTCTTCACCTGAAAATGTGATGGTTGCTTGCGCGCCGGGTGTATGTGTGCCATGCGTCGTTTGCATGTATTCGAACGGACCACCAAGGCTTTCCCAATCGCCTGTGTAGCGGATCTGTTGGCTTCTATCGTCGATCGTGGTTTGTGCTGTGGACATAATGAGTGTTAAAAAAAAAGAGCGCGTCTGTGGAACTCTGCGTCAAGCAACTAGTGCGACGCGGGAGGGATGAAGTACTAGTAGGGAGCATGAAAATGGTGGAAGAGCGCCCGTGCCTTGCTGAACCTATGGCCAACGTATGGTGGCGATCATGATATGTGAGAAGAATGATTGACAGGAATCAGATGGAACCTGAGTGGATCGTCATGCTGATGGGAAGCCTCTGCTACCCTTATCGATCCCGGATGTTAAGCGTCGACCGCTGGTAGAACAGCCTCCACATACGCAACAGCATCGGTGACAGACAGAAACAAGAGAGAAGGAGGAAACTTTCAAGAAGGTGGCACACTCAGCTGGCCAGAACATCGAGATACCAAAAAAGCATGAATCCATCAAAAACGCGTAAACGTTTTAGACCCTTTTAGACCGTAGTTGACAAGGAGCGCATGCAGTATTTCTTTGATTCCAGGTTCGGCGTACTATTTATAGGACGAGGTAGCTGTCGAACCAGCTAAAGCGTTGACACTGCAGGGAAGGCGTCCTTTTTCTTCATAGGAAAGTCTAAAAAAATGTGTCGAAATGCATGGAACAGGCATGGATGATCCTTGCCTGCCTCTTTTTGATGACTCTGTGAAAGGCTTGCTTCCCCGCAGTGTAACAAAAAATGTACCATCAGTAACGAGATTGCGATCATTCCAGGTTTCAGTTTGGGGTTCCCATATGCCGCGTGGTGCTGTCGCGTTTCACCACGCAACTACACTCTTCCTCATCCTCGGTCCAATGGGCATCTCGTACTCACTACGCTAGTTGGCTGTATGGTCACTGAATTTCTTCTAGTTCGTTTATCTGATGTTCGATTTCTGTGTGAAATTACAGCAAAACACATCGATAGCACCAGTTGGAGAACGCAGCGTTCAGATACGACTGATGGCAATTTGGCAAACCATGAAAAAATACCTAAAATATGTCGGCAGCCTATCTGCCATAATGCCTGATAGTTCGTAGTACCGCCCCGCAGATACAAGTCTATATCGCCTGAGCATGACCACAATGGATCAAAGATATCCCGTGGCCATTCATACAGTATGTGAGCAAGGTGGGGGATGTTAATATAAAGATTGACCCTCGGACTCGCCAGAGGAGATCGGGATTCGTCTAGAGCAAAACGAAGTGATCCTACTGAGGAGGGTTGCGAGTTCACTATGGAGTCGTTCGCAGTTCCGCCTTAGGGCGCAGTCACTGTTCCAGAACACGTGTCGGAAGCAAGTCTCAGAGTCAATATCAGAGTCAACTTGTGTTAAGGATTCGACCACGTTTTGATTTCCTGTAAGCCAGTAAGCATCGGCAGAGAGGACTTCAGAGGATTCCTTACGTCTCCGTCGAAAAGAGACTTGAGACTAATGATACCGTCCTTCGCAGCAGCGAAGGTGTGAATTACCCGTTCGCCCATGCTTTCGTCCGGTTTCCGAAGTCTCCAGCGGGCCATACTGACTTTGAGACTGGCCTTTGTTTTGTACCAATGCTGCAGTGCGACTATGGCAGTTGGACGCTGATGGAAATCGCGAGTCATCATGAATTCGACCAGGCTATCAAGGAATTCAAGTCCAAGAAATTTCTGATGTCTCGCTATTGTGATCCAGTTGACGAGTAATCAATGAAAAAACGTACTTGTCTGAATTCCTTCAAAATGACATTCCCCACTGTGAAGACGTCCAGCTTGAAGTGATCGAAGGGCTTCGTTCCTACCAATTCCGGTGGGTCATTGTCCCGTCCTCCCAGACCGCGAATGATGGGAGTTTGGTTGGGAAGAAATCGAACGGAGCAGTCATAGTCAATGATATAGTACCGAACAGGATAGTCAATGCGCGTCCGTGGCTTCAGAATATCCTTGCCGTTGGGCGTAAAGCTGCTGTGAACGAAATGCCAACCTCGCGGTAAGATTGGCAAAGCGTCCATCATGATATTGACACCGGTGAGATCACTAGTGTAACAGTTGACGCACGAAGTAAGATGTCGGCAACTGAGTGCAAATACCAATGTGCAACAAGGTTCCGGTGCATGAACTCCATACCCTGGAGTAATGGTCAGTAGGCGAAGGGCGATAGTCATTCGGGGAGCTCTCATACCTCGAGGATCTGCGTGACGAAATCGACGACTTCACCGACGAACACAAATTCTGGGTCATCGAACGGCCTGAGGAGTGGCATTACAATATAACTTATATCCGGTGAAATTGGATCCACAAAAGAATCCAGGATGGGAACAGAATGGTTTTTTGGGTCCGAGGGCGGGCTTTGAACAGTGGGCGATAGAAACCGTGCAATGCTAATCTCGTCCGATTTCTTGGTGATCATCTTAATACAAACAAATTTGTTGTCCTTGACGCTCCTCGCATCTAGTAGCCTCGGAAACTAAATGGGTTATTGGGACAAGAAAGACAGTAAATGGAGCGCCACTGACAACGGTATCGATCGCATCCTCACATTGCCAACGCTCCAAAGTGGTCCCATACCAAGAAGGGGTCCATCCTGGCCGGTAACGCGGGCGTAGCGCATATCCACGAGCAAGGAAAAATGAATATCGATCGCGCCATTTCGATTCTTGTGTATTGAGCTGATCCGACGTATGAAAGGTGGGATCGAGGTGACTTGGTGGTAGGGGAGCGGAGAAGCCATCCTCCTCGCGCATCTGACTCAACGATGCCTTGGATGTCATGTAGATCCCAACGAGTCCGACGTTGGAACTCTGGGATGAACATGGTACTCCATCGGGCCACTGAGTCATCAACTTGACACGATTCATGCGTGGGCCGGCAATTTCCGAGTTTGTTCAAAGCCTCGAGGAAACATGCTGTTGCTGATGCTGTTCGACATAAAATGCAGCATGCGTCTTGTCCTTTCTTGCAATTCTTGACCCGCTTTCTTAGGGAGAAATGGACAAAGCATCCAATATCTTCAACTATTCCGCTGGCGGGATCGCTTTGGGGAGCACAGCTGTCTCTGCTGGGATCTGGGTAAATGCTTTGCTGCCTAACACGCAAATGAAGAATCTGGATGGCGTATTCGATGACACAAGAAATGTTTACGACAAGTCAGACGCCGAGGGTCTTCTTTCGGATGACTTCAAGACTGCAGTCGAAAGTAAATTGGCCATGTACGTCCATCAAAGTTTGAAACGATTTGATGTGGAAGATTATACGTTACTTCTGCAGTTTGGACCGGTCCCGTGAGGTGCTCAGAGAGCGTGTCTATCGAGCAATAACCATATTTGAACAAGTCATGGCATCTATGCAAGGACTCTCTAGCCAGATTATGCACCTTTCTGACGATGTGAAAAAGCTCCGCGCAGAGGTGGTGGTATGTGGCGCACACGTTAAATTTCGCTTTTCCCATTTTTCACCTATTTTTAGACCCAGAGTGAGGAGAATAGGAGATCGAGGGAAGCAGGAAACATGGCTGATGCAACTGCTCCTCCGGATGACCATTCCTCATCAAATGAGGTGTCGTCGCTGCATGCTGATGGTGATTCAAGCCTTGTTTGTGTTTCTTTGGAAGTTGACACCCTTCTCATCAGCTACGAATGCGAACCAATTTCCTGCTGTTGGGGAATCTTCATTGCAACATGCAACGCCACTGGTCGAACATCGTCAGTCATGCTGCTCTGAGTCAACCCTGGTTCAGTCCATTCCTCAGGCAGCGACAGGTAAGTGTTGAAAGATACTGTGTCAAGCTTATCATTTTCAACGAGATTTCAGCTGGTTCGAATGCTGTAGATGCAACGAAAGTCTGGAAGACGAGCTCGAGCTCCAGCTGGTTCGCCCAGCACTTGTGGTCCCGTTTCCGCGAGTGGAGATCTCTCCCGTCTCACCCGCCGAATGATGTTGAATCAGGAACCCGAGACGTGGAGGGATCGACGTGATTTCCACGTTCCTCGTTTTACTTCGTCGAGCTGTTCTGTCATTTAATTTACATCCTACTGCATGTTTTATTCATGCTTCGATTACTTAGCCGAAAGAGGCCCATCAGTTCTGAGCTACAATGAGCAGAGCCTCGGAATCTTTCGAGCCATGTTGTTGGTGTGTTTTCTCCCTTCTCGATCACTTAAGGGCCTGCTGAGTTTCGGAGTAGATGGAACAACGTGCCCAAGCCTGCAGTATACCTTGTGTAGACGCTCAGAACATATATTTTCTAGCCGAACGGTATGTGTCGCTGTATTAAGCACGTCAGTTAAACCTAATACCTCATCCAGAAGATTGTCGTGCCGGTTTTGGTTTTGGATGGAACGATGGCCCTCGTGAATTTTCGCGGTAGGCCAACTTCTTTTTGGGTCCCACATGGTTAGAGACGAGCACCTGGCTGAGATAAATCTGTGGTGCCTGCAGTTGGGGTAGGCTCTTTATGTGCTGAATGGTACCTGTAATCGATCCCCGCAAAAGACTGTAATTGTGGTCCCCTATTATGCAGTTGGGTAGGATGCGGTGTTTAAGTCACCTGTGCATCTTCGGAGCTGGTGACGGGCCTTACTTTCTAGATATGTTTAGATGTTCATTTGTAGCGGCTTTCCTGCTGCTGCTGTTGTTGTTGTTGAAAGTTCGTTGGAGTCTGCGGGACCCTGCGCCGTCTGCGCAACTCCGAACATTCGACTCCGATTGAAAGTCAACAATTCATTTGAGGACATTCCGTTATTGGAGATTCCGCCCCGCCGCCCCTCCGCCCCGGAGTCCGCCCCTTAAAAGATATAGAACTAGGGCTCTACTGCATACATGATAATAACCAGTGTATACTTTGCTATTTCTGATGCATAATACACAGTATGTGAGCTCGGTGGCCTCAAAAACAATGCAATAACATCGAGGATGAGCATCCGAGTCCGAGTCCGAGTCCGAGTCCGAGTCCGAGTCCGCTGAAATAAGAATATCTCATTCAAAAAAAATAGATATACAATTGTAGCTGTAACGCTATATAATACGTCCAGGAGCAGCATAGAAATGCACCATAAATTTACATTTGCACCGCCTGCCGCTGACTTCGATACAACCACGCGAAGGCTCCCCCATTTCCAAGCGTCCTGATGTAGACCTGCTGAGGAGTGGCAAAATGCGCGATGCCACTATGAGGGATGTGATGGGGCATCTGGGCATCTATGGGCCAGCTAGCAGTTCTGGGAGGGTGTTGTTCTCAGGTTGCTCTGAAGAGGATCGTCCACGATTCCTGTCGTTTATAGCGGAAATTTTGCGAATCTTAATGAGCGTTATGGCGCACCTTAATGTCGTCGCATTGTCCCTACGAGCCAGCGATGGCGTTTGGCTCTCGAACCCTTGTTGGGATGAGCGCGGGTGGCTGATCCCAACGGTCAAGGCGATTTGTGAGAACCTATAACAACATTGCCTTGTGAGAGATTTCGTGCTGCCACAAAAGAGTCGGGCGTTAAATGACTTAGCGTGGAGGGTGGGGGAGCTTGGAGACAAAGGGAGGGAGGAGAAACGCGTCGAACGCGCTGTTGATGTGTATTTGCTGTCATGGTGCCATGCTTGGTCAGCGGCTTTGGAGGTGACGCGGACTCCGCCCCGCCGCCCCGGACAGGACCGTGGGGCGGAATCTCCAATTCCGGAACTTTCTGATTCATTTGCCGCGGCCAATCACTGCCCCGATTTCCCGACGATGTGTCGTAAAAAGGCTCCGTATGGTCTGTGCGCATGCTTCGAATATCGTTCTCTCACACTAGTGCCAAAGATGACCTTGGCACCTCATCCCCATGGTTAACAACAGTGACATCGACATGAGCCGGGAACGATGCACCTTAGGCTGCTGCTCATCAAACTTGGACCCTTCAGCAGAGTCTGAGCAGAGTTCGACCTGTCCTCCCGTCGAAGAGCATCTTGGGGACAATGATTCGTGCTACGGAGGAACAAAAGGCGTGTCTTTTATCCAGGACAACTGTGCCAACTCAAAGCGCTCAGAACCTGTTGATGATGATTGCTCATGCTGCGCACACTCGAAAAAGGACGCGGATAAGGGAGAGATAGAAGCAACTCCCGATGCTCAGGACTCTGATTGTCACGAGAACTGTTGTTCCCCAAACCGTGATTCAGGGAATCGAAGCGCAGAGTCCACTGCTGGTGACAATTGTTCCTGCTGTTCGGAGGCCAAGGAGGAGAAACCATCTGATCGGACGATAGCTAAGGCTGGTAGCATCAAGGACGACTGCTCTAAAGGCTGTTGTGCTCCCATTCCTAGTCCTTCTCTTGACGACTCATGTAGCTGTTGCTCGAACTCTGAGAACAAGGAGTATGAGAAGGAGGCAGAGGTGTCCGAACCAGGTGAGCATCTATCATAATCTTCAGCCATATCTTGCCCTAACCAGATCCTGGTACGCGAGACGACTGTTCATGCTGTGCAGGGGCCAAGGAAGGGAACTCAGTTCATGAGTTACCTCACCCTCCCTGTGATGCGGTGGATGCTCAGGATGATTGTGCCGAAGGCTGTTGTTCTCCCAACCCTGGTCCTGCCACTAACGGGGCATGTGAATGTTGTCTGAAGGCAGATGAAGAGAGGGAGAAAGAAGATGAGGCTGATGGTGTGATTGTTTCGATTGTCTCCAGTGAGTTTGCTGATAACCTAACCATACGCTATTATGTGAACTAACTAGCTCACCGACAATAGCGGGTGACAAGCCCACTGCACCCCTCACCACTCCCTCTAGCTCTATCCGTCGCCGCCGTAGACCCACCCGCGATTGCTGTGAAACCTCCTCCTGCTGCAACAAGGTCGAGCGGACTCGTTCCCGACTCCGACCTCACCTCCGCTGGCGAAGAAACCAACGCCTGCCCTGTTGCTCTTCATTGGACAATTATCCTTCGGCTGTCATATCTTCATCAGACTCGTTGAAGCCCGAGGTCGAAGAGAAGGCTTTCAAGCTTTTTATTGGGGGTATGGACTGCCCCGCTTGTACCCCGCGTGTGGAGCGTGCAATGAAGTCCCTTGGCCTTGCGGACGTAACTGCAAGTGTTATTTTTCATACATTTTGATCTTATTTTGCTAACGTATCCATAGGTTGACTACGTCGGTGCTTGGGCCAGTTGTAAATACATGACGGATATTCATGACCCGGAATCCATACGCAACAAGGTGGCCAACGCCACAGGGTTTTTATGCACGATCGCCAACATCCGCCACGGCGAGCGTACCCTCCGCCTCTCGTTCGCAGACAACCTTGCGCCTCCCACTCTCACTGCTCTACAAACGTACTTTGGCGGGGAGCAAGTTATCGAACCTGTCTCCAAGACTGACTTTCGCTTCATCATCGATCAGCAGGCAAGTAAGAATGTCTATGCCGCATGTCTTGAACGGGGATGGCAGGTCACTCCAGTCAACGATGATGATGACCGAGAGGCTGCAAACCTTGCATTGTCGCTTGATCTGCGCTGGTCGATTGGGCGCCTCGTCCTCTCAATATTCCTCACTGTGCCTGTTCTCGTCCTAGCTTGGTCTCCCGGATTTGAGGAGCATCTCCTCGTTCGTGGAAGTGTCGCTCTGGCCCTCGCCACTCTCATTCTGGGTTTTGGTGCGGGACGGATAATAACGGGTGCCATCCGCACTGTCGTTGTTTACCACCAACTCGACGCTGACGTGCTCATCTCCTTGTCATCTCTCTCTGCATACCTCTATTCTGTCGTGAGCTACGCTTACAATGTCGCCACGCACTCCGCGGTTCTGGATAGCTACTTTGAGACGAGCAGCCTCCTGATCACGCTCATTCTTTTCGGCCGGCTCGTCTCCACGTACACAGTCACTGCAGCTCGACGCAGTGCCTCCACCCTCCTTGCCGCCCCACCGCAGGTTGACATCGCGCACATCTATAATACTCAAACCCAGCAAACACAAGACATCCACACTGCCCTCCTTGACGCAGGCGACATTGTTCTCGTCTACCCTGGTGAACTGGTCCTGAGTGACGGCACCGTTACTCGCGGGGCAGCTGAGGTCGACGAGTCCCTCATTACAGGCGAAGCTCTCCCTGTGCCAAAATCACCCGGTGCACAAGCTATCGCTGGCACGCGTCTCCTCAGGTCCTCCCCTGTCAACTCCTCTTCAATGTCATCCCTGGCTATGTCCACGGCCCTCCACATCCGCCTAACTAAACCTACCCAATCGAACACGCTCGCCTCCCTTCGGCGCCTCGCAGCCGAAGCACGGTCCTCCCGTGCCCCAATCCAAGACCTCGCCGACCGTGTGGCAGGTTACCTTGTCCCACTCGCCCTCCTCGCTTCCTCCATCACGTTCCTCGCATGGGGCCTTGCCCTGAGATATGCACGAGGCACATCGCCAGGCGCTGCTGTGGCTGGTGCGTTGGGTTATGCTGTTGCGGTGTTGGCGCTGTCGTGCCCGTGTGCACTGGCGCTGTGTGTGCCGCTTGTGGTGCTGTGCGCGCGACGGGTGTGTGAAAGGCGGGGAGTGCTGGTGCCGGGGGGTGGGGCGGTGCTGCAGGTGGCAAGGGGAGTGAAGCATGTGGTGTTTGATAAGACAGGAACACTCACGACAGGAAGAATGCGGGTCGTGGAGGCTACTATGTTCGGTTCTGGTGGCAGCAACGGGGAGGCTCTTGTGCGTGCATTGGTGGACGGAGTGGAGCACCCGGTGGCCGGGGCGGTTGGGAGGTATTTGGCTGCCTCTGCAGATGATGCTGAGGTAGTGGAGCTGGCGGATCGACAGATCGTTCCGGGTAAAGGGATCCAGGCATCATTGGGAGGATCCATCCTGCGTGGGGGTAGTGCGAGTTGGTGCAATGCTACTGCCAACTCTGTTGTCGCTGCGATGCTAGAGGGCGGAAAGAGCGTGTTCGTGGTAACATTGGGTGACACCCCGCTCGCGGCATTTGGTCTCGAAGACGACTTACGCCCGGAGAGCATTGGTGTGGTTGGCGAGCTGTTGCGTCGAGGAATACGTGTCTCGATTCTGAGCGGCGACCATCGACGTGCTGTGGATGCGATCTGTGCGCGGCTCGAAATCTCTCCGGGGGCGATCGAAGCTAAGGGCGGATGCTCGCCTGAGGAGAAGCGGGACTTCGTGCGCATGGCATCATGGGGCTCAGTTTGCAAAGACGAGGAAGGGGATATTGGTAGTATCCAGCCTGTCCGTTCTCGTAGGATTGGTATCGGATACCAGAAGGAATCTATCGTGATGTTCGTCGGTGACGGGAGCAACGATACCGCTGCGCTCTCACAGGCAGACGTTGGAGTGTCTCTTGCGTCAGGCACAACGATCGCCATGGGTGCGGCAGATGTGATTATCGTTTCCGGGGGCTTGAGAGGTGTATTGGAGATAATGGGGATGAGTGGGGTGACATGGCGCAGGATTGTGATTGGATTGGCATGGGCGGTTTTGTATAATTTGTTAGCTGTGGTGTTGGGATCGGGGATGTTAGTGGTGGTAAGGGTTGAGCCGCGGTGGGCGGGCCTTGGGGAGTTTGCGTCAGTGGCGCCAGTTGTAATGCTTGCATATTCGGTGTGGTGGATGAAAGGAGATTTTTGGGCGTAGTCGGATGAAGAACGGATCCATGTTATATTCTATGAGAGCTTCAGAAAGGTTCGCGATCGTGGAGCTGGTATGTTGTTTGGATATTTACCAAAGGCAAGCTCATCATGCGTCAACGCACTGACTGCAATTCGCGTTATAATGTCCTCTGTGCAGTACGGAATCTGATGTATCACATATGAACATATGAACTCAACGCCTTTGAAGTTTCGAGCGCTGGCCACTTGAATTTGTTATTCAGATTTATCATTTCCAGGGATTGGAGCAAGGCGAAAGGTCATGTAAAAAGAGTTTAACGATCATATTTGTTGCACTGATTTGGGAGAATTACTGGATTACGAAAACAAGGGAGTATATTCTTAACGACATCTCAGTGGAAATGAAAAAAGATCAGTCAAGCAGGGCCGAAAGGAGATGGATGGTGAACACGGGAGACAAGGAGGAGTAACAGGAATAAGTCAGGACCCCGGCATATCCCTAGGTATGTCCGATCCTAAATCCCCACTTTTGGGTCAAATTCGGCGGATGAGATTTGCCCATCTCCGTCAGCAAAGTCACTCTGACCTCGACTTTCAGCTTCCATCTGTACGAATTTTGGATCGGGTCAAATTTTCTCGAGACCCAATCCGTACGCATAGGATCGGACATAGCTACCGACCAGGGTTAATATTTTCACGGCGAGCAGGTGGCGCGGTCAAACATTGGGTTAGTGGTATGGCCCATGGCTCATGGATTCGTCCTTATACGATCGGACATCGTACCTGAACCTCATAACACACTTTTCTAGGATCGGACCTGAGAGAGAAAATCGGCCTTTCGTACGCGCTTTGGATGGGACCTAAGGCCAGTTTTTAGGTCGAATCCGTCCGCATTAGGATCGGACATACCTAGGGATATGCCGGGGTCCTAATAAGTCCCACACACTCGATGCACCAGTGTGGAGTGCACGGTCATTTGTTACCGCCACCTCCTCCATCTACCTTCTTTTGTTCCTTCAAAGCCTCTTCAGCAATCTTCGCCAATTCCTTCCATAGGTTGTCGGCAGTCGGCGAACCCCCCTCCGGAGACGGCATCTTTCTACCCTTGATGTTGTAGGCCCTGAAGGTGGGACACGAAACACATGACATACTAGACATACTTATCTAGATGGTGAACAGAGATTCCATGTAGTCAAATCCCAACATTGACATTCACTGTCAGTACTCAAGACTCAACAGTCAACATTCACCCCATTTTGTCCACTTGACGTAAAAGTAGGGTTTTGATTTCATCCAACTTCAATCCTGCCCTAAATCTCTATATAAGTCAACGATGGTTATGAAATCTGCAGGTTGGCAGCTCACCTACAAGCAAGCCCGACAATGGCTCAAGTCACATAGCCTCGATCCTGAAGACATGGACGAGCCCGAACTACCTGATGCCGTCGGCAAGATGCTCACGGGCATAGGTATCCCAAACACCACTGTTGATCCCATACCTGTGGACTATCCACGCCGAGGCGACGTTGCCATTATCATCCTTTGCAGGATATCAAAGGAAGATATGAGATCGACCGTGCCTTATTACACGAAGATCAGGGAAGAAGACGCCGATTGGGAGGTGAAGAAGAGAATTCTAGAGCATAGTGGGTTCAAAGATGAGGATCTGCCTTGGGTGACTGCGGTCGATCCATTCCAAGCTTCTGGTTGGCGTCGTCAGGAAAGTGGAGATGCGTGATATGCTTTACTTACAGAACGAATTGTGCCACCAACGCCACTTCCATTCGTAGTTGATTCATCTACCCCGATTGGAATGGCTGAAGTCGTGCATGACACCCAAGTAGTGCCTTACTACATGCGACATCTCGTAGTCTATCGTATAGGTGGCTTGTAGCCAATGCCAATTGTAACCTTCGTTAGTGCAATTAGGAGAGAACTGAGAATCCGAGGTGCTGTATCCCCAAGGTATCCGTGCGGCACGGATACCTTATAAACTCCATCGTGTCTGCTCTTGGTCTGACGAGGATCATGAGGCGAAAATAACTATTTTGGAGCATAGTGGGTTTATCGATGAGCATGCCTTGGACCCATTTCGTGCACGAGTCCGATTAGGATCGTTAGGAGACTGGAGGTGTATGGGTTCCAGAACGCCAAGAGTTTGGGCTCAGCAATTACAAGCATTCCAATGAGGCCCCGGGATCGCATTCTCAAGAATTTACACACAGAAAACATAAATCCACAGAAAGCATAAGTCCAAGCTCGCTGAACTGCTCTCCCATTTTCCACTATCCCAAGCAAATAATTATACATTTATCCAGCTCATCAAAAGCATCTACAATTTATCAAAACGATAAAATACCACCCTGGTCTCTCAAGGCCACACTTCTAAAATGTGCTTTAGATTCAGGTATATCCAAGAAAGCAAAATCAAAGCAAAACCGAAGCAAATCCACTAAACCCGTGTCCCATTCGACAACACGTCTTGCGGGGTGTATTTTTCATTGTCTGGCAGGGCGTGAGGCGTCTGACCCTGCTTGCCAGGGACCAGCTCATTGGGTAACAGGACAGCACGGTCGACGGCGACGGGGAGGCCACGATGGCGGCCGCGGATCCTGCATGGCCTAAGTGTCAACATGCATTTTGGGGAGCGAGGAAGGACGAGGACATAACCCGGGGGAAGATAAGGGAAAGCAAGGAGACGGGGACTCACATTATTACGATAACAACGAGCTTAGACAGTGGCCGAAATGCGCCGACAAGCGAGAAATTGTCCTGCGCACCAAAGGTCCCAATCAATATCCAATAAGAACATGAAAATGAAACCCTAGCCGACTTACATTCGCGAACCCGAGACTCAGCCCAATTCCCGAAAACGCCGACACGAGCTCAAATATGATGGAAAACACGTTGAACCATGGTTTATTTGCGTCATCCATGATGTTCCCGCGCTCGAGCACAGTGATGAGGAAGATGCCCCAAACCAGCCACCAGATGTCTGTTTTTGGTGTTCAGTGGTGGTTGGCTTGAATGGGAAGGATGGGGAATAAGGAAGGAGGAAGACACACCATTCGAAAGCTGCTGTCTCAAATGCCACCCGAGGTACTTGCCCACACGTTCGCGCGGCTCGAGCGTCTCGAGGTTGTCTACGAGGTCGCCTTCGGGGGCTTCGAAGATCCCAAGGGAGCGTTCTTCGTACCTGTTGGGACGTTACATTCATATTTACACAGCTCGTGTGAAGAGGCGGTGGGAATGGAGACGTACACGTTCGTAGCGCGGATGCACATTCCTATCTAGAATCGAAGCTGTAGTCGGAATGATGACAAGGCCAAAACACAGCAGGCATACCGGGTATACCTATAGGCCTTGTCAGCCTCAACATGCTCCGAGGTTTAAACCAACAAACACCACGCACCGCGATATACATCAACACTATATACAAGAAACTACCCATTCCAAGAACCGATCAATTATTTCCCTCCCCAGTCACATGCAAAAATAACATACTGCATAGCCGGAGCGAGATTCCCCAGCGGGATAATCGTCAACCCCGAGGCGCGCACCGTCATGCCTTGGAATAGGCCAATGACTACCTTGGGGCCGATCGGCAGGGACTCGAATGTTGGGAGGCCGATGTCTTTTATAACGTTTAGCGCTGTTAGTTGTTGAAATCGAGAAGTGAAGGGAAGCGAGACATACTGAGGATGCCGAATGAGGCCCATTCGAGTGCACTGCGTTTCAGGGCGGGATTCAATGCGGATGACAGAACGTGAGAGGGACAGATGTACGAACCTCAGGAGGGTGAGTACGATTGTGAGGAACCATGTTTGATGGCTTGGGAATCTGGGTGAGGTTGTAGATTGATATTTGATAGAGACGCAAGGTGAATGAGATGGCGTACAGGTATAAGAAACATCTATTTACGGAGGGTGAGCATCAGCGACGTAATTTAATTAGCTGAATGAGAAATGGACAACCGTACCTCCGCGGATGCTGCAAAAGAAATTGGAAGGTCTCCCAAGCTTCTGAGCCCTCGGTCGTGAACCTTGATGTAATCCATCTGTGCGGGGGGTATCAGCCACGGCAGCCAAACCTTCCAGGATATAAAGGGGATGCACGTACATGATGAAGCGCAAACTAAGGTCAGGGTGGGACGAAGGTCGTCAGTGATTACTACTTCAGGCGAAAATGCCGGAGACGAACAATACTGGCTAAAGGTAGGGAAAGTAACGTCCTTATCAATGCCAACAGCACATATTGACTTCAGGAAAGAATGTTACCAAAGCATGATTTCCAGCCAGCAGCACAAATATCAGTCCAACTGTACGTGAGGAGGTTAAACATGAAGGATCTTTTGCTCCTTAGACAGTGGACAGCTTACATATCATGAGGTAGGCTTCCTGGAATGGCACCATCGACCTTATCCATTTCAATCATCAACAGCAAGTTCAGTGAAAGGTGATGCGTTACAGAGCTCACAGATCAACCAAGTCGAAACCCGCCCCAGAGTATGCGGAAAGAGTCAGAAACAACGAGAACCTGTACAGAGGACAGCAGGGATCAGCACAATAAGCCAGGACTACTGTGAATAGGAACACTTGCCATGGTTTTTGCACCAAACGCGGTTGGGATGCGAATACGTGGTCGTATTCCTTCGTCGCAGATAGCCAAGGCGCAAACAGCAAAAATGTCATCAACTGCGTCGTTACGAAGTACTATGCAAAGCATCAACACCAACCAAAAGTCTTCAAGAAAGCAAAAAAAAAACTCACCGCCGGAATCAAATAACTCAACAACCTCAATGCCCTATACTCCGTCCCCCCAATCTCCTCAATCTGCTCATCACTCAAGCTCTCCGTATGGAAATCAGAGTTCCGTCCAACCACCACATTACTGAGGCTGGCTTTGTCCAGCGTCGACGTATATGGCAGCGTCATCGATCTTTGCACCTTGCGATACGCCCCCGGCGCGGCACGGCGGATGAATCTTCTGCTCAGCTCGAGGGGACCGGGGAACCCGCCGAGGCCATCATGTTTGTGAGTGGTGGGTGCGCCAGAGACCCCGGTGGTGCGGGCGTTGAGCATCGTCATGCCACGTTTAGGGTATGGGATGTTCGATACTGGTATGCCACAGGAAGAAAAAAGCCATGGGTCAACGATTAGACAGTAAAACCTCGAAGAGGTTATTGTACATACCATCTTCGAACATGACGCGTCGCTGCCGCAGGCTTGTAGGTGATATCGGCATCTCCTCGTGGTGCAGAATGGACACGGTGGCAGGAAGCTCGATGCTGAGTGCCTGCGGAGAGTATGTCATATTATCTCCGTCTATGTATATGTTTTCAGCGGACGCGGATTTGGGTGAGCTAGTGTAGTGTTGGTTATGGTTGGCGTCGTCGTCGACCAGCGTCGCACCGGGTGTGGGTCGCACAAGTTGGATATTGAGGTTCGCGGGTGGTGGAGTGCCGTTGCGAAGGGGCGCAGCGTCGTTCATCTTGCGAGCGTTGTGTGGGCCGCTGATGTCTTTGGTGCCGATCAAGAATGAGGGTGAGGCCTTGGGCTGGGACATACGTATAGAGGCCACGTATTCGCATCTCGATTTGAAGTAGTGTCTAAAGTTGTTGCATGTGAGGAGGTTATCGTAAACAGACCAGCTTGAGCTCACTTTCTGACCAACACCATGATCCACGAAACTGTCGTGATGTTGCCCTTTAGAACACGCCCAAATATCGGTCCTCCATGCACAGAGCAATAAGCTTTAAACTCACCAGCCCCATCAACAAAAACAGTATAACTTGCTGCCACACCGTCAGGGTCGACAGGTTCACCGTCGTGAGCCCAGTAGCCGTCATCGCCGAATAGCACAAAAACAGTGCATCGATAAAGTTGACATGAAATCGGCCATTAGAAGCATAAAATATCCCAGAAGAAATGAGTGGGATGAGCACGAAAGCACCGAGATGGATGCGGAAAAAGGTTGCCTCGGCTTGGATGTAGTTAATGAGTTTCGCGCCGAGGCTCCTGGGGCTTTGGATCGGAGGCTCGGACTGATATTCACTGTTGTTGGCGGTCGTCGACATAGCCCAAGAGAGGGTCCGTTTTCAGCACGATTGGGCAAGCAACGGGCAGGGTATATGTTTGCGATCGAGGAATGCCTCCGTCGCGTTGTCAACTTCCTGGCCACGTTTTTTCATTAGAATGCCGGTTGTTTGCCGAAATGGCCTCGGGCGCCAAGCACAAGCCTCAATGGCACTCATCCGAATCAGAATACCGTGACAGTACCTGTCTATTTTCTCTGCGTCATACTATGGGGCTTCGGAATACTTCTTGTTGAGGATAAGCTGATGATGTGAGGTCCACAGTGTAGTAGCCTTGGCAATGTAGCTTTCAGGAACTAATATATTCCGAATAGATAAATTACGAGCCAATTCGGAATCATAGTCCCTCTCCCCCATCGTCACTATGGCTGTCGGCCAATGACCCTGATGATATTTTCATACACTGTGAAGACAATACCACCACTCAACTATCAAGACAGATCAACAACATAATCACGCTTCCACAAGGATTAAAAACTCACCACTAATCGTGCAAGGCGCGGGGTAGTGCCTGTCCAAAACCGGCGAATACCCTCCTCTTTGAAGATACGGTATCCGCAGTGGAAGGAGTTCCGGTACTGTTGTCGTGCTTCTAGGGATTGCATCCGTGTTTTGATCACACTGAAAAGGAGTATATGATGTTAGAAAGAGGGTCATGAAGAGAACCATTACACGTACTCAAGAGGCATCGTCGTGTACACTGTAACCAACCCAGCAATCCCGCCTATGGCGAAGGTTATCGCACTGGGCAATGTTTGCCCGGGCCTTGCAGTGCCCTGGACAAACTGCTTGAGCGTAGTATACGTTGTGAACCTAATGGCAGAGTTGGCTCCTTGACGCATCATCTACAAGTCGGAAAGGACAGATAACTCAATGGAGATGTTCCTGAATACGAAAGAGACGCACATACCACCGGGAAAAGACCTCTATAAATTCCGAATATGCCCTCCTGGCGGACGATCGACGCCGTTCCATGTATTAGACCGCGATATTGAGGATTGGGCCGTTTCGCATCGTCGATGAGCTTCGTTCTGAATAGAAAACCGCTAGATCAATAGGCTGCCAAAGGAGAGATGAAAAAGTGAATGCCGACTTGATTGTTTCCGACGGCGTGACCGCAAAAACGGCTTCCATCATGCCCGCACCCAAGCCAGCTTAAACGACAGGGGTCAGTCAAGGATGACTCCAAAAAGAGAACAGCACGTACCAAGAAGACTCCGAGGAGCACTAACTTTTCCCTGCACGTCGCGTGAGTGAAAAGCAGAATGCCTACATCGAAGCTCGACGCACCTGAGGGTCCGCAAGCATCTGCTTGAAATGATCATAACTAACAAACCGCACCCCAGCCTTCATGGCATTCCCAACAACCAATGCAGAACATCCCGAGTACAGTCCAGTGAAGCCCTTTGTTTTCAAAGTCTCCCGGATAATCGCGATCGGGCTTTCTCTCTGCGAAGATCAGGATTCAGTGGCATGCAACCGAAAAGGCTCGACGTGCCTTTCCACCAAATTGCGACCGTGTCTTGACGAATTCCGTGGGGTATGTTATGAACCTAAACGCATCCTGAGCTTCAGCTGAATCCCTCCACAGCATGTGAAAAGAACTCACGCCTCGATGGCTCCAGCTGTTGCGCCTGCGAACCTACAGAAAAGTACAGTCATATCATGCTGCATGGATGAATGAGACGCTAACTTGCTCACAGAGAATGCAGAGGCTTTTCCTTCTGGAACGCCATGGCCGTAAGTCTAAGTTCGGAAGAAAGAAGCGAATCGTCCCAAAATCGCGTGCTTGTGCTTGGCAACAGGCTCTTCTCCAAACAAGAAACCACCGTGCCGATCTCCCGCTCTCCCTTCCTTTCAAATTCCCATGATCTTCCACGCAACTTCTCTCTTCTCCTCTCACCATCCCTGTTCTCCTCACGATTCCTGAATGGCGTCGAACGTTCTCCTCCTGCGAGCCCCTACCCAAGGCCAAGACGACCTCTACGAAACGACGTTCATCGAAGCCGGATACCACGCCATCTCTGTCCCCGTACTCGAGACCGTCTCGACCAACCTCATTGATCTCAAAACCATAATAGCCGCTGGCCCAGCGGCTGCAGGATTTGAAGGAGTGGTAATCACAAGCGCGAGGGCGTGTGAGGCGTGGAAGAGCGTTGTCGGCGAGCTTGTAGGATCAATGGAAGCGGCGGTAGGTCAGTTCATGTCCTTTGCTTGATTTTTTTGTGATTACGCGGCAGACATCTCATAAAGTCACTTTTTTTCACACAGACACTTGGTCCACCACTCCATTCTACGTAGTCGGACCCGGCACCGCCTCCGCCCTTGCCTCGATCCAGGAAACGTATGAACATACACCATACACCCCACATATCGTGCGCGGCGAGTCCTCCGGAACAGGCGAACGCCTCGCGCGATTCATCTGCTCGCAGCCCCAGTCAGACGTGCCAAAAAAGGTGCTGTACCTCACTGGGGACAAGAACAAGGACACAGTCCCGACAATCTTGGGGGAGGCGGGTATCAAGGTTATACCGCTTAAGGTCTACGAAACGCGAGGTTCGCAGACATTTGAAAGTGATTTGGAGGGCGTGTTGAACGGGGTGTCGAGTGGTATTATTTCTTGCTTCCACGTTGCATGCCATGCATCTGCTCACAGATGTATTTATTTTTGTTCCTTCTAACAGATGTGAAGCCTTGGTGGATCGTCCATTTTGCACCATCTGCTGCCGGCTTCGTCACACCTACCTTGAAGAAGCACTTCTCGTTCTTGAACTCGGGACCGCGGAGTGCTAGGACCGCCGCCATTGGGCCCGTCACGGCGTCGTTTATTCGGGACGAGCTGAATATTCGTGTCGATGCTGTGTCGCCGAGTCCTACGCCTCAAGATCTCCTGGTTGCTGTTGCGGCTTATGATGCGGCCGCGGCTTAGGTTTCTTCGGGAAGCAGTGGTGATCACAAAGAGTATCGTAATTTGCCTTACGGACTCGCTCAGATCTCAGGATGCTTACTCACAACATCTCCGTGCGTCACCCACAGTACTCTTCAACAACTAGACCGATTTACGGCATCGCATCTCCCCGGTACGGAAGCCACAGGCAACCATAGTGACCTGTAGGTTGTAGATGACGCCATGAGCGTTTTCTCGTTTGGCACCTTTTTTCAACTTTGTACACAGTCCCACAAACGAACAATCATCATCTTACGGCGACCGCACGATACTTAGTCTGGTTGTTCTCATCTTAGCTTGCTGTACACGAGGACATGCCTGCACCCTGTCTACGCCACACTAGCATGTGCACTGGATGTGGGAAGAATTGAAGCTGTGGATAATCTCAATCTGGAGAATCTGACCAACTTTCACGTCGACACCGAAGTCACTATGGACCCACAAAGCCAAGATGGCAAGGGGGTATGCGTCGATTTGAACCCGATTCCTCGCAATATGGTCGCTTTCGTCGGAGGGGTGAACACCGATGAGAGGAACTACGTGTTATGGAAAGACTATCAAATGATTGTTATCCAAGCAGAACCCCTCATGAGTCGCGAGGAGATATCCAAACCTTTTAAATACGATCCTGTACTTGAGCAGAAACGTGACGACGAATGCTATTTCGGTTTGCAATATATCGTAAGGATTAAATTCAGCTATATCGTTTGTATTCTTGCTGATCACCTGTTCCAGCACAACCTCCTTCATACCATAGAGTTTGGCAAAACGAATTGGGCATACCTAGTTCCTCGCCGTGGAGGGGGCTACAAGATTGTCCAGAAGCAGAAACGTCTTAAACAGATCCGCTGCCCAACCTGGGCACCTCTCATCGAAGAGAAAGAGATCACGTATACCACATGGTGGCCAATCGAAGTGAGAGGGGGTTATTGGAGAGGACGAGAAGTTGGTAGGCATTTCTTCAATTTCACGTTTTATGCTGTCAGTAAGTTTGGTTATAGAAATTATCGTGGGATGGGACGAATTCTTTCTGAAAGGTCTTGAACTAATCATGTTCGCCCATTTGCTCTTGCGGGGCTTAGACCTCACCTACAAGGTGTTGGCTCACATCGTCGAAAAAGATGGTACGGTTGTTGGTTTGGTGACGGAACCCGAACTCGGCAGGCTCGTCCAATATCGCGACCGAGGGCTCGTCTACGACGCAATTTCCCGTCTCCAACGGCGGGGACTCATCTACCCGGGAATTGCAGTGCCCAACCTTCATGTCTTGAACGGGAAAGTGCGTCTGAGTAATCTGGCTAGGTTGCGCCATTACGACGATCCTGCAGAGCTCGAAAAGCTAGCTGCCTGCGATCACTGGGAGTGTCTGGAGGGTTTCTTTGCAAGACTTGATCCAAATGACTTTGCTCCACGGCCGACCTGGCACAAGAGATCGGACCAGGTGCCACAGTTACTTCCACCACAACCTTCCCCAGATCCGCCGCTTGAGCTTCGAATTTTTTCCTTTCCAATGTCCAAAGACCCCAACAAATTGTGGTGGAAACCACCTCGCAACCTTAATGACGAGGATTACGATCACCGTGATCCAAAGCGACACGGTAATCGTCGTGACCAAAGGAACCGCCCACTGGCTATTTCGGTAAAGCTTCCTAGGGAGATGCTACAAGTAATCCAGGATGTTCCTCGCTATGCTTCGCGCTGCGTTTCACGTGTACTTTCCTCTTCTCCAGGCCAGATTACCTTCTCACGGCGAAGGGTGCCACAGCCGCTGCTTATTCTACCTGCGAATCCTGACGCAGATTGATTTTCCAGAGAGCCCTTTTTATTGGACAGCTCTGATGCAAAGCATTGAAACTAGCACAAAAAGTGTCATTTATGTCCTCAAAAGCTTAAGTTTCGAGTACGCGAATGAGTCTTTGCTGCAGGACAACATTTCGCGGGTTCGTTCCTTGCCGAAAGGGGGTGGGGGCGCAGGTTTAGTGGGTTTGGGTTGGTTTAGCTTTCTGTCTTGGGTATACGAAGTACTTTTTGAGGGTTTGTGGCTGTGGTGTTCCATTTTCTGGATAATCTATAGACGAGTTGAAGAGCTCGATATACATAAGATTGTTCGCTTGGATTGTGGGGAAAAGGAAGGCTGTTTTGGGCTTAGGGCGCTGACACTGACAGGTGTCGTCCTGCGCCACACTAGCACGTGTTACCACAGCCCTTCAAAGTCAGACGAACTCGCAAAATCTCGACGATATCAGAGCCTCCATGGACCCACACAAGCAATTAGGCTCTACCGCATCGAATCCAATTCCTCGAGACACAGTGGCCTACTTGGGAGGAGTCAATGCAGACACGAGAATGTACATGCTGTACAAGAATGACGAGATGATGATCATCTTGGGGAAACCGCTCATGACTCTCCAACAATACCGTGCGAGGCCGGAGGAATTCTCTCACGAGGAGAGTGGGAAGCAATTCTGCTTTGATCTGGAATGCATTGTAAGAGACATGTTTGAACCTCACTGAACAAGTTAGTCAATCCACATGAATCTAACAGCAAACCCTTCTCCCGACCCTCGAATTTGGGAAAACGAAATGGGGATATCTCGTGAAATCTGTAGAAGGAACTGGATATCGATACGACATCGTCCAAAAGCCCAGGCGCCCACGGACATTTCGCTGTCCATTGTGGGCACCTCTTATCGAAGAGAAAGCGATCACATATACGAAATTTTGGTACATAACAGATAGGGGCGGCTATTGGAAAGGACGAGAAGTCGGTAAGAGATGCCCCTTCGGTGCCTTTCGTTGCCACATCCTCATATTTCTTAGAGGTCGTGTTGGGTTATGACGACTTTCATGGGAAAATTCTTGAGGCAATCACGCTTGCTTACTGGGCTTTACAGGGCCTGGATATCACCTATGAAGTTCTGGGGCATCTTGTCGAAGAAGATGGATCAGTTGTCGGACTTGTTACAGAGGTCACGACTGGCAGGCTCGTACAGTATCGCGACCGAGCTCTCGTTTATGACGCCTTCTCTAAACTACAGCGTCGAGGGTTGCACTACAACGGCATAGAGTTCTACAACATTCACATCTTAAAAGGCAAAGTGCGCCTCTCTAATAACATCCCAAGTCTCCGCTATTATGACGATCCAGAGGAGTTTGAGAGGAAATCAGCCAGAATGTGGAAAGCCTTGGATGAGTTATTCACCGTCTTGAAAAAAGCCGAAGACAACATTCCACGACCCAATTTCCACCAGCTGTATATTGGGACACCACAACTGCTTTTCGATCATCCCGCGCCTGATCGACCGCTGCTCGTGTGCCTCACCTTTCACCCACCAGATGACGAGGAGCAAAGGCGATATAAAGGCCCAGGCAGTCCACAGAAGCGCAGTCGCACGCGTAAATATATTGCATCCCTTGTTCCTGTCGAGCTATCTGTCACGACTTCCCAACCATCCCATGACATTGGATTTTCACCCCATCGCGTGAAATACTTGCGTTATCGCAAAAGTACAGCAGAGCCGACGTGGTATGAGCCTCGCCGCCAGAAGCCAACTTCCCGGCGTCTTCTTGTTGGACCCGCCGATCCTGGCACGGATTAAAAATTCCAAAACACTAACATACAGTAACTTATGTATCCCAGAAATAGCGTGGACTGGAAGATACAGAGGATGGATCAATCTCTATGTGCAACCTAACTACGAAATTTGGATCAGAATACAGGTAAAGAAATCGAGTAACACAAATTTGCCTTTCGTTTTCCAGGTGAATGCTAGTGAAGGCGGCATCAGTACTAAAGTACGGCGGCGGTAAATGGGTTTACATAACCAATCGTGCACTGAATTGTACGGGGTATAACGTAGTTCTGGGCCAACTTGACAGAGGAGATGGGACCAAGTGCCACTGCAAGCTCCCCCAACGCTTGAACTTCCATCCTCAAGACCACTTCGCATCTTAATTCGCGAAGCTGGGCCACCGTTTTTACCATGAGCGACATAAATGGAAGCAGTACTGTAGATTCACGGAACAGTTCAATGTGATGATTGTGCAGAAATATCCTCCTTCTATCGTTCATGTCGTCGGCGTTGCTTTGGGACCCAACTCGAAGAAGCCTTACGATGCGAATCGTAATATCTATAGTACAAATGCTGCGAGCTGTATAAAAGTACAAAATGTGTGTGTCTGTTCCGAATCCTATTACTCGTATAAGCTCACGTACAAAGCAATTACCCTGCTTATCTATAAAGCGTGTATTATGATCAGGGCGACCAAACCCTGAACATCTATTTCCCGGAACTGAGCACGCCCATTGAATAAACATCGTAAACATACAAGGAAATAGAACGCGTACCCAGTCAGTGCTGGTCCATGCATCGATGTGGGCATCGTATCCTCGGAAAGACTGCTAGTGAGGTCGATGCGGTGCACTTCATCCGTGGCTGAGGGGAGAGTCTGCGAGAATTTTCGATAATCAGATATCTATATTTTAGGATGTAGGAGGGACGGTACACGTACGTATCCTGGCTGATGCACAAGATCGACCGGGAGAGTCTCAATATCGAAAAATGTAGGTTTCCGGTTCATGTCCTCACGAAGTGACCGGCGGGCGTTGAGTCTATACACCGCAATTCTGAGTCAGAGTTAGAAGCTTAAGTTACGAGAAAAGGAACTCACGAGGCCAGAAGGTAGTTTGCGAAGACTGCTTGGTGTCAGTCTTGCCGTCAAGAACACACGAAAACATCGAACTTACAGCCTGAAATCACTAGGTATGCAGCAACCCATGCGAAGTTGTCCACCGCTACATACTGTACACCGCCAGAGTCAGGACTGAGAAAAAGGCGCGAAACAGAGGATGCTTACCAGAACGAGCATCAAAATACTCGAAAGGCTAGACTAAGGTTTGAAACCCCGTCGCAGAGGAAATAAACTTTATATGCATACCTCGTCAATGAGCCAGTGTCTGCCAGAGTGTCAGATTCCCGTCATCGTTCTTCCACTAAAGCAAGGCTCACGTATCGTCCAAACAATTAATTTATCCACCACCCGCTGGGCACTGCTTATCATCAACCACTGCAAGTACGGTATACGATCGTTAAGACATACTGTTTAAAAACATCCTTTCTCCGACACCACAAGGAATACGATAATGACCCCGCAATCATCATATCCACAAACGCCGAAATTGCAAGCGAAAAAATAACGAGCCACGCCCAATGGTACATATAGTCGCGCACCGACACAGCCTGGCACGCCGTCACGGAAATGCAGAGTATGGATCCCATGCGCACGAGCGAGAGCGCCCAGCAGACGACTGCAATTTCCGATCGGCCGGATAACTTTCGTAAGCGGAATGCGAAGAAGGACTGGAGGGGGAAAAGAATTTAGAGCTAGTGGTTAGAGGTTAGCAGGATAATGAGAATCAGGAAGACGCACCTGGACCGTTGCCCCGATGATGCCTGACAGAGAGAATGCGCCGCACATCCCCTCAGGGAACTGTTCCAGGTCTTGCATCTTGCCAAACCCTACGATGGTTCTCCGATATAACGAGAACGCACTGATAAGAGTGTGCGTGAAGAGGATCGTCCTATGAAAAAAAGATCACACTGGTCAGAAAATAATGATGACGGCCATTGTCTCATTTTTATCGTACCATACGAAAGAAACCTGCGAAGTGCATAGTACGATTGACTGCAGATCGAAGCAATAAAAACGTTAAAAATGCGGCTCACCAAAACCTTGATACCCCTCTGATCCTCCGGGTACTTTCGAAAGTAGTTGAACGTTTGGATGGTTACCAGACCAAAGAGGAAAATCGCCATCATCACACCGACTTCGTGGGGCCCCAGAAAGCCCTCGATGTACCGCGCCTGCGTCTCCATATCGTGTACGGGGATTTTTACGACCGTTCGACAAACATAGTCATGGTTGGAGGGAAGAGAGTGAATTGAACTGAATTGGGAGAGCCGGAGTATGATGAGGGATAGTGTGTAACGTGTTCCTTAGCTCACCCATCAAGAGCACCTTGTCAGTCTAGCCGTTGTTCGTTGCAATATATCCCGATGGATAAAACGAGGCTGGTTGAAGTGATTGACAGGTCTTTTCGATGGTTGTTCGTATATCCGAGGCCTAGATGACTCAGACCGAAGTGAAAAGGAGCAGTTCCAAGAACGTTGTTCGGATCGGCATGAAAGTTATGTAGCTGAGCTGTCCAGGGTCTGTCTTTTTGCCAATGTACGAGGAGGCCTCAGTGTTAGGAGAGTCAGGAACCAGCTATGAAGTAGTTACAATGCTCAGGAGCTCTCAGGAGGAATCGTGATGAACATCGCTCATGGGGATTGCGGAGAAGAAGAAATGCCAACATGAGCGGCAAACAACCGGCAAACACTCGTGTTGCGTGTTTGTCCGGCATGCCTGTGGCAAACATCATCCATCCATCTTCCGTTCACCCATGACACCTGCAAGTCTCTCGGACATCCTTGGCCCCCCCGGAAATCAAATTAGACATTCCCTGATTGACTGTGTGCGGAAATGTTAATGGATCCTGGTCCTATCGATAGCAGGGACTCCTGATTCGCTTGCATTACGGATCGTCGGTATCACCAATCGTCAAACTGGCTTACTCACCTGTTGAGTGATCTAATGTCACTTATTTTTCGCTATGAGAGTGTGTGTCACTGTATGACATATCCCAAGCGATTGCTTACAGACGATGGGCGAGAAGGCGATCACCAAACCACCCAAAGCTGGCACTTCGGGACTAGATTTCACTCGGAGTAACCCACATCGACAATCACCCCACCTGGCGAAGCGTCATCACTGCGGACTTTCTCGCAACTTTCTGGTGAACATATGGCTGTGCCTCTCCTAATCTTCTATTCCGTTGTTTTCGAACTTCTCGTTTGGCAGGTGACATATTTAGGCAGGGGACGCATGTGTCCTGGACGTTTACTGAGGAGCAAAGGTCCTCGCTTGACCGCACGACGACATTTGGATCTGCGACAGGCTTTGGATAACTTGGATAGGTGCGGATAAGAAGGTCGAGTCATGTCATAACACCGCGAACATGGAAATCCCTTAGGCATCTCGTAAAGGCCGACCCGCCGAATGGAGCATCTGGTGCGAACCATTTGAGCTCTTGCAGATCTAGGTGGGATAGACGATTATCCTCCTAGAGGACATGTCAGAGCATGTTTCTGGGGTGCTTTATCTTCGTGATATGCCAACTATTCCACGGTTCATGGACTGGGTAGAGGAGCGAACTCACCTACTTGTGTCGCCTGTGGCGCATGCTGACAGCTGTCGACAATTCGAGTGGTCCCTGTGGCTGCATTTGCATCATTCATCATTTCCCGTGAATGTAAACCTCAGCAGCTTTGTCTTCTGACTGTCGACATATATTGCCTTACGCTAGTCACCTCAAGAATCCTTTATTTGTCGCTTGTACTCGTATTAGAGTGGTGGCATCACCTCTACGCAGGTCGCCAAAACTAGGTCTCATCTGCCGAATCGTTACCAAGCTTCATCCGGCGGTCACTTGGCATCTTATCTGTTTATGGCTATTCGCACCTTAGCGTCAAGAACTTGGACATGCGATAATTAACCAGAGCTGACTGAATGTAATAAGGCATTCTAAGTCTTTTGTGGAATTGTCAACCTACTCGAATCGAAGATCCGTACGGTGCGCTATACATAGTATTTTCCCTTGAACTCGGGAGGTCCACTATTCCGACCACCGACATGGTTTAAAGCTTGGCGTCTCGAAGCTGATTGTATGTGTGGCGATTATCACGCTGGTGCGGCCGGGTTATCTGGAAAGCATAAGGAGGACCTTGTAAAGCTTGGTTCTCCTGTACATGCGTGGCTGCTTTATCCCCTTCTTATATGATTTTCCCTTGATCCTGTGAATCCTTAACGCTTAGCGAGCACTTCTCGAATATGGGAGTGTGTGGAGAACACCCGGCGGCAAAAACTGGGTAGCGCATTCGCTCGCTGCAAGTACTTTTGAAAGCTAGCCGGTCCATCTCAGTCGATTCATGTTACGTCGACCGCCTCCATGTATACGACCATCGCGGGCTTTCATGAATGATCGATATCGGTACTGAAACAAATCGGGTAATATGGGGAAATTGCGGGGCCATTGGCCCATTTGTCATCATCCCCGATCTTGCACATGCCCTTGTTGAGTCTTTGACACGCAACCACAGCTTTTGCTTCCTACAACCACGACCTACGTTATCTATTGCTCATCGCTATCCCATTTTCCCATCTAAGGTAGTGAACGTTCATCTTGGCTACCACCTACCATGGTTCGTTGTCGCTGTTGCGCCAATGGGCCTGAACTCCTTTTTGAAATGCCCCGCTTTTTTGTTAGCCGATGCGAGGGCAGAACCGACCCGCCGAAATGACGCGCGTACCGTCGGAGAAGCTACAAGACCATGAGAATGCTCATTTGAATCCAACGCTACCGCACAAGGAGGCGCTGAGTCTGAGACTCGCGTTGGGTAGCATTCTGGCACCGGTGTGTTACATTTATTTGTTTTCTTTGTCGACTACTTAATTACAATATTACACTGCAAACCCAGAAACGGCCTTTTACACCCTCATCGCGCTCATCATCGGGCACCGCGAGTCCTGCTCATCCATCTTCGTTTCCGACTTCACCGCTCCCCCCGCCGCCTCCCACTTCTACACCAGCTCATGGCTTCGATCCGAGCCGTGCGGAGAGCTACTTGCATCCTCGTTACATTCATCTTCCTCATACTCCATCCCGACTAGGAGCCACGGTGAGTCGACTTTCCAACCTCTCCTCGCAGACCGTGCTTGATTTTTGGCTCCGTATATAGGAGTTCCCTGAGCATCACTGGCCATCGAGCTCTTCACCAGGTTCGCTTGCATCCTCGTCACCATACTCGGCGGCCAGCGGACAAAATTCTCCCACGTCTGAGGTTCCGCCTCTTTTGAACTTGCCTCCGTCCGTGGTGTCTGAAAGCCACCACGCCACCCATGAGCATGAGCATGAGGCACGGCCTTCGATGCACATGCCAAAACCGGCCAGCGCCCCCGAAAGTAGGGCTGAAACAAATTATTGCAGTCCGGGCTCAGGAACTCCGAAGGCGAAGTTCTTCGAGACACTGGAGTCCAAGAGCGCATGGGATGCCCTGATACATGGCCCTTTCACTTAGCTTTTTCGCGGCAGTTCGTTTGGCGGAGTGTGTTATAAATGGTTGAGGTTGTAGTTCTAAGTATGTTATTTATTCCTCGGATATGTAATTCTATGAATTGTTGTAACTTTACTCCCAACCCCCCACCCTACCGCTGTCCATTCCGACAACCCCTCCTCCACAGTGCGTCCCAATGCGGGGTTTTCAGACGAGGTGAAACCGCGCCGGGGCCCGGGAGTGACGTCACATCACGTGTAAGACGCGATGTTTCACGTGATGTCAGAGTTCTGGAATACTGTAAACGTTCGAAAAAATTGACCTCACCACTCCCAGCTAGTACTACAACAAAACGATCTAAACCATCAACGAAATGGACGCCTTTGACACATACCAGACTCCCCTTTCAAGGTTTGACTCAATCTACTCATTCTGCGATCGTGGCTGATCCATTTCACAGCCGCTATGCGAGCAAGGAAATGGCACACTTATTTTCTCCCTCCGTGCGTATACTTCACGCTTATCTTGTGATGTTGGAATGGTTGACTGATATGGATCGTTCATTTCGCTGTGGTTTGTGTTTGTAGAACAGGTTCTATACCTGGCGTACCCTATGGCTCAACCTTGCCATTGCGGAGCGGGAATTGGGCTTGCCAATCTCGGGGGAGGCTATCGAACAGATGAAAAACAACCTCGTACGTTTCTTATCACCCTCTTGCTCAGATGCGCTACTTACAATCTTTCGTCTGCCAAAATGGTATCTAGCATTTGACCCCTGAGCAGTTCGAAGTTGCTGCCCGGGAGGAAAAGAAGCGTCGTCACGACGTTATGGCACATGTCCACACTTTCGGAACGGTCGCTCCTGCTGCCGCCGGCATCATCCAGTAGGTTCCTTGTCATTTCTCCCCTTCCACGAGCCTCATACTTTCGTAGTTTGGGTGCAACATCGTGCTATGTGACCGAGTCAGTCGTCTTTCCCTTCAATGTCCAGTACGCAGAGTAAACGGAGTCCCTTTCGCAGTAACGCGGATTTGATCTTCCTCCGCACGGGCCTTACCTATCTCGTCCGGTCCCTCTCGGTGTTAATCTCCCGCTTGTCCGCATTTGCTGCACAATACCGGGCCCTCCCGACTCTCGGGTTCACCCACTTCCAGCCCGCACAGCTGACCACCGTAGGCAAGCGGGCTACGCTCTGGATCCAAGTACGTTTTTGACCCTTTAATTCCCTACGTACCGGCCTCTGATTTGGGTGTGTAGGAGCTGTTGTGGGATCTGCGAAACATCCAGCGTGCGCGGGATGACCTTGGGTTCCGCGGTGTCAAAGGCACCACTGGTACCCAGGCGAGCTTCCTGGCACTGTTTGATGGTGACCATGCCAAGGTATGAATGGTGCTTTGGGATGCGGAGCGAGAAAATATCATCGACTGATTTTTTTTCCCTGACAGGTCGAAGCACTCGACAAGAGAGTCACTGAGCTCTGTGGGTTCACGTATGCCTACCCGGTGACCTCCCAGACCTACTCGCGCAAGATCGACATCGACGTATTGGCGCCTCTTGCGTCTTTGGGCGCAACCGCCCACAAAATCGCGACCGATATCAGGTTGCTCGCTCATTTGAAGGTCTGTCCCTGAATCAGTTGTGTTGGGACGTCTTATACCGACCCATCGTATATGTAGGAAATCGAAGAACCCTTCGAGTCGACCCAGATCGGGTCCTCCGCCATGGCGTATAAAAGGAACCCCATGCGCTCCGAGCGCGTTTGCAGTCTCTCGAGGCATCTGATGGTTCTCCACCAAAATGCTCTTATGACGTCAAGCGTGCAGTGGTTCGAGCGCACTCTCGATGATAGGTACATTTGCGCTTGTTCCCTCGTTTGTCATGTGTACGCTGTTCTGATATACTTTACAATCAGCGCGAACAGGAGGATTACGCTCCCTGAGGCGTTCTTGACGGCCGATATTATCCTATCGACGTTGACCAATGTATCGGAAGGTTTGGTGGTGTACCCCATGGTCATTGCACGCCGCATCGCACAGGAACTCCCGTTCATGGCGACGGAGAACATTATCATGGCTATCGTCAAAGCTGGCGGAGACAGGCAAGAAGCGCATGAGAAGATCAGGGTGAGCATTGCCCCTGCCCCCTTATATCTGTATTGTACCACGAAATTGACTAACGCATTTACCAATCACCCAGATTTTGTCGCACGAAGCCGCGCACCAGGTGAAGAACCTAGGGTTGGAGAACGATCTGATCGAGCGTGTCCGCAAGGATCCGTACTTCGACCCGATCAAAGGACAACTGGAGGAGCTGCTGGACCCGAAGAGCTTTGTGGGGCGTGCGCCGGAGCAGGTGGATGGGTTCTTGAAGGAGTGGGTTGACCCTGCATTGTCGACGGAGGAGATCAAGGAGGCGATTCAGAAGAGTCGGAATGTTGAGTTGTCGGTTTGAGTGAGTGAAGTTGCATGAAGAGGTAAATGAGGAAGAAGAAGAAAAGGAAGAATGAAGAATGAAAAGGAATCAATGTAAAGTAAATCTAACGGATGCTTGAATATGTATTTTGAGAGAATTTGGAACGGAGGAATGGATGAATACTCATGGCTTGGTACAACATAGGCATTCGAAGATGTGGGATCGCCCTTTGACTCCAATGGCCAGCCACAGGAATACAAGCCCTAGTGTGTTGGACTTCTTTATCCTACCGTCGCATTCCTGTGGACTTCATTAGCATACTCTTCCTTGGACTTTACATCTTCGCACTCCAATCGCAGAGCAATAACGCGTCGTTATCATCTCAAAATCTAACTTGTACGCTTTGATCTAGCATTTGGAACCGATTTTTCATGGCAGCACATTGGCAGCACATGAGAAGTGGTGGCGATCGATCTCGGTGCCGAATTAGGCCTTAGGGGTGGCGTGCGCGAAATAGGCAGCTTTCTTCTGCTCCACTGCCATGATCGCTAGCGCTTTGATACATATACTTGACCTAGCCGCGACGCTTCAACGCCTCGTTATTCCAGAACGAACACCATGAAGAGAGAAGCCTATGAAACTGGGGATCAACGGTGGACCCTAAATTCAGAAGACGGCCTAGATTGAGAAAACATCCTGCAGAAATGCGAGCAAACACGATCGACATTAGCTGCTTTCTTCGTTCTTCGACTGGCACTGTTCTGCTTCCGACGGCGGATTTGCAGAAGCATGAGAATCATGATGGCCAAGCGATCTTACTTACACGTTGTCAGGTAAATGTGACAGGTTGCGAACCGGAATCCTGTAAGTTCAAGTTGACCATCGGATGAGTCGCAAAAACCTACTCATGCCTGGAACGGCTACCTCAAGACAGCGCCTACGGAGCTGCCATTATTCATTCAGGTATCGTCAACGCAGATGATGTCGATGAGCCGTCGTCGTCGCAGCATGCGGCCGTCAGCGTCAAGAGTGATAGGACGCCGGCAATCATGTTGGCACGTGGCTCCCTAACCTTTCCAGCTTCCTCCGCCCTCCCTTGCCAGCCTGTCCCTTGTTTCGATCTTTTTGTACCTGTCTCAATCCATTCCCGAGCAGCTCCCCACTCACTCTTTCATTACTCACACTCTCTGAGCATTTGGCTCCATTCACCTATACCCCCCTCCCTCGCGCCTGAGGCTTTCTTTTAGACTCTGTTAGGCTTCGAATGGCCTCCCAATTCACTCTACACACTTCAGCGTCTGCGACCAGCCTCTTACCTTCCTCTGCCCCGCGCTCCGAGAGCGGCGGAAGGCACTCTTCTGGATATCCTGTGCGTACTGTGTCCTGATCCCTTGACAGCATGCTGAATACCGTGGTATCACGTAGGCTTCACTATCAGAGAAGGTATTGTTATCGGCTTCCAACGTGAATTTCCCTCTCACGGGACTACTAGTACTCCCTAGCTCCTTCTCCGGCACAATGGGGCATGCCAAATCTGAACCAGCCGGAGCCGGACGACGACCTGCACAACCCGGACCCTAAGAGAGATAGGATGAATGACAAGGGCGGGACGATCATCACTGCCCGTGGTCTTGCCAACCTGGGATGTCTCTTCATCCTAGGTGCCGGTATCATCATGCTCTTGTACGTCCCCCAATATTTTTCTTCCCCTCCAATACCAAATAAATTGACCTCGTCGAACAGTGGCGGTAAGCGGTCTCCAAGGAAAAGACGTACTAAACTCCAAACCCATTCACCCCCCTCTTTTCTCCACAGGCTTCCCGATCCTTACGCACTTCCTCACAAAGCCACAGACAACGCAGGGAGGGTTCAACCTTGGGGGAATCAACGCGACTGGTCAAATCGCCGACATGCCCGGGAATTGGGCGCTCATCGATCGCGACACGCCGAAGGAGGCGTACACGAAGAAATCGTACATCAACAAGAATGACGAGTGGGTACTCGTGTTCTCGGATGAGTTTAACCTAGAAGGCCGTTCATTTTACCCGGGGGACGACCCGTACTGGGAGGCCGTGGATTTGCATTATTGGGGAACGGTACGTTTCGCGTGATTTTTTACCCTTGGCCATGCGCAGCAGTGATGCTGAGGTTTGATGATGGGTAGAATGATTTGGAATGGTATGATCCGTCGGGAGGTGCGTGTTGCATGTGTCTGTGTTCGGGGACGTGGGCTGAATATTTGGCTTTTTCGTTTGTGGTATAGCGACCACGAAGGATGGTTATCTGCACTTGAAGTTGGAGAAAGTCGACGATCCCGCAACCAACCACAACTTGTCGTACAAGTCCGGGATGGTAAGCCAAGTTTTTCTTTGGTCTGGTTAGAACGGTCTTGGCTTATTCCTTATTGATGAACAGCTGCAAACATGGTGCACATCATTTCTTGAGTCCCCTTGCTTGACACGGTTGTTCTGACGGCCTTTTGTAGGAACAAGTTTTGTTTCACTGGAGGTATAATTGAGAGTGGGTGTCTTTTTTTGGTGCGGCTTTTTGTACTTTGAACTCAAGGTTGTGTCGTTTCTGTGCACAGCGTCTGTCTCCCTACCTGGTGACAACAACGTTCATGGACTCTGGCCGGCTGTGTGAGTGTTCATATACACCATTTTGTTAGCAGTGAAGCTTCGTACTAAACTATGCAACTATTGACCTGCAAAGTTGGACTATGGGTAACCTAGGTACGGTTGGGATGCTTTTTTTTTGTCATGTGGGCTAAATTGATATTGACTTCGTCTTGTCAGGTCGCGCCGGGTTTGGTGCAAGCCTGGAAGGACTGGTTAGTGGGTTGTCTTCCATGGGAATTCCTTCTGTGCTCACCAATACATGTTCCAGTGGCCATACTCCTACGACGCCTGTGATGTCGGCACACTCCCGAATCAGACGTACCCCGGCACGCAGACGCCGCTTCTCGCGGTGTCGCAGGGTGATCCGGCGAATAACGACGAGCTGGTACGTGTTTTATCGCCTCTGTGTCAGCTTGGAACTTACCTTGATTTTAATTTGTACGTCTAGTCATTCCTCCCTGGTCAACGATTATGTCCGTCTTCCGTATTCACCTTCCATGATTACCCTTTTTTTTGACGTCAAAAAATGTAACCTGTAGCCGCGTGCACGTGTCCCGGCGAGTCCCATCCTGGACCTGTGAGATCGGACGGCTCGTACGTGGGCCGTGCGGCACCAGAAATTGATGTGTTTGAGGCCATTGTCGATCACGGTGTTGGAAAGGTATGTGATGCAGTCGTCCGTCCTGCCCTGCCCTTCATCTCCTTCTACATACAGGTGTCACTGTCGGCTCAATTCGCCCCATTCAACGTGAGTTTTCCCCCTTGCTTTAGGTCCACCCACATAACCAGGATCTCTCTCGACTGCAGGCGGAGTATGCATGGTTCAACACGACGGACAATTATGATATCGTTGATCCAGAAACGACGGAGCTCAATGAGTACAGGGGAGGTACATGTTTTCCACCCCCTCTTTCGCCTGCTCAAAATTTACCGTTGGTATCAGGTGCATTCCAACAAACGACTAGTGGCCTCGCGCTGACGAACCAAGACTGTTACGAGCGGAATACAGGCTGTTTTTCGGTCTACGGGTACCAGTATAAACCTGGGTGCGTGTTTTTTGAACCGCGTCTGCCCCTTGCGGATAACTTATGTGGTTGTAAATGTGTGTGTCATAGGTTCGACAATGCGTATATCTCATGGATTAACGATGGGAAACTCGCGTGGACGGTCAAGCAAGGCGGTTTGAAGAAGGACCCGCGTGTAGAAATCAGCGAGAGACCGATCCCGCAGGAGCCTATGGTACGTTCCTTTTACTCTCTGCTCTGTGTTATTTGTTCAATACTCATGTGGACGTATGTGAATATAGTATATCATCGCGAATCTTGGGTTCTCGCTCAACTTTGGCGGTATCGACTTTGAGAACATCATTCTGCCTGCGACGATGCGCGTTGACTGGATTAGGGTGTACCAATCCCCGGACGCAAGGAATATTGGGTGCGACCCGCCGGAGTTCCCTACTGCGACTTATATCGAGACGTGCGTTTGAGTTTTCTTTCTTTCTCTCTCTCTTATTCTTGCCTCTCTTGGGTTAGTGATTTTTACCTTGACGCTGACATGAGTTTCTTCTTCTTCTCGGATGTGTAGGTACAAGGAAGCGTATACGAACCCGAATCTGACGCTGTGGACAGACGATTACAAGCAGCCGTGGCCTAAGAACCGGATCGATGGTGTTGGGTGTTAGTTTTTCTTGGTTATTCGACCTGGTTTGCTTTGTGGTTTTTTCGTTCTCTCCGTGTCTTCGTGGAATCACTGTCAGTCTTACCATACTTGCTTTTTTGACGCATCCTTCTCGGTCCTACCCTCATATCCGACATTCATAATACCCTCCACCATTGCCCCTGCCCCCTACCCCAAGGTCAAAGCCATAGACTGCGGCCCCGGCTTCCATTGCATTATTTATATATTACCCTCAGACAAGTACATACCAAGCAACGAGGATTTCGTTTCTGAATAAATTCAGGAAGCTTCAAACTCGAACTTTCGAGGATGGGGTGTGGTGGCCACCACGGTTGTCATGGGAATAAATGGAGTTCCAACCCTAACCCTATCCCAAGGTTTCGGGGCAGCAAATGGACGAATCTGATTTCGACATTTCTTCCGTTCCTGATGTCGGTGCCCAGATCTGTTCTGTGGCAATGAGCGCTCAGCGCTAGTGCATTTGGACCACGACCACGGACGCTGCTTCGTGGAGACTACTGCTAGAATTCACCCCTCAGGAATTTCAAGAAAGCCAGACCCCACTCGGCCCTCTAGACGCCATTTTAGTGTGCCTTGGCTCGAGTTGGGTTGGGGGATTCTACATAAATAACAGCTGACCGCCACGTATCTTGGAGGCTTGGACGTTGGTTCTGCTAGATATGTCCCGCGATTCGCACTTTCATGAGAACAATGGCCATGGGTGAGTGGCTCGTTGCTATGCAAAAAAAGACACAGTTCTGAGTTCATTGTTCTCTCTTCTTCTCAAGGTACAAAACGCTCTCAGAAAAACCACAACACAACGAAGCCGACGACTATTACTTTCAGAACTATACCTTCCCGAAGCCGAAAACATATCAATCTGACCCCGAGCCGCCATTGAAACCAATGGGCGGCACGACCAAGCGCGGTGGTGGACCGACCCCACAATACCGGCGAGAGCGCCAACGCGCTTTGTCAAATACCCCCGTGGATACCCTCATCGAACGGCTGATAACGCAAGAGTATGAAGCGCGGGAGAGCCGGAAGTTGTTAAGGACAGCAATTGCACAGTTGGAGGCTACGAAGGAGCGGGCGAATAGGGCGGAGGAGGCGAGAAGGGCACTGGAGACGAGTCAGGCGCTGGAGAGGATGAAAGTTACCCAGAGCGTGCTGGATACGCAGGTGCAGGCGGCCAAGGCGAAGCAGGATACAGATGTGTATAAACTGAAGCTAGGTCATGCGGAGCGTGAGATGTGCGTTCGTTTCCGTTCAGCATTCGCTTTTCGGTCTCATTTCTGACTTATGAATAGTCAACGTGCACGGGATGTAGTGAGGAACGTCGAGGATGAACGAGACGATGCGGAGCGAGCTGCTACCAAGGCACGGACACTAGCAAGACAGCTGAATGATGAACGGTTGATGACGCTTGCCCGTGAGGAAGGCCGGAAGCAAGGGTTTCAGGAAGGCATGCGGCAAGGGCGGATGCTCGCGTTGGGTACCGAGAACCGGAAACCCATAGCAGACCGGGCCCATGCAACACCCTACGGCAGTGGTGCTGCATTTATCGAAGAGTTCGATGACGAGGACCAAGGCACGGCAGATAATGTGCAGGGCGATCGGTCTCGGAGCGTTGACGGCCAAGGAGCTCAACCCCAGGCTCGGCGCCGGAGACACGACTCGCGAGACTCCACTGTTCGTGGGCGGACACCGCGTGGACAACCTCCGAGGAGCGTTCCCCCGTCCCGTGCAGCGACGCCCCAAAGCGAGATTATCCGGCGTGAGCTGGAGGCAGCGAAGAAGGAGACGGCGGAGGTTCTGCGAAGGGAGGCGGAGCAGCGGGACGCCATCGCACAGTGGAAATTGCGGGAGGTGGAGCTGGAGAGAGAGGCTGAGCGCGAGAAGATGAGGCAGCGTGAGATCGAGCTGGAACGTGAGAAGGCCGCGGTGCTGGCAAGGGAGCGGGAGCGGGAGACTGTGTTGAGGAAAGAGGTAGAGGCGTTGCGAGAGAGGGAACAAGCAAAGGAGAAGGAGCTGCAGAGGGAGAGGGAGGCTGAAAGGGAGAGGGTTAAGGAGAAGGAGGCGGAGAGGGAGAAGGAGCTTGAGCGGTTCAAAGAAAGGGAGCAGATGTTGGAGAGGGAGAGGGAGATGGAACGTCAGAAGGTGCGCGAGTTGGAGCGTGAGCGCGAACAGGAGAGGGAGAGGGAAAGAGAGAGGGCTACATCGTCCAAGGCGTCGTCAAACTCGAGTCAACGCACAAGTACTCGGTCCGCCGCGGCTATCCCGTACATGCCCATGCCACCACCACCCATACAGTTCGTTGTGGGACCTCCCCAAACTGCAGGGGCCACCACGAGGCCCAAAGCTCCACCTCCACCCATCCAAGTCCCGCAGCAGATCCTGCCCTCGGCGTTCCAGCGCGGTCATCGTCGGCGGAACTCCACGCCAGAAACGTTGCGATCCCCATCGTCGACTGGCACGGGGATGTCCCAGCTTGATATCATTACCTTCCCAACGACGGCATCAACTGCTCGCGATACTGAACGTGAACGAGAGTGGGAGCCGGACCAGTTGAGTGTGATACCTGAGGACCCCAGTGTGCGGTCGCAGAGCCGCGCGAGTGAGACGTCGCCTGCGCCTTCGTGGCTCACGAACCCGCCGGTGGATTACATGAGGAGGCGGGATGTGAATGAATGGAGGCAGGGGTCGGCGGCTGGTGATCATGTTAGTTTTTGCTCCGCGTTGTTAATTTTGAGCGTAAGATAACTGACTGGATGGATTGGTACTCAGCAGAATGATTCGACGGCGACGAGTCCCCTGACACCTACCTCGCGAGACCACCATCTAAGTCCAGGGTTCCAACCCCGCGGACGGCCGTTCGAACGACCCGCATTCAATGAACATACACGGGCATCCAGCGGAAGTACGGTTAACATCAACATCGAGCCTCCCGTACGTTCCTTTCCTTTCCCTCTGAGCAGACCCCCTAACGACCTCTCATTTCAGTCCCGCCCGCCGTCGAGTGCAGGGATCCAAGACACAGAGCGGGCTGGGTTCCTCAGTCCAAATCAGGCCCCGATGCCCCTCCCCGTAGCCCCAACCGAAGGACCCGTAATCCCGCCTCTACCACAATTACAAAACTTCCCTCCCCTTGGATTCGTGGCGCAGTCATTTACCCCGCCTGAGCAGCAGATGCAGTTCCCTCCAGCCCCCGCCACTGGGAGGACCAGCACTACGTCAGGTATATACGCGAATTGGGCGCCTCCTCCCCCGCAACAGACGCAGGGAACGACATGGAGACCACCCGCAGCTGGATCGATATACGCAGACCCGGCAGCATCCTCGGCGAGAGGCTTCCCTGGAACCAGTGGCAGTGCCAGCGGGTCGAGTGAACCCGGCATCTCACACACCCCACGCCAAATTTACGCACCAACGCCACCTAGCTTCCCATCACCTATGGTTTTCCCCAATGGCAAGCAGACTCCGAGACAGATCTACGCTCCCACGCCTCCCACCGGGCCCAACGCTGCGCTTCGCGGTGGTGGTGGGCCAGTGATTCCGCCTCCCCCTTCCTCATCCTCGTCTTCCTCCGTGCGCAGGATGTCATTCGGTCGTGGTACCCCGGCGCCACATGCTACACCAAGAAGCGGGGTCGGGAATATATATTCGGTGGATGAGGAGGAGGAGAACGATGGGCAAGATTTCTCGCAGGAGACGAGGGCGAATACGCAGGCCAATATGTATGCGGGGGCGTTGCCGATTCCGCCGCCTAGGTGGCAGTCAGCGTTGGGTTGAGGCTTTTCTGTTCTGTTTCTTCTTTTTTGACTTCTTGTTTTATTTCGTGCCTGCTTTCGCGGATTTGTGGAACTTTGTTATGGATTTGTTACTTGTACATTGCTTTTGACTATTGTAATTGTTCATCTGATTTTTATCTTTATTTTGTATGTAGACCTGGGGGATGGATGGATGCTTCGCATACCTACAGTGGGTTAGAATAGCTTGTCGATGAAATACAATACCTTCAAAGTCACAGGAGTTAAAGCTTGCTCAGTAATGGGAGGGTATTTAACGATTTTAAATTCTCTGATGAAAGGAGATGATTGTAGTGCAAATTTAGAGGATCCAAAGGATGCATGGTATACAAGGATAACTGGTATCAAGCCCCAGAGACGGGTTCCTGGGAACCTTCCTTCGACTGCCCTTCGCTAGCCGAGGCAGACTTTGGGATAATCGCCTCCATCCAGATGCCTAAATCATCTATTTCTGGGGGACACAGCCAGTGGCCCAGATCAGGGTATGTCATGAACCTCAGGTTGACATTGTTCTTGGGCTCTGCAAAGGTTTCCGGGACAAGTCGGTCACTTGACTCATGGAAAGGTATATGAAGTTGGTCAGCCAGAGTCATTGCAGCCTTGAGGGAGAATTTGTAGTTGACTTGGGGATCATCGCGCCCATGGCCCCAGAAGATGGGCAGCGTTGACGCAAGAGCGGAGGCGATCTGTCACAGAGCAGAGTAATGTAAGCAGAGGTACGATCTGCAATATATGATCTCCTGGTCCTGTACCTCTTTGGTTTTCTTTCGAAGGGGAACATATCCGCTCAGCACGAAGATGCCAGCAAGTGGACGTTTTGTGGTAAGAGCGGTGAGGAGTGAGACAGCACTTCCCTGGCTGATTCCGCCGACTACGACTCTGTTGGAAGGGATCTTACTGTCTAGCTCCTCCATGGATATCATGTTGTTGATCTTCTCAACGGCTCGGTATAAGCCTGGCTCATCCTCGGCGCGGTTGGGTATATCGAAGGAGAGGCAGTCGAACCTGATGAGAGAATCAAAAGACAAAGTGCCTTACTTGGTATGCTGACTGCTATTTTTTGAGGGATGCATACCACGAGTTCATTGAAGTACCCCCGCCACCAGTGATGGTCATACGATGTCTAACAGAGTGGCATGTGTCATCAGAGTGTTCCTAGAGCGCGTTCTGGTGCAGCCATCACTTACGCATGAGGAAGGATCCACTTGATGTGTCCAAAACCAGGCTGCTTGCTGATGATTTCCGCAAAATATTGCATTCCTCTGCCAGTGTCCCCCAAGCCCTGTTTACAATTTCAGTTAGAAATTGTCGATTACCCAGTGGGTGTATAGACATCTTTACATGAAGCCATATAACAGTGGCAGTATGTTCATCCCTTGGGGGTATCGTTATGAAGTCGTAGGGACGACTGTGGTTGGGGTCCCTGGTGCAGAGAATGTCGTCTACTGTTTGTGAAGTATCCATGACGGAGAGACTTGAATATTGATCTGCAAGGATTGTTTTGGGCTAAATACAAAGGGAATGGGAAAATCGATATTGGGCACCTGGATGGTTTTGAGCGCACACAGATGCTTGCGCCACGCATCGTTGATTGCATGAGTCTGCAGAACACGCGGTCCAGGATCAACGGGCCCTCGGGTCCGAAGTTGTTTTGTGAGTCTCGTCCTGCCAAATATCGACGGCACGCTTCGGCCGCTGTCATCGTCTTCACAGCTTTGCCCCAACACAACGAACTCAACAAAAAGACTGAGCTTCCTGAACTTTAGTTGTCCATTACTCCTTCCTTTTGATCGTTCTCAAGGGGAATTCCTGAAACTTGCTCATTGACGCTACTAGTACTGGTCGCCGTGTATGATGGACGTCAACTTTGGGACTAATAGTATGGATGTTGACTGGATGTACTCAAGACAGACTATCCCTCTCTCTGGGCTGGATCCAGAGGTCGTATGTGTCAGTTCAAGCTCTTTGAATACCACCGTGCACGGCGTTCAGCTTACCTTCGAAATGTGTTGCCTTTCCAAGTAATTTTCCACTCCACTGGCATGTCATTCTTTTCTTACACTGATGGTTACAAACCAAAAGAACTGACTGCCGTCATGGAAGTATGAACGCTCTGCTCATCTACAGGCATCAGTACACACGTGTTGCGGCCCCGTGTCAACTCCAACTCCTGCAGCTCTCCGCACAACCTTCGCATCAGTCCCCGAAAGTTATCCCCCATTAGCGTCCAGCACGGCCAGCCAAACGCCTGCGCCGGAGATTTGGTATTCCGCCGGAGTTCCCAAACGGACACAAGAGTAAGTGGTGAACCACCAAATGGCCGAACCCTCCGGCGAATATCTCATTCTATGTCACCGCTCCACACGGACATGCCGCTGACGATCGAGCACGTAGTTCACTGGACAGGATTCTACTGCGCGATCGTGCTTCTCGCGATGTCGACGTATGTTATGCGTTGACATCGCGCTGGCTATTTTTTTTGCATATTGTGAATTGGCCTCAATATCGTACCTCTCATCCATACGCACCCTTCACTTGGGGGTTGAGGAGCAACCTCGGGACTCTGTGACACGAGGTGAGTAAACATCGTACTTGCACCTTGTTCTTTTACTGTGTGGTGTCCCTCCAGCCTCGTGGCTGAGAACTTCGTACCCCATCACGCTAACTCGAAAATACACAAGTCTGTGTTCTTCCATTACCCACATACCCATTGAAACAATGATGCATCCCTGGCGGAGCTGATCGTTGATCGACACGGCGCTACGGGATTCCAAATATGCTTGCCAGTTTGCGAGTCGGTTTGAACTTGGCTCAACCTACCCACGAACTAGCTGATGGGGGCGCGGCGAAAACATCGCTACGGCACGCTGCATCGGTTTCCGCAAAAGTGAAGAAATACGCCTCTTTGCCAACGCTCATCAATGAACCCCCGTGATACGCCTTCGATACGCCTCCCATCATCGCTGGGGACTTTTTCATGCTCAACTAGTTATAGGACTGCTCAGCTTTATTTTGGATGTCCTGTTGTCTCTTTCTTGTGGGCTTCCCACCGACATATCCGTTATGGCCGAATCAGATCAAATAGGCCATGTCATTGTCAAGTTCTCGCTCGAGGATCCTGCTCCCAAGCGCCCCTCCATGGTCAGGCCACGCGACACAACTTAGGTTACATAAAAGTTGATTGGCATCCCTGCCAAAGCCACAGAGGTGCCTATCCAGGGCCTTGTTCACCCCGGATCATTCCCAGACTATAGTCTATAGAGGCCTTGAAAGATTGTTCGGTTCATGCCCCCATCGTTTTCGGAGCGGACCCATATTCACCATCTGGAGCAGTTACCAAGACGTTCGACGACACATTGCACCACGAGACATGCTCACTTGGCGCTTGACATTCTTATCGATTTTTGACCACTTCTTTCGAAGGCATGGGTTTTTTAATCGATGAGCAGACTTGAGCTTTCCGCCTCTTGGCACTTGCAGCCGAAATCCTCGCGCTCTCGGAGACGTGATTGGGAGAAACCGGAATCAGATATGGAGTTGACGTGTGCGTATGGTAATGCTTCCTCAATTTCCAATCCGACCATGCAACGCCATGATCTTTGATGCATATCAGTTGCGCTCTTTCATTTAGGAAGATTGCTGTGGGTGCGTATGCGATGGTGGTAGTCCTTCAGACTTCAGCCATTGAACTGCTTTTGTGTGGCGGGATCACCGCCCTGGGCGAATCCGGGTCAGGGAGAAATGTTCCTTTGGAAGAATTGAAATGCGGTGCCCTTCAAAGGTTTCGCCATCATCATCATCATCATCATCAGCATCGGAAAGCTGCACGCAAAACAGCGGATATTTCTATCCGGACGACTGGTTTCCTGTCCTTGTTTTCGACGTAATGCTTGTGCCGGTCCATCGCACTCCTTGTTATAACTTATCACAACCCTCTGCGTCCTTGGCATATGCGAACGTTGGCGATTGCGGGTCCAGTAGGCACATATGTCGGGTCGTTTATTGCGTGCCCTCAGGTTCCCGCAGGCGAGATTGGTTGGTTGACATGGCGCGCGTCAAGAGTTACGGTCAAGTCGAGCGAATGGATTACCCCTTTCAGCGGGGAGGCACGCTTCTCGTGGAACAGTGCGGATGATGTGGTGGGGTCCGAAAACGCGGCTTGGAGAAATAAACAGGTGGTCATGACATGTCAAACGTCTATGTGTAGCTATCTTGCTCACTGACACACTGGGCACGTCGGCTGAATACAAATCGACTTCGATAAAAGTCTAGTTGAGGTTTTGCTATCTAGTTCTGTATACTCACCTGAGTCACCTCGATGAGCGCCAGTTTCAAAATGCAAATGGGGACATCGGTTACTTACCGTTACCTGCGTCGTGGTCGGCTGTTTATGGTATAAATAGTGTATCGATATCTACCTAACGACGTCGACGTCCCAACGTCGAATGGGGGAAATATCACAACTGGGGAGTTTGTGCAGCTCATAGATGACATCGGACCGTATCCCTCGTAGCCAATCTCTGCTGTTGAGCCAATTGTCTTAGCTATAGAGTTCAATAGGGGCCGGATGCTGCGTTTGAAAAAGGAGTCTAGTCCAATCTGGTCATTAGGAGGAAAATCATGGGATGACCCCGGATGGTATACCCTTATATCCATGAGCATCAGTGCATCAAACTGAATTGGTTTGGACCTGAATCAACGCCGACGAATGATGTATTTGTGGCCTTGTGAGATCAAAGCTGTGAGATGATGAAAAGGCCATTTTCAACCCCTTGTCAATTCTTTCACTCGCGCCCCAGCTCTTCAAAACGCCCTGCGACCTCACCTGCCACAATGGGCCGCTCTTTCGAGGAAGATCCACTTACTCTCGCCATTGCCCCGCCTCCTGACGAGACACCTGAGCAACGGCAGGCCAGAGAGATTGCGGAGGCTGAGGCCCGGAAGATAAGTGACGAAATCGACGAGCAGATTAGAAGGGAAAGGGAGGGCGACAGGAAGAAGAAGAAGCCTGTCAAATTGCTATTACTCGGTCAGTAAAAGCTTATTATCTTCCCTTCTTGGTCGTCATTTACGCTCCTTCTCCCTCACAGGCCAGAGTGAAAGTGGAAAGACTGCAACGCTCAAAAGTAAATTTCTGAAACATTCTACGGTTTTGTGGCGCTGATGCCTAACGTTCCCCAGATTTCCAGCTAACATATGCCCGTCGTGAATGGTCGGAAGAGCGGGCCTCATGGCGCGCTGTTATCCAACTCAACCTCGTCCGGAATGTCAACCAAATACTAGACCACCTCACTCAGGAGATGACTGGTCAGTCCGTGGAGCACCCCAGCGACGATTCCTCAGAAGACCTACATGCCCGCAGAGCACCGAAACTACCGCCTCTCAGATTCAAGGAGAAACATCGCCTTCTCAAGATGCGGCTTGGCCCTCTAAGTGGGGTTCAGACTGACCTCGAGCGGAATCTCGGGGCCGCCTCCACGGAGCTTTACACGACCTCAGTCACCACTGCTGCCCCATTCGACCATGCAGTCAACCGGAGAGCGCTGCAAGAATTCTCTATCAACTCAACAAACGGCTGGAAGACTGCATTGGATAAATTTCGCACGATGCGTACCACCCGTCCTGAGAATGGGTCCGGGTCGACGCGGAAACTGAAGGACAACGAGGATGATATCTCAGAGGTTATTGCGTCATGTAAGGAAGATATTAAGGCTATCTGGGAGGACCCTCTTGTGAAGGAGATGTTGAATAGACGGAAAGTGAGAATAGAGGATACTCCTGGGTTGTGAGTCCTCCCCTCGTTTTCCTGTCTACATACAAGCTGATGTAAACTCTGTTCCTCACAGTTTCTTGAATGATACGGATCGGATAGCAACTCGTAATTACCAACCCACCGACGACGATGTTATTCGCGCTCGGCTGCGGACGCTAGGCGTTCAGGAATACAGATTTATATTTGACCACGGTAACCCTTTCCCACCTCCCCATCTCCAGTCCTTCTCAACGCGGTGATACAGGTCGGACAGTAGGTCAAGAATGGCGATTATATGACGTTGGGGGGACACGAAGCAGTGTATGTTTCCCATGGCCGCGTCTTCCATTCCCCCCTTCTGACTGACTCATTCGCACGCACAGAGGGCAGCGTGGTATCCCTATTTCGACGATGGTACGTGAGCTATTTTGGAACCAGATGCACACAGGATTGACCCAGTGCTTGTTCAGTTGATGCCATCATATTCCTTGCGTAAGTGAAACTGGGAAGTTTAAATAAATGGACGTGCTGATATCTTACCACCATTCTCGGGATCGGTTTACATAGCCCCAGTGAGCCGCTCGCGCCGTGATCAACCATGGTGTTGAGACTGACTATCTTTTGATTATTTAGTTTCGCCGTTCGATGAGAAGCTCGCGGAAGATAGGCGAGTAAACCGGTTGGAAGACAGCTATCTTCTGTGGAAATCAGTTTGTTCCTGCAAACTGTTAGCTCGAACGCAGATCATCCTGTGTACGCGCTTCCATCTATTGCTGGATCCCTGTAACTAACACCATTTCTTATCCCAACGCGCAGTCTTGAACAAGTGCGATCTCCTTCAAGCCAAGCTACAACGAGGCGTCCGGATACGCGACTCTGTTCCGAGCTTCGGCGACCGTAAGAATGACCTGCCCACCGCCACAAGATGTAAGCAGGCTGTGCCCTCCATTTCCATCTCCCCGTTTGCTTAATACTCGGGAGCAGATTTTCAACAGCACTTCAGGGATATCTCAAAACAACATTCCCCGGTGCCACGCCCATTCTATATGTATCTAACTTCAGTGATCGTAAGTCATCCTGCCGGACATACTGATGGGTAGATGAACAGCCTTGACGATGGTTAACATTATATTTCCTTCTAACAGGATACTCGATCAACAGCCGTCACGCTCGGCGCAGGTTTGTTCCATTCCATTGTCAGCTCAACTGCGTTTGCTCACATACCCGTCCTTTGTTACAGTTGAAGAATCGATTCTGCGCGAGCATCTACGGCATGCTGACTTAATGTAACTATTGTTCTGTATCTACTGTGTATTTATACGTGTCTATCTAATGAGCGCAACTTAGTCTCTAAATGATTTCTTGCCGTATCTTTATATTGTACATACATCTTCTGTGTATTGAACACTACTACTCTCTCGTTGTTTCCTTCGATTTGTCTTTCATGTTCATCATGTTCCTTCATGTTCGTCTGTCTTGTAAATTATCCCACCATCCTATCTTTTCAAATTCTGTAGGTATATCCACTCGTTCCCCGCGATACCCACTGCACCATCATCATGAACACTCGAATAGAACAGAGCAGTCTCGCATCACCGAAAACCGATCCTATGCGGGGGTGTACTGAGTAAAATAACGTTTAGAGACATCCAATAACTGAAACTAGCTGCGAAAACGAGACATCCAAGCAACATCAGCCCGATCCACCTCATCCATCCCTCACGAAATCCTCCCCTCCCCACCAAACCCAACGCTGTTACTCCTCAACACAGGACTTGGTAGCCCTCGTTCCGTCCGACTCTCATCCACGTTCGTCCCAATCCTCGGTGTCCTTCGCCCTAACTCAAGCTCCACCTCATGACCAATATCGCTCTCATCCTCACTCATCCCCGGCGTTCCTGCCCCACTGCCTCCTCCCGCACCCGTCCCCCCAGCACCGGTCCCAGATGCATTCCTCCGCGCCCGCCTCGCGTAGAACGTCCGACTCGCAGTCGCATTCGAGAATATCGGCAGCAAATATCGCTCGTCGAGAGTCTGGAACCACTTCCCGTCTTGTCCGATGCCAGCCGCAGCAGCGGTAGCATTCTGCCGCGGCGGGTGCTGGACGCTCGGGTGGTCTGGCGTGATGGCCATGGGCAGGACTTCGCCTAGGTCCGAGTCGAACGATTCTGACGATGCGGCGGAAAACACAGATGGTCCTTGAGCGTGGTGGTTGTAGTTTCGCGTGCTGTAGTGCGTCCCTATGCGACCTGGGCCGCCGAAGCCCTGGTTTGGTGGGAGAGCGGAGGGCTCGTCATCCACGTACGCGGAGTATCGTCCACCGATGCGGGAAGACCATGGGCCCCGTGAGGCGGCATCTTCATCGTCACTACTGGTGTCTTCCTCGTCTTCAACGCCTGTGCGGATGCCAAGGACTTCAAGCATCCTGGCAGTCGTTCCACCAAAGATAAGCACAGTAAGAACTACGACGATAAGGACGGTTGTCCGCAGAATCTGTGCGTTCTTGCCTTGGAATCCGGCGGCCAGCGCAACGCCCACTGCACCCCTCAGACCAGCCCAAAAGAGCATCATCTGGTAGGAGTGCGGCAGCTCTTCCGTGCGCTGCCCGCGTGCGTGCTTATGGAAGAAGTTGATTGCTTCCGAGAGGGGGAACACTGCCGCATAACGCGTGAACACGACCGCGACGGTGGTAATGGCGATGAAGACTGGCTTCACGTAGCTCATAACAGGCATGGAGGTGGGGGCGCTGGTGAACAGCGAGATGCCGAGGTATATGAAGATGAAGTTCTCCGACAGGCGAGCGAGGGTGGAAAAAATGTATTTGGTGGCGCGTTGGGTCTTCACAGACATGGTATGGTAGGCGTAATGCTTGAGAGTGATTCCGCAGAAGAGGAGGGACACGATTCCGGACATTTCGAGGCCATTAGAGAAGAAATAGCACGTGTACGCACAGAGTGGGATGAGGCATGATTCAATCGAGGGAAACAGGTTGAGGGACGAGTGCTTCAGTAGTAGGGACATGGCGAGGCCAAAGCAGACGCCGAGAGCCATTGAAACGCTGAAAGACAGCAAGAAGATCCCGATTCCATGGAAAATGGAAGAAAGGTATACTTCCTCAGTTCCATGGAATTTGGTCAAAGTCCTGATATCAACGTCAATAATGGCACTCTTGGATATGCTTGCTACTCACTGATACATGACAATACTCACTGCGTCGTTGAGCAAACTCTCACCAAAGATGACGCTGTATAGCTTCGGGTCAACCTTGTACTGATTGAAAATGGCCAATATTGTGACAGGATCCGTGGCGGAAAGCGTTGAGCCAAACGTCAAACATTCCAACAGCGTTAGTTCCAGGGATTCGAGCCCTAGGGATGAGTAGATCCAGACGAGAAGGCTGCACTGCAAGTGATAAGCGCCACTATCATCACTGCTCTAAGGTTTCCAACGCACCCAACACCCACTGCGGAGATGAACGTCCCAAAGAATGCGAAGATGATTATGGAGCCAAAATTTCGAAAGAAGTTCTCCTGTAAGTTGCGAATGCGTCAGGAAAATATCTAAATGGAGACTGCCTCGCATGCCTGCTTGAGTTCGTATCCAGAGTTCAGAATGATGGGTGGAAGTAACAGGTTGAAAAAAAGCGTGTGTTTGAACGTCTGTGAACGGCAACATTAGTTTTCTTCAAAAGAGACGCGACCCAGTCCAATGTCATCTTCAAGCTACAACAACCTGGACATAGCGGTCAGAGCTCAGGCTAAAACAACTCACCAGCATCTCCCTAATCATAGTCCCTGGCGCCAGCCTAACAATCAAGCCCACAAACATCCCCGCAAATATTGAAACCAATGTTTCGTGAACGGCACGTATTCGTTTTATTTGCAGGTAATAGGACGTCCATAACGATAGAATGAGAAGCATGCAGACGAGGAAGAGCGACCAAGACGAGTAGTACTCTTCCTCCTCCGGGTCTGGGAGTGCCGAGCCGGACGGCGACGGGGCCAGCGCTGTCAACGTGGCTATCTTGAAGGACATGGTGGACGTCGTGGAAAGCACAGTCAAGGCTTTACACAGCGACGGCGGTAAGTTGAATGGTGCAAGTCAAGCCTGATTATATAACCGGCACCCCTTGAAGTAAACACCTGTCAATGATAGCCTTGAAAACTTGTGCATTCTTCTCAAAGCTCATGAAGGAGTAGGGGTCGCCGTGGAGGTATGTGAGTAAATAATAGTATTATCTGCATGTAAGTAGTATTGTAAAGTATATGTCTCTTTTATCGTCTTCTGTTCTTCGCCTGCGGCTGTTTTGCGGCTGCGCTAGCTTCCGAAAGCTTCGACGTGTACTTGGCAATAACATATTGAACAGACTCCAATGGGCTTGGAAGCTTGCCTTGGAATTGGGCCGGGACGATAGGGATATTGAGCGCACGTCGGATGCTCGGTCGCTGCAGCAGCAACGATTGAACGGTGGTAGCGAAACTCGTCGTGACGAGCGAGATCATCAGGCCCTGGGTGGCAATATTTAGCGTCCAGAAAACTGTAGTCGTGGACAGGAAATGGAACTCACAGAGGGGAAGGCGCTCATCACCCAGATACCCGCTACTGACAAAAGACGGAGACCGTTCATGATGTGGCCCATTTCCGGACGATCCGTCAGGTTCAACTCGGCAGCGCCAACCTGGACAGATATATATGTCAAAGTGAGATACAAAGATGAGCGATTAAGGAAAGACTGACACTAATCTGCGTGTTCACTGCCGCACAGAGAAGAATGGGAAGAATCATATACGGGTCCGGGACCGCCAGGTTAGGAAGGAGATCCAAACCACTCTGAGTCAATTGCTCGACCGGCAAGTCGCACATTTTCTTGACACCAAAGAACATGCCCAACGTCACAGGAAACTGGATGAACGGAATCAAGAACGTAGCGCCCATACTGACACCCGCATCGTTGTACAATTTGCGCAACTTGAGCGCCTGCTTTTGCATGGCAAGCTTGTCGCCAGATTTTTGCACCACTGACATCTCCTCCTGACATTTCTGGAGTTGAGGCTGTATGGGTAGGATGCGAGCAGAATTCTGCAGACCCTTGACTGCCAGCGGGAAGAGGACGGCCTTCCAGAATAAACTGCCGGCTACGATTGTCCAGAACCACGGCATGCCAGTCGTCACGTTGATGAGCTCGAGACTCCATCTTATGAAGCCAGCAGGTGTCCAGCCAACTAGTCCCAGCGCAGCCAAATCTCCGTATTGAAGAGCAGCTGGTAGGTGGGATATGGCGGAATCCAGGAGGTCCGGAAGCAGCTCTACTGAGGATTCTGGCGTCACGACATCAGGAATAACTGCTTCTGGCGGTGTAACAGCACTTGCAGATGCAGCACTTGTAGATGCAGCATCTGCAGGTGTGCTGGGCACAGTCGCTGTAGGCTGGACGGCTGTCTTGGAAATACTCCGTGACGTTACGGCAAGTATTGGTAGCCTGTGGATTCTTGAACGCGAGGACTGCTGCACTGAGAGCGTGAATTCAGTAATTTATCACAACGTGAATGGGCTTCGTACCTGCAGAAGCACAGAAAACAGGCGTGCATTCGATAGCTGGCTTTGACAGGATACTTGGGGTACCAACCTGACTCTGAGATATGTCATGATGATTTATGCCAAATGTTGAATATTCTCGTACCTCTGCCCTGTTAGCTTCAACGTACTCCGCCTCACAGTCGAACCTAGTGCCCCAGCAAACACCATTGCAGGGAGAGCTGAATTGACGGTCAGAAACCGTGGGCAAGTTTGCATCCGCAAAAATAAAAAATTGTGTCACGTGAGGTCACGTTACTTACTGTACTTTCGGAACAGGCATCCGGACTCCGAGCTCGAACTTTCCATCTTCCAGCCAGCGTCCACGATTCCAGAGGGCGCTGCGGCAAACTATATGAAATTATGAGCCACAGATATAGGTCCGTACTCGGTGAACTCTCATGCAGCGCTTGGATTGATTTTCTATTTCCCAGGGGGCATCGAGCAAACTCCTTTGAACCACTGGACATCAATGAGCTCGTCGAGATACGAGCGAGACAGCGAACGTTTCATGGAGCATACAGTCGCACGGCTCTGAGCAACCTAGCATCTTCTCTGACGATATTGCGACTATTCGACCAACGATTCTACCGAAGTGCGTTATTTCCCCTTACTTCCCACTGTCCAAGCCAACTCATACATTGCCGTCTCATTCAGTTGGTCTGCTGTTTTCGATACTTGGAAGCCTTCTCTTTGTTCTTGCAGCCATCCGATCCCGGCATTCTAGACACGACTTCGCCGACCCTCACCATGAGGAGCATGAGAGGGTCGTGATCAAGACTGTCGGTATACAGGGAGATAGAATATTTGGACGGCCATTCGTCACGGCGGGATGGTTTATATTGGGTGTTGCGTTTATTGTCGCTGCTGTGGAAATTACTCTATTTGTTCTCATTATCCAGCTGTAACACCTGTGAGTCTGCCTATGACATACGGATCTTCGGAGGCACACGACCTGACTGCTCGAATTTGCCTTTAGGAATACCTCTCCTCACATCATTATATAGCATGGCAATGCGGGTTTTCACTCAACATGTACTTCTTACAGCACTTGCAATGCACTTCTCTCTCTCAGTCCCTTACCCCGCGTTCCTAAGAGAACAACCCGATCAATCATGAGCAGGCTCGACCTACCTAAAACCACGCCTTCTTCGTGCTGCTCGTGCCCTTGACCGCCAACATTTCTGACTAATGGACCGCTAAACCTACTCTTCGAGGCCATAGGTTAACGGCTAACCGAGAGCCTCCGATATCAGTCTCCGGCCTTCGCGCGGCCAACATCGAACGCCTTCTTTCGTAATGTTAGCGACAAGGATGAAGCAGTGAGTCGGGAACGAATGATCTCCTTTCGGAAGCTTGAAGGTCTCTAAACTGTGTGGTTATTAGGAACATCCATCATTCCCGGTGATCGAGGTTTTCGTTTAAATAAGCTTCACGGCTAATGTGTTCGAGCTCCAGGAATCTCAGTCACGACTACGCGACCATGGCTGTGATCATTACCCTTATTCAGTGTCTGAGGAGCCCTTCGGCCAAATCTGGGAATAAAATGAGAAGAACAGCGACGATCTCCCAAGTGGAGTTCGCTCGCGAGGATGCAAACTATAATCCCTTTAGTTCTAGATCCTGCATGGATCGCCGTTTACGAAATTGCAGAACCACGGTAACCGGAAACCTCATACACCCTGAGCCTTAGTATACGCTCCATTAGCCATGACTATGGATCCCTCTCCTTGGGACACGGGTGGAGTCCTACCATCCCAGCGAGGTTGGAACCCAACGTAATCAGGTATGTGCGTCCAGAGCTTCGACATGCTGAACTTGTTTGCTTTGGCTTGTTCGTCCCCTCAAAATACAGGCCTTCTCCTTGCGTCAGTCTATCTGGCGAAGTGGGTCGGACTGGTCGGACGACTCGGACGACCCTCGTCTTCTTCGTGGCCAATAGGCCGAAATCCTTGCTGTATCAATTTTCATGTTCTCGGCCACCCCTGCACCCCGAAAATACCTGTCGTTGATTCCGCGTCTTTTTCCCATACAAACGGCAAACAATCTTAATCTCATCTCATCTTCCAGGGATCCCGTGAACACATGTTACAGGTCTACGCCAACACAGGGTTTCAGTGACATGAAGTAAAGATTACATCCAGCAAGGCCGTTCCTCATCTCTCGTAAGGCTGGTGGTACTGTTCTACTACTCGGTAGTGCTCAGCTTATTATTCTGCACCCCATGCTGCACTTATTATCATCAACTGGCGCACACAACAGCTTACAAACCTAACGGCGCCTCCTCAATTGAATGCTCCGAATGTCGTAAGGAACAACAAACTCACCGAAAACACTTAGATGAAGACGAATTGAAACTACACGTCTTACAATTTAATTTCCGGGAAGGCCTCAGAAGCTCGCCACGGAGTTTCTCGACCTTTCATAAGACAAGTTTGAAGAAGGAACAGTGTTCGATCGGTGTCTTTCATTTCTGAGAGAGAGCCAATCGGGCTAAGGTCGTTCAATGATAAGGTTCACTCACCTCCGGCGTTCGCAGCCTTTGCGTTTTTCGACTGCATGGGTTTAGCGGCGATCTGGGTTTACGTGGGGAAGACGGTGTGCTGCCCACAGTTTTCTATTGGCGTTCACGAACGTGCGCTGTAATTACTCTCATCATAATGAGATAGAGGAGAAGTGGCGATAGAAAAAAATAAATCGAGTTCCTGGTGGCGCCTTCCACCTATATAGAATAATTATCATGTGCTCCGGGAACTTGTGTCCTGGCCTGACGGCGGGGTCTTCATTGCCAGCGCAGCAGCAAAAGGGTTTCCTACCGAGCGTGAATCACCAATGTGAAAGAAATTAACCGACGAACGACTTACTGCTTCCCCAACGTGGTTGATTGGCCGGCCTCGTCGACTCTGGTGGGGGAAGGTAAGAATCGCGTGCCGGTTGCTCCGAAGGAGAAGACGGGGGAGAGGGGTTGGATGGCGGTGGAGATAGTGGCGGCGGCGGTGGCGGTCTGTTTGTCGTAGAGGCAGCATCGTAGCTGGGCGGGCGCTGGGTGAGAGAAGGATCCTGGGCACACGCGGCCTGGAATGTTCCCCTTCTGAACGATGTCAGTGCTGCGCGATTGTCCTCAAGCGCCCGAGCAGCCTCTATCAGCTGTGTGCCTGCGGTATTCGCTCTCTTGTTCGCCGCGTCTCGCTCCGCTCTTAGCTGAAATGATAAGCATGAGTTCGAATAATGCTTTCAAGGCCAAAGCATTGGGGGGACTTACACGGCTGTGGGCACGAGTAAGCTCTGCCGCGGCAGCTTGGATCTTCCCTATCAGATGGGACATGTTAAAATTAGAAAGCGGGGAACTTGAGAAGAGAACGTCACTGTGAAAAGCCATGTCCGTGAAAATATTATCAAAGAAGACATCGCTCATCAAGGACCTAGATGTCAAAAAGGCAAGAACCACGTTGAGCATCAAGTATCATCTCATAGGATGGAACGACAATTCGTACCCTTGTGCGACTTGCAAATGGCCGATAGGTCGAACAAACGGAGATGCATTCTGTGCTTGCCGACATAGCATCTCGGTTTGGTTGGCGTACGACTGGGCGACGCTGAGCGCATTGCGCTCCATCATGTCGCTCATCCTGGGTATGACGGTCAAATGTCAGGCGACGTCCAATCCGCGGGAGAAGACAGGCTATCTTTACTCACCCTCCGCCACCCCACATATCTGAATGTAGAATCACGTCAACGTCGGATAGTAAAGTATCTTGGTGGTAAAAACATACCCCACTGGGAGTACCCAAGAGCTTCCTGCATCTTGGCCTCGCAAGTAGACATGGTTCGGTCGGCTCTGGACAAGATCTCCGCGGCCTGGCACTCGGCGTTCAGAGTACTTTGAATCTGGTCGTGCAACACTTGCGACGAGTGGAGCTGGTACTCAAGCCTATCATCTTCTGGGAAGTCTGATAAGGTATAGTATCAGAATCGAACTATGTTCAGTACATGTTTGAAGAAGTTGACCACCTTCCGTTGGGCCTTCGAACACTTGGTCGTAAAGATTTCCCAGGTCTCGTTTGAGGGATTCATACTTTGATAACTTCTTTGCGAGGTCCGTTTGCTGATTAGACGACAATCACTGATTCCGTTCGCACTGATTATTCGACACGACAGAACGTGGGACTGACCACTTGTTTAGCCTCTCTCAACATTTCCTTTAGAACATTCTGGCTATCCCGTTCCGACAACTCCTGCTCCAATGCTTCCACATATTCGCTTCAAATTTCCGATCGAACCCAAAATATCCACGGAGGAGAAAGAAACCAGACATACCGCTCTTCTTTGCTTTCCATCGCCTCGAACTTTTCCCTTCTTCCAGTTAGTTTGTGTGCAAGTCGTCGGGCTGTCGAATCTCGGAGGGACGCGTGCTCTTTCCGTTCCTTCTGAGTGGTCTCCGCGAGTTTCTTCACTTTCTCTTCGCTCCGCTGTAGCTGTGTCTCGAGGTCCTTGACATAGGAGTCTTGTTGCGCCTTGGCGGCTGGGGTGTAGTCTAGCTCCGCAATAGCAGACATGAGTTCAGCATGATAAGGAGCATTGTCGCGAATTATTGCGGGGGTAGTCATGATGGTTACAGTGATATTAAGACCCGAGATGGATAGTGCCCTGGAGGTTTATACGATAAAAGGAAGTCCGCAATATGATGCGTTTTCTGAGCAACTGGCGATTGCTGTGATGGTCATTGTTCACCAGACCTGTGATGTGACGTCACGATTGACGTTCCTCGTTCACCGCCATATTCACTGCCTCAAAAATCAAAAAAAAAATTTATACACCATTAGTACATACTGCTACATCAGATGCTGTCTTTACATATTAGAATTCATAAACGCGGACAGCGTCACCTGCGGCGACTCATAGCAAAACAACCCTCATAACCCTGCATGTCCGTTGGTGTCAGGGTATCTCTCCACCGTCCAGCCAAGTTCCCATTAACGTTACCCACAAGGTATCCACGGTATAGCCATTTCCCCCTGTCGCCATCCACCTACAAAGGAAGTTAAGGCTAGACGAGAGAACTGGAGACGAGATACGCACGTATTCTTTTGAAAGGCTGACGAAGCCATCGCATGGTCTGACACGACCAATAAGGTTGAACTGGCCCCATGCCGAATGACCCTGTAAATAGAACGAATGTGAGATGGGTGGACAGCACTTCTCCCGCGCACATACCTCTCCCGTGATGATGATGTCCTGAACAACCGAAGCTTTTCTTTCCTCACCACACACGCCGGAGTTTAGACGGGAAGCCCTCTGATAGTGAAGCACGTCTCCGCTATTAGGAACCCACACTTCGATGCCATCTGACTTCTCTCTTATCTGGGTCCCCGTGGGGAAGTACGACCTCAAAGGATCACCGGCAGGCAAGGGATCAATGTTATCGGAGTCCAGTTCAATCCCGGAATCTGAATCCGAGCGAGAGGGGTCGGAAGCCAGAAGATGGTGCTCCCGAAGTTTCCAAGTCTGCCGATGTCGAACGACCATACTCTTCTGAATGATAGGGGGAAGGCCTCCCGCGAGAAGCGCAGCGTAGGCTGTGAACTCTGTATACTGCGGGAAAGCCGAATCAAGAGAAGTCAACGACGTTCGCAGAAGATACTAACTGTGAAAAGTCCTTCCCATACACCTTCAATGCTAATTACACGGTTGTATCAATTGTTACGACATGAGAGGTGGTATACTTACCTCCCCGGCCTGAAAGCAGCTGTGAGGAACTTGTCATATTCTGGCTGTCCTAAACTGAGACATCGTTCCCATTCACATTCCCACTCCAGTTGATGTCGTACGGTTGGCACAATTGCAGAAGGATGTGATGGAGGCAGCGGAGTAGAATAGCCAACACCTTCCGCAAGCTTGTTCACCAGCGTTAGAAATGCCAGAATGGCGGGTGTCGCAAGAGGTGGGGGAGAGATAATACAAGGTTGGTCGTAGTAAGTGACGGGTTTCGGTTGGGGATAGCGTGGCGCAGGGAGAAATCGGTCCCAGGAAGGGTTTGTGAGGTCATACTGGAGATAAGGCATTAAAATACGTCCAAGTAAGGATCTCGACTACTTTCTAACCTTATGAGCAGCCAAAGCAAACGTCTTCAAAAGGTCCAAAGCATTCCATGCGAATTGATCACCTTTATTATAGTCACCTAATCGTCCAAGGAGGTCAAAGATAAACAGAAACGGATCGAAAAAAGCACGCACTGGGTCTCAATAAAAACCAGAACAGCCACATAGCCAAAGATCTCTCTTCAGTATCAGGGAGCCATTCCTCCGTCTGCAGACACTCCACCGCACAAGAAGCGCCCATCTCATCGAACCAGTATTCCCGCAGCCAAAGGTCGATCCTCGCATAGTCACGCAGCTGCTGTTCGTTCTTCCCCTCGTTCTCTAGCATTAAGAGGTATGCCTGGAACAGTAATTCACGGCGAGAAGTGTCCTCCTCCTTATCCCCCTCCTCACCCCCAGCCGAAGAAGCAATCGAGTCCAATCGTGCACGAATCCGCTTTAAACAAAAGCATCGGCGTCGCAGTTCACTAGTGAGAATATCTGGGGTCGTCCTCTCTGGACCCAAGCGACGAATAATTGGCCCGATATCGAACTTGTGCGCAAAAACACGCGCGTAAAGATGATGGTTGGAGTGAATCGAAAGACGTTTGTAAACACCGCGATTGGTGAGTAGTAAAGGCACTAGGGAAGATGGTGGGCCAAGGAAAGAGTCCGTCGCCGAAAAGAGGGCGATATGCTCGAGAACTTCCTGGGGAACGGTGTCGAGAGCTGGAGATAGAGTCATGGTTGGACTCAAAGCAGTGGACACAATGCGGCACACCAGATAGCTGCCAAGCGGCATATTTAATTGCCGGTTGGCCGATTGGGTGGCCCCTGGCAACCTATTTCTGACGCCGGCGGAATCCAGGAATAAATCTGAACCTCCACTTCTTATTGGCTGAACTGCCGCACACGAGCTTATAGGTCAGTCCGGGAGTCAATGTCCAGGATGTACTTATACTGAGTGGAGGTATTCGTCGATAGCTAAGGTAACTAACTATACAAGAAATTAGTACGTATTCTATTGTTAGACAGTCGGTAATAAATTATCCGTAGCGTGGTCTTTGCATAAACTGAACGCAGCCTCCCAGCCCGCTGGCTCAGTACCATTAGATACGCCCTTGGAGCGGCCGACTAGGTTTTGTGAAGGAGTAACTGATGAATCACAGTCAGTAACAACGTCCAACATGAATGACATAGGCGGCCTTACTGTATCCTCTAAGGAGGATTGTCCCTGAATTGTTACCCACCTGCGGAAATGAATTAGGTAAAGACACGAAAGAGGGTCAAAAATACCAACGGGTTTCCTCGCCAGCACCATCAGACCATCTTCTAGACGAATACGCCCAAGGATATGGAAATCTCCCCATGCAGCCGCGTATTGTGCATCGGTCTAAAGCTGAACGTCACAACGGGATATGGGCGATGATTACAATCTCGAAGCAAACCTTTCCCGTTACAATCACATCCACCACATCCCTGGGATTACAAACCGTCTCACCAGGTCGGAAGCTTTCGTAAAACGCCTTGAAAGTGCCCTCTTCATCGGAGACCTCGATTCCGTTCTCCAGAAAGACAAGTCGTATCAGCAAGTCACCGTGATGGCGTGAAGGGCGAATGAAAAGTCAGATGACCAACCTCTTTCTCCACCCACTGGAAACCCCGCGGAAGCCACGCATTCGTGGTTCCTTCTTTCATGTCGACCCGCGGAATTACCGCAGCAGCATCGCGCATAAAGTATTCCTGGAGTGTCATGTACAACGGAGACCTGCCCGTTGTTGAGAATTCTGGCGGAGCAGCCACATTACTCAACCAAGCTTCATAGTCGTAGAGATACGGCGTCTTCAAAAGGACGTAAGTCAACGTTACTGGGAAGCTGAAGCATAAAAGGTTGACAAACGATGTATGATCCCTGCCAACGGCCCGTAAGCGTGCCAACGTTGTACGAGCTAGCTTCATCCAAAGCTAAGGGCAGGATATCAGATGAATGTTGTTCGCCAAAGTCAATCGCGGGAAAAGATGCGAATTGCGTTTGACAACAGGAAATGAAATGCTCCATATCATCGAGCGTTGGTCCCTCCTTTCCCAACGCATCGGCTTCCTCGCGAGTGAGTCGTTTTCCATTGAGGAGATGGGGCGGGATCATGGGACGGAGTGTTTCTTTTCGAGTGAAGAACGATAATATTGCGAAGAGCGCCACGGATGGAATGCGTCGATTACGCGAAACCTCTCCAAAATACGGGACGTTTGGAGAAAGAATTGGTGAGGGTGGATAAGGGCCGTGAATGGTGGAAGCAGTGGCTTGATGGGTGTACTTGGTTAAGTCGAAGCACGATTCAGCTGTACTGAATATGGGGTACTGCTGGATGTCAGCTTATGTACAGAATCAGAGAAACCAACTATGCAGACGGACCCGGAAGGCTGCGAAGACGAATGGCGCAAGCAATTGCTCAATCTCAACACGCGACTGGGCAGTCTCAGCGTTCACGCTCGCTGGGCTACAATTTAAGGGATTCCCTGAATATAAACAAAAAGACAACACACCTCCCGAAGACGATAACCAAAAGAGCGCCACAGCTAATGAGTTCCTCTCATTCGGCAAAGGCCAACCATGGTTTTCTTCCGAACCCTGATACAGACGCTCGCGGATGAACACATTGAGAAACTGAAGCAAACCTGCACTAAGCAGCTGCTTAAAGTTCTTTTGGCTTGTATCGGAGTCCTCAAACATCTGGTACGCGACCCAGAACGCCTCGGTCAAAGAAGGGTCATTCACATCGCCTCCACGAAACACTTTGAGCGCTGAAAAGCGCCGTCGTAGTTCGAGAGGTGCATTGTGTTGAAAGACCGATAGCCCTAGTCGAGCCAGTGGCGCTTTGACATCGAACTTTTGTGCGAAAATGCTGACGTGAAGTTTGGAGGAACCGCGTGACAGCAATCGGTGGGATGCGCGGCATATGAGGGAGAGGCTGAGCAATGCGCGAGGAGGCCCTAGAGGTGTGTCGGCGATAGTGAAGAGGACAATTCGGTCAAAGACTTCGGGGGAAGCGTTGAACAAGGAGGCCAACATCTTTTGAGCAAGGGAAATGCATGATCACAGGAAGCATAATATATACTCTCCGCCCATACGCTTCGAACGGCGACCTTTTAAAACAGGGTCTACTGGCGGAGCGTTTCCCACGAAACGAGGTAAGCGGAGAAAAAAAAGTTTAGGACCACCCTCCTTGCAATGCAACGCGTCGTAAGACGCGGTGACGTTGAAAGCACCCAGGGATGATAGTGTGAGAACGGACTTCGCCGGTGCAAATCAAACGCCAAGTAACCAATGTGATGTCCGCCGTTTGCGAAGACCGCCGCCAAAAATACAACAAGATCTATTATGAGATCGAGCAATCAGGCACGACGAGTTCACTGACTTCACTGACTTTACCTGTGAAAGAGAGTGCGATTATATACGACAGAATGTACGAAGTACATAGATGGGCTTCCTAACAATCTGGGAAGTTTGTCAGTCGAGGCAGCGGCCTTTGAGAGGAAGACTATTGGGTCGTAATTTCAGGTCACACACAATTGGAGGAACATTGAAGAAACATAACAGGGTGTGTTGGAAGACAACGTCACCTGGTGGAGTCTGGCCTACGTTCCAGGCTTGTGAAGGGTAAATGAACACAATGTGGGCGGAAGATGCCTGGAAAGGCAGTTTCAACCCGTCACCGGAGACATAGCATTCGCCACACCATTGTCCGTCGACGGTCAGAAGATATGTTGGAATTGCGTCCGCTCACTTTTGTTCTAGATGAATTCGACCACTGGGGTTAAGTAAGACGGAAGTTGGCATAGGAAGAGGCTCGGTTCGAGGCGGCGGCGGAGAGAAAACATAGAATGACGGCAATTTCTGATGCTTCTGATACGCCGCCCGATGGACCAGCGAATCGCACCGCTCTTCAGACCGCAGTCTTCATCACCGCTAGGCAGGGGGTCCTTCGTCAAGAGTACACCGTGGAGTTTTCACTGGCAGTTCCGTCCGGCGAGAGCAATGGCGATGGGCTTGTGCCCTGAGACCTTCATGCAAGGAATGAGGTCAATTAGTGTGGGAACATAGCAGCAACCTTTTACGACTCACCGACATAGTTATTTAGCGGACGTCAGTCGAATAAGTGGATGAAACAAGAAAACACTGGTAACCTTTGTCCGATAATCTGCCTAAGTATAGGTATGGTATGTCACCGTCATGGCTCCGAATATCGGCGACTCACGAAATTCGTCCGCGTCAGGGCTGAAATTGATTGTAAGCGACCTCGGTTTAGGCCGAATATAGACAAACTGGATGGATCTGAGCAAAAATGTACCGCGAAAGTCAGTTACACGCAGGTCCTACTGTATTGTGATATGACAAGCTTACATTGGTTCTCGTTTTAGTATGAACGAGGGTAAAAGCGCCCAAAGTGCAGAACGTGTTTCATATATGCAATGAGTTGCGCTGCAACGATAATTGTCGATCATTCGGTTATTCAAACCGCTCCTTGGCGACAATTTGCCGGCCGCACCGCGAACTGCTCCTGAAGATTGAAATTTGCTTTAATTTATTATATACTCTGCGAACACGGTGAGCGCTATTTTTAATAATTCAGAACGTTCCAGACCAGCACATACCGCTCCCTCATTTCTTATGGCCAAAGTGACCCAGAGGATGGTAGAGTCGAATCCATGGGTAAACACATATCGAGGCTGAAAACACGCCACAGTTGGGTCACATGGAAGAACTGGAAGGGCGCACGTCACAGGGCCGTCTCTCTTCGTCACCTCTTCACAGAACGGAGGACACGATGTCACTATGTCAGAAACACATGGACCTGTCAATGCTTGTGAGGTGAATCGCCGCGCCACTCAAAGTTCACCTGACAGTTTTCGATCGAAGATCAGCCAGTTGTTACTAAGCTTACACCTCGCGCAATGGCTTGGTGCTGTTAGCCGGCTGGTTGAGGTTCTAGGTCTTGCAATGCCGCATGAAAAAAGGGGAGGTGATAGTCCGTGATAGTTGAAAGGAAAAATGACACACTTCTTTGAGTTAACACCATCAAGTCATGGCTACAAGATCGTAAAAGCCTCGCCTCTCTGTTCTACCCATCCCGAGGTGTTCGGAAGTCTTCCTAAGTGTCACTTCGGTACAGCGTTGTCGATTCATCTCCAAAAAAAAATTGGATGGATCGTAGATCATCATTTTGACGCTGCAGATAAAGAAGCCAGCGAATAGAGTCTCCACCCGCAGTATCACACTACTATGATCGAAACGCCGCGACCGACACGCACCTCGGCCACGTTAACGGTCAAGGGAGATTCAGACATGCTCGGAAGAGGGTGGCTAATTTGTAAGAACGGGAAAGAGCCAAACATATCAAAAACACGTACTGGTACAGGTATCCTGAGTTGTCAGCATATGTATACTGTTGGCCGGCAGCTCGAATTCGCGGAAGAAGTTCAATTACAACTTGACATTTCGCGTTCACGATTTATCTGAGTGATCGCAGGATGATCTAATCTCTTGATTATGTAAACACCGGCCCTGAGGTGGCGATCGATGCGAGTTATCGATTAGCCTGAGAGACTCCAACTTTCTAAAAAATTGTATCTTCCCATCATCTGAATCACTCTCAAAGTACTATCAATATGTCTGCAAACCTCGATAAACTTGAGCAACATCTTGCTACTAGGTCTTACATTGAAGGGTTAGTAAAAGCCCCGTCAATACCCTAGATCTTGTTTAACTCAGAATATGCAGTTACACTCCTTCGCAGGCCGATGTCCACGTCTACAAGCTCGTCGGGACCGCACCTGAAGCATCTAAGTTCCCCAACGTAGCCAGATGGTACACCCACATCAAGTCGTACGAGGCTGAGCACGGGTCACTTCCTGGATCTAGCACCGCCGGCGAAGCCTTCGCCGGAGGCGCTGCGGCGGCCCCTGCCGCTGAAGAGGAGGAGGAGGTTGATCTTTTCGGATCCGACGATGAAGAGGAGGACGCTGAAGCTGAGCGCGTCAAAGCCGAGCGTATTGCAGCCTACAACGCGAAGAAGGCCGGTAAGGCCAAAACCGTTGCAAAGGTAAGAAGTGTCTTGTTGTGCTGGTTCGCTACCGATCGATTAACACACCATAATTTTTAGTCCGTTGTAACTCTTGACGTGAAGCCATGGGACGACGAAACCGACATGGTGGCTTTGGAAGCAGCCGTGAGATCCATTCAACAGGATGGGCTGCTCTGGGGTGCGAGCAAGCTGGTTCCTATTGGCTATGGAATCAAGAAACTTCAACTGACGCTCGTTGTTGGTGCGTGTCATAGTAGCTAGTCACTGTGTTAGGTGCTGATAGGCACGACAGAGGACGAGAAAGTCTCCACTGATGAGTTGCAGGATAAGATCGCCGAGTTTGACGATTACGTCCAGAGCACTGATATCGCTGCAATGCAAAGTAAGTTCATTACATTATTTCCTCATGTTCAGGACCCGGACTGACGTCATTCCTCGCAGAACTTTAAATGTACTGCTCCTGTTGTATTAAAGAAAGCCTCCGACTATTTGTGACATGTCTAGTCGTGTAAGCTGATAAATGTAAAGTGAATCCATGTTTTGATCAACTGAGCGATTCGGAAATGCTGTGGAGCTGAAGTTAGCTTTGGAATGGCCGAACTTCAAGACAGGCATGCCGATCAGGGACCGTCGGGTTCCTCGTCTCGTTGTATTCATTTCGGCGACATGTTGTCTTGAACCGCCCAATCAAGCCTGGAATACTCGACAATGCCTTGAAGGTCGGAAATGAAATTCATGCCGTTGCAAGTGTCCATCAAGGCCGTTATCTTTGTAGCCCGTCTGCAAAGACGAAATACCTTTAACAGGGTAAGCCGCGATTCTATGGTTCTTTCGTTATGACAGATTGAGAGAGTTTCTGAGAGATAGACGATCTGCCAGTTTCGCATCAACTTTAGACCCGACCTTTGAGGGTTATAATAAGGATCACCGAAGCACGCACTCCGCGTTACACTTCATCGCATCAAAGCTATGCCATCAGCTAACTTTATTCTCGCGTGCATGAGTCCCATCTTCCCCGCTTTCGATCCCTCACGTGCAATTACCTTTCCCCAGTCGAGCCCTAGATCAAACAGGTGGGAGCTTTATCTCTCTGCTTGCGGGAACGGGGACTTGGGGACCAACTTTGAGTATTCCTTCAATCGCTTTTGCCCCCGATAGGAAAAAGTTACCCACATCATGTGGCGGCGCCGGTAATACACCTGGCATAACGACATATTCCTGGCAGTGTTTGACGCCCGGCAGATGACCTTTAAAACGGGCTCCTGTTCTCGATGACACTGAAACGAATTAACAATGGCTTCTTGCCTTGTAGCGATGCCCCAAGATGTCCTCCAGCACATTGCGTTCCTTGTCGCCACAGACTCTGTCATGGAACTACCGCGGCATCTTTCATCCCTGCTACTTACGAACACGCAAGTATATCACTCTCTGAGCGTTTCCAATTGCCCTTCTCTTTATGCGAGCATCTTCCGGGCCACGTTCGATCTGGAGGAGAAACTGCATCACCCCTTGATAGATTCCGCCCTCGCCGCAGAATTACTTCGGAGATACCGCTTTCTATGGCGCATTCGGCGCCACAGTGCGTCTTCTAGCCCAACACCTGAGGATCTACTGGCGGCACTACGAATGGTGCTCGAGAACAACGGCCGCAATGATGCGCACCTTGCAGCGGCTGATTTTCCTGATTTTATGTTGTCCTTCGTTCGGGAATGTTTGGCGCATCAAGCTGAAGACCTCTACCAGAGATCTGCTCGTTGTACCATCACCTCGTTGGCGCTATGGTTGTTATGTTTAACAATCACTCACAGTAGGTCATTCATCCCGGCGTCCGCCGTCTCTTCCTTCTTGATGACCGAGCCCCTTCTCAGAGGATATCGTCAGCATTCCAGAGGCCATGCGGGCAGAGTTACGCAAGTCTCTCTGTTTCCCTATTATATACCCAGTTGGGTAATATCATTCCCAATCTCTGTATCTTCTCACACACCCGTCGCCAGACTTCCGCCATCAATTCTGTCCCTTCTTCCTCTTGCGATGTCAGTTCCGGAATTGGTGATTTTCCATCCGTCGACTGAGTAATTTAAGCCAGCTGACGCAGACCAAGCAGGGGAACTCGAACCATGCTCACCCGCGATCATCCTCGCCTTCGCTTTGAATGAGGTCGTTCCTCTTTTGATACCACCTCACATCCCCCAAACACGCGCTATTGCCATTGAAAGTCGACGGGATGGTCCAACGGTCGAGGATTTCCAAGCGTGCTCTAACCTCAAGACCCCTCTCTTTGCGGAGAGTCGGCGGGTTGCTGTCTCGTCTTCTGCCTCCGATTCGATCCTGAAAGCGCTACACGACATGGAACTCTCGCGGGTTCTGTATTCGAGTTATGGTCTCTCTGCCCCATCAAGACGCGGTCATGGGGGGTCGCTCGCCGGCCTTTGGGAAGGGAACTTCATGGTGAGTTCCAAGATTGGAGCCGGTTTTTATGGCGTGCTCATCGTAACCTCAGCTCTCCAGTTTCATGTGTGAACCGAAACCTAATGAGCAGTTACCCCCAGCTGTTCTTATGAACTTCAATTGCCTGAAGCCTATGCAATGTGCTATTTCTGAATACCTGTGCTTCAGTCCTCATCTGCCGCTGCCAGAAGACCACCCCCTCGACCTCTTAGCACCCGCGGTAAGCTTGACGCAATATCATTTCCACGACTGAGACATCTGATTTGGTCGCTATTTAGATACGATCCGGTAAACTCGGTTACGAAAGGGTGTCTCCAGGAGGTAGTACGTCGACGCAGCGCAATCCCCTTGAGGCTTTGGATATCGTGATTCTTGGAGAGGTTTGTGTCAACGTGGCTCTAGTTTCCTTCGCTAACTTGCGCAGACCTTACAGGATCACGAGCAGGCCTGGAACGGATTTAGGTTTGCGGGGAGAATGCGTTCGGATGGTGTGATTGTTATGCGAAGGGAACCGGTTCGTTGCACGTCTTGCGTTTTTCCATTGACCAGCCCATTGTGACTTTGTTTGGACCAGAAGGACACTGATGATAGGGAAGGCCTTGGGAGTTGGGTTTTTGAAGGACGCCTGCGGTATGGCGCAGCGTTCGTGGGGAAGATAAGGTGGGGTGGGACGACGGTCCGAGGCATTTTCAGTCTACAGAAGACGGATCCGACCTGGCAGAGATGACGGGCTGACACAAGTTCATTCCCTTGTTCTCGATACAGTAGACTATGACAGCAATATATTATGATTTATCTTGAGAAGGTCGACGAAGCAATCGGGTAACGCTACCGGGTGCCCACCACGGCGACAGCTGCGAGAGAGATAGACATATGGAACGCTTCTTCTCCAAAAGTGGGTCTGCAAGCTGATAGTTTCGACGGCCGCCGATAGCGATATTGAAGGATCCTTGATGTAACCAATAACCACCGTAAACCAACATTCTATGTTACGGATCGCCCATCAAACGGGGGGCGATCGCAGGCACACTGAGGTTTTAATGAGGAGCTGCTTGCTTCTTCAGCCGACAGAAGGATGGTCTTCAGGGACCGCACGATCGGAGATGTCGCTGAACTGGTAGCAATTCTAAGGGTCAGAAGGGTGTGCCTAAATTGACTCGACGGCCAATTCTTTCTTTACATATAATATGTGGAGCTCAGCTACCCATGAAGAACTCCATCATCGAGGGAATTGTAATTTTTCTATGCAGCTCATGCATCTGCCTTCTTGTCACCAATGCTTCACCGGCGACTCATCACAAGAACGCATTGCGGTGGAGCGGTCGCAGGCACTGATCGTGGCGAACTTGCAGCAACATTGCCATGTGCCTGATGCGTCTTGAAGACGGTAGGCGGCAATGCTAGCTCTCGGAGCTTGAAAGGAGCCTCATAAATCGAACCAAGTGAACTTAGTCAACGATACCTTGGAGGACGCCGCAGAACATGTCTTAGAAGAAAGAAAAAAAAGGGAAAGCTATACAATTGCGCTGATAAGACGCTACATGCTACAAGCCTGCTGGCTCTTTAGCCTGACTCCGACTGTGTAAGATCGAGCGCGGTACGGAGGAAAGTCGGAGGATCAATCGAAGACTCGCATTACTTCGTTACCCCGCACGTCGGTGGCGAACTTACTGGCCATGCCCTGCATCCAGTTAGGGACTTCGAAAGTGGATGTGTGGCACCAGGGCTTCAAGGATAATTCCTTCTCGATGACAGAAGCGAAATGCTTCGACCAGCCATTCCGTGGGAATGCTGCGCAGGTAGTCTCGATAAGGAGGGGATGGATCAAGTTCGCCCGGCTGCAGTGTAAGGAATCAACGGTGAGAAAGATGGAGACGTAACTCTCGATCGCTGTTCTTACATGCCGACATTATCTAGGACCGTATACACCGAAGTTAGAAAATCTACCGCGGGTTTTCCTCAATGGGTGCGCACCAAGGATTGTCGCTAACTGAAGAATTTGGCCGATCATGGTGATATTGCCACTGCGTACCGTCGTTCAGGTAAATAGATAAGATCAAAGATGGGTTCTCTGGAGGGGCAGACTTACCCCTTCACGAAGATATCCTGGTGTCGCACGATGGCGTCGCAAACACTATCTGCTTGATCTTCAATTCCACCAAGCTTCAGGATGAGGTCACGAGCTACGATGGCGCCTTTGAACTCAAAAGAAAGCTTCGTGGTGGAAAGAAAACGTTCTGCGGTGCCGATGTCGTGCAAGAGACATGCCAAGTAGTATGTCTTGCAAAAATAAAATGTGCTCAGATGGCGCGTGGGTCGAAAGCACATTTTCCTAGTACCTCGAAGTCATAGGACCAGGTCGGGAAGTGAGTCTTTACCAGTGCTACACCTAAATATGGAGTCAAAAATAAAAACATTAGTAGGGTCGTTTACCCAGATCTGGAGCAGGCTGACCATATATGTAGACTCTGTTGCTGTGGTTGAACGTCTGAGAATCAAGTTCCTTCTGTAAAAGGGAATCAGTTCTTGATGAAAACCAGAGAATTCAGAATAAACTTGCTTTCACGAATGCTTTCACTTCTCGTACAAGCGGAGAATCTGGAAGTGGGAAGTCATCGACTTTGAACACATCCTGCTTGGGTTGATCACCGCTGGCTGTCGGATGACCGTCAAACAGGACGTCCGGGTCTCGAGGGACGGGCGTAAAACCATAGAAAGTGACGTTGTGATCTGCCATTGATGGGGATCATGTAAAAGTCTTTTCTTTATACCTCTGAAGTCGCAAGAAGCTCTGCTGATTAATGTTGGACATGAGGTTAGTCAGAACGGTCAGAAGACCATCAGTCAGGTCACAAGGAAAGGTGGCTGGCATCTCTCGAAGAAAGATACATCCAGACTTTATGCAGACACAGAAAATCAAGTCAATTCGAGGGTCTTGACTTTGACGGACGTTTGAGGCCGAATTTGCATGCCGCAGAATGATGGGCGCCCCTGTTGCCACATTTGTGCTTGTACTTGTTTTGACTTAGAACAATATCACGCAAATTGGTTCTTCCCTCCCTTTCCCCAGCCCAGCTACCAGCATTGTCTTCTTCCCATCGCCGTTGTCGTCGTCGACAGTAAAAAACTCGTCCACTCTTTCTTTCAATATGTTTAAGACTATTGCAATCGTCACCTTATTCACCTCTGCGGCTCTAGCTCAGTCCTCGGTAGGTAACATCAGAAAAACGCGTGTTCTTTGACGAAACTCATGTTTTCTTGTAGACCCTCATTCCTTCTGGTATTAGCGATGGCTGCAGCAGCTATCTGAACAAACTCAACAGCGACAAGAGCTTTACGACATGCACATCATCTCTGATCACCGCCACCTCTGACTATAGCCCTGGTAGTAACGCAACGACAACTCCATCCACGGCTAAAGTCTCTACCACCCTCGCCGGGTTCTGCTCCACCTCGACGGATAGTAACTGTCCAGAGAGCTTGATTCGGGGCGAGCTTACGGATTTCTATGCTGCTTGCTCGGCTGAGCTCACCTCGGCTAGCAACCAGGATGTGATCAGGATTTATGATGTTCTCTACACGATCGCACCGCTCAGAGCAGCCGCTTGCTCCAAAGATGATAGCGGAAACTACTGCGTTACCCAGGAGAAGCTCCCTACCTCGGGTCCGGCAGCAGGTCAACTTCAGAAGGTCCTGTCCACGGGTTCACCTGCCCTCATCCCCAATACCACCACTTACCGCACCAACAACATCCCTTTCCTCTTCCTTCAATCTGCCGCCTCGGCGGAAGAGCTTTGCAATGTTTGTACTCGTAACATTCTGAGCGCATGGATCAACTTCGAATCGCGAGTTCCCTACGCTCCTGGCCTCAGCAAGAGCGCCTTCCTCTCCAACCAGCCCGACCTCTACCAGAGCGTCCAGAACACTTGCGGCTCAACCTTCCTCAGCGGCGCTGGCGTCCAAGCTGCAGGAGGTCTTTCTGGCGGTACTTTCTCCAGCGGAGCTGTGCAGATGGCCGTCGGAAGTGCGCAAGGATTCGTCGCTGCAGGAATGAGCATTCTTGCACTCATCGCTTCCGTAGCCTTGTAAAGGCGATGCCTTGGTTGATTTCGGGTTTTTGTTAGTTACTTACCTTCCCCTGTCCTCGCTTCCTGTCCCCGCTCCCCCCTTGCTCTCGCCTAGTCCGTCTTATCTTTCCAGTAACTTAAACCCACTATACCCACTGCCGACTCGAAGGAGGTACTTTATTATTAGCGGTTTTGGCCTTCGCTGGAGGATGCTATAACCTTGAACACCTGTCAGCCCTGGTATTTTATTGCTCTTTCGGCACCAGTCGAATGTGCTACATAGGTGCCGTTGTGCAGCATTAGGGACGTGACAAACGTTTTGCTTCTACAAGGAATTTAAGTTGCATATGGAGCACATCGATATCTATCTCTGCGCATGCGACACTGAGTCGGACAGTCCTTGCTAGCGCCTCTTGGAAAAACGAAGCTCACTTGGGCGTCTGCCACGTGCAGTCACAAACCGTACACCAACACTTCTGTCACGGTCACATCGCTCTCAACACCTCTCCGTCAACGCGCAGCGACAATTTTCACGTATTGCTCATCAGCGTATTCCCTCCTGCTGTTCAAAATGTAGGTCCACAATTCCATATCTCAACCGCTACTTTATTAAATCCCCGACGACGCCCAAATACTACGTTTTCGGTTTTGCCCACAATAGGTGAACAAGTGAGTCATGGCTGAATGCTGATGTTGCTCGCGGCGCCTGAAGAGGTAATGCAGCGAAGCTAGGGGAATATCCACGACACACACAGAAAACAGCGCTGTAGAATCTCCGTGGCCCGTTGTCGGAGTCTGCGGCTACAGATATCCCAAGCATTTTCGACCTCTATTTCTTAACGTACTGGCTTCCACGTATGGTAAAAAATAGGCGTTTAGTTGCCTCAGTACCTCCTTTGGGTCGTCCCGACGTCGGTTTAAAATATCTCGCTGGACCGAGCCTGCTATGAACGATGGCTGTGCCACCTCGTGTTCCGGGACCGCGCTATTTTGCCCAAAAGCGTACATCTGGCTTTTACGCATGTGGGCAGACCCCCTAGGCCCTGGTGAATGTCCGCAACTCCATATCTGATGACTCGGTCGATTATTCGGTGGCCGCTTTTCATCGTGTTTCATCTTGCTGAGCGTTTTGCGCTCAACACGCAATCGAAGATCGAGCGATCCTCCGATAGACTATTATCTGTTTGTCGCTCTGCATTCCGCCACGCTCAGCAGAATACTGATCCTCGGGCTCTTGGGCTGTGTAATATTTTTTCCCCCTCGAGCTGTTCATGCCTGAACGAAAGACTGGTAAACGACGACCCTTCCTAATCGGTGACATAGGTAATGACTTGACTGTCCGCTTGGAAAAGCTTCCATCCGGGAGTGGCCCCTTGGGTTCCCCGAAATTCCAGGACGCCGTGTAAATATGACTGTTCAAGGTCCCTGATGATTGTCTTTTGAATCTGGACGAGGCATGTAACCCCCACCGCCGTGTCCAACGCTTCCAAGCTGCCCATATTTGAGACCTGGACGCTGGATTACTATCCACCGATCACCACACTTCAATTTTGGGCCTTCCATTCTCTTCCATTTTCTAAGGAGGCCGTGATCGAGCTGTGGATATCCTTTCCTGATTCTGCTCTTCGTTCGAATATTCTCCGGTGAGTGAGGAACACAGCCGTGCATAATGACTAGGCTTGCACCCAATTTCCAATTCATCCAGAAAAGGCGAAACGCGTACACCCACATACGCGTTGATGTATCGCGCTGACGGATAGCCGGCGCTACTATCCATCCATCTATCCATCGATTATGCTCAGAGCGCCCGCACCTCTTTTGGCGAACTCTGAGTGGCGCGAGCCTTTCTTGGTAACACCGTTACACGATGTTCTGATTGTCCTCATGCCGCCAGCGTTTCTCCGTGACGACAGCGAGCTCCCATTATTCTGGCGTGGCTGGGTGCGCTTCGCCCACAGGCTGAAATGTCCTTATCGGAATCACAATCAGTCCTAATGTTACACAGGGCCATAATAACTGTAAGTCTGGAGGTCGAGAGCTTTTGACGGACTTGTGGAGAGTCAACCGAAGTCCATATTCGCTGGAAGTGAAGCAGGCTTTTCAGCATCAAACATTGCTCGTCATTTCTGATTGTATTGTCTCGTTATGCGGGCGACAGGTGCCGGGAAAAGGTGTGGGAGTAAGGGAGTATTACAACATCTATGAGTCGGGCGGAAAACAGGTTAATGGGGTGTTTCTGTCTAGAAAGAAAATTACAGGAGATGGTTACGGATTATTGGGGAACGTGGGGGCAGGTGTCTCTAGGAGATGAGGAAGTAGAAGATACAGGGCATGACTGATTAACTGGACATGCGACCAGAATTACATGTAAGGATCGCAGCAAGGCTCGAGGAATCGCGGATCTTCTGCAGAAGATTGTCATGAGTAGACGATTGGATAATGGCCCCAAAATGATGTGCGATAGGCTTTTCAACTTGAGGAGTACTCCTGACCATAATAGTGAGTTCGATAATTCATGACTCTATATATACTTACTGTGTGTCGAAGTTAACGACCTAGGCAGATCGGACAATAAGAATTGGCCATTGGAACTTTTGTTGCGGGCTGTACGGTTATCTGGCTACAGGTATTGTTGGTACCAGGAGAGTGCGCTGGACTACATCCTGAGAGGACCTGGTAGAATGCCTTCCGGCAGCTAGGGCACAGGACAGTTATGACGAGACACATGAGATATACAGATTTTTGGAGGAAATGCATACTTAGACGTACAGTGTTTTAATAGAGACATTTAACGCCCTTCAGAGGGCTAATATACACGGTCTGAATCCTTGGACAGTGGGCGTTGACTAAATGGAAACTGGAGCTGTAAAAACGCCTACAAATCAAAAAAACTTACCATGGATGCAATGAAATTTGCCGTGGGTAAGAGCCTACGTTCTAAATAGCGTCAAAACCATGTCATGAAACGTGCATACAACTTCAACAGCGCTGGCAGTGCTCAGCGTACCCACATCAGATGAATCTTCGCTTGCTCAAGGGAAGTGAACCTAAAGAACTCTCAGAGAGAGTTGGAATTTGACGCCGATTCCGCATTGCTGCAAAAATAGGTAGGGTACGCAAAGTGGATGCAACCGATACGTTCCTTAAGCCGAAGGGTCGGTACGGAGAGGGCGAGGGCGAATCTACGCCACACAAGCCTCACGTGTTCTTCGGTTCCCCTTTGAGGAATTCAAAGTCAGACGAGTAACACCAGAGATCGAGCATGTCGAGTCACCAGCGGCCCATGGACCCACAAAACCAAAAAGGATCGAACATCGAATCCAGTCCGATCCCTCCAAACACAGTGGCTTGCGTCAGTGGATTGAACTTTGGAACCAGAATCTATGTCCTCTACAAGGATCGCCAGATGATGGTAATCCAAGGGAAACCACTGTATACTCCCGAGGAGCTGTCTTTGAAAGTCGATAATGAACGTCATGACGCGGAGTACATGTTAGGTCTCGAATATATTGTAAGGAACGATAGACATGCACAACTTTGCTGGCCTACTGATAATACAAACAGCATAACCTGCTTCCCACTATCGAGTTTGGAAAAACAAATTGGGGTTACCTAGTCGAGCAACCTCACGGCGGCTACAAAATTGTCCAGAAGGAAAGGCGACTGAAAAGGATTCGCTGTCCGCTGTTCGCACCTCTCATAGAAGAGAAGGAGATAACCTTTACCAAATTTTGGCCTGGGAACGAGGAGAGAGAAGGGTATTGGAAGGGCCGAAAAGTCTGTAAGTGGGTTTCTTTTTACAGGATAATATGATTCGTCATTGATTACAGATGTCATGTTATGTCGCGACGACTACAACCTGGAAACCCTTGAATATGTCATGCACAGCCATTTGGCACTGCAGGGTTTGGATATCACATATCGTGTTCTGGGACATGTTGTCGAGAAAGACAGAACAGTCATCGGCCTCGTGACCGAGGCTGAGGTTGGCAGACTTCCTAAATATCGCGACAGAGCTATCGTTTACGACGCAATTACGCGATTGCAACGGCGGGGTCTCGTCTACAACGCAGTGGACAATGTCAACATCCACATTTTACACGGGAAAGTACGACTCACCAACCTTCCAGGCCTACGATTCTATGATGACCCGGTGGAGCTCGAGAGGAAAGCTGCTTATTGCCACTGGAAGGCCTTAGACGAGATGTTCCATGTCTTGAAAATAACGGACGATCCCATCCTATGGCCTAACCATCGACAATCCTGGGTTCAGAATCCACTCCTGTTATATTCCCACCCCTCTCCTGAGCGACCTCTTATTATCAGGTTCATCTTTGAACTAGCTAATCGATACGAGAAAAAAAGCCTGAGGGCCGCTGAGGATTCAGAGTCACACGAATGTACTACGGCTAGTAGGCGGGGATGGAACAATCGCCGCAGCCATATTGGCTCTATTGATTTTGCTCTTGAGGTCTTCGAGGAGATAAACGCTGGCGCTGTCCTACCCCATCGAACGAAAGACTTGCGTCGGCACACGAGACACCAGCCACAGGCACATACATGGTTCCAGCCTGTTCGCCGTGCGCAAGGTCCAAAACGGTTTCTCATCGGACCCCCTGATCCTGATACGGATGTCAGGTGAGGCAAGATTTATGGTGCGTTCACCGAACAGAGCTAAGATCTGGTGGCAGTCCCTCCTCCCTTGAGATATGACTCCAGTGTCCTGTTTCAAGACGTACCATGTCCAACTATGCCTCCACATCTCATTCTCATTATCAGTATGCTATCAGGGGTGACGTCTTCTGGACCTCACAAGTCTATCGAGAACGTGAATGTGAAGTTAATACACACGTTTTGGAGGCAGGTTGTTTAAATAACGCTAGTCTCCTCTAGCTTATACTTTTGTGACCACCTTTCTGTTTTAACTGACACATAAGGAGCTTGATGGACACCCCCGTCGGCCAGATCTTACATAGCTTTCAGCTATGATAGACGCATTGGCTCGCAGCAGCAGCTTGTTACGCTATCAACTGGCTCTTGATTTGTCTTGGTTCAAACGCTCGACAACATCTTGCCATCCATCTTGCCATCCGCTGAAGAGAAATCAGAGAGCGTATTATTTCGGTCGGCATAAGTAGCTCTTGGAATAACTCATGCATCAGCACAAGTCGCCAAAAGTAATTAGAGGTCATCGTGGCATGAAAATGACTGGTTTTTGTCAACTCTTGAACTTATCACATCCACCCACTTGCTCCTGCGGGGCTTATATATCTTGGCTTCCATTCTTGAAAAAGACGGAACCGTTGTAGGATTGGTGATAGAGCCGACCTCGGCAGTCTCGTTCAATATGCGATCGCGGGCTTTTGTACAACGCAATTTCCCGAATCCAACGACGGGGATGCGTCTATCCAGATTGTGAATCGAGCATTCATATCATGAACGAAAAAGTGCATCTGGGTAGCCTGGCTGGCTTGCACCACCACAAAGATCCTGCAAAAGTCGAACACGAGCTGTATCTGTTCGCTGGAAATCTCAAAAAAGTCCCTAGAGAAGTTTTTTTCCTGAATTTGTGACCCAAATAATTTTGCTCCACGGCCGACATGGAAGAGGAGGAGAGATCAAGTACCGCGGCTGGTTCTCCCACAATCTTGCCCAGAACCATTATTTGATTTAATTTTCGGCCTCCAATGTCGAAGGACTCCAACCAAACTGCCACTTAGAGAGAATGAGTCAATTTCGAGAAAGAAATCCTGCGATATTTGATTGGACACATCAAGGATAGTCGGTCCGCTCTCATACGAAGCCGGCGAGAGATCTGATCGCTCGGTCGCGACATCAAATTGGAGGCTTTCGTGGGTCCAAATGCTCAGGAATGATTTAACACCTTTTGTAAAGACATATATGAGGCGAAGGCAGCCGAAGTGCTAGAAGAGCCGACGCACTGTACTGATGGCGAGGCACCATATGGAAACGAAGCACGAGTGACGAGGGATATCCCCACTGCATCAAAACTTCTCAAGCAGTTGAGTCGTTTTCTCGTTTTCAACAAGTTTCAGAGGCGCCGAAGATGAGCTTGGAATATTCGGCCCTGCTTCGTGATCATGATATAAATTGCCTACTGAGGATCGCCCACCAAAAGAGTCATATTGACGATCGAGCCGTTTGCGTCACCTCCTGGCACGAATTGGGCACGAACGGATAATATTGAGCTTTGATTTCTGATGAGTTAAGCGGTAAAGCAGTACCTTTACTCGGGGAAAGGAGCACGGCGTCCTTAAGAGATCTCCTGCATACATAGAATTCTAGTTGGCATTGACTGGAGCCCATTTCATCCATTGGCAATGGATAAAAGAGAGAAGGTATTCCGGATCCCGATCCATCGAATTGTATCGTAACAGCCATTTCTGTAAACACGCCTCGACACGGGCAAATACCCAAATTCGGCTTTGAAGCAGCCGTGACTCGAAATGGATTCAAGATGGATTCAACACCTCCCCACGCGGTGAGTTTTACACACCGTTACCTCCCATAGCAACATAGCTCATCTTAGCTCTGAATCTGAATAAGTCGCAGCTGGCTATGGTGCAGATTTTGCGTGAATATTTGAAGAGTCAAAAGTCAAAGGTCGGCGTTCTCCGTCACCGATCATGTGGTTTATGTCGAGAAGGGATGTCATACGATGTGACATTGACAACTTGAGCATCCTCCCCCACAACGATTTGGCCTCCAGGCAGTGGACTTGTTCCATTTCCTGTTCTGCGCTTTGGATTTTTTTGCTCGTTTCATCATGCTCAGGTTCTCGACCCTTTTCGCTCTCTTTTCCTATCTCGGTTTCCTCGCAACAGCATCGCCCACAAGCCGCTCATTCGAGAACGAGTCCCTGGCAGTGAGACTGCAGCCGCGCACTGAGCCTTTCTTCCCTGAGACTCCTGCGTCATGTCCCATATGTGCACAGGTATGTTCGGCGTCCATTTTCTTGATACCAATTACCCCCTGACTTGAGGTGAGTCATTTCATTCGTGGGCAAAAATATCATAAACTCATGGATGCGTTTAGTCGAAAGCTCACGCATCGGATTTTAGAATTACGGTAGCATTAACAGCTGTGCCGCGGCTGCTCCGGTCCTCTCGAATTTCACAAATGTGAGTCGCGTTACGAATGAAGCGGAAGACAGGGCTAATAGGCCTGAAAATAGATCATCTTTAATCCGGGAGCCTTCATCGACGTCATCAAATGTGCCTGTACGGATACCTTTCAATCCGCGTATCCCCAATGCGTCGACTGGTGAGTGCGCATTCCACAGCATTACTTTCCGAAGCACTAACGGTGTCCTGTATCCCAGTTTCATTCGGACGAACCAGTCAGAAGTCTTGAACTACAACACCCAGGACTTGCCTGGCATCGTCTCAGGCATGCGGAAGATCTGTGGCTTGGAGAGTTCCTTGCTGGGCAACGTCTCGGAAGCCAATGGAGAAGTGACACACACCACAACAGCTGCGCCCACACCGACCTCGGCGGCATCGCTCGTGAGAAGTGGTAGCTTGGTCTGGGGAGGCACGGTGACGTTCGTCCTTCTGGTGTTGTCCGCTGGCACTATGGATTTAGGACTATGATGGGTATGGAAATCGGGGGTTAACGTATTTTTAACGATTTATTACGACCTGCAACGAATATACCTGGATATCCGATTGGTTTGACGCCTGACATGACAGAGGGACGAGTCCGCGAGCGGTCGGAAAAGCAGCGAACGCGGTGTCCAAGAAAGCACGCTACATGTATCCATGGGTACAGAAATAATGGTGGGTGGTTGATAGCATTGTAAGAATGCAGGTGTATGTACGAGATGCCTGTAATGATGTGTATAAGTACAATATGTAGCATGGAGGGTTGCTGGAATAGTTAGGGTTTAAAAACAAGCTATCAAACACGACAAGAATATACTTATGTACTCAGACCTATTCAACGGATGGTACACTTATCAAACGCGCTCTCCCGCTTCGCTGTTTTTGTTCGCTTGCTCCACACATGCCACATCTTGATCGTCTCTTCCTTTGGGCACACCGTGAACAGGTCCTCTCCTTGTGGCCCCAAACAACTGTGTGTCACCGGTCCAAAATGTGCAGTTAGCGTCAACAGACGTTTCCCAGACGGGTATTCATGGACTGCGATGGAATTCATCAGTGGTGACGGAACAGGTTTGAGCTGCGGCCGTGGTGGTTGTGTCGAAGATGAAGAGCGTGCAGGACGGGGAATTGGTTCAAAGGAGGAACCGTGTGTGCTCAGGAGTTCTTTGCAGTGCGGCGACCAATGGAGAGAGAGCACGGAAGTGTCCAAGGAAATTGTGGAGAGTGGTGTAGGCGATGTAGCAGGAGCGAAGGAGCTCCAAATGCGAATCTTGCCCTCGGGGTAGATACTGCCTGTGGCAAGCAAGTCAGGTTTCCAGGGGCACCATGCAAGGGCCTGTAGATGAAGACTAGAAATCAACAACACGTCTCGAATCAACCGTATGAGAAGACCTGACCTTAACAGGACCACGATGCCTCATCTTCGCTCCTTGAGTCCCCTCATCCAACAGCTGCTTTCCCGCTCTCTTATCCCATATATATACCATCCCCAGATCATCCGAGCTCGCAACCATCCGCCCGTCCGTACTCCACTTCAGCCCAAGCACCTTCCCCTTATGCGCTGGTACCTGCCTTGCCTCCCCCTTCATACGAATATCAAACAAGGATATCGTCCCATCATGTGATCCGACGGCCAGTACATCGTCGTTCCAATCCAGCCCACCAACGCCCATCGCTTGGCCCTCCCTCCACATCCGTCGAAATGACCCAGCACCTCGCCCCTCCCCCGCATCCCACACCTGCACGACGCCCGTGCTGCTCCCCGCTGCCAAAATAGTCTCGCGCCCCTTCCCCGCCCATTCTATAGAACGCAATTCGCCGGGCTGAGCGACCTCGAGCTTGAATAGGTGCGAGACGACACGACTATTGAGGTTTTGGTAGAACACGTCGTTCCCGCATGCCACTGCTATAAGATTCTGCTTAGACCATGTAATTGGGTACGCGTGCGGGTCTTTCGATATGCCCGGCCCGTCTAGTGTTAGGACGCATTGCTTGCGTTTGGTGAGGTTCTCTGTGACGGATGTCGGGCGCGGTCGTGGAGGTGTGTGGAAGAGGGAAGAGGCGCTGCGGCGGAGGAGACTGAACATGTTGGAGTCATCCCTGGAGGACGAGGCAATGTTTTCCTGGTTGTCCTTGAAATTGAGGACCCGGCTGTCCGATAGGCCGAACTGGCGGCTTATGCGGTTTGTTCGTGGTGTAACGTTCAATGGTATGGCATTTTTGGGCCGGGATGGAATGAAGCGATCTACCTATAGCAATTTCAAGCCATAGTCAGTATGGATCAGTCGCACATTACCCTGAGTACAACTCACCGAGTTTGTGGGCCTCAGGGCACTGCCGCCTTCGTAATCAGGTTGTAGCATGAGATCGCCCCCTACCATAGATATCCTTCTTCGTTTGGCCGAGGAGAAGTTAGATACAGATGCATAAGACGAGACGCGCTTGCGTGGTGGCAGAGGAGTCTCTGTCGCACACGGGCCAATTGGTGACATTTCGTTTCTATAAGACAACACGTCAGTTCATAAGTTTGTGGCAGGCAAATGAGATAACATACAAAGACATTTTAAAGAACCCTCCAGTGGTTCTTGGAATAGGGAGACAAGATGCGGAGGACGGATGTTGTCGTGGATTTTGAGCAAGTTCGAACTTCAGCCTGCGGATTTGGTTTTCGAGTCATGTGACCGTTCCCTGACCATTGGAACTTGAAGAACCTGTCGCGCGATAGAACTGGGTGTAAAACAATAACATTGATGATTTCTTTCTCGCGATCTTATTATAACCTACGGCCCAGCTACACCAGTGCACATCAACAATAAGCCCTCTCCGCGCCCGACCATCGCCTAGCCTTGCAGATTACATCACACGAGGCATAGACCAGGATATATCTGAATAACCACCGTGGCAGCACAAAAGAACACACCCCAACAAAACGTTTTTCTGATCATGGACCATCAGGACCATCCATTTCAATCTATCGCGAGGATAGACGCACTTTCGATATGCAACTTGGACCCAACGCAATTCATGACATTATATTACAATACATGTCTTCGACAATAGGATGGAAACTGGAGAAGAGAAGGTTAGTATTGGATATCTTAGTGAATGAGATGGATGCTCACCGAACTCGATGATAAATAAAATGCGGAGGATTGAAGAAAGGGAAACAATGCGGTGATATAATCTCTACAACAATTGTTCTCGACAAAGCCAACCAAGATAATGAAATGGTACCGTAAGTAAGTAATAATGGAACTTGGGATAGATGGATGCTGACAGTCATTGATTGTGAAAGAAGGAAAGGAATGAAAAGACGGAAGATCAAAACACGTGCCCAACTAAAACCGTACGCGGCACAGGAATGAAAAGGGACTCGATCAAGGAGGAAGAAAGGAAGTGAAAAGAAAGAAAGGGATGGAGGAGAAGAAAGAGATGGACAAAGGAAACGGAAATATCTCGAGAAACTTTCTATCGGATGGTCGAGCTCAAAAAGCTCGGCTGCCTCTTCAGCTCCTTCCTCTTGGACCACACATCACACAGATTGATCTTTCCGTCGTCCGGAATCGTGAGGACAATCTTCGTCCCGTTGGCGTTGACCACGCTGGTCCCAATCGGCTTGTCTGCCACTGAGAGCGTCGTTACGTGGCGGAGGGACGGGTACGAGTGAACTGCAATCGAGTTCGTCACGTTGATCTTGGGCCAGACGGGGGGAGGCGGTGGCATCCTGGTGGACGGTGTCTCGACAGGGGGTGGCTTCACGCTGTGGGTGCTCAGAATCTCTTTGCACTGGGACGAAAAATGGAGACTCGTCACTGGCGCGCCTGTTTCGTACTTTCCAGGCGTGGTGGCATTGGAGTGCGGAATTGACGCGTTGACGTTCCAGAGCTGGACTGCTCCATCGACGTCTCCGGTGGCGAGTAGCTTGGGCTGCCAAGGGCACCATGCAATCGCCTGATTATCGTTGAGTAAGCGCAAGGCCCGAAGAAGTGGAGAAAGGACATACCGAGACTGCACCGGTGTGCTGGATCTTCTTTCGTCGCTGGATAAATTCACCAACGTCGAGGGGGATCTTCTCGCGGGCATCCCAGCAATATACGGTGCCGCTCTGATCGCCGCTTGCCAAGATCTTTCCTTCAATGTTCCATTCGAGGCTCGTGATCTTCGCCTGATGCCTTGTGACCTTCCGCACTTGTTCCTTCATCTTCGACGTCGGCGTGATCCTCGTATCATAGTGCCTTATGGTCCCCTTCGCTCCTCCGATGGTCAGAATAAACCCATTCCACCTCATCGCCGTGGCACTCTTCGTGGACCAGCTAGCCAGCTTCTTCTTTGCCGTAAAGTCCCAGATCTGGATGTGCCCTTTGCTTGTGGCGAGCGCGACGACGTCGGGCTGGTCGGCCCCGGCGCACTGAATGATCCGCAGATCGCCATGACTATCCTGCAGCTTGCACAACTGCCCGATCTCCTCTGACGTCGTCAAGTTCTTTACATGCACCCTGTTTCCACGGCTAAAGAGAAGAATGTTCTGTGAGGAGCAACTTACAAGCTGCGACACGTCGAGGGGGTTGTCCGCGGGGGGTACAGAAAAATCGATCGTAAACTTGGTGTTGCGGAGGTGGTGCTTCGCGGAGGACTCGGGATAGGTCGGAGTGTTCGCCGCCGTAGAGCTCAGCGAAGCGGATGACACGCTGCGCATGAGAGCCATACCCGATCGGCTGATGAATACGGAGCTTCCGGGCGTGTCGCCCAGATCACCAGGGCTGGTGGCCCGCGACGGGGTCGTGAACGATGAGCTGCCGCTAAGCGGGCGTGCATGCGACGCGAGGCCAAGGAAGTCAAAGTCCTCGCCGTGCAGCACACGCCGTCTCGGTAGGCGGTCGAGCTGGAGAAAGTAAAACGGGTTAGGGTCGATGAAGAAGAAAAAAATCAGGAGCCTACATCGGAGTTGACTGCTGCAGACCCGCCCATGAGTTGGAGTTGTCGTTCTGATGTTATGGACGACATTCGAGGCCTCTTTCGGAGAGTGGGGCCCAGATAGGACTCTTCGCCCATCGACATGAGCCGTTTGCGCGAGCCGCCCATTGAGTTGTCCATGATCGTTATACACTCTATGGATTTCTTGTAGTGTTTGGGGCACTGTGGGTTATCCGTTGAGGGGATGAGAGATGGTTGGAGACAGAGATGGGATGGGGCAACGAATGTGGTGGCAGGATATGAACAAAAGCTGAGACAGAGGATGGCCCAGTCCGACTTTGTGTGTATTGACGTGTTGTTTGGCTGCCATGTGGTTGCCAATCAACGTCCCATTGTTGATCCGAGCATGGTGACTCCTTCAATACATTTGTTCCTTTTGCGAATCGTCAGCGTGGCCCGTGGCCGCATCCTCGCCATGGTGGCTTTGAAGCCTCGAGGTTACATATATATTCCGCATTTTGTCCTGTTCCCCATCGTCTGTTTCCCGGAGTTCATCAAATGTTTCCATCACGATCAGGAAACTTGGGGGTGAGTCCGCGAGTTCGACAAACATTCCTCAGTCACTCCCGCCGCTTCCTATTGAACTAAAGGTGAGAAGTCTGTTACTCTATTCGGTGATCGAATGATTGAGTTACTGTATCCGTACAGGCTCTTGCCGCCAATGCCACCAAGTTCACCATGCACCTTCGCTTCCTGTTAGGGATATTTCAGCACTCAGACTCCCTCGCGTGGTATGGCGAACTACTGGACGTCTTTCTCGGTCACTTGGAACAGCTTCCTCCACCAAACCGGCTCACTCAAAATTACAAGGAGAGAGTCGAGGTCGCCATAATGGCCATGGAGGGGTTATCTATCGCCTGCCGATTCCACTTTCATTCTCTTGGTACAGAAGACTTCATGCTGGTGGTTAAAGCTCGGTTGTCGTGGCCTGCAATCTGGAGATGGATTCATTATCTGTATTACTGGACAGCGGATGGGTTGAATACAACTTTCAACGCGAAATCTCGGATTCCCCTGGCTTTTGTGGAATCACTTCAAGATATTCTCGTCATCTTGTTACATTACTCTTCATCGACCTTGAGTGATGAAATTCGGGCGACACCAGGCTTGCTTTTGATGCTCATGGAAATGTGGATACGGCAACCCCACGAACCAGAAGATACTCCACCGCTCACTATGGTTTTCCTCTCCGAAGGAATCGCCGATTGCTTCAAGTTCCAGTCCCCCGCCGTCGATATTCACCAGCTTGCTGACGTATTCCACAGGGGCGAGAGAAACGTCGCCTCACATTTGTTGCGTCCCCTTCACATGGCCACATTTGGCGGCGCTGCATATAATAATTGTTACCCACTTGTCGCTAGCATCTACTACGATCTGGCGAAGTACGTCCCCCGTTTCCAGAATGTCCTTCTTTCCCAAGGTATCATTGGCGATGTTTGCTATGGCCTGACTTACTTCTCATCTCGTCCTTCACTCGATACATTGGAACGAGCCTCATTTAACGTTTCTGTCGAGGTTATTCTTGGGCTTGGGAGGACCACTGATGGTATTGTGTGGATTCTTCAGGCTATACGCTCGGGATTTATCCACAATATCCTGAGATGTGTACTATCGCCGTCATCCACACCAGAATTGAACGTGCTTCAGAACTTCACCGAAGCTATATTGTCTATCATGTCATATCTTCCCTATCGCCCTGTATTGCGGTTGGTGGAAAACCTATTGAACTCATCTTCTCTGGGAATCTTGGAGCTGCCTGTACCTCGTGACAAGCAGTTTCGGATGGTATGGGAACCGTTTGTCTCTTATGTCGACTTCGCATTGCAGGCAAGAGAATGTTGGCATGCAACAAGGAGATATTCTCTGAGATGCAATTCCGCTGAGGTGTGTTATTTATTTATATGTTTTCTTCCAGAGGGGCCACTGATAGCGAGGTCAGTGCACCATCGTTGAGTGGAACGAGAACTTTAAGCTATGTGGAGCCTGCCGTGATGCTGCATATTGCTCAATTTCTTGTCAGCGGTATGATTGGAAGGACGGTGGTCATCGTGCTATATGTCATGCCAACAGAAAGAAACCCGCATGTAAGCAATGCATTTTACGAATCAGTTCGCGGCGTTAAATTCCTTCTCCCAGATGACGGAAAGCATTCTTACCTCTCAGCTCGAGATTTGACTTTCGCCGCATTCTTCATGGAATGCGAGATGATCCATAGCCGTGAGATGATCCTCGAACAACGCGACCACGTTCTCTCAAGTCTGACTCAGGGCAACCTAAAGCCGCCACTTATTGTCCTCTTCGACTGGGCCGCTTATGATGATTCCTTCAAAGTCATGCTCGCATCGTCCTTCGATCCCAACGACACTACAAAAGGGCCTCTTCTGAAAGGTAACAAGCGGCTCTGGAACCGCGAATTCTCCGACGACTGGGTCCCGCTCCTGCAACCGTACATGAAGCTTCCGTGTGGAGCACTCAGTGTCGTGATCCGCGTCCCTTCGAAGGTGTCGGGCGATCTGTTTGGGTGGCTTGACGGCGGACACCCGGATTAACAGAGGACTGTGAGTGCCGTGACGACTGATATTGTTGTACTTATTGGTATTTTTGCCAACGAGAATTTGGTCACATCTCCTGCCGTCATGGTTTGAAAGAACCGCAGGACATTCTGTTACGGATTGTAAACTACAGCACTCCATCCAGCTTGTATCTACTATCTACCGCTAAATGGTTATTTTTGAATTTGAACGCGTCGGCGGGGGCCCACGATTGTCGACGGTCGCGTCAAGTGTCACGTGCAAGTTAAGGGTATACGTTTCTGCGCAATTGTTCAAGTTGGACTTGCCTCGTCGGTCACTGTCACTCTGCAGCGACCTCCCGCCACAAGGATGAAGGTTTTCAATGCAACTTGAAACTCTCACTTCTTATCCATCTCTCCGAGCCATCCTGTCGTCACTTTTCAGCACTCTATGTCAAGATCCCGAGGCTCATCAGGATATCCGAGTCTTGGTCTTGGGCCTGGTTCGCCGCAATGGATGGACACCATCACTAAATCGTGGAAAATCTGGTTTAGCCTTTCAGTTCTCACGATCTATTTACCATCTGGCAAACGGCTGGCATTGGCTGGCGAGCCAATAGAATAACATTGGAAGCATGTATGTGCTCGAAATTTGATCACCCTCTGGAAATTCGCTAGCACGTCAGATCCAATATTGTATTCAACCCGTGATTTATTCCAAAGTAATGAAACCTTGCTTTGGATAGCTGCCATTCCTAACTTGAACAAGGAACTGCTCGATTCAAGCTCAATTTTAACAAATTTGGGGCGTAAGAGCCTATCCATGGAAGAAGAATGCCTCATTTTACTTCTGTTCATAGACAAATTTCCGTGGGCTTGAGTATACTACAAGACTGGTGAGGCAGACATGCGTTTGCGCATGGAATCAGATGGATTCACCCGGGCACCGTCGGGATGGTCGGGTCGTCTTGCCAGCCACGTGACTGGTCGGAAATGGGCGGGAATTTTTGATCCCTTCTTTCTTCCTCACTACCACCACCCTTCTGCATCGACTTCGCCAGACGTCTGTCAGGACGATGTATGTGATGATGCCTCGATGCTGGCCACATCGAGGTATCACCACATACATTGTCACCTTCCCAGGACACGCCACCGACCACCGGAGGTCCAGCTGGCCAAACACACCAATGGCCCGCTAGCAATATTGACGGTACGTTCTTCCCCTCTCGGTCTGACATTCTTTGAACAATCACTGACAATTGTCCTCAAGGTATACTTTTCCTTGGGTGCTTTTTTGATGGCGGGTCAAAGGGGGCCATGTTGATGGGATTAGACGGGGGTTTGGTCTGAGGCTTTGGTATGCGCTCGTGTTTGATACAGTATATACATATCTTGTAAATTTAGTACCACAATGATATTTTTTCCAATATTCTCTTCATTATGCCTGAAATAAGAAGCTGAAGCAGCAAGGAAACCAGTAACAGGGGTTGGGCAGTGTCGTTTCCAGCCATTACAATGTATTACAATTAGTTGTGATGAGGGGAAAGGTTCCCATAACTCGCGAGATACCGCCAGGATTGTCGAGTTGACATGCGATTAACATGCCTCGTGAGCGGAGGTCAGCGCAACTGGAAGCTTCCATTAGCTGGCAGTACTGGTATTAAATTGTATTGCCGGGCAAGCGCTCGTCAGAATCTCCCCAATTTAGTGATGACCTTTTTCTGTCCTTTCTGTTGATTTCCACCTCACACTAAATTAACAACCGAATCACAACCGTTACCTCTCCATTTTCAGACGCAGCCTATCCCTAGTCCCAATAGTCTGCAAAATGCAACTTTCGATGGACATATATATCTGGTGTCGGCCCGCGGGACCCGGTCAGTCAAGGCGGAGTCAGTGCGGCCAACAAGTCTCATGATTGCGGCTTTTTCTCAACTGTCATCCAATGGCTTCTTTCCTTCCAAGTAACATTCTCAATCGAGTGGGACCTGCCAATCTCCATGTGCTCATCATGAGAGAGCTTCCCGTTGTGGTCCGACTCTGCCCTGATCTGAGTGCCTCCCTCTCTGTGCTGATCTCGAGCCGTTACACTCTGTCTCCTAAGAGTGTTCATGTCGAATTCCAATAACGCGACCCTCATGACGGCATTAGAACGTCTATCCCCAAATCGTATAGTAGCTCATCATCTCACACCTCTTAATAGTTGGATAAAGGTGAGATGGTCATCCGAGTCTTCACATGGCTTTTCCAAGAGACTGATCTCCTGCCGTTCCACTATTCGAAGGCCCTTGCTGCCAATGCTACAAAATCGGTGGTCCATCTCCGGCTACTTATTCATGCATTCGAGGCAGATATGTCTCTGGCACATCACCCGGAACTCCTCCAAGTTATCTTCAGCCATTTCGAGAAGCCTTTGCCACCAAACCGCCTCACTCCAAACAACAAACTCAGGGTAGAGTTTGCCCTGGTTGCGCTTGAGGGCTTCTCGTGGCTGCCAGGTGCCATCTTGACCTTCTTGAGCGGGAAGGCTCTATGATCTTGGTAAATACTTTTGCAGCTTGGCCCTCCATCTGGCGGTGGATGGAATACCTGTATTATTGGATGGGAAGTGGCCTTGATATGACTTTTAATGCAGAGTCACGACCTCCTGAGATGGGGTACAAGACTATAGAGATGGTTGTGAACATCCTCATGCCATTGCTTTTCTACCCCTCCACGTCCCTCGGGGAAGCCATTCTCACGACACCCAACATCTTGGTAATGATAACAGAAATGTGGGTTCGGCAGGCTGGCCGACCTCGGGACGGCGATCTACCTACTGGCCTCCTCCTGATATCCCAAGTTATCGCAATTTTCTTCATGGAGTCAGCTGGTGCTATGAATACCCGTCAGCTTGTTGATGTACTCAGGGAGGGGGGACCTAAGGTAGCTTCTCAGTTAGTGAAACCTCTGCAAAGAGCTACACATGGTGGAGAAGAGTACATGCCAGTCTGCTTTGGAAGCGTCGTTGGCGTTTACGCGGATATCGCGAAACTTGTTCCTGAAATACAGGGAACACTTCTGGCAGAGGGTTTCATGCCTGACTTCGGTTACGGCCTCACGCTTTGCACCACTCTATCTGCGAGTGAGATGCAAAAGAACTCCGTTGGTTTAGCTTTTGAGCTTGTCCGTAACATCAGCATTGCAGTGGATGGAATCACATGGATGATACAGGCCATACGCTTCGAATACATTCAGTCCATGCTGAGATGCGCGACCTGGTCAGTCTTGGCAATCGACGCTCACATCGCTTTGGCATTCATACAGCTCAAATCATACCTTGTCTACTATGCGGTATTGAAGCAGCTAGAGAAAGTGCTGAATTCCTCCTCTATAGCTGCCCTCGAATCAAGTGTGCCACGCACTGGATATGTCTGGCAAACTTGGTCGAGCTTTCGTGAAGCGTATTTTTTTGCATCAAAGGCAAGAGACACGTCCAAAAACAACAGGCCATACTCGCTCCGATGTAATGCTCCTGAGGTCTGTCCATAGTGTTTAAAGGTCCGGTTGGGTCCGGTTTTTGAGCTCCGATCAAGGCAACCGGCAACCGCAACCGGTTGCGGAAATTTCCGAAACCCGAAAAACCGGACCGAGACCGTGGGCAACCGGCAACCGCGGTCTTTTTGCAGTTGCCGGACCAGTTGGGACCGGTTTTGACCAGGACTGGTTGCCAACCAGTCCTGGACTGGTCACAACTGACTAAAACCAGTATATTTTACTATATAAACTAACTAATACCTCTTAAACCAAGGTAAACGGTCAGCAAATGCTCCCAGAGCACCGTTTTGGCCGTTAAAGAGGCGTGGGAAAGTGTCCGGCAACGACCGAAATTGAACACGCGTCCGAATTTCTTTTGTTATTATCTACAATTGAAAGCATGACTAGTTACCTTAAGTTGCTCAGCTAATAACGGCTCCGTGGTCAAGTGGCAAAGTGCAACAATGTAATTTGATTGTCTGTTCTGAGGTTGAGAGTTCAATTCTTCCAAGTGATGCTTTAAATTTTGAAGTCAAACTTGTCCGAACTATTGAATTTCTACCTTGTGAAGTGTACAATACTTACTGACTATGAGTGCAGTTGTAACCGGTTGTGACCGGTCTTTTCACGGTTGCTTCAGATTCTCAAACTGAGGCAACTGGCAACCGTGACCGTTTGAAATTGAGGCAACCGCAACCGAAAGTCCGGTTGCCTGCAGTTGGGTCCGGTTGGGTTGCGGTTGGATTTTCGGTCCCCGCAACCGGACCTTCAAACACTATCTGTCCATGTTTTCCCTGCGTTTTTTTTCGTCCTCGCGGTAGCTAAATATTAATTTAGTGTGATGACAATGGGCTGACAAACCGGCTGAGGATATGTGGCTCGTGCAATGATGCCTCTTATTGCTCCATCGCATTAGGAAAATGCAAAAATGCCATAGTTTAGCCATAATTATGTAGACTACAGAGGTCTGGGAGGTCATTGTAGGTCAAGAGGTATCTCTGTAGGCTACCGTAGGGACCATATTCTATAGAGTACAAGCAAGGTACTATGAAGCATACAATGACCACGGTACAATACACTGGACCGAGGGTCCCATTTACTCTCAAAACGTATTGAACGAGCAAAAACATCTTGAAAGAGAGACAATTCTACATCTTGCACGCCCTGCACCCAAGCGCTCGCAGCTTTCAACTGCGCTGCATAATTACTGTGGTTTCCGTTTGCATAACTTTAAGCAGCGCAAGTGGGGAAATAATTGTCGGCCATGCGGGGCTCTAAGTCGAGGCGACCGTCTTTACTGTCCCCGGTGCACGGAGTCCCTCCCTCTCCCTCTGAACTGTGCTGCCCAATATCTTCCCCAAGTTCACCCTTGTCCTTCGAATTCCATTCTCAGCCCACACAGAGTGCAATGATGTGCTCGGCAGCAACCTTGTCCTTGCGCAGCAGAGTGAGAAAGTATCCACACAGAAGCTTGAGTGGGAGAGGGAGTGATGCACGTGAGGTGCACGTGAGGCGGTGGAGGAGATGGTGATTAGTGTTTTAAAGTCCGGTCTATGCAACCGAAAAATAGACCGGAACCGGACCGGACTGGACCGCAAAAGACCGGACCACTGGTTGCGGTTGCCTGACTTCAAAACTAAAAAAACCGGTTGCAACCGCCTAAAATAGACCGGTTTGGACCGGTTGCAACCGCGATTATGTAATATATAATATAGACCCCCTCTTGGCCATCAAAAGTACCCTCCGAACCTAAAAAATACATGTCGAATTCAACTTTTTAGTCAGATATGTGAATTATTCTATATTAAATGACTTTTCACATGGTTTTATATATACTGAAGTATATTTTGGGTATGTGTAGGTGAGAATATATGCCTGATATCCTCTCCAAGGAGCTGAAATAGTCAAAAGACCAGTCTTAGACTGGTTGCCAACTGGTTTTTGAAAAACCGGTCTGCAACCGGTCTTGCTCGGTTTTTCGCGGTTTTTTGCGGTTGCGGTCCGGTTTTTTTGATGTTTGCCATAAATGGCAACCGGTTCGGTTGCCAGTTGCCTAATTTGGACACAAAAAACCGGACCTGACCGGACTTTAAAACACTAATGGTGATGATCCTGGGGACGATGGGACAGGCCAAATAAGACGTTCAGGAGGGATTGAGTGACAAGGTTAAATGGTGTGAAGATGAAGCCTTTCGCGAAACAAAATTTAGGTGTCCCGCATGAAAGATCATGAGCGGTTATTGTTTGAATGGGTGGATGAGGACCTACCAAAGGTATAAACACAAGGAGATTGGCAGCACTGGACTCATTTCTGGCTGCTGGACATTGTCTGATGTTCGCAGTCTGAGCCTCAGCGTGAGTTTTTAGAGGTGAACGAGAGTAGCGATTGTAGATGTCACGCTACTGCGAGCCGGAGGTCATTGCGAACGAGCCTAGTCTTGAACAAATCGAAGAATTGGACAAGGGCGTCCGTGCCGGCCTTAAACTCTCACGTGCGTGTTGGGTTCCTCAATAAGGCAACTGTGATTCGGAGTCTGAATTGCCCTTCTTTCCACTCAACCATCGTCGATTCCCCCTCAACTCCTCCTCGTCCCCACCATTGCTTGACTTTGCCATAAACTGCTCAGCCAACATGCTATCACGATAGGTAAGTGATCTTGTTTTTCAGTTTGAATGTCCTTCTCATGCATAGATGCCTGAAGCGCCGCACCTCACAGGTCCTTCAAGCTCCGCCTCATGTTTAGCATATGTGAGTGTTTGATTCTTTGTGTGCTGGGATTGCCTGATATTTTATCATCTCTGTTGCTGTTTTTCAAGGTTCTATGTTAGCAATTAGTTTCATTTTCGAATCGATAGATCAACTGGTACGTCGAGTAAGTGTTTTAAGACTCGTTTCATCATTATATTCAACAACTGAGAGGTGTCAGCAGACCCATCATACTTCTCGTTATTCTATACGTCATGATCATACGTCTCCGGTGCGTTCTGCTCAATTTGGAGTATTGACATAGATCACTCACACCCTGTCTGCCAAGTCTTCCGATGGCAGTGAAACACTTTCGGATTCGCATCTTTGTGAGTCTACGTCCTTCCCATCGCCTGCCACCATAATTCTAATTCATCTCCCATTTTCCTCGGTTGTCCAGCTGGTCCCCATTTCATTGCCTCGGCCCCTCGTTGTCCTCCCGCTCCTCTCATCCTGGCTGGCCGCTTTCGATTCACCCGCCCCACATTTTCCTGTTGCAATTGCTTTCGGTCACTGCGAATGGTTGTGCTGGGTACTTTAGAGTTACGCGGCGCTTGTTGTATATTTGGCCACTGGGGTTTGTCCAGCTTATGGCTGACATGTCCTAATTGTTGTATATACATATACAATGTACATTTGTTTCCATAATGATTGATCTCCTGCCTCCTCAGCCTATGGAGCCTATGAGAGTCTGCCTACTGCTACCTACTGCGAACTACGTAGTTCTTGGTGTGACCTCCTGAGACCTATATTGGAGGGAGCAACCTAAATACCTACCGTACCTCTGTAGGCTCCATAGGCCTATATAGTCTCCTGACATTTTCCTGATGCGTGTGTCAACGACGTGACTGGATACATGGTAATCATCGTGCCACATGCAGAAAAGCCCACCGCAGTCCAAGATGTAAGAGGTATTCTTTGGACTATCTCGAAGGTGCTCATGCATGAATTCCTTTTCCCTTCCAGATGATGGGAAACACGCCAGTCTTTCCCCACAAGATCTCATTTATCTCGCCACATACGTGGACTTCTGGATTCTCCGCAATTGCGACTCGATCACGAGGCAGAGAGATGAGATCCTATCAAAATTCAGGTTCTCGAAGCCGCCTTTGATAGTCCTTATTGATCACGCTGGCGAGACGTTCACAAATACTGTGATGTTGGCTGGGTCCTTTGACCCTTATGACACGGCCACCTATGGTACTCTCATCCAAGGCAGCAAGCGGCTCTGGAACCACGAATTCCCTGACAACTGGAATCATACTCCATTAGTTCAACCGTACATCAAGATTCCATGTGGAAAGCGTACAATGCTTGTCCAGATCCATTCGAACGTTGCGGGTGAAACATTTGGTTGGAGTTAGTGCCCATATTGACTGCGTCGAGGAAGAGGTAAATTGTACTATTCATGATTGATACTTGATTGGCTCTCCATGTGTAACTAGAATCCATGGGGTCCCCGCTGAAACGTCGCTTCCTTGTGGTTTCCTTGGCTAAAATATTGTTTCATTTGTTTTTGAGGACGCTTGATCGTCGAGGAGTGTCAAGGACTGTCAGTTCTGGGTAAACCCACCAATGTATGAAGACGCGGCGTCACAGCTGACGGAGCTTCGCTTGGAATTGCATGACATCTTACGTTTCGCCACACTCATCTCTGTCTAAGTATTACCACCTGTTGAAGCACATTTCGGAAACCCAGAAAATGTTTGTTTCGGAGGGTGTCGCATTGGTCATTAGCTTTAATTTCCATCGCTCTCGCCCTACGCTGGCAAACACAATTGATTAGTTCAGGTCCTCAAAACTGTCACTTATTCTCAATACTCATCGATCAAGTTGACCAGTCGGACGACCGATTTTCGGTTATGCTGGCTACACCCTTTGGCCGTCATGATGCCTCAGAAAATGTCATTCTGGTATACAGCAGGAATCAACTTTGGTACCGCGATCTTGCTAAGAAAAAAGGCTTCCGACAATTCAGCCATACCTGAAACTCCCATGCGGAAGGCGTCAAACCCTGATCCGGCTCCCTTCGACAGTGGCTGGCGATTTATTTGGGCGTCGACAGGAAGGGCCTTGTACCCAAGCATACAGAAACTGGAGAAGGACACTGAGATCGGAAAGAAGTCATCCAATGCAACCAATCTATTCGTGCTCGTTTCTCAAGGGTATTTACCGATACACTGTAATAGAGTACACAGATCAACATTTAGAGGCGAAGTACGATCGCAACGCACACAAATGTTACCCGCCATACTTACTCAATGGACGCCAGAACGCGATGCTGAGCTGACGGCCAGATGAGAGTGTCTGCGGGGTTGGGAATGCTATCGTGGGTGCATGCATACGTCAAAATAGAAACGAGGTACCGCCATACTCACCTGGGCAGATGTTCGAGATTCCGTCGAGTGACGAGTCTCCTGCTCTTCCTGATATCGTAGCGACCGGATATAAACACTCCAGGCATATCGCAATACATCTATCTCTTGCCCCCATACCTTCCTCACGGCCTCGTCATATGTACACAGATGGGAGGTAAAATTTTGTTCATCTGCCATGCCCGTTCCTTCATTGTAAACCTAATAATATGGAGTAAGAAACTCGGATTAACTACAGTGAGAGCTTGACCTGACTTACAGCATTCTCTGGGATCTGTCCAATGTACCACATCGTGAGGTACTCGCCCGGTTGGGTCCGCCCGTCCCCGTTTCCTGGACGTCTATTGTGTGGCCAAGGATTCATCGTGATAAAAATAGGCTCTGTATTTAATCGGGACCGCGAGCCTTCTACATCGGGAGGGAGTGGGGCACATGTGGGAATATAGAGCGGTAGAAATTCAGCACGATATCCAGACTGTATTCGTCGTCAAAGTAAATATTAGAAACACGGATTTTGATCAAAGAGATCTACCTCCTCATAAGCCTCCCTCAGTGCAGCCTCCTCCAATGATTCGCCTTGGTCCTTTCTCCCGCGTGGAAAGAACCAGTATTTCAATTGCGTGTCATACAGTACGACAATCTTATTCGTTGAGGGCTGAATGATCACCATCCCGGCGCCAACCATGAAGTTCAAAGACGCCCATGCGCTGCTGGGTACTGCCGACGTAGAAAATTCGGAAAGGCGAGGAGGATCAGAACTTGTCGGCGCCTGGGGTCGACGCGCTCCTCGAGACCTATGTGGGGTGGCTACGGCATTTGCTGGAGCCTGGCGACCAGCGCTGGTAAACGGTTGAGACATAAATTGCTGGATAGACGAGAGAAAAGAATGGATTGGATTGGCAGAAGGATCGGAGTGGCCCTCAGGCTTAGCATCCGGCGCCATGATGGGGCTTTGTGCCACTTCCTCAAAACCACGTGTCGTTGGGAGGTCCATAATTAGCCTGTTGAGAGTTGTTGTCCAACAGCCTTAACAGATGCCGAGGCTCTGGGGATCGACGTGACCGATGACACCGTCAAAAGGGCTGGTGCTTGACCCGGACCACCACGATTTGGCTGCCGACAGTCGCGTGCTCGGACACACCTGAGAACTACAATAATTACCTTTTGGTCTTTTTATTCCCTCTCCCCAAGTCATGGCACCAATAGATCCAGGAAGTGAGAGATCCCTATGCATTTACATTATTTCCATTAACAATGCAGTATCTAGCACCACGAGAGTCACCGCGACCAGAACCAATAGGGAACATGCCCATAATCATCTTATTCACAACATGCACTATGTGTGTCCTATTTCTTCTGTGGCGGAGGGCGGATTCCTTGCGACATGTTGTTTCTCATCAGTATGTTCATCTGCGATTGTTCAATATGTTTGACCTGACGTGCCCTAGGCTCAAAACATTCACGAGGCCGGATGGTCCGATAGATTGAGCATAGATGATGGGCCGCCAGCCCGAGAGTTTTTGGAAGATGATTATGACGACGACAACGAAGTCTTACCCTCAGGGGATGCACCACCTCCAAGCCGAACACCGAAACGAAACAATGACCGAGTGGATTCAGTGGTGGATGTCAGTTGATGGGATTGCCGTTAGATGTCTGTTTGGACTCTTGATGTACGTTTAGTCTTCTTCCTGTGGTTGAAGTTTACCAAGGTATCGTGGACAGATTTATAGTTACACTCTGGGTGTCATAGTCTACTGCATTATCTAATTTCGTTCTGTCGAGCCACCTAGAATAAGCTATCGCTTGACTCGATCATGTCGAGGCTTCTCCCAAGATACGCCGCAAATCTCTCATCGAATTCCGCTGGGCATTCTGGGTCAAGCAGGGGTACAAACCGTGGCATGTATTTTCGGAGGAATGTTTAACATCGCTAACGCCTTTCCCCAGATTGCTTACGATTATATACACCTCAGGTGCGCATCACCACGAGGTTACCATCTCAATCGGGCCAAGTTATCCCATCTTTTGCGCCCTTAGCGTGTCTCTTTGGCTTCAGGCTTCACAGCTTTGGGATAATCGTTTACACTGCATTTCCCGAGGGCTGTATCTGCAAACATCCATCATATATATGGAGCACGATGCTAGCGAGCAATTTGAATGACGCGGAGCGCTCTGGGGCCGCTCCCGAGGTTTCCCCACTACATCACAAAACAATCACTCACCCATGCCCTCGTGATCGACACATATCGTAACGTCCTGGTAAATTTAAAGACTCTGGAATACAAGAACGCGGGGCTCTCGCTGGTACTTTTCTCGAACAAAAGCATACCCTACTCTTGCCCCAGACCGCCTGCTTCAGCCATGTTGCGCGCATCAATCGCCGCCATGTGTGCACTTGCCATTGGAGTGCACGCTATCGGTCAGGATTCGTGCGTTGTATTCAAGTCTGCGCCCTCCACTCTGCCAGTCGTCAGCAAAAGCAAAGCTTCTCCCATTCTTACATCCGCGGACGATTGGCCTGGCGTACATATGGCCGCTGCGAGTTTCGCGTCCGACATCCAACGCGTAACTGGCGCAAAACCCAGCCTTAGCAACTTTACAGTAACTTCGTCCCTCTCCGCCTCGACGCCAATCATCGTTGGAACACTGGGCAAGTCCTCGTTGATAGCTCAAGTGGTCAATGCCACAAAACTGGACGTGTCATCGATCGAAGGAAACTGGGAGTCCTTCTTGGCGCGTGAGGTGAAGAATCCTCTGCCGGGCGTGGCTAGCGCGTATGTCATTATTGGAGCAGACAAGCGGGGCACAATTTTCGCACTCTACGACCATTCAGAGCAATTTGGTACGCGTTCTTTTCACTATTTCTGACTTGGGCTTCTCTTGATATCTCCCAACTATAATTCTTCTCGATTTGCAGGTGTTTCCCCGTGGTACTGGTAAGTTTCGAGGCGCTTGAATGTTTTGCCAGTACTTACCCCACGGGCCGGTTCCTCTTCTCTTAAAATAGGTGGGCTGACGTGCCAACGACCAAACATGCTGAGCTATTCGTGACCTCGAGCGGATGTTCGCATGGGAGTCCGAGTGTGAAGTATCGTGGCATTTTTCTCAACGACGAGCAGCCTGCTTTGCAGTCATGGGCATTTGAGAAATTTACGAATGGGACGACAGACTCCCCCTTGAACTCCCCATTCAACCATTTCTTCTACGCGAAGTTGTGAGTTGCTTCTCCAAAAGTTCGGAGTGCTGACAGACGGATGCGACCACACGTCGTTAGATTCGAACTCATGCTGAGGATGAAAGCGAATTATCTCTGCCCTGGTGTGTGCCTCCTTTGAAATATTTTCGACACGTGCTCACCTCCAAATCATGAAAATACAGCAATCTGGGGAAGGTAGGATGCAAAATTGGCTAGAAATCGCTATGATATTGAACCCCACTTCTCGTATAGCGCATTCGCCATCGATGATAAGGAGAATCAACCGCTTGCAGATTTCTATGGCATCGTGATGGGAACCAGGTTCGTCTTCGCCGCGCTCACTGTTGCTGTTCGTAACATTGACAATTCCTACTGTCCTCTACAGCCACCAAGAGCCAATGATGCGGTCCACACCAAACGAATTCACACTCTTCGGAAAGGGCACATGGGACTACTTACACAATGCAGACAATATCAAAGAATATTGGCTTGAGGGTACTAAGCGAGCTAAACCTTTTGAGTCAGTATATACGCTTGGTACCCGGGGCTTTGGAGACCGTAAGTTCTTTTTGTTCTGCTATTAATTACAGTTATGCTGACTCTCTGTGTCTAGTTCCGCTCTCAGAAGACACGAATATTCAGTTATTGGAGCAGGTTATTTCGGATCAGACAGACATTCTCGAGAGCGTCTATGGGGGAAACGTGTCGAATATTCCACAGATCTGGACCCTATGTTCGTTACTCCGTTGTCTTTTTATTTTTGAGTTTCCTGCTGATAGTTCGTGCGCCAGACAAAGAGGTCGAAGGGTACTATGATGGCGGTATGAGGGTTCCTGACTATGTCACGCTTCTCTGGTCGGATGACAAGTTCGTGGTTGTCCCTTCATGCTCGGTAAAAGCTGAACATACGTTAGCTGGGGCAACATCCGGCGATTCCCTACCGCTTCGGAGCGTAACAGGACTGGAGGAGCCGGAGTATACTACCATGTAAGTAACCAGGCTATCAATCAGGTTACAAACCGCGTGTTCAGATGTATTCTTAGGTGGATTATGTACGTCTCTTTTTGTTGCCTATCCTTCCGAAGGATGTCAGCGGATTCACAAATTGATGTAGGTCGGCGACCCGCGCGACTACAAGTGGATCACTGTAAGTTTTTATTTGCGAGCTTCTCCTCCATCGTCGCTTATGTCCGTCTCAGTCCAGTCAAATATCAAAGGTATGTCAGCACCCTAATCACTTTCACCTGCGCATTTCATATCTTGCACCTTTTACGGCAGATCTACGAACAAATGTCCATCGCTGTCGACCGAGAGGCCACCCGCCTCTGGATCCTTAATGTAGGAGATCTAAAGCCTTATGAGCGTGAAACCGAATTCTTCATCACCTACGGTTGGAATGCCACGCGCTGGGCGTCAGATAACCTCAACACGTTTGTGTCAGCGTGGGCACAACGCGAATTTGACGTCTCCCCGACAGTGGCTGGCACGGTCGTTGATATCGTGGCGAACTTGACACGATTCAATGCGAGGCGGAAACCGGAACTGCTGAACGCGACGACATATAGTCTGATTAACTACAGAGAGTACGTCTCGTAGGCTCTGCTCTTTGATGGTCTCTTGTGACCGTTGCATCACAGAGCCGAGGGTGTTCTTTCTTCCTGGGCCACTCTTCAGGATGCTTCAACGAAGATATACAACAGCCTCTCAAATGACGTGAAGCCATCGTTCTTCCAGCTTGTCCACCATCCTGTGTTAGCGAGCGCCAATCTTGCCAATATTGTCAGTGCATTTTTCATCTCATTTGCTTTATCCATGTTGATTGATTTGCTAACCAGCTTGTCTCTGCTGGGTTAAACAATATGCGAGCGTCACAAGCCAGAGTGCGTAATTTCCGTCTTCTGTTCTATTTTCTAATTCTGAAGATTTGTTTGCACGACAGATCAGTGCCAACGATATGGCGGATCAAGCTCAAAATTTTTTCGAGCGAGACTTTGACCTCGAGACCCAATATCACGAATTGCTGAATGGTAAGTCCAGCGTTCGTTCAATACACTTGGCACATGATTGACAAACTTCTCCAGGAAAGTGGAACCAGTATGCCTCGAGATCTTCCATCTAGGTTTTCTTTGGAAGCTAACATCTGCCTAGTATGATGGACCAGACACGTACGTTCACAGTAGCTCTTACTTTGGTGCAGTTGGTTGGCTAATCAATCTGTAGATATCGGTTACTACTATTGGCAGCAGCCAATGACGAACACGTACGTACCGTTTACAAACCCAAACGTTGTCCATTAATCTTTCTCATAGGATGCCCGCCATCAATCGTGTCCAAGCCAGGAAGCAAGCCCTGGCGGGTGTCATGCGAATTGTACCCGAAGGAACCCTTGGCGCATGGCAAGCCCCTTTTTTACCGTTCCGATGTCAAAGACAATTGAACACCATCTCCTCTTAGGCCTGGTGATAATTCTAATCAGTGCGCGCAAGGATATAATTGTCCTCCGCCCTCCATCTCCCTGGATCCCTTCTCACCCTTCGGAAACCGCTACATCGACGTCGGTGCGGGTGGCCCAGTCCCATTCACTTTCAAGGCAACAAGTAATGAATCTTGGGTCTCCCTATCCCCTGCACAAGGCTCTATATCACCCAAGTCCCCCGAACAGCGTGTGTTTGTCACTGTCAAGGACTGGAGTCGGCTGACCGCAGGGACGCATACTGCGACTGTCACATTCACCGCGACTGCAGCCAAGCAACCGCCCTTGGCTGTTCAGGTGATTTTCACGGCGACCAAAACCACGTTGCCTGGTAGCTTCAGGGGTATGTAGATTCTTGTTGTTCTGGATGGAGCATTGACTATCAATTATCGAACAATACAGGCTTCGTCGAAGGCAGTGGTGCTGTTTCAATTGAGGCAGCACATTCGACTCGGAGCACCACTGTCAACGGCGTCTCCTGGAAAGAACTCCCAGGATATGGGCGAACGCTTTCTGGAGTTACACCGTGGCCTCGCCTCGGAAACAGTGACCGTAATTTCACTATCGGAGCCGGACCCTCACTGTGGGTCCTCCCTTCTCCTCTCTGCAGCTTTCCTTGCTAACTAACATCCATTCTTACCTAGCGAATATGATTTTTATAACTTCAACACCATCAACGGAAGTGGCAACCTCACGGTAACAACATTTGTCTCGCCTTCGCTCAATGCAGGCGAGCGGGATCGGCCTTTGGCCTTCGCCGTGCAGGTTGATGCCCAGGCGCCGCAGACTTCGTATTTCTTTCCACCAGCAGTTCCAGGTGGCCTGCCCACAGCGTGGGGTGGGCCAGACGGATTCGTTGCGAATGGCATTATAAGTGTGGACATGATCTTCAATGGCGTGTCACCGGGCCCACATACACTCAAGGTACTAATTTTTTTCTTGCCGCGCCACGAGGTTTTGTGTTTAAGGTTGTTCGTATGTTAGGTGTTCGCCATTGAACCGGCTGTTGTCGTCCAGAAGATTGTGATCAGTGAGTTCATATCTGCAATCTCAGATTAACAACGAAGCATGCTAACTCTTCACGCAGACACTGGCGGCCTACAGCCCAGCTACCTAGGCCCACCGGAAAGTACTGTTACCCATTGAAAGTGCGTATTGAGGTGTTTGCTACATATCATGTGCATCCATGTACTTTTCGACCGGAAAATTGACAATGTCTTTCCTATGGCTACATGGCTGGCCACGCTGCGCGGGTCTTGAAAAGGATGATGTTGTCTTCGCGACGAAAGAGCATGGAGATGAATTCTGGGGGCGCTGAATGTCGAAGCGCAACCAACGCAAAGTCGACCCTACGAGTTGCGGAAAAGAAGAGGGTGTCATCGGAGTACTTGTTGAATCCGGATCCGGCGGGCCGATATTCGGCAAACATGGGTCTCCACCAAAGCCTACACTGTGTCTTCTCCACTGCCATGCAAGACTCATATGCACCTGCTGACTCAATTCTATGTGACTCGTTCAACGAGGCGGTCCACGACATCGAGACTGGATCTAATTCCAATGAGTTCCTGGTTGCATATGCGAAATCTCTCCATGAAATACTCGCTGCAAGTGACAAAGACGTCTTTCACTTTGGCGGTTCCCATTTGAAGCTTCACTCAGTCCTTCGGGAGATGCTGGCCCATGCGCATATCTGCGGAGGCGTAAATGGTACACGCTTCACCGCATCTACGATCGTTGGTTGTGTTCGGGGAGGCGATCCGAAAAGCGATGCCACAATCGATATGCTGCGTAACCTTGCTATTAGCTGGGTTTCGCACTTCTTATTTGTCTGTGAGTGGCAAGAAATACATCACGAACTTTCAGCTCACGCAATGCTACAGTTAAATCTAGTCACTCTCTTTTTGCTCAGTTGAGCAGCGAACCATCAGAAACAGCCACGCCATCCTGTGAAGACACAGATACACGCCTAAAGGTTACGGGTACTGCGGGAAATCGCCGGACTGGTTTCAGAGATGATGTACGGGACGAAATCTGATTATTACTCATGTCTTTTGAGGTTGCTGACTTTCTGCAATCTCAAGATCCTCAAGCGTGATGGCTATCAATGTATTGTAACAGGTTTCCGGGATCTAGCGTTTCCGGTTGGTATCCAACCCAGAGTGCCTCCACCTTTTTTTCCTTTGGAAGTATGTCATATCATCTGTCCAGCAGTTGCAGTTTTTAATTGTGAAGACCTGGACCAAGTATGTTGCTTCTAGTCCTTGCTGATGTGTCACTGAAGAGACATGTTCAGTACCCATGTACTTTGACCACTTGGGAATTTCTGCGTAACTTCGCCCAACTGTTGCCAGTGAACATTGAAGATTTAAGAGATCTTATCGACGCTCCCCCGAATGGCTTCCTTCTCCAACACGATGCACATAACGGATTCGATCGCTTTGCTTGGTGCCTTGAGAAAACCGAAGTCTGTATCAACCAGTTCTGCTCTTATCAGTTTGGCTGATGAATTATAATATAGGTCGAAAACCGATACACTGTTAAGATCTTTGATGAGTATAAGCACAGTATAAGTGGCCTTACAAAGGGCCAAGTGAAGATCGTGGAATTTTATGACCACAGCGACGAATTTCGATCTGCTGAGGAGCGATCCTCTCCACTCAAGAGATCACTCGAGGTCCCATTACCAAGCCCACACTACATCAGTGTCCACGCCGCAATCGCTGGAGTGCTGCACATGAGTGGCGCAGGTAAATTCTTGGATGAACTCTTGGACAAGTTCGATTCCAATGGAGTCGGATCGTCTGCGGTTCCCAGTTGGGAAGATCTTTGCGGAGGTGTTCAGTTGGCGGATGTCAGGGAAGGTTTGGCAGCATCGGGCCTCGGAGCCTGAGAGTCCATCAGTTACTCTTACACTTTCAAGTTTTGTGACGGTGGAATAGTGTTCGAACTTCTCTGCATGTAATCAACTTACGGGATCCATGTTTATTATCCTGTGTCACAATAAGCATTTTTAAAATATTTGCCTTTGATAGACGATCGTCATATAACCACGAAACTTCCATAGGTACGAGCTGTGTCACTGAGGTCCAAGGACGAAGTCAGGATGCTTGGGGACAATCAACAATAAGAATAAACTGCTTGTAGCGGATCCAACTTTATACTCAAAAAATCACAGCAAAGTGTATATGGATACCGTACATCGACCACAGCTAGAGTTAGAACATTACAGGAAGACTATGCCGCAGGATGAAACTTGAAAGTGTGAGAGTGATCAATAGACTGCTAAGGTCGTCGCCAAACCTTCCCTGACATCCGCCAACTGAACACCTCCGCAAAGATCTTCCCAACTGGGAACCGCAGACGATCCGACTCCATTGGAATCGAACTTGTCCAAGAGTTCATCCAAGAATTTACCTGCGCCACTCATGTGCAGCACTCCAGCGATTGCGGCGTGGACACTGATGTAGTGTGGGCTTGGTAATGGGACCTCGAGTGATCTCTTGAGTGGAGAGGATCGCTCCTCAGCAGATCGAAATTCGTCGCTGTGGTCATAAAATTCCACGATCTTCACTTGGCCCTTTGTAAGGCCACTTATACTGTGCTTATACTCATCAAAGATCTTAACAGTGTATCGGTTTTCGACCTATATTATAATTCATCAGCCAAACTGATAAGAGCAGAACTGGTTGATACAGACTTCGGTTTTCTCAAGGCACCAAGCAAAGCGATCGAATCCGTTATGTGCATCGTGTTGGAGAAGGAAGCCATTCGGGGGAGCGTCGATAAGATCTCTTAAATCTTCAATGTTCACTGGCAACAGTTGGGCGAAGTTACGCAGAATATCCCAAGTGGTCAATGCGGAGAGGTACTGAACGATTCTCTTCAGCAACACATCAACGTGGACTAGAAGTAACATACTTGGTCCGGATCTTCACGATTGAAAACCGCGACTGCTCGACGGATGATATGACATCCTTCCAAAGGAAAAAACGGGGGAGGAACGCCGGGTTGGAGATGAACCGGGAAAGCTAGATCCCGTACACCTGTCACAATACATTGGTAGCCATCGCGCTTGAGGATCTTGAGAATGCAGCAAATCAGAAACCTCAAAAACTATTGGTAGTAATCAGACGTAGTCGCGTACATCGTCTCTAAAACCAGCCCGGCGATTTCCTGGAGTGAGCCAACCTGTAGGTGTTTTTTTGTGTCTGTACGGGATGGCGTGGCTGATTCCGATGGTTCTTTGTTCGGCTGAGTAGCATGAGAGCGACTGGATTTAACTAATATATTTTGTGAGCCAAAGATTGGCGAGTGGATTGCCGACACTCACAGATATATAAGAAGTGTGAAACCCAGGTGGTAGCAAGATTATACAGCATGATGATCGTAGCTTCACTCTTTGGGTCACCATCCTGAATACAAGCGGTGATCCTAGATGCCGTGGAGCGTGTACCTTTTGACCCTCCGCAGATATGTACATGAGATAGCATCTCGCGAAGGACCGGGTGAAGGATCAGCTTGGATCCCCCGAACTCATATACGTCTTTATCACTTGTAGCGAGTGTTTCAATGAGAGACTTTGCAATCTCAACTAGGGCCTCCGTGGAACTTGATCCAGTCTCGACACTGTGGACCGCTTCCTTGTACGATTCAGAGCGAACTGCCTCAACCGACGTATTAGAGACTCCAGAGGCGGCACAGTCGGTCGAAGAGAGTGCAGTCAGGGAGCTGCTTTGGGAACTAACGGAGGAGGTCTGCTTATGAGACATTGAAGGCCAAGGTGTCGTGGCGTGACTGGTGTTGATGATAGTGGTAGAGTATTGAGAGCGCGTGGAGGAACTTCATGGTGTTTAACAGCTCGGCTAGATTGATGTTGTGGTTCTTACCAGGTTCTTACTTACCATAATAAGTAGCGTCTGGCGGGATTTGCCGGGAACTGATTTCAGATGTGGCGCACTCAACCTCAAGTCGTCTCGATTCTCTCATCAGAGTTGAACGCTGAACTTTGAAATTTGAAGCATGAAGGTTAGAGCATCAAGCCTTTTGCTTTGTCCCTGAGGCTGATATGGTTCAAAATGGTTCTCGATGAAGAAGTTGCACAATAGACAGTCCTGGTTCTGACGGCATTTCATAGTTTCAATCACAATTAAAAGAGTTGCGCCTGATATCTGTGATATTGTCAAATGATATCCATTCATACTGCTGCACAAGTTAAATAACCTTTCCCAATAATTGCTTCAGCTCCAGCTCGTCTAGATTCCACCGATCCGCAAGCTCTTTCTCACCTCCCTTCGCCTTCTCAGCCTCCAACCATCCCTTCAACGTCTCCTTCTCCGCTGCTTCAAAAGGTCCATGACACAGTATCGCATACGTATGTAGCAACCTAACACCCTGCTCTTCAAACACTGCATCTGCCTCGCTCGTCTCTCCATCCTCCCCGAAAGGCAAAGGACTCGTGAGCGCTGCTATAATCGCGCCCAGTATTCCATGTGCACGCACTGCATCGAGCGCGAGCCCCGATGTTGCTGCTCGTGAAGGATCGTGGGCATGCGCAGCGTGTGAGTTGTCGAACACTGGTGGGTTGTGTGGGGTCGGGAGAGCGGGGTTGTGGGTCGCTGGTTGGTTGGGGACGGGGCCAACTGCGGTGGTGGTGGAGGTTGATGGAGGTAATGTTGTGGATGAGGGTATTGTAGTAGATGGGGGTGCGGGGAGGAGGAGGGGAGGAGAGTGTGGTACGGGAGTTGTGGGGAGGAGGAGCGTGCCGAGGAGGAAGATCGTTTTGCGGCGGACGGTAATTTCTGGATCTGAATAGTGTAATGAATAATCAGAGAAGCAGTTACATATGCGAGGGGTGAAAATGGGACGGACCTTGCAGTGCATCACGCAGCTTTGTCCACCCGTCGACATTAGGGTTGCCCAGCTCACGTACCGCGGGCGCATTGTGCTTTAGAAGCCCTGACAGCGCGTAGATCGCCTTCGAACGTGTCTGTAGTGTTGATGAAGGTGACGGCGTGAGGAATGAGAGGAGATCTTGGAGAGGTTTCAATGATAGATACTAACACGTTGAGTTAGAATCAAAACGCAATGCGGAAGAACATTAAGGGACGCACGGCATCCTGTGCAGAAGGATTGTTCTGCGTCGCGGTACCGAGTACCCATAGCGTCTGCATTTTTATCGGCAGAGTTGACGAGTCAGACGTCAGGAGTGAATGGAGGGGTTCCCATAGTTTTAATTTTTCTAGATCTAAAGTCGACGAACACGGTCTCTCAGCAAAAGACGCCTCCCTACCAGATAAAATACCATATCACTAACTATTGGCATTATCAATCTGCTCAATCAACTACACCCCAAACGACATCTAAAATCAGCCTCGTTCCAAACGGTAAAAACACGAAACCCAACTCACCATCTCAAGATGATCCAGCGCCGCAACACGGTCATCCTCCTCCCGTGTCTTATCTACAGCCACCCCCACATCCTCCTTCATTAGCTCCGCGTCCGGGCGCCCCAGGATCATGTCAATGATCCCCGGATCGAGGTCTTTCAGTCGTGATTGTGGCGGGGGCTGGTCGCTTGGCAGGCTGTCGAGCGGTGTCGAGTGCTCGATGGACCATCGTAGTAGTGATTGCATTTTGTTTCTTCGTAAGTTGGTGGTAGAAAAGGATGAGGAGGATCGAGAGGGAGGTCTGCTTATATGGATGGAAGTTTCGCGAATTGGGGAGAACGTGCCTGGTGAATTTGATCACGTGTCATGAAACAAGAACGGGCCGTCGGTGTTATGGGCGGAGTACGAATTCTTCCCTTATAAGATCCTCAAACAAATTTTCTTGCCGTTCATCTTTTCGTATGATGGCCTCCGTGTAATTCCGCCTTTCTCGTATCGCGCTGTCCCTGTGAGTTTCTGATTCTCCTTTACCTCTGCTGCGAAATGCGCAGCCCAGTGATGATTCAAATATATACCATACTTTACCACATTCCGAAATCTCGTGTGGAAGACATTATCGATTTCAGCCTTGTCTGATTCATTCCTTTTCTCTTTGGCCTCCTATGTATTATTTTACTGACATCTCGTCTCCTCTTAGGATTGTATGTTGCTCTGGCATACTTCTTATTGCATATGGTGAGCATTTTTTCGATGATTCTCTTTTTCTTTTTTCTCCGCTTTATTTTCCATTCTGCTTGATGAAATCTTCTCGATGGGCGGACACGAACACTCCCCTGCCTACACCAAAGTCTCCCAGTGTACAAGTGGAGGCGGGTGGGGGAGCTTGCTGAAACGCATCGAATACCTGATCTTTTTGTGCTCCTCTTTTGACGCCGTTTAATTCTTTTTGCCTCACAGTGCCGATGAACACCATGCTTACATTTCTTCTTCCAGTATTGAATCGCTGTGTCGTAGCGTCATGTTGTACACTAGGTCTCGTCAATCTATATCATTCATCCTCGACCAATCGGCCAGCGTCGGGGGGTTATCACCATGTTTCCGATATGTTACTGTCTCGTGTCACTGTCAGGACCAAGTAGGACTAATCGATCATCATCAATTTGCGTTGGATAAACTAGACATGGTGGCTTGTTGAGGATTTAAACGATGGCGACGTGGCAGTTTTTATATCACTCCCTGCAAATACAGCTAACCAGTTTAATCTTGAAGGCGCCCAAGATACTTCAGCGATGTTCGGATTTCGGAAGGACTTTCGAGTTCTGCCATATGCGCTGCACCACTGTCGCCACGCTTTCAACGCAATAGCTTTCGTTCCAGTCATCATGGGTCCACAAAAGCAGGAAGAGACAAGTACTAGTCTGGTGCTCATTGAGGGGATTGAACATCGCAACGAGAGTATACATCTTGCATAAGGATGACGAGATGATCAGCATACAGGTCCTACTATTAACCCCGAAGAATGTCGCCAGGTGCGATAGACTATCGAGGCAGCATTGCCTGATGCCCAGTATCGAGCTTGGCAAACGAAGCGGGAATATCTGGTAAAGCAGGCGGCTACAAATCCGTTCAGGAGGGAGGGCGTCCTGCTTGGACACGTGTGAAGAACGATATCTAAATCAGAGGAGGTTATTGTAGAGGTTGGGAAGTTGGTAAGAGTGCATCATCTCAATGCGAAAGGAAGTTATTGACAAGCCTGTGTGGGTTAGTCCAGACGTTGTGGTGGAATGCGACGACCACGATATATGGTATCCGCAGCTTTTAATGCTTGCTCATCTAGTTTTATGAGGTTTAGATATCACCTATGAGGTGTTAGTCCATATCGTAGAGAACGACAGAGCCGTCGGTGGTCTCATCATTGACCCTGAAATCGGCATGCTCGTGCAACACCGCGATCGAGGGATCGTCTACGATGCCATTTAACGCCTACAACATCGTGGCATCGTCTGCAGCTCTGTTACGACCTATGATGTCCACGTTCTTAGCGGGAAAGTACGCCTCTCCAACATCTTTGGCCTTCGCTATCACGAGGATTCAGTTGGGCTCATAAAGAAGGTCGCGTTTCGTCACTGGGAAGGAATCCTTTCACACGAACGATCTCTCGTTCTTCCATTTACTGGACGATCCTGCCGAGTGGAAAGCGTCAGAAGACGCGCAGAAATCACTATCGTGACTTGTGCTCCTACACCGAAGTGCATTTCCGACCCCTTTGTCTTCGCGGAAGGTACTCTCAGTAGCATTGCCATAGAATTATGAAAGTTCAGTCTCGCCACGACAGCACACCTGAAAACTGGGTTCATTTCAATGTCGCTGGATAGGTAGCACTAGACTGGGGTCCGACGTCGACCGACCTGCGCCACACTAACACGTGCAGTAAAGATGTGGGAATCGAAGCTGTGCAGGACCTCGCTCTCCACTACCACATCCAACATCGACATCATAGTCACCATGAACACACAAAGCCAAGGCGGCAAGCAGGCAGACGCCGATTCGAACCCGATTCCTCGTAATATGGTCGCTTACGTCGGAGGGATGAATGCAGTTGAGAGGAACTACGTGCTGTGGAAAGACTATCAAATGATTGTTATCCAAGCAGAGCCCCTCATCAGTCGCGAGGAGAGACTCAAGCCTTTTAAGTATGACCCTGTACTTGATCAGCAACGTGACAATGAATGGCTTTTCGGTTTACAATACATCGTAGGGATTAATTCAGGTATATCGTTTGTATTCTTGCTGATCGCCTGTTTCAGCACAACCTCCTTCATACCATAGAGTTTGGCAAAACGAATTGGGCATACCTAGTTCCTCGCCATGGAGGGGGCTACAAGATTGTCCAGAGGCAGAAACGCCTCAAACAAATTCGCTGCCCAACCTGGGCACCTCTCATTGAAGAGAAAGAGATTACTTATACCACTTGGTGGCCAACCGAAGTGAGGGGGGGTTACTGGAGAGGACGAGAAGTTGGTAGGCATTTCTTCAATTTCACGTTTCGTGCTGTCAGTAAATTTTATTTCAGAGATTATCCTGGGGTGGGACGATATATTTTTGCAATGTCTTGAACTGATCATGTTCGCCCATTTGCTCTTGCGGGGCTTAGACCTCACCTACAAAGTGTTGGCCCACATCGTCGAAAAAGATGGTACGGTTGTTGGTTTGGTAACGGAGCCCGAACTCGGCAGGCTCGTCCAATATCGTGACCGAGGGCTCGTCTACGACGCGATTTCTCGTCTTCAACGGCGGGGACTCGTCTACCCTGGGATTGCGAATTCCAACCTTCATATATTGAACGGGAAAGTGCGTCTGAGTAACCTGGTTGGGTTGCGCCAATACAACAATCCTGCAGAAGTCGAAAAGCTTGCTGCCCTGGTACATTGGGAGTGCCTCGAGGACTTCTTTGCAGACCTTGATCCAAATGACTTTGCTCCACGGCCGACTTGGCAGAGGAGATGGGACCAGGTGCCACAGTTGATGCCATCGCAGCCTTCCCCTGAACCGCCACTTGAGCTTCGCATTTTTTGGTTTTCCAATGTCCAAAGACCCCAACAAATTGTGGTGGACACCGCCTTCTGATTCTGGCGATCGGTGTGATGATCGCCGCGACAAAAAGCGACGTGGTCGTCGTCTTGGCCAACCAAACCACCCTGTTGTTATCGCCTTACAGCTTCCCGAGGTGACGTTACGGGCTATACAAGATGCTCCTCGATCCACGTCGCCTCGCGCTTCGCGACGACATCATAATTTCCCAAGCCAGGCTACCATGCCGTATAGGAAGGCGTCAAGCCATTGCTCATTCTACCCGCGGATCACGACGCAGACTGATTTCCAGCAAGCCTATCGTGAGTGGAAGAACACGAAGAAGCAACAAATGGGATCCATGGAAAACGCCACAACCATATTTCTTTGTCGATACATACCGATGGCACAAGCCATGAACAAGTAGGTCGAAATCCGTTCATTATAACCATGTATACTGTATCACGGTATCGGTTTTGGTATGGAACCAAATTTGACTTCCCATGGAATACTGGGTACACGGATAAATACTTTCAACAGTTATTGTGATAATAAACACATAGGTTAACACTTACGCAAATTCAAATGCAGAGAGCCACTTTAATACTTTACCCAGAGCGGAGAGTAGAAAAGGTCATCGCCATGTGAAGGGGTTGTCTGTGCGGAACCAGTGATGAGGGGATACCAAGAACTAGTACAAGTGTCTCGTTCGAGGTAGGACGCGAGGTCAGAGATATAAGTATAGCGTGAATTAAGAGCCATAAACACCTGGGCGTTCCGTGGTTTGCTCATCGAATGGTCAGCACGAGGCCTCCAAGAAGCTGAACATCAAATCCAGCTTAACAAAGCGCGACTCTCCAAAAAGTGTGTGGGGCGGGTCTGTATAGCTTGCGGAGTCTGAAACGGCTGGTCAGGAATGGAATTCCCCGACAACACACAGCCACAGTCTCAACTTCTTTCTGACCTAGTACTTGTTTCTACTGCCTGCACAGTCTCAATGTCCAAAAGAAAATACCAGTCCGACGAACAACTTCAAGCTTACAAGCCGAAGCGGAATAATATGTCTTGCAGGATGGTCGATGACGGTGGCAACGATCTGGCAGGATATCTCGTTCTTCGCCTTCATCAGACAGTCGATTTGAGCAAAGCAGATCTCCAGGAACTGACGGGCGGCAAGCCTTCCTTCTCTGGCGCTACTTGGGACAAAGTTGCCCCTGCTCTAGGTCTGAGACGCGACCTTAACATTCTCCAGCTTGACACATTCACCATCCCCAACGCCATCCTTCCACCGTCATTTCATCGTGAATTGATGAAGAACGGATCGCGGTGGCTGGATGTTTATCAAGAGCCCTGGAATTGGGGACCAGAGGAATCAAGACTGCGCTTACTGGAAGCGGTTCATATGCCTAATCTCTTCTATGTCCAGCTCTAACCTTTGCACAGTGGTTCATTCCTGTATGTTCGCTGTTCTGTGGTCGCCTTGTCGATACGCCGGAGGCTTCACCGCCTGAAAAGCCAGAAACACCCCCAACGAAATCGAGCATAAGATTTTCATGCTCGACAACTGTGTGCTAGTTCTCATTGAGATGAACCCCACGCCCGAGAACACCTTCGATGATTATGCCCAAGTTCTGTTGGAGCTCGTTTGTAAGACCTTCTATTTTCTTGCGTCAATACTAGACATCTCATTCCGTCAATCAAGCCGCAATGAAACGGAATCGCGACACAGACTTTGACCAACAGCCTCCCATCTATGCAATGCTCTCGGATCTTCGAGACTACTACATTCTGTCTTACGACGGCAAAGAGTTTCGGCGCATGGCCCGAGTTACGGTTTCACTCGATGCTCGTGCAGATTTTCTGAGAGGAATGGCTCATGGTATGTCTCCGCGTTACATGCTGCTGGCATCATGCTAATTTCCAATTTAAGTATCAGACCTCTTGTTTTCTGTCCTTCTCAATGGATATATTGAATGTTGGCCGCAGTGGAAAAACGGTCCGCCAAACGCAGCGAAGCCAATGATGTAGGTGTATTCTCAATTGATGCCTGCCTCCATTTAACTGTTGCTATATTCAGGTTTCCAAACATCGCAGCATCTCTCCTGGGATACCAGTCATCGGGGAAGGCCCTGAACAGGTACACATCTGTTCCTTACGTTTGGTCTATTGTTTTTATGAAATTGTTGGATGTCCATGCAGTCCTCAAGACCATCATTGGGAATCTGGTCCAAAGCCCACCTTAAGGCTCTTGAAGCCCAGAAAATCTTAGTTGGCTCCAATCTCTCGAGCGAGGATACATGGGACCAGGATGGCAGACGTGGAATCAATCTTTTGAATGAGAGGTGCAAGAAAAAGATCTCTCCCAGTGTCATCCTCATTGACATGGACTCTATAGCTTCAAAGATATATCCAAGGTCGGCTCCCTTGCAGATTGGGATGAATGCAACTTGAAGCACCAAATCGACAACATCATGAACCAACTTCTCCAGAGCCATGGTACACCGCCAATTGGGGAAGTTTGAGCCACTAGTGACTGGCACTGTTGTGTCAAGGTTATCTGACTATTGACGTGCAACTCTTATTGAAGAAAACGAGATCACTTGTACCGCATGGTGGCCAGATAAAGTGAGAGGGGGTTATTGGAGAGGACAGGGAGGAGTCTGAGGTTTTCGATCACATGCATACGGCTTCACTCGAGTAAATTGTATTGCAGACGGTCACCTTGGGATAAGAGGCCTTCTTTTTGATACCCCCGAGCGCATTGTCACTGCTCGTTTGTCCTTGTGGGGTTTAAGTCTCGCCTACAACGTCTTTGATCATATCGTCGAAAAAGACGGTACTGTTGTTGGATTGGTCACAGAGCCTGAACTGGGCAGGCTGGTCCAATCCAACGCGAGATGTGCGAGAGGACTTGCATCCAGCAGACTGAGAGTCGCGTTTTTATCTATGTTATCTGCTTCACAATTGAATTGCCATAGTAGCAATACGTCCCAATCTGAAGGATGAGCATCGACGTCCTCAGGCAAGGGTTCAAGTGGTGGCTGGAGATCCGATAACTGTCCGACGTCAGGGGTGGCGCCGAATGGAATGATATGGACGTCCAGAACATAAAAAACGAGAGATGCCGTCAAGCCCCATGACCGTTGTGGGGTAAAGGAGGTGATAGAATCGACGTCGAAGGACACCATGCAGGACCATGCGAGGGAGAAATTTTTTGTTATTGGGAGACCTTCGCCGTGCGAGAAGGACTTGCCCGCGGGGGAACCTGCCATGGTGGGATACTACTAAGCACTCGTGTCTCGCTCGAAGTGGGACGCGAGATGAAAGACGTAGGGATCCAGCATGGATAAAGAGTCGTGGACACCTGGGGGTGATCTAATTTGCGCACGAAAAGGACAGCATGAAGATTCAAGAAGCTGAACGCCAGGTATAATTCGCTGCAGAGATTCTTTCAAGATGAAAACCGTCCATTTTCCGGTAGTCATCGGTGACTCGTAGGGCCTGCGTCGTGGCCAGACATGAGCTAGCCACCACCCAAGACATGATGCGCAAGTTGCGTAGCTGGTACCCATACATCCAAGAGCACAAGGAGGAACACAATGGTAGGAAGCCTTGACTATAACTACCGCGGTGCCTGGAGCCTTTCATAGCCTTTCCCATACGTACAAAGGCCAAGACTATGTTGCAGATGGAAGCAAAAGTGAACAAATTGCGACACCGCTGCCCCTGTCTTCAAGTTTCTTTTCCAATTCCGCCTTTTCGACCGTTGGCGTTTCTTTCTTAGATACACTCAACGTCGTAGCGAAATGGGCACTGGTGTCGGTCTTATAACAGCAGCCATCCGGCGCAAAGTCATACCCGTCAATGTCAACGGCAATGGCAGCGCCAGTTGTGCCGATCATGCTGCACACCACGAGGACTCGTCCCTTCTCCCGAGCAGCACAGCGACATCTCATCCACCTCCGAGCAACGGATACGGGCACTCGAGTTCGAACTCGAATTCGCCATACTTGACCCTCTCGAAGTACGGGTCAGCATCCAATAATTCAGTGCACACTGTGCCCTCCCCCGACGGTGTCTCGAGGGTGTATTCTAGCAGTCCGGAGCGCGTGCGCAGGGACAGTACCAATCTTCTTAACTGTGTGCCCGAGGACGTCAGCATGGAGTTTGCTGCTGGCCAAGAAGAGGAGACGACACTGCGAGCACCACATTATACTGGTGGTAGACCGCTTGATGATACCGAGGACGACGATGAAGATGAAGCTGAGGCAGAGTGGGAGCTTGACGAGGAGTTGGAGGAACATGGATTGTATAGAGGTGAGGCTTTTATGCGTTTATATTGAATAGGTTATGTATGAACTGACTGACTTGCATAGGACCATACAAGCGTCTTCTAGCGCTATACACATTTGTACCACTGACCTTCATCCTAACGTTTGCTTTTCTCGCCTGTCTCCCCGGACTGGCTTACCACACGTATCCAGAATCGCCGAATTCCTACCCCTACGCCCCTTACTTGCCCTTCCCCGTCCCCGAACTCCTCACGGCCACCGCACTTTGGTGCTTTGGATATCTCCTGCGTGACCCACTCTACGCTCTTATCACGTCTTCACTTTCCCTATCCCTCCCAATATCATTCCTCTCGCACCATCTGACCATATCCCTCCACCCAGCCATCCCACCACTCATCGCAACAGCAATATACACTTTCGTGTCTATCATCCTCCAACAATCCTCCCTCCCACTGCTTCTTGTCCCGCACCACATGCTCGCGAACCACCCGACACCAGACGACCCCGCGTTTCGCCGCGTATGGTGGATCGCGCTTGGGTGGGCAGCTGCAGAGGCCATCGTCGCCATTCGCCAGGGGTACGATGCAATCGCACTCTACCGCGATGTACTCGTTACTGTGCGGCGAACGCGGACTGATGATGATGCTGCTGATATTGTCAGTATCGACGTCGATGTGGAGCGTGGAGATATCAGTGGGGGTTCGAGGAAATCAGAGAACAAGCCATTGCCGCTGGATCTGCTGAATGGCAACGCGACGTCTCCTGCATCTCCGAGGGACAGGGACAGTGCGACGCCAAGGGCTGGGAACAGTGCAGCGAGGACGAATATGGACAGTACTCTGGACGAGGAGGGATACGGCCAGCGGTTTGACAGTGGGGATGCGGTAAATGAGACTGACCGGTTGCTTCCCCCGGCAGGTGAAAATGGTCACATCGATACGGGAACGGTGCAGCCTGAGAGTGCACTGAAGATGCAGGTCGACCATGATATCGATCAGCTTATAACCCTCAAGAGCAGAGAGGAGCTGGAAGAGATGTACGGGATGCCGGTTGTCGTGAGTTTTCTGCCTCCAGCCGTCTGCACAATCCCTGCATGTGACATACTAACACGTATCCTAGCGCATCCCCGTCTTCTTATCCTGCCTGCAGCGTGTGAATGCCCTCCTTCTCTCCCTTGGTATCTGCCTCCTCCTTTCGCATGCCTACATCCACTCCACGCTGGGGGGTGCCCCAGCGCTCACGAAGACAGACAACACCATACTGTTTGTCACGCTCCCGCTCGTATGGCTTGTGCAGTTCGCGCTCGCGGTGCTGCATACCCCGCTTGTACTGCCGCGGTTTGGCGTACCGACGGTGGTGTATACGGGCTCGATGGTCTCGTTGGGATCGTTCTTTGCGGGATTGGGTGTATGGGGCGCGCTTTCATAGTCCTTACTGAGACGACCTTGATTGTTGGTGATACAGCGTTGCTTGATTATACTTCATGTTACATTTGGACTTATACGAAAGCTGTTGCACAGGTCTTCTCGACATATGCTCACACCATACTGTTTTGAGTATGCAGAACTCTTGTGCATGCCGGACAGATTGCTATTCCCATCATGGAATCGCACCAGATGCGACAGAAATCTGAGTTCTTTCATCGATTTTTTCGAAAGTGTATACCAGAACAGCGCTCAAAGCCGTGTTGGGTTTGTAAATGAAGAGTCATAGTTGCCTACTACACATAGCCTTTACTTCATTCACAATTTCCCAAATTCGCTGCTCCCCTTCTGCTGTCGTAATATGAAGACTCCACCGCGTCACGGGTACGCCATCCTCCACTGTTCTTGCATCCTTCTCAATGACCTGAGGAGCAATTTCACCAGACTCCGTCTGGTAAGCGTAGACACAAATGTTGATGCCAATTGCGCTGACACCATACAAGGTCGGAATTTTGACACGCGTGGAGAGCGCTTCGAATCTCTCCCGCATCTCCCGGTCAGCTGCGTTCCGAGTAGCGATTGTGTCAAGGTGGCTAGATGGTTCAATGTCCACGAAGAAGACGGGGTGTTCGTCACGACGGACAATGAATGTCGTTGGGAAATCATCGGCGTCGGCGTGAGGATGTCCTGGGTGCTTGTGGGGTGGGACGATCATGAAATGTTCGGAGCTGGGGAACAGCTCTGCGAGGAGACCATTATAGGGACCATAGTATTCTGTCGCATCGTGCTGGCCAACTTGAGGCGCAATGGTATCGAACTGTTCAAGAATGTATGAGGGCCAACTTGAAGTCATCCTGTGAATGGTTAGAAGACCATTTTGTCCACGTCGAGCCTATAGCACCTTCTCTGATTTGTTTGAGGACCTTGGCGGATGAAAGAGGAACAAAGAATAGTCTCGAAGTAGTTTGAAAGTAGTCTCCGAGATATACATCATTGTGGAACCTCCGGACCGGTCGGCTTCACTGACCCGGCCCAAGGTGGCGCACTGACAAGACCAGGGGAATATGCATGGAATAAGGGCAAACGGAGATCGGGCTTCCATGATGTATAGAATCCATGGGCCAACTATATGTGAACGTATCTAACGACATGGGATAATGCAAGTTACTTTGTGCGAGTATCCACCCTCAATCTTTGAAATTATCGATAATCACATTTAAGATGGTTGGGCCACCAGCAATTACAAGTCATTTATGCAGATAGATATCGTGCTACAGCCTGTAAAAATTATAATGAAGAGTATATGAAATGTACAGCCCGCATCGTGTGGATATATAAGAAATGAAACGAAAAGGGTATGTCGTTTACATCAATCCCAACCTGCGTCTACAGACTTTTGACGATCCATCACATCCGGCCACCCCTTGAATCCGAAGTAGTTCGGTAGCTCCTGCCAGTTCGCTTGAATGGCGTTTTCCATCTGTTCCTGCACTCTAACCCGACAAGACGCACACAGATGTCTTGTCAGAAAGACGCTCGAGACCTGCGGTAGGGACTGCAACGCATCTGTCCGCGAGTCCAGGAACAGATTTCGATTGAAGTCCATGAGCATACGCATCAGATAGTTGAAGCATGTGTCCCCACTGCTTTCGAGGGGCAGCTCCGTGCACTCTTCGCTCGGCTTCACGTGTCTCCCATCACGAGTGAGGTTGTTTAGCCAACCAAAGAGAACCGTTCGCCGCGATAGCTTGAGAAGCTCCCGCCCCGTGATTACTTGAGTCATGTCATACGGACAGAGGACCTCCCGCTCGCCATCTCTTCGCACAACACCGTGAACGATGTCTTGAACTGACAGCTGAGCTGCGTAATAATAGGCCATGGGTGTGAGTGAGGGGATGTTGTATTCCCGGAAGAGGTTGATCGCTTGCAAAGGGAATACGCGTGGCATGATCGTTTTACCCTTGTGGGTTCGGATTCCTCCAATGGCTGGTTTGGTTGGATTGAATAGGGCATCGCAGTGGAAAAGCGTTCGTAAGGCTTCAATGACGCGCATGCGAAGGCCGCCGAGACTGAGTTTATGGCTTGCTTCAAGGAGCGCGACTGCTGCTTTCCAGTAAAGGATATCACGACCGTTGGTGGCTTTTGCTTTCTTCAAGAGGACGCTGCGTATTTGGGTTCAGAGACAAGGTCATCGTGTGACTAAATGAAGGCACTCACATATCACCATATATATATCCCATCAAGTACGACATGATCTTGGGAGATACCAGCAGGACATCGCAGAAGGGAACTCCATCAATCTTCTCTGCGTCCTCGGGTTGTGGTAAAGAAAACATGTCCTCGAACACGCCTCCGAGGGGGTGCAACTTATCGCGATGAACTCGGAACATGGTCGTGCCGGCGACTCTTAGGATGATGTCGCCGTCGTCGAAATAGTACTTGGAATGAGGAACGAATACCACGGCTTCTGGCTTAGTCTCCGCCTCCTCCTCTGCTTTCGTAGAAGTCGTTGCGGCATCCGGAGTGACAGTGGCGGCAGTGGACTCGTCTGTCGACTTGAGACGCTTTGAAGGCCGTGCTTCAATTTCGGAGTCGGACGCGCTTGATTCAGACGATTCTTCGTCATTTTTGCGTTTTGCAAGAGCGTTGCTGTAGAAGATCCTCATGGTGGTAGGTGGAGAAGGGGTCAAGGGATATGCGAATTTTATAAGACATGGGCGAGATTAAGTATTGTCCGAATGTTATTGTTCGCTCAGCTTGGACCATGGCCATCGTCGCAGTGGAAACCAAGTTGAGCCGAAATCCGATCGTATACTCTTGTCTTGATCGAGAACCTTTCCCACGACACCGCCTTGATGTTAGCGCAACTTTACTTGGGGTGAAGCCACTGCTTCGCATGGCAAATTACGAGTCCGCTTTTTCTCATCTGATGATTGTGGGAGCGATGTACTGTACCTGGCCCACATAGCGCCAAAGCGGGCGATGCAGATTGAGACAAGTACTGTAACTACGCAAATGAAAACAGCGACCACTACTTGACTACTTAGCTTGAACACTGTGGGGCAAGGACTTATTCAAATGGAGAACTTATGTGCAAGAAGGGAGATGAAGGCATGCTTACTGTCAATAACATAAGTAATGTAACTTGACAGCATACACTGTCGCTAGAGTACGAGATTGGTGCGAGCGCCTCAATTCATCCAATTTCTATCACCACAGCAATCCAACCCAAACATGTGCGACAGTTGAGCTCTTTTGAATTTGACCCGGCCACGACAACAAAGGCTAGCTGCAATAAAAACACAAATCCTCTGCTGGTGTTTTTATAAGTAACGAATAGCACTTTCAGCACTGTCTGTGATTGCATGCGAGGACTTCATTATTAGGAAGAGAAGGAGGTAAAGAATCAACTACACGTTGAGCTGATAGATATGCCTATCGACTAGACAATCTTCTCTCGCTCATCGCCGACTGCATAGGATGCCAATGTATAACCTGGTAGCGTTGAGAGCAACTCGGACTCCGAGTCGATCCGTTGAACGGATCGGAGTGTCGGAGGTGGGAACACGTGGAAAGAACAGGTCTGGGCCGCTCAGATCTTTTCCACGCTGGTCAGATCGAATTTCAAATTACCGCCAAATGCCAGGCGGAAAGCAACCTTTAGAACGCACCGGGACACGAACTGACTAAGAGCCGAACAAGCTCGAATATGCCGACCGCGGCACGTGGGCACCAATCCCCCGGACACAACCAGGAACGTGGCTCGCACGTAAATGCCGTCAAACAGATGAAGGGATCTCTCTCCCTCCGCCTTCCAGCTGTGTCTTCGAGCGTCACCAGTCCTCTCCCCCCTCAAATTCATGTCGCTTGGGATATCTCGGCGAACATCTCTGGGTGCAGAGAGCTCACGGAGAACTGACTTGTCAGTGCACGGTATGTTCTGCCGGCGCTTGTTGCCATACTCGCTTCCGCAATGAAATTTGCTGACGGGCATCGAGTTCCAGCCCATTCACTTACCCGCCGCGTCGACCAACGACACCTGCCGTGGTGATCTGCCAAGGTACGGCCTCAGCCGGCGTGTCCCAACAGTTCAGCAGCAAGTTACTGCGTCCTGGGACACGCTTTTTTTCGCTCACAGCCTCTGTCGAATCGTGTCCCAGGAAGAGTTGACTTTTCTGCTCATCCTGGGACACGCTCTTAGGCTCCAGGTCCAGTGGGGCCATTTCGCTAAACTCGCGGTCAATAATTCTTAGTACGTTTCTTTCTTACCTTCGCGTCTTCGCCATAATTCTCCATGTTTTCAAACAGGCAACCTCTCGATCACCACAGGCCTTTCAAACCTGTCACCGCACCTCACACTCGCAGTTCACCACTATGCGCTGATCCGACGCCGCCCTCTCGCCCATATCTCGCGTGGGTCCTTCGCTCTACAACATCCAGCCTCCTCAATGTTCCATCTCCCGCTCACTATTCGCTGGCCAGATGGCCACCATCTTCTACATAGTAAGTGTTTCCAATGTCTTTTATGACTGTAACGAGGTGGTGGCTTTGGCTGACCGTCGTATTTTATTCCATAGCACAAGAACACATTTTTAAACCAAAACTCAGTGCCGCGAAGTGATCACGGTGTGGTCGCCCCCTCTCAATGGTCGTGTGGTGGATGGCTGGGTACACCCCATCACATCTTGCAGGCAAGGAGCATCCTGCCTCAGGGCTAGAGTCCGAGAGCTATTAGATGCCCTGTCAACCTGGTAATGTCCCCTTTGTCGTCTCGCTGCTAATCTAACTTTCCTGTGCCCTTCTCGCAGATCAATGTTTATTCCGAAACAACCCGCCTTCACCCTCTCCGACTTGAGTCTGAACCAAGCTGTCTGTATCTGCCGGACAGCAGTATTACTACGTGAAGATGTATGATATGTAGTCTAGTATCCTTCCCCTCGTTATGAATCTTTTTCCGTGATGATTTGCTCATCATAGCCTGTTGAATTCCTGTCATGTTTCCGTGTAATTGATTCTTTTTCGTTGCGAGTTGTGATTGTGAACTCCTTTCTATCACATCTTTGATCGGCGATGTTTCACCTGACTCAAAAGTCATTGTAAGTCCTGGTTCAGTGTTTCCTTTTGACACCTCGCTGCGAGAGTGTTGGGCTCTTTGTCTCCAATATTCTTAGCAGTGATGACCCAGATGCAGGTTGACAGTGAAGAGGTGTGTTCTGAACTCTTTGTGCATTGGAATGTTGCTGATCACCAATGAAAATAGCTTGTCAACGAAGCTACAAAAGTCTATCTTGAAGAAGAAGACTCTCTGGACAACCTCATTGACGACCTCATTAATGACTCTCTCGAAGATTTCCCAGAAGAAGACATGCTTGATACGGCAGCCCGCGCAGCCGCCGAAATCACACGTGCAAGTATTACAGATGGCACGCGAGGTGGACACATCAGGCGAGTTGATTCTTTGGCACCGTAAACAGGATTCAAGCTAAAAGTTCTGTCTCAATCAAAGAATAACCAAGGCATATATTGCCTTTCATCTGCGTCGCGATTCAACATGGCGTGCAAACATTGTGAACCACGAGACACCAGGACACATCTGTCAATTCATTACTCAAAAATGCGGCCCAAAGGAGAAGGGATTTGAGGGGCGAAAGGTTCAGCATTTCTTCATTTAGTGACGTATATGATCTGACTCGATCTAGTATGCAACAGCTATTTCCACGCGTGCCGCCCTCACTTTCTGGTACCGATCCGTTCGTCCTCATGAGAGTGTAGCAGAGTGGCGATATGATCACATTGCAAATGTCACCCCTGGCAGGAGAACCCGCAGTCACGTGAAGGCCTTTAGGCCCCATTCTCGGATGAGTGGAATAGGGCCTTAGAGGCGTTTTTCAGCACCCGTATGCACCGCCAAATTTGCGTGAGGCCTGACTCCCGGGTAAGGTATCGTCGTCCTGGTATCGCCCTCACGGCGAGCCTCATTTTTTCGAGTCCCCTCTGTTTTTGCACCCTCACTGTTTTTGCACCCTCACTGTTGTTATGTTCCATCAAGCCATGACATTCTTTAGAATGCCATATTTCCGTGTCTCGCGACCGAAATAACGAAGATCACAACATACTGAAATTTCGACGCTTTCGTACGGTACGGTAATAGGTACACTATGTACTACGTAGCAAGCACGGGTCAGATAACGATTTTTTTTTTGGGGGGGGGGGACACATTGTACGAGTGATAGCAAGATACGGATTGTCCAAGACAGCAGCAGTCAACAGGCAAAACAACAACGAATAACCACACGGCAACAAGCAACGGCGGAGCCAGAAGGCGACAAAAAAACTACAACACGACATACTTCGCACATTTCACACCTCGAACATGGGGCCTAATCACCCGGATGCTGAGCCCGATGCCTCAGGGGTGGATGGATGAGTCGCTCCATGCTCCCCCTCCTGTCCGCGCTGCGCAGGATGAGCCTGAGGGTAGTGACCACCAGGAGGCATCGACGGGTGGCGTGCGGGAGCTCCGTGCCCCTGGTGTGGAGGAAGCACTTGATACCTATATGCGGGAGGGGGAGGCGGCGGCGGATAGCTATAATTGCCGTATTGCTGAGGTGGAGGGTATTGCTGAGGCGGAGGGTAGTACGGGTATCCGCCCTGGGCAGGACCCTGCGGACCGTGCGGGTGCTGGCGGGTCGCGGGATGCTGGGCGGGGTGCTGGCGAGGAGCATTGTGCGGGTGGAGCACGGTGGGAGGGTGGAGTGCATTGCGAGAGTGGGGCGGAGCATGATAGAGGGGCGCTTGAGCATGATGGTGGGGCGCCTGAGGGAGGGGTTGATGGTGTGGGGCGTAGTGCGGGTGCGGTGCAGCGGGCATTTGTTGATGGCCGTGGTGGCTATGTTGAGGCGGCGGAGGGGGCATGGCATGATAGTATGTTCCAGGAGGGGCCACCGACTGTGAGCGACTGGATGATCCCTCTACGGAGCCGTGCTCTGATGCATGGGCGGGCGGGACGGAGCTGCGGGGGAGATTGGTGTGCCCTTGGGCATGCAGAGTTGGTGGAGGAGGCTGAGGAGTAGGGACATGCGAAGGTGCAGTCGACGAGGCTACCTTGGGCGGCACTTGGGCCGAGACAGGATGAGAGGGCTGTTTCGGGAGTGGAACGGGGAGAGAGGGCGCGGTCTCAGCGGCGGGGGTCGCGACAGAGGGTTCAGCAGGGGAGGGCTCGGCGACGCCAGAGGGCTCGGCAACGGCAGGCTCAGCGACGGCAGGTGTGCGTTCGGGGCCTCTGCCGAGTGGGCGGGGCTTGGGGCGTGTTGAGACCGGCGTCGTAATCAAGACTACAGTTCGCGTCAGATCATTCTTGGTGTGCTAAGTAATGGGTTCACATACCTTCAACCCTAGTTTGTTTCGGCGTAATCGCTGCAGCCCCTCTCACTGGCTCCTTTCCTTTACCCTTCGTAGTAGCTGCCGGTGTGGAGCTCTTCGCGTTGCCGACCTTGGAAGAGCTAGTCCCCTGTGCGGCCTTAGACGAGCTCGCGACCAGTTTCTTCTTGGGTGACGCTTTCTTGTTCTGGGGCGGCTTCGCCGGTGAGCGGCCCATCGTCGTCTTCTGCTTTTTGGCCGGACTCGGCCCGACAATGATCGGCTCGTCCTCAGATTGCGAGTGGTCATCGTCGTCGTAGAGCTGGTCTTCCTCGTCCGTATCCATCTCGGCGTCCGATGAGGCTACTACCGACGGTCGACCACGGGATCTTGTCATAGACCTGGTGCGAGCAGCCAGAGGCGCATCGTCGCTCTCCACTGCCATGGGGAGCATGTCCGCCTCGTCCTCGTCTTCGTCATCAGAGATCAACGCCCTGCTCTTGATGATCCTTCGACGAACAGGCTTCGGCGTCGACACAGGCGAGTCAGGAGAGGCCTCGGAGGGAGCTCGCTTCAACTTCGATGTTTTTGCCTTGTCGGATTTAAGCGTCGCGGGCTTCGTCGTACGTTTGCGCTTGCCCGTCGTGGCATCTCCGGAGGCCTCGCGGCGTGGAGCGGCTGAGGTTGACGCGACAGGATCTGGGGCAGAGGTGGTGGTGGAGGAGGTACCTGGAAGCGGGGGAGGTATTCCACGATCGATCCAGGGCTCTTCGTTATCGTCGACGGAGAGGAACATGCGACGCGGTTGTGTCTCTCTAGACCCCCGCGAGGGAGGCCTCTCGACTGCCCATGGGAACTCCCCGTGGAGCATGCCTGATGTGTCGAGGTTAGGAAAGATACTCATGAGAGTAGACTCTACTTACTCTCCGTATTCTTCTCAGACTCTACCACAAACCATGGGCACAACTCTGGATCCAGCATCGCATCCACTAGTGCATTGAGGTGGGGTACGCGCAGTTCTTTCAGACCTTCCTTTCCTTTCATCTCCGAACCATCGACACTCGGAAAGAGCTCGCCAGGAAAAGGGAGGTCTCGAACCCAATTGATGAGGCGTAGGCGAACTTTCGCAGTCTTGGGCCCCATATTATACCATGGCAGGATTGTAGTCATGAAATCCACGAGACCATTGGCATCTGTATGAATGGTCCTAAATGAGAAGGTGCACGGAACAGAAGGTTGGCCTAGACTTACGGATGAGCTGGAAGAACTTGAGTCGGACCCAGTTCTGTTTCTTTGGCATGGGCAACTTCCTAACCGCCTGGTCTGATAACGAAAGGATCGGATCTTCTTCGACTTCGGTCTTGACCTTCTTTCCTTTCGCATTCTTCTTGGCGATTGCGGTTGCATTGGCAGCGTTGACGGGCGGGTTACTGGGAGAAGCAGTGAGATCCATCACCACCTCGCCACGCAGGTTGGCGATCTCTTTCTTCGAAACATTTTCGCTGTAGTATCAATATGAGGGTGGCTGTGCGTTTAAGAACGAACAAGAACGTACTAAACGGTTGCTTTGACGTGCCCTGTAGCTGCGTCGACATCCAAGAGAAACTTGTCCAGAAGAAACTGAAGTTTTCATTAGATATTTATCTGATTAGAACATATAGATAGGATCACTTACACCCTTTGCACCGCCGGTCTCGTACCACATACCCAACTCCGCGTCCTGGTTAACCGTGTTCCCGCACATACCGAGCACGGACTCAAAGCCATACAGATCGGCTGCTTCGTCAAGCTAAGGCATTTTGTCAGTAGCTGGCCTCAGACTGTCACGGTAGGACTTACCAATTTCAGAATGCTCGAACGCGTCTTTTCGAAGAGCCGCTGACGCTGTTGCATGGTCATCGTCGAGCTCCCTATGTTAACCAGTTGTGCGTGCGTGTCAAGGATTTGATGGCCGGTTGAGGGGTATCGTTTGAAGTACGACGTGTAGCATGCAGCGGCGGAATGTACTTAGATACATATTAGCTATGACGGTATTTATACAGTAAGGATATGCTCACTGGTCTTCCCCTGTAGCTCAATGGTATCGCGTTTTAAACTCGGGTCCTCCGGAAATTCTTCGAGGTACTGCGCATGTTCCTTCGATTCGGCGGTCGCGTGGCCTCGGTGGTAGGTCTGGTAGCTATTCCATTGTTGTTTAGAGTGTTTTGGGGCATGCGTCTGCATGAAGGCCGCCCTCAGATTCGCGGGGGTGCGACCCGTTTCCTTGGAAAGCCTCGTGATCCGAGTATTCAAGTCGCCGAAGCCCTCATCAATGAGCCTCGTCTCCTCGTTACTTTTTCGTCCTTTCTTCGATGGGCTGTCTGGGTCGAGGTCCATGAGCTCTTCGTCATCGATGCTGCGGGTGGGGTGGCTGGGAGGGGATTGGCTGGAGGGCGACATTTCAGCGGCAGGCGGAGGCTGACTACGATTCTTCTTGACTGGCTTCGTGATCTTCGCGGCGTCCTGGTGTTCTGGAGGCGGCGGCAGACTGATCGGTTGAAAGCCCATCTTTTCCAGAGCGGCCGTATCCGCGAACCCGCGCCCCACGGGTAGATCATGTTGAGGAGGCACCTCCGGGTGTGTTGAAGGTTGTCGCGTAGCCTCCGGGTGTGCTGAGGATTGTCGCGAGGGTTGTCGAGGAACCTCCGGGTGTGCTGAGGGTTGAGGAGGTGCCTCCGGGTGTGTTGAAGCTTGTCGCGAGGGTTGTCGAGGAACCTCCGGGTGTGCTGAGGGTTGTCGAGCAGGCTGCGGGTGTGCTGAGGGTTGTCGCTGGGCCTCCGGGTGTGCTGAGGGTTGTCGAGGAACCTCCGGGTGTGCTGAGGGTTGTCGAGCAGGCTGCGGGTGTGCTGAGGGTTGTCGAGGAACCTCTGGGTGTGCTGAGGGTTGTCGAGCAGGCTGCGGGTGTGCTGAGGGTTGTCGCTGGGCCTCCAGGTGTGCTGAGGGTTGTCGAGGAACCTCCGGGTGTGCTGAGGGTTGTCGCGAGGAAGGTTGGGGACGAGGAGGCAATCCTGTGAGACCAGGAGGGGCCGAGGTCTGACCCACCTCAGAGTACGGACCAGGATGAGGCTGCACGCTACCATGGCATGACGCGGGAGGACCAGTCAGGTACATGCCCGGCATACTGCGCTCATCGTAGCCTCCATACTGTTGATCACCGTGGCCATTGTAATACTGAACAACGGCGCCGTCGTTATACTGAACAGTGGTGCCGTCGTCATACTGGACAACGGCGCCATCTTCATACGGGACAGCAGGGCCGTCGTGATATTGGACAGGTGCACCGTCTTGATACTGGACCGGGACGTCACCGTTATACTGGTCAGGGTAACCGGAATAGTATGCGGGGTATGTGCCATCTGGGAACGCCGGTGCAGGCGCCGCCTGGTAAGTGTAAGACGGATAGGACATCGAACCATGGTCTGAGGGTGGAGGCAGTGGCGACGCCGGGGGAGGAACCTCTAATGGATCAACTGACGCACCCTGGGGGGGGAACGGACTTATCGTGAATTCGACGCCCTGTAGCACCATATGAGCGCTGTCCGCAGATAGAGGATTGTCGGCATTGCTTACAGGTTCAGGATTTTGAGGACTCGCTTTTCCGGGAGCATCATTCCTTTCTGGCGGTGGGGACGGGGTCCAGACAGCACCTGATGTGAAGGCCTCTTTCATTAGGGAAGGCTCGAGGTCGTACGCCGGTCGAGTCTGAGCTGGTTGAGACTGAGTCGGAGGCTCCACCTCCTTGTCGTCCCCACCCTCATGTCCGCCCTCTTCATCGTCGTCGTTGGAGGCCGCTGCGCGTTTTTGTGCTGCACGCGAGATCCGCGCTCCAGCCCCTTCACTAAGTTTGATGGTTTTTCGAAGATTGTATGGACCCCCGCCTAACTGCTCGCCTTCGCTGCCATCGGTTTCCTCGAGGCCCTCATCGGACGAAAGCGAAAGCACATCATCCGGTACAGGTGCGCTTTTGGTACGGGTACCCGCCTTGGGGGGTGTGTTTTTGGAGGACGCGTTGCGTGAGGTTGAGGTCGCGTTGCGTGGAGTTGAGGACGCATTTCGTGAGGTTGAGGACGCGTTGCGTGAGTTTGAGGACGCGTTGCGTGATTTTGAGGACGTGGTGCGTGATTTTGGAGCCATCTGTCAGACTTATCAGCATTCATTCGTTGGAAAAGTGAAGGAATACGCACTGTTGATGGATAGAAGTGTAGATTTTTGAATAGCAGGTGAGCTTTGATGTGTGACAGAGCGAGCAAAAGTGCGAAACTGCGAGAAAAGGCGTGGAGTGTCGAGCAAGAGAAAGGAGGAGCTTCAGTGCGCGTGTGGGGAGTTGGTTTTGGTGGGGGGAGAAAGGAGATGAGGAGGAAAAATGTCGACCAGGATTCAATCAACCATCTTGACAGGAAGAGAGCCAAGATAGAAGTTCGATGCGGATCCGTGGACCAATGAGTACAAACAAAGCCGTGAGGGCTCGCAGCCACCACCGTACGCAAGGTTACAAGTTGTGAAGGATAGTAGAGGGGCACTGGGGGCGGAGACAGAGGAGCTACATGACATGGGCGAGTTGCATGAGCCGGTATAAACGTTAAAGACTAAATGCTAGGTTTCCACATCAAGATTCATGAGGCTATTGGTCACATGCATCATCAAACGTGTCATGTGCAAGACGCGACGCGAGGGTTCGGCAGTGCAAATAATTGATATTAAACGCCGGCCGCATTTTTGGCATACATGGCAGGTGATGATACAGAACAAGATACAAAATACCCAAACAGAGAAGAACACAACCAGTCACGGCCACCAGACAGGGTCGGGGCCCATGCCCAACTCAAACATAGTTCTGGCCACCTCGAATGCTGAACTCTTCGCCCATTCCCAAGACCCCTCATCCTCCTGATCCCCCCAAGTACCGTCCCACACCGACTCCCATCCCTCATATCCCTCATGATCATTCTCCCATTCCATGAGGACTCTGCTCTCATCCGGCTCTCCATTGGTGATTGCCCAAGGCGAGATTGCTCTGGCTGCAAAGGGAGGCAGGACATATCGTGCAGCCTCACGTTGACGTTGGCGGGCAGACCGCGCAGCCTCAAATTCGCGTTGGTGTTCAGCGTTGGCGGCCTCCAGTTGGGACTGGTGTTCTTCGGCCAGCGCATACTGAATATGATCAGACGCTTCGAGCACGACCTTGTATTGATATCCGAGTGGTGGGTACGGCCTACCCGCATGAGATCGGTAGAACATGAGCTAGTGTTTTATGTGAGCTTAGTCGCGCCAGAGGGAAACACGACCACGTACCCTCCTTTCCCGGTCTTTCTGAATGGTCAGTTCAGTCTCCCAGCTACGCTGCGGAGGGAGTCCAACCTTGCGCATTGCAACGTGAAGGTTTGCCTCAAGCTCCAGGCGCTGTAGGACATGTCAATGGTTACGGACCCCGGAATGAAAGCTCAACTCACTTCCAAAGCCTCATCCCTCACCCTCTCCATTGGCGGGGTATTTTCCACTGTCAAGGCCTGCATATTTTCTCATCACTACCAAAGGAAGTCGACAGGGAGCAGAACACGACAGGGAGAGGAAAACAGAGAGCGCGAACGGAAGGTGGGAAGTTAGCAATAATACTCAGGCTCACCGTCATGAGCGTTTCGAGAGGGGTTTCATTTTCGTTGACCAGAGGAAATCGGTCCAGCCAAATGGGGACAACACGATCCAAAAAGGCCTGGACTTGATTGTGCTCCAGGGCGTCGGCAAAAAACGGAGAAAGTTGGATAACGAAGCTTAAGCGCTCCACATCTGTCGATGGCATCTGGATTGTGGGATCTTAAGCGGCTGTGAATCACAAGAAAGGAACAGAACTCACTGGGCGTGAGTATGTGGCGGAGGTGGCGGAGGTGGCGGGGTGATGGTTGAAACGAAAAAAAAGGTTTTGGTCCAATTTCGTTATCCTTTTGGCATCAATCACATGACACGCACCTGACCCTCACGCGCCAACGTACGCGTATCGAGCATGGATGGCGACGGGTTCGCACAACCTCCACGAGGGCTCAGCGGGCGCGCCAACATACGCATGACATCAGCAGGGCTCAGCAGGATATGTAATTCAGAGCGCGAAGTACATCAAGCATATGGGAAACATAAGCCAATCTATCTCCAACACCCTCCTCATCCTCATCATCCTCCTCACTGTCGGAAACGTCAACCCAAGTGTAAGATGATCGGGGCTTGTGGACTGATGCAGGCGAGGAACCGGAAGAGATGCTCGGGTCGCGGACCAAATTGGCAGCCCATTGTTGAAGCTCCTGCTCACCAGCCTCCCGAGCGGCGGCTCGAGCGTGATCGAAGTCCTCGAGTACCACCTCAAACTGATGACCTTGCGGTAGCGGACTACCCTCATTGAATGCCTTGCGATACAGGCGACGCTGACGTGAACTCATCAACTTAAGTCGTGGAGTAAATGTTAAGGCCTCTTACCCGACGTTCGCGATCCGCATCTACAGTGAGGGCCCTTTCCCAACCTCCTTGAGCCTCAACAGTGCCCGGCCGCAGAAGCTGCCTGAGTTCTTTACCAACATCCTGTCCGGTATGAGAGCTAGCCACGTATGCCGAAGATAATGAGACTTGCCTTGATTATGTCGTGCTGTGTGCTCCAGAGCCGCAATTCTTCGAGGGTCAAGTCCTGGTAAGAAGTTTCTTATCTGGACAAACTGAGAAAGACAGTCCAGTGTACGCACCGTGATCCCCTCGCCGGAGCTGGTTCCATCAACGTAGTACTCGTAGGAATCCTCGTGTGAATCGTCAGTCGCTCGGTGCACGGGAGGGGAAAGAATGTTGAACATACAGGCCCTGGGATGGGAAATCGGTCGAACCAGATAGGTCCAAGTTGCGTCAAAAATACTTGCTCAAGTAGACGTGCCGATGCATTGGCAAAAAAAGGCACGAGATCCAGGATAAACTTATACTCCGGGCTCTGCCGTTCGAATAGCATCTGGACCAATGTCAGTCTTTCACTTGGCAAAGGATACCGGAACCTACTGGGGATATATCTTGGCGTTGGGTGGTGGTTCACTGGTGTCGAAAATGAAAATCAACCACTTAAAGCACGTACAAATAAGGCAGGCACTGCACAAATAAGGCTGTGGCTGAACCACTGAAACATTCAATTCTGTGGTAATTGTCCACTCAATGCTGTTGAGCCAGCACTAAGATACTACTGTGTTCACCTTGAGTGAATTTATTACATTATGTGATGGTTTGAGCCCGTCGAAGTGGTGAGGTTAGGTTAAAGTCAGACGGGGAGTAAAAGTCAGACGACATCATTATGATCGACTAGCTTGTAGTTAGCCGCTTCCTCGGAACCTTCATGCCTCGTCCCCAACTCTATCATACCCCTGAGGAGAAGAAGGCTGCCAACCGAGCCAAAAGTAACCGACACTATGCACGGTGCGTCCTGACCTTATTTGAACTAACTGTTCTAGAATGTATCGGCAGGAAAAAGGGTACTATTCGTGCAAGGAGGAGTGTGCGATACAGAGAACAGAGCAAACGGTGCGAGGCTGAATCTCGCCATCAGACCGCGTGTCTAACTATTTCCACATACAGGAATGAGTTTCGACTTGGCAACGACGCAAGTTTTAGCGAGGCTGCCAAGGCATCGGAAGAGCCGTCCCCTCGGTGCGTTTCAAAGCTCACGTCTAAGATCTCCGTCACATATAATTACTATCAGAGCACTCAATTCGGGCCTGCTGTACTGGTGTGATCGAGTCGAACGAGTGGTCATCAGACTCAATAAACTCGTCGATGGCGACGCCTATACCTACATCGACACCGTTTGCAAGCAATACTTGCTCAGCCGCCGCAAGGATGAGATCCGTGACACCATTCTTCACTTTACTCCTCTCCAGAAGTCAATCAACCGGTACCACGACGAGATTCTGCAGTTAGCCGGGATGGGCAAGGAAATGGCTCGTGTTGAGGATGTCTCGAGGATGGTGAGGGATGTTGTGAATGCATTGGAAGACCTTTTGTGCACGTCGATGCTGGGTTACAATGATTTGAATACTTCATATAGTAAGCAGGGTTTGATGTATCAAAAGTTGGTCAAGTAGTGTATTTCTATATATGCTATGAACGATACAGAGGGAGACTCAGAAGATGTTGATAGAGTAGCTGTCGAAGAGGGGCAATCTGTTCCTCAGATGACCCCGTGGCGTGATAGCCTCGCAAAACAGCGGCGATTGCGGCGAGGACCCATAAGCCGCAGTCGTAACCATTACTTTGGCAGGGTTGCACCTATCAACAGTCAGTGTTTCCAGGAGAAGAGGGTGCGTGCTGGACGACATACTATAAGAGGGTGAGCAGTCCACCCCTCCTCGACAACGATCGGAAGGTGATTGTTGTGTCGATTGGCTGCCAACACAAGACGTGTGACGAACTGCATGATCTCCTGTGCATAGAATGTGTGAGGGTTCGTGTTCGGGCTCCCGAGATAGAATAAGTCTTACCTTGACTTGATGTCTCCAAGGGTTTACCTGACCGAGGCTGTCGAAGAGGAGCAGTTGTCGTCGTTCGGGGTAGATAACACACAGTACCCAGTGCTCAGGACAGCGCCGGTGGATTGGAAGAATCCATACGTCACGTAGCCAGTACATTGTAGACGCCGTGCGACGCCACATCTCTTCATCAGTATGGTACCGTGCCATCCGAAGGTGATGAGTGCTGAAAACGGCACATCGCTCGGCGTGTCGTGAGGCCTCATTGCTCGGATGGGAAAACTTTGTCTGAAGATACGCCGCACCGCCATTGATGCAGACATCATTCAACCGCGCGGTGGGGCTACGGAACATGGTCAATTCCCTCGCATCAAAAACTATGACTTGGCCGCTGACATGAAGCGCGCGCGAAGAGTGCGATGTAGTCACCTCGCCGACAGATTGGAATGTGAGGGCGGCAGACAAGGCGGAGTCATATGTGACAAAGGTCTGGGGATGATATTGAGAGCGCGCATAATACTAGGTTCATTGAGAGACGTACCGGGACTGTTATGCTAAAATCAATGTTGGAATCGGAGACTTGCTGCTCGGTGGAGGTGGGTTCATCAGCTTCCTCCGGGCTAAGGAGAAAGTCGGCAAGGACAACCTCATCCGACGACGGGTACATGCGAGGCTCTGCAAGATCCTCGATAGAAGGTTCCTCAACCTCATATTCCCCTCCCTCTTCACCGAGTCCCGCGATACTGAGAGGCTTCACTACATGATAAGAGGCGTGGCGTGACGTGGGCGCAACCCGAGGGGTGGTGGGATGGATTGAGGTAGCGAGATGTGTAGCAGTCCTGACGTGAGAATCAAAGCGTGCGGCTGAGGCCAGTGGATTCGTCCAACGGGGTTTCAGGTGCATAAGGCGCACTTGGAGTTGCTGGAGGAGGGTCATAATGGATTGATCTGCAGTGACGATCAGGTCGTGTGGGAGAGGTGGGTTCACTGCGAAAAGGACTTACTAGATGGGTTCGCAATGGCAACTTCTACGGCCCGTAGCTCTCGACCAAACCAGCGGCACAGATTGTCTGCCTCTACTCCCAAACGGCGCCGCTCCTCTTGACACCGATCGACTTTTTGAAGCGCACGGATTCCCTCCCGCACATCGACGTCTTCGAGCCATCGTGGGGTTTGCCCCGAGAGTGGAGTGATCCACACATCTTCCATGAGGTGGGGGCAGTCTCGAAGAGGTGAAAGTTGAAGAGGGAGGGGTTCGGGCAGTGGTATAGACCAGTGGGGTTGATGGAGGTCTGCGAGCTTCTCGCAGTACCTGTTGAACTTTCGAATGGCACTCATAAGAGCTGGTTTGCGCTTCGCAATCGCCTTGCGCGTGTGTTGATGAAGCTTCGTGCCAATCGACTGTTCGCGTCCTCCTGCCGCCTGGTCGAGCTTATCCCATTCGAAGAAGCTGCCTATGGCACGCTTGCGGATGTTGATCTTGAGGTCACGTGCCATGAGGAGAGTACGAATGAATTCAAGGTCGATGCCTTGAAGTTCGGGGAAGGAGTCGTGAACGTTGAGTGAAGCATAGAGTACTTCAACTTGGTCCTGAAGGTCATCGTGAGAGGCTTGCAAATCCTTGAGCAGTTGAAGTGATTGCGTGGACGGTGTGCTCTGAGAAATGACCGATCGCGCGGAATCAATGGCAGATGCCACTGTATCCAAATCGCCTTGCAGGGTAAGAACGGTGTCGAGTTCTTTCTTGAGTCGGACAGGGGCATCTATGTTGTGATTGTTATGAGTGGTTGTGGGTATGTCATCATCCTGACTTACGAGCCCTCACGGAGAGTTGCGCTTCCTGCTGCATCGCCCACTGTCTACGAAGTTCCTCGACTGACACCCCGCAGGTATCTAGTATGTGCTGCGCTGCCTCGCCTTGTTGCTTGACCCCTTTCAGGAGGCGGCGGCGAATCCAGTCACCTAGGTCATCCCGGAGCTCAGTGGCGATAGCGGCGGCTTGTCGGTCTAGCAGATAGAGCCGTTTGCGTCTCTGTAGATGACTCGGTATTGAATAGATACAAGAATAAATGAAGACTTACAGATGACGCTCGTGTTATACCAATCAGCTTCCGAAGACGCGACCACAATCTCTCAACTCCTTCGCCATCCGTAAGACCGAGGCCCCGCCGTAAGCGAGGGTTGAAGATGAGCTGGCACGGCCACTCATGCCCGTACGCATGCATAGCGGCTGTCGCAAACTGCAGTCGTGAGGTGATGTCTTGCGGAAGAATGTCATACTGAGAAGATAATCACGTTAGCTATCGTCACATCAATAGAAGTAGATGCGGGCCCACCATGGCGAGACTACGGTCAAGGACACATGCGACATCGTAGAGAATCGCAACGGTAGCCTCCGGAGGTACGAACGAATAGAGGTGCTGGATGAGCGCAACCGCGTATTTTTGCTGTTCCCCCGGAGTGTCGATGTTGGCGAGGAAGATGGGGATGTCGTGACGGCAGACAAGAGCCATCACCCCACTGTCGTCGAACTTCTCCATGTTAGTTTTGGAGTTGGCTCCGTTTCCTGCAGTGTACGAGCTCTCGCAGTCGTCGACGGATTCATCTGGGACCTTGGGCGTATATTTTTTTGGCTTCTTCGTGCGGAGGGAGTCTATGTGCTCGCCTACAATATCCACCTGTTCCTTGGAAATCATATATGCGGGGTCATAGAACTTGGGACAATCTCCGGCAGTTTGGAGATGCCGGTGGTTGAAGTTACCGTCAACGCACAATTGAATGTCCCCACCTCTGACATGCAAATCAGTAACATTGGAGACAGGTAAACGTAAGGAACACTAACTCATCGAAGCTCCGGCCGTAACGTGTACCTGCAAAACAGGCTGGACATCGCTGCTGAAGAATCCGTGCACATTTTCCGGGGGAAAGCTGGGCCGAGCTCTTGTAGGCAGGCGCCGATGACGCTTTGGGAGGTGATTGAGGGTTCGCAGGGGGGCAGGCTTGAGAGGCAGGTGGAGCGGCTGAGGAATCGACTGGAGGCACAATCGGGGATGCGGCTGAAGAAGAGGAACCGGCTGGAAGTGCGATAGTAGGGTTTCGGGAGGGCGTTGTGGGTGGTGTCAACGGTGGTTGTGTTGTTTGGTTGTGTTCCGCACCATCAGATTTGTCGTGTGATTGGATTTGATCCTCGGCATGGAGAAGGGCATCGTTGATACGCTGCTCGACGTGAATTTGAAGGTTGTCGTACCATTGGATAGCATAGCCCAGTCCACGCCTGAATGGTTCTTGAATACGTTCACCCTATAAAGATTGAGAGAATATAATGGATGAAAAAGGTAGAATGCATACCTTGCTATTGAGCATTATGTAGCCACGTCGAGTATAAAAATTGTTGAGCGCAGCGGCCATCGCGTTCACTGCATCGCAAGATCGTTCAAAGAGTGCCTGATAAAAGTCGAGCACCGCAACCGAGATGGCCATGCGAGGGTGGGTGGGTGATGTGGGAAAAAGGCCATGTTGGAGCAGTGTTTGAAGTGTCGACTGGCAGCTACAAGCCTCGACGTCGGTAGCTTGAAAGTCTAGAAGACAAATGTTAGTCAAAGGTGGTGGTTTTAAGGTATAGCTTACGATCGAAATATAAGCAGGTTATCTTGCTGGTTTTTGGTGTACATCCTGCATGACAGGTGGCTTGAAGTCGTGATGCTGGAGGTTGTAGAACGCGTCCGGTGGTGGATTGGATATACGCGAGGAGGGGATCAACCAAACGGGGTAAAACCCGCTTCCAGGTGTCGTAAAGGTTGCTTGTGGTTTGGTCAGGAACGGTGCGGCGTTGGTTGGGTGGCGAGAACAAATCAGGGTCCACCTCCATCACCGGATCACTCTGGACAGCGTCATTGTCAGCGGGTAGATGGACTTGCGGAGGTTCGTCTGGTTCAGAGGGAAGGATGGGAGGACTGGGGGTGGGCGTTGGGTCACGACGTCCTTTGAGGCTGGCCATATGTTCTTCTAGACACCGTTTTTTGTCAGCGTGACCAGCCGGTTGCACGAGAGTTCGAGTTTTGCGAGAGTCATGCCGTTTGACAGGACTTGTAAACTGCTTGCCGAGCCCGCCAGTGTGTGCCTGCTGTGAGCGCGTCTGTTTTTTCCCCATGCCTCGAGTGGGTTGATGACGGGAAGAGCAAAAAAAGTATTATTAGCTTGACAGTTTGAAGACATTTCAGCGTGAGGCGGGTGGGGAGGGCAGAGGTGAGGGTTGGTGACTGAGGGAGGGCTTGAGGGAACCCACAACAAGTAGATCGGGTGTGAGATCCTAGGGACCATTTTGGGACAATCTGACCTCGGGTCGGAGGTTTAATAATCTATTTCGGGATATCAGGCATGAGGGTCGTGATGGAACTAGGCCTTTAGGTCTATTTCTAGCTATCCAAAAATACCCCCTTAGAGGCCCATCAATCATCCGGGAGGTCCTGCCTTAGGTGGCAAATGTCTGGTGAGCCAACCATGTCAAGGTATATTTAATATGTGACTCAACATTTGGCAGCTACGGATTGCCGACACGTTCACGTCAAGTATCCGAATTCATGATGGGACTTGAGAAGACAAAAGCAAAAGCAGGGGAGATCTCGAACTCGGCCCGTGCATTATCTTTGGAAGATATACATCGCATTTACGATCTGTTTTTCCACCCGGGATTGACTCTGGAGGAGATACGTCAGGGCATCGTGCAATATGTAGAGCCGTCTTCCCACCATTACGGTCTGCATCTCGTGCTGAATTGTTGATTCCAAAATAGGCAGCGTTTCTGATTGCATGGCTTCTTCTTCTCCGAATCGAAGAAGTTACCCGCCTTGAGTTTGAAAGCATTGATATAATTCCAGGAGAACGTAAATAATATCTTTCAATCCTGTAGACTTGGCTCATGTGGGTGCCCAGGCACGTACTTTGATGTGCGCTTGAAGACACGAAAATGTGCACAGACTGGTGTTACACATGTATGGAGCCTGCATGCTAATGACGAGGATCCAAAAATCTGCCCAGTAAGGGCTCTCATTCGTCTCGCGGTCCTTTACGGTGAGAACATCAAGCTCTCAGGTCCATTATTTCTCAAGGTTGACAAAAACGGTGCAATCAGGCAAGATTCCCCATTGGTGAGTGACTCTTCTTGATGTGATGCAACTCCCCAATTGAGCCGACTTCTGCACCTTCAAAATGTAGACAAGCAGCATGCTCAGTCGAGCGCTCACGGCAGCCCTTCAGAACCCCGGTTACAAGTCCTGGGCCTTGTACGGTACTCACTCATTTCGTCGGGGAGGATGCCAGCACCGGATCAAAAACAAAGGATGGTCCATCGACATGGTTGCAGCATGGGGCGGCTGGTCGCAAGTTGAAGCGATCACTATGTTCCGATACTTTTATTCACCGAACGACAACCATGAATACTTGGCTGAATACGACCGCAATGCTCCAAAGAGACAGTGCGTTAGGGCCTTATTGTAAAGTCATAATAAAGCAGATGTAGTTAAAATATTACTAATCCTAAATGTAAACTACGTAGTCAGTAATGCTCCATTTCAAGAAGCCTCCAGACTTCCCAGTCATTCGCATCTCCCCATCTGTCCTTCCAGCACTGAACAGAGAATGACCCAGCCTCATCAAGATAGGCCGACTTCTTTCTCTCCTCTCTAATGTCCTTGTTGCGATGCGGGATAGCCTCGACTATGCGGCGGTAAGGCACCGTCTCGGCCACAGGATCTTCCCCTTGCTTCCGTCTTTGACTGCGTTGTGAGGTCGTGAAAAAGTCAAGGAATCGATCCCTGTCACCTGCGAACTCCTCTGGGTCGGTGAGCTGGTGGTAGAGGCGTTCCCGACGGTTCACGGTAACCTTGATGCGTGGCCACATGGCATGGGCTGAGCGGCCCCGCTGCGGCCCATACCTCTCGCGAATCCTCTGGACATCGCCGCGCTCGATCTGCTCGATCACTTCTCGAAGGTTGGTCGCGCGCTCGAGGGCATGGATCTCGGCTTCACCACTCTCGAGGATGATGGTATCGGCTTCCGAGTTGCCAGCTACGACGGCGGGAGGTGACGCGGGAGTCGGCGTGGGTGCGGCCATGATTGTTGCCGGGATTGTCGAAGCTCTCTGGAGAGGTTGGAAGGGTGTCAACAAGGATGTGGAATGGTGCGGAAAAGCAGGGGAGGGAAGCTGAAATGTCGAGGGATTGCTTGTGAGCATAGTACTAAGGCCAAAAGAAATTTGCGAACCGTTGTGTTAAGCACGGTCTGCAGCTGGAACAGGGCCGTTAGTGCTTCGATGTTCCCGTTCTGAGCTGCCTGAATCCAGGCATGAACAGTCTCCGGAGGCGCATGCTGTACAACGAGCGCCTGTGTTGGATGCTGCGTGTTGGAGATGAGGCCGGCAGCTTGAGGGGAAGGCGAAGATGCCAGCGTCGCGCGTATCCCTTCTTGCAGTTGCGGGTGGAGCGTGAGTGGCTCGTTATCTAGGTTCCTGTTTAGAATATTGCTACCAGCGAGGAAGTATCTGTACAACTCACCTTGGCTTTGGCAAAGCCGGAAAGTCCGTGGGTCTGTTTTCCATTCGTCTCCCAGCGCTCGCAGATGCCGCCACTGCCGTGCTTGGATTTCCTTGTCACGCGTTGGTGGCCCCGCCTTCACAGGCTCTGTGGGTTGCTTCGACATGTCGATACCGTAGTAGTCCGCGAGCCGCTGGCGGAGGTCGCCCACTTTGCCCGTCTTGGTGAGGACCCTTTTGAACGTCTTCCCTTGCTTCTCCTTCTTTGCCTCTGAGTTAGCCTCATCAATCCAGCGCTTCAGTTGGGCGCCGGACCCCTGGCTAAGGGTCCAGAATGTGAGATCGCTTGGTGGGGTCGGCATGTGCAAGGAGTTGTCGCGGTCGGGTGGCCAGTTGTTCGGTAACGGAGAACGGGGACCTCCCTGCAGGTCCGATCGTGTTTCGACGTCATCACGTCGCTTGAGTGCACCAGGGTCGTGTTCGTGGTTGAGGCAAACGCGGGGAAGAGGGAAAGAAAAAGAAAGAAATGGCATTTTTCGAGTACAACAATCCTACAACATCACTTACCACAGAACCCCCAGACGAGCCCGATTTTCCAACATCCCAGCATCGACGGTGAGCACGCCGGCTCCGGATTTGAAACGCCGACCAGATCGAGCACGGTTTGCGCCTGAGCGAGAGAGCGAGACAGGACGACGTTGAGTGCAGGGGGTCCTCGGTTGAAGAGAGGCGCACACGTGGCGTGACGGCGCATCACTCGCGTGTCCCAGGGACACGCTGACTCAGCTCGGCAAGCTCGGCACCACCAAGCGAGCCGTGTCCCGTAACAACAAAGCTCATGTAAAAAACGATTCCTTACGTAAACTTAGGACTCGTAACAGTGTCTTGCATGTCAGATATCACCATGAACGCTATTCGACGGGACTTGTATAATTGATACAATATTGTTTCTTGCGAGGAACTGACACTAGGAAGAGCAGGCTTGAAATGATTCAGAAAATACATACCCCGGTTGACAATGTTGCCAAATGATCTGATTTGCCTTGTTCTTAGTACGGACCATCGACACTCCCGGATCAGGAACTGATTATATTGCTGCATCCTCGACGTCCTATTAATCCCCAGAATCCCCCCGCTGCGGCAAGGATGATAAAAATGTAGTAGTAGGGGGACATGACAAACGAGAATTGTGTTGATCTAGCTGCAGCGCTATTTACCTTCAACCCATGTCGCAAACTCCTACATCGGACATTGATTTCAACGAAATGGATGTTGCACGACACGATGAGCTTTCGAGCTTTGGGAAAAGTGGCGGCGAAAATCGAACCCGAGTCTACCAAGCCCGCTGCCGGTAAATACAACACCTTATCGCATGCGCCAACTCTTCCATGAATGGATCGCGGTCATGTCACGATACACTACTCCCCAAACCTACAAAGTTTCCGATTACAGGCTTGTGTACCGCGGTCGCTCCTACCAGATGACCCCTGCTTCACGGCGCAGAAGCGTTATGCCGACCGCACTCCTTGTCTTCTGGTCCCAGTGGCCCAGCCGTATCAGCCGGGGACAACACTCCACAAGTCGGTGAATCACGGTATGTCTTTCTATCTCGTTGAGCCTTTGGAGCCGTTCCCAAAACGCGATATCCGGTAGATTCTCGAGATGCCTGAAACGAGACAGGGCGTCGATGTAATCGTCCTTTCAAAATGGAAGTCCGTTCAGATCGTCAACGAATCGACCAAAGTGATGGCCTTACCATGCTATAACGAGAACGAGGCCTGCTGTGTTCCACCGTTCCAAATGCCTTGATATCGAGAGTAGTCAATGTCGGGAATTTAGACGCAAGGCTGTGAAGCGATTCCAGACGATCATACGACCCAATAGATAATTCCCGTAACGCCATTCCCTTCAAATTTTTTTCCAAACATTCCCAAGTTGATTCATCCAACTGTATACAACCCAACCGTTCAAGCCCGCGTTCCTCCACGAGGCCATCCTGCAGCAACGTCATTGCGAAATCGTGAGTTGTTTCCAGCCGCCGGAGGTTCGGCAAGCTTCCCGGCGCAAGGCATGATTCCATGTCGCGGGGATGCCAGATAAGATCTTCGATAGACGGGTGCGTTTCGAGGAAGCGGAGCACTGAGTCGTCAGAATACGACCGAGAAAATATATTGCCGGTGATTGAGAGTCGCCGAAGCTGTGGGAGTTTGCATTGCCAGAAGGCTGGCGATTCGATAGCGAATGAAATTGACAAGCTCTACGAAATTGATATAATTGTTAATTCAGGCGTTGGATGGATGTAATGTCCTTACCTGGAGGTTTGGAGATTTGGAAATCATGGATGTTAAAGATGAGTGGTCACTCATCCGACGCCAAAACCAGCCTTCTAGACACAGTGTCTCCAGGTCTGAAATATTGAAGATCTGTGGAAATTTGGCGTCAGGAGGTTTTCGAAACATTTGGGGAAGATAAAAATACAGGAGAGTCTCCGTAACTTGGTGTACCGACTGAGGTGTCGAGAACCTTGAGCTCAGTCAAGGAACATGATTCGCGCAGAGCCTGGAAGACGAGGCAATGTTTCCTAGACTCCTTCTTCCAGACACCGGAAGCCCATGGTTGAATCCAAACGAACTTCCTTAACGACTCCATATTACGAAGAGCCTGCACGATGCACTGAGCCTGCTCCTCTTCTCCGTCATCGTGGTCAATGCGACTTTCTGCAACCTGAGCCGATGAGATCGAGGGGCATCGGAGTGGAATGTACTTCATATCTTCGACGATATAGAGGACTCGGACATTTCTAGCAAGGTCTTTCCGTTGTATTAGGTGTTCCCATACGTCAGTACGCTTGGTCCCCACACGGATCGTGCGATAATCGACATGTCTGGGGATAACGAGGGAGGCGAGGATCCTTGACGTCGACGCCAAGGAGATCAGGTCATCCCGGCTGTCGATGCCCGAGCAAATGAAGTCTAGGATTTCCAGTGGCAGTGAGATGAGGGGCGACATTGCGTGTGCTTTCGATCAGCTCTGAAAGTAAGCATACGGTTTATATGAGAACCTGGGAAGACACGGGCCGGACAATGTGCTTACAACTTCAGACCTTCGAAATGATGCAAGCTATTTAGTATATGGGAACTCCCCTTCTGAATAGAGTATACATAATAGAAGCTTGCACTGCATCCAAGCCATTTTCGTGGACCTATCAGGCCTCCTTGGGGCTTCTGCAGTTCGGAAAAGCGCAATAGTTGATTGAGTTGAACTTCTAATGTCTTCGGACGTCATAAGGCTGGCCGATCCTGAATACGAACAAACAAACAACAGAAGTCAGGAAGTCGACGGTCCAGGTGGCAAGTATCTGGATGCTTTTCTAGCAGGAACAGAAGAGACAAGATGGGATGGTCTTGTGATTAGCGTGTACAAGGCTCGGCGAACGCCTATTTTAAGCTCTGCTTCACCAGAGGGTGGAGAACGGCACCATTGGGAAAACTCGTCCAAAAGTGACTGTGCAAAACTGTGCCAGTTCCAAGGGATGATCCACCATGTACAAGACAGGGGCCAAAAACACAAAGTAGAGCTAGCATCATGTAGCGTTAAATAAAGCGGCTAACTTGGGACGGCATAGCACCGGACCAACCTACCTTACGGATTCGAAATCAACGGCGTTAACGTGCGGCGATCTGCGAGACGAAAAATTGCCACTGGAGCGCCGTCGAGGTTTGGGCAGAATACCGGCCATCGCACAAGCAGTAGTCAACCCCATGATGATGTTGTTATTCCGATTCCAGGCGGTTCCAGGAGAGAACATAAGTAAGGAGGATGCTCAACAATGCGAGGGGGAAAGCGTGGAGTTCAAACTGGGGCAGCCCTGGCATTGAAGGGAATAATACTTAACAGCTTGCTTAGGAACATGCTTCACGTCGTCTTGAAGCCAAGCTTCACCACTAGTCATACTGTAGTTCGGTCCGAGCAGGCCAAGGTCCTGCTGTCCAGAGCCTGAGGTCGTTCCTTGTGCTTGGTCGTTTGGAGATACATAGAACTACACAAAGGTCGGAAAGTCACCAATATGAGCAGACCGCGGTAGGCAGAAGCTAGTGATTCGTAAGAGAAGAGAATCATGTGCCCATATGGGTGGTGATAGGTGTCGTAACCGTTGAAAGACTCGTGGGTCGCAAGGTGTCAAGCTGCATACGTTCATGTGCAAGAAGAATGTCATAGAGAATATGATAGATTGGTAAGTCAGTGACTGTCAGTCAGCGCGGGGAGGTTGAGGTTGATGGTGGTTCGCATCACGTTCATGTGCAATTGTGAAGGAGTCGCAAGACGAGACCGGTCCGAGAATCCCGGCTCAATGATCGCCGGAGATCATCGTCCTTTCATTGTCTACCACAAAATGAGAAGGGGGAACGTATACATCGAAGTTTTGTAGGACACTATTGTACGCTGTAGATACTGTATACTGTACATATTATGTATATCTCAGATTATCTGGTATCAGACAATCAAGTAGAAAGAACAAAGGACAACAGATCGACAGAGAGCCTAGAAGGTATGACATCTATCTGACCCATGCGTAGCTAAGTCGAAGAGAACCACAACAAAGCGAGGACATGTGGAAAGAAATGTGTGGGTAGAGTGTAATAGACCCTGTGCACAAGACAACCATAAACAAGCAAGGAAGATAGGCTTCTCCGAATGTGTAGTGAAGCACGCTTGGTAAATTCGGGAAAAATGAAGCGAACGAAGGAAGAGCAGAAGATGAACATAACCGCGAAATGCGGGTCGGGCGATATGAATTTTAGGCCGACACCGAAGTGTCATGCTCTAATTCGCCATCCATCGCCTTTTCGGCTGACTTTGCCTACGCCGCCGAATCCTTCCCTGACGACTAACCACATACCAGTGCTGCACACCACGTCCTTGATCTCTTCTGCAGTCAATGTAGTCCCACCCCAGCGCGACAGAGGAGGCCGCACATATGGCTGATCTGAAGAATACATGTCAGAAGGTGTAGGAAGGATAAGGAGAGATTTCGAAACCGAATGGAAAGTGGTTCCCTTCGCCAACACTAATGGTGAAGATTTTGACTCACCCATTGGCCTCCGGTTAACCCCCATACGCTCAATCTCGATATCGGGCAATGGGAACGGCACCTTCAACAATGCTACGACCTTGGGATGATGCGGGGTGGGCAATAATGTTCCAACTTTAACTCTCAACACCTGCGGTGTTGAGGCAAGAACCCCCATCTCGTCTCTGGGTTGGCTACCTTCGATGACACTTCCCCCGTGTCCGTTGGTAGATCCTGATCCTCGTGACCGCGTCAAAGAGGAAGCATTCCCCGTCCGCCGAATCTTGAGGGTACACACCCAAGGAGTCTCCGAATCTTCAGGCTCGCTATCGTCCCCATCGTCATCCTCTTGCGAAGCACCAAAGGATGCCCGTCGATCGCGCTCCTTCCCCTTTTCGCGTGTCGGTGTCCCTGAACGGGGGTTGCCAGTGCCGCCTAGTTCTTTACGGAGAGGAGAATGCCCATGGCCGTCCTCACTGGCACTCATATTCGTGCTGATGCTCCGATGTGAGATCACGCTCAACCTGTTCGACATCTTTTCGCGCTCCAGCTCTCTCAGTTTATCCCTACCCTTGACCGACTCTCCTGGTTCCGTCCCACTTTTCCGTCCTCTCCTCTCGCCGTCCCTATCCCTCCCTCGTTTGCTTTTTGACTTCCCACTGCGCTTCCACTCAAATCTGACTTCTACGCCTTCCCCGGCGGCATCAGCCGCCGAAGAGCCGCTGAGGATCGTGCTTGTCTTGGAACCGCGCACCATTCCGAAGAGACTGCTATCCTCATCATCGGCACGGCGCTTCAACCACTTCCGCACAAACCAGACGTACATCAGTGCGCGTGCTGATTTCGATATGCTGGATATTGGCACTGGCGCTGGAGTAGAACCTAAAGATGGCGTATACGAGAAAGAAAGGGTTGGTTGAATTCCAAGTACCAGTGGTCGGAGAATCTTCTCTTCGGCACTCGTAAGGTCAGTAATGCTTGAGTTGTTAGCGTTAACGTTAGCGTCGCCCTGGCTGGGAACCTGTAGACTTCCTAAAGTCTGCGGGTTTGGCGAGGATGACCGATTTCTGAGCTTTCCGGTGAGACCCGTGGGGGAGAGAGTAGCAGAAATATTCCGGCTGTGTCGGTTAGCTGTGCGATTGGGTGTTGGTGTCGTGAGGCTCGGCAGTCTGAGTCCAGAAGAAGTTTGCGTGGGCGTTGTATTCGATGGAAAGGTCGAGGTCGCCGGTGACACGGGTGGCGTCGAATCTTTGCCAGACTTTTTGAACATTTTCCCAAAGAGATTGCGTTTCGATGACGGAGGCTGCGTCGGTTGAAGCATCTGAATTGTCGGGGATGGCTGTGCGTGTGAATTGGATGAGAGTGAGATGATTGAGGAACCAGCAGTTGTCGATGCAACATCAGGAGTCACAGGGCGGCTTGACTTCGCTGGTCGTGCTTTCTCTCCCCATACCTCAACAGGTTCTAGGATAGCAAGATCGATAAGCTCAATTCCGCGGCGCTGGAATTTAGCGATCTTGGCGTCAGTGCCTGCATCCACGATGGTATTCGTCATGACGTTGTGTGCCTGGAGACTGTAGAGTGGGATAATGGTACGCCTCCCGCTGAAGGTCGAGCTGGTGGAAGAGAAAGAGGCTGTTGACCCATAGCTGGATGTATCTGATCGGTTTGAGGAAGTGCGTGCCAGTGGGACTGGCGTCTCAGGTTCATCAAGCGACTGGCGTTGGTTACGCGGTGCTGGTGGGACCAGTTGTACCTGCAAATTAAGAGGGTGGTTCGACTTCGCAGGTGGGGGCCGTACAAAGATAAATGTCTGATGGAGTTGGCTGTTAGGTGATGGACGGTTGTAAACCATATGAAACACACCTCGTTTGCAATCCTGGTCTTGCTCACACTGGTTTCCTTCTTTGTACTCACCTCCTCTTCGCCGGTGTGTTTGTAGGCTTCTTCCTCGAGGGCATTATCTGCAGGATCGAATGGAGGCGGTGTGGGAGCGATACTGCTTGTGCTACTAGGGTTGAGGTGGAGGGATGGTAGGAAGGACGCGATTGACGAGAACATGGTCGTCAGAGGATAAGAACGAATTCTCCTGGGTTTTGTATGTCGTGAAACGCAGGGGCTACGCGCTCATAACCAGGCGCCAAAGAAGATCACAATTCAGTTCCGATATTTGTACGTCGCTTAGCTTGGCGTCCGCAGGAGAAAGGGTACGCAGCACAGTGCCTTTACCACGTATCCTGGACAATGCTCGATATCTCTGAAACTGAGGAGAATACCTGGATGAGAGTCGAAGTCCTGAGAGAAAACATAGATCCATTGGCAGTGAATATATTCTCCCTCGTCATGCTTATGTCACTGACGGCAAACGTGTCCGCTCGGCGCCCGAGCCGCTCTCACCTTCAAACTCTTTTTTTTTTTGCGGTACATACCGGTATCAACAATTGAAAGAGAGATTTAGTCGGACGACAACTCTCGGCGCATTATAAAGTGGGTAGAGGTTGGAAAAAGGGTCGGCTGTGCTGCGAAGGTGTGTATTTCAACGGATTTTTCCCCTCAATCTGTATTGCAGGTAAGGCGAGCTTAATCCTCTCTCACTCTAGCTATACTCGCCCTTGAATTCCTCTGGATACACGGAACTGACCAGTCATTTCTTATTTGTAGAACTGGAAACAGTTGAGGCTGGAAAATGCTGGAGGAGATAATCGATATGTCATCAATCACGATGTCATGGGCAACCAATTGGATTTTCCAGGATTTGCCAAGCCATGATGGGTCACGATTGTCGGTGCTCCCGGTTTCGGGCCTTCCTAATTTTAGACGAAGGACACGCACAGTTCACGTGTATTTTCACCTCGAAACATTGGAGCCCTGGTCTGTGAGTCGTTCTTAAGACCCAGGAAAAACGGAGTTTTGATCAACTCATATGCTTCAGCAGCAGCTGAACACCGAATCAGACTCCAGTTGAACGCCGCATATCCAATGAATTCGTAAGGACCTGAGTTATGACTCCAGCACCGATTATCACGAGGCTTAAGTACTACACATGCCGCTGTTTTCACCGACGCGAAAGTTCAGATATGTAACCATCCATCGATCATCATTTGCCCTCAGGATGCTGAACTCCGTGCACTCTCAGATGCGCTGACGAATCCCTGTTCCGAACACATGAACGGCCCAGGCCATACGTGTGGCGCCCTGTTATCGTGACCGACCGCCACAGGAGGTAAGTTAATGATAGATGAGAACGCAATCTTCCGAGCAGTAGTTGGCAATACCCTTAACTAACTGCCTCGGTGGACTTTTTTTTTTTTACCTCATGCAGTGTTCACAGGATGGCCACCAAACCCCCAAGTTTTCGCTCTGTTCTTTGCGGGCACATACCTCAGCTGTGTCTAGCATAGGGACTGCGCTAGTAATGACTATGACTATGACTATGACGACCCTGTCCCCGGGGCCAATTTTCCACCTTTTTCCACCGAAGCACCGTACGAGTATGTCATACTCCTCGGTCTAGATTTATCCTATGAGCGCTTCGACGACTATCCGGGCTCCATCCCCACGCCACATTCGTCAAGGAACCATCTCCTCGTTTCTTTATTTGTTCCTGGATTCTCAGCCGGGAAACCTCCCGCGACTCGTGAGCTATTAATTACGCGACATGCATCGGTACTTCACTACCCCAGGCTCCCGCCCGTTTCTCTCCTTCTACTCGCAGCTCGCGTTTCGCGCTCCGCGAGAAGCCGCAGAAGATCGTAAATTCGTAGATACGCTTGTGCTTCCGACGAGTCGCGGTCCTTGGCATACTGTGGTACAGATTTCCCGCGTAAACTCAAGGAATGTTTTTGATTGCCTGCAGCTGCCTGTTCGGCCAATACCGTCGCCTTGGTACGAATCCTTAAACGGTTATCGAGGTCCTGACGCACTTGGTCCTGAAATATGACGAGTTCTTCCGCACCGAACGCTGGGTGATTGCGAGGGCACTTTGAAAACTTGAAGCGCGCGGGAGCGAAGATTGCTCGAATTTGTTTGTCCGTTTTGCCCAGTTCGCCTTCAGCCCGTCGAATTTTATCCTCCGGCCGGTGTTTTTTCTTTTTTAAAAAGCTGGTGCTTTGGCCTGGAAAAAGACGACCATTCGACTTTCAAGGAACAACGCCACTAGGCTCCTTCAGAGCACCTGTACTGACATTTGTCTGTGGCGCCTACACGGCACTCAACTCATGCACCTCATGCTCCACCCCAGAAGCACCAGCTGCATAGTCTCGCCCAGGTATCTGCCTCGTGGGATTCTATCAGATAACACGACCGCCTCGAGGAACATGTCAACGTAATGTCACCTTTTGTTTTCGGACTCTGTATTTCAGAGCCCGCGACTGAACTCCGGACCTGCAAATCTTCTTGAGGATCCTCCCATCGCCGCCGCAATACCTGCGCACAAAGCGAGAGAGCGAGCTCCGTTCAATTTATCCATACTTGGGTGCAGCAGATGCTCTTTTCTCCGCCTTTTCTGCATTGTTATTGACGCTTCACTCGGTTCAAAGGTCGTTTTTAACCGTTGCGGATGTTTTTCCCCACACTCTGACAGCGACATCGCGCGCTAGGTCTACAGGACCTTCTCCGTCAAGTGTAACATCGTGTTGGTGAGTACTGGATTCCAGGGATTTGAACTTGAATTGAAATCTACCGGTCCGATTATGCCATGTGCCAGGATCATGCAAGAAGGTACGCCTCGCAAATATTGTTTTTTTTACTAGAATGATGCTGAAATAAAGCGCACAAAAATTCAAAAGATGCCGCTATTTATTCTAAATAGAAAAGGCGGAGCTTCACTTCTCGACGCGCCATCGTTCTTCATTTTGGGAACCCTGATGGAGGAAGTCGGCACTTCTTTTCTCAGGTTCCACCGTGATTATGGCCATTTCATGGTTCCGGGTCCCACGGACGCAAAGCCTCAACCGCCGTATCCTACTTACTCGTACTGTCTTCTCGTATATAGTACAACCTCACCTTTGTGTTAACCCATCGACCTTTTACAGACCGTACGTGCCTATGAAGTATATCATATCAAATTGAGTAATGTGGGTGCTTGCGCTTGATCGGACGGGTCTTTCATTGGAAGATTGTCCATCCTGGTCAGCCGTTTGCAGTTGGCAGATGCAAATATCTGGTGGATTCGGAAACCTGACTGATCGTTCAAGTCATACCTTTAATTTCCGCGACCTCCCTGTTGCTACAGAACAAGATGCAGCTCTCCTGGATTTTGTGGGTCTGCGGTGTGTATGAGTCGAATTTGAATTCATGGAATGAGGCTTTCCGTGGCGGGGCATTGAGTAATAAATCGAACATCCAAGGAGCCTTCCATGATCGGGCCATCGACCTCGAGCCTCAAGGAGTCGTAATGAAGTGGCAGTGTAAATTGATTCTCTACACTAGAGAAAATCGATAATGATGATGTTTTCTCGGGGTGTAAGCTTGACAAATCGCCCATGCGAGAGCAAATATCTGCGAAGCATGTTGCCCAAAGTTGCCGCGACCATATGCCAGCCGTTCGATAAATTTGACGCCGCTGCTCGACCAATCATGGACAGTAACCAGTATCTTGGCGTACGATCGTCCTTCACCCCAAAAATCATGGCCGGGGAGCATGTACCCCTCGGAGATCGTGTCAGGCCTGATGTCGGGTTACGCCTAAAGCCTATATGTCTGGTTTGCGTTTCCCTCCTTGTAATTTCCTCCTTAGTCGCGGCCGAATTTACCGCGAGGTTCCAGGGTCGGAATGTTATGAACCACCCGTATTCAATAGCTGAGATGTTCCTCCTCGAGTCAGACTGTCCATATGTATCCCTGAACCCGATAAGATCGAAGAAGCCTCTGGTTTGGAATTCATGCACCTGTGGCGGTTATGACCGTGGGCGGTCGAATAGGTTTCAAGACACCCTTTCCCACTCTCATTCCAGCCGGGGACGAGTATAAATGCCCAACTGCAATTCCGCCATCGCCATTGACCCAGATCCCTTCTCATTCTCCTCTCGACAAAGGCAACAGTCATGTCTTCTTCTTCACAGGCAAGTATTGTCTTTGTCCCCGCACTCGAGTCTAACCTTCGCGGCAGTCAAACAAAGTCAACGCTCAACCACAATTCGATGTTCCCAGAACGCCCAAAAGAACCCCAATGGCTTGCCAATTCTGTCGAGGTCAGCATCGCTACAATTTCACAGCATTTTATCTCGACTGAAGGGGTTGACAGGCCGCAAGCTGAAGTGCGATGGCGTGCGTCCATCTTGTGGCAATTGTAACCGAAGAGGTTACCCCTGCGTCTACGCGCCAGTGTAAGTTTTCGTCCTTAGCCCAAACGCAGACCATTCATACCGTTGCCTCAGAAACTCTCAGAGCTAGCTGATCGCTCTTTTTTCCACGTTTTCCATTCTGCCGTAGGGTCTCATCGGCCTGGAAGCCACAGTGATCAGTGTAGAACGCGATTTATAGGTATCTTACGATAATGTCGAACTGACCATTGCAATAATTATTGATACGTTTGCATCCGAGACTGAACGGTAGGCCCTTTTCGATCAGGATCGGAGCATGGTGTCGCCCCGTTGCATCCACCTGTGCTGCGCTATGGCCAAGCCGTTCGTTAAAAACGTCTTCAAGATCAGTCGATCAACACCCAGCCATTCGCCGTCTTCGTGGAGCAGGGCCACTGGAAGATACCGAACGTCGATCTCACCATAAGTCCCGGATGCAATGAGTTCGTAGTGTGGGCGGTGCACGACATCGCGAACTAGGAAAATGTTGTTCTTATTCCTGCGATGGGTTCAGGGCGCTGGCCCTTCAGGCAACGGCCAGTCAGTCCACGTTTCTACCACGTTACGCAGTTGAGATGAGGGTGGTGATGTTGGATGTCTGAAATGCTGATGGTTCGGACCAAAGGAGCTAGCTACACGCCAGATAGCTGGAAACATCGCTCTTTCTTTCGTAGAACTCCGATTTAAATCGACTTCTCAAGTCGATCTTCCAAGAATCTTTTGCATGGACCTACGTTCATTGGGCGTCATGAATAATCGCGTCAAAAATAATTTCCGATTGGCAGAATTGAAGCTTACATGAATGAGGGATTTCGGACTCCTACATGTTCGAGACCTCGTGGACTCGAGGAACATGCTAGTCACGGCATGGGAAAGGAAATTTTGATCGCTATCTGTTGGGGTGGCTCCGGAGAAACAGCTGGTCATACGCGACAAGCCAGCAGCGGGAGGATTCGCGTTATGACGGCGGCAATGGCAGAAAAAGTCCTCCTGGCGCGTTCCGCTAGCCCGCAAAGAGCAGTTTCTCCAGGGGCTTTTCCCCTACGATTTGCCAAGTAGGTCATCCTATCAGACTGTAGTCAGAGATTTTTCATAATATTAACTGGCATTACATGCCTTCAAGAAGTTACACAGCATTAATTTTACCTCAGCCCTCATAAAGCCGAGAACATACAGCCCCTCTTAACTGGGAGCTTCGTTTCCACATTTTGAGTGTTCAGAGGCAGCGTGGGTATCCCAACTGAAATACTAACGAATAGTCGTCGACTTGAGGTGACGCCCGAATTCGGTATCGGAAATGAACAATTGACAGCCTGACATATTTTAGGCATAATTCCCCACCCGATCGGCTATACAGCTACTTTCAAGCACTGGTCAGTACTTTATCTCTGTCTCTGAGCTTTGGAATTTGAACGCACCTCACAGAAATGACCATTGGCGGTGTTGAGCTGTCGGCACATCGCGTCGCGGGTCACGAAACGTTTTACATTCCGGATTTTGTCACGGCAAGTGATGACGCGCTTCAACCGCTAGTCGCTAGTGAACAACATTACTGATTTTGGACGATCATTGACGTGGACAGCCAGGCGAAGAAGAGTACCTTATCCGAAAGGTCAGGCTTCCCAGGTCCTTTCTAAGGTAACGAAGACAACGTCTTTTGCTCACGCGAGTCGCCGTTCTTTCGACAAGATAACCGAAGGACCCCAACAAAAGTGGAAGCAACTGACCAATCGTAGGTACGTTGTCAGCTCAACTTATCGCCCCCTCGTTTTTCATGATTTCGTACATACTGTGCTAGGTTGCAACTATGGGGTAAGTCGAAGGTGGTCATGGACGGATTTCATTTTGCGATCCTATTAAATGACTTTGACAGGCGGGGAAATTACATCAAAGAACGTTCTTTTCACTCAAGATATGCCTTATTTTGTCGAGGTGTAGTCAGTCGATTCCTTCACCCTTGAATGTTTTAAGAAATTGGGCTTTGGCTGACCTTGTGCTTTACGCAACACCAGTCCTGATATCATCCCACGTCTTAAGAGAATCGGTGCTTTCGCGTCTTCTCCTCATGGAGCCCCGAATCATGTCATCATGAATGAGGTGAGGCCATCTTTCTCATGGCCTGATCAGTGTTTGACATCCTCGCTCTTCGTAGTACCTTCCAGGCCAGGGAATAATGGTGGGGTCGTGCATGTCAACCTGTCTAATCCATGAATCAGTTTAATCGGTTTTGTTAATTTAGCCTCATGAAGATGGACCAGCATATTATCCTATCGTAGCAACACTCTCTCTTGGATCCCACTCAGTTTTCCATTATCACCGATATAAAACTGAGGGCGCCCATGATCTAACACGCACCGCGATTGGAAATGGTCGAATTGTGGATCCAGCGCCCGCCCTGACAGTTTTACTGGAGCGACGTAGCCTCATCATCTCAAGAGGTCCTATGTATACGTCCCATCTCCATGGGTACGTTTGGTAACCCTCAATGCTGATATGTCGTTACTGAGGAACAGGTAGAATTCGAGAAATCACGGAAGACCATATTTCCCGGGACGACAGTTCAAACGCACCGATTCTCACTGATATGGGCGTGGAGATAGCTAATTGGGACATGCTCAGTGGGGAGGAAGTCAAAAGGGTGATGCAGGAAGGAGGCGTGCTAAAGCGGGACGTTAGATATAGCCTGACTTGCCGTGATGTGGAACGTGTTGCAAGCGTCAAGTCGTTTACGCGTTGATAGAAGATGAGGGTATTTTCAGCTCCAGTAGTGCCTTCAAGGGTCGAAGAAACGTTATAGATCTTATGGGGTTCGTTGTATTTTGGGTTTCATGATATCTGTCTATAGGGCTTTTTGAATGTACGACAGCTTTCCTATGAATGGGCGACATCAAATTCACGTCAGAGTTGAAATGAGGGTGGTCGTCGTACTACATGGTCAGATAGACGGTGCTCTGCCTGAGTTTGATAATGTTCGAGCCCCAAATTACCAACCTTTACGCATTTGAAGCTAGATACTGTCGTGTCCCAATAGAATATTCGCCTGATACCCACCCATCTGCACCACTCCACGCTGAATTACGACCAGCATCCGTGAGCGGTGTCACCAGACGAGCAGTGATCAAGACCAGCACTCACCACCTCCAGCATGGTTTAGCGCAAGCTAATCCGTTTTTCGTCGTTCGAACGACGTAGAGATCTCCGCCATTGACCCCCGCTACCTTGATAGTTGGCGAATGAAGGATCCCTCGCACCCCCGCGTCGCTTCTCCCCTTTCCCTCGACTTCTCCAGGTATCGGGCTGCGGCTCTGATTTCGCTTGGACTCAACGCGAGCATAAGTGTTCCCATGCGCTTGCGATCTCCGCGAAACCGAGGCAGCCAAGGCCTGATCATTTTGCTTGCGGCGGTTGTTTGATCCATTGGATGACTCCGTCGCCCGCTTGAACCAGCTGCTTCGTCGACGGAGCCCGGCCACCGGTAGTATTAAAAATGGCATGCATCTCAGCGTGCATTGAAACGGGCTTGTCCGCAGTCCTGAAGAAGGCCTCGTCGTACCGGGGCCGCTGGTGGTTGTATCCAGAGCTAACAACCTTTCCACCTTTGACGATCACGGAGCCGAGGGTGAATGCCATGGGTGACTGGAAGAAAAAACACGAGTCAGTAATGGTGAGATCGGTTTCGAGAAGGAGAGTTTACCTTTGCGGCGATTTCGATGCACTGTGAGAGATAAAACTGTGATTTGCCGAGTTCAGGAACTCCTGTACCGCGGTCCGAGGTGCACTGTGCGTTTGAAGGCATCGTAGATGTGGCGTAGGGGAAATTGTGGTGAAATGGCTTGAAGATGGTGGCCGAACAGGAGAAAGAGGTGTTTTATTGACTGGACTCGACCAAACATGAAATTGTCAATTGCAAAATGCACTCGAGCACGTTACAGACGTCAAACTTCGTGAGGAAGTAATAGTTACAACTTGTACGCATCCTCCAACATCCAACCACATCCCTTGTCCACATCCGACGCGTCATCGCAACTCCGACCTACGCGCTCCCGCCAAATCTCTCCCTCCCACCAAATCTCGATCCTATCCCGTCCATCGCGTTCCCCACCAAAAACGCGAACTCCCCGTCATTTTCGCTCGACCCTTCCTCTCCTCGCACCTCCCTATTCTGCAACAGATTGGCCAGGGACGTCCCAACTACTCAACGCCAGTAGTCCCCCTCTCACTCCAGCGCGCCTGTCCCCTCCCACGATGAGTCTAGAAGAGAGATATGTTAACAAAGGTACATACATTCTCAGTGGACCATTATCATTCGAAACTAATGCATTACAGTCTATCAAAGCATCTGCAACCATGAGCACGATCCTGCGCACCACTAGAACCTTGGACACGACGCCGATGACTCTTTCAGAGATAGAACGACACGCGCATCTTTGCGCACGTTGGGTGCATACATTTAGGAAGCAATGGGGTGGGCAGAGGTACGTTTCATACGAATCATTCTATCATTCAAACTAATACTTTAAAAACTATCAAGACCCTCGACACGACGATGCGACAACGCGCGCGTCTCTGTTCTCTTCTCACCATCACCACCCACGCTAGGAAACCTGCGCGCAAGCTTCATCCACCGCATCTACCAACGCGCACGCTCGCCACAAATCGAAAGAACGGTCGTAGCCCTTCGGGACTCTTTTCCGACCTTCACCTTTACCACGCTCATCAAAAGAACATACACAAGGCCGATGACCATCAGTGGAACAGACGAGGCGGCATGAACGACAGAGTCGCTGCCCGGGGACGATGGGAACACGAGGCCCGACTCGGGGCCATTTCTGATCCAACCTCAACACTTGCGAGATCTGGAGATCATCAGAAATCGTATGACAGGTACGTTTAAACCGCCTCGTTTTCTCAATCCATCACTTACCATACGCAAAACACACAGCTTCCTCGCAGGATCACACGACCAATGGGCAGAGTGTGTCTGGCGGAGGGAACGGAAGACTCACCAACCAGGTACGTGGGCAGCGCCTCTTTTTCCAGCCGGACACTGACGGCGCACACGCCACAGCGCGCTCGAACGATGGCACACCCAGGGGCGCTCGTGGTGAGGCTGCAAAGACGAGACGGGTACGTGCACCCCACCTGTCGTTTTCTGAACAGATACTTACCGACACCCCCCACAGCATGCTCGCACAACTTGATGTCACGACGAGGGTGCAAGGAGGTGTAGCGGACAGAGGGGTTGAACGGGTACGGCACCGAGCATCGTCTGCTCGTCGATGTACTCCGAGTGTACGGAGAGGAAGGAGGGCACTCCCAGCCCAGGTACGTAGCCCCAGCATCGTCTTCTCGACGCCGAGGCTCACCACACGCACTTCGCAGAAGCTACCTACTCTACGCAAAGACAATCCTCCCGCCACCACCCCATTCTCACCACCCGGACCTTCTGCCCCCAATGCCGTCAGTTGCATTCGCCCGCCCAGATGTCGACACGGTCACCTCGACAAGCCTGGCTGAAACCACCCGGGACACGCCGTTCAGACGCGACCCCGCTGACGAGGAACATTCAGCACGAGGCAATGAAGCACATCGATAGCGCCGATCATCTATGAGGCGTCAAGAAGGGGAGGGTTCGATATGGGGGTGGGAGACGTACACGAGGACGGCGGCGGCTTTGCCGCTGCCTTGTTTGTTCATTGATGCGAAGGGAGCAGTGATGGATCCACTGCTCCGTTCTGAACACATTCCGCTTCCTACACGCCGATCAGCAGACCGAGGGCGGGGGGTAGTCGGACGTACTGTCTACGCACCTCCACCCCACATTCCACGATGGCGCGTTTTCGACCGGCTACATCTCCTGCGAGTCTCGTCGTTAATGAGATAAATCCACACCATTGACAATAAGTACTTACCCCGACGCCGTGACAATCCTCCGCAACACAACCACCGTCCATGACGGCTGCTGAACAGGACATAAGGACATGCCGAAGAACGTCAACAAACGAGGAGACGCACCTCATGACGAGGAGCAGGGAAGGAGGAGGACGACGACGACGACGACGAAATCGTCGCCATTACCGCCATTGGCTGGTTCTTGCGAGCGGGAAATACGAGGGCGAAGAGAGAACGAGAGGAGGAGAGGAGAAGGAGGAAGGAAGGAAGGAAATGAGGAAATGGTAAGCACTCAACCAGCCCTTTTGTACTCACTCGGCTAACTCCAAATCTCGATTTTCTCCAGATCACACGCTGGAACCATTCCTCCACTCGCTAACGGATCCCTCCCGCCAAGAGCCTCGAATCTCGGGAATGCGCCACGAAACGTTTAGTGCGCAGGGTCATGCCGTTTCCACTACCGGCGGCTCTCCTCCTCCTGTAGAACCGAATGTAGCAATTCCCTCCGCACGGCGATTTTTACGATGCATCACGGGGTGTACCTTGTGTAGAGTACTACCTTGCATCGGACGGCTGTCGTGCAATGTAATGGGGGACAGAGAACAGGGGACGGATGATGGAGGGACAAGGAATCTGAAAGTACGTACATACGTTTCCCATCTTCCGTGCCTGTTTCGTCTCCTGATAATTTTCGCAGCCGTAATTTTCGCACCTTGGGGTTCGGAAGTTCGGGCAGAGGAAAGGACAATGGAAACCGGGAGCATCGTATTTCCGCCATCTGCCTTCCATCTTCCCTCTCACACCCTGACCTCCTCTCGCTCCAACGGCCTTCGTATCCCAACGTCGTCGTGAAGAACGTCTGGTGCCTTCGCCCAGTACAGTACCTATCCAATCGAGAACGCACCTCCCACAACGGGTCCGCTCACGGCGTCTCATGCATTCTTCTCCCCTTGCAACCGCTCTCATGCCCAATGCACCTCCCGCCGTCACGCCGCCCTGAAGAAACCAACATAACGGCCAATTTCGATGCGTCCGACCTCCCGAATAGCTTGTGATCAATGGATACGTACCGACAATCCATCGAATGCCCAGCCGCCGACCGATCGGATCCACTCCCAGCGCTAACTGTCTGCATCGAAACAGCCCAACCGAAACCCCACCGTCTGACACTCGTCTAGAACAGTTCAACATCACTGGCCACCGTAGAAACGCCTTATCTCACCCTCACTCAGTGCACGGCTACCACGCGACGAGCACACAAATGTCTCAGGAGAGAACCTTTTCCATAATGTATGTCCCCGAACTCCCCAACGCTCGAACCTTTGCACATTTACCAGGTTCCAAAGTAAACCACTTCGGTTGCACTCTCCAACTACAAAGCGCATTCGCTGGACATGGTCGGATGTTTGTGTTCTACCTCTAATTGTTCGTCTTCTTACAGTCCGCAAGCCTCGCATTCGCAACGGACTACTTAATCAATCTTGGGCAAGGGAATGAGAATGGGAACGGCGCGGATGCTGGCTTGTAAACATTCTATCCACAGTCCGTAAGTAGCTTTCACTCAGAATACCTTTCGTGCACGAAACGGGTATGTGGGTAAGTTTACACAGTACTTAGTTCCGCGACGTGTACATATGTAGAACCAGAAATACAATGATTTGAGTGTCTTTGTTGACGAAAGAATTGAGACGGGAAAAGAAAGTGAGTCGCGTTGCTCTGATCGCTTCTTGATCGCGATCTTCCACACTGTTGAGAACGCGATTTTAATCGATTCTCGAAGATCTCAACATCGACAAGGTTTCGGCTTGAATATCGAGGACGATCCATTTCTATGCTCTTAGCATCTACTGTGCATCTTTCGGATGGTGCGATTCGTGAATTTTGACATTTTTTACTTCAGACTGAATCCGATGAAATCACTACAGTATTGGCTGCTAACTCGAATTCATTGGTCTATATACGTCTGATCCAGCTGACTATCAATACCAATCGTACATATGTGAGTGATCTCGATTATACATTATACATGGTGAGTGGACCGAAGAATCTGAAAGTCGACATGAACCTCATGCAAGAATTTCGTCTTGGTCCTCTTTCAGCATCTCCTCCACTGTTCTGAACTGGTCATGGAAATGACACAGAAGTAATTGTAAGCTGGCCAAGGACTTGGTCATGAAACTTCATGCTTATCCCACCGTCCTAATAAATTCCCAATGATCACTCCAGGCTTCAACTCGTCGAGAAGCGAAATTCAATACGATCCCTACTTTGACGACCCGCATGACTTCTTCGCGGTGTTTTCTATCCTGATTCTCTATTTCCCAATGCTATGCACAGCTCCTCGCGATCGCAACCTGGTTGGCAGACTCTACATTCTAATCATGTAATCCGGAGTCATTTCCCTGTAATTTCACTTTTTGAACTCAGTTTCTGTTTGCAGAACCATTTCCTGACGGTTCCACCGCATTCCCGGCGAAACTATATGATTGCGATGTCATGGTGAACGCAGAGCGTTCTGATCTCCATAGCGGGAAGTCGCTCACATCACAGTGATCACGCCGAATTCCTCCTGGATAGCATTCAATGCTTTCCAATCCACGGTCTGATTACACCATGATGTCGACAGGTGCGCATCCTATTATTCTAACCTCGGACACCATATTCATCCTGCACAAACCCTCAATTCCCTGCACAGCTAGAGAATGACCGTGAGTCCTAGCTAGAGAATGACCGTGAGTCCTTTGAATTCGCGTTTAGATTTGGCGTCGTCTAGGTTTACACAATTCCTCTACCTCTCTCATCGCTTTCCGTGTTGCAAGTAACACCTTCGTTGCGCCGGTTATTGGCGCTCGCCATCTCCAGTTGCTTTCTATTTTTAATTGCCCGGTCATTTAGAGTCGATCTCGGAAAACGCGCCTCGTCGGCCAACTACCTGGAAATAAATCCGGATAGTATTTCAAAGTGGACGGTCCACCGGTGAATGTCCTAGGTTTGCGTGGCGATTTCGTCTCTGAGCATACTTCCAGACCTTCAGATTCACGCTCACACTGCGCCTTCGGTGCCTCCAAGTATGATCTCTCCACGCGGCCCATGGTAATGTGATGTCATTGGACAACTACTAATCAAAATGATACCAGTCTAATTTACTCTCACATTACAGCGGCGCGCCAGGTAGTGGTGTGATCCTGAAGGAATTAGAATGGTCCTCGGAAGTAGCAATTAAGTTGTTTGGTCTCACACTGTAAGTTTCTTGAATTTGCATTCGGACTTTGCATTCCGGCCTCCGAGCTGCAGTGAATGAAGGTTCTGCCTCCTTAGTTTTACCGCTATCATTTCCAGCATGCTAATTCCGGGACCCTTACTCAGTTTCGTGGACCCTGTTTCCGCAACTTGGGTGCTTTGCGTGGAGTCCGCCATCATGCCCAGAATTGCATCAGCAAACTCGGATTTTTCCGTAGCCGAGCTGTAGCACAATGTAGCGCGCGTAGCAATCCATAGAGGCATAGGTGTCTGCGGAGCACTGTGTAGCTCTTCAGAGAATGTCAGCAATCTGTGTAGTGCTTTGCAGTGATGTACAGTGTGGCATGGTCTAGGAAGTGCTACACCACTCAGGTCAGTCTATGCAATCATTGGTTGTGTGCGGATTGCTACGGAGGACTTTGTGGTCAGTGATCCAAATCCACTTAAGTCTGAATGAAAAAGAGGCATGCAACATGGAACAGAACCCCACACAGTACGGGTACAAGGAGAATTTCAAATAAATTTGTGAACGATGAATTGCGGTGCAATATCATAACTAACGTCGTAAGTATACCGAAGCCATACTCTCCCGTCAACTCTCTGCACCGTCACATGTCTGACAACAACCACCTACCTTGATACGGCCTATCATGACAGAACTCCAGTGTCAACGTGCCCGTGTTCTTTGAGTCGACGACGACAAACACCTAATGATACAGATGAGCGGCGCATACGAGTGACCACACTTACACAGAAAGAAGACTCTTTACTGCGAAAACATCCCACGCAATTGCTTGAAGACCTTGAGAACTGCTCTAGAATTTGATGTCGGCGAGCGTCGAGAAGATGCTGCCACCGGCGGACGGTCGATGTAGTCGGCGCCATCGTCAACGTGAATGTCGGAGACTTCATCCGCAACGTACTTGATTTGTTTCGGTGTGTAGCCTACGAGGCCGTGACACGTCGTGTACCACATTTGTGTCATCTACTTGAAGTGTGTGAGATAGACTGCTTAGACAAAAGGATATTGTAGGACGCACCGCGTTACCCATTTCATGTGCATTGTCATGAGAGAAGCCCGTAGCCTCACGGCATCCACATCTTGAGAAGGAGAGCTGAAGGTTTAATTTTAAGTCTAACCTGGTGGGGCTCGAGGACGTCGCCGGCGAACATCGATGGATGTGTTCTCTGACACTCTGACGTGGCGGTTTAATTTCAAGCTCCGCTTCAATTGCACTTCAATGTCATGACCGTGACTTAACCGTGACGTCGAACTTCTTCCTCGCACCTTGCTCGCCCGCACCTTGCCAGCCCCACGCCAGCACTCATGATCCTTCGCCAGTGTTTTCCGCCTTCAGTGACCTCGTGAGTGCCTGCCGCTCTGCATGGAATTCACATCCCACATTCTTACCCATGCTCCGATACGTAGTTCCAATCTCGACACCTGCCGCCACGTCACTGGTCATAGGAATGACGGCTTCGGGTACGTCAACTGCCCCAATGTTCAATTCTCTTGCTGATGAGCCACCCGTACCATATCCTCAAGCTTGCGTGTATTGAGTTAATGTGCTGTTCGGATGGTTTTCGTGCAAATGGTGTGTTTATCTAGTCTTTTTGAGAGTGTGCTGGGCTGTTTCTAATGATGACCCGCAGATTCTTTCCCGACGTCCTTGATGCGGAAGACTTCCTGAGGTGACGATGCGACGGCGTGAAGTAGTGGGACCGTGGGTGTATCTCGTGTGTGAAGTTTGTGCAGTAGCGAAAGTTTTTAGCTAGCTCGTAATGTTGTTAGTAGTCACTGAATGATAATTTGTTTTCTCTTCTCCTACCAATGCCTTCAAGGTCATCTAAGTATGCTACGGAAACTGAGTATACTGTCAAGCCATGCAGATGGATTATGTAGCACTCCCCAGTTGACTGGCAGTCTGCACATTGCTGTGCAGTGCTACGCAGACAACCTACAAATCTATGTAGCGCTACACAGTGCTCCACAGACCATATACCTTTGCTACAATGCTATGGCACTATGGCTCTCTACAGGCTGCTGCCGAGGTCTGCACAGCTCTGTGTAGCCGACCCGAGTTTGCTGATGTTGACTGTGAGTTCTCTCAAGATTGCTCATGCTAATGTGTTTTCATGCTACCTCCATGTGGTTCGAACTAATGTCTGATGGATGACTGCAAATACCTTGCAGGGGTGCAGCAACGGCAACCCCTATGTGGCAAAATTTAAGTTACGCTGCAAAACTGGATGAGAATGGGGATTGCACCAGATGTCGGGAAGCAGGGATAATTGCTTCTCCACTGGAAGCCTGTCAACGTCTTGGGAATCAATGACCGAGGCAAGCCAAAAATTATATTTTGAGTTGTGATCGGAATTGGAGCAGTTGCATCTGTACGTACTCAGCCCTTACTGAAATTGTGTGATCAACTTTCGCTTCGAGCAAGGAAAATTTCAGAGAACAATGGAGAAGCCATAGATATTGACATCACGGAGAACTGATTGTCAGTAACTTTGCTGAAAACCAGTTCCCTGTGATTCAGTATCCATGGCTTGACTTGAGAATTTTTTGAGGACTCAGGGTACAGTCTGGGGACTCTCAGGTCTCATCAAGTCAATGGCAAGACATTTTACTCTCAACACCTTGAGTTCCAGAAACTGGATATTTGCTATTTTGATTGATCGAGTTACTCCAGGCCTGAAAAAGGGAAGTGAGGGAAGCAATAGAAGCTGGAGTTTGAGAATTTGAATTGTTTCAGGGCCCTGAATCAAGGTAAAATCACCAAAACCCAAGGCGAAGTACCTGGAAATTTGGTGGGCTTCTTTGTGGGATCAGTCATGACAAACAATGGATTTCGGTTCCAGGATTGTCTTATCTCTGCACCTGAATATATATATGCCAGCATCAACAACGTCATCTCCTTCATCCCTCCCACTTCATATGGCAATTATTATGCCCATCCTCTTGCGAGTTCCTACTATTGCCCGTACATCTTGTCAACTTCTCATGCCTTGATCATGCATAGTCTACGCACCTAAGGTACATTGTCATTCACCATTTGTGCCATAATGTGTGTTGATTTCATTCTCCAGTTTTTATTCACTTGTGCGCGTGCTGCAAACGTTGATCGATCGCGAATCAGGTTACGAGGTGTGAGTTGTGTTTTGTTTGTTCTCGACGTCATTAGACTGAAGGGTAATTTCAGGTTCCGCCTCCCCTGAACTCGTTCTCAACAAGTTCAGTGGCGACGCGTCAATGGTGGGGAACACGTAGAAACATGCTGCGCTGCACTTGGTGACAGTGGCATTGGCACCATGGTCTCTCCGTGAGTATTCTGCTCCTCCAGTGCAATCTGGTATTGACGGCTATCGATTTTGCACAGAAACTTGCTGTTGTACGATCATCCCTCCACCGCCGCTTCCCACTGCTAGCGGTATGATATCTTTATGTGCGACGAAGGATGGCGCTTGTCGCGTTCAGCAAGTTCTGCTCATGCGCGGATTCCATGTATGTTTGGGTTGGACGAGGCACTGAGCTGCAATCTGAGAGGTTGATTGGGCATGAACGCGTGCTATAATATGGTATGTTCTGTCATTCATAGATACATGACTACTTCTAACTGTATGATAGTGGAGATTTGGCCATTGATTCCCACGTCATCTACGCTGCGTTCAGTCAGCTGTTCAACACTGCCATGCTAAAATGCCGTCAAATCGTTTTTCATCCGATTCAACAGCATCGAGTATCTGCATGCACACGACCGTTCTAAATGAGATGCGGAGATTCAGAGGTATGCTGTTATTGTTTTCTCTCAGTGATTGTATACTAATCTAAAAATGGTTCAGTGTTGCGTGTGCTCATTCATCATTGAGGTCATAGTCGAGTCGGTACTGTCGACCATCATCTTGTTTGCGACATTTTTCTCTTCTCGCGTTGTGCTTCGGAGATGGCCTCGCCTAGATGGTGCATCCTCTCCGTTCCCTGGCTTTCTTTTTGTAGTCAAATGTTGTAGTTGTTGCGTAGACTCGCGGAGGCAAAGAACTCCATCCTGCTCGTAAAAATGAAAGTTCAAACCGTACATAACGATGGCATGGTAACAGTTGGTTACCTAGGGCATGGAGTCGAACACTGTCGTCTCTGTAGGTTTGTTCTTTCTCGTTCCTTTGTTCTCGGAGGAGATCTGACATTTTTTGCACAGCCAAACCATTTCAGGGGAAAAACATTGGAAATCGTGTTTTTCAGTTTCCCGCCACCCGTATGTAAGCTATCATCTCTGTGTACCTTGCTCGGGAAGCTCACATCTATCGTAGCAATTTCCAGACTATGTAGGGCGGCAAAAACTCGGAAATTGTATTTTTGAACGTCCCGCGATCGCTGTTGGATGACCAGGTAAGCGTTTACATTCTTTATACTTTTCAGACTCTTATATGTCGGAAACACCAGTCACCTACTCGCTCGATGGCATGAGCATCGGTGAAATTTCGGAAATTGTATTTTTCGCCGTCCCGCGATGGGGGTCACTACGCCATGCAAATGTCCTCCGAAGCCTCGGGATCATGTCTTCTGGAAGCATCAGAAGCATTGCTCTGTGCTGTGCCAACGTTTTGTTTCCCAAGTTGGTTTTTCGACTTCCGGGAATTATCGTGAGTTTTGTTATTGTCCTGCCGATGTCTCCTCGTCTAATGTGGCTCTTGATAGGTGATTATATGGCGGCGCGTAGCGCCGCTGGGCCTTAAGTCTCCGACCGTCATATATTATCATCGTGAGTGTATCTCTTACCACCACCACGAATGACTAGGCTTATGTATTCCATTGTCAGCCATCAACCTCGCTTCGGAAATTAAAACGCTCGCCGTCCACGAGCATGTTCGGACCATGTTGTCACCCCGAACGGAAGACCACGTCGATGCCGACAACTTGAATACCTTCGCCACTGATAATGCGAGATGTGGTCACATCTACATGTACGTGTACCTCCTGTGCCTCTATTTATGCGATACTGATGCTACCTTGTTCGTGCAGTGTGCTGTCATTGTTGCAAGACTACGTGGAGTAGTCATCGTTGTGCCTATGAAGAAGGGTGTAGAGTAAGTATACTTCGATCATATACTGGCGTGCCGTACGACTGACGTAACCTCTTTAGATTTTTGCACCGTTATGCCCGAGATGTCTGTTTGCCTCAAGTTGTGTGCTTCAAGTGTGTGCATCAAGGTCACATCAAGACATCAAGACTCGACATCTCTCTGCAACTCGTAACGGTAAGTACTGCTGCTTTCACGAGATATTCAAACACTGATTATGTTCTTTCCTTAACCCAAGATCACATCAAGCAATTAGTCTCCGTGAGTTCTTTCCTTCTCGGCCTGTGATGAGACAACTGATGCGACAATTCCAGTTACCCTGAACCTGTTGTACACATTAGGCGTCAACATGCTACCGATGGACATCTCAGCCCCACAAATACGTGTGCTAGGCCTCACTGGCAGATGGGCGAGGAGGTCACTGATGCCGTTTCTCTGATGTACACTACGTAGACACGTTTGAGCAGAGGACGGGACCGGGCCACGCTGGCCGTTTGTGTGATTTGAGAGCCGAACTCAACACTCTGCAGTCTCCCCATCGGGGAGGCGAAACTATGATCTTGAGTTGTCCAATTTTTGTATTTTGGAACGCAAGTCCATTTTCTTGGCGCTTTTTATTGGCTCGCTTAGACTTGCCAAGAATATATTCTATTTCCCAGCTATGTACACGCTCGTCTGAAATACAGCCCTATGTATACGTCCCATCTCCATGCCTCAATGCCGATATGTCGTTACTGAGGAACAGATAGCATTCGAGAAATCACGGAAGACCGTATTTCCCGGGACGACAGTTCAAACGCACCGATTCTCACTGATATGGGCGTGGAAATAGCTAATTGGGACATGCTCAGTGGGGAGGAAGTCAAAAGGGTGATGCAGGAAGGAGGCGTGCTAAAGCGGGACGTTAGATATAGCCTGACTTGCCGTGATGTGGAACGTGTTGCGAGCGTCAAGTCGTTTACGCGTTGATAGAAGACGAGGGTATTTTCAGCTCCAGCAGTGCCTTCAAGGGTCGAAGAAACGTTGACAGGTCTTATGGGGTTCGTTATATTTTGGGTTTCATGATATCTGTCTATAGGGCTTCAACGACAGCTTTCCTATGAATGGGCGACATCAAATTCACGTCAGAATTGAAATGAGGGTGGTCATCGTACTACATGGTCAGATAGACGGTGCTCTGCCTGAGTTTGATAATGTTCGAGCCCCAAATCACCAACCTTTACGCATTTGAAGCTAGACACCGTCGTGTCCCAATAGAATATTCGCCTGATACCCACCCATCTGCACCACTCCACGCTGAATTACGACCAGCGTCCGTGAGCCGTGTCACCAAACGAGCAGCGATCAAGACCCAGTACTCACCATCTCCAGCAAGGTTTAGCGCAAGCTAATCCCTTTTTTGTTGTTCGAACGACATAGAGATCTCCGCCGTTGACCCCCGCTACCTTGATAGTTGGCGAATGAAGGATTCCCCGCACCCCAGCGTCGCTTCTCCCCTTCCCCTCGACTTCTCCAGGTATCGGGCTGCGGCTCTGATTTCGCTTGGACTCAACGCGAGCATTAGTAATCCCATGCGCTTGCGATCTCCGCGAAACCGAGGCAGCCAACGCCTGATCATTTTGCTTGCGGCGGTTGTTTGATCCATTGGATGACTCCGTCGCCCGCTTGAACCAACTGCTTCGTCGACGGAGCCCGGCCACCGGTAGTATTAAAAATGGCATGCATCTCAGCGTGCATTGAAACGGGCTTGTCCGCAGTTCTGAAGAAGGCCTCGTCGTACCGGGGCCGCTGGTGGTTGAAACCAGAGCTAACAACCTTTCCACCTTTGACGATCACGGAGCCGAGGGTGAATGCCATGGGTGACTGGAAGAAAAAACACGAGTTAGTAATGGTGAGATCGGTTTCGAGCAGAAGGAAAGCTTACCTTTGCGGCGACTTCGATGCACTGTGAGAGATAAAACTGTGATTTCGCCGAGTTCAGGAGAACTCCTTTACCGCGGTCCGAGGTGTATTGTACATTTGAAGGCATCGTAGATGTGGCGTAGGGGAAATTGTAGCGAAATGGCTCGAAGGTGCGTTGTAGGTGGTGGGTAAACAGAAGATGGAGGCGTTTATTGCCAAACATGATCAATTGCAAATTGAAAATGCACATTACAGACGTCAAACTTCCTGACGAAGTACAGTCGTGGACAAGCAAAGTCAACAAAGTGGATTTTGAGCGATCGGCACGATATTTTTTCAAACTCTCAACGGATTCGAACTCAGGATGAAGAAATACGTCGAAAAACACATCTCCGAAGTTTTTCCCACGCCTTTTTGGGACCGGCCAAAATTTTGGCCACTTTCAACGCATTTTTTGGGCGCACCACTGGGTCCGCAGGGAGGTCTGGGAGGTACGTGTGGCATGCCTCTGAGCACAAAACTAGAGCAGAATGGTGTGGCTCACGTCTAACTTTCGTGTCGGTTGAAAGGTGGTGGACTGCGGGGTTTGCTAGGGTTTGCTGGAAATTCGGTAAGCTCCGGCAAGCATTTGATCAGCAGGGTCCTGCCTTTTTTGGATAGGATACGTCATTTTTTCGATTTTTCAAAGCAATATGGCATTATTTTTCACTTCGGCGCCAAACTCGGGTCATCAAGAGGAGTCGATTGCGCTATTTTTCATCGATTTTGGATGACTTTTAGGGGGTCGGCCAAATTTTTGACCCAAAAAAGTCAAAACTTTGATTTAGCAAAAACGGCTCGTTGAATCAACTCCATCTATCGATATCTTCACGTTTCTGCAATAAAAAGAGAGTTTCAATGTTCGTGGGAGCTCCCATAAGCGAGTTACTAAATTTGTTGACTTTGCTTGTCCACGACTGTAATATTGTAGTTATAACTTGTACGCATCCTCCAACATGAAAACAAAATGTCTTTCATCCACATCCACATCCACATCCACGGAACACCGAAAATCACAAAATCCAAATGGTATGTACTGCAAGTGTATCATCTACAATACGAAATTCCGAACATTAAAAAGAGTTCAAGCCTCGGGCAGTACCTCCTTGGACAGCAAAATCCGGTTCGCCAGCGCTGTCAAATTAGCGTCCGCAACCACCACCTCCGGGGCATATTCAACGTTGAAGATCTGCTCGATCGCGGCACATATTCGTTTCGCCTGCCGTTCACTCCAGAAGCTGAAATCGTCTGGATCACGATCGTCCACTTCGGGATCGTCCACTCCGAGACCATCCACTTCGAAAATATCCTTGGCTGGATCGTCTTCGGCTGTAAATGAGTCGGCATCTGTGTCCTCGGCGGCGGCGGTGTCGGTGGTGGTGGAACCAACCCCGCTTTGCGAAGGCACCGGGGTTTGGGGTGTGCTGGGAGCTTTGCAGGAGATGGGGATCAGGGAAGGATCAGAGTCGAGGCAGAGGGGGACTATGTGCATTAGGGATACTCGGACTGTGGTGAAGTTGAGCTCGGATGGCCTATCGACTAGAAAAAAGAAGGTCGGACTTTGAGCGTCGATGCTCCGATACATAAAAGACGCTGGATGACGAACCGTAGATCTCAATCGGCCCATCGAGGCTCATGACGTTGTATTTGCCATCGTGATGGTATCGAATCTATGACCGAAGATTCAACAAAAACATCCTAACGAAAAGAAAGTAGACAAAAGCCGATGTTACCTCATATTGACCGACCATCCATGGTAGTGTATTGCCCTTGAACGTCACCGTTCCACTCCTATCCAAAGGCGTCGGCGGCCTAGCCAGACCCAAGAACACATCGCCTTCCCACTCCCCATCGTGGACGGGCACCCACATGCCCAACGACGAGGTTTTGGTGACCAGGGTAGATGAGTTCGCACCGACCTAGAACATCAATTATAAATGAGCTTTTTGGGAGATGAAGTAATGATGCAAAGTAGAGATAAAAATACCCTGTAGAGCCCAATCCAATCCCTGCGTGAATGTTTCTGCGGTGCCTCCCATTTGACGGTGATGGGTTCGCCGAGGTGGAATGCATTGGCACCCAGGGAGCTAGGGACGATTGCGACCTTATACTTGCTCTTGTCATACGACGACAAATCAGTGGCAACACGGCTATAAGATAGTGTGGTCAGTATCCAACCACACGCTAAATAAACCAGAAAAAAAAGCACGTAATAACAAGCCTCTCCCTCGACTGCTGCAAAAGGATCTTCGTATCCTCCACTACCTCCGAAATCCTCGGACGTGCTAAAAACACATATAAGGATCATCAGTACCCCACCGCTACAACAAAACAAGACGTTCCAGAAAGAAACTTACACTTGGCCAAAAACTCCTCCACAGCCTCGGCGGTCTCCTCATACACCTTATCAAACGTTCCCTTCACCTCCTTCACAACCCTCTTCAACTCCGGTGCATGCCGTCCGGCGATCCTCGCGTTCTTGCTCGCGACGCTCTTCATGACCTTGACGAAGCCTGCGTCCTTCCGCAGCGAATCGCCATACAGTTTCTGCATGTGTGGGCTGTGGTGATAGTTTTAGTATTCAGGCTCAGAATGGGGTGAAAATAATAGCGACGTACTTCTCGACGCGGCTGAGGAACCACATGTTGGCAAGGTGGCGCACGACGGCAAGCGTGAGCACCAGTCGACTGCCGCTGATCAGTGCGAGACCGAACCAGGCGGCGCCGCCCATGGCTTCAGGATTGTTCAGGTACCTGATTATAGAGAGATGCCATGAGCTTTTGGGTTGTGAGTGAATGGGGGTGGAAGTATACCGATAGATTCCAGTGTACTCGAGGTTGGCAGGGAACTCCTCCATGAAGAAGTCACCGAAGAACCATCCTGGAGGGAGAATTCAGTAAAGACATGAGGTAGAGGAACCGATGCGAGGCGCTATACCAAAGAGACCAAGGACCTGATATGATTCCATCGTTGCCCAGACATGCAACGCAACGAGAAGCTGAAAGCCGTGTATGCATCAGGACCAGCAAACAGTATCAGGAGAGAAAACACACATACAACACCCAAAGTATGCCTCAGCAGCTCGTTCCCAACAGTCCAATCCTGCGGGATCGAATACGTCTTCCACACCACGCCGATGCACGACACTACCATGAAAGACCAAATCAGCTTGCCGGCCACGATCCCCAAAAACCACCATCCAACCACACTTACCATAAGTCATACACATGCTCAAGTTATAAATAGCTTTCCAATTCGAGAACGCCTCGAGAATAGCACCGCCGGTATCGTTGGTAAGATAATGGTAGTTCTTCATGAAATGGCGAACCATGAACTTGTTCTTGCTCTGTGCATTCAATAGGTGTCCGAGCCCGACGTAGTGGATCAGGCACCAGGTAAGTGCATGCAGGAAGTGCACGCGGAGCATGGCGGCGTCGGAGAGGCGCGGGATGAATGACATGGCGAGGGAGTAGGCGATGATGAGCACGAGCATGGCATCGTTTGCCCTGTCGACGAAACCGTCAGGGATACACTCGTCGAAGGAAACACAGGAAGAACAAAACTGACCTCAGCATATCGATGTTCCGAATAACAACCACATCCCTCCTGAAATACTTGTTCAACAAATCATGCTGCGACACTGGTTTCTTCCTGAACCGCGGTGCAGAAGTCTCGGGGCTGCGCGATGAGATGGAGCTTGCAAGGGAGAGCTGGGATTTGTGCTGCGAGGGTTTTTTAGTGGGTGAGAGGACCGGGGTCTCGTCGTCGATCTCTGTCTCCAATTCCGTTTCTGTGGCAGTCTCGCCTTCGGTGACTGCGGGAGTTGAAAGGATCTCTGCGAGGTCGGCTTCGACTAATGGCGTGGCGGTGCTGGAGGTGCAGGAGCTGGCGGGCGTGCTGGTTTTGTTGCGGGAGACCAGGGGAGTGCGTTTTGCGATGGCTTTTCGTTCGCCGTACATGCGTTCAATGTCTGTCGTTGCGATCTCAGTAGGCAACGAGAGGATCAGTGCATGAAGAGGTACTCACGGGGATTCTCGAAGAAGACGAGAAACGCGAATTGGGCGGCGTGGGCGGCAAGGCTTACAAACAGGACTGCGTAGCTGCCCGCAATCAGAGAAAGACCATAATACCCAGCGTATCCTATAAGCCAGTGAATACCCGTCCTATGCAGCAAACCATCCAGAACTCACCAACGGAATACATGGGATGCGGTGCCAGTTCAAAGACACCATCGAAAACCAGAGCACCGCGTTGGAAGAACACGTCGCCCCAATACCATCCATAGTCCTTTACCACGTTATGGGCTTCCGTCTTGACCCACAGGTTGAACACGATCAGAGCCAAGCCTCCCAGCCATCTGATCCCATCTGAGCTTCTTTTCCCTCATCGAGAAAGGGGTGGGACTGACCTCATGACGTGGACGGACATAGAAAGGTCTTCGGGGACCCGGAAGCAAGAGAACGCAAACATACAGTACGACAAGAAATCACTGTATGGTCATCGATGTTCAACTCCCGACCAATCGAGAGTGAACAACGAGCAACCACTCACTTGACGAGAATAACATCGACAGCCTGGCGGAACAGCAGCCAAGTATTGTATTCCAGCGGAAGTTCCTATTAATAGCTCAAAATGAGATCGTGTGCCCAAAATAAAATAGAACAAAAAACGAACATCAAACGAATAATCCTTCCCCATCTTCCCAGCAAGCTGTTCCCGAATCCAATTCCTAATCCTCGGACACCTATCCGCATCAAGCCATCCAAGACGCTGCACCTCGCGCACGATCCACTTCTTCTTGCTCTGCTTGGTCAAGATCCATCCGAGCCCGGCATCGTACGCGCCGCGCCAGAAGGCAAAGTAGATGAAGAAGAACACCTGTGCGGCGGAGCGCGGGAGGACGAAGAAGATGACGAGCTGGAGACCGAGGAGCGCTAGGTTCAGGAGGTCGAGGTGGCTTTTGGGGTAGCCCGGGTGGAACAGCGTCGTGAGGACATCGTGGGTCGTGGGGACGCGGAACACTAGTGTAAAGGGTAGGGTTAAGATGCATGAGCAGTGTGAGGACGTGCGATTGAAATTGAAGAACTTACCTTCGCCGGACGGGGTCTTCCCCCAGACAATTTCCTCGCGTCGAGGTCTTGACGTGTTCGTCTCATTCTGCACCTCCGGTTCTTTCGGGGGTGGATTATTAGTGCGCTGGCGCAGGAAGGTCTGCGGGGAGGACATTATTTTTTGTCGATAATCCTGGCTCAGAAAACGGTGCAGAGAGGAGAAACAAAGGAAAAATGGAAAGAGAATTCCGTACTCGGTTGAACGAGAATGAAATGAAATGGCGAGCTTTTCGCTGTCACTTACACGCGGGTGGGCGCCGGGAAAAGGGATCAAGGCCCTTCATCAATACACGTAAATACCCCGTTTACTCATATCATAAACGTGTGTTATTGCGGAATTTTTTATCAAAAGAAAACGCGAGCTTGCAGGTGCAGAACGAAGTAAAATACGACCGAGAACATAACCGTACAAATTGGAATACCAGCGGTGATAGAGTTCGTTGAATCCCATCCGAATCCTCCCCGAGTCGGATTTTGATACCCAGCACGTGATTATATTTCAAGCCTGCCCTAAATAATGGGACCTTTCTAACCTCAGTGCACCACAGTGACAAGCTCCCGCTAAACCCTTGCGTCCACAAGATCTTCTAGTACTTCGCTCTCCTCTGCAATTCAACGAATTGAATTCCAAGTCTTCCTATTTTCTCCTCACTAACTGCGTTCCACGCTTTCCTTTCTTCCTATCACACGCACGACACGATACGACACCCCTTATTATTCACTCGCCGCTCGACGCTTACTAACCGAGCGCAGAGTTGCTAAAGCAGGGGAAGAACCTACAGGCATTTATTTCGGCCGGTTCTCGCGTTGTGGTTAGAGCTGACCTTACGAGGTGCCTTACATTCCTTTTCGCTCGTACATTCTGTATCTTCGTTTCAGTGCACATATCTTTCACGGAATATTTATACACTCTATGGAAGTACAGTGATCCCATCGACCATGGTAATGCAGTATTCATACAAAATTGAAAGCATAAGTATAGCGTACACTCAATACATTATACATGCACTAAACAATACACGATACACTTTACACACTTCATCTCATCCACACACCCCTTACATCCCTTACTCCACCCCCTCGCCTCCCCATCAAAGCGTCAACATCTCAACATGCCCCTTCTCACTCTCAACCTCGCCCGGAATCTCCTCGAGCTACGATAACACAAAGAATGAGCAAAACGGGGGAGGAGGGGTAGGAGGGAAACAAAAACAAACCTTATCAAGATCATCAAGACACTCTCCCAGAATCTTAACCGCCCTCCTCAAATCCGCCTCCTCAATGACCAACGGCGGCGCAAACCGAATTCTACACCCACCAATCATTGCCCAATCAGCACAAAAAACTCCCACCCACCCCAAAATCAAACAAAAACAAAAACGCACATATTCTTATGTGTAGGCTTAGCCAACACCCCCCTACTCTTCAACAACAAACAAATCCCCCACGCCGTCCTCCCCTTCCTACTCCTCCCCTCATCAATAACAACCGCATTCAAAAGCCCCCTCCCGCGTACGGACGCAACGAGCGGCGAGTTCAGTTCACGTACCGCGGTTCGGAATATCTCGCCCAGGGCCAGGGCGCGCGCGGCGAGGTTCTCGTCGATGAGCACGCGGAGAGCGGTCATGGCGACGGCGCAGCCGAGGGGGTTGCTGTGGGTGGGGTGGGGTGGGAGTGGCGTTAGTTTGGATGTGTGAGGGAAGGGAAGGGGAGGAAGAAACGTACCCGCCGTAGGTGCTCCCGTGTTCGCCCGGTCGGATGCACAGCATGATGTCCTTGTCTGCGAGGACTGCAGAAACGGGGTACACTGCATGCACAGAAGGATGTCAGCCACGGTATGATTCAGTCCACGAAAACAAGAAGCGAGAAGTAACATACCTCCACCAGAGAGCGCCTTGCCGAGGAGGACAATGTCCGGCCTGACACCGTCGTGTTGCGATGCGAGCATCCTGCCCGTGCGACAGAGGCCCTGGTGGGGGGTAACAAACACATTATAAATAACGGGAAGAACAGTGGGCCAAAACCGTGGTAGAAAACACACCGTCTGGATCTCATCGCAGATCAAGAGCACATTATGCTTCTTGCACAGCGCATGTACCTTTGCGAGGTACCCATCGTCCGGGACAACAATTCTACATAAACGATAAACTTCATCAGCACCTTCCCAAATGGTTAGGTGAAAACAACATAGATAGACGTACCCAGCCTCGCCCTGAATCGGCTCAACGAGGAACGCAGCAACGTTCTTCCCATACAGCTCCAGCGCGCGCTCGAGGTCTTCATACACATTATACCTAATCATCTTGACCTCCCCTCCATCAACATACGTCGGTCCCACACCCTCCAAGAACGGTCCAAACCCATTCCTGCTCTCCGGGTCCGTGCTCATACTGTCGCCCACAAAACGCACGAAGTCAACACTTCCTCACTCTTCCACAAATCACACGCAATAAAAACGCACCTGATAACCCCCAACGTCCTTCCATGAAAATTCCCCTGCACGCTAAACACAATCGCCTTCCCATCCGGCACGCCCTTCTTCATATACGCCCACTTCCTCGCGAGCTTCACCCCTGTCTCCACGGCCTCCGCGCCGGTGTTCATGGGCAGCACCATGTCGTACCCGAAGAGCTCCGTGATCTGCTGCGCGAACTGCCCGAAGACGCTGTTGTAGAACGCGCGGGAGGAGAGCGTGAGTTTTTGGGATTGCTCGATGAGGGTGGCGACGATCTTGGGGTGGCAGTGGCCCTGTGTGATTGAAAAGAGTGTCAGTGTCAGTGGGATGTGGGATGGGGTGAGGGTGGGATGGGATGTACGGACCTGGTTGACTGCACTGTGTCATGAGAAAGCAAGACGGGAGGGAGGGAGATCAGATTCAAGGCTCCGATAAACATCCACGTATAACAGAGTAGATTATAGACGTACGAATACGCAGAAAGCATATCAAGATACTCCTTCCCTTCCGGGTCCCATACCCTACAAACATAAAACATCGAGCCAATCAGCATCCATCCATTAACGTCCAGCAGCGTATAAACCGCAACTCACTTTGCGCCCTTCGCGGAGTCGAAAACGACTGGCAGGGGGTGGTAGCTAATGGCCAAAAGCACGCAGGCGGAATAGGTGCGAGAATGATGATGAAAAGAAGCAGAGACGAAGTCAGCTTGGGTTCGGATGTATATAAAGCACACAGCGCAGACAAGAAAGAGACATTTCCTCCTTCATCTTCTCAAATCCAATACAGACGGATCCTCCCCTCCCTCCACTACACCTCCACCTCTAGGACCGGCGCATCGCATCGTGGGTGGTCTGGTATAAAAGGCAGGAAGGAGTTGGGGTGGGGTGGGGTGTATGCAGAATATGACGGGAGTGATGGGGAAATGATAACGGGAAAACGCGAGGAAGGCAAAAAGAGCGTCTCATCCAACCAACGCCCAACACAAGGAAACCACTCACTTGTGTGCCCCATATTCATGCTCCAGACGCATCACATCCGCCGACGTCAGATGCACTTCCTCTTTCTTGGTTGTAGGTTCAGCCTTCACGGCGTTGTGTCTCCCATTCCCATTCGAGACATTGAGTTCGCGGTCGATGGCGGTGGCGGAGGGCGACATTCTTCAGTTCAAAGGTTAGTGATATTGAGCAGGATTTGTTTCCTGGGATTGGATGGTGGTGGTTGTGGAAGAAAGATTACAAATTGCCGAAGGCTCTTTGAAGTCGCCTCAGAGTTGCTCCGCCCGTCCAACGTCGGCACGTCACCAGTCCCCCCATTCCATCCACGTCACTTCCTTCGCTGAGACACCGGACCTTGTTTGCACCATCCCATCAGATTCCAAGCCCAGCGATTCCGGTTGCATTGTTCCGACTGTAGAGTAGAGTAGAGTACACACTGTGTTCAAAACACGCTGCACGCTCGGTATCGACGCGGTATGCCCAAAAAAGAAACCGAGAAACCAAGTTAAGTAAAACTCTATGTAATGAACGAAAGATACGCGTATGTGTAGATTATAAAATACATATGCATTGTACCGTTGATTCAGTGACCATCCGTTATCCACTCAATACCAAGATCTAGCAATCGAAAGCAAAAATCCCAAATCCACCCTCATCCAAATCTTCATCACCGCAAATGCACCGGCCACTCGCTCCTTCTCCGCCACCGGCCCTGCTCATCAAAACGCGGATTGACAGGGTACGTCAATCCGTCGCTCATACTCCGTCCTACCGGCACTGTCAAACACAAAGGAGGTATGAGGTCAACGTGTGTTCCAATCGACTCGGACCGGCGAAAAGGGAAGGGAAAAAAAGGTCGTGTGACACACAAGAACCAAGGACCAATGCAGAGCTAACATCAACTCCAGAAACGTGAAGAAGAAAAAGAAGAAAAAGAAGGACAGGATGAAGGGAACACAGCGCATGAACCAAGAGCTGTCTCCTCCCTGAGCAGACCGACAAGAGCAACTTGGAGCAGTCCTGCATATTTGACTCTGGATCCACGTACCCAAAAATACCCCGGGGCTCGGACCGACGGGGTAGTCCATCCATCAACGCCACTCTACTCCATTCCATTCCGGACACGAGGCACGAGAAGAGCGGATTGGGTGAGGGGGGCGAAACACCATAAGGAGAGGGGGCAAGAAAGAAAGAGAGGAGAAAGCGGCCCTCAAATCCCCAACCCAAAAAGCCAAAAGTCACGTCAAGAAAACACCTCCTCATCCCAACCCAAACCACCCCCAAGACCGAAATGCAAGACACAGACAGAGAGACAAGAAAGAGAAAGAGAAAAAGACGAAAAAACACACTCACATATCCACCCCCACACACTCCTCCCCATAACATCCTCCCACCCGGCACGTGCACTCCCCAACCACCATATATTCCCCTCCCTCCCGACGCGCCCCCACTCCTTGTCCCACTCCCGGCGTGTTTGTCGTTTCGCTCTGTGTGTTCGTGAGTTTTAGCGCGGACCATTTTATATCAAGTTTAAAAAGAAAAGCGAAGACGAAACGGAGGGACAGGTAAAGGTATATGGTGGGAGGAAGGGAGAAGGAAGGAAGGGAGAAGGGAGCAACGGAAAGGGAGCAAGAAAAACGAAAAGAAAAACGCACAAAACGCCCCACCACCCAAACCCATCCCTCAACGCCCACTCCTCCCTATCCCTCACCGTACGCATCTGCAAGCTCTCCACCGTCGTCTGCCCCACCATGATCAGGTGCACGTGCGAGACCGTTAGTGAGATCGTGAAGAGTGCGAACAGCGCTGATCTGTGTTCGTGGTTAGTTTGTGTTCGTGCGTGGGCGTGGTTAGTTTGTCGTTTGTCAAAGGTAGAAATTTGGGTGTAGAGGTCGGGGAGGGGGTTGGGTAGGAAGAAGAAAAGAGAGGGGAAAGAACTCACAAAGCGATCATGACGATCCATTGCGGATCGAGATCCCCGTCTGGCGACTTTATAGCCTTGACGGTGTATGCGACGAGCGTGCCGAGTGTGTAGAGCGTGTATATCGATGCGGCTTGTGTGAAGTTTAGGAAAAACTGGGGTGGGGGGAGTTGTAAGTTGGTGTGGTTGTTTGAAGGTGAATGTGGGGATGGGAATGTTGGGGATGGAAGGCACGTACCTTTTGATTCCTCGCACCGACACACTGTCCAATCCCTATCCACCACGTTGAAAAAATCAAATAAACACTTCAGACGTAGGAGAAGAAACGCACAAGGACAATGATGATCATACTTCAACACACACTACCACACGCCCCAAAAACAAAAAATAAAAACACATCAGCTTCAAGCTCCCAACACACTCTCTCTCTCCCAAAAGAAAGAAAGAAAGAAAACCAACTCACCGTCCCACAACCTCTACAATGATGCGCCCTATACGGTTTCACAATTTCATCGATCCCGCAATACCGATGCTCAGGCAACAACACCGGTACCATCGGCGGTCTCCTCTCCACCTTCAACCCCCCGTCCTCGTTCTCAATGCTCCTCTTCCCTATCCCTTTCCCTATCCCTTTCCCTATCCCTATCCCTTTCCCTTTCCCTATCCCTTTCCCCATCCCTATCCCTTTACGAATCTCACTCCCCCTTGCCTTCCCAATCTTACTCTTCCTACCACTCCCCATACCCATAGTCACAGGCGGCGGAAGTGCAAGCGGTGGATGCGGATCCAGGGGTTTGTGCCCGTGCCGCACGGGGATGTTCTCGTATGAGGGCCCGCCGATGCTGTCTGCGTCGGCGTCTTGTTCGGAGGTTTGGGTGTGGAAGGAGGACGTGGGCCGTGGTGGTTCTGGGAAGAGGGGACGTGCGGATTTGGGGACGTGCTATAGGGATGGGTATGGTTGGTTAGTGGTGGCGTTTGAAAAGTGGGAGAGGTGGGAGGGGGAGGGGCATGAAATATATTGTATATTGTACTTACATCGCGAGCGTAGCCTGGGGGTGTGAGTACGACCTGGATGTATGGGAAGGGTTTCTGAATGGCATATATACAGTATATGGATCGGAGTGTGTACCTTGATATATGCCCATAGCATCCAGAGGAAAAGAATGGAGAATACGACGAGGAGAGCAACTGTGCAGGAGTGATTCATTAGTTATAAAAGCCTTAGGACAATGAATAGGAGAAAGAAATGAACAAAATATCCACGAATACTCATAAATTAGCCTTCCACATTCACCATCCAGCAGTTCCTCAACGATACCACCACCACTACCACCTTTCCAAGTCAACCACGCAACAAACAAAAAAAAAACACTCACTCCCAGCACCCCTCGATCCACGCACCCCCCTCTCCCGCCTAATCATCCTCACACACAGCCTTGCAACATACACATACGCCGAATACGCAATGAGCGCCAGCGTAATCGCGACCATGAGCTTGCGCGCGATCCACGGCTGGGGTTTTGTCCGGTTCGCCCTTTTCTCGTGAGCCTTGTGTGTCGCCTCCTCGATGGTCCCGCAGCATGTGGGGTTCTGCGCTTGCTTGCCCTTGAGGGGTTTGGAGAGCTTGGGCATGGTGAGACGCGAAGGGGAGGTAAAAAGAGAAAAGGTGGTGGGAAGGTGGAGGTGCACGCGCAGTCTATGACGTAGCACATGGCACTTTGTTTGTTTGCCGTTTTCTATTTTGACATTTGTTGTTCATTTCCAACCTTGACGATGCAACACTCGTTTCCCTCGGAATACCACTACATCCGCTTCGCAGTCTCACCACCAACCACAGACGCGCTCACCCTCCGCAAAGCATTGCAAGACGCCCTTACCCAGACCTTCGGCATCACTTCATCCGGTCTCTACACCGACATCCTCTGGTCAGCCGACGACGGTGCTCAGTTTGTTGTCCGCGTCCATAAGGGGTCAGTGCTCTGTTCTCGTTATCTGGACATAAAGCGGTGGACCGGCTGAGGATATGTATACCGATGTCTAGAGATGCTGCGAAAATTTTGTCGGCGGTCGTTGCGTGGTCTGATCAACCGAGGATATCGCTCGTGAAAGAGTCGCCGTTTCTCCCTTCTTTGATCTCCGTGGACGAGCTCGTATAAATAAACTGGTTCGTGCATCGTACATATCACATATGTACCTACACGTTGGCGCCGCGCGGCGATCTGGTGCTATTGTGGTGTTGAGTGGAACGACGAGGTGTTCTGACGCGTCCTGCTCGGAGTCAATGCACTACTAGATGGATATACGCTCTGATGTTTTTACTCGAGTCTACAGCTCCATGTACCACCTCCAGTATAATCAATACCCCCCCGATCAGATTTCTGATGCCCCAGCTCGCTCCGAGTCGCCCTGCAGCACTCTGACTCACTCCGATCCAGTCATCCTTCATGCACCCTCTCAAACCATTCGCCGCCGGACGTCGGGCCTTTTCACGGTACATATATACTTCACCTCGCCTCCCGTTCCGACTTTCCACAATTATTTACTTACGTCTTTCCGTTCATTTTAGATCCGGGGACATTATCATAATATCAATCAACCTGAGTACCTTGTACGCCCCTGTCGTGACCCTTCAACTGCCGGCCCAAACCCAACGCCGGGCACACTTTACTTCTCAGACCCTCCATTTTCGATCGTATATCATTAATATGGTGCTAATCCTGTGGCGCAATACCAGGGAAAACGTCCGTCCTCCTTGGCATACATTCCCATCCACAATTACTAGGAAACTCGGGTGACGATATTTCATTCAGAGGTTGCTATTTGCGTGCGTTCACTTTCGTCCTATTTTCGCAAGGGTTTGGATTCTGTTTACTGAAGACGGAGACCAGGAGGCCAGCTGACTTGCTAAATTAAGTAGTAAGTAGGACCCTTCCTTTGCGCTCCCGAGTATTCCTCATTCCCTCCCAATCTCAAGATTATAGATCCTTGTATGCAGAAACCCTCAAATCCTGTCTTCCTCCCGCACGAGTAATTCTGTTACTACACATACGCGAGTCCAGGAGAGAAATCATCATTTAAATTTCCAAATATCAACCCTACCGACACAAACATTGAAATTGAAACTACTGTCAAATACGACTGTACCTCGATCCGATTCAGGCCACTCTTCAAAGCCCAAACCTACTTTTTCACTTTCCGTTACCAAGGGAAACACCTGGTCCCTCCTGGGTATGTATTCTACGCACATCGAGCGCAATCGATTGAGTGATGAATAGTGAATATACAGGGTTGCCATTTGCGTGTGTTCCTTTTCATCGACGTTTGGGTTTGGTGAAGACGGATACCCAGCTGACTTGTTGGAATTAAGTAGTATGTGGGACCGTTCCTATCCGCATCCGAGTCGATTATCCTCACTCCTTCCCAATGTCCGAATTCCAGATCCCTTTATGCATAAGCCCCTGAATCCTGTCTTCCCATATGAGCAATTCTGTTTCCACATACGCGAGCCCAGAAAATAAAGTTCCGTTTGCGAATCACAAAACCACTCTCGATCGCTGCTGCTGGACAATTGGTACCTCGATTCAATTCAGGCCACCCTCCAAACTCCAAATCGGCGTTTTCACTTTCCATAATCAAGGGAAGCTCCTCATCCTCCTCGGTATGTATTCCACCCACATTGAGCCTAATTGATTGAATGACGATAATGAATACATACGGCTGCTATTTGAGTGGGTTCCCTTTCGTTGACGGATACCCAGCTGATTTGACTGGAATTGAAATAGTAAGTGGGACCCTTCCTCTCCGCGCCATTCCCTTCTGACATTGAGATTCTAGATCCTTGTCTGCGCCAAAACCATCGAATTCTGTCGTCTCGTATGCGCAATTCTGTTTCCACATACGTGAGTTCAGGAGAGAAATTCCCAATTCCAAATCACAAAACTACTCTCGATCGCCGCTGCTGGACAATTGGTACCTTGATCCAATTCGGAAGCATTGAAACGCTGTCGTGTCCTCTTTGGTACGTATCCCACGCATACCGAGCCCAATTGATTGAGTGACGCCAATGAATATGTACATAGGGTTGCTGTTTGAGTGCGGTCCCCTTTCACTGGGTTTGGTGAAGACGGAGACCCCAGCTGACTTGTTGGAATTGAGTACTGTAGTAAGTAGCGTCCCGAGTTGGTCATCCTCATTCCCTCCCAACGTTCAGGTTCCAGATCCCTAATTGCAGAAGGCTTTGAAATTGTTCTTTCGTATAAGGATCGAACCGAGAATGAGTCGACCTCGCTGCTAACCAGACAGATATTCCAGATCAATATTTCAAATCAGCCGAGCCGACAAGAGCCGACAAAAACTTGAAACAGTAAACTACTCTCGAACGCCACCGCTGAACAGTACCTCGATCCGATTCAGAGGCCTTCGAACACCTCAAGTGGACTTTTTCACTTTCACCTTCTTCGTGATGGCTCCGACTCCGAAGAAGGATCAGGTCGATATGCCGGGTGTGCTGCTGGAAACTCGTATTCCGAGTTCCAGTGTCTGATTCCGAGTCTACAGGGTGCTGGAATTACTGCAAATGAGGCTTGTGAGGCGTGGCCCGTGAGCCTACCTCTCTTCTCAGGACTTGGACGCACAGGGTAACCACGGGCGCTTTATTCAAGTTGACCAGGATGGCGTGTCCAGGGAGGGTGGCACTCCCGTGACTCACGCTCGGACGAACGCCAACATCTTGAATACTGGAAAGCAGCAGTTGACTCAGTATATTGAAGCGAAGGTTCCTCACAATGGGGTCCCTTTTTTGAAAAGGAAAAAAAACTGACTTGGGCGTCTCTATTCGCACATGCACGCGCTAATTGTGATATATTATCACAGGCTGTGCGTCGAACCGTCCCCGGACGATTCTTCCGTACTTTCTCCTGCGCTCTTCGGTTCCGAGGCGGAATAGAGGTATGTGAGTTGCCATGCTATTTTCTGTCGTGCATGTTATTCCTCGTTTCTCACTTAATACTGACAGCTGAGATTGACTGCAACACATCACCGGAGACGCCTTCCGACTCTCTTGAACAAGGTACTCCAAGTCTCCGTTTTTACCGCAGGATCGAGGACGCTTGGTTCCTTTGATTCGCCGTGTACTTACGACTTTCCCCTCACGTGGCTGCTCTCCGTTTTCCAGGAGTCGGGCTCTGTGTGAAGGCTGGAAACTTTGCTCAACCCTAATCATGGTTCAACCTTCCTTTTACTCCGTGCCTGCGACGTGTCCGAAAGGGAATAAATATCTGGATGCATGACTTCTGCAGGCGTCTGGGGTAACAATGCATGACTTATGCATGCGTCTGGGGTAACAATGCATAGTGGCAACTCCTTACATGGGCACCGTTGCTTCTGATTCGAGCAAAGGGGTTGTTGCTCGGGGTCAATGCAGAGCTCGACGCGATCATCTTATCTCGCGTAATATGATCGTGTCCATTTCCTTTCCCGTTCCTGATCTCTTTCACCTCTCGTCTCTTTGTCTCTCTGTAGGTATATAGTATGCCTGTGAGCATGGTGGCGAGGCATCTCCCTCTCACTGGTGCTCGCAGCATTTCTGTCACTTAGATTCTTCTCTCCCACCCACCTCCCTAAACATGCATCTCGTTTTTCTATTCCACTACATTCCATTTACTACTCTTTCCATACACATGTCCCTGGTAGTTAGCTTGAGTTCGTTCCCCGGACTCGAGAACTTTGGACCCAATTTCACTGCCAAACTTTTGCATCGCGTGTGAAACTCTGTACTATTTCCCACTCGACTTCCTCTCACCTTCTCTCGGCTGTCATTTCCTCTCGCCGTCCACCGAGGAGACTCAGGCATTGATTCAACTTGTTGTGGCCAACTATTTTGCGAGATAGCATATGATCACGGCTTCTCTTTTCTGTGGGTTAAACTCGGCCCCCTCGCGTTCATTTCGCAATCGATAAATGTCGAATTTCGTTCTGGAGTGGCAACTGTGGTCGCGTCGCCGCCGTCGCGAGCATGTCACATGGCAGGCGGAGTTGGGCGGAGATCACGTGAGGTTGCGAGGTTGAGGCCCGCGACGCGTACTTGAGTAGTCTTTCTTCAGCCCACTGACCACGAGATACCAAGGCAATACGATTATGGGCCCCACTCGAGGCACATTCACACCTTTTCGACCCACAGACGGTCACTTGTCACCACGCTGGATCCCAACGCATTGGACTTTCGTTGATATGCTGTGTTCTCGACCTCAAAAAGTGGCTCTACGCGAGCTGTGCTTTATTACCCTTCATTTAGTCGTGGCTCGCACCTCATGCCACTTACAGTGCGGGGATATAGCCGTAAGGCTGACTACCGTTCCAACAACATATCTCAGAGCCACGTCCCTGGTCTCTCTGTCGGGCGTTGAAGGATTTCATATTCTTACCCTGGATACTTCGAGTCCGTTTTCGCCAAAAGACCTAGTGATGGGATGACTCATTACATCTCAGTAGATGCGCCTAACAATGAGGCCAACGTGCGCGCGTTAACGTTTGAATTCATGCTATGTAATCTATGACTTGCGGTTGATGTGTTTTTTTCTTTTTCTGCAGAACTCGCGAGTGCCCTGGGTAGCGAAGCGTAGTAAAAACTCATTACGAGAGGTATGTGAATACCGTTACTTCTTGTGGCATATGGAGCGAATTAATTCCACCATCCTCGCGGCATTAACAGTCTCTCGAACTTCGATATCATCCGCGGTCTCCTGCGGCATATACGTCTTGGATCTTCCAGGGACTGTCTAAGAGTCGCATTCCTCGGGTCCGACCAGGTTCTCTGCACACCCAGGCTCTAAAACTCCAAGGAGATACCATGGTTCCCAAAACATTTGGTCATTGACGACCTCATGGTCATCATTGACTTTTCGGTCCTCGCTCTCGTCCGTGGTCTCCTGCTGGATATATACATATCTTCTGGTGACGATCTGGCGATGCACACAATGCAAGATTCGCATTCCTCGAATCTGACCACATTTTCTGTATGACCGGGCTATAAAATCCAGGGAATAACCATGGGTCTCGGGCGGCCCTCGGGTTCATTTGATAATAATTTTGATGCGTTGGACTCAGCCCTCAAGCTGACGATATGCCGGCATCAGTCCTGATCTTCACCCGTCGAATATGGTATAGGTTCATACATTACAAAATGTATTGAGAACACCCTTCAACACTCCCTGGCCTGGAGACGTCCGCGCCGCCGGTAGCTGATACCGCGGTGTGTAAAAGAGTGCCTACCGCCCTCGACCCTTCTTCGGTCTCATGTCGCGGCTTTCTCGACCATTCCCTTGCTCGGCGTGTGCCCGGCTCTTCTGGCGCTTAGATATCGCCTGCAGACATTGCCGTGGTTCCTCGTCGTTGTCGAATTCTGTCAGCCTTGCTGTACGTGCGTGTAGGGACAGACAAAACCCCCAGAAGTTGTCATTTCGCGGCAGCAGACCACCAGCCTATACATCTTCTTGAACGTTAATTTCTTCGTCGAATTAGGCTCTGAAAACCAATACAGATGACGGGACCGCCATCGACACATAGCTGCTTTTTTATCGATCCAGATCCAGCTCCAGCCTTGACCGAGGGGGTGCGTCATTTGGATCTTTCGCCCTTCCGCACCCTAGATGCATGCCCCAGAACTGATCAATAGACTCCCTGCGCAAATCTACAATCTATATCCAACGCCATCTCAATAGAAAAGATACATACGTGGATTATTCGCCCGACGGGCACCTCGCCAAAAATGTCCACCCTGATCGTCGGCCGTCGTATATGGTATTAGTGCAACTTCCAATCCCCGGATGGACATGGTGGCACGTTCGTATCAAGTCCTTCTAACGAGGCGGTGTTTTCTTCGCTGAGTCTGATATGTTCAATAAGGAGGCCGGAAGAGCTAAGCGGTTCGTGTGCACGATCTGTTGCTACGGATGATATTTGGGGACATGGGCTCTGTATCTCTTACAGCCGCTGAGTCCTGGATGGTCTCTTTGCCAACACCGCCTCAAAACTCACCCTGGTGTTGCCCAAGTTTACCTCTACACTGCGCAGGTCGAAAGGCGCTGAACCTGCTACATCCCCAGGGCCTTCGCTTCCCACGTCGCGGCTTTCTCGAGCTTACCACACTGCTACCTTCGCGATGTTATATCCATTTACGCATGCCGTGCTCCTTTGCGTAACGAGTAACGCCATGTCCTTGATTCAACGTCGAACGAAGTCTGTCGCTCATACTTCTCATTCTCTTCGCCATGCCGCGGACATTTTAGCATGTCGTCGGAGTCTAACGCACTTTCATCCTTATCCTCCCTAGATTTCATATGTACAATTCAAGGGATGCCATCATGGATATCTGCCCATGGCCTGTCGCTGGCTGTGACTTCTTTGGTGACTCGTGATAGATATGGATGAAATGTTAATCACTTCTTGTGGCTTTATGCTTTCTGCAGTTGCGTCCCAGACCTGCCTCAACTTACCCAGCTATTCGGGTTGTCATTGTAGGCACGGAACACCTGATCACACATCCTTTGGAAGATCTGGATAACAGATGGTGAAATCTCCACTTCTGCCCCGCTCCGCGTCAATTGTGTATGACTTCCTCTCTCTTTCGGTCGACTTTCTTAAATTCAGCGGTCCCTTTTCTACTTTTTGCAATGTAGTCCACCGTCTTATTTTTAATCCTCAAGTGGAATCAAGGTCTGTACGTGGCCTACGGGCTCGTTCAGCTAATGGCTGGAAGCGAGCGCCGTTATCTTCACCAAGACCACCCCTCATACTGGTTGACTGTTGAGCCGACTGGAATGTTCGTCGGGATCGTCACGGTCATGCTACGATCATTTCTGTCAACAATAAACATACCTCACCGCAGTAACGGCCCAATTCAGACCGCACGTAAGTACTTCGCGGTGCAGTAGTATGTAGTATGTTTTCTAAACAGGGATCTCTGTGACGTACGTCTGATCGTCGATTGGATCTATCCTCCTAACGCTATATTGATCCACTACCCCACAGGAACGACAGTGGGACACCGAGCTCCCCACATAGCACGCGTGTGCCAGGACGTCCGCGCGAGTCGTGGGCTCGTACCTAGGCTGCTTCGCACTCAAATGAGCTGTTGGTGGTCGCTCTGATTCCATGAGAATATTGCCCACCTCCCTCCCTCGCGCCGTGCGCCATGTGTCTCTCGCCCTTGGCATGTGTAATCGACTTCCGGGTGCACTGTTCCTGATAGGCAAGGCACCCGAAGCTCTCAAGGACGCCCCGACGCGGATATCGCAGTGGAGAGATCAGTGGGAGATCTCAAAGAGTGCTAAACTTGAATAGAACCAACCGACCCGGTCCGGGCTGTAGACTTCCGAAGCGTCAGCCTTATGGTAAAGTGTTGAGGTTTGATAGTAATTTAGTTGCCTGGACGCCAGGCAGATGTATTCTCCCTCGTCGGTAGGAATTTGCTGCCAATGTCGACGTGAAGGCCGATTTATCTCACTCTTGCCTCCACTATCAGGCTTTTCCGAGTCTGATGCTCTCTCTCACTGTCACAATGTGGCCCTGTCGAAACCCACCGCGATAGTAGCTATGGATAGAGTCGAAATTTAACCTCTTTCTCTTCGTCTGTCATGCAACATGAGCATCGATGTGACATTATGCAGAAATGTCGGATCAGACCACGACGTCCCATCAACGTCGTGTTGACTTCTTATCCACGAGGATCTGCGTTCAACGGCCTAACGCAATGCAGGTTATCCTTACGATCCCACAAGTCAGAGAATGTCAGGCATAGAATTCTCTAGTTTACATTATAACGACAGCAGACGAACAACAGTGATGCAATACAGGAGACTATGTATAGTAGAGGGCCGAGAGCGTGCGCGAGTTGAGAGCTGTCACGCCCCTGATGCTAACCGCGCCTTCGCATACTCGACGAAGTCGTCAATTGTTGATGGCCATGCGGCTGGAAAAAAGTTTAGAATATATTTCCACCAAAGTAATTTTTGACTCGCCTTCCATGTCATAGTTAGAGAAGGTGGAGTTGATAGTGCGTACAAAATCAAGGAACTAGCAAGTATTTGAGTTCGCGAGGTTGAAAGGGACGAAAAACACGCGAACCATGGCCCATGTATCCTTACTCACTCCCTTGCCGCCTTTCTCGGTCAGGAAGTCGAACCACCACTGAACAAACTCAGGCTTCCAGCCGTCCTCCTGTTCCATTGACACATCCTCGTCATTCCCGGAATCCGTGGTATGCGAGAGTGCCCCGCCTTGAAGGCCATGAGGAAGAAGGAGTCCCCAGAATGCTTGCGCTGTCTCGATCCCTATCGCGGATGGATCATTTAATGTGCCTCATGACAGATGGAAGACGAGTGATGTGGGCGTACCTAGACTTCGCTGCCCCTCCGATCGAGCAAAATCGAACGTGTGGTTATACACCTTCCGGAAGTAGGTAGGATCTCTAGCCAGTTTGTCTCGCAGCAGTGGAAGAGCGGCTTTCATGGCCGGTATCGAATCACATCTATCAGTCATCGGGACATCGTCAACACCGATTCCAAAGCCATAGGGAACGGAATGGTGCACACCCTATGCCTTTCCAACCTTCTATCCATCCTTGCTTCTTCCATTCGCCGACTCTCGGTGATTTCAGCTCGTACGCCACTGCGAGCAGAACGACATCCTCCGGGTTGACGCCGAGATCTTCGCACAATTTGATTGTGCCGTCCACAGTGATCTCGTCTGCATCCGGGTCTAGTTGCACGAATGAAGCTCACACCCTTAGAGATCTCGTGCATAGTTGAAGAGTACGCGTTCCTGACCTTTATATCTGTTGAAAAGCGTAGTAAGCTTGCTCGTCGATGGAGCTGATGTTGTCTGCCGCGAAGGTGTCGATGATAGTGCCGTAGGGTCGTTATAGTACGCATCGATAGCCATGTCCAACCTCTTGTACTTCTCCAAGAACTTTCTCGCGTCTCTCGTGCTGATCAGCGCGCAAACCATTATCAGTTCACGATCGCGATTTAATGCATCAGAAACTCACGTCGCCCCTGTTACACCACAGAACTGGACGATGTTGTCCTCTAATCTTTTATCGGTCATGGTTGAAGGCTTGGATTTGCCGGGCTTGGTCTGGTTATTTCGGAACAAGGTAATTGGACGACGCAAGTTGAATCCAGACACACAATCAGTACACGTGGGGGACTAGGAATGAACTGAATCAGATCATCTTGCAAAATACTGACCAGAATTGATGTCTGAAATATAAGGATAAAAGCAGTTATAACAGCGAGTGCCACTAGAGTTGTTCCAGAGATTGAATTCCAAAGAATGGATATGCGCGACGATGAAGGTAAGGATTCGGGATGAAGCATAAATTGGAGTAACCGTAATTACATAATACCGATTTCATGCTTTCTGCCAACACAATCTTCTCAATCAGGACGCCCTCCGGCCCCACGCATTTACATCGTGCTCTAGAGATAAACCTCTTTGAAACACATTCCGCTGTGCTTTATCCAAATATTATCCACCTGTGGCGCCGACCCCAACGTTGGAATTGCAAATTTACTCTAAAACGGTAACTGGACTGCAGGCGTCAAGTTTTATCAGTGACCATCTCTGATTCATCGCGGACCTAGCTGTGAACTCGAGGTCGAAGTATTAATACTAGGCGCCGTACTCCAGTGCCATATAGCAGGATGCTGTGTTTTCATAACGGACGTCATTGCGAAATCGGATCACCAGGCTCAGGACCCTCGCCGACTCCCGTAAGTACGAGGGAAAAATCACACCTCCATTTGTCCAACTCAAGCGGCTCAAATCTCTATGTTTATCAATTCGCAATTCGTCTAGTTCTCGGTGTTTCTTCATGGTCCTTGACACGACATGCCAAACTCCCTTGTTCTTATTGATGGACCCTGGACGCTCTCAGCGACCAATAACCGACTCTCACCCTCTCGCACACCACCCCTTATTTCCCTTTTTCCTGCCACACCTTTCATGTCGCGTGAACATTTGGAGGCAATGTCTTTCTATATCCGCCGCTCGCTACAGGCCCCGACAAGAACGGTTGGATGGCATTGTGGCGTGTGCGTGTGATTGACCTACGATAGACGGGCAAACGCTATTCTAACGCAAATGAAGCCAAAACGTTGACTGCGTACGTTTGTTCGCAGTTTAGTTGGTTCCCTGCCTTGCACACTGCGGAGCCATGATGACACCAATATTGACGGTTTGACACCATCATCGCTGAGAATTCTGATTCGCCGTCTGACCGGTGCAGCTGTAAGAACCTATTAGCGGTTGACGCCAGGTCTGCTTCGGCCAGGTCTGCTTCTGTCCGCGGCGAGGTATCTGAATAGGATGCCATGATCGCTGTTCTTGCATCCGGTCATACGAGCTGGCCTCGCGTCATGAACAAGGTAGGCAGGCACTCTATTTCAATATATGACCTGGGACTAAGCCGAGAGCAAAACAGCTGGAGGACGGATTTTAGCGAGGGCGGAGAAATGTCGTAACATTCTATACCTTCCTTGGAATGACGCAAAATGGAGAGTGGATCTGTGCGAGAATGCACATATGTAAAAGCGCCGCACGGCATCCTGTGAGAGGCTTTTTGTCAAGTTCATTCCTGCGAGTTTCGATTGGTCACATGAGACCCTCGCGAACCAGCCTGCGAAAAAAACGAAGACCTTCCTGCCGAGTTTAAAAGCAACGAGGAACAAAGAATAAGAAGCTGATTTCCTTCTCTGTCCTTGAACGGTGAAGAAATCGGGCTCTTAGGAAGAAAGGGGTAAGCGCTACATACGAATCTCGCACAAAAGGTTGACAAATGACGCCTTTGGGAAGCCCTGGAAGTCCTCAGGATAATATACCTGGGTAATCACTGGGGGTGCTTTCCTTCAAGGGGTTCTTAAGGGGGACCAGGGCAATGTCTCCCCCACAGTCCCGTTCGTCAAGGACGTTCACTGTCTTTGGATAGACATTTTGATCGATTAGCTGATCAGTCCGATTACCACTGGTCAAGAACCTTACGTTCCTGCTACTTACAGCTCTTGTCCAGGAGGCTCAGGCAGGAAAGCGGGCCAGGCACCGACGGAAGCATATTTTCGTTGCATAAATCTGCGATCAGATCTGAAGGGAAATGCCGGATATCGCTAGAAATATAATTGCCGAATATCGATCATGATCAAATCCAATTGATCTCTTTGATTTGCAGATCGGACGAAGTTTCCACACCGGATGTGTCATTTTCCGGCAAAACTCGTGTTGCCTTGCGAACTGGGTGAGAGACTTGAAATTTGAGTGGTGAGCGTGGGTAGTATACGATGGTAGATGTCCGAAGGTCGCAAGTGCTTAAAGTTATACCTTAGGAATATTCTTCACTCAACAGGCTTTTCTTCTCATCGAGAAGTCGGGCTGTACGGCGACGCTCGCGACGCACAACTGTCAAACGTCTTATCAAGCTCAGGATACCCGATATTATTGCTAGATTCAAGCGTAACAGAATCACAGACCAGCATATGTACAATTGATGTGTATATTGATTGTTCAGGCATGGTGGTTTGTACAGCTTGCTCGGAGTGCGTGACGTGATTAAGACCAAGATCAAGGAAACGATTTAAGAAGATGATGAGGGAAATGCCAAAAGTTCGAAAGCATCGATAGCTCGCACTGCAATTACCTGTTAGCGAAAGAAGGGCGATAAATATTAAATGACGCACAATGGGTCATGTTCGGACGATGACGCGCCGTGTATGTTTCCCTGCTCTCCGACGCTCTGCATACGGCATAGGTCTCCTCCAAGCCTCATCGGGATCATACTCATCGGTCTGTAAGTCATTTTTGGCTGACCCGGCTTGCGTGGAGTCTTGAGGTGGCGTACGTAAAGTGGGCGGATGGAGATTAGGCGGATGCTGCGAAGAAGGCGAATGTGTTGGTATCGGATATAGTGGCGTAGTCGTCACTGGAGCAGGGCCTCGTGGAGGCGGTCTAGAGTTCGAGGGATGTGGATAGAGCACAGGCGCTGAAGACGATGATGATTGAGGAGAATGATGAGGCGCATGCCCGGCAGGTGGCCAGGGTCGACCGTCCCGCCCGCGAGACTTCGATGGGATGTTCTCTGCCTCGGCGCCGCCATTCTGAATATCCACTTCTACCCGAACACGGACTATCTCCCGTCCAGCTTGCGCGAAGAAAGCTCGTTCCTGTCGTTGGAAGTAACCACTGGTGGGCCCTGGCCGCATCTCCGGGAAGGTTTCAGGAGGGGCGGGAGGAAACATCGCCATGAGGTCGTGCCCGGTGAGAGGTGCAGCATATTTTCGCAAAGGCAGCTCGGGACCATGGTTGAGGTCAACATCTGTAGAAATACCATAAGACGGGTGAGTTGTTTAAAGTGTGGCGTCCTAACCTCGGAGGGAACTTGGTGATAACGGACGCCGTGGTCGTCCGTTGGTTGAGCTCGACACCTGTGGCGAAGGCAGCACGACAGCGGGACCCTTGGACGATGGACTGTGTCGAGATGTGTGCGATGCCGTTGGCGACGGCGAGGGAGACGTGTCGGAGACAGGACGCAAATGGAAAGACATGATGGTATGTGAAGAGCAGGGGGTATAAGTGGATTCAAGACGCAAAGGGCAGGGTAATTTATATCAAAGACGGAGCGGGGAAGATAGATAGATCTCGTAAGAAGTCGAGAAGCTCATCGATCGAAACCGGTTCAACTGTGAGCGGGGAAATCACTTCAAGTAAAAATTGATTTCGATCTCCGTGTATTGGCCCGTTTCAGCCCATTTGCTACCCTTTCAAACAATCTTCAAGCCGGTCCGCGATTGGCCTTACGTTGCTCAGAACGGCAACTGATGTGAGGTGAACCCGTGTCAGGGTCTGTCAGGGTTAACGTTTCTTCATGACATCCACATGCTCTCACCCGATCCCAAATATGTCAACAGAAGCCCAACTCGTCAATCAAACGTATTCAAGCCGTCACAAGCGTTGACAGAAACCGCTCAGATGGGAAGACCAGGCATACACACAGATGACCTCTATCTGATTTGGAATTCGCGTATCGCCGTACTTGTCGGCCAGAATACACGATGATTCATTGATATGAGGGAGTCATAAGAAGGAAGAACAAAAGGAGGATAGTCGCTCGCGATTAACAAGGAGAGCTGGAATGAATTTTATGATCATTCGGATGTGAAGACAAGCAATTGTCGAAGAAATGGTAAGAGATCACCCGTTCGGAAGAAACACCGAAGATGGACACGACGGACAGATCTGGCCTGGCGTTGCCTGGCGCGTAGCCCAAAATTGCCCGACATGAGCGTCGGTAACAGGATACTTACCCGTCATGCGTCCCGAAACGTCGATCATGCGATCGTTGTAATAAAAGTCCGGCGGGACGCCGAGCACAATGTGTTGCGATGACTCGTTCTCTACCGATGACTTGTGTCGCTCAATGTTCATGTTAACAGCCACTCCTGGCGTGGAGTGCTATTACTGTTGTGCCAGAGGTCGTGAAGCCTCATGACAAGATCATTCCAGTTAGCAGTCATCCGCTACGACCAACACCAATTTCCGGATCCTCACCAAAGGCCGAGTTCCTCGCGCATGGGCTGAAAATGTCCGATGATGAAGAAAAAAAAACTTGATCGAGGACCGGATGAGCATTCGGAGATCATTAGGCGGAAAATATCCTGGTTTGAGGATGATTGGTCAATGGGTTTAGTTGACTATGTTGCCGGTGATCAGTCGTTTGACAATTGACATAACATGTTCGACGCAAGTTCGACGTTGACCGTCGTGGACCAGCTGAAGGTCTGGTGCATGTTTGGTTGTGTTGAATCGGCGAACTGTCGGAGTTGCAACCTCATTCATCACGTCACTGACTGCCACCCAACATGAACCGCCATGGAAATCTACTAGCGTGCTGTATGAGTATGTTGCTGTGACCATCGATATCTATCAATCGCGAGGCTTTCCTACGAACTCTCATATGACAATATGAGTCATTCTATGAATGACAATGATAAGTTCAGATCTCGTTTTCATCAATCTACCCGTTCTTCTTTTCGCCATGTGCTGCGGCTACTTGGTTCTTCATGGAGGTATGAGACAGGATCCCTTAAATGATACAGAAATATAACTACATACCTCTAATCAGTCTGTTCCAGATATCTCTGAATCAGACCTGTGGATGAGCCCAGACAGCTTCACATATGTTGTCTTGGTTCATCATCATCTTCCAGCATTACTACGCCGTAAGGTGACAGCCAAAAGGCTGCAAGGCTCATAGACATTTGACAGACGGCCAATGGAACGCACTGTAACTCGAGGTACCACAGCGTGGTGCGGCGTCGTCTTCTTCGAATCTCAAGAAGCCAAACCTCTGTTCCCAGGTGTACACTTCTTTCTCCACTTGTCTTCTGTCTAGGACTATTTCATCCGAACAGCTGCAATGGGCTGTCGCACTGGTCATCTCCACGGAAGTTCATAAATCAATTGAACCTGACCTGACAACGGGTACTCCAACCGAATATGCGAAGGTTCACAGCAAATCCACCCTCCTCCGTCTCCGGACCTTATGACGCGTCGGGTAGTCACTGTTTTCCCTCGCATTCGCAGACACTTGTTCGTTTCTCAGAAAAACATATGGTGCTGCCGTTATTTCCCGGGCGATCTTCTCAGACACATAGAGACGAACAAAGGATTCGTCCATACCACCCTCTACAGTCGCATGATGGACGTGCTTCCTATTCCCACCTGTCTGCCGCGTTGTATTGGCTAGAAGAAGGCTCGCGTGGCATCGCTACGCATTGACAGCCTCTCGCACTTTCAGGCCCAGCGCATGCCGGCTTCTCAGTCGTGCCTTTCGTCTCTCACTCAGACTGTGATCAAGCAAGCTTCAAGATCCGGACACGTTCCTTCTTTTCGAACGGGGACGGATGAGGGGTGTATCTTCGGTTGAGGTAAGCGGCACAGCCTTTGATAAGAGGGATCGTCCAGCATCTTGATTGGGTGTGATGTCAGTTCTCGCATCATACGGGCACCTCATAATCATAAAACCTCTTTCGGTGCGTAGATCTGCTTTAGGTTCCAAGTAGTGCGGAGTCAGCTAATCTTAGCCTTTTGAGTTAATGTTTTCCCGGCCTCGAGAGTCGAGACTCCGAGATCGCCTCTCAAAGTACGAGTGTATGACCTTCATCCTATAATTGATTCATAGATAATCGAGTGCTTTCCGTGTCATCGCGTATGTTTCTTCGCTCCGCCCTTCTTCTCATCACAATTCCCATCGGCACGTGCGACTAACCATTCAATGGACGGTGTCATATTTAGATGTTTGGAGCGACGGCGAACTTGCCTTTCTCATCCTGAAGCACGACAATGGCATGCGACTGACTGTTTACAACGATTTACCTCCGCTGGAAATAGGAAGTGTTGTGGTGAGTAAATTGTTTGTTCCTCCTTCCCCTTAGAATGCCCACATCCAGCAGTCTTGTAATGTATTGCACAATACATTGGAGTGAGCTGTTCGGGGATCGGGGGCTTGGCTTTTTATTGGCCGTAGTCTCGAATGAGTCATGGATAGCATCGTCAGCCCATTAGACGCCTTGGTGCAGGCACTTCCATTTCGATGGCGTCAGGTCTGACTCTTGTGCTCCCCTGTTCAGGGTCCAAGTTCTGGTTTATTTCCCGCGTGCCCTCATGCAGGCTCCACTTCCTCACTCCTTGTATTTGCTTATGCATCACCGCGGTCACCGTTGGTAATTCTTGACTTTCTACAGACAGCAATCCTCGAAGAGATTCTGCGTCGAACGAATGTGAGTCGTAAGTCCGATTTATCTCCTACGGTTTGAACCACCATTGTCTTACGGTACGCGACCTGGTCAGCTGCCAGCCTGTTAATCTCGCCGGTCGCACGCTAGCCGCAATGAAGTAATGATTTCTTTTATCTTGGAAAGGACCAGCTCGTTGTGCCATTGATCCAGGGCAACAGCTCATCGCGGCCACCGGATTTATGACTGGAGCAAGCCCGGAGAGAAAAGATAACTCTGGATCTGAATATTTACCACGACCCGTGTCGCGATAGCTTCAACCCTTCGAAGCGGGGCTTAAAATCGTCTTCCCCGGATGAAACGGAGTGCCGTGCTCTGAGTAAGTTCTCTGACTATGACTATCCAGTAAGCAAAGGCTCTCACTTCTGATCCCCAGGTATTAGTCGTCAGCATATTACGATGTTTTGATACTTCTTCCAAACGGTATGGGTATACAGTACTATAATATCAGAATGTTCTCTTGGTCTAACTCACTCCTCCAGATCAACATCGGAATTTCTAGATAACCTGATCGCTACTTAAGAAGGTCCGGCCTAGCGTTAATTATCTCTCGAAGCACTTGCCGCGCCATATCTCTCATGTCCGAAATCGACTTGTTCAACTTTTGTCTCGTTGCGCTGTATGCTCACGCTGGATGCAAACTAGCCAGACGACGGTAGAGAGACTGGCATTTGGGACAACCGCCCGAGGCTTCTGACCCGTAGGTAAGTTGCACCCCTTGATCGAAGAAGACCTAGGTTCGGTTAATTCTTGCTAAGAAGAAATTGGACAAACACCCCATCCACTCAGTACAAGGACCGGCTTACCGATTGTGCTTTTGTGGGGCGAACTCGTGCGTCTACGCCTTTGGGTCATTACTAGATCCTCTTCATTGGAGGACCACTAGATTCACCCGGTGCTTCTGCCTAGTTCGAACTACCTTCAAGTTCTTAGGGCTTATGGAATCCATGGCAAGATATGGCTAGTGCAAAAGACATACCGGAGTTTCACGGAACTGTGGTAGGAACACTGGAATCCAGAATCCACATCTCGCCGTCACGTGGTCAGCTGTTTGCAGAAGGAAGCGGCATCTCGAACCCCAACCTCAAACTTGGACCTGTACCACCATCATGAGCAAGCGCCATTCGACTACTGACTCGATGAAATTGTGCCCGACTCTGATCCTGATATCATTACTGCTGTTGTTCACGATCGTCAACCTCGTTTCCTCCCTGATGGATCGCGCTCTCGCACCAACAAACGCCCTCGTGTCGATAAATCAGCCGAACTTGCCATGAGGAACCAGCCCATCATCTCAAGAAATCCAGCGCAATCGAATCTTGCTCCCGTTCCTGCGAATTTCAAGGACTACTGTATTGGAGATCGTCTGCCTGCCGAGGCGACGAAGAAGGCCGCACCGAAGAAAAATGGCTCCAACCAAGACAGCGACAACAAGGATGGAAAGCTGACGATGATTACGGACTCTGCGATGAATACGATGTTTATCCGAATTCAGGAAGGCTGCCTTGTCGGTAACCGCGACAAACTCGCGCGTGAACGAAAAGATGCATTACACGAAGCGGAGTCTGACGTGAAAGTCGCCAACGACATGGTGCAGGAACGCTGCAGGCGAACTACTGAGCTCGAGCGCTCCATACAAGTCCTACAGTTGCTCCAGGATCAGAGAATTTGTCAGTAATTGCGCATATATTCACCCTTCTTTGACTGATAATTGTGCGATAGTGCCATTTGAACACTCTTGAGCGGTATGAAGTTCTTTCAAATGCGATTCGTTTCTCATGTGCTCAAGTTTTAGGTGCATCTTCCAAAGGTCACATTAACTGTCAGAGCGTCGTCCTCTGAATCGTTTCGGCAAAGTATGTTCTAATGTTCGAAACATCCTAGATCGTCCGCCTCGCTCCTGGCATCCACTTGCAACGCAGCCTTGCAATGTCCTCGTCTCTCGCGATCATATGCTTATCATTTCGCCCTGTAATTGTATTTCTAGACCTCATGCTCCAGTACCTGTTAAACCACTGCAACAATGGTAGCTTGAATCGCGCTTTGTATTTCCGAAATTATGCAATTAGAGAACGTCCATAACGATCGTCTCAGCGCCCTAAGTCGAAGGCAATATTTCTTCGATGGAACGGTTGTGACTGTGACTCGTCTGTTTCTTAGCCACAACCACATTGATCTCTAGTTTTTCGCTCTCCTCGACAACTCTTAGATGTCATATCGTGGTCGCTCTTGGGCGCGTCGTATAGCCGACTACGAAGCTTTTAGTGTCGCAAATGGTCTCGCGTCTCACGAAGAAATGATTTCTGCCCCACTACCTCAGCTCACGACAGGATCGATATCTAGGCTTGAAATCGCGCAACAGCCAAACAATATTACGTCTAAATGTGTCCCCATTGCCACTCATGCCCTTGGCCCCCGAAAAGCTTCCCCAGTCCCAGCCTCAGTCTATGCCGATATGCACAAGTCTAAATTTTACAAAAACGTACAGGCGAAAATAAATGCTCATCCAGGAGGGAGAGAGGGATTTGTTGCAGATCAGTTCAAGGGATACGAGGACTTCAGGCGGAGAGCCGACGAGGAGACTGCGTTACCTCTGACCACGAGAAAACGACGCTTGCAGATCGTGTTGGACTGGGAGTATGACAAGGATCCTTCTCGCCCGAAGCCTGCCTACGCATTCCGTGCGGATACAAAGACCGGGAGGCGAAATATCTTTGACTTGATTCAATACGTTGTATGTTCCTTCTTTTTGGGGTTGCTCTTCACGCTGGCCTTGAGTAATTTTCGCTCTAGGTTAGAAATAGCCCCGCGAAGGATTCCTTCCCCTACATTCCCACTGATTTCATCGTCGATGGCCTCGCCAAATACGGTTTATCTAAATGTAGCGAGACGACTGTCGATGGCGCTGATCTTGATAACGAGGACGCAGACGAGGTGATACGTGACAATGAACGAGCAATAGCGATAACGGAACCCGATCCGACTTCTATCAAACTCCAACAGCTCCTCTTCGCTGACGACCGTCTCAGCCGCAATTCAGCAAGAGTCGTCGCGTCTATTACTGCCGACCGCGATCGTGCATTGGACGATGCTAGACTTAGAGATCACATACAAAAGAAGGTCCAGCTCGAGCGCGCTGTTGAACTGGCTAGAATGCTCAAGGCCTCATCGTTATGTGAGCATCTACGCGTATACACAGCTCTTTTGTTCAACCAATGCAGGTCCTGTGTCCCCGAAACCCAACACCAACATTATCGCGAATTGATGCAAGTGCCGCATCCTCGGTCTTTCTTTGCTGTAGCTGCCCAATTTTCGTCTGTTTCTTAGTCTCATTTTGCTCCTGGTCCCTCGTCTCTTGCCCCTTGCGCTCGTTGTCTGTTCTGTTTACATCCCTGGTGGCTTTGGACCCTTCGCGTGTCTGTACTGTAGTAGGTCTCATGTCAGACTCTTGTGACTGTAACTATCGCTGTTCTGCATTGTACTTCAGCACATCTCGCTTGTATTTTTAAACACTCATTCTGCTGAAGAACTTTTTTCGCACAGACCCCAAACCCCAGAACACGTCGCGACGCGTCTTCTTTTCACGTGGTCTAATTTTCCATATTTTCCAGTATATAAGGACCGTCATTGGCAATCAACGCCATCTCTCTTCCACATCCTCCCATCATGGCCCAGGACTTGTTGGCACTAGCCGATGCTGCCTCCAATGCTCTCGACTCTAACGCTGACGACTATGACTCTGACTCTACCTCGGACTCTGACTCGGACTCGGACACCAACTTCTCAAATACCATTGGCTGTGCGACCGCCGCTACTGCCATCCAAGCCGTCATGTCTAAGCTCCAAAGTCTCACTCGATCTATGGAATGTCACACGGGCTGGACTATCGTTTTCAGAAGGGAGTGCGATACGAAATTGGTGGAAGCTGCTTATCAGAAGGAGATCACCCGGCGTGCTGAGGACCTGTACATGGCCGCCCTACACGACGTCGATACCCATGTTACGCCAGAAGTAGTTGCTGCAGCACATCGGGATTATGCCATCTCCCGTGCAGACACCGTCGCGGCTTGCGCGGAGGCGCAAGCTTGCCTTGATCGAATCCATCAACACGATCGTTCCATCACGGACGAGATCAACGTGCACATCCTTTTGTGTGAGTTTTATGCGGTCATTTGACCCTTTTGTCTATGGATGACATATACATGGACTCGACTTACAGTAAGAGACTATGCAGTGGCCGCCCTTGCGGCGATCGACGAACCTTTTGACTTGGACTCTCATTCTGACGCCGAACTCGACTCTCTTTTCGCCAGACTCGAACAGAATGTGAGGAACATAGGATGGCTCCAATGTCAACAAGCCGATCTTGACGCAGCAGCCGGAATTTCGAAGGTCGAAATCGAGGGAAGGCGTTATATTCAGAACATCGCAGCAGAAGGCAACTGCTACTTCAAGAGAGCCGAAGCCGAGCACCACGTTAATGTTGCTATTCGAGATGCGAGAATTGCGAATGCCCAAGCCGCGGATGTGAAGAAGAACATTGCAATTGCGATAATCGAAGAACATCTTCAACAAACTCGCCTCTTCAAGTGCTCCTTTTCCGCTGCCCTGCGATTCTTCCACTGCGATTCCTCTACATGTGAGCACACCACCACTGTATACGCAATTGTCTTATCAACGAGCACCCGATATGATCATAGAGTCGGGCTGACTGCTCTGGTATGTGCGTCTGTCCATCGGTAGTATAGCTGACATCTTGAGGCTTTTCTGCAACATTTCCTGTCCTTTATAGGCCATGTACACCGCTCTTGATCGCCACAGCTGGCGGCAGGCTTCTCCTTCGCGCGGTCTCCTCACCTTAATGCGTTGTCTAGCGTCGTATCTTACTGGAGTCTGACGGCCTTTTTTTCGCATTTATAAATAAACCCTTGTTGATCTCCCCGCTTTGCCGTTCTTCTTTGTACTCATAGCTTGTCGTACCATCCATTTATCGGAAACCCCTTTCGCAACGCGTCCTCTTCTCACGTGGCCGCAACTTCCCGAGGAGTATTTAAATTTGACGATCGCTGTCGTATCTCTTTTGCTTCCTACCGCTATGGCGCAAGAATTTCCGATGATAGCTATCGCTCTCGACTCTGTTACTAGTGATTCCAATGCCGACGCCATTCCGATGCACGCTATCTCTGCCTCTGATGATGATATTTCTGGTTCCAAAGGCTTGCTCGTCGATTCCTGCTCGATGGTTATTGGCTGCATGACTATCGACACTGCTATGAAAATTTGATGCTCCAAAATTCGAGACCTGGAACTGTCTATGGAAAATCTAAACGCCAGAGAAGTCGAAATCGAGGAGGAACGTGTCATGACGATGTTCGAATATATGATTGATCTCAAGGCTATCCTGAGGGCTGGGAGAGCGTACATAGCGAGGCTTTCCCTCTGGCACATTCGACACACAGACCCGGGAGCTATTTCCACCAAACGAGCCGCTGCCGAAGCCATGGCGAAATCGAACGGGTCAATTGGCTGGCGCAACAACGCTCTTACTCCGTTGCCCAACTCCGGCGCTCCATCGTTGCAGAGGGCCGATATCACCATGCACAATGCATTGCGTAGGTTGGGACGCATACATCCACATTTGTCTACTGATCTTTCATTTCGTAGTTGAAGAATATGAATTGGCCGCTTGCGTTACCGCCCCGATTGACCCAGACGGTTGCACAAAATCATCCAAACTCCAGTCCCTTGACAGCTCCAGAATTATGGAAGACTGATGATGGTGCCTCACCGTCGCAGGTCATTATATCATTAATCTCAGTAGGTGTATCATGCGGTATACTTATCTGGTGCATTGCAGGTCCTGGTTTTGCTCGGTGTTTTTAGTTTTTATCTAGTCTGTATGCGTCGAAATTGAGGCCTGTGAGTCGCAGAAACGTTTTGTACTAGCTCAGGTACCATTAAATCCAACTCTCCATCTATAGCATGATCTGATAGCAAGAACCTTGAGCTTGATTGTGTTCTTCTTTTGCAGGCGCCATCTATCACCTCTTACCAAACAGCGTACTGTGTTCCCACAAGTTCATCGTGAACTCGAGGTCTATCCTAAGCGGGATCTTCTGACTGATGTGGAGAGTGATATATACCTCACGCAGGGAAGAAGCGGAAGCTAGCACGAGACTTTGGCGAGTCGTGTGTCCAGGTAAGATGTGATTGGACAGGTAATCTTGTAATCCAAGCTCGACTCAAAAGCCAGAGAAAGCACGCATTTGACCACTTCCATTCTACCACCCCTAAAGCGACAGAGTGAAGAGATGTCCACAAAAACAGAGAACATCATAACCGTGTATGATATTCCGACAGCAAAGGGCGCTGAAACATGGTCACCCAACGTGTGGCGCGTCCGGTATGGCTCAGTATCATTGATCGCTGTCTGATGTTGGACTCGACGCATCCACAGCATGACGCTTAACTACAAACGCCTTCCATACAAGACGCAGTGGGTCGAGTATCCCGACATCGGAAAAGTTGGGCAAGCGATTGGAGCAAAGCCGACGATGCGTGACCCGGACGGCAGCGGCACAGTTCTGTGGACGTGCCCGATGCTCGTTGATCCAACTCACTTGGATACCTCCGGGAAGCCCACCGTGCTCTCCGACTCACTCGTCATAGTGAAATATTTGGACGCCGTGTACCCCGAACGCAAGGTCATCCAAGACGGTACCAATGCACTTTACGCGGCATGGGCCGCATTCATCTGGCAGAATCTTGGGGGAAAGCTCGTGGAGCTCGTAGTGCCGTATGTCCGAACATATTATCTGAGAGGAGCAGGGAATATTTCGTGACGACGAGGGAGAAACGGTTGGGGCCGCTGTCAGAAATGTGTTTTGATCGTGCGAAGGCGTGGGCTGAGGTCCAGAATGGACTGGATAAGATTGCCGCTGCGCTGGATGCGAATGGCGAAGGCGACGAGAAGAATCTGGAGGTCATTCCTGGGAAAGAGTCTTATGCAGATTTCACATTGGTTGCGCCACTTTTGTGGGCTTCGAGTATCATTGAGAAGGATGAGATGGAAGTGTTGGAGAGCTGGAATGGGGGAAGGCGGAGGAAGATCATGGATTTATATCAGGCGAGTGGTGTGCTGAAAATCCAGTAACTCAAATCAGGCGGACCGTTGGAATTCATATATTCACCTCTGACACGACCGACAGGCTGTTGGCAGTGGTACTGGCGGAAAGTGTTGGTCTCAAGGTTACTCTGACTCCTACACGCTGAGGGGACGGATATAGCGAAACTTCCTGCCAGGCACATTCGACACGCAGACGCGAACATCATCTCCCAACAACGAGCCAGTGCTGACGCTAGCATGTGCTGGCCACTCGCGCTACGGCCCCGACCGACCCAGCGACACCACTCAGCAGGTGTTGAAGGTGGTTCCTCTTTCGAGCCGCCTTTTCGCTATTCTGATTTTCTCGGCATCGGTCGCTGCCGTCAAACCAGTTTGTCGACCCAAATCACTGAGTGTCTCGGATACAGCATCGTCGGAGATTGCAACAATCCTGCAGGGGTTTTGGGAGGAGCATATGATCGGAAAGGATCTTGTAAATGAACGGCATTATGAACCGATGCCTCACCTCACAATACAGCCCGCGGATCACTTCTCGCAAGGCCCACATTTTGGTTGAATTGTGCATGTCAGGAACTTTCGCCAGCATTACCCATTGGGTGTTTACATTGTCAGGCTCGCCAACAGCGTCCGATCATGCCGCTAATGGTGGTGCGCAGTGTATTTTTAAAGACTGAATGTATATCGCTATGATAATGCGGAGGCGTAGTATCCGTGAAGCTGCGTACTTTTTTCACCTCTCCGGAACCTCGGCTGTGATATGGGAAACGGCCCGTGTAAGGGATGGGGACTCAAGTTTTGCGATCTAACCTGGACCGATGAGCAAGGGAGGTACCAACCCTACCTCCTCATGCTCGGAGCGTAAGCGCCACCCAGGTATGGTGAATATACTAAGTAGAACAGCGATGAGTTTTTGAAACATGAACGGGTGAAAGTGAACTTGCATCGTCGGGTACAGATGGGTATTACAATTAGCTTGCACTCTTCTTCTTTTTCTTGCGTTTCATAGCATCGGCGTCAGTCTGATCGATACTTGAACGGACCCGCTTGACTTTCTTGCTCCGTGCACCTGGGATGACGTCGGAATCGGCAGCGATTACACCGGGGGTTGACACAGCACTAGAGGACTTCGTTTCGGATGGATCATCAACACCAGCAGGTTTCAAAAACACATTGGGACCAGGCGAAGGTTTCACAGAGCCTTCCGACTGAGGGAACTTCGATGCAGACGCCCGGAGGTCCACCCCGACACCGGTGTTGTCGAAAATCGCTTGTTTCGCGGTCTGGGCATTCGGGTTTGCAGACTTGGGCTGTTGCGGAGGAAAGCCAAAGAGATTAGAGCCGCCGGATGCTCGCGAGATCGATATAGGCCGTGGGTGCGCCTTCGATCCTTTACTTGACGAGGCGACCTTGGGGTCTTCGGAAGTCATTGTGGGTTCCGGGTCAACTTTCTGTACCGGATATGAAGTATTATGATAAGAGAAGTGGGATGGAGGCACGGCATATGCTTGCCTCCTGTGGAACCTCTTCCTGTCCATGCTTGTTGAATACGCGTCGGCCCTTGGGTTTGCTCAATGAGGGTTCAGCTGCGGGCTCCGAAACAGAAGGAAATAGGAATGGGAGATAAGATGATTCGTAAGATATCGTCTGCCTAGCGATGAAATTCAAAATGAATTATACATTGTTTATAGAAAGGAATGACTGACGAAGATGATGAACTGGACGAGACAGTCCCCCACGCATCTCTGACTGCTGTATCAACCTCCCACTGTCCGTCGTCCTTGACTTGTGCTCGGTCCTCTTCGACTTCCTTTAACTGTTTTGCGCGTTGGGCATTCTGCATGAAACGTAGTCCAAGTGTTCCTTTACTGATTGTTTTTCCAGACATGGCGAAGAGGTTGCAAGAGGTGGTGATGGAAATCTTGAACCCCGTCGAACATTTTCGATCGAGACCGTGAGCGACGGTTACATAAGCCGATCGATCCTGTCAAACTCGGCATCAAAAATACAGTGCTCCTCCTCCCTCCCTTCCAAGCACCAAAAATGCTTGGAAACTGTCGTATTTGCATCTAAAATGAGTCCAAAAAGGCTATAACCGCCGATGGGACTCGAACCCACAGCCTCCGCCTAATCCAGTGGGTTCGAGTCCCATCGGTAGGAAAGCGACACACTAACCATTGTGCTACGGCGGCTTGTGGAAGTATATGAGAATAGTAAAATATATACCATCGGCTGTGGTGCTCCAGCACAATTTGGAAGGTGTTCTGTGCTATGTACAGTATATCATCGTTCCAGTGAGTTTCTATAAATCAGAGAAACGGGGCGAGAGAATTAATTTCATTAATTTCACGGTTCAACGAAAGTATAACCACATACACGTGCAGGCGATCTCAAGGAACAATGTGACGATCACTTGGGTCTTCTCTGAACAGTACAAATCTTTGTATTCTACTTGAATCAGAGGCATACGTTCGCTCGGTACCCAGGTGGGTTATAAATCAACTCCATCGCACGGGATACACTCGACATATTGTTCCAAAGAGCCATGATATTCCAATGGCCACCAGTGCTAGAGCCAGGCCGGAGCCGAGTACGCGTTGACGGCAAGTTCTACAACATGATGGAACACTTGTCGTAATGTAGGAGCAATAGTAGCTGCTCGTGAGTAGAGATATGACAGAACTTTACTGTGCTGTCCAAGGACCACTGGCGGTCTGTTAGACTCCTTGGAGGATGCAATCGGAGGTAAGAAGGTAAGAGGGGGGCGATCTGCAAAGAACATGATAGCTAGCCCCAAGTTGCCAGCCGCTTAACAAAAGCTGGACTGATGCTGAAGGAACACCTGTCGTAATGTAGGAGGACTGCGATCTGAAAGGAACATGAGGCCTAACCCCACACCCAAGAAAGCCTGCAATTTCAGTGTGCAGTGGGTGGTATGTCCTATAGTTATTGCAGCTTCTTCATCGCAAGGGAGTGAGGTGAGAGGAGCGAGCTACCGTACGCCTTGCGAATAGTAGCTACTCGTAAATGGAGATACGTTGGAAGTTTACTGTGCCGTCCAAGGATGACTGGCAGTCCGTTAGACTCCTTGGAGGATGTTATCGGGGGTCACAACGTAAGACGGCGGCGATCTCCAAAGAATATGACAGCTAGCTCCAAGTTACCAGGAGCCTAACAAAGTCTGGATGGAAACTGCGCTGTGGGGTAGTATGGCCATGGGAATCGCAAACATATCGCAGCAGTTCCTCAATGGCGAGACAGGAAGTGCACAGGAGGGAGGGAGCGTACTCCTTGCAATAGTAGGTACTAGTGAGTATATGCAAGGCGGAACTTTAGCATATCGTCCAAGGATGGCTGGAAGTTCATTAGACTCCTTGGAGAACGCAATTTGGGGGTGTTAACGATCTGTTGTTGTGTTGCCGTGTCTGACGTATGGAGCGCCTTTACAAGTTTCACCATATAACATGTCCCGCGTAGGGACGTACCACCTAACAGGAGTAGCACAGGCAAACAACCCGGTTTGAATATCCGACCACCCGACTTTCCTTCTTGCACAAGATCGAGGGAGTTCCGACACGGAGCAGTGGCGTTTGTCGTGAGAGGACGGTTTGGTACTTGGAAGCAGGGACGAGGTGTCGATAGCCGCCCGTCCGTGAATGGCACGACTAGCACAAGATGGTTTCCCAGGGCGAGTATCCGACTAAGGAAGCAATAACCCCAACATTGCAAAAGTCGGTAATAATTAATTGAGGTCTGAAACTAGATCGAAGTAATGTCTTGTTCGTCATTGTAAAATCCTGAGAGAACGGAGAGAGACAATATGGGGTTTATCTTAAAGTTCACCAAGATCTGCTCGTAGGTTTTGCATTAGCCGAGATTTTTGGAGATACTCGAAATTACCTACTTGAGATGAACTGGTTTGTTCAAGTGACGAGGAAAGCCAAGGGCCCCGCTATCCTTGAGGATCTTGAACGGAAGCTAAACCTAACCGACCCTAGGCTATCGTCGTGTAGCCTGCCGCGAAAGTACAGACACCGATCGAGAACAGATGAGCTCCGAGCTCCGAACTCGGACTGATGTGGGCATCATAGAAAACGCACGGGCACAAGGAAGCTTCGAGTCGGCCCTGGAATTCGTTAAACAGTTCAGCACCGAAATAACGGCTCGGAACCGTCGGAGAGCAGAAGATAAAGGCTTCCCCAGCTCAGCACAGAGAACACTCGTCTGCAAGCCGATGCAAGGTCGCCGGATCAAATATGGCGCGAGAATGTCGAATTCGCGGTTAGCGGGGATACGGAGCAATGTGGGGGTCAGGCTAGGTTAGGAAGGAAGGACCTGGTGCCTGTGTGGCTATCGAGAGGTGATTCAAGTTCTGTGCAATCGGGAGACTCTGAGAGGCTGTCAGGATAAGTCTGATGTGTATGAAAGGTCAACGTAAGTAGATGATAGATCCCGACAAACTATGACGACACATTCGACTGTTAATTGGACGACGTCGAGTTGATGTCGAGCTTAAGGGATGCTCGTTATCGCTGGTCCCTGCGACAGCGTGATTAGGATCAGCTGGGGAAGAGTAAATCATGAGGTACCGAGCAAAATCGTCATCCATCTTTTTTCAGGATGTATGTTTCCCTTCCGCCTTCTCTGATTTGTAACCCAGCACGACGCAGGGTAGTGCGGTGCGTAGCTAGGACGGGGTTTGAACGGCATACTTGTAAAGACTGAGGTACCATATCAGTCTATGTCAGTCGAGCGAGATATGACTGACTTAAGAAGGAAGTATTGCAATGTATCTATCAATGGGACTTCGGCACTGCCTTGGCTTCTCTTCTTGCTGAGTGGTGGCAAAGACCTGTCCGGCACTGATGATAATCCGGGGTGCTAGTGACATTGATCAGCTGAGGATTTGTTTTTCTCACACCTGTTCATACGGAATAGCATGAGATGAGGAGACAGTCATCGGTGTTCCGCAGGACAGTCGGACATGATCGTCGTTAGAAGTTGAGCTGTTTGGCGTTGTGGACGCGTTATTTGAAGGCGCCGTTGGCAAATAGCGTCAAACCAAGAATGTTCAGATTCGTCCTATCTTGCATGCAGTGCCGCGCTACGCGCAGTACCACCACCCGTTCCTCTGTCACCTGTCAGTTCTAGCGCCCGGAAAGGCTCATTACTCACCGAGGCCATTGTAATCGCTGGCAATCGATTTCTCCTCAGAGTTCGCGCTCGAAGTGACTGGGAATCCTCACGCCTCACGCTACGTTGGAATTTGGATGATTGACGCCCGTGCTTTTGATGGCAGCCCTATACCTTCATAATGCGATACACGCTCCGGAGCCTTCAAGTGTGTCTTGGAATGCTCCATCCACCCACCAACGAAATGTCTCGACCGTGTCGAACACGACGCTTCACACGAGCACATCCGAGTTCTCCCATCCGACAGAACCATTGCTGCATTCAAGCACGTCCGAGGCCATAGCGTATATGGATATGCTATCTCGTCAACCTGTACATCCGGGGAGTAGACCTCATCTGGGATGGACAGGGAGTCTTTCCCTGGAAGGCGACCCAATCACCTCGAGAGAGAGGAAGGCTTTCCGGGATCGCTTCATGAAGCAGCGGCTACGACGGTTGAAGTTATTGAAAGGATTGTTGGAAGGCGTCATGGGTGAGTGGCATTACTTTTATCTATGGAGTCTTGTTCGACCTCCTGTGTAGGTGCCTTCGCTGTATACAATACCATTCGGTACTTCCTCGCCTTCACAATATATGATTCGCCGGACGGCCAAACAGTCTCCCTTGCAATGGGAATCTGTACTGGGGCCTCACTTGCCTTCATGGCTTGTGCCTACATTCTCTCGATATTCCAACCCCATCTCCTCATCCAACAAATTCCTCTTCGCACTGTCCTCCTCTCACGCACAGCTTTTCACGCTCTTGCTTCCTTCACTCTGCTTGCTCCTGCACTCGTCAATATGGTGTTTTTGTTTATGTGGAAAAACTCGGGCATCCCGGAGCTAAACGTACTGCAACGTTGTCATGTCGATATTGACGTGATCTGGACAGCGTCCAGCTCCCCATGCAGACCCTCAGGTTGGGTTGCATGGCTGGCATTGTCGATAGTCCGTCTCGTAGTGACCATTTCTATTATTGTGGGTTGCCATTTGTACATCTCTTCTTCCTGTCTGATTGTTCTGACTGTTCTGGCTATTATTCAAGATTCTGTATCATATCATCGCATCAAAATACCACATAACTCGTAGACCTTCTCTGTCTCGATATCCTCAGAAACGACGTCATAGTCACGGAATGCCATCAGAGACATCATTGTCTCCTTCCATGGCAGGCTTCCCTAACTTGTCATTTGCGACTCCTCACCACAATCACAACCTTCATCGTTCTTCTGATTCAACGCTCAAATCCCAATCGAATTCCAAATACTCGTCTAGTCAGCAACACCAGTCCTTGACTGCGGCTGCATCGTCCGTCTATTCTGATGCTGAGGAGGGACCATCAGACTCCGAGCACACTCACAACCAGGACTCCTTAGCCAACATTGAAAATGATGCCGAGCTTATCAGCTTTCGGGAGCGTTTTCATTCACTGGTCTCGCAAATCGCCAGAGAAACCGAAGAAGGCCTCGAACTGGCTCGATCGGACACCAACTTCTCGCCACAACAGACAAACACGGTTCTGTCAGGCGAACGCGATCTGCCACCCATTCCGCCCACTGTTGGCTACGACGAGTTCGGACGACCGTATCCTCCTGATGAGCATATTCAGATCCTCAACGGATTTGTACGGCGCATGCCAACGATCGAGTCCATGGGATCACGGGAAATGGGCAGTATGGGGACATCGAGCATGTATACCAACGGGGATACAATGACGACTAGCATCCGGAGCATACCTCTCAGCAGGCCACCTACTCGTGCGAACACGATGTCGATATCGGAGTATAGTGTTGGCAGCCAACCACCAAGCCGTAGTAATAGTATCACCGCTGGCGCGGAGATTCTCATGAGTGGCGGCAGGACGAATGAAATTGGAGAGCTGGTAGATCGTGTGGAGATGAGTGAAGGGGTAGATGGGAGGGCGAGTTTGAACGGAAGTGGATATGCCAGCACGGGCTCTAGCTATCCGTCGACGATGTCGTATTATACGGCCACGAGCTACGGGTCGTCAGCGCTGATGCCTTCCGAGAGAGAAAATTCGCCACCACCACCTCTTCCTACCCCACCTCCTGCATCCCCCGTACATCCTCCAGGTTTGCCATAGGGTTCGCGTGGTGGCGAAATGCCCTGATGTAGCTTGTGCTTCTTGATTTTCAGTTTTAGGACCATATTTTGACTATGTTTATATTAGATACTGCCAAGGGGACTCTGGAATTTTCATGTATTTTATGCATATCTACCCGACATATTTATGTAGCATTATGCCAGCAAATAATGAGCCTCGCTATGGACCTCATCCACTTCTCGTGTCGCAGATCACGGCATTCAAGGCAAAGTTGGGAAGCATCGTGTTTGTCCAAGTGTCCCAGACACGTCGGCTGCGCAACAAATGACAACAACTGCGTTCTCCACTCGACTACCACCTCGGTCGCATCGTGCTGCTTCTCCAAATTCAGCGCTCGGAGCGCTTCCAGGACGTCTGTCAACCCTGCGCTCAGAAGAAAGGCTCACTATCCAGAGGCTGAGGCCTCATCTTCTCGTTTGACGACCTCGGTAGCCAACGTAGATTTCATTTCTGCGGCCAGCCCATGTCGGATATCCCCCTACATTCTATACGACGGAATCAATCTCGCGCAACCTATATACCTATCGCGGAATCCGACTCAGCCACTTCGACAGACTCGCCGAACATGCCTTTGCACACTAATGTCGCGGTTGTTGCTTCCTCGTCGCGGCGGAACCTTCGCGCCGGAAAAAGCAAACGGAAGGACAAATATGTTGATGATCCTGATGAGGAAAGAGGATTGTTGAGGAGAGGGGAGTATGACGAGGAGTTTGAGGGTGATTCGGCGAGGGCCTTGATGTCGCCTGAGGTGAGGAACATCGCGTTTATCAACTATGTTGGCCCTAATGGCCATTCTAGTTGCCTTCTGGTCTACTTAAACCTCGACCCACCCCTGTGAAGGATAAGTCAAGAACAATACCGTTCAGACCACCAGGTGGGTATTTTCTGCTGCTGCTTTTCGCATAACACACTTTCTGCAGTCTTTCTCAAAGTTTCATGTTTTGTTTTGATGCCGTCATAAACGTTCCCCTTCTAACACGCCTCCCCCTTCCCCAGATAAACTGCAGTCGCGCTTTCCACCAAACATTGTACGAAACCAGAAGTATAATGCCTTCACGTTCCTCCCGATCGTATTTTACGAACAATTCAAATTCTTCTTCAACCTCTATTTCCTCCTGGTTGCACTGTCCCAATTCATACCCGCCCTCAAAATTGGTTAGTTCCCAAGACATTGCAGCACCCCTCCACTCCAGCTGACGCTTGTTTGTCAAGGTTTCATTGCAACCTATATTGCCCCCCTTGCCTTTGTGCTCTGTGTCACAATAGGTAAAGAAGCATACGACGACTACCAGCGGAACCTTCGCGATCGAGAAGCCAATTCGCAGAAATACCTCATCTTGGAGCCCCCACCCCCGTTGACTGATGACTCCTCCGCTCTTTCGCGTGAAGACCAGTATCTCAACACGCACGCCAACACCCGTTCCGTCCCTTCCTCCAGTCTACGTGTTGGCGACCTCATTCACTTGGAGAAGAACCAGCGTGTTCCCGCTGACCTTGTCCTCCTGCGGACGTCAGAATCCAGTGGCACTTGTTTCATCCGTACCGACCAGTTGGATGGCGAGACTGATTGGAAGCTGCGTGTCGCGGTTCCTGAATGTCAGAAACTTGACGAGGGCGATTTAATCAGACTTGACGCTGAGATATATGGTATGCAAATGCAGTATCATTCTTCTTACTATTTAAATTGATACGAGCCAAGTACTTTAGCGGACGCCCCGATCAAGGATATCCATTCTTTCATAGGCACATTTACTATGAACACACCCCCACATACAATTTCAACAGGAAACCGGTCGACTGAGTCTATGCCACTCCATCCACTTCCCCCAACAGTCTCGCCGCTAACAGTTGAGAATGTATTGTTGACCAACACGGTCTTGGCAGCGGGATCGGCGGTGGGTTTCGTGGTGTATACGGGGTCGGAAACGCGAGCCGTGATGAATACTAGCCACCCCGAAACTAAAGTTGGATTGTTGGACTTGGAGATCAACAAGCTAGCGAAGGTGACTTGGTTTCATCACATCATGCTTCTTGTGCTTAGTGGTATTTAGATCCTTTGTGCTGTCACCTTCTCACTCTCAGTTGTGCTTGTTGCACTCAATGGCTTCCGAGGGCTGTGGTATATCTATGTGCTCCGATTCTTGATTCTATTCTCTTCTATCATCCCCATCAGGTTCGTGGTGTCATCTTCCTGCAACCTTTATCACGGCTTAGGTTCAGCACAGTTTGCGTGTCAATCTCGACATGGGCAAAACAGTCTACGCGCATCAAATTATGAACGACAACGAAATACCCAATACTATTGTTCGAACAAGTACACTTCCCGAAGAACTCGGGAGGATAGAATATCTGTTGAGTGACAAGACTGGTACCTTGACGCAGAATGGTGTGTACTTTTGAGAATCACAGATGCTCATTCTGATGAAATGACAGAAATGGAGATGAAGAAGCTGCACATGGGGACAATGTCATATGGTTTTGACTCGATGGACGAGGTTGCGCATCAGCTTGAAGTTGCATTTGGATCATCAGCAGAACAAGGTAGTTTGATTCATTAAGGCTCTCAACCATTTCTGATGTTTCTTCTTAGGTCATCTCAGACAAGGGTCTTTATCGACAGGAGCCCAGCTCGCTACACGAGGAAGGCGAGATATGTCCTCTCGTGTTCGTGATGTTGTACTCAGTCTTGCCCTCTGCCATAACGTAAGTCATCTCCAAAATGGCAAAACCTCCTACCTCACACCCGTCTATCACTCCAGGTAACGCCAGTCACCAACGACGACGGCACAGTCACATACCAAGCATCTTCTCCCGACGAAGTCGCTATCGTCAAATGGACACAATCCATCGGCCTCACTCTAGTCTTCCGGGACCGCACCCGCATTGACCTTCAAACTCCCTCTAGTTCCACCATCTCCTTTGAGGTGCTCGACATCTTCCCCTTCACATCTGAATCCAAACGCATGGGCATTGTCGTACGGGACTGCCAAACGGGGGAGATTACATTCCTGCAGAAAGGCGCAGACGTCGTGATGGCGAAGATAGTGCAGCGGAATGATTGGCTCGAGGAGGAGACGGCGAACATGGCCCGAGAGGGACTGCGCACGCTTGTGATGGCACGGAAGAAGCTGGGTGCGCAGCTGTACAAGGACTTCAAGGCCCGGTACCATGAGGCGAGTGTACGGCTGGAAGGCCGGAACGAGACAATGAGTGCCGTGGTGGCGGAATTTTTAGAGAGGGATTTGGAGCTGCTTGGGCTGACGGGGGTGGAGGATAAGCTGCAGGACGATGTGAAATCGACGTTGGAGTTGCTGAGGAACGCGGGGATCAAGATTTGGATGTTGACGGGGGATAAGATTGAGACGGCAAGGTGTATTGCGATTTCGACGAAGTTGGTGGCGAGGAATCAGTACATCCATGAGATTTCGAAATGTAGGTGGGGTGTTATGTGTGCTTTGAACATGTTGGTCTGATGTCTTATATTCTCCAGTGGAGACTGAGGATGAAGTCCGGGGGCAGTTGGAGTTTTTGCAGTCGAAGCTGGACTGTTGCCTTGTCATTGATGGCGATTCGTTGCAGGTATGATTCCCAAGATTCCGTGCACACATTTACCGAGATTGACTATCTATGAATTTAGCTTTGTCTCGACTTATTCAAGAACGAGTTCATTGAAATCGCTACCAAACTGTCTGCTGTGGTCGCCTGCCGATGTTCACCTACACAAAAAGCAGACGTGGCACGACTGATCCGCAAACACACCAACAAGCGTGTATGTTGTATTGGGGACGGCGGCAACGATGTCAGCATGATTCAAGCAGCAGATGTTGGTGCGTCATAAGTAGTCTCGCTTCCCCTTTTAGAACCTCATTCTCTCGTCGAAGGTGTGGGCATTGTCGGAAAGGAAGGCAGACAAGCCTCCCTTGCGGCCGATTTCTCTGTCACCCAGTTCAGCTATCTGACGAAGCTCCTCCTTTGGCACGGCCGCAACTCCTATCGGCGCTCAGCCAAACTCGCGCAGTTCGTCATCCACCGCGGTCTCATCATCTCCGTCATGCAAGCTGTGTTCTCAGCCATCTTCTATTTTGCACCCATTGCGCTCTACCAGGGGTGGCTAATGGCGGGATATGCCACGGTGTATACGATGGCGCCGGTGTTTTCGCTGGTGCTGGATCGTGATGTGAATGAGGATCTGGCGCTGTTGTATCCGGAGCTGTATAAGGAGCTGACGAAGGGACGGGCGTTGTCGTACAAGACGTTCTTCCAATGGTTGATGATCAGTTTGTATCAGGGTATGTTGAGTTCATTTTTGAATTATGTGATCCTTGGCTAACTGGTGGGTGTGGTAGGTGCTGCGATCATGATCATGTCCCTTGTACTCTTCGAAAATGAGTTTTTGCATATCGTGTCGATATCCTTCACGGCTCTGGTTCTTAATGAGCTCATCATGGTTGCTTTGGAGATCACCACCTGGTATGAATCCCCGAGTTTATATTCACCCCATGACTGACAGTCTCTCATCCCATAGGCATATCTACATGGTTGTCTCTGAGATTGCCACCCTCTTCTTCTATGTCATCAGTATAGCCTTCCTGCCAGAATATTTCGGTATGTGCATTTCATTGTTTCTTGTCTGCCTTTGTTCCTGATATCTATGCTGCCTGCTCTATCGACAGATCTGTCCTTCGTGGTGACACTAGGCTTTGCATGGAAGGTTGCAGTCATTGTGGCCATAAGTGCGCTCCCACTGTACATTGTCAAGATTATTCGGAGTCGGATTGCACCTGCAGCTTCAAGCAAGTTGCTGTAGAGATATTTTTGTTATGTATCAGACACATTGCATGGGACAGTTCTATTTCTATGGGAATATTCATATTATATGACACGCCGTACATGCTAGTGTGGAGTGTGCAGACTGGCTGGGCGATGAAGTCGGCTCCTGGGACAGTCACCATGGTCGGGCTTTTGTCCGAATAAGGTAAGTACGACGAAATTCGGCAAGCGCCGCCGAGCACGTATCTTTCACTACCTCCTCAACCTTCAACGTTCAGCACTAGTGCACTACTCGGTCATATGTCAATCGCCTCTCTATCCATATTCTATCTTCTTTCCTTCGCTTGAAGATATATTCACGATACTTCGTCCATGGATAGAAGATGAGGCGGCAAAGTTTTTCGAGTCATTGTCAATTGCCATAATTCGAGTTCCCGCCATGGGCCACATCATTCTGGCGGCATGCTCTTGACTAGCAGGAACTTATCGCTAGCGCTGCGGCCCTGTGGGTTGACGTATGCTCTCTGATATCCAATTCTTGTCACTTGAATCTCCTCGAATAATGGGTTAGGCTTGCTAGAATGGACGCTCCGTACCCCCTGGTCCTGAAACGATCGAATCTCCTTATATTTTGACCAGGACCTGACATTGACATCTTCCCAGAGGTCTCATCCCATTTCAAAAGTTTTGACTTTCTCCATTTACTGTCCTCGCACGGATCCTCCTGACTCCTTCATTGTAATCTGGGACTGGTGGCACCTTCCCTTCGAGGAATGTTGTTCATAATATGAGCAAGGATCGTATCGGTGCTCTGGAGGATTTCGTTTGTGAAGACTAATCGAGAGATACTTAGCCCGAGGCATTCAAAAAATTTGAGATGCCGAGGCAAGGAATTCATGGAAGCGTCGATGAGGAAGCTTTGGGGCGAGGCGGATGTCAAAAAAGGAAAGGCAAGTCCCTTATTAGGCTCCCCTTCCTTTATGCAATTATGTCATGCTGAACTCTATTCTAACGGATGGACCAGGATTCTATAAAGCCTCGTCCTTCTCTGGTTTTCCCAACCTTTAGCCCCCCACATGGCGCGCATCGAGTCCATTTCCATCCTTGACCACACTACCGCCTCGTTCCCTTCTCCTCATGTTCTCTATATTATAAAGGTTACGTTCGATGATGGCCAACAGCACGAAGTATTAAGGAGATATTCCCAAGTACCCGTTTCATATCGTTGCCCACGCATTGGTACACTGACTACTCACGATTTCCAAGTTTGTTGGTCTTCACGAATATCTCGAGGATTCGTTCGCTCTACCGCCAAGCCACCATCTCTCTAATGCCGTCGTACCGTCTGCCTGGGTCAATGACGAGCTCATTGCTGAGCGAAAGAGTGGTTTGGCTGCTTATTTGAATCGCGTAAATACGGTCCCAGAATTCCAGGATAACCCTATCTACGTACGATTCCTCTCCTCTCCGTCATTCGACATGGACAGCCTCGGACAGGTCACCAAAGAGACGCCTAACATGGTATCCCGAGACACTGTTAGAATCGACCAGGTCATTGCATCCGACCCGGATACGCAAACTACTCCAATCGCTGCAGCGTATTATCCTTCTTGGTCCGCTTGGACCAACCCTCCCAATAAACTCGACTTCGCCAAGTTTGATATCATTTTCTATGGTATGGGTGAAATTTCTCCAGTTCAATGTGGGTTATAATGATTATTCCTCCTAGCGTTCGCAACCCCGAACGCGTCGGCGACTCTGAGTTGGGAAGACGACGCTCAGGAGACTTTGAGGAAGCTCGTTTCCAGCGCCCGTCAGAGTGGCAAGGGTACAAAGATCGTGCTTTCTGTCGGTCAGGCAAATTTCATGTGGTCAGATGTTCATGACGCTAACGGATGACCTATAGGTGGCTGGGGTGGCAGCTATTGGTTCAGTCAGGCGGTGAGCAGTTCTGCGAATCGAACCAAGTTCAACAATGCTTTGGTTGGAGCTGTCAACTCCTTTGGGCTCGATGGTGCGATCATAATGCCATTCCGAATACCGTACCGCTGACTTGAAGCTTCAAGGCGTTGATATTGACTGGGTGCGCCAGTGTATGTGTTATCATTTCAACGAATGTTAATGTTAGTCTCCATAGGAATATCCTAACTCCACGGGCGCTGGGAATCCTCATTCCTCAGCGGACGCCGCCAATTTCCTCTCTTTACTGAGGCTTTTGAGAACTTCCTTGGGTCAGTCGATCGAGGTCAAATATATCTTCGGCTGACAGCGCTACAGGATGGTCCAAGGTCATCTCTGCCGCTGTTCCCCACATGCCCTGGCTCGGTGCAAATGGGAGCCCGCTCACGAACGTCTCAGCATATGCAGCGCAGATGACATATGTCAATATCATGTGAGTTGCCGTCCCATACGAACATATTTCCATCGCATATAGTAATAATTTTTCAGGAATTACGACGTCAATGGAGCCGCTTCGAAGCCTGGTCCAAACGCGCCACTTGGTTAGCCGTGATCCCACCCTTCTCCTTGTGGTTGAGCGCTGATCGACCTTATCAATCGCTAGGCAACCTCTGTGGCACCTCCAAACAACCTCAAGCAAACGCCAAAGCTGCCTTAGCCCAATGGACGAAAGCCGGTTCCCCAGCATCCAAGCTCCTCCTCGGCCTACCTCTATACGGCTACGTGTCGAAAAGCACCGCCACGAAACTTTCGGGGAGTCTTATGCCCGGCCCTAGTCCCCATCCACGGAACGGTCCTCCAAGGAAGCTTGAGCCTGACGCGGCTGCTGGTGACTTGAGCGGCATGTGGGGTCAGCAGATTGCTTTCAATCAGCTTTTGAAGGGTGGCGCATTGGTGAAGAACGCAGATGGAACGTACAGAGGCGCGAATGGCTATGAAATGGGTGAGCCTATTTTTGTTATCATCAGGAACAGCCTTTCTAGAAACGTGTGATTTTTGTGCTTCAGGTTGGGACAACTGTAGCGATACGCCGGTGATGATCTAGTCTGGCACGGAGTACTCTGCATGCGCTCATGGTTACCTTTTTCTTCTAGTTCTTGTACAACACGGTGCGTTCCACTGTGGTCAGTTATGACGACACTTGGAGCATTGCGAGCAAAACGCAGTTCGCGAAGAAGGCTAGTATGGCAGGCTGTTTCACTTGGTCGCTTGATCAGGTGAGTTTTTCCCTTCGTCTCCTTGTTCTTTGTCTTGTGGAACCTGTTAGCCGCAAGCCCGTTCTGAATTCATTTCTAATGTCGACAGGATGACGGTCTGGCGCTGCATAATGTCGTTCGCTCCAATCTTGGGAAAAAATAGGTCAGTAACCGTTGTCGCATTATCAGTTCCCAGCGTGACGAAGGTTTGAACACACCAGCAACATGGGTTCCGTCGTTAGCTCGTGTTTTCCTGCCGAGCGTACACGTCCAAAGGTGGGGTGATCCAGATGATGATGTATTCTTAATAGAAGGAAAGCTTCCGTGTACTTTTGTTCAGATCGCCAACAGTGGATTCTTGTCTCCCCGTCGTAGCCCCCTGATAAACCGCTGGCCCCTCAAGCTCTATCTGATATGTCAAGAATCACCGAGACGCTTCAATCACCGATGGTCTTATCATCACACCACTGCTATCTTACCATCGAATGGAAGGTCCCAACGGTCTACAAAAGAGTGCCTCTCCTCGTAGTATAGCGGGTAGAAGTTGGGTATCCATGATACTCACCGTGTGCATTCGTTGCCCCATACTCACATCTCCCGGATACAAGCAATCGTCATGTGCGACGTTCAGGTGCGATATGGATTCAGATCTTCTCGATGCGATCAAGCGCTGCTGGACACGGCATACGCTTCGACTTCTCTTTCCAGTCACGTGTAGCGTATCATGCCCTTTGCGACTGGGGTACAGCGACATACCATCATGACAGTGTCATCGACATGCAGGCCATACGACCACGCGACTCATGCTTCCATAGCGCAACTTCGAATGGGAAATCTAAGACCAGCGTTCCAGGTTCTGGTGGCATGGATGTCCTTCTTTCTTCAGGCTGTCATGCCGATATGATATTGACACTTTCGACGGAGGGACACAAGTTCTGCTACTTGTGCATTGTTTGATGGGAAAAGCAACCTTGCGGTGCTTCTCTTTTCTTGGATTCAGGCCCCAAGATACCTGGAAATAGAAGCTCCTGCATGTGTTTGGGGTATAAGTATCGGACATTGTCCGTATGTCGGTGGATCAGTTTGCTGCATCTGTGACCATGGCCCCGCTCATTACGATCAGCAACCATACAACTGCTTCGTCTCCACGGCCTCATATCCTTTACACCGTACAAGTCACACTCAATGGGAGGTTCTCTGTCGTGCAGAGAAGGTATTCTGAGGTATGTGGCACAATTCTAGTTATTTAGTTGATCGTAGTGTTCTAATCTTATCATAGTTCGTCGCTCTTCATGGTAAACCTCTCTCATTTCACACATGAAAACCTTGCATGACCTGTCCTGCTCTAGAAACCCTCAAAGACACATTCACCCTCCCGCCCAAGCGTCTGCTTGCAACCACCTTCATCCCCTCAGCATGGGTCGACGACACCCTCATCGCCGAACGCAAAGCCGGTCTGACGCAATACATCTCCGAACTTCTCAAGTCCCCCGAATACAAAGACGCACCGGGTCTCCTCGACTTCCTGACAGCCGCGGACTCGGGCTCCCAAAAGCTGAAATTCGACCTGGAGGATGCGGTGCCGTCGACGCTGTCGAGAAAGACAGCGATGAACCTGAAGCTTGATGATGAAGATGATGTGGGGGTGGAGGCTACGCCGATTGCGGCAGCTTATTATGTGGATTGGGCGGCAGGGAGCTTTCCGCCTGAGAAATTAGACTTTTCTAAGTTTGATATCCTTTTCTTTGGTGTGTGGTTTCATGCCTGGCAATGGATCACACTGCTGATTCACGTCTTGGGACCTATCGATAGCATTCGCGACGCCCAGCTCGTCCTCTGGATTATCCTTCGGGTCAGGAAGTCAAGCTATACTCAAGAGACTGGCGACGGCTGCACACAACAGTGGTAAAGGCACTAAGGTCGTACTCTCAGTCGGTTAGTGGCCTTCCTTCTTTCGGAAGTTGTAATTGACACGTTCGTAGGTGGATGGGGGGGATGCCAGTATTTCAGTTCCGCGTGCTCGAGTTCTGCCAACCGCACGAAGTTCGTGACCGCCCTCAAGAACGCCGTTACTAATAATGGCTTGGACGGTCAGTGTCCTTTCATGAAAGCTATGTTGGTGGTCGCTGATTGACTTTCTATAGGTATCGACCTCGACTGGGTGAGGATGATTCGTCGCTGCTCCAGTTGAAAACGGAAGGCTCATTACAATCAAATAAAAGGAATATCCGAACTCTCCAGGAGCTGGGCAACCTTACTCATCTGCAGATGCGGCCAACCTTCTCAGCTTGATCAAGTCACTCCGAACATCACTCGGTATGTTGCCTCGATACATTTCTTTTTCGTTCTTTGTTCATGTCGCCTACAGGCACTTCGAAGATCATCTCAGCCGCCGTCCCACATTTGCCTTGGCTCGGCTCGAATGGTAGTGCGCTCAAGGATGCCTCTGCTTACGCTTCCCAGATGACATACGTGAATATTATGTATGGTAGATTTTCATCCCATGGCGTCGATATATCTCAATTGACATGAACAGGAACTACGATGTATGGGGTGCATCGTCGAATCCAGGACCCAACTCTCCCCTTGGTGTGTTTATTGAATCTGGGTCATTCTACTCCCCGTCTCAATCGTTCTTCCAAAGGTAATTTGTGTGGAACCTCCAAGCAACCGCAGGCCAGTGCGCAGGCGGCCCTCTCGCAATGGAAGGCCGCTGGCTTCCCAGCCTCCAAGGTGATTATTTTATTCTGCCATTAGAAAAAACTATTCCTAACCGCGATATAGATCCTGCTAGGCATACCCTTGTATGGATATGTCTCACAAAGCACCAAGAAAGTCCTCACGGGAAGCCTGCTCCCCTCGTCCGAAATGCTCCTTCTCCAGAAGGAAGAAGTGCCTGCAGGGACCATCGATGCGCTCGAGGGCGCTGTTCTCCGACAAGACCCCTCAGCACCCGAGACCACGACACCCGTTTATGGAGAAATGGACGTCAACTTCCTGAATGGCTCGCACGCGCGGCCGACGGAGCTGAAGACCGTGGAGGGAGAAGTGGATGCGGCAGCGGCGAATTTGCAGTCATGGTGGGGTCAGCAGATCCCGTTCAATGCGATCAAGAAGTCTGGTGCGCTTGTTAAGAAATCGGATGGGAACTATGGCGAGGGTGGGGGTTTCACTATGGGTAGGTCTGCTCGCTTTTCATGTTAGAAATGATGGCATTAATCTGATATTTGAAGGATGGGACAACTGCAGTGATACTCCGGTGCGTCAGCACAATGGAGCGATTCAAGCTACATCCGAAACTGATGGCATGCTTTCCTCCCTTAGTATCTTTTCAATGTCTCACAAAAGACGGTTGTAACATACGACGGTGATCCTTCCTAGTTCAACTCTAGCGCGCAACTGTCCCAGGCTGATCTCTTCCCTTGATAAGATACATGGTCTATCGCTGACAAGGCCAAGTGGGCAAAGCAGAACGGGTTGGCTGGATGCTTTACTTGGTCGCTTGATCAGGTTCGTGCTATGTTGATAAACTGTGGCAGGCTTTGGTCCTCAATGCCTTCATCTTTCAACAGGACGACGGCTTGACGTTGCAGAACGTCATTCGCAAGAATCTTGGCAAGTAGACGAGTTTCGCTAAGTACCGGAGATGAGTTGGTGCAGGTATTTATTCCTTGACGAATCCCATGACCCACGCGTACACGACCGTTGACGACATCTTCACAATGCTTCTGCGCAATGTAACATGCAATACATCATTTATCATTCTCCTAAAATTCATCTGAATAACCGTACAAGGGAGGTAAACACCCGCGAAGGATCTACCCTCGTGGCATGGCTTGTTGTGTTCGTCTCCGTAACAGGCGACGTCTCATTTTCACTATGCAGCACACATGCGCCGCAAAGAACGACTTCATGAGCCCCCAAACACTATCTATCCAAACTCACTCACTCACTTCGTCACAATCCACGCCCCCGAGCCCACGCTCCCAAAGACAAACCCAGTACCCGCCGGATTTCCCTGAGCCCCGCTATCCAGCACCTGTTCCGTCACTGCGCCGGTCAGCCCCAGGGCCGTCAAGCTCACACTAACACTAGCGTAATTCATGTTACTGGCGAGCACGAGTGTCTCTCCGCCGACCGTCCATAGCCCGACGTCGACGCGGTTCGTAGTGATCTGCTTGAAGGATGCCGTAGGGCTGAGAATGAACTTCGGTGCGACACGTTGGAGAGCACGTGCAAGGAGGGAGGCGGAGGATTTGATCGAGGGTGTTGTTGGATCATCCCAGGATATTACGCCTGGGGGGGAGAGGAGTTGTGTGTGAGCTGTGAGGGAGAGATATACATTGCAATGGAGAGCTCACCGAGAGCGCCGTGGTTGAGCCCGAGGATGCTTTCGACGACGAATTCTTGGCCTGTTGGGTATCTCTGGAGGAAAGACATGAACATCAAGGATAGCGAACAAAGCATGTGGGGTACCTTCCAATATCTGGAATACCAGACTCAGTCAAAATGACATTGGAAGAGGAAAAATGGAAGAACTGACGTTTCGTTCCCAAAACCCTGCGGCACAGTCCACACCGCCTTTGTCCGTTCCCATCCATTCACGAAGAGCCGATCACGGGTTTCGTCCATCCGCGCTGAGATATCCTCGAATGTTCCGAGGCAATTGTCGCATCTGCGTAAGGAGTCACAAAGGTCAATAACATACTGATAGTGTCCTGGGGAAAAGTACACGTACCCGCAGTCGCCATAGTCCTTCGTGCATACCGTCCCCCACACGGTCGAAAATGTCACATTATTCCCAATCATATACGCGTCCTGCATGACGATGTCCGAGCCGGCCGTATACTCACTAGACTCCGACGTAAGCATATTGATTCTCGGACAATCCAGGAAATAAATAATCGAAACATACCTGAAAAAGAAGTCCTGGCAGTTGAGTACAAGTGACACAGGATGGTATCCCGCGCCGCCCTTGCCATCTCCACCATCCAACGACGTGATGAGGTTGGAGGCGGTGACGGTAGCGTCGAGCGGGTCGGAGGTGCCGTCAGGCTCGTCGGCAGTGTACCAAAGGAGGAGGTTTGGGCGCGACTTGATGCGGTTGACTTGCTCAGTGACGGATGCGGTGTTCATGTACGTTCTGTTGATCTTAATTAGTTGGCGGTATTTATGAGGGTGAGGGGGGGGGAAGACGTACCCTCGCATGTCGTACATGAGGTACAGTCCTGCTTCTTGCATTTTGTCGAGTACAGCATCAAGAATAGTAAGGTTGCTGAATGTAGGTATGGGGTGTACCTGACGGGATATTGAAAAGTCAAATTCAAATTCCAGTACAACGAACTCGAGATACGTACTATATTGAACCTAGTAATCATAAATCAGCAAATATATCCTTGATCTCCGAATCAGAGACGTTATTACCCTTGAGCCTTGAGTTCAGCAGAGATCGACAAGTTCTTCGCGAGGTATCCATCAAACTGTGTATAAAACCCAATCGGCAGAACCGGGGCATAGGGTCCACCCTTCCCGTCCGCAGGTCTGGCAAGCAGCGCACCAGTCCTCAAATCCATCTTAGTCACAGAGCCAATACCCGATGGCTTTGCAGGCAAATACGAAAGGGATCCCGTGGTATGGAACGTCTGGGCTGCGAAGGTCGCCGTACACGAGATGTTATACGGTGCCGTTCGGGGTTGTAGAGTCCCTAAGGAGAATGGAAGTGTCGTCTTGGTCGTATCCAGTGTGACTTTGCCCGTGGCGAGCGGGGTACCATCGACGGAGACCGTCACATCAAGGACGCCCGAAACTGAGCGGAGGGATATTGGGACAGCGTTAGCGATGCGGGAATACCTGAGCGGGGCTTCTATGAGGATGGAGACGAAGGAGGGGTCAGTGGACGTGGCGTCTTCGGGGAGGTATGGGCGGATGGCAGGGGAACAACGAAATGCGAGAAGGGGATTGCTCGATTTGGCTGGCACAGGGAAATGACCCCCTTGAGATTTTGGTTAGTGCGGGGTCAATTGGAGAGCGGGGCAACTGTATAATACCTGGTGGAACGACGGGGAGGCTGGGTTTGTAGTTTTTACCACACCTGGAGGTCTATGCTTAAAACATTCACATTCGAATATTATGACAGAAGCACTCACCATGTCTGTGCTATTGCGCCTGAGGCGAAATAGCCCGCAAATAGAACAACGAATGCGCTCAACCTCGGTGTCATCACGGTCTTCCAACCTTCATACAAGCTGGCTCTCTGCCTTCAAATAGGAATTCGAATAATGAATGATGGGGGTCGCCATACGTTTTGTTGGCCGTGTGAGAAGGAAGCAGCTTCTCCATTTTTCACCTTTTCTTGATCTTCCTTCGTGGAAGCGTTATGGTTTCGAATTTACCTTTCAAACTTACCATATCATTCATACTGTATATATCAATGTACTTAGACGACGGATGGTCGAATTGTTGTAAATAGGGTGTGCAGTGAGGAAGAAATAGAATTGATTCAAGCTTGTTCTTCTACGTGAAGACAGTACAGAGTATTATCTCCTACTTTCCAAATACTTACTGAGAGAATGTCCATAAGCTGAGTAGCCCAATCCTTCAAGAGGGCTACTGGGGGCACCAGAGAGTCCAATGGTCGTGCTCTCAGTCGGTTCGTGACTTTTCTAGTTTCAGTAAAACAGGAAGCTGTAACAAACTCGGACATACATAGGTGGATGGGGAGGATGCCAGTATTTCAGCTCCCCATGCTCGAGTTCTGCTAACCGCACAAACTTCGTGAACGCCCTCAAGAGCCGTTACCAACAATGGCTTGGATGGTCAGTGTTCTTCACACACAAGCTCTGCCTAGCTTATGATTGACTTCATGTAGGAATCGACCTTGACTGGGTGAGCACCGGTAAACACCCGCGAAGGATCTACCCTCGTGGCATGGCTTGTTGTGTTCGTCTCCGTAACAGGCGACGTCTCATTTTCACTATGCAGCACACATGCGCGGCAAAGAATGACTTCATGAGCCCCCAAACACTATCTATCCAAACTCACCCCACTCACTTCGTCACAACCCAAGCCCCCGAGCCCACGCTCCCAAAGACAAACCCAGTACCTGCCGGATTTCCCTGAGCCCCGCTATCCAGCACCTGTTCCGTCACTGCGCCGGTCAGCCCCAGGGTCGTCAAGCTCACACTAACACTAGCGTACTTCATGTTACTCGCGAGCACGAGTGTCTCTGCGCCGACCGTCCATAGCCCGACGTCGACGCGGTTCGTAGTTATCTGCTTGAAGGTTGCCGTAGGGCTGAGAATGTACTTCTGTGCGACGCGTTGGAGAGCATGTGCAAGGAGGGAGGCGGAGGATTTGATCGAGGGTGTTGTTGGATCATCCCAGGATATTACGCCTAGGTAGGGGAGAGCGCACATGAGTGAGTTGTGAGCGAAAGTATATATGCAATTCGATGGAGAGCTCACCCAGAGCACCGTGGTTGAGCCCGAGGATGCTTTCGACGACGAATTCTTGGCCTGTTGGGTATCTCTAGAGGGAAAGCATGAACATCAAGGATAGCGAACAAAGCATGTGGAGTACCTTCCAATACCTGGAATACCAGACTCAGTCAAAATGATATTGGAAGAGGAAAACATGGAAGAACTGACGTTTCGTTCCCAAAACCCTGCGGCACAGTCCACACGGCCTTCGTCCGTTCCCATCCATTCACGAAGAGCCGATCACGAGTTTCATCCATCCGCGTTGAGATATCCTCAAATGTTCCGAGGCAATTGTCGCATCTACGTAAGAGTCACAGAAGTCAATAACATACTTATAGTGCCCTGGGGGAAAAGTCCACGTACCCACAGTCGCCATAATCCTTCGTACACACGGTCCCCCACACGGTCGAAAACGTCACATTATTGCCAATCATATACGCGTCCTGCATGACGATGTCGGAGCCAGCCGTATACTCACTAGACTCCGACGTAAGCATATTGATTCTCGGATAACCCAGGAAATAAAGAATCGAAACACCTGAAAAAATAGTCTTGACAGTTCAGCACAAGCGATACAGGGTGATATCCCGCGCCGCCCTTGCCATCTCCACCATCCAACGACGTGATGAGGTTGGAGGCGGTGACGGTAGCGTCGAGCGGGTCGGAGGTGCCGTCAGGCTCGTCCGCGGTGTACCAAAGGAGGAGATTAGGGCGCGACTTGATGCGGTTGACTTGCTCGGTGACGGAGGCGGCATTCATGTATGTTCTGTTGATCGTTAGTTAGTTGGTGGCATTTATGGGTGGCTAAAGGACATACTTTCGCATGTCGTACATGAGGTACAGCCCTGCTTCTTGCATTTTATCGAGTACAGCATCAAGAATGGTAAGGTTGCTGAATGTGGATATGGGGTGGAGCTAACGAAGTACTTGAAGATCAAATTCATATTCCATTATGCAACGAACTCGAGATACGTACGATATTAAACCTAGTAACCACAAATCAGCAAATATATCCTTGATCTCGGAATCAAAGATGTGGTTACCCTTGAGCCTTGATCTCAGCGGGGATCGACAAGTTCTTCGCGAGATAGCTGTCGAACTGTGTATAAAACCCAATCGGCAGTACCGGGGCATAGGGTCCGCCCTTCCCGTCCGCAGGTCTGGCAAGCAGCGCGCCGGTCCTCAAATCCATCTTGGTCACAGAGCCAATACCCGATGGCTTCGCAGGCAAATACGAAAGGGATCCCGTGGCATGGAACGTCTGAGCCGCGAAGGTCGCGGTACACGAGATGTTATACGGTGCCGTTCGGGGTTGCAGAGCGCCCAAGGAGAATGGGAGTGTCGTCTTGGTTGTATCCAGTGTGACTTTGCCGGTGGCGAGCGGAGTACCATCGATGGAGACCGTCACATCAAGGATGCCCGAAACTGAGCGGAGGGATATTGGGACAGCGTTAGCGATGCGGGAATACCTGAGCGGGGCTTCGATGAGGATGGAAAAGAAGGAGGGGTCAGTGGAGGTGGCGTCTTCAGGGAGGTATGGGCGGATGGCAGGGGAACAGCGGAATGCGAGAAGGGGATTGCTCGATTTGGCTGGCACAGGGAAATGACCCCCTTGAGATTTTGGTTAGTGCGGGGTCAATTGGAGAGCGGGGCAACTGAATAATACCTGGTGGAACGACGGGGAGGCTGGGTTTGTAGTTTTTACCACACCTGGAGTTTTATGCTTAGAACATTCACATTCGAATGTTATGAGAGAAGCACTCACCATGTCTGTGCTATTGCGCCTGAGGCGAAATAGCCCGCAAATAGAACAAGGAATGAGCTCAACCTCGGTGTCATCATATCGATCTTCCAACCTTCATGCAAGCTGGCTCTCTGCCCCTCAAATAGGAATTCCAGTAATGAATGATAGAGATCACCATACGTTCAGCTGGTCGTGTGAGAAGGAAGCAGCGTCTTCGATCATGGCAGATCATGGCAGGAGCATGTGCACATTGGGCATCGAGGAGCACATCCTCATGCTCGGAATCATCATCTGAGGTTGTCCTATGTGGCTTCATCGTCGGTAGTCGTTTCCATATGGTTTCTCGTGTGCTAGGCTCGGTCCATTACCATGCGTAGGTCCATTCAGTGACATTCATGATTCAGTACTTGTGCTGCTTCACAACCGGTGCCAAAAATACGTAGCGACAGTTTCATAATATTTGCGCGTGTTTGCTTGTGAGGACAATAGATTTCAAAGCCAGCGAAGCCTCCCTCCTGCTCCTCACGACCCCTGTAAATACGAGGAGTTCGAATTTACAAGGAGTTCGAATTCTAATCTCGGACCCCCGATATCTTCTACGTCTCTGATAGTCTACACTGCACCCGAGCCCGTATCAAGATAAAGTCCTCCCAAGACCATGATAGTGTTATTTTGGTTCCACACTGAGATTATTTCGTTGATTCTTCGATAAGTATACGGCTGCGGGAAAATGTTCGCATTGGGATACTGATCGACTGTCATCAGTTACGTTAGGTCAGTAAAGGAGACTAGCATTGGGATCCGATCTGACACTTCCAGGAGCCCTCTTGAAGGATTGGCTACTAAGCTTATAGATGTTCTCTCAAAGTAGTAGATAATATTCTGTACTGTCTTCAAAGGCCTCTGTAGAAGAACAAGATTCAATCAATTCTATTTCTTCCCCACTGGGCACCCTCTTTACAACAATTCGACCATCCGTCGTCTAAGTACATCGATATATACAGTATGAATGATATTGTAACTTTGAAAGGTAAAGAAACCATAACACTTCCACGCAGGAAGATCAAGAAAAGGTAAAGAAAAAAGGACTTGGTGGTGTCGTTGCTCACCCCCCGAATTTAAAAAATGCCGACGACATACGAACACCGCCGTCTAACGCAAAAGAATACACTAATTACACACCCAACAGCCGAAGGGGTCATAAAAAAAAGGAGATCAAGGGGACACTGTTTCCAGGCTCCCGGCATCCTTTTCACTGTTGCTGGGGTCTTCAGGGATGGGCGGGCCAGCATAGTGATGACGACCATCTGTGTGCATGATGTTCATGTTCATGTCTTACCAGGACTAAGATGGACAACCAAGGCTAACTTACCGATGAGATACCACACACCGCTGATAACCCCAAAGCCCACAAACACCACCGACGCGTAATCTACACATTCCCATCAGCGTCATCCATACATCATGGCAATAAAAAAAGGAAGACTGAAAGAAAAATAAGACACGCACTCATCGTAACCTGCGTAACCGGAACAACCGCCGGCATCGAAAACAACACAATCTCAAAGATAACCCACGCCACCGCCCACGCATTCAACGGCCTACCCCACTTCCCCAGCTTATACGGCGCATCGCCCATCTCGGACCTCCCGCCCGCCAGCGAGAGCGCAATGGGCATCGCATAGGACGCAGAGAGGCAGATGACCGCGACGCCGACGAAGGCGTTGAACGCGGCGCTGGAGCCGAGGTAGATGAGCCCGAGGAGGAGCTGCATGGCGGTGGAGAGGAGGTGCGCGTTGAGCGGGACGGCGGTGGAGGTGGAAGAGGAGGAGGAGGAGGTGGTGGTGGCGACGCGGGCGAAAGTGGTGTGGAAGGGGATGGCTCCGTCCCGTGCGAAGGACCAGGTGGTGCGTGAGGCGGCGCAGCAAATCGAGATGGCGCAGAACATTCCAATGCCGAATACTTTAAAGTCGTTTTTCAGTCAATGTGGTACGAAGGATAGGAAGAAGACGTACTGATAAACCACTGAAGAGAAAAAAGTTTGTATCTGTATCAGCAAATGAATCATCCTCGAAACAATGAACACTCACCATTCCAAATCCTCCAGAACGCGACCCCATAATGAGCGTGAACATCACTCCAATAGGCTGACCGCCAGGCACTGCACCCACATTATAGAATCACCCCGAAAGCCCCAATAAAACAAGTCGAAATCACGCACCAGCAAGCAACGTCTCGATATCCGGCAACGTGAACATAATAGGCAGCAAAAACACCATACCACTGATGAACCCAATCGGAATGGAGTATACAATTGCCCGTGGGACCTGTGTCGTCGGCTCGTGCACTTCCTCTGCCATGCTCGTGACTTTAAGTTTAGGTGTTTGAGTTGACAGGCAGAAGGGAACGGATCAGATGGGGGGCGGGGGTGTAAGTTAATTAGTTAGCTACTTCGGACCCGGGATGAAAGAAGAGTGGCGTACTCATTCCGATTGCGGAGTATGTGTACGCTATGGGGTGGAAGCGAACTTAGATTAGACGGGTGGAAGAGACGGGGGTGCGTACCAGGCTAAGAAATTATGAAGGAATCGTGTGAGTGAAAAGATTAACGAGGAGAGGACGAAGAGTCGAGGACGTACAGGTAACAGGCCGATGAAGAAAGTCCATCCGGGATTCCAGCCAGACGCGGACGGATCGAAATGGCCCAGCGCGAACGAAGCTGGGCGGCGGCCTGCAGCGGCTTTTGCGGAGAAGCCGACGAGGATGACTGGAGCAGGGGTGATAAGCAAGAGAGTGCGAGATGACGGGTAGTTGGACGTACTGATGATGCCGAGGACCATCCAGCATGCGGATAGGATCTGGATGGAAAGAGGACGAGGATGTGGGTATGCGGGGATTGGAAAGTGAGTACGAGGAATATGCGTACATCGATCAAAGGGAGGAGGTGGTTGAGGAACACGACGATTATCCCGCTGATGACCGTCACCCCGACAAATATGAGGTCTAGCAAGATGGAGCTCAGCATCCAGCGGGTTGGTGTGACAAGGTTACTGGACTCACACGTCTGCCAGGGTGCTGCGACCCAGTCGGGACGGAATATCCCAACACCGGCCACGATGAGTTGCGCCGTCCCCTGTGATAGTACTGAGTAGCCATCAATGGAGAAGGGGCGGCTGTATAACTCACAAAGGTGACAGAAAGGCTTATCGTCCATACCCCAACCAAGTTAAGCCACCCATTAATCCACGAAAGGACCAAGCGCGTCTTGGGCGACGCGAGCCTATACGTCCAATAATACGCGCCCGCCGACGTGGGGTACTTCGACGATATCTCCGCAAGGGAGAACGCGAGGGGAAGGACGATAACAGAGACGAATAGCCATCTTGGGTTGGGAGGGACACGAAGTGTTATCAGTCGCAGCAGTATAGGAGTAAAGTGGAGCAGGAGACTCACCCCCAGATAATGGTGGCCGGGCCCCCGCCGATCAGGGAGGTCGCGATAGGTGCGGAGAGGCCGTAGGCTGGGAGATATGATATGGATTATGGAATATGGATATGGTGATCACGGGGTCTGGGGAAGATAAGTGTATGGGAGAGAACTCACGGACGGCCATTATGGCTGATAACGGTGCCGAGGGGCATGTTAGTGTCGGTTGAGTGGGTCTAGGGATGGATTTACCGAGTGTCACTGCGGAGGGCGTGAGTTATGTTACATATGTGTAAGAGATCGGGCTGGAGAGACGTACTGAACAAGATATGGAAGAGGCCGCGCGACTGTGATAATGATGAGGGTAAGCCACGGGTAAAGAAAAAGAGAACGAATGGCGTCTGGACATACACGAACGAGCTCTTGCTTGTACCCAAGTTGCTCGAGGTCATGCACTGCGACGACGTCCGTCTGAACGTAGTCCGGCACGCCCTTCTCTTTGGAAATGGAGGTTCGTAGGCTGTGCATATCTAAAGAGATGAGGGGGGTCCACGAGGGGCGAGGAGGGATTATTACGAGCCTTTTATCTATAAATTTCGAGGGGCCATGGAGATAGTGCAAAATCGGCAACTCCTGGGCCAATCATATGCATTTCCTGGAAGTCACGTTCAAGAAGCTCAAAACTAGAAGCTGATTTGGCGATTGGTCGGCGGCGTAATCTTTGCAGTGCATTTGAAAATGGGAGCGAGTACTCATGTTCCCAAGCGCCACCACTTATCGGGACGTCGACGTGACATAAGTATTTTGCCTGCGAAGACGGCGACGACGATGATCAGCCGAACGAACGAATATGGGAGCACTTTGCACTTACTCTAGGTTTCTCGATTCGATTCGAGCTGCTAAATTTCCATTTTCACCGCGTCGAGTTCATTGTTTCTGATACTTACAAGGACCTCAGCGGCGCCATCGTCACGGTGTGGACTGTGGGCGCACCGATCACTGTGGCGGTCCACTTTATTCCCACGCTCGTTGTTTGGCAACAGACGAAGGGTCAAACAAAGTAGTACCGCGCTTATGTAACATTTTCAGGTTTCCCGTCCACCATGCCCGCAAATCGACAAGTCCCTGCACAACAGCCTCCCCCCAGCTCGGTATCCATTGGGAAAAAGCCCATGGCATATCCACCGCAACCATCTGCAACGACTGGCCAGCAGCAGACTCAGCGGAGCGCAAGGGCAGCCTCAAAGGCTCCGCTGGCGTACAACCAGGTCCAGCAGCAGCAACAGCAGCCACACCCACATCCTCATCACCATCCATCGCCGCCGTCGTCCAACGCTTCGGGCCCTCTCAAGGGCAGGCCACCAGCCTCAGGTGCCTCTGCACAGAATGCTCAGCCTGCGAAGCCAAATAAGATTTGGAGCACGAGCACCACCGAGGAGCGTGAACGTATAAAGGACTTTTGGCTCGGGCTGGGTGAGGAGGAGCGCAGGAGTCTCGTCAAGATCGAAAAGGACACCGTGCTCAGGAAGATGAAGGAACAGCAGAAACACAGCTGCAGCTGTGCCGTCTGTGGCCGAAAGAGGTCGGTGGCATTTTTTTTTTTCACCTCTATGAATCGATCACTTATTTTTTTCGTTCGTCCTGTGCCATCCTACCTGTTCATCCAAACCCACAGAAGCGCAATAGAGGAGGAGCTCGAGGTACTGTACGATGCTTATTACGAGGAGCTTGAACAGTACGCGAATTACCAGCAGCGATACGTATCTTCTGGCGGAACCATCCCTCCCCCTCCTGGACCCGGACCCTTCCCCGGCAGCGTCGAACTGGACAAGAACGGTGTCGTCGTCGGCCACAACGGTGGCGCCCAGACCGCACGGAAAGGAGGAACAAAGCAGCAAGTAAACGGTACGAAACCTGCCGTCAATGCGACACCTCCTGTACCGCCCTCGCATCTCCACGGACACCACCCCCATGCACACCCCCATCCGCACACCCATCCACATCCACATCCTAATGCCGAGGAAAGTGAGTCTGATGACGGGGAACCGTACGAGGTGGGCGAAGAGGAGGAATACGCTGGGGAGGAGGAAGAAGACGAAGACGAAGGCGGCGAGGAGGAAGATGAAGAAGGTGACTACGGCGCTGAAGGGGAAGACGAGGAAGAGGAGGAAGAGGAAGATGGGCGGCCACCGACAGGTCGGAGGACCGCCAAGGCCAAACCTGCACGACGAGGAGGCGGGCCTCCTGTTCCGCCCCCACCGGCGCAGGAAAAGGTGAACGGCAGGCGGGCCAATGGTGTTGACACCAAAGGCAGCGACGGGCTCTTCAACATCAAGAACAGCCTAACTGTGACCGGTGAATATTTTAACCTGCTGCAAATGTTTTGTTCTTTGCTTAGGATACTGTTTCAAGGCCCAGGCAATATCCTGACAGTTGCAGATGACCTGCTGAAGAATGATGGTCAGAAATTCCTCGAGATGATGGAGCAGCTTGCAGAGCGGCGTATGCAGCGGGAGGAGGAGGCTGCTGGTGACGTTGAGGACGACAGCGACGAGGACGATGACGGGGCCCGCAGGGATGAGGACGAGGAGGATGAGGAGGGTGATGAAGACGAAGAGGATGAGGAGGATGAGGAGGATGATGACGACGAGGATGACGAGGATGAGGAAGAGGTATGTCTCTTGCAGTTTCACCCCCCTAGAACAAGGCTAACATTGCATCTCATTTGTAGGCCATGACAGAAGAGCAGAAGTCGGAAGAAGGAAAACGCATGTTCTCCATCTTCGCAGCTCGGATGTTCGAACAGCGGGTGCTGCAGGCGTACCGCGAGAAAGTGGCCCAGGAGAGACAATTGCAGTTGCTTCGTGAGCTTGAGGATGAGGACAAGCTGAGCAAGGAGCGGGAAGCGAAGAAGCAGACGCAGAACCAGAAGAAGAAGGAAAAGAAGCGGTATGTTTTTCTCTCTTTCATCCCGACCAAGTCTGCGTCATCGAGGAATATTCCATCTAATTTTTTGACACATGCTAATACTTTTGCTTTGGATCAGGCAACAAAAGCAAGCCAAGGATGAGGAGCGTGCACAGAAGGCTGCCGAGAAGGCGGCGGAAGAGGCTGCTGTGAAAGCCAAGCAGGCCTCTATCGAGGAGGAAACCCGGAAGAAACGAGAAGAAGAGCGCGCACGTCGGGAGGCTGCTAAGAAAGCTGCTGATGAGGAGCGTGCTCGGAAGGAAGAAGAGAAGAGGAAACGGATTCAGGAGGAGAAGGAGCGGGAGGCTGAGCGGGAACGGAAGAGGAAGGAAAAGGAGGAGAAGGCCAAGGCTGAACGACGAGAGCGGGAGGAGAAGGAGAAAAAGCTCAAGGAAGAGAAAGAGGCCCGGCTTGCGAAAGAGAGGGAAGAACGGCTGGAGAGGGAGAGAGTCGAGAGGGAGAAGGCTGAAAAAGCGAAAGCTGAAAAGCTGGAGAAGGAACAGGCTGAGAAGGCGGAGCGGGAAAAGGAGAGGGAGAAGAAACTTGCAAAGGAGCGAGAGGAGAAGGCCGAACGGGAAGCACGCGAGCGCCTTGCCATGCAGCATCGTGGTATCATCGCGTCACCCACCGCAGGCAGCAGCAGTGCCAAGAACACCGGCCGTGCTGGTGGTCCCCGGAACAATGCAGCAGCCTCGAGCTCGTCTTCCTCCCAGCGTCTCGGAGGCGGCAACGTGAACGGCACCACCCCCAAGAAGATCCTGAACAAACCACCCCAGATCTCCCCCTCCGCTTCCACGTCCAGCCTCGGACAGCAAGGCCCCGGATCGCGCAACCAGCCCTCTCGTGGCCCGCAGATGATGTCCCAGCCGCCAACCCCCATCACCCCGCAGATCCCAAGCCACCTCCCACCCCTCTCAGCCCCCATGATGTACGCACAGGGCGCGCCCGGTGGAATCATGCCTCCAGCCATGTCCCCGCGTATACAGAACTTCGGGCCCATGGGGTACGGCTTTGGCGGACCCAGCATGCAGCAACAGCAGCATATTGGCCAGGCCCCCGTCTCCGGACTTGCACCCTCCCCGCTTCCAAGAAACTTCAACACCGGCGGTCCTCCCTTCGATCCACAGTTTAATCGTGGGGTGATTGGTGGTGGACTTCCTCCGTCCGTCACGCCCATTGGCCCTCCGAGCAAATCGAAACCGCCCCTCACGTCATCGCCGTCTGCGCCGTCTATGCTTTCGCTCGCTCCTGGGTCCGGCAGGCGTGGCTCGATCCTCGCAGACCCGGGCCCGATTACTCGTCCCCTAGCTCCTATTGCCCGACCTACTGGTGCAAGCGGCGGCGGAGGCGAAGGCAGCTCAGGGTCCGGGTCCCCAATTAGGAGATCACCCAGCCCGAAAGGTGTTCTTGGGTCATCGGCGCTTGTGGAAGATGGCGACGAGGTCATTACCTCACGACGAAGTGGCACTGCACCGATTGGAATTGGGATTGGAATTGGACCTGGCGGGGGCGTTGGAGCTGTCGGTCAGGGATGGGGATCCGCGAGCCCAAGGAGCGCAGTTGGCGAGGGTAGGACACCATGGGGTGCACCCGCTGCGCCACCTGGGTTCGGGTCGCCCCGAGGACCTCCACCACCCGTGGGCCACTTGAACACACAGCATATGCCCCAGCAGCAGCCGATTGGCTCGATGTGGGGTGCTGCGGCGTCTGCGGCTCCAGGTGGTGGTGGACAGGATTGGCCGCATAGTTATAATTACCAGCCTCCCTATGCTACCCATACGAGGGCTACGCCCCCGCCTAATGCTGGAGCGTAGCTGAGGTGGGTTTAGACTGTGGTTAATTTCCGTACTCTGCTTTCTTTTAGTTTTACCATTTCCTTACGTTTAAGCATCGCATGCCGCTCTGTCTGTCTTTTCCCTGCCGTACCGTACTCTGTTCTCTCGCCTCTAACTTTCATCACTTTTTTTTTTCTTGTCCCTCCATCTTGACTAGTTGCTTTTCCCCAAAATGACTGGTACTCCATCCACCATTTGATGCAATCGCCTGTCTCGTTATCTCACATTAACTTGCAGTCTTCGTTCAAGTCTCTTCTCTGGGTCCATCCAACTCATCCACACTAGTACTGCTTATGGAACGATCACATACACAATACATCATCAATTTCAATAAAATGCTCTGCGATTTGAGATAAAAATCCATTGGATGCATAACAGTAAGTACAACAACAGCGATATCGAAATAATTAGTGAGGTGTACACAGCATTCAAGACCGGGTATAAATAGATAGCTGACTGACAGATGCGATCGACGAGTGAGAGATGAATGAGATGTCGTAAATGGATTGATGATGTGGGGGAAGAGGATAGTCATGCATAGGATCTTTGGATGTAGATGAGAAAACGGAAGAACAAGTCCAGCTCGTTATGCAGTGAGTTTTGGGATAACCTTCAACATCTGATCAATGTTGATAAACTGTACCCAAGTGTTCAGCTGCTGCTGATGCTCATAGAACACAAACCGCGACTCCTGGCTACCGCGGAAAAACGCACAAGCACATTCGTACGTCTCGTTAATCAGCTGGTCTCTCCGCGCGACGCCGAGCGTGACTCTCCAGATACGGAACTCCCATCCTTGTAGAGGATGTCCGTCGCCGATCGCTTTCCGCTCGGGAATGTTGAACTCCAGCCGCGAGAAGTCGAAGCCTATGGGTTGACCTATTGCTTTGATGTAGGCCTTCTTAAGTGCTATGATTATGCTTAGCCGCCGCAGCATCGTCTCGTCTTCTTTTTCGGTAGTGATGGATTCCAGTTCCAGTGCGGTGAGCTAAATGGCAGTCAAATGAATATCGAGACGAGAACTGTATGATGAATTGGAGCTGACCAAGTGTGATTGAGATTCGACATATGTCTGCACTGCAGCCCCACGGGGCTCCACTGCGACCTGTTTTGTGCCTATCCCGATGTTGATAACGCGTCGTTGCGTTCCCTGGCACATTGCCATTGCACACAAGGAAGCCTCGTATGTTAGATGGTATCCAATCATAGACTGCATAAATCGTTCGGGCGTCATGTCGTCCTGGGCCTGTTCAGAAGTCAAGGTCAACGATAACGAATTATACTCGCCAAACAGACTCAATGGCATGCACCTGTTCAATCCAATGCTTTCCGGTGGGGGTTATACAGTCCTTCCATTTTGCACGAGGTATCCGTCGATGCCTCATCATGAGCAGTGGCAGCATTAGAGTGATTAGATTACCTAGGGCGAGCAATTGTAAGCATGAACAGTCGAACAAGGTAGAAATTGACTCACGAAAACTGTCCGCGCTTGAGGGCTCATATTTTACCGTATCATGCTCCACACACGTCTGAACTACCTTGTAGCAAGCATCATATTCCTGGGTTCGCTGCAGATCAGATGAGGTCATGACGGTAAACCTGGAGCGACTCGCCTGTTTTGTATACTCCCGATTCAAAGAAAGCATCCAAACTAGAATGGGACAGTCCGCGACCAATATACGACGAGCGCCGGGAGGCGGGGGTTGCATAGGCGTGTGAGCATGAAATCGAGGGTTACCCGGAGGCTGAGTGGGATACGGTTGCGGCTGAGCCTGCGGGTCTGTTGTAGGTTGGTTTAGAGGTGGTTGAGCCATGTATTGCGCGTGTATTCCTGGTAGATGATATCCTGGATTTATAAACGAGATGAAGGGTTCGTAATTTGTGGTAACATACCTCGATATTGGGGCTCCTTTATGCTCTAAAAATGTGATCGATGTGCAGATAATTCAGAGAATCAGTCGTGTATGTTTGAGGGAAAGTTTCTGAAGACCGAGGGGGGCGTAAGATGATACAGCATGGTAGAATCTTGCGTCCGTTTTAAGCGTCTCTTTACAATGCTTTCTAGGAAGCACGTGGCGAGGATTGTCCATTACCACGCCACATCTGCTGTACAGCCTTCTTGTTAACTTCCACCATTAATAACTCTTTTGTGGGCAGAAAACAAAAGCTCTTGGGCTTTCAATTGTCTGCTAAGCTTCGGGTCTCTTGTTTCACCCTTATATTCTGTTTTCACTGGGACTCCATCATGACTGCCTAGTTCTGTATCCATTGGACTTCCCGGTTAGTATCGCTATCCCGCTCGAGACTCTTTCCCATCTTGAGACACAACTGGGACGTTCTTCATCATAGGATATCAAAGAGGCATAGAATTTACTAGGCGGTGGCCCAAACGGATTGGGAATCGCATAACTAAGTCAGCACACGATTTACCGCCACGCCACTCTGCGAACAATTCATTCTTCCTGTGCTGATCTGTGGGCAACTATGCACGTACCTGATTTGTGTTAGGACCGCTTGGACGGAAGTTCTTTGTGTGTCGCACACGCGTTGCCAGCCACTACCTTATTGTAGACGCGACTCATTAACCGGCGTCAACCGCGAACGCTGAAGGAAAGCATTGTCTGAAATTGCCACACTGTCTCTAAGTAGACTGTTCTGGCGCGGAAAGGTTTCTTACATTGTACTTACCACAGGGCCCCTTCGCTCCAGGTCGCCTCTTCGCGCAATTCGCGCCCGACATTTTGATGGTCAGCTCCTTCCTCCCGCAATCACTGACCCGCTAAAGTTTTATCCAGCTTTCTTCTCTTCCAAAAAGACACCTTTCCTTTTCGATTTTTCGGCCTTTCGAAGTTTCTCCTCCATACTGACTCATGACCACCATTTTCCCGAAGGACTGGTATCAGTACGCTCATTGCGTCCATAAATACCTGGGTATTTACCCTTCGAGCCTATGTGATTGCTCCCCTCCTTGCCGTGCGCCTGGGTGTTATCTTTTTGTTCACTCTCATGGCTGCCATCTCAGGAGTTGTAGGACCAATACCTCTGACGAAAATTATCATCCACGAGAACCCTCTCATCCATTATCATGGCCGGTGGGATGCTTCGCCTGGTCCATAAGTGTAGGTTTTTTCACTTACATGCATGTACTTGTTCATTTATTTGTTCCAACAGGGCTGGTTCAGGCTTTAAACTTCGAGTGGTGAACCTCCGTTCACTAACACTCAGCCTCGTGCCGCATACCACCACCCCATTCATTGCTGTCGGTGTCTCGGTCAATTATCAAGAGTTTCTCACCGTCAACGCGTCCGTTGGCGTCAATGTCATCCCACTGAAATTCTCCTTGTTCCAAACACACGATACAGCTTTCATCCGCGTCTGCGTCGAAGGCTGCAGAACAACCGCGTTGGCCTGAGGTCCTTCGCCATCGACTCGGTGTCTATGCTTCTGAGCCACTTGCTTTTGTGCTCAATCTCAAAGTCGCAAGGATTGCTAAGCATGGTTTATATCTTACAAACTCTGGACAGACGGAGGACACTACTTTTTACTACACGACGGATCACTGAAAAAAGTTCGAGACCTGGTTAGGCAAGTGGGGGTTGAAAGTGTCGGCACAGTGAGCTCCTGTTTAATGATGTATAGTGCATCGTCTGCTGTGTGATAGAACCGGTCTGAATTTGACAGCCTTTTTGCGTTTCATTTTCGGATCACTCTTGTTTTAGCTATGCGCCTCCTTGGGAACGGGATAATTGATCTGGCCCCAGTCGGGAGGACATATTGAGAACAAAACATTCAAGCAACATTCTGAACGCTCGTAACTTCCGAAGAAAATGGCCGCAATCCCGCAGAGACTCTGTTGCTGTAGGTATGTCACCATTCACATTTGGATCTTGCTGTCGATGGATGTTCCACACAAGTACACATGTAGCCTACTGAAATAATTGAATTACGGAGACCCGAGATGCAACAAGCGAGGGAGCTCACTGTTACGGAAAGAGAATATGGATTCCACCGTAGAAAGAGGGGAAAAACATGGTGGAGACAGGAAATAATATACAGAGAACCTGCGCCATTCCCTGGCTGCTGCGACAACGACAGCGCCGGGAAGATGGCGTTCATATCAACAATAAAATCCATAACACTCATCATGTACCGTAGAGCTATTCAGGGCGCACAAAAACCATTAAGCGGGACGAGGGGTGGATGGGGCTTGGCGATACGCAGGTGGGACATCATCCAGCTGACTCGGGTACAAAAATCCGATGTGGTAGCTCTGCTGTGGTCCAACATAATGTGCGAAGGCGGAAGGCCCAGCGACGGGTGGGTGTGAAGGACCAAGTATGGGTTGCGAAGGACCCGGAATGGCACGCGTGTGGTAAAATGGTTGCGCGTTTGCCTGGACCGCTGGTCCGCCCTTGGATGACGCTTCGCTGGGATCGCGGTATATGAGCCGAGAAGCCGACTCATTGGATTGGGATGCCGCCGACTGTGACGCCTGGGACTGAGAAGACTGGGAGCGATGGAACCTATGCTTCTCTGAAGAGGGACCACCTTGTGTGACATAGCCGTACCCATAGTCATAAGACTGTCCAGAGTGTCCAGTATTTGGACTATTGTTAGGGTCATCCCTGTAGCCTGGGATGCTGACGGGCGGTGCAAGCATAGCAGACTGTGCTGCACCGAATGGGGTCACGCCTGTCGACGGCGTTACAAGGTTCCTGACTTGACGATGGAGGGAGAAGTGAGAATCGTGCGAACAATATAAAAGAGATGGTACGTACAGCCTGATCCGCCAACTGACAAGGGCGGTATCTTTGCCGCTCTCGATCTGTGTCGGCGCCAGATGAGATAAAGAATGATCACAATTAGAACGATGACGCCGCCGACTACGCCACCCGCAATAGCGCCCGTTGGGACATGTGCACCGGAAGTGACCGACGGGGGCGACGAAGCCGAAGGGCTTTCAGACACCCCTTGTAAGAGAATAGTGGTGGATGTGGTGTTGCCCATTGAGGTTGATTGAACATGGCCTGTGGATGATGCGGATAAGGTATCAGGATTGGTGGTAGTTGTTGTTTTCTGATCAGAAGTAGTTGGAGACGGTGTTGTTTTCGTTGTTGTGAATTTGGTGGATGGATCCTCTGGGGCGTTCGTCGGTGACTTAGGAGGGTCGGGCGATGGTGTTGGCGTCGGGTCGTTTGACTTTGGAGGGGGCTTCTCTACAACAGGTGTATACTGAATATAATCCAGCCAAAAGAAGGCCAATTCGCGCCCCGCCGTAATAGTAAGTGTGTGTTCCCCTTCCGCTAACTTGGGTGATTGATAATACAGGACTCTGTATTGAGGCTTGGACGCTGGTGTTCCGGAATACGTGGCGGGGCTTGCACCATCTATTGTGTAGCTAGAGATAACCTCATCTTGAGAGACTCGAGTCTCAGAGATAGTCCCGTAGACTGAGACGGAAGTTCCTGAACACGTTCAGGTGAGTTAGATTTTCCAGTCTTGAGAGACCTTTTGGCCTACCAGTGAACTTGAACGTTGCCTTCGACCCCCCGGACCGCGTGCCCGTGGTTGTTGAGCTGTATTCATCGGCGCTACCAGCTGTAAACCAATTGGGAGAATACGAAATCCGTGAGTCCTGGTCATCAACGGTAACTGTAGCCATAAAGGCTGAATGAAGTGAAGAATGTAGCGCGCGTCGGCGATCCTTGAACGAATCGTTTGCAAAGAGACAAAGAGAAAAGGTTGAGGGGATCGACGTCCACCGCAAGAAAGGGACATTTGATGTAAGTCTAATGCTTTCGTCAATCTCGGGCAATCAAAGGTTTGATGCCAGTGTTACAGGGTATGAGACGCGTGCCCCTGCGGCCATGGGCCCGACGAGGGAAATGCGAACAAGCGAGCGCCACAGCCTGGCGTTTAACTTTGCGTTTTCGAAATTGTATGAAATCTGCATCTGCGTGAACTCTTACCGAGGAAGCATGCTGGGGTAAAGCCGTGAACTCGCGATAGGATTGGCTCAAGACACTCTTCCCGATCTTATTCCTAAACAAGAGGACCCTGAAAGTTTCTGAGCACATCGTTTACATCAAAAAAACATGCCGTTTTATGCTGCTCATACCAGTAGGCTGAACTTTGTAATTTGCTGAACTTTGAGATTCAAGGGTCAAGCATCCTGAACTGGAATCAATCTGCTGGCGACAGAACAGGGGCGTTACTAGGCGGTGATACGAACCTATGCAGCACGGCCGACTGGAGGGAAATGATGAGCATATTTTGTGAACATTACGGCGAAAAGATTCAGTACCCTGCCACAACTGTGGGTATAAGTAGCGCGTTAATCTTAGGCATGAGAGCGAAGACAAACCGAAAACTAACTTTGCAGAGGGATGGGCTGCGGTCATGTGCACAGCATGGATCCCTCTGCGTTTAGGATACAGGTCAAACGCAAGGTTTGTTACTGGAAAAATTCATCAGATTGAACTTTGAAATCGTTACGACTGGCCTCAGGCCTCAGGGCAGCTCAGGGCTCGGAAGCTACAGATAGAGGTACGGACACGTGGTCGGATTTCGGATTTTCGGGCTAGAGCACGACCACAGCGACTGCCCGGGTTTTGAACGCGACCCACGGCTCCAACACGGCTCTCAACGTACGGTGACACAACGGCCACTTACATGCTCAAATTCGTCCGTCCTTTTGCTATTTCTCAACGTTTCCTGGTGTTTCTGATCAGCTTACCCTTTTCAATCTGTAGATCCCACCGCGACGGCCATTCGGTGCACTTTCCCACTCTTCGGAGTACTTTAAGATGGTGTGGTCGTAAGGCAAAGCTGTGGGATGAGGGAAGAGACCCAAGTATTTGATGATACCGCCGCCTCAAGAGAGGTATGTTTTTCTGTCATACTATCTTACTTAATGCATTTTGGTCTTCCTATACTCAGCCTATACTGACAGTTTCCGAACAAGGGAGGAGCGCCGCGCCCGTGGTCACGCCATTAACGTTCCTTTCCAACCGCCACTTCCATGCTATCCAACCACGCCCCCCCGCCATTTTCCCCCTCGTCCTCGTCAGCAGCATTAATAACCTCGCGCCCTAACACCCTTGAATCCAGAATCCGGGAACTTCGACTGGCGACCGACACTAATGGCTGGGGGCAGTCACGAAGCACATTGAGGATGATTGACAATTTGACGCAAGACCGTAAGTACATTTCTTCATTAATACTGCGATATCGTCTGATACCCGTTTCAGACTAGATTGTGGCGGTTTCCGGGTACTGTGCAATAACAGCAGTCTCCCGCGGTAGAGGTGTCGAAGCTGGTGCGTACCTCTTCTTCTTTTTGTCTTCCATTTCTGACGGCCTTCTTGTGTCAGTGTGAATCCAGGAATGCTGAGGCCGTGCGCCCAACTTGATCGGCAATCCTGCCGGCGCCCCGCGGAAGGGTTGGGTTGTGAGCCTCGAGTTCCTCGAGATCTCGTCCGTCGATCTTGTTATCGACGCCCTGAGCGCCTAACGCAACGGTGCCAACTATGGCACCGCCAAAGAGCTTGCCACAGACAAGCCCCATGGTCATTTTATGCCGGTCATCCCGGTAGCCTTGCTCGCGACTCTTGTGCGTCGGTTTCTGATGGCGCTTGTGGCCATGCGTCCTGCGGCATGCCGATAGCCCCCAGGAACGCTGCGCCCCTTTGGTACGGTTGGCGCGTTGCGGAGCAGGGGCCCGGTGACCAATTTGGAAGTTTTTGAAGGTGTGTGCTTATGTTCTGCATTCGCTGAACAATTGATTGACGGACAGCAACAGGATGTAGGGACTGGAATACCTGGAGGGACGAGCACTGTCATTCTCGTCGTGCATTCTACTTTGTTCTCTCCGTCAGCGGAACACCCATCCACAGGTCTAATTGAACTAAGTGCTGGTATGTGGCTCAAGGCAGATCCACCTCCCTAAAATTCATCACAATACTTTTCTAGGCATGATCATGATGTCCTACCTTTTTTACTCCAACGGAGATGCCTGGGTATTCCCTCTTCTATGTACACTGTCACGCACAACTGACGCAAGTACAGGCAATCTATATCCTCTGTCCGATTGTGGCCTTCCTCCTTCAAGTCACCTTTTCTTCGTTCTGTAATATGTCGTCCTGCAAGCAGTGGAATGTCAAAACGAGCAGCGGAACTCCCCCTTACGTCGTCTTCCTTACCGCACTCCATCGGGAGTCGGGCTCCCCTTCAGCGACACGACAACTATTGACATGCGAAGCAGAACGGATCGTTTATTAGGTACATACACCCCTCCTCTGTCGTCCGGGGAGCTAATCGTTCACACCAATACGTCTCCCCTTGTCCATAAACGTGCGTGTTTTGTTCGCTTGCTAGACTGGTGGCAGAGTTCACTCTGACATTCCCATATGCCGTGGTTTTCGCTATTTACGGGGATTATTATTGTTTTGCGACTGCTTGGGTCATGCTGGTGCCCTGTTGCAACGGTGCACTCACCCCGAGTTTACTGAGAGGCTGTTACGCAGGACTACAATGTGACCACGATTCATCACCTGACGTGACTTGTCCCATTTCACGAATCTCCAGCGTTCTTTTCCCACCACGACGACGAGCTGCGCGAGATGGCTTCCACCACAGAAGAAACAACGATCCAGGCCGATCATGACAGGTATGGATTCTCTGCCCTACATAGTGCTTTCATGAGCTCATCGATGAGTGCAGATCTTTCGATATTCACGAGGCGCGAGGAACATCCATGTATTCTAGCGGCGGCGACAATGACTCAGGGAGTGATTTTGGAGATGCTGAGCTGGTATGTATCCATTTGCGTGTGCTCTTTCAGCCATAGTTCATCACCAGCCTCCAGACTTCTCAAGGATCAAACGAAACCTTGATCAACCCCGATAGCGACGATGATGACGTGGCAGGTCAAGATAATTTCTCTGCACTCATTCAGGCCACCAGAGCTGCGATCATCGAGACGCCTCTCGGTGATCCTGAGCTTCCCGTTTACTTTAGCGGACTGGCCTACTTGCTGAACGGCCAGTTTGTTGACGCCGATCTTGAAGCCGCGTCCATCTTTCAAAGAGCTGCTGCGGACAGTACCCTGCCAGATGACCCTGATCTTCCTGCTCTTCGAGAGGCCTTGGGTGTTGCGTATGGTCAGCGCTATCGTAGGCTTGGTCATCTTGAAGACCTTGATACTGCTCTCTCGTATTTCAAGGCTGCATTGGCTATTACTCCCGTTGGCTGTGATGGCCATGCACGATTGCTGGGAAAGATCGCTATCACGTATGTAGACCGTTTCCAGCTGTTAGGCGCTCTGGAAGATTTGGAAACTGCTCTGAGATATGATGTGGCTGCCGTGGATGGTCTTCCACAGGGCCACCATGCTCTTCCTCGTCTCTACTTAGATCTCGGTAACGTGTATCGAGAGCGATACCGCTATCTCGGTGAACTGGGTGACCTTGAACATGCGCTCCACTTTAAGAAGGCTGCTCTTGATAGTATATCTTATGATGATCCTCTTCTGTTGGCCTGCAAGCAGAGTATTGCAGTTTCATACACAGACCGCTATAAACGTCTGGGTAAGATGCCAGATCTTGAGGCTGCACTTCTATATGATAAAGCTGTTCTGAATGGTACACCACTTGGTCATCCTGCTCTACCTGGTAGACTCCGGGGTCTAGCTGTTGCTCACACAGATCGATATAATAGATTGAATAACTTTTATGATCTTGAAGCAGCATTAAGATATGCTAGAGCTGCAGTTGAGGCTTCTCAACCTAAGGACTCTGATCTTCCAATGTATCAACAGTCTCTTGCTTCAGCCTACTCACAAAGATATCGGGCACTGGGTGAAGTGAATGATCTTAATCTGGCAATCAAGTATGATCAGGCAGCTGTTGAAGGTACTCCTCTAGGTCATCCTGAGCTCCCAGGAAGACAGCAAAATCTGGCAGAGTCTTACACAGATCGACATCATAGATTGGGAGATCTGAATGATCTACAAGCTGCCCACCAATTGAAGATTCTAGCTGTGGAGGGCACACCATCACAACATCCTGATTTGCCAGGTAAACTTCAAAGTTTAGCCATTTCATACAAAAATCTCTTCAATGCTTTGGGAAATCTACATGATCTTGAAGCTGCTGTCAAGTATGCAATATCTGCTGTTGAGATTACACCACATGGTCACCCAGAGCTCTCTAGCAGACAGCAAAGTTTGGGTATGCTGTACATGGACCAATTTTTAAGATTCGGTGAACTATCAGCTCTTGAATCTAGTCTTCAGTACAATCTTCTGGCTCTTAAGGATACACCAATAGGTCATTCTAAACTGGCTGAAAGACATCAAGCACTTGGCCATACATATATTCGTCGATTTGAAAGGCTTGGTCATCTAACTGATCTGGAAGCTTCTGTCAAGCATAGTCAGGCTGCTGTTGATGCTACATCAATAGGTCACTCTGAGCTTCCTATCAGACAGAATACACTTGGTATGGCCTATAGAACCCGTTTTCGCAGGCTTGGTAATATTGGTGATCTTGATATGGCATTGCAGTTAAAGCTAGCATCCCTAAAGAGTTTTCCATCTGATCATCCTGAACTTCCAAATTTATACCATACTCTGGCTGTTTCATACTCAGACCGCTTTCAAAGACTTGGTGACGGTCTCTTAATCTCTAACCACGTGGCACCCCGACTAGGACCCCGGAAAATCGACACGTCGAAGTCGTCGGGCGCAGCGTTGGAGACGTACATACGTGTTCCAGAATCAAATAACACTGGATTCTGTCTCTGGGTGGTCCAATAGAGCCTTGGTATACGAAAACTATGAGTCAAAGTGCATCAAACACGACGCCAACAGTCACGGGTCGAGCTACACGTGGAGCTCAACATCAACAGCTACAGTCAGGATCTCTAGCAAGCGTTCATGGCAGAAACAGGACCGAACTACTACGAGGATCTCAGTCCAGGATTACAGATGTGGAAGCAGGATGGAACTACCTGTCAGTAAAAGTGCTCGGAGCAGAAGGCGAGAAACCCACCACCGCGGCGCTGGAGATCGCGCTCCTCTTGCTGGCAAAGGCACCTAACGTACCCCTCACGGCGATAGACGGAATTCGGGCAGTCGCGCTTTGTTTGAGACCGGCGATAGAGGCAGAGAATGGGACGAAGATAGTGGAAATGGTGCGGGAAGAAGTGATGGGGCCAGTAATGGAGATAGTCGAGTCGACGAAGAACCTCGCGGAGAACACAGTAGCAATGGTAAAGAGGATGACGGAGGAGGCAAGGGAGTTTGTTGCGGGGCATGAGCGACCGGTGGCAGCAGACACAAGGGGGGGAGGACAGATGACATATGCAGACGTGCTGAGGGCTAACGCGGGGCCCATGGCGTTCGACGCGAGACATCAGGAAGTGGTGGACCGCAGCGACACGAGGGAGAAGCAGATCCTTATTGACCCGATCGAAGGCGAACAGGCAGGAGGCATCAAGGAGCTCGCGATTCCTGTGCTCATGCAGAAAGCCACTCGTGCACTGGAAGATATGGGCGTGTACGGCGCAGACAAGCCACCGGGAACCGCTTTTCACAGCGTCAAGAAACTTCCGAATGGGGGAGCAGTGTACGAGATGACTACGGTGGAAGGAGCGCAGTGGCTACGACAACCAGAGGTTAAGGAGTCGTTCATGAAGTTCTACGGGGTGTTGGCATTGTTCAAGGACAGGACTTACCTGGTCCTTGCAGAATTCGCGCCGACGACGCTCCCAGACGTACCCATTAATGCCGTTTCTATGATCGAGGGGGCGAACGCTTTGGCGGGAGGAGAGATTGTACGAGCGAAGTGGATCAAGGCACCTAACCACCGTAAGCCGGGACAAATGGCTGCTCACCTCATTCTTGCATTCTCGTCGAGGGAAGGAGCCAACAAAGCTATCCAAGGAGGGCTGTTACTGGACAGAAAGAAGGTTAGGGTGAAGAAACTCGACCCCGAGCCACGGCAATGCCTCAAATGCCAGTTCCTTGGGAAGGGTCACATAGCCTCGGAGTGCAAGCAAATTCACGAGACCTGTGGCCTATGTGCTGGCCAACACAGAACCTCGACCTGCACTGCTGAGCCCACCGCCTACAAATGTGTAAACTGCAGGGACAAGGGAAAACGTCACGACCACCCATCATCTGATAGGCTGTGCACGACCTTCCACGAGTATCGCGTTCGGATGCTAGAGCGACAGCCAGAGCTCAGATATAAGTTCTACACCACCGGCGACCCAACAACGTGGGTAAGGAGAGAGGAGGAGATGCACACACAGAACGGGATATCGGGAGCACACACGCACGCAGCGCCGCATTCACAGCTCGGAGGACGGGAGACACAAGGAGAAGGTAGGAACGGGGCGGGTGATGAGGGGTGGAATGGATGGCGACGAGGAGAAGGGAGGGGAAGGCTGGCTGGAGGACGTCCAGGTGATGGAGGAGGCCCGCGTAGGAGTCAGGCGGGTTCAAGGGGAGGACACGCGAGCAGAAGCAGAAGCAGGCCAAACACCCCCGCCGGGACACACATGAACATGAGGAACTGGCTATTATCGAGCAGCGCGGCACCAACACAACCAGCTCCGACGGGTTCTCAACCTGCGGCCTCCCAGACATCCCACAACGGCAGGGGCAACACGGCGGCTTACATCGACGAACAGCGTAGCCGAGCCATGAACGGGAGTACAGGAAACTGGGGTGACGACGAAGACGATATCTACGGATGAGCAGCGAAGATGTTGAGGCAGGGGGGAATGTCGCACGAGGAGGGAAGAAACTAACTATTTGGCAACAGAATCTGAACAAGTCACTCCTGGCACATCTGGCGCTTTTACACCACGTCAAAGCGAAACACGACATTGTATGCCTGCAAGAACCACACTTCGACTTCAGGTGCACATCACGGGCAACTGCTGATTGGTCGACAGTATACCCAACCCTACACGACAAAGCTCACGTGGAGAAAACTCGGGCGATGATCCTCATCAACTCAAAGATCTCATCCAACTCATGGCGACAGCTCAACATACAAAGCGCAGATATCGTGGCCATAAAAATCCGCTGTCTACAAGAAGAGGTACGTATCTTCAATATTTATAATGACTGTAATCATTCGGAGAGTCTGGAAGCGCTGGAGGCGTATCTGGTCAGTGAGGAAGGGAGGCGAGATAGGGGACCATCCGTACACGACATCTGGTTGGGAGACTTCAATCGCCATGACCAGATGTGGGATGAGGAGAGGAACGCGCACCTGTTCACGAGAGACAATCTAGATGCTGCGGGAGTCTTGATTGCAATGTTAGAAGAGCACGGGATGGAGATGGCTTTGCCCAAGGGTATACCCACCCTCAGGGCATTCGCCACCGGCAATCTGACGAGGCCGGATAACGTGTTTGTTTCCGCTGACATTATTGAATCCGTTATCCAGTGCCGTGCAAAACCCGAGAGCATGCCGGACAAGACCGACCATTTTCCCATCAAGACGGTAATCGACTTCGACGTAGAGCAGGCGCCGAAGAAGGAGCAGAGGGATTTCAGGGGAACTGATTGGAAGAAGTTTGCAGAGGCGCTAGAAGAAAAGATGACGGGCCAGCCGGTAACCCGCATTACGACGACAAACGAGCTGCACGAGAGGCTCGATCGCCTAGTCTGCGCCATACAGGAGACGATCAGCTCCATAGTCCTGGTCAGGAAGCCCTCGAAGTACACGAAAAGATGGTGGACGCGGGATTTGACACTAGCGAAGAAGAAAGCCAAGCGGTTGGGAAGGGAGTCGTGGAAGAGGCAGAGGTACCCAGGCCACCCCATTCACGAAGAGTTCCGCAGAGCACGCAACGATTACAGCCAGCTCATCAAAGTCACTAAGAAGGAATTCTGGCAAGAGTGGCTGGATGGCATCGATACCAAAGCGATGTGGACTGCGCACAGGTTCGTATCATCCCCAGCATCGGATGGAGGAAGGACGAGGATCCCCACGCTCAAGGTAAAGGACGAGCACGGGGCGTCAAGGGAGGTCGACGACAATACTGAAAAGGCCAGGCTGCTCCACAAGACCTTCTTCTACGACCCGCCGCCGGATCCCGGCATACCAGATGACTACGAATATCCACCAGAGAAGTTCCACTGGGATCCAGTAACTGACGAACAGATACACGGCGCTATCAAGAAACTCCACCCATACAAAGCTCCTGGGCTAAGCGGTATTTCCAACTCTGTGCTGATAAACTGCAGAGAGCTCCTCGTCCCTTATTTAGGCCCAATCTTCCGTGCAACCTTTGAACTGGGGGTTTACCCCGAGCGGTGGAAGGTGTTCAACACCGTAGTGCTGCGAAAACCAGGGAAAACAGATTATAATATAGCTGGAGCGTATCGCCCGATTGCCCTCCTGGACATGATTGCAAAAGTTCTCTCATCCTGTGTTAAGGAAACACTGACCTATCACACAGAACGATTAGGACTTCTCCCACAATATCAGTTCGGGAACCGACCAGGACGAGCTACCACGGACTCGCTCCATCTGCTCATATCGTTCATTAAGGATGCCTGGCGGAAAGGATGGGAAGCGGTGGTGATATATGCGGATGTCAAGGGAGCTTTTCCGAACACGGTGGTAGCGGTTCTCATTCACGACATGCGAAAGGAAGGGGTGCCAAAGGAACTAACGGACTGGTTTAAGAGGAAGCTGGAAGGGAGGAAAACGGTAATCTCCTTCGACGACTATGAGTCGGAATTGATACCTGTGGAGAATGGGCTGGATCAAGGGTGCAACACCTCCGGGGAGTGTTATAACTTCTACAGTGCAGACCAGATACGCAAAGCGACAAGGCTAAAGGACCAACGAGCAGGGGGTTGGGCAGACGACACCTTTTTCGCAGCGATGGCGCCACGGTTGGAAGAAGCAGCAGTGAAGGCGACGGAGTTGGTGGTAGGTGCCGGAGGTGGTCAGGAGTGGTCGCAGTCTCACTTCTCCCCGTACGAGCTCCAGAAGTTTGGCTGTGTGGGTTACACCAGAAGGAAGGTCCCAGACCCGGCGAACCCTCGAAAGCGAGTACCGGCCCCCAGGCCGTCTATCCAGATCGGCGGCCACGTCATCCAACCCTCGCCAGCGCACAAGTTCCTAGGGGTCATACTAGATCAAGAGCTTCACTTCACAATGCAAGCGGACTACGCAGTAGCGAAAGGGAAGACTTGGGCAACACAGGTGAAGAGGCTCTCCAAGACGACGAGGGGAATGGGCGGATCGTTTGCAAGACAGCTCTACACGAGTGTAGCGCTACCGTCCATGCTGTATGCGGCCGACGTGTGGTGTACGCCTCCAGTACAGGAGAAGACGGGGAAGAAATCGAAGGGGTCAGTGGGATTCTGCAGGCGGATGGAAAGAGTACAACGTATGGGCACGATACAGGCTCTCGGCACATATCGCACCACACCAACAGACCTTTTGGACGCACACGCTGACATCCTGCCAGTCATGTTACAGGTCACGAAAATCTGCGGTCAGGCGGCGCTGCGGATAGCGACTCTCCCAGAATCCCACCCACTCTACAAGCCAGCCAGGCGAGCACAACGCGTCTTTGTACGGAGACACCGAGCACCTCTCCACAATATCATGCGCATACTCGGAAAGGATCCTAACACCATCGAGAAAATAGCCACCATTCGCAAACCGCCCACGTGGCAGCCACCAATCGACATATTCGTTCCGGAGAAAGAAGAAGAGGCATTCGAGAGGGAAAGGGAGAATGAGGCGGACATACGGATATACACGGATGGGTCAGGATACGAGGGTGGCATCGGAGCAGCAGCAGTGTTGTACCGCGGGTTCGCCCCGCCAAAGGTGATGAGGCAGTTTGTGGGACCAGAGACGGAGCACACTGTATATGAAGGGGAGTGCGTGGGGCAGATGTTGGGAATGGAGCTTTTGCGAAGGGAAAGCAACAGGAGGGGAGGGGTACGCACTGTCACGGTCGGAACTGACAACCAGGCTTCCATACAGGTTCTCGCAGCTCACGGTCCAGGCACGGGGAGATACATTGTCGACCAGGTCTTACGAGGCATCGAGAGGGCGAAGAAAACCCATCCCGGCATCAAGATCTCAGTAAACTGGACGCCAGCGCATAAGGGGATCAGAGGAAATGAGAAGGCCGACCAGGAGGCAAAGAAGGCTGCGGAAGGGAAGACAACGGCGAACAACGCCCTCCCATTCATAACTCGCAAGCTTCGCACCAGCAAAGCCGCCGTTCGGAAAGCCCTCAGGAAAGAAGTTAGGCATGAAAATGGAGAGCAGTTCAAAAAGTCGACGAGGTACGCTCGCATGCAGAAGGTCGATCCAAGCCTTCCTTCAAACAAATTCATGGCAATCGCCAAGGGGCTTCCGCGCAAGCAAAGTGCACTTCTATTCCAGCTGCGATCCGGCCACTGCCCTCTCAACCAGTACCTACATCGATTCAAGCACAGCGACACCCCGATCTGTCCCAGATGCAATACGGCACCAGAAACAGTGGATCACTTCTTGTTACACTGTCCGGCATACGCGGCGCCCAGAGCGACACTGCAAAAGACTGTCAAACGTGGGCCAGATATGCTCGCAGTGATCCTCAGCCAGCCGGACTTCACCTATCAACTCTTTCAATACATTCATGCCACCAAACGCTTCGAGGAGCAGCTAGGAGACTTACGCATTCCAAAACCCAAGGAGTAACGTGCTCATACGGATGACCCACCCAATGCACCAGGCCAATAACACGTACAGACCCCGACATGATGAACCCGTGCCCAGACCAGAGAGCTCGACGACCTGAGGAAGCGTAGCTGGAAGAAGTTCCACCTAGGTGCGGTACCATACGTTTTCTTTTCTTTCTTTTCTTCGTTTCCCTTTTCTTTGCATATATTATTTCACTCTACTTTTTCACGTCTCATCTTCACTCGACCAGATGGTCACAATATCATACATAATCATTGGACTCTTGATGTACTATACCTGCCTCTTATATACCTTACACACGGACTCCACACGGTACATTACACACTACTTTACTCTACTATACCATACGGCGCAGCCTTCGCACTGACATTATTACAGGCCCCGCGTTCTCTATCACGCGATGAGGTCCAGTGGACCGACACTCGGTCACATCGTCTGAAGGGTCTCGGCTCGGAGGACAACAGTTGCATAGATAGGAAGCCACGACAGATTCACTACATCAGTAGAATAGCGTAGAATACCTGGCATAGGGCAAGGCCCCAATAGGTATATGATGGAAAAAAAAAAAAAAAAAAAAAAAAAAAAAAAAAAAAAAAAAGACTTGGTGACTTAAAAGATCTTGAAGCTACATTGCACTATGGTCAAGCTGCATTAAATAGTATTTCCTCAGCTTCTCCAAGAATCTCTGCTCATTACTCAAATATGGCAATCTCATACTTGGAGTACTACAGAAGGCTAGGTAATCTAGAGGACCTTGAAGCTTCTGTCAAATTTGGCAAAATGACTATCAATGCTACTCCTCAAGGTCATCCAGATCTTACATTCTACCAACAATCACTTGCAATGGCATATGCAGATCGTTACTCTAGATTAGGTGAACTGGAAGATCTTGAAAATGCAATGCAGTTGAAAATTTCTGCTCTTGAGAATACTCCGTCTGATAGTAAAGATTATCCAAGTCGGCAACAAAATCTGGCAATTTCTTATTCTGACAGATACCAAAAGCTGGGAAATTTAAATGACTTGAATGCTGGATTTGATTTAGAAAAGAGTGCTTTGGAAAATACACTCTCAGATGATCCCATGCTACCTGAAAGACAGATGAATTTGGCTGTTTCGTATACAGATCGCTATTATAGGCTAAAGGTCATTAATGATCTTGAATATGCTTTACAGCTTAAAGTAGCCTCAGTGAATGGCACAATTCCAACTGATCCTGAGCTTGCTGGCCGACTTCAGAGTTTAGCTGTGACATTTTCAGATCGATATATGAGATTCAAAGAATTTATTGATCTTGAAGCTGCACTAGAACACCATAAGTCATCTGTAGAACTCACACCACAAAAGCATCCTCAACGAGCAAAGCGTCTGCATTACTTGGCAATGGCATATGAAAACCATTACCAAATTTCAGAAAATTCAGAATATCATACTTTAGCACTTCAATATGCTAAAACATCTGTTGACTCAGACCCTGCACCACCAGCTTCTATTTGGGAAGCTGCAATTTATTTGGCAGAAATGTGCATGAAAGATGACTTGGCTAATGAGACACTTTATGCATATTCAAAAGCATTTGAGGTTCTTTCAGAGCTTATTTGGATTGGAAGTTCAGTTTCTGCAAGGCATGAGAATCTGGTTCAATATGATGTACCTGATGTTGCAGCTGCAGCAGCAGCTACTGCTGTAAAGTTTAACTATGCATCTAAGGCCATTGAGTTTTTAGAACAAGGCCTATCAATTACTCATCAGCAATCACTTGATCTTAAAAGCAAAAATGCAAGCCTTTGGAATAAACATCCTGCTGAAGCATCCCACCTTTTGAGCCTTTCTTCTCATCTATCACAATCAATGAGCACTACTAAGAATGACATAGCATCACTTGATCATAACTCATTGGGTCTTGAAAGAGATAAATTAATCAAGAAGATCAGAACATATCCAGACTTTGAAGATTTCCTTTTACCACCCTCATATAACCACTTATCTCAGGCAGCAAAAGCAGGTCCTGTAGTACTGTTATTCTGTGCACCATTGAGAAGTGATGCAATCATTATTCTGCAGCCATCTTTACCACCCAGACATATTCAACTCCCTGATTTAACTCCCCAAATGGCTTTTCAACAAATCTCAGTTTTAAAAGCAGCTCTTAGAGAGCAACACATTGTGACTCGAGATATAACCAGATATGGCAGACCTATAAGTACTTCTAATCCTAAGCAACAGTTTGAAAAAGTCTTGTCTTGGCTATGGACTTCAGTGGTTGAACCAGTCTTCAATACTCTCTTCCAGGTTGGAGCTTTTTTGCATATATAATATTAAAATATACTAACTGTATCTATTAAATTAGGAAAATATTCACCATGGAAGAATTTGGTGGTGCACAAATGGCATTTTGAACCAATTGCCTTTTCATGCAGCTGCACCATCAGATAGCCCTTTTATTCAGTCATACACCTCCACTTTGAAAGATCTTATAAAGGCACGACAACAAGCTGCTATAGTGTCAAATTCCTCACTATCTGAGGCTGAGACACTGACAGCAATTGGAGTTACTCAGCTTCCAAACCACCCTGAGCTAAGACTACCATCAGTGCAGGCTGAGCTCAGAATAGTTGCCTCTGCTTGGAGGAATTATCAAGTTAATCAGCTTCTTGATTCAGATGCAACTGTCAGTAATGTGATTAAATATTTAGAGACTACTTCTTGGTTACATCTTGCTTGTCATGGACAACAGGATGCAAACACTCCTTTGAAGAGTGGTTTGCTTCTTACAGATGGAAAGTTAGAACTTGAAGAAATTCTCAAGGCCAATTTGTCTTCAGCAAAATTTGTATTTTGTCAGCTTGTGAAACTGCCATGGGAGATGCAAAATTGGCCAACGAAGCAATGCATCTTACTGGGGGATTTATTGCTGCTGGTTTTCAGGGTGCAATTGGAACACTATGGAGCATGGGTGACAGTGAGGGTCCAATGGTTGCAGAGATTGTATATAAGAAGATCTTTGAGAAAGAAAGCCCAGAAGTAGCCTTAGCAGCAGAAGGTTTACATCTTGCAGTACAGAAATTAAGATCTGAAGGTGCACCACATCACCGATGGATTCCATTTGTTCACTTTGGTATTTGAGGGAAAAGTGTGTAGATAAACATTAGAATAGGCTTAGCTTCGAAGAATATAAATCAAGTGCAGGACAGACTGTCAGAAAATTACATGTAAATGAAAATCCACTCAATACAACAAAAGAGCACTAGACAAAAGTTGATACTCACAACAGAATATAATTAAGCATGTATGAATGAGTGAGATATGGCAGAGATGCAAGAAAAAAGAAAGAGAACATGGAGTCTGGAAGTACATGAAAGAGATGGTAAATATTAGAGTGGCTATGACCCAGTATTCTCTTCTGCCAAAAAGAAAAGAAAACACTGGGAAAAAATGGCTCATATAGGTCAGATATGCCTCATCCATACTCAGCAAAGTCCATATGACAAAAGCATTACAAAGTGACAAAACCTCTCAAATTTGAATGAACACTTTGCACAGTGAGGGAGAAAAAAGATGTGCACCAAGATTCTCCGGAATTGAGTTGCCCTTTGATCGTAGTGGACACAATTTTTGTTTTCCAACTGTGGAAAGAGTTCACTCAAATCTCATATTTGCAGCCTACTTTGAATCAGTCATCGAGCTCATCCTCTTCCAAATCATCATCATCCATGTCACTGCAATGTCCTGCAGCATCCTCCACCATCCCAACAACCATGTCAATCACAGCACGAGTCATGCGTGGCATTGCACCTGGTCTCAGTAGCGGATGATTTTCTTCCTTCAGTTCCTCCTCTTCATCGCTACCTTCGCCATCTTGACTCTCTTCAGCCTCGTCCTCCGCATTTTGACTTCCTTCGCCATCCCCACCCTCTCCCTCATCCGAAGATTCACTGGAAGAGGAACTATCCATATCATCTTCGGAATCTACCTCAAAGTCCTCGTCCTCGTCGTCCGAGTCATCCTCAATCTGTTTAATTGTCATCTTTTCCTTTCCTTTATCCTTTCCACCATCTGGCTTTCCTTTTTCCTCGTCCTTTTTGGCTTCTCCGACATCCCCGTTCTCCTCGAACCTCTTCTTCCCAAACAAGTGTCGATGTGCCCGCACCCATGCATCTATCCCTGCCTGCTCCTTCGAATCAATAACGCCGAACTGTGTTTCGATGCCGACATCCTCGCTATCCTCGCCATCGTCTCCCTCGTCGCTGCTCTTTCGCGTCAAGATGACGGAACACGTCCGCACGTTGTTGCCAATCACCCGGAGGCCCTCACTCTTTCCAATAAGGTCCTCGACAGCCCAGAACTCGCACGGCTTGCTCTCGCCCCAGAGCAGACCCTCTTTCATGAACCACAGGGTACCAGGTCTCGCACCGCGGTATGCGTCGACTCCAGGAACACCATTCTGGCTCGCGCTGACCCCGCTAGAGATACCCGTGCAAGCACTTTTAAACAGGTCGCCAGTTGGCTGGTAGATAGGAATGTTGAGGCGAGCCAGGAAGACGCTTATGGCAGGAAGAGTTGTACTCCCTTTGGGAAAGACGACGACTGGTGCTGTCCCGATATGTGTCGTGGTGCTGAAAGGTGCGGAGACAATAGCTTCCATTCCGAAGATGACTTGTACGTTGGCCGAGTCACTCGCAGGTTTACCGCGGTCTGGGATGTCGGAAGATAGGATGACCACAGTCCAGTGGGCTTTCTGCTTGCCGCGCGTTGGTAGGACAAAAGCACGTGTCAACGTCGAATAAGGGACACTTGCTTCTACTGCGTGTGTAGTGGGGTTGGTGAATTTCATAGATTTCTTGTGGACTGTGATGTCGACCTTTTTACGGACTGGGGATGTGACAGAGATGGAGTGTATGGTAAAACAACGTTTGTCGTCTTCAAATGAGGAGGATGATGGTGTGGAGACCTCCACGGCTGGCCGCTGGCGTTTGGACGGTTGCAATTCGTTCTCCACGTCATCTTCTCTGGGACGTTTTGCGGGAGTTGGCGAAGGTCGTCCGCGCAATTCGTCAAGAACCTTTTTAGCCGCTATCTGCCGTTCAGGCCACTGAGTGCGTGTCTCTGCTGTTGCCTTCGGGTCGCATTCAGCACCAGCTACGAATCTGATCACTGTGTCGAGGATGTATTCCGCAGAGGCAGTAGAATCGGTCGTCGCGCCACAGAGTGTCCGAACCTTTTTGGCTAATTCACTTGGTAGCGATGGGAGAATCGCACGGAGATAGGGTGTTTCCGAAGCCATCTGGTGGAGTTGTTTCTGGATAGATGAAAAATATAGACGAATCAGAATAGAGACCAAGCGTCCAAACGTTACTTTGTTTATTGTCACTAACGTCTGCTCCCAAAGTTCGTTCTCAATACAAGGCCCTCTAATTCGCTGCTAATAACAAGCGAGGGAGAAGAGTGTTGTTCACACTGGAATCTAGTCGTGCCGAAGGATGTTGTGGATGGAACAGAACGCCACTGCTGGTGGTGGAATCTGGATGATTATGAACTGCGGTTACGAGACCCAGATCCACCGACGTCACGCGATGTATTGGCTTGATGCGGCTTGCTTGTTGGGGGCCTCCCATCAAAACACCTCATTTCCTTTTCACCAACCACCATGATCTTTGAGTCACTTGAAATTCCTCTTCTAATAGTAAATACGGTGCGGTGTTGATCTCTGACTGTCCTTTGGAATATATAATCTACTTCACCACCCCGGATAGCCCCGATGCCCACAACCCATCGACGAAGCAGGAGTCCGTTGATATCATTTGCAATCCTACACGCTATACCATATATCCCAAATCATGGAAACCTTGTCTCGACATTGTGTGCCTCTATCTTGGTGTCCTCGAATGACTTTGGGCAGCTTTGTACCGCACTGAACCAGTGTTTCCGTGCCGGAACTGGTGCACGTGTCATCTAATCTCGTCTCATGTTCTACGAAAGATGACTGATATTTCATCTGTTATTAGCTATATCACCTATTTCGAAGAGCAAATCATCATATCTCACGCGGCGTGGGACCTCGTCCCCATTTACCTGCGAAACTAGTGACCAAAAACAAGGCGGTATGCATTCTTGAACACCCGAGGCGCCAAAAATAGCTTCACCGTGCTGGCGTCCACAAGAAATTTCAGACTCCACCATGCCGCGAATGCCTCGCTGTCCTCGAATTCCGCTATGTCTTCCGCTGTACTCCAGCTGGGTGATTGTTCTCACAGAAGCCAATAAGGCCGACGCTGCTGGTATCCAATATTAAGGCCCAAGATAAAGGTGAAGCGGACGGAAGGCTTGGAATGTAGATCTGCCATGAAAGTTCCGACATCTTTCGCAACCGTTTTTACCTTCGTTATCTTGACCCCGATCACCAGTGTTTGGGCAAAGAAATGGCGAGACAGTGGCACAGGCACGATCGTTCTCGAGGAGGCATGGTCGGTCCCTGAACTCGTCGACTTGATAACGTAGGTTCTTTCATATCACTGCTCTGCTCGTTTGCGCGTTGTTTACGATCCACAAAGCGCATTTCCCCCTCTCGGTGCGTTCTCTACATCGGAAAAGATTTATGTTAATGCAAAGTGACGACTTTCCTGTCCTCAGGCCAGTCATTCGACGACTTCAAATCAAGCTTCCTCGATGTCCACGGTCGCCGTCTTGATCTCATGGACGAAAACGGAATTGACTTTGTGAGCGGCCTACCCTTTTCGCTGCGCTTTCATCGGTCGACTTTGCTGTAGATGGTACTATCCTGCGCAACGCCATGCATCCAGGGCATTTCCGACCCAGCAGCAGCTGCTGAGATGGCGATAAACGTGAACAACCAAATGGCTGCTGCAATCGCGAACAACACCGCTCGTTTCGGAGGATTCGCTTCGCTCTCAATGCACAACGCGTCTGTAGCAGTGCAAGAGCTTCGTCGTGCGGTGACGGAGCTGGGTCTATCGGGTTGGTTGTTCGTTTTCCATATTGACAGTGAGCACACTAAATCTTACATACTCCAGGTGCAATGTTGAATGATTATCAGCAGTCAGGCGCCGATGATAGTGAGTATTTTCCTTATGGCAGATTTGACCGGCAGCTAATGCTCCATGATTCCAGCAACATTACTCTTCTACGACCAACCAGAGTACGATGAATTTTGGCAAGCAGTAACAGATCTGGATATTCCCGTGTACTTCCATCCCCGAGGGAACATCGATCAGATCCAAAGCTTGATGTATCAGCATGCACCATTTATCAAGGGACCCTCCGAAGAGTACGCTGTAACGCTATCCAACCATATTCTTGGGTCAGTTACTCTCAGCGCAATGATACGTTTGTGTCCTGACCAGGGCTCCCCAACAGCTTATGCACGAATGGTGTCTTTGAGTACGCTCCACCACCTGCACCACAGATCTGATTCACAACCCACTTCCCCAGTCGCTTTCCACAATTGAAAATAATTGTCGGACACCTAGGCGAAAGAATTCCATCCGATCTATTCAGAATCGATGAGCGTTAGTGTTGTATTTAAAAACTTCTGTCAAGCCAAATTCTAACACTCTGCAGAGCTTCAAAGGGCCGCACCTCATGGTCTCGTCATGCAGCGAAATGCATCCTCCTATTGGCAAACAAACCTCTTCGAGACTACGTCTGGAAACTTTGCCACGGATCTACTCAGATTCCATATGGATCAGATTGGCATAGACAGGATCTTGTACTCCGTGGATTATCCTTTCGTATGTAATTCGTTCTCTTTGGTTTTCTTAGGGCTGAAGCGTGGTTAAGGTATCGATTTCTGAAGGCGCCGAGTGGGTGAATAGTTTATCTGGTGTGTTGAGTGAGAAGGATCTAGCCTCGCTGAAGAGAGGGCTGGCAATTAAACTGCTACATCTCGATGATTAGTTGAAGTCGTGGAATCATTCGAGTTAGAATTCAGTCTGTCCTACGACCTCGAAATGAAGTTGTGTCGTTTCAAAAGCAGGTGATCTCAGCGGGAAACGATCATTGTCGTTCTTTTGACCTGATGATACTTCATCGAAGACAAGTCACAGCACACTGGATTTTCAAGGTAATGTAGTAGTAGATACAATAGACCCAGGAAAACGGAAGGGTACATGCAACGGTCACGGGGGAATTCATTTGATGGCCATGGCTGAATGAACAGGGAGAGATAAACGTCAGATAAATGCCGAAAAATAGTTGGGCGGATAAGACTGACATACTTTAAACTCGGTAGAGGTACGCAGCAACGCCCTGGTACCTATATCCCCTCCTCTGTGCTGTCAACCTGTCCCGGAAGGAGGTCGTATAGAAGTGCTGCCTGGACTTGATACTGTACAGGCGGTAGAGCGGTACACCACCGCAACGGTTGTTAAGGTAGACCCACCCAGCCACGCCAACATGTCGGTAGCCAATGCGGGTGGCTTGCGCACGCTCGGCGACGCTAACAGTGTACAGGTAGTCCCGAGACCTGGGGTTGTAAAGGACATAAAGGGCGACAGTGCTGGGCTGCTTCCTGCGGAAGAAGAAGCCGATGATGCGGGCCTTTTCCTCCGGAAGAAAGGCACCGCGTTTCTGCGATTGCCGCATCTTTTCGGAGGAGGGGGCCTGAACTTGGGCGAGGGACGTGAAGGGGGTTGACTAGGAGGTCTGTCAGTCGGCTCATCGGGAGGCTCTTGGGTCTCCGGGGGGTTCTCGACAGGTTCGGGGTTGTCGACGGGCTCATCGGGTCCTTCAGATTCAGGAGATCCTTCGGGTATGTCCAGCATGGTAGGAGGATCGGACGAGTCCTGGGGGTCTCTCAACTGCAAGGAACTATTTTAGCAAACAGAGATGTGGCTTGAAAACATAGAGCATTCCTCGAGATCGAGCCCAGCTGGTTGGGCAGCCTCGAAGACGGGCGTAGCGATGACACATCCGAGGATAGCAGCAAGGACGAAGAATTTAATCTGCATGCTGACAGGTATACGAGGGGCAGGCTCCGGATAGTAGAAGTCACTGAGAAAAACGCCCCTTTAAACCAGTAAATAGGGTGGATGTATCACATAGTCTGCTACCTTGCAAATAGCAGGAATGTTTGACGCAGTCGCGTTGCGTGACAGGCGGGACCTCGTTATCGCCAAGGTCCCTCCAAGTGTACTCCCAGAGTATTCGGATGGCATGATATCTGTCTCCTTGAAAAGCCGCCATTATCTCACTTTCCAGTATATTGCATCGCAAAGCTGGGTGTGGAACTGGGAGTGAAAACATTGTGTTTTTTTTTGTTCCTCATAGGAGAGACAAGACTGACCAGGAGCTCTGCTCGTATTATCGATGAATGTTTCTGGTTGAGTCAGACATGAGATAATTGGATGCAATCGAGCCTTCACTTTGTGCGGGAACAATCTGCCAAGCATACAGTATTAGAGACCCAGAGAAGGATGCTCGTAGGATATCAGTGTTCCATGGTGGACTTGAGTTGAAAAGTCGAGCGAGACAACTCAGGAGCCAAAAAGTCACAGTCGAATAACTGAGTATGCATGCTTGGCGTCGGGCTGCTCCAAACCGTCGACGGTAGACTTTTTCAAGTCGCGGAGTCCTCGTCGCAATTCGACATCCGCAGGTCAGGGCTATGGAGGAACGACTGATGGTGTCTGTCTAGGAGAGATTAGGTCAGGGCATCGTGCAGGTATCATGTATCAAAGCTCCTGATGATGGTCGACGGCAGCTGGACAGTGGGGAGGAAGAGAGGGAAAACCGACTTCACGTTTGAATTTCCTGTTATAACTGGTAGGTTGAAGGACATTTGAACTTCTACAAATTCAAGACCGTTTGGGCATGCGCAACGTATGGTCACTGTAGTAGACCTTTTAGTATTACGGACTTCGAGGATCAAGTCAAGAAAATCTTACGTCAGCCATGTTCGCAACTTTCGGGCCGGTGTTCATTCTGCAATGAACCCGACCTTGTCACTACGAACCTTGAAAACAGGAAAAACAGCAATTCCTCGCAACCCAGCTCTCTATGTCGACCGGGGCATTGTTGTGTTGAATAAACCAGCTGGCTTTGTATGCCAGTTTCAATCAACAGAACGTGGCAAACCGAGGAAAACAGTGCGTCAAGTTGAAAATTACTCGGATCCTTTTTTATGGTTTATCCTTTAACAGGAGGTCCGAAAGGATGGTTACGACCTTAATGATCTGCTAATAGGTCACAGGATCACTAAGGTGCTCGTCCTTCAGTGATGTTGAATGTTGCGTTCTAGGGCTCCGAGAAGCACTCCCGCTCGACAGGCGGCCATTTCCTGTTCATCGCCTTGATAAGGTCGGTCAAATTTACGTTTTGCAAGGGAACCATACCTCTCATACCTTGTCTTATTTCTCTCAGGGTACCACAGGGGCCTTGGCCCTTGCACGTTCTCTTTCGCAAGCACATGAACTATCCAAGCAATTTCAAACTGGAACCGTTGAAAAGACATATCTTGCATTAGTACGTGGTGGCCTCAAGTCTTTCCCTGACAGTCATGGGAGGATCGATTCACCCATCCAATACTGTGATGGCCGTGCATCTTTGGATAATTCGCGTGACAGCAAGCCTTCTATTACAGAATGGGAACTGGTAGATTGTTCTGTGAGTTTACTTTCTGGCTGTCTGGATTTATAGTTTCGTTGACCAGAATGCAGCCTTATGCTCCCCTCTCTCTCCTCCGATTTAAACTTCTTACTGGACATAAACACCAACTTCGAGTTCATGCAGCCCATTGCTTGAATGGCACGTTCTTAGGCTTCTTCCACACCATATTTGCTGATTCTCTCCTTAGCTCCGATTCTGGGTGACACGTTGTATTCAACCAAACCAGTCTCAGATGCCATTACCCGAATTACCAAGATTCCCGTTGACCGTATCTTCCTTCACTCTTCTCAATTATCACTACTTGTAAGTTCGTGTCTCAACATGCAAAGGCCGACCGTCTGAACATCACGAACAGAGGTATCGGCCAACAGGTCCGAGAAAAAGGTTCCGCCTCGGCATTTCTGCCCCCCTTCCGGAGGACTTCCTTAAAATTTGTATCGATGCTGGAATAAAGGTCGACCCTGTGGAAGCCAAAGGAGGGCTGACAATCAACGGTAAATTGGTCGAAGATGGAAAAGTGCCCGAGGTAGATGGCCATTGGATACCCAATGAGGGAAGGTCCAGAGAATAAACTAATGTGCGTAAAAGTACAGAGGACGAAGGACGGAAGGTTTGTAGGATAACTTATGTGGAATGCAAGCAGTCATTGATATTGTACCGTTTGTAGCGTCCACCGAAGCAAAGCTCCCTCATGCTCATTGAATGGTGGATGGCGCCTGCGCCTGCGCCTGCTGTTGCTGTTGTTGTTGCTGCTCCTGCTGGTTCTTGACGCTGACGCTCAACGCCTGCCCCAAACCCACCGCAATGGCCCCAATAGCATGTGCCGCCCCTGAGGCCAATACTGCGCCGCCTACCCCTGCGCCGATGGCTGGTATTGCGGGAATCGATCCTGCCGTAATGAGAATGGCACTGATAATGCTCATGGTTTTCGGGTGCTCGCTCGTGATGTATTCCAGCGCTGTGCATGCGTTCAGAAGCCAAACTGGTGCCTGTGTGACGGTGGTAACAGCTGGATTGCCGCAAGTCAGTAAATATATCATTGAAAGTATATATGACACGTACTGCCTGAATCCATGGTATTGGATCGTGATGGCATAGGTGGCTTGGGCGTGCCGGCGGCAGTTGTTACAACAGCCGTATCCGATATCGATTTAGCTGGAGAAGGACGCTTGCTGGTGGAAGGCTCCTCTGCCTCGTCTTTCGAATTCCTCCTCTTTGGCCAGAAATCTGAGCCAGATCTTGTCGGTGCACGCGGGCGCTGTTGTGGAGCAGCCTCTACCTCCTCGACCTTCTTCGTGCCCCAGAAAGACGAGTCAGAGCGGGTAGGAAGCGGAGGTAGTGGAGCTTCATCGTCCTTCAACGATCCTCTTCTCGACCCCCAGAACATGGTCTCGGAGCGCGTCGGCACTGGTCGCTGCGATGCATCGGCCGCCACAGCTGGCTCGTCTTTCTCTTCCTTCTTCCGCAATGTCCACCATGATCCTGTCTGCTTGGAAACTTTGATGGTCTCAGTCTGGTTACTATCGATGCCCCCTGTAAGCAAGTAGTAGTATGCCGGTCAGTCAAACCATAACACCAGCCACGATTTAAAAAGAGACGACTCACATCCCATGTTCTGCATCGCCACCTTGAATTTCTTCCAGGTCCAACGATACTTCCCACCGTGCACCTTCGCTATGACTGCCTTGAGCTCGTCGAGCCTGCGGGACGAATTAGGCACTTCTCGACCACACAGAGGATGCTGTTCTGCTTACCTGGCTTTCGCCTTCGGACCCATGAAGTGTTGAGCAACCTTGTACCAGCACTCTTCTGGAACCTTTCGTTCCACGCAGCCGGCTTTGATTTGCTCTAGCCATTCCTCGACTGGGGGGTCCTTCTTGGGGTCTCCCTTGAATATAGGACCGTCAGTCCAAGTCGCGTAGATGGGTTCCAAGTCGTAAGGCTTGATTTTGAATGCGTCTAGCATTGTGTGTGTAGAGGATAGAATGTGTTATGCGTGTGTTAGGAAGGAATACCAGGTCTTCGACATCCCGTATTTATGCATTCGGCCTCGTTGAGACGGTGCGGTTAGATGCATGTTCCGTCGTAGCTCTGCGATAATGTGAACCTCGGGACGGAGGTGCGATACGACATTTGATCACATTGGACAACACGTTGTTTGTTCGTGACAGGTACAATAACTGTAAGTAAGAAAACACGTTTTGAGGTAAATAATTTCATCAACGTTCTCTGTGTGTAGATGAAACGCAAAGCTCATTCCGAAACGACTGAACCACGAGGATGTGCGTTGCCCAAAATTGGTAAATGCACACCAGAATTGGCGACAGCCAAAATAAACGGCTGCGCGTAAGCCTGAACAGGTAACGCAGTGCATTAGCCTGACGTCAGTTATTAGCGGCGGCACACGAGCATGCGGGGGTTGGCAAGCACTTGCGGACCATGGAAACCTTTCGGCATTGTTCCGGGTTTAGTTTCGCGTGAAGTGGAGCCTGTTTCAGACTGGGGAGTCGATGTTCTCCCAAAGGCTGGCTGGAGAGGCATCGGTTGCTGGAACGAAGGTACTGACATCAGCAAGGTGATGCTGCAAAGTCAATGGTGGAGGCACTCACTCTCCACCCAGAAGTCTGTGCGCCAAGCCACCATCAACCATTTCTCTCGCCTCATTTTGGCGATTCTGGCCTTACTCATCCTCCATCGTACCACATCAGTTGACAGGTCAATGAAATCTGGGCCTGTCAGAATATGGAAAGTCCCTGCCGGAGGGGTGGGCTTCCCGTCAACCAGTGACGGTATATCCTGGAGGAACCAATTAAGGGTCTTCGTGCATCGCTCATCGAGTTCCTTGGCACTCTTGTAGAAAAGCAGCGAAAGCACAGCGTCGTTCTCTGGGAACCTGAACATGGCGTTGGTGTAGTACATGTTGGCTTTGATCGATGCCTTGTAATATCCGATGTCGTCAGTGTTTGCAGCGAGGCCGGGGGGCATCTGCAGAGCGAACGGAAGACCGTCCCGAGACGAGGCCAGAATAGCTTCCAGGTCGACGAGCCATGGATCCGACCGGATACGGTGCATCTGGCCCTTCGAGTGAAGCTCTGAAGTCGGCCGCGGAATTTTGCCTCGGTATGCCATTCTATCCGTTACGATGCTGTTTGTGAGTAGAGATTGCAAGTAATCTGCCAGCCAATGGCTTGGATAGCCGATTTTCTGCAGCTCTATAAGAAGAGCTACGAAGACGACGAGCGTATTCGGAAGTTTCGTAAAATTCGGGCGGCGCTGAGATTCACCAGGTGAGACCATGGCGATGAAGAGACGGGTGAGCCAATCCCGCAGTTCGTCTCGCGAGGCGAGAGAACTGAGAGGTCGAGGAAGGGGGCTTGCTCCAAGAGTGAGCAGATCTACGACGGCTCTACCGTCAATTGTGCGGATACCTAGGTATCGAAGGAGATCTTTGGGGAGAAGCAGCGTATAACTAAACAAAAAGGATCAATACTCCACTCGCGATCCACTGACAAGAGGTCTCACGTGTAGCAAAACTGATCATCATCTCTCCACAAAGGGGAGTTCCAGAGGCAGTTAGAGCTGACTGCGGATTCTGACGTGTCCTGCAAGAGAGGGAGGACATAAATAGCAGTGTTCAAAGTGCCATTAGTATAGTCACTAGATGAAGCATGTCAGCCAAGTAATCGATTTCCCATGAACAAGATGACTTTACGGGACGTTACTCAGCCAGATTCGGGTGAACTTTTTTGGGAAATGGGCAGGTCGACTGTCAGTCTGCAGTTGTATCTTCGATAGTTCTTGATTTATATCGCCACATATGAATTCCAGTTGGACCGAGTCACCAAGATTCTTTACAGCTTCGGCAACCTTGTCGAAGAATGACGAAACATATGAGAAGGTGGGTGAGTCCTTCTGAGCTGCGGCGCTCTGTGAACGGATCCCGAATATTTCGTTGAACTGTGCAATCTGCTGGACGGACGAGAAAATGGCGAACTCCGCCTCACAATACCCGTCGCGTGTTCCATCCTGAAGCATGTGCAATGAGGATAAGGGGAAATGCGTAGGATCTCGTGCTTACCAGTAGCGTGATGTTTGGCTTCCAGGTTTTGACGACGCTTTTGGAGAGCTACCGAAAAATGGAGCTGAGATTGTGCGAGAACGACAATGTAGCCAGCACTTACAGCCATTAGTTTTTGAGCTGACGCCGTGGCATCGGATATCTCACGGATATATTCGAACCCAGGATGTAGATGCCACATATTGGAAGGCGGTAAAAAGACTTTGACGGTCTTATACCAGGCAGCCTCGTTCTCCAATCCCCACTGATAGTTTTTGTCGAGCTTAGTCTTTACCATCTTCTCCACGAGGGCTTCTTTGTTCTTCCTGATTACTTCTCTGACTTTTTCAGCGCTTGCGCCTGGCATCTCGAAACTGGATGCCATGGCTCGGAGCTCCTTGTCATTAAGGGTATCAAGGGACCGATGCGCAGCGTCACGATGAGATTTCAACGGGTCGCCATACCTACCGAGCATCTCGCTAGTCATCGACGACAAGTGATCGAAAGGGCTCAAGGAGGAGTGAGAAGACAGCATTCCAGCAGTGGTCCTCGACTTGTCTGTTGACCAGAATGTGAGGGCTTGCAATAAGGGTCCGATGGAATTTGTATCAACATGAAGCCAATGAGGGAGGCGAGGTGCCGGATCCACGAGCCTGGTTTTGATTTCGTTTATGGCAGTTATCATCCTGAAAATACCATGAGATATTCAACAGACAATCAGGCGGGGCAAGATGTCGAAACTAACCGAGCAGCGCAATAGTCAGGCATCACCCAACCAATATAGATGTAGACAATGGTTGATTGAACTTCCAGGCGACCAGTGGCATCGAGTTGATTTTCGACGAGAGTGTTAATCAACCAGCAAACGAGGAGGTCTCGAGCGACAGTCGCAAAATGAATATCGAGAACAGTCAAATTTTCTTCTGAAGGGGTCGAAGCTTCTTGTGAGCTCTCCCCAACCCGATCAGCGTTCCGAAAACATGCCGTGCTGGTGATCATGAGTTCGGGACATGGTAGGCGGAACTTGATTCCACTTACCATCTCCAGCCCCACCGAACAGGAATGATAAGGGCAAGGAATCACTCTTGACGAAGCTTTGCATGCTGAGGGGGGCCTCGTAACCTGGGCCCCAGCCGTCAACGAGGGAAATGATTTCGTCAGTGCCGACCTTTGGCACAAGAGTTGTGGTGAGTACACTGTTCTGGCCTTGACTGAGCAGCTCTTCTCACCATAAAATAGGTCATTTTTTGGTCGCTAGAGCTATTCAGTGAGAGGTCAAGCAAAACACAAGAATACGTACGGGGTACCCTTGTAGATTGGCATACGAGAAAACCGAATCCTCGCCTCCCTCGACAAATCTTTGTAGTGATCGGCTTTGGATCGTATTCTGTTGCATAGCGTCCATGCGTCAACGCCGTCGGAGCTGAGGTTGGATGATAGGCCCTCCAAGGCTTCAATCCCTGACAGATGGTTTGTAATGTAAACGTCGTCGATCGTGCTATTCTGGAGGGCATGGCTCAATGCTTTGGCGAGACGTGTCGACAGCTTGGACGCCAGCGTAGGTTCAGGATCAAGGGACCATGACCGTAAAATCGCGTCTATGCACCCTGCATAATCTCCTAATTCATATAGCGCGGCGCTCAGGTTGGAAGGATAGACAGGGTTTGTCGGATCGAGTTTTTCGGCCTATCTTGACACCGAACTGTTAGTAAATGCGACCATCCATGCCCATGTTGATGCTTGCCGCCAGATAGTGCTTGGTAGATCTTGAAAAAATAATGTTATGAACAAGATAATGAAACATCAGGCAAATTTGACACACTCTTGGATTTGACCCTCCTTAAAGAGTTTATTCCCTTTGTCTTTCGCGTCAGAGGCGCGTTTTAGAGCCATCTAAACTATAAACAAGGCTCAATGGCAGCCAAACAGGTTGGAGGTTGAACTTGAAGATTTGGAACTCGAAGGGTTGCGGACGAACAAAATGACCCGGCAGCAACTGATCCGAAGCTCGATCACTCATTTGAGGTACTCCACAACCCCTGTCTATTTGCCTCAGAGGCTCATAATCCAAATCCACATGTTAAAGTAGCCTCTGGTTCCTCTAATTGGTTACAATAGCAGAGCCATAACTTCCCCACCGGATACACCTCCATCTTTTTTTTTACGCAGCATCGCGCTCAACTGGCTCGATTCTTCCCTTTGAAGGACAGACTGAGTAACACGATTTTTCATTCTTTCAATCTACCACAGAATGGCACTTACCTCGAGGATCCCCATCCTTTCGAGCTCCACCTTTATTACAGGCTTATCCTTTCTGCTTTGTTTTTGGTTTCAAGTTAGTACAAGCATAAGTATAACATCCATGCCTCGATGGGGAGAATTCTACAGATTCAACGGAAGGAGTCTTAGGAAGACCAACGAAGTGCACAGAACCTGGATGCCGGCGTGTCCTTCAAAAGGCTCAGCAGTGAGCGCCCAGAAGCCTGAAGGAATCTGCGATTTCAAGCGCAAGTAACCGCCTATGCAGTAAAGCATAGCAATACCGCATCTAGCTTTTCGGCGGGCTTGATTTTAGTGAAGCTGAGCTGAGCCAAGTGGTTTGACTTTAAATAAAGCCTTGAGTACTACTGCTATCGGTGTATTAGTCTCGCAGAGCGCGTCGCATTATTGACGCGTCGCACACGTGACTGCATTGAACCTCTGTAAATGTAACGCGTGACAATTGGTGTCACACTTGCCTTGAAAGCAACGCCTTGAATCTCGATTCTCGAAACACCAGTGGACCTTTGATTCCTTTGAATTCTACAACCATGGATGGTCCCAAAGCTGCTAAGTATGCTATAACCTATGTAGATGAGCCAGAAACCTTACTGGCCAATACAGGAAGCGTAAAATCACGGACAAGAATGTCCCAAATGTTATCCTCCAAAATCCAGACTTCGCCCAGGATTCTCAAATGTACCAGGATCTCTTGGAAATGGAACGCAAGCTGGATTGGACAATGATGAGGAAGAAAGTTGAGATACAGGATGCTTTGGCAAGAAATCCTACTGTATGTCTTCTGAGGAATCCTCAGGTCTTCCATACGTCTTTGACAACTATATGTTCCAGACAACGCGAACACTGCGAATATTTCTCAGCCACACCGTCTCTGGACAGCTATGGCAGACAGGTGGAGATGTCGTTCCGAACTTCGAGACAGGAGAGGGAATCCCTGCGTGGTCATTCAAAATCGAGGGGCGGTTATTGGAGGTGCGTTTGCTTCCAGTCACGTTCTAGTCGTCTCATGATTGAACGTTCGCATCTCTACCCTCCAGCCAGCGAACCAGCGAACCAGAGACAAAGCTCCTCCGCGGAAATTTTCAACAATGATTAAACGAATGGTGATAGAGCTTGATCGAGATCCCATGGTGTATCCCGAAGGAAACATTGTCGAGGTATGTCCCATCTCTCTCCCTGTCGTTAGACAGCTAACCATCATCATGTCAGTGGCCCAGAGCACCAGGTCATCATAACCCGGCAGTTGATGGGTTTAGCGTACGGAGAACTGGCGATACCCCCACGAAGGTACGGGTCGTCATGTACCTTGAACACTTTCCGGAGCAGTACAAAATCGTTGGGGACCTCGGTACTTTATCCCTTTCATCTTGTATCCGCTCATCTAATATCCTTGTAGGCAATGTCCTTGGTATCAAGGAAGACAGCCGAATTGGTGTTATCCAAGCTCTTTGGAGCTACGTCAAGATTCAAGGCCTACAGGACAAGACGGATAGGCGATTAATTCGAGCGGACGAAAAGCTGAGACCGGTGCGCTTTCTACGCTTCTGACAAATCATTTCCTGGCCACTAACAGCACTCGAAAGATCTTCGGCGGTGACAGCATCCTCTTTCAGAAATTACCCGAAGTTGTAAATAGATATCTCGCTGCGCCAGATCCCGTCATCCTGCATTATACTATCAATCCGGCCGTTCCTCCCCCGGAACGTTTGTCCGCATGGGATGTGGAAATCAAGATGGAAGACGTATCTTTGAAGAGCCGTATGTCCGTGTCGGTCCATACTACTAAAGAGAGTGCTCAGGCCCTAGCGAAGATGGACGAAGAGGTACGTAATTCATGATACTCTCCTCTTACGTTTTCTGATACGCTCTGCATGTCATGACAGATTGCTCTGCTCGCCCAATCATTACACAATTCCCATCTCAAACGAACATTCTTACAATCGTTTGCTGACAACCCAACGCAGTTTATCCAGACATGGCTTGAGTCGCAGTCGCGCGATCTTGAGACTGTTCTGGGTAGTGGGCCAAGCGAGGGGATGACTGTAAGACAGGAGGAGCTCAAGCGAAGTGAATTCTTCCGATTACCATGGGTTGAAGAGGTGTGTTCTTGCCTCCCTGTTATGCATTACGTTTTACTGAGGACTGTTGTGGAAGGCCGTTGCGATCCAGGAAGGAATGCGATTGGCATCTAAGGGTATGCAGCCATAGGATTTCGTTTCTGTATCGATACTTTGTACACTACCTTTGTTGTCGCTACCTTTGTTGTCGTCTATTCTATTCATACCCACAAGTGTTATGACATCGGTGGACTGACTTTAGTCACTATGTTAGAGTGATCGACCGGGCTTGACATAACCAGGCTTGACATGTTGACCACTTTCACCGTGACCCTTCGTCTGCGCAATTTCCGTCATCCCTTTGAACGCGTTGCCAAGCGCTTTGCCACTTTCCATCCCCATCTGATCTCCAGTCGATCGTTGCATATTGTTAAGATCAGCTGACATCTCCCAGACTAGCGCTAAGCGCAGACTTTCCTCCTGAGCTTGAACCGCAACCAGGCAGGACCATTTCAATGGCCAGTAAACAAGTACGTGGTCGGAAAAAATAGTGATTCAACTCATTTCTCATTCAAAATTTCAGCTAGGAAAGCTTCGCCAGGTTTGCTTACGCGCCGTGTTTTGAGGTTCCCATTGTTGATCAGGCCACTTTTGTGTACAGTGGGCGGGCGAGGTTATTTCGTCGAAGGACAAGACCACAGTGTCTGAAGAGTTCCAAGAACTCGAGAAAGACATTGAGCTAAGAAGAGAAGGCGCGACCAAGTACGTGCTTGCATCTTCCGTAACTTAGTGAGTAAGAAAGTAATTGAATATCGGGTTGAACCAGATTATTATTGGCGTCCGAGGCGTACCAGCATGCACTTTCGAAGAAGAAGAAGAACGAGGCGTTCGAGGATGCCGAAAAGCTTTTACCTATCGATGCCCTCGGTATGGTGATGATAATCCATGGAGAGCAGTTTGGGGACGATTCGGCATTTGGTGCGTTCATCACTCTAGGAAAGGTGGATGTAGGATTAAAACATATAGTATGTAGGGACATCCCTTGTCAAACTCGGACGCGCGCATTGCAAGGCGGCTATGCTTCAGGAAGCGTACGCGCTGACCTTCAAAGATACATTTTTGGGCTCCATACGGAAATTCACTGACGATATCAAGGAATATGATACCCAAAAGAAGAAGCTAGACAGCCGAAGGTACGTTCCTCGACGCCATTCAGCTTGATAACGGCGCTGATGTTACTAGGTTGAGCTATGATGCTGCTGTTGCTAAATTTGAAAAGATTAAGGGCAGCAAGAAGGAGAAGGAGAGGAGGGAAGCTGAAGATGAATTGGATAAAGCTAAACAGCGCTAGTGAGCCCATAGCTGTGTCCCTATGTTCGACCTATAATCGTTTCCAACAGCGACGACGCCTCTGAAGAGCTCCTTGCTCAGATGCATGCGATTCAGGAAAACGAAGTTGTGCAGCTGCGCGACTTGACGGCGTTCCTAGACATAGAGGTCAATTTCGTGGAACAATACCTCAACGTACTCAAAGATGTGAAAGCAGATTGGAACAATGAGTGCGTGCATTTTACTTCACGAATATCAATCCTGTCTGACTGGTGCAAAGGTTCGTGTTGAAGCATGCCCCTCCGCTGGCGGACGGTCCAGCCCATAAAGTTCCTCGTTCCAATTCCGTGCAATCGAGACAGTCCAGCCGCTCCAATATTCAGTCTGACTCATCCAATGAACCTGCTTCACGGCGGGTGCCTAGTCGCAGACCTTCGACTCACAAGAGATCAGATTCAGATGCTAGCAAGGTGTCGTCTCGCCCTACTTCTCGCGCATCGAGGAAGCGGTCCGAAAGCGTCGGCACTGTTGGCGACAAGGACGACAAGGAGAAGAAGAGGATGAGCGTTGCGGGATGGGCATTTGGCTCCAGAGGGAAGAAGAGCAAAGAGAAGTTCGCTGCGCTTGGTGACCAGGCATCAGATCCAGAGGACGATCCAGTCGAAGGAAAGGGCTCACCGCAGAAGAAGACTAGCAGCTTCCATTCAATAACTCGGAAATTGTCCAGGGACAAGTCGAAGGAGAGCTCTCCGAAGCTCTCTACTCGGATCTTGAAGCCTCCATCCCTGCAGGGGAAGAGGATGGTCCGCGCTCTGCACAGTTTCTCGGGAGCTTCCGACGAGCTATCATTCAGTGCAGGTGACGAGATCGTCGTTGTGAATGAGGTCCTTGAGGATTGGTGGATGGGGGAATTGCGAGGCAAGAAGGGGCTATTCCCCACGACTTATGTGGAAGTCATCGCCCCGAAGCCTGCTCTTCCAAGCCGTCCTCCCAGCTCTCGCAGCAATGGTCTAGCGTCGTCAATTTCATCAGAGGATCCCCCGCGGAAGACATCGATGGACGATGACTCATTGTATCTTACGAGTGATCTCGATGACGATGATCATGATCTGGGAAAGCAGCCTCTATCTGCGAACCACAGCAGTCCATTCTATGGGGGTCCCTCCGATGCAGTGAGCATCACCAGCAGCATCACAGAGGATGAAGAGGATAAGTTCCTCATGCCCAACATGTCCCGCAGCGTGCCAGCCACGACCTATGGAAGCAACGATGATGACTACTTCAAGCCGAAATCGTCACCGGATGTTCGTGATCGGAAAGTCTTGCACTCACTCAACTCCTCGCCGGCGTTTACCCGACGTGCTACGGCAACGGTGAGTGCATCCAGTCCGACAACATCAGGGAAGAAGGCTCCCCCGCCTCCTCCTCCTCGGCGCTCCACGATTACGACTATGGGTTCTGGACCTCCTCTTCCCATTCGCCCATCCAAGGGGTCAGGAAGTCAATCATCCCCTACGCTCAATGTACCGACGCCGGCCTCGTCGATAAGTAGTCACGGCTACGATGTATCACCCTTCGAGAGCGCAACGGAATTGTCGACTTCAGGAATGCCGAAGGGGTGTGACGAATTTAAGCAGAACCCTTTCCAGGCGAAAGGGATGTGCAATAACTGTTTCCAGATGCATGGATAGATTCTTTCTTCTTTCAATTCAGGATGCTCTAGGAAATCTACGATTACATTTGTATTTAATAACCATGTATGCGTATACGTCTGTCTTGCTTTGCTGTTTTTTTCACTGCGTATTTCTCCCTGACGACAGCTGTACTCTGACAGTTTGAACGCGAGCCAGTCGACAGGCTGCTAATTGAGTGCTTTTGGCTAGGCGAGGCTGGGCGGCATCATGTGACGCGGGGGTATTGATGGATCCTCCCACCCGAGTTTGAGCTCCTCCACAACCTCTCCATCTAGCTCACTATGTCTGGCGATAGTCTGAAAAGAAGGAAGATAGCAGTGTTGGGCTCCCGTTCAGTCGGTGGGCGTTTTACCCACGTTGCCGCTGGTACCAGGCACGCTGACCATGTGCAACAGGGAAGTCTTCATTGGTGAAACAGTTTATAGAGGTGCGATCGCTTGTTTTTGCCTGTCCTGAGAAAATTTCGACTAAACTACTTCAAGAACCAATTCATGGACGCGTATTATCCGACAATTGAGTCCACATTTGCAAAGACGGTTACCTACAAGGGCATTGAATATGAATGTCATATTATCGATACTGCTGGGCAGGTGAGCAATGTGGACTCTTATTCCAATTATATTTCTTCATGCTTTTGCATGTAATAGGACGAATATTCGCCTGTCAATGCCCAGCATGCCATCGGAATACACGGCTACATCTTGGTCTACTCCATTGCATCGCGGAATTCATTCGACATGATTCAAATCATCTACGACAAGATCGTCGATTTCTGTGGTGTAACAGACATTCCATGCGTCATCGTGGGTTCGAAATGTGATCTTTCGCAGAGGTCCGATGCTTTGCGCTTTTAGTTCATGTCGTCTCATGCTCACTTATACCAAACAGTCGCCAGGTGCAGTCTTCGGAAGGGCAAAAATTGGGTCAAAAGAATGGAGCACCGTGGGTCGAGGCGAGTGCTAAAGAGAACATCAATGTGGGTAAGTGCGGAACACATTGTCGGTCAATTCTTCTGTCCTTCATCATGCCCCGATTTTAGGCAAGGTCTTCGACCTGTGTCTTCAAGAAATCGAGAAGCGGACGACACCAAATCAAGTGGAGCCTCAAGCCAATCGGTGTGTTGTAATGTAGGATATTCACTGCTCTCTTCTCGCTGGTCTTTCGCAGTAACATCTCCTATATATATATTTCTAATTGTTTCTTCTTTATTTTTTTATCTGGTACCTATATCTCGTTCCCAGCGGACTGCATAGATAAAGAAGCACCCTAGATGGCCTTCGGTCTGCTTTTGTTGTGAATCTTTGGTAGGCGCACAAACTATTGTAGATCATATGTACCGATACAAAATGGATTTTCTTTCCGGCAGTAATACAGATCGAGAATGGTGAACAGATTCCCATCAACGTGGTCCAAGGGGGTATGTCGTCAAAGGACAAATGGACCGAGGGGGCACCCAAGGTGAAAAAGGGACAGTGGGTTTTGCTTGGCCTGGGGACAGCTGTGGCGCACCAGCCCACACGGAAGGAGTAAAACGAGAGTGCCTTAATTCCAGTAATGAGAAGCACGTCTCCTCCACATCATACAGTCACCAGTTGTGGGTCCAGTGAACGAGGATACTGAATAGCAGGATCAAGAATCGTTAGGATTCCAATATTTCGACGACACTCAGAGTCATGATGTCCGAATTGGAAGATATTTAGTGAGTTTTGTAGTTGGCAGACTGTAACACAGGCTCTGTGACTCATTTAAAATATTCAGTGACGTAAATTAAAAGGCTAACGTGAACCTGGGTGGAGAGCTGAACGCTGAAATTGATACCGGATCCACTGAAATTGATCAGATGTCTGTCGAACAATACACGCTGACTTCAAGAGCCATACATACGAATAGGGTTCCGTTAGGTAGATGTTTGTAGTCAAGAGAACCGCTTCAAATCAAAGCTTCGGGTGGCAGCACTGGAGGTGATGGCCAAGTTGTTGTTTAGGACTCGGCTCAAAGAGCGGTGTTTGGCTGGGCCATGTCAAGATCTCACGCATTCGAGAAATAAGCACAAACATCCAATACCTTCGCAGCAGTATCGTCAACGACCACGACCCCTTACGATCAATCATGGACACTGCATTCCGCAAGATCGACATCGACATCTACGACGAGGACGTCCTTCAAGAATCTGAGCTTTACGACGCCGATCCACGGGATCCCGCACAGGTCCTAGAAGAGGCCAGGCAGAGACAAGCAGCTGTGAGGACTTTCCTAGCCAAGTGGGTCACGAACCTATTCACCGTTCCCATCCTAACCTCTCTGTGATGATTAACAGAAGTGACGTTGTGGGTGCGCTGTCGACTGTCTTAGAGAACGCGCCATATGGTCCAAATGTCGATCAGGCGAAGGTGGATCCCGTTTCTTATTCTGTGGAATATCTGGATGTTGATCATGTATACAGGAACTAACGCTCCAAACGCTCCTCACGATACTCAACACAACAAAATCTACCGAGATTCCAGGCGTCATCAAATCACTATCGCAGGACGCGCAGGATACGCTCATGAAGTACCTGTACAAGGGTATGGCCATGCCTGGATGGGGAGATATCAGTGGGAGTGTCCTGCTTGGCTGGCATGAAAAGGTGTGTCTTGGACCCCTGGTATTCTGCAGTTCGGTGGCACTGACCGGCGTGGTATGAATCGCAGTTGACTGAGATTGCGGGTACTGGATGTATTGTACGAACGATGACAGACCGAAGACTAGTGTAACTTTTGGATTCAACTCTACTTGAGAGCTAATAATCTAATCTCGATCCGACGGAAACCACAACATATTCGAGCCTAGGAAGTTCCAGTAAGGAAAATGTTCTGTCTATTCAAATCAAGTCCAACCGACAACAAAGACTCTAACTGTCACTCCGGGTTTACATATCATATCATCTCATTCTAAGGAAAACGGAAAACGGAGGCATAAAGTGATGGAAATGCATACTTACATACTTTGGGTCATCATAATTCGCGTTTTCGACACTCACACATCATCTCCCCGGCTCCTGGCCTCCGCAAGACTCAGCTCTATTGCAAACCTGAGTTCCTCATCTAAAGCATCGGCACCGTCTAGCCCCAGATGCGAGTATGACCCCTCACCAACACTCGAGGAAGCAGCCGAGACCGCGCTGTTGGACACGGGCCTCGATATCGACAACGGTGTACGCCATGCTGACGTTGATCTGATGGAGCACGGGCTGCCTGACACGGAGCCTGAAGAGAGCCCAGCCTGCATTTTCCCAGACAGGCTGCGGTCAGAATTCGATCCGCTCGAATGTGTCCTGCTCATCACGATGGCTGTTTGTGGCGATGGACTGCTCGAAGCACTAATAGGTGGAAAATACGTTTCATCGGAGGATACCGACGACGATGTTGAGGGAGCGAGCGCATTAGACTCAATGCCAGCTTCCATAGGCTCTGGTATGAGACGCGGGGATACTTGGATCTTCTGATTCGACGTGGATCTGGATACGCGGGGAAAGTTGAGCCCTGATCTCGGAGTACTCGCGCCCGACGCTGATGGTGTTGAAAGGGAGTTCGAACTAGCAGACGCAGTGGAGGGGTCGGAGTGCATGATGATCTCCTCTTCAAAGTCGCCTTCGAAAACCCCTTCTTCCTCATATCCTCCCCCAGTACTGCTTGATTGTCCTTGGCTTTCTATATGTCGTTGTCTCTGCAGAGCCTCGTCACGGCTGAGCATCAACACATACTCGACCGCCTCGGTTTCATCCAAACCCATACTTTCGAGCCTTTTCCAGTGCTCTCTTTCCCTTCCGTATGCTTTTTTATTGTACTCTGCTTCCTGTTTGAGCAGGTACTTCGATTCCGAGATCGTCTGATGAAGCTCGACTTGTTCTGTATGTAGAAAGCGCGTCGTTAGCAAAATCTGTAGATAAATTCAAAATAGTGATGAAACTCACGAAGATACTTCGCAACCCCATTCCTTTCCTTGTTCTTCTTGCCCGGTGTACCCGCACCGAGTGCGTGGCGCCCGCGAACGCCCCCAGCTCCCATCTTCGGAACAGGGCCCGCCTTCCATGCCAACACCCGATTCCCAACACAGACTATCAAGACCTCTTTCTCCGGTCCAACCACGATCTGGTGCACGTTCTCCCGTTCTGGTGCTCCAACATGTGCACCACGGTGGCGGACGCGGGGCATTGGGGACGGAAATGATCGCAGGTGCTCAAACGTCAACGCGTCCCAGACATGGGTCGTCCCTCGCGCGGAGCCCGTGATCAACGTGACACCATTCCAGGTGAGTGCAGTGACGCTCGCGCCGTCTTCGTGGGCCTCGAACTTCCTGACGCAGCCCACGGATTGAAGACGTGGTGGTGGAGTGGGAGAGTTCCAGTCATATACGCTGACGCACCCGATGTGGTCGCCTACGAGAATGAAGCTGTTTGTTGGCGAGAAACAGGGGGAGAGGGTCGAAATGGGTCCGAACGATGCGTCGCCGAAAGCCGTGGTCTCGACGTGCTTTGGGCAGGTGACGCAGAGCCGGTAGAAATAGGGATCATCCTTGTAAGAGACGAGGATGGTGGGAGATGATGCATATTGGTCGATGTAGAGACAAGACACCTCGGGAGTAGTATTGGCATTGGCGTCGTCCCCTGCTGGGCTTTTAGGGCTAGGCACTCGAATTTCATTGATCGGGGCCGAGGAGAAAGCGCCTAAAGTGGTGACACCGGTCCAAATGATAATCTCACCACTGCTTGTGACTGTGGCTATCAAACCCTGCGCCATCGAAATCGCTACTTTCACACATGGATCGGGAACTAGGGTCCCTGCCTTCCGCGTCGAAGTCCAAAGGCATTGAACAGGTTTAGCGTCCCACATCTTCACTCGGCCGTCCGCAGAACCTGTACCAACAACGGCGCCTGCTGAATCCCAGACGGCATCAAGCACGGTACCTTCATGTTCCTCATTTACGTCGCATCTAACAAGATCTATCACAGGTCGTCTAGAACCGTCCATAGTTCTTGGTGCGGTCATAATGGCGACTTCGCCATGCCTAAATCCCCATAAGACCTTCGCAGTACCCCCATCGGAAGTGAGTGCACAAGCAGATACATTTGGGCTGAACTCTGCATTGGGATTGCCTATGCCCAACCCCATACGTGCTCCCGAGGCATCGAGGTATCCCGGGAGGATTTTGCCCGTAAGTGGGAATGAACGAGAGACAACTCCATATCGAATGGACGACGATAAGAGAAAGTGCCCAGCCATAAGGTGCATGCTGGATATTTCGGAGTCCAATGGGATATGTGCGACGGTTGCATGGCGGGACCTTTCCCAGCGTCTTCCAAGAAGATGAGTTAGCGAAGGAGATAACGAGGTTGGGCGTACCTTCTGAGCCTGTAACGGAGCATGAACTCGTTTTTCCAAGTAGTCTCAGAGCGTCTCAACATGAGACTCTTCGCGCTATCATTTATCTCGCTCTCTGGTGCGATGCCGAAGAATTGACAGACGAATGCTCTGTGCCATGTGCTGTCGTTCTTTACGTGTTCGTTGAGTCTACCATGCACTCTAGCCAGAGAGAGCAGGGATGGAGGGTCAAGGTACGAGGTGATCCCGGTGAGCGTCTCGGATGGCACACCAAGGAGGATGCGATAGTCTGGTTTTCCATGTTGATTTTCTTGGTTCTGATTGTATTTGGTGGATTTGATATAAGACGACTCTCTGGGTGATAGTGTTGGCCTATTGAGCATAAAACTGGAGAATATTACTCAGAGTAAGGGCGCGCAGACACTGAAGCTCTGCGATGATGGTGGAACGGAAGAGCAAGATTACTCGGTCCGACTCACCTTTTGTCACGGTTCCGCTCATTCCCGTGATTTTCTACTAGAGACACCTACCACGGTCACTGCAAGAAACTTCGATGGAAGGTTCACTCTTAAAGCTTTCATATAACTTCCAATGGCCAACACGGCTGTTTGGTTTATTTCGATTATTATCGTTGAAGCCAACTAGGACGGACCGAAAGCCTTATCTCGGGATACAATAGTGGCATTATTTAGAGTGAACTACCTCATTCTGAGGCATCCTGTCAACTGCACGTCGCATGAGAGCTCACTAAATTGCCGAGGCGCCTCAGGCTTCCAGGGCTCCCCGCCGCTGGGCACGGGGCGCACACTTTGCATTCCGCTGCAAGGCCGTTTGATCCGAGGTACGTCTTTTGTATCCACCACCTTCTCCTTCAAGTCCTTATTCCAACTGCAACCGTTATCTCCAGCCCATACCCATTCCCGAATATCGGTATTAGCTCCACTAGACCATGCACGACCTGTGTCGCCAGAGCCTTGGCACATGGCCTTGACTTCAATGGATTTTCAACGAAGTGGCGCTGGAATCATGTCGTTCTATACCCTTGGTGGCCGATGACAACTGAAGAATGTTCCGTCTTCGAAGGAACAGCTGTAGGATCTCCCCGTCTGATTGCAAAGATTTAGCAGGCAAATCTCTGAGACCCTCCCATCAATTGCGAACGTATACGCTCGAAGCGGTATGGGATGACCGTACTTCGGACATTGGTCTAACGCAGCGGGAGCTAGACCTCCCTGAAGCCCCGGAAGCTATAACGCCTCTTTGCTTCCCTGAATTCCCATTTAGCTGTTGACTTCTGGTGGTAACGCCTATTCATGATCATCTTACCTCGCCTACATTTCTTCAACTCTCGAGGCACGGTCGGGCTCGCAGCATACGGAGAGCGAACACCACTCCTCCGACCGACACAGCCTCCACTTCCTCAGTCCTCTCTAGTCCATGTATAAGAGCAACCAAAAATAGTTCCCTGATCTCCTCAAATTGACGCTGCTCAGCCATGCAACTTCAGTCTCTCCTCAACCTTGTTCCCTACTATCTCCTTTTTGGCACCCTTTTGGGTTTGCCGCAGATTTCTGCACAGGAAAACAGGGTTAAAAATATTCTCGATGGCGAGACTGAGGCGTTCGTCAACAAAATCCTCGCAGAATGGAAGTCACCTGGAGGCGTCGCCATCGCGTTCGTGAAGAAGAACGCCCAAGGAGAGTGGGTCAATATCGAGACCAAGGGCTACGGCAGAGCCACCGCCACCGGGAAAAACGTTACGGAGAACACGATGTTCAACATTGGATCCAATTCCAAGGTACAGTATGAGCTATGACTCGCGTTCCCACTGTCATTCATTGTTGTTTCCAACAGCTCTTCACCGTCTTCGCCACGGGTCTTCTAATTAGCAATGAAACGCTGTCTCCCCGCCTGACATGGGATACCAAGATCTCGTCGGTCATTCCAGAGTTCAATCTGACAGACCAGGTTGCCGCCAAGGAAGCCACTATCCTCGATCTCATGTCTCACCGTACAGGATACCCTCGTCACGAGTTCGCCTACAGGTATGGCGAAGACATCCCGACAGTAGTAAGTGCCCTGTCTTTATTCTCGATGTCAAAGCTGACGGACCTTCTCAGCTCAACAGAATGAAATACTGGCGTCAATCCTATGAGTTCCGTGACGTATGGCAATACAACAACAACATGTACACTGTCCTCTCGTACTTGCCCCCGAAGCTCCTCAATGGGAAGCCCTTCGCCCGATATGTCAAGGAACACATCTTGGACCCCCTCGGCTTGACGTCGACGACCTACTCCTTCCAGAAGGCAAACTCAAATGGACAGCGCGCGGATGGCATGGCGAGGAAGGATCTCGATCTATACACCGACGTCTTTGCTGGGACGCCGGCGGCTGCGAAGTACTGGGCTTCGCAGACGGATGGAGAGGATGGTGGCAGTGAGTTTGTCTTGGCTATCATGACTATACTCATTTTGACTAACGAAATCCTGATTCTAGTATTGTCTGGAGCTGGTGGTGTGATATCTAGTGCAGTCGACATGGTAAGCCAAAAAGGACCTGTCAGCCCAATTCACACTGAATTGAATTCCTAGGCTAAATGGCTCCAAATACTCCTGCTTGAGGGCACGAATCCCACCACGAACCAATCTGTGATTCCTCCGGCCGTTATTCGTAAGGTTACAACTGCAATCATCAACCAGAACACTCGACCGTAAGTTTCTAAGTTCGGACAGATGCACGCAATTTTCATGACCATCTTATGATAGAGATTTCCCGGAGGTTTCCTTGATTGCTTATGGCGCTGCACAGAACCAGATTACCTATCGGGGACATTGTGAGCTGATCTTTGACTTGGCTATGTGCACCTGCTCACTGCCAAATATTTCCCAGTCGTTATCGAACATCCTGGTTTCGTCCGAGGTGAGAGTCTTGCGTACACTTTGCTGTCCTTCTTATTTCTTACATCCACACAGGATTCAATACGCAAGTCAGCCGCCTGCCGAATGACAACATTGGAGTAGCAGTGCTCACCAACGACAACGAATATGGAAAGCTTACATCACAAATAATCAAATACTACATCATGGACAAGGCCCTTGGCTATGAACCCATTGACTGGAACACAAGGTGAGTAGCGTACCCTTTAATCCCCCACTCAAGGTTCTGACATGATCGTCTTCAGACTCAAGGCCCAGAAAATTGATCCTCCTACACGCGCAATGCCCCGCCCTACAAATGCCCGCCCTCCCTCTATGCCGTTCACCGACCTTGCTGGCACATACAAGAACGACGGCTATGGCCGCGTCGAGCTCTGCCTCATGCAGCCTGCCAGCCCTGGACTCGCCACGACCGCGTGCAACAATGTGGCTTCCAACATCACAACAATCCTGCCTGGTGTAATCAGGCCCGGTATTCCCACACTGGTTGGGGCAATCGACAGCCCATGGTTCTCCCACATGAGGCTTGAGCATTTCGATGGCGACCTTTTCAATGTCAGCTTGCTCATCAGCACTGTGCGTTTTCGTGTCCTTCATTATTGTATTAAGTTTACTTACAATACTTCTTCTTTTGCGCAGCCTCAAAACAATCCCACTCAGCCATACTGGACATACAATGACCGCCACACAAGCGACAACGGTGTCGTTGCGGAGACGGAGCTGAACGCAAACGGCATCGGCATTGGCATGGCTGGTTTGTGGTTTGGATTGTGGGAACCAAACGTCGCGCCTGCGACGCCGAAACCAAAGGGCAACACCGTTCGCGAGCGCGCGGAGATCTACTGGGACAAGGTGTGGTGATCGCGCTGTTTTCAGACCATACTTAGACTGAGGCGTCGGTGGGGACATGGACGGTCCTTAATGCGTGGTTGTTTCGGGCAAAAGTAGAGGTGACTTGTACGCTAGTACCTAGTTTGTTTGGGCAGTTGTTACTTGTAGTTGTATAGCATAGATTTAGTGGAGATAGAAGGCGGAATGTATACGAGATCGATATCCAGATCGAAGAGGCGAGAATGTTCTGACTTTACAGTAAATTGAACACGGTGGGAAGCGACATGATTTCTTTTTCTCACAAAAGTTAAGTAGAAAGTACGAGTATGTACAGTGCATCCATAGACCGAAGAATGTTCCTGCCCATTCGACCGCTAGCCAACGACAGTTCGTGCATATGTATGTTTTCAGAACGAGTTCAATTGGTTCCTTTGCTGCACACCTGAAACGCCCGCGTTAATGTCAACGGAGAATTTCCCAGTGGACAGAAAGGCCATCATTTTCGAGTTTGGCTAAATGGAGGTCATCAACTTGATATGGGCGAGAGTCGTTCAAACGATGGTAGGAGGGAAGATCACTGTCGCTCTCGCTCTCAGTCATATAACCACCAGTGGCACTTGGATGACCGTTGCGACTCTGGTGCCTGGAAAGACAAAAGATTACATGAACAAAGGATAGTTTGAGTGGTTGTTGCCGTCCTCCTGGAGCTGCAGTTTGGTTGATGTTCCAGCGCGAGGAGATCATGGATGAGATGGAGCCATCCGCGGTTGACCTGCACCTCAAGAGTCGCAGTACCTCAAGACGAGGCAGAATGCCACGATAGGTTAGAGTGTCGGGATCCAGGCGCCATGTCAAAAGTTGAATCAGGCTGTCAGAGATGCCTGAAGACAAGGTCAATTCCTGCAACGTCTGCATGCATTGTAACCGAACGTATGCCATGACCTCCGCCTTCGCTAGATATTGGCCTGCGAGAACAAGTGTTTCGAGATGGCAAAAAGAACGATCTCCAAACCGCTCCATCGCATCGCGATCTGAAAAGCTGTCTGTATGAAGAACAAGGGACAGCAAAGCAGGAAGGGTGAGGTTGTCGAAGAGAATTCCAGGATCTACGTCTCCTTTAACGGTGAGCGACGAAAGAAAGGGGAGGAAAACCGACACGCATGGTCCTGCGGCCCACCCTAGGAAACTCAGATCGACGATCTCAATACAAGGACAGTTACTTAATAACCTGAGGAGCGCATCGACGGTAACATAGCAATCTAGGTTCAAACCCCGTAACTTGGACCATGACATGTCCGGAACCCTTGCCGATAATTGACTGGCTGTCACAGACAGCCAGTAAAGTTTCGGGCACGAACTCAAAGCAAGGGCGAGATTATTCATGTCCTGAGGCCAAGTTGACTGCAGCTGAATGGCCTGGAGAGAGTCTGGAGATTGTCGTGCAACTGTCTTCAGCCACTTCCGCCCGAGGTCCGAGACGAGATCAATGGAAACACTGCACCATCGATGACGATGGGCAAACAATAACTTCCCAGCCTCCACATTATTCCACCCAGGAAAAGGATGAAGTCGAAAAGACAGCGGCTGAGAGCGCGACCGGTAGAGCCATCGTGCGAGCAATTCGATATTGATGTTTGCGGGAATCAAGAGTGACGACCAAAGGATAGATTGAGCTGTCGCAATGGAAAACCAGAGGCGACAGACGCGCGTAAGTACCAACGTAGGGTGGGGATCATAGGGAGCAGAAAAGGTGTCCGGTGGGTCCATGCAATGGACAAAGATTTTCTGGAGTAGTTCCGGAGGTAATTTGTCGATGTGGCACGGAGAAAGGGGGTGAGGATAGTTGAATAGGGAGTCGCTGTCGGTCGGGGATTGTTCTCGCCAGTCCGAAAGAGTTGTCGAAGTATCGGAAAGTGTAGGCCGATGACGTGCAGACATGAGGAGGTCCTGAATCGTTATGCGCGCATGGTTGTCCGGCACGTTCGCCTCTTGCCTTACAACTGGGTGACGGTTTCTCTTCAAGTGGAAAAGACGAAAGGAGGACATCAAGCGGTCGAAGACTTTTGGGCGTGACGTCGACTCTCTGGTTGCATAAGGCGTTTGAGGTCGGTATGAACGCTAGTTGTTGGTGTTTGATCACTCGTCAATATTATGGATTTTATTGAGATAGCCGTCACTCACTGGTCGCTCATCGTAATATTCAATTGATTGTGACGATGCAGAACGGGGACTGTAAGACATTGAGAGAATGAGGGTCAGTAAAGGTTCTTCAAAGAGTATATATACCTTCCCCCCTCCCTTTTGTTTTGTCATCTCAACTATTTGCCATTCAAATGAGTATGGAGGCAGGTGTCAATTGTGTACACTGTGATGATGGTTGCGCCAGAGTATCTCAATTACAATGAAGCCAACGTCTCCATCCTGAGGACAAAAGAGAGAAGAGTAGAATGGAAGACAAATAAAGAAGATGGCACTACAACTGCCAATGATGCGAGTTGATCTGCAGTGAAGCTGTGAAAGGAAGAAGGGGAATCGTGAACAAGAATTCGACATCCTTTAGCGGCGCAAGCGCCAGTCCCCGACTCGTTTCTCAACAGTACTTCAAGCGAGCTTTACAACCATTGACAGATTATTTAAATAAATATACCGTAAAATACGCAAACACTCAGCCAAGCTGTAATGAGAGGATGCCAGAGAAAATAAGTAAGCGGGTGCCGCTCGTCGCCGACCTTCGGTCGCTCCTCGCGGCACGTCGATATAACATTACAATATTGAGTCTCAATAACCACAATGGTATGAAGTTTCTGTACTTATTAGTATATGAAGACCATTGAGGAGTGGCAAATGTGCAGGGCATTTGAATTCCCAAAGCACAACTTAAGAGAAACCCAGGTATGAAAAAACACACAATGAAGATGCAAGGCACATAAGTAGATGATATCCCTATCCTGGATACCGGGAAGAATTGGCAGCAGACGACCTGTAGCAAGCAAGGAAATATGTTGTCCATGGTCAGTTCTTTGGGCGACATGCATGGTCGAGACTCGTGAATGGGCCGGCCGCCGATGACAAGTCAAAAATGACGCCAGCTTTCACGTGACTGTTGAAGAGAACCGGACAATCCATTGATTCACGGTCGACAGAACCCTCTCTATTCCTAACGTCATAGAGTCGGGGATCACAACGATCACATGACTGGTCGCGACGCGAGGTGCAACTGTTACTTCGCCGTTTTGGGAAGCAAAGCTGGACAGTGAACGGCGAGCGCTAGTGAGCGCGTGAGCGATCCCGTTCCAACTACCAACTTCAAGCCAATTCCCTTCTTTGGGAGAAATATTCGCTGGGTTTCGTGAACATTCATTGAGTGCTGGTGCTCATTTCGTGCCCATCTATCCAGCTGTAACAACACAACAATTAGCATCAAATATCCTAGCACTCGATACTCTCAACTCCAGCACTCCTCCATCAACCGTCCCTCTCTTATCATCTCATCCACGTACACCTTCGCGCCCTCCGCATCATATCCACCATACGTCTCAACCGCAAAGGTGATGGCCTCCTTCACTGCAGCCGGCATCTTATTTGCGGACCTATCGCCAACAACCAACATACATATTAGCACTACAAATCCTATCAACCAAAAACAGAACGTACCCGGCAATATACACCCACGCTCCCGCTCTTCCAACGAGCTCCCATATCCTCTGCGCATCCTCCCTGATAATATCCTGTACATATGTCCGCTTCACGCCTTCCGGCCCGTCGCGAGAACACGCTACGCGATACACGATCTTTTTTTCCGTGGCGAGCGCACGCCATTCTGTGCTGTAGTGCTGATCTTTGGCTGCAGAACGACAGCCAAAGTACAGTGTATTCGCTGTGGAGGTTGAAGTGGAACAATTAGGTTTAGCGTTTGGCATGAGAGGAGCTGGAGACGTACAGAGGGAACCGTGGTGCACGCGTTCTTCGATTAAGGACCGCATTGGTGCAACGCCTGTGCCTGGTCCAACGCAAACCACGGGTGTTTGGGTATTGAGAGGTAATCTGAGCAGGCCCTTCTGTATCCCAATGCGAAGAGTGTCCCCTACATAGATTTGAACCCATGATTGTTAGAGCGCCTCCGACAAAGCAGATAGCGGTCTCCCTCACCTGGACATAAAGCGGCCAGAAAATTGGTACACACTCCTCTTCGCGGGATCTTTAGCTTTGTGCGATATCGGACAATGGCTACACAAAGCTGTATTTTTTTTGGGTATTTCTGCCGTGTCATTTCGTTAAAAATAGATAAGGGTTGACTGAATAGATCAAAATGTTACCAGTACGGAGCTCGCGATGGAGAACTGTCGTGGCCGCATGGGTGGAAAAACATCGAAGATGTATTCTTTCGGAATTTTGACATGCCAGAAGTCAGCCAAAACTTCTTGGATGGTCCGCCGCACTCGGTGGCAATATTCGTAAAGTTCATCCTGTGTCGATACCATGAGCACACCTGTCGCTGAAAAAGAACTGCGAGTCTTACCGCACCCTCTGCGGAAAGAAATTCATCCAGTTTCTCCCGTTCAAGTTCATCTGTGGTGAAGTAGCGGAGATATTGAAAGAAGGTCCGTCGAGGAACGGCATTGAAGTCGACATAGCGGGTAAAGAGAGTTCTCAGCGTCGTGACGCGTGGAAAGTGGTCTGGAAGTGACTGATCTGGTGTATGATGAGGTTGGATATCCTGGAGATATAGAGATACAAGCACACGCCTTCCATCGTATGCGTTATCACGAAAGGGCTATCGGCGATGTTCCCCCAGTTCATCATGGTCAGGAATGCTTCAACCTCTGCTGTGTCCGCAACAGGATGAATCACAGCGACATCACCTGGTGCATATCTGTTGAGGAAAGGATGAACACTTTTCGCGATCGTAACAGTGCAAACACACTTGATATCGTCTTGAAAATCGAACTCCAGATGGCGGACGTCCTGATACCATCCTTCCGCCGTTATCCTTTGGTTAACTTTGACGACAGCCGTATGAAACGTTCCATCGTCTTGTAGGGGGTCACTGCACGCGTCTAACGCGTCACTTGTCGCTTCTTCCATAGATACACGGGGAGGGGGCACCTCTTCCTCTGAAACTGCTTCCGTCCCAGGAGGTAATGGATAGAGTTGTAAGAGTATCCCAACTAGTTTTTCCATCCATGGCTGTAATGCTCCGTCAAGCCTATAAAAAGGCAAACTGAGTAGGATGAGGTGAGGGTAGGATGTCGTCGAACGCACCCAAGACGATGCTGGTCGTCACCTTCACCACGTTCACAAATTTCCAGTGCCCCAAGACTGCTCATCCTCCGTGCCAACTTCTTCGCTGCCCAGCAAAACTTCTCATACGACGTGTCTCCCAGCCCGAACACGGCAAAAGGCAGGTCTTCGAACAAGTCGGCTGGGAGGTCCGACCTGAGGAGCATCTTCCACAAGGCCGTCATAGAGCGGGGCTCAGTCCCCGAGCCAGTAGTCGAAACTACGAAGATGACAAGGTTCTCTGAGATAAGTTCAGGCTGTCTCTTCGTCAGCACGAATTTTTGTTGAAAACAGAGTAGATAACACGTACGAGGGAGTAGGCGTCCATGCTTAACACGCGGCATTGGAACGCAATACGGCGACATTGTCGAGCTATACGGTCTGCAGCGTCTTGTGCGTTGCCTGTCTCTGTCGCGTACAAGATGAGGAGAGAACGTTCAGAGCTCATCAAGAGCTCATCAAAGTTATGGTCGTTATCAGATAAGAGTCAGAACCGCCCTTCGTCGACCGTGTGAACTTGTCTGATGACTCTGCTTACCACCGAGTCCGACGTTCCACTGAGTCCAATGCAAGTCCAATGCATGCCATCGCACATTATTCGGCCTTGGAACGAGAATCCTGCAAAGGAAACTGTAAAAGCATCTACGCCGACACCTGACATCTAGGGGGAATAAGATGAACTCGGAGTCGTAGCACAAGTGCAGATGCAACTGGTTACTTTCGCGACGCGACGGCTCCTCCGAATCTTACCAGGAGGTGTTATGCTGGAAATAGGCTGTGAAACTCTATGTGTATGAACTAGTACATTCTTTAGGTCTCTGCGAACCCGCCGATTGCAGTTTTCGGATTCCACAGAGTATGGTACATGGAAGAAAGACAAGTTTCTACGTCTTAAAGCTGAGGACGAGCGAGGTTCCCATCCTATTCACAGTAATCGTCTCGTCCTAAAGGGTGCATTAGACAGGGTGGAAACTGAGGATCGACCCATTCAAGGGTGATCCTTTCCATATCACCTTGTTCATTGCCTACGGAACTAAACGCGATGGGGTTGGCATTGGCAGAATCAAACTGGTAAATCTGAAGGTCATGGCACGTAGTGAGGACGCATTAAACAACACCCTTCACCCGATCACTGCCTGTGGCGCCGCGGCCTTTGCCCGACGTTGCTTAAGCCACGCTTCCTGTACCGCCAAGCCCTCTTCGGTTTGGTAGCCGTCCCCCAAATGTGCCTCCTCATACTGAACCAACACGTCCAACGCCTCCTGGACCTCATCATCATCCTCCACTGTCGCAGGGATATCAGTGGCAACTCGCACTTATTACCAAGCCACATACCTGCTTTCTGTCTTTTATAGAGCTGCAAATACTCTCCGGCCCAGATAAGCTCATGACATGATATATGTTCCGTCGGGGCGGATTCGTACCGACAGAGTGGTAGTGACCGCGGACACTCATGACCAGCGAACGCACACGTGAAGTCAACAATACGAGGGATACCCTTCCGTTTGTCCCAGAGAATGTGCCAAGTCACTTTCGGGTGGGATAATTGTTTATGCACTATCCCATTTCGATGGAGATCAAGCACAGCGGCTGCGCATGCGTCTCTACAAACATGATATCGGCGGGGCAGTAATATGTTAGCAGCGAAATCCTTTGTCGGGAATGGTCTACATACCTGTTCTCCTGTGTACCATGCTTCCCCAGCTGAAATGGGTGGCCTGCGTGTTCCATGATTTCGCACATAACAGAACCACCCCAAGATGTTTCCGCAGTCCATACGCCATAATGAGTCGGGACGGTATTGCCTTGAAGCTTGCGAAGATGAGTGGCGTAGAACTTCGCCTCACGTATAAGTTCCTTGGCCATGTCTTCAGAGAAACTCTCGGCTCCTTGCTCACGGTGCAGTATCATCTTGAGTTTGAACCACGTGTGCAGACCGGTGGACGGGTCGGGGTCTCTAGTGCGGCAGTCGAAGCAAAGCGCGGAGTCGTAGAAATACTCATTGGTACCCCATTGCGTCCACTCCGAGGGAGAAATTTCATCATCGCATTGAAGAGAGGGTGAACGGGTCAGTAGTATGCTGTCCGGCAGATCAGGGTATTTGCATCCTTCAATGGCGAGGCGATAGAAGGGGCTCTGAAGTTGGACGCCCGCGATAGCGATCTGCCTGCGTAACACGGATCGAGAAGCATCAGTTGCCATTGCTCAGTTCTGTGGGAGAGGTGATTCTGCAGTGAGACTTGGGAGCGCAGGTCCTGATGCAGATGCAGCGAGCAAGAAAAGGGGAATAAGCGAACGCCAACGAGGTAAACGCGAGGTGTTAAATAGCCCCGCCGCTCGAAGCGTGAGAGAACACTCATACTTAGTCCCAAATGATACAGGAACGCCAGAGGATCGGAGAGTCTCAAGCTACGAAGACCACTAGGAATTTCGTCCAAACGGCATGCGCAGTCCTTGTGCCGCTAGCGCTGTCCTCTCGGTTGGGGGAGGGGTCCGCGCTCCACGGTTTTATGACCCAGAAATAAGATGAAGATGGAGCCTAAATAACGGGAAAGAAAGATGGTACTGGCGAGTTACTGTGCCGCAGGATATTCGTATTTGCTAGCAGTTCAACCCCGGAACCCACGACAGTTTGACAGAGACCTACCTTGCCTGTTTCCGTTGCATATACTATGAGGATGGAACGTTCTGCACTCATCCAAGGCATGCCTTGCCCTCACTTGGTGATTGTCGTGTGTTTGAAGGTTCCAATGTGCCATCAGGCTTGCATCAGCCCTCAGGATTCAGTAAAGCGTCGACCGTGTGAACTTGAAGTCCAACAGCCTCCAGGCTCCAACGCCTCAACTTCCGTACTTACTTTCTTATGCCGGCCATTCCATGGCCTTGGAGGAAGGACTCTGCGAAGGAAACTCCGAATGCACCCTTATCGCTACCCAAGGTCCGGGAAGAGTACGATGAACTCGTAGCGCAGGTACAGACAGGGCTGGCTTCGGTCCCACCACCGCTCTTGGCTTTGACCGCATTCGCTGTGGGTTCTTTCGTGACGGTGACTGCAACATTCCTATATACGCGGTACGGACGGCGGCTACAGAACAGCGAATGGATCACCCCGGACATGTTTGCGAAGCGGCGTTGGGTCAAGGGCATCGTGACCACGTAGGATACGCCTAGATCTGCTTGTGGACCTGGGGGATGTTGACAGACGAACCCACAGCGTAGGAGACGCGGATAACTTTCGACTATACCATACCCCTGGTTTGGGCTGGCATTACCCGTTCAAGTTTCGACGGATACCATCAACTACGAAAGGTACTTCGCATTCATTTTGGTCATACCAGGCCTGATGTATTTGGTGGAGTAGACTTGAAAGACGAGACGCTCCACATTCGTATTGCTGGTGTGGATGCTCCTGAGGTATGCCTCTTCTTCTCACATGTGCTTGAGTACTCACGTTTCACCCTAGGCTGCACATTTCGGACGTCCAGCCCAACCCTATGCCGCAGAGAGCCTTGCTTTCCTACGTGACACTATTCTCGGAAAGCTTGTATATTGCCAGCTCCTGCATCGAGATCAATATTCGCGCATCGCAAGTCACGTCCTTATGAAACCTACCTGCCAGTATTGACCCCTGAATTTGCTCAGGTAGCCAATGTTGTCCTCTCGCCACGAATCCTGCCAGGCGCTTTTGTGTCAGGAAAATCATTATCCCTAGAGGTGCTCAGAGCAGGCTGGGGTACCACGTATGAACAGGTACAGTATATCGATTCAATACGTATCCTCGGCAAACTTATCACTTGACTGCGATTGATAGGCTGGTGCGGAATATGGAAAATGGGGCAAAGAGAAGTTCTTGCAGGTTGAATCAGAGGCCAAGTACACTCTTCATGCGTTCCATAATTATGCTCAGCATTCTGACTTGTCCTCGGTGCAGAGCGGCACGACGTGGGATGTGGGCGAAAGGCACAAGCGCAGAGACACCAGCAGAGTACAAGCGTCGGTTTGCGAGCGCTTCGTCTGTCGCTGAAGCTGAAGCTGCAAAACCTAAGACCAAGACAGAGGAACCACAGAAGGGCTGGCTTAGACGCCTGTTAGGGTGGTGATGATATTGTAAAGCTTCTCCGTCGGCTTTGTTTATCTACCAAAGCTAAACAGATGTTGACATCGAGGTATTTCGTGTCGTATCTGAACTTGGAGCAAACTGACATTGCATGAAGTTTTAGTTCATTTCATTTTCATATACATGGGGTTAGAATTAGGACGTCATGACTGATCGACAATTCTAGATTTCCGCAGTGGTCTTCGTGAACTTCTGTTTGCTCGGTTGATGAAACCCTTCCGCATGTTTTCCCTGTTACGTTGTGTGGGAGCTACACTTCGCTAATCGACCGACGAGCGTCTGTTTTGTGGATGTCATTTCTACCGGCCTCTACCGATTGTCTACAGCGTCATTTCGGGCGAAAATTCGAAGATCTTTTTTTTTGCAGTGGTACGAGGCCCCAGCTGCTGCCATGATGCAACAAGGTATTTGGACGGGTGGTACTGGTGATCATTTCTATCGTGGGATTGCTTTCCTCTCACCTTCCCCATAACCCCATTTTGGAACCATGGCCTGGATAGATGGCGGGGATTGCGGACGATCACGAGTGGCGCATTTCATCTCCTCAACCTCACCCCCTCCCACGCACGATCTTCCCAAACCCCTTTCCCTAAATTCCCAACCACCATGAAACGTGGATTCCTCAACAAGACATCCAAACCCTCTAATCGGCCCAAAGCCGCCCCCCCCCACCCATGTCTAATGTCTCAAAAGCCGTACCCCCCCATCCGTCAGATTCCCTACATCACTACAACCCCCCCCCGTGGTACACTAAGCCTCAATTCCCTCCAGACCACCGACTTCGCATGCAGCATGATAAAATTTTCACATACGCTCTCCCACCCCGGCGAGCGCATCACACTCCACTTCTTCTACCCCGGCGCGCGCGATGCCCTCCTCGCCATACCGCACTTTCCTCACCCTTTCCTTCCTCCCAGGCCCGCCTCCACGACGTATGAGATTAACCTCAGTCCCACGCTCGGTCAAGGCATGGGCATGTTTGCTACTGCACTCCTCCATTCCGGCGACCTGATCATCAGCGAGCGCCCAATGCTGCTCCTTCCTGGGTACCATACGTGTATATATTCCGTACAGTGTCCTGTTTTTACATGACAAGGTTACTAAGCATTGTGATACATACTCCAGAGGCGGGATGTTTCAAAATCCGTTTATGTCTGTCAACTTCTGAATAGGCTCAACACCTTGTGGAACTCGGAGCGGAGGGATGTTCCATGGTGGCTGCTCGCTGGGCGGGGTACTACTTAAAAAATTAACTCTCCAGTAGCCAATTTATACCTCTTAGGTTTCAGTTCTGAAGAGTTGATCACTAACTCCTCCCTGCCGGTTCAAAAGTCTTTTACTATTGTCCATGGTCTTCATCCTCCCTCATTATTGATGCCTCGCATTTCGAGAGTCTGCTCATTGGTGAACCTGAAGTGCTGCCCCGGAATGCCGCTTGTCATACCTTCGCTGGTGCCATGGCCTTTACATATTGAGCTGCTTCCCAGCGTGGGCGAGCTCAGAAAGACTCGAAATAGGTCATCGAGCCTGCTTGGAAACTTGCATATGCCACATGAGCGCCAGCTCGTGGAATTCTGCTTTCATATCGTTAGCATCGCAGCCCATAGAGAAGTTATTCGTCTCAGGAATGGTTAAAAGATCTTCCCAAAGCCCAAAGGATGAACAAGCAGAGTACGACATAAATTATATACAATCTCCGTTCCTCATCCACCGATAAATATCCTCCGAATGGAATACCGGATATCTAAGTATAGCTCGAAGTAGCGATGATGGGCGCAGAGGGCGGAGAGGCGAGTAAAAACAAGTATATAGGAAGTAAGAGGCTCAAAAACATGGGGTTGTATGATCTTGAGATGGTTTAGAGAAGGTGAGGGAGACAGCCAAACAGAGACGGCAGATACAAGCGCAAAAAATAATGAACGAGCGTGGTTACGTATACCGAGGACGAGGTTCAAAACATGATGAGGGACGCTATTTTTGGAAGGAGTACGTGTGAGATTGTTATGAGGAAAAGGAACGAGGAGGGCAAAATTAGGGTATGGTGAACCGTAAGTAAAGAAGAGGGGTAAAAACAGCCGTACGCAAGATGAAAGTCATGAACAGAAAAAGGAAGCGAGAGCTGACATGAAACAATAGAGGAGGAGAGTAGGAAGATGGGTGGGTGGGTATGGGACCTGATACACGCACACATCACGCACACATCCAGGCCGATGCAGTATGTTCTTCCCTCCAGCTTTGGATATAATCTACCGCTGCAGATCCGCGCGTCTACAGATCCAAGGGGAAAAAAGGAAGATCAAATGAGCAGAGCATCAAAAGAACACAAAAGATCACTCACTGCCGAATAGTATCATACAAGAACTTATAGCTCCTCAAATTTCCCTTCAGCCGTCTAACATCCAAGCTGAAGGTATCGCTCAGCCGATCGATCCTCGTTAGCTCCACCGAGAATCGGACCTCGTCTCCAGCATCCTGCGCTGGGTCACCATACGCCGTCTCCTGGATCGTCGTAGGCTCGATCACCATCGGCGGATCCTCGTCGAATGGCGTAGGCGTCAGCGGCGAGCCCAGGGCACCATTGGTCTGGGACACCTGGGACGACTGACGCCGCATGAGGAGGCCACGGAGCATTCCACCTGGGGCACTGAATGAGGAAGGGGAGGGCAGGGGCAGACCGCGTTTGTCCACCTAGAGATGGAGGGAGAGAACCAAGTCAATCAAAATGACATTAGCAAAGAAAGACAGAAAACCTACCCCATTAGAAGCCGCACTCCCCACCATCGTCACCGCTGCTAGTCCAGGTGCAGTTGTCCCAGTCACCGCAGGACCAACACTGCCCAATCCCCCAGTCGCCGCAGCCCCAAGCGCTAGAGACCCCTTCCTCCTCTTCGCCCGAATACATCTAAACTTGTACTCGCTCTCAATCTGGATCTCCACGCCCATACTTTCTAGAACCTCCCGCATAAGTCTCATCACCTCAGGCGGTGCCTTTGTGGTGATCGTCGACTGGTCGACCGCACCATGATGCGTGCGAAGTGCACCCCATGGATGTGCGGCGGCAGCTACAGCTGCAGCCTTGGACGACGAGGACGGCGGGTGGCTTCCTACGCCACCGATAGTGACTGAGTTGCGGAAACGCGTGACGAGACTGGGCGTGGTAAAGCTGGCGAACGACGAGTCGGCGGTCGCGTTCGAGGGCGTGCGGTGTGGGTGTGTGGGAGCGTGTGAGGTTGAAGGGTGATTATGTACAGAAGGCGTCTTGCTGGCTGTCGGCGTGGTGACCACCAACTGTGGCTGGTTCCGCCTTTCTGGTGTAGCAGCAGACGTCGGCACGGGCAGAGTCGCGTTAGACCTGTTGTACTCCGCCTGTGTGGGAGTGCCCTGCCTATCCCTCTCACCCGCATCCCGCTCCTCCTCCTCATCCACGCCTACATCCGTCACCTTACTCTTGCTCCTGAACCATTGCATCACCTTCCGCGCTTTGCTCGTCGAGGCATGCATCCCTGGTCCCTCCGCTGCCATCTCACCCGTCGCACCTGCAAACGACGGCACAGGCCCCGCAGCACCTGACTTGTCACCACCACTCCCCGGATGCGCACTGTGAGGTTGCTTTAATTTCCCAACGCTGGCATTGGTATTAACAGCACTGCTCGGCTCGAGGTTTGCTGTGGGTATAGGCGTAGTCGCCATCCTGCTCGACTTGCTTCCGCCCGTACGGTTCCGTATAGTCCGGCTAAACGGCTCGACCATGACCGTCAGCGTATTGCGACGGCTTTTCTTCCCCTCCTTCTCCTTCTCCGCCTTTGCCTTCTCCTTCCTCCCACCCGACTCTCCGCTCCCGCTGCCGTTTAGCAGAGACGACGCGGAACGCCCGGAACGACCACTCGTGCTCGCATCAGACGGCACACGCGACGAGCCATTCTCCCCTCCACCATGTCCCGATGAGGAGAACATCTTACCCAGGCCCAATCCCAACTTATCCACTGATGTCCTTCCCTTCTCTCTCCTCTCCTCCTTCTCGCTCTCATCGCCAGCACGCCCAGACGCAAATGCAATCGGCGTCCCAGGCGGACTCGCTGCATCCACACTGATATTTGGCAGCTGGTGCTGCTGCACCGGCGTCGACGGTGCAGCACGGGACTGGCTGGCGCTCCGTACTCGGTTCTTTGTCGGCGTGCTATTCGGCGATGCAGTAGCAGGCAAAGGTGTGGTGAACGTGCTAGGCCGCTGGGATGGGGATGTGCTCACGGCAGGGGCAGAGGCAGGTGGGGCGGGAAGACCACGGAACGACGATGGCGTGGATGTAGGAACGGGCGAGGCCGGTAGTGGTTTCGACGCAGCAACGCTGATGCTTCCCTGTGACGGGCGTCTTTCCTTCGGTGGAGGCGGCGGGGACGTGACGGCTCCACCGTTCTGTCCCTGTCCGTGCGACCCACTCCGTCCTCTTGCCCGCTCCTCCTTGTCCTCGCTCTTCCTCGCCTGCGTCCTGGGCTCATCATACTCCACCTGGATCGTATGCCGGAATCCACCACTCGCACCGGCACTTCCATTCGCCTTGTTGCTCTTGGCTGGCGACGTGGTTTCAGCAGGAAGCGTTTGTGGCTGCGGCTTCCCAGCCACACTCGGGGAAGGCCCAAAAGGATCGTCGTCCCCGCCAGGCGCAGGGCTCACATGTGTCTGTTTCGTCGTGGCGGCCGGCACCTGTCCAGGCGAGGGCGCAGGCGTCGACATCGACAGATCCGCAGACGAGTCGTATAGGTACTCGGGCTGAGCAGAGTGGCTTCTCCCGCTGCCGCTTCCGTCCGGAGCAGTGGTCCGATGTCCACTCCCGCTCCCGCCGGGACCAATGTGATGGCTGTGAGCACGACCTACGGGGGAGGACACAAGGTGTGGGTGCGCTGCCGCCATCGCAGCTGCCTTCATCTGTTTCTGGTATGCCAGCCTCTTCTGCTGGTGCTGCTCCATAGCCGCCCGCTCAAGCTGCTCCACCGTCTTCCCAAACGCATTTGGTGTCCCTGGTACGGCAGGCGGCAACGCGTAGGCGGAGAGCCACGGGTGGCGCATCACGCCGTCGAGGCTGCTGCGTTGTTTGGGATCAGGGACGAGCATCACGCTGAGCAGATCCCGGGCTTCAGCGGATATATACTCGGGGAATGACAGTGGCGTGTTGACGATATACTTGTACAGGAGATTGATGTTGTCGCCATCAGGATTAGCTGGGTCGTCATCGAATGGGAGGTACCCAGCAAGCATGGCGTATAGGATCACACCGCAGCTCCAGATATCGACGGCGCTGCCAACATACAGGCCCTCAGAGATGACGAGCTCCGGGGCGGCGTAGCACGGACTGCCGCACGACGTCTGCATGAGGTCGTCGGAGCGGTGCTCGAATCGGTTAGCGAACCCAAAGTCGGTGATAATGACGTTCCGATGGCGGTCGAGGAGCAGGTTCTCGAGCTTGAGGTCGCGGTGCACGATTTTCTTCTGGTGAATGTACCAGACGCCGGAAATTAGCTGGGAGAAGAGTTTGGCAGCGTCACGCTCGCGGAGGTATCGGTGAGCCAGGATGTGGTCGAAGAGTTCACCACCAGAGGCATACTCGAGGATGATGCCAATGTATTTGTCGGTTTCGATGACGTCGTAGAGACGCACGATGTTGGGGTGTTTGAGTGTCTGGAAGAAATGGATGAGTGTGGGTTCCAGAGAAAGAGATATTCAACACGAAATGAGGCAGCGGCGGAGCAGTGTGGGAAGGGTAGATCCAATAAAAAAAGACGAAGTAGCGTAAAACACGTAAAAAAGTCGAGAGCAATGGAGCTAGCGAATGGATGTGCATGACGGATGATCGTCAAAGCTTCACACATCGCGTGAAGGGCGGGGCCACGAAAAGACAAAGAAAACAGGGCAGTTCTGCAGAAGAAGCTGTGGTTCCCTCAAGAAACACTCTCAGCCCGCATAAAGACAAATGAGAATGCATATCAAAAAAAGAGTCAATTCGAACAGGGAAACTCCACGACCAGCGGGACACTGGTATGGTCCAGTTGCGAAACTGCTCTAGTGACGCGAGACTGGGCGCAATGGAGCGATGTGGCAAGTTGCGAGAGTAATGAAACCATCAAATCCAAAGAGATTCCATGCAAGTGTCAAACGTCCCATGGAGGTTCGAAGATCAAAGCGAAAATGTGGACGTATTTGTGGACGTATTATAAAAATGTAAGAGCGGAATGTGCCAAGAAGTTTGGTGGAGGTTTCCACATTGAATGAAATTCCATGAAGCCGATAGCTGATTGAGAGAATGCGTGTTGAAAGAGGAAATAGAATAGAGCAGTTCTGCATCAATCATGATTGTTGCTCCAGTGACAGCAGCCAATGGGGACAGCACAATCAACGCGACTGAGTCGATCCTCAGCCTTTGCAAAAGGTTCTCCATGCACTGCTCCCCAAATTTCACAATAGAAAATGAATGAATTGATGCTCACCCGCAGGACTTCGATTTCACGCTCGACCTTGGACATGCGTATTGTATTGTCAACGTTACCACGTCGAATGAGCTTCACGGCGACCTCTTCGCCCCACTGACTGTGCAGGCCCAGCTTTACCTTACCAAACTCGCCCTCGCCGAGAGTTTGGAGAAGCAAATAAGGCCCGAACTTTGGGATCGTCCTACGTGGATGAGCAGCAGCATAGGCCATCGCTGCCGGGTGTGAATAGACATCGGTGTATGGTGGGGTGTCGTTATTAGACGATGAAGCAGCATGGGACTGCTGGCCGGAGACCACGGTATGAGATGCTCGCTGCTGTCGCCGAGAACTCGATGGTGGCGGCGGGGCAGGATTTACAGAGACAGAAACAGGACGAGGGCCAAGCGGAGAGTCCTGAGATGGAATTTGAAGACTTGTAGATGGGTTCATAGTGCTGGCTGGCAGCAAAGGCTGCGCGGAGAAGGATGTGGTTGTGTTCAACAAAGACAACAAATACGTGTGAATTGTGTTTGTACAAGCTTACAAGTTACTGAACCAACAAGGTCTTTTAGTTTCCTTACTGCTCCTTATATCTACATTCATGAGGAAACCAACAGAAACAGACCCCAGAATAGGCCTCTTACTATTGTATAGATCTGTCGTGTTTCTCCGATTTATTTCTCTCATCCGATTATCCGTCTGATGAAATGAAAGCATTCTTTCAAGTGCCTTACCCCTGTCCCCATCGATTTCCCAGCGACGTCTTCGGACCTCAACGAACTTGAAGAAGGGCAAGCCCAGACTGACCATGCCCAATGCCCAAACCATCCGAATACAACATTCCAACCGGATCCATCGTGATTCATCTCTCAAATATAGTACCTGCCGTGATCCCAGCCTCACCGAAAAGAACAAAAAGACCTTTGGTCTTGAGTGCTTTGAATAACCACCCTTTTCCTTCCTTATTCTCTGTAGAGCCACGCCAAGTTCGGCACCGGCCAAAAGTATTGTCTCAAAAGGTGCGTAATTTCACATCGGCCGCATCCCCGCCCGATCGCCAAGTTCTCATCCACATACCATTCCCACCATTCTCCAGCACCTGTATTTATTCACTAAAAAATGAGCACCTCTCCCATTCTCCTGGGATCCACCCTCGCCATCCACCGCGGCGCAATCGACCAGACGACGATCACGACGCAACCGCCGCCCGATGTGATGCAGCACGTGCGCGGGGCACTCGAAAGCATGGGCATCGAGGTCCACGTCGAGAGCGAATATAAATACCGTTGTATCCGCCCAGGCAGGCGTTCGAGCCCGAGCACCGTCGACAAGGACGAAGACAAGGATGAAGACAGCAGTATAGATTCTGACGATGTGAATGCCACAATTATCATCTCTAACATCATGGAGTCCTAACACCATATCCAGATTGACCAAGGCAGGACCGACGCCACCCCCGAAGAAGAACCTACGACGCCAAAAGCTGTCGCCAGCCCACTGCCTTCCCAAACATCGACAGAAACGGACACAGCATACGGCCCGCGCCCATCCGACCCCGGCGACGAGGTGCGCTTCTCCGTTGAGTTGACGCGCTTGAGTGGGCTAGCGGACACGTACAGCCTTGATATCCGTCGGCTGAAGGGTGGTCTGCGCGGGTACAAGTTCGTTTATGACCAGCTCAGAGAGTGCGTGTCTTGATTCTTTTTTTTTCTTTCATCGAGGGCTGATCTGTTCTTTCATGTGCATAGGTTGGCAAATCTTCAGCGATAGAATTCTGAGTCACACCAGCCTTTTAGGGAATGTGGGGTCCTGGTCCACAGACTCTCCGAATGAGCACACCCTCTCCCTCATCGCCATTTTTTCTCCCCGCAGTATATTCTCTCTTTCTGGGTCTCCTTGCAGCATGCACTCTGTATATCCAACTCACTTTCATCGGAACACCCTTGGTGGGTTGTTGTATGTACAGTCAAAAATGTATCAATTGAATCAATCTTACCATTTACAAGTGGGAAACAGAGAAAGGTCGGGTTGGGCGATGCATTCTCATTCTCCCCTCCTCCCAGCCGACTTCGTGAGCTATGTCTCAGAAGTTAAACAGAGGGACACCTGGGTGACACCTCAAAGAAAATGTCACCGCTATTTTTTTTCCGCCAAGACCAAGTTCCAACTTGTTCCAACATCAACCTTGACAGTTATGCTACAACGTCCTCAGACTTCAGGACGCTTTCGATTTCCTAGCCACATGCCCCGAAGTTCAATACGTGCGTGTGACACTTGTATATCAAGTCACCTACTGACCATTCCACCCTGCTTTCTCAGTCATGACGCTTTCCCACTGCTCATCATCGCGCGGCCGTCGTTCCAAGTCATCAATGTTACTCCTACTTGTTTTTCGGCCTCTGCAACAGCATACTCGTGATCTTTCTATTCAGCTCGTTGATCTGGGGTTGCAGGGCACGCGCTTCCCTGAAGATAGCCAATCTTTTGTGCGGGTTCTTTGCCATGTCGGATTGCCGTATTAGTTTATATTGCTCCTCATGTAGCTTCCTCCTCTCCTCAAATAAGGACTCGAAGGAACCCCCTTCCTGGTGCGCTGCATTCGACTGAACAGGAATACTGGGGCTCTGCACGTTTTCTGATTGAAGAAGGAAGTGATCCCGGCGTCCCATCCCCTGACTCGGATGCTCCCCCATTCGACTGTGCAGCTACAGGCTGGTTGGCGGTCTGTGCATTTCCGCGTCTCTCGAGTCCCTCGTAGAGCGAGGCAGTGGTAAAATCCCGAGCGGTGATGTCTGCGTCGCTACTGGCACTGAGCTCGCGGGCGTTGAAGGCTGGGGATGTCACAGCGGCGTGGGCCAAGAGGGCTAGAACGGCGATTATGGTGGGGGCGTGCATGTCGTGAACGAGTCCAGATGGACTTTGTGGGGGACTGAAGAAGACCAGCTTCCTGAGAACGGTATGAGTTCGCGCCTTCGTACATTAATATGGCTTTCCTTCCTCCCCCGACGGCAACCAAACGGCGATAGGCACATATGTGGATGGCGGCCAACTGGACCGAAAACCAAGTGGTGAAACGATCATGGTTTGATCATAAGTACCCATCAGAACTTGAGAAATATGAGCAAGAGCCGTGGCCTGCTCCTCGGCGATATTCTAATCAAAATTGTCGTTCCGGCCTTCCTCCTTATCAGCATACAAATTGGATATGATGTCCCCCTTAACATTCTCATTCTTTATATGCTTTCCGCTCATGTTTCTATCACAAATCGATTGTGTCGGGCTTCGTTCCCTTCGTGCCTGCTACTCCATACCTTGTTGGATTGGAAGAGGTTCGTGGCATGTACGGTGCGATTGAAAAGTCGCATTCTTGCGTCGACACCATTTATATATCCCCGCCAGCCATTCCTCCGCACCGCGAATGACCACTGCGATGATAGTCTCAACGACCGCAATGAAGATGCAGTAAAGAAGACTAGCCGACTCGCCTCCCAAACTCTCATGTATGTATTTTACCGTCATTGAACCGGTCAAAACTGGAGCGATAAATCAAGAATCACAAAACGAGCCCTTTCAATACCGCGAGCACACAATCTGAATATAGTCAGGGGTCTATAACGAGCTCAAAAGGAATGAATCAATTTCTAATCATGAATATCCAAATATCAAGAAAAGCGTCTAAGCATGAGTGATTGATGTAAATGATAAATGGGAACATGTGCAGCAACAAAATGAAAGGAGGGGTCTATGATCCCGATATTTTGCATCCAACTCCAGACTACAAGAACAAAGCAGCAACTCCAGCAATGGCGCCGACGAACAAACCACTATCCGCGTTCATCACAAGCGCTGCGTTGGAGGTAGTGGTGGGCGCAGCAGCGGAGGTGAGGGAAGAGAATTGGGAGCTGAGGGAAGAGAGGATGGGTTGAGTGCTTGTGCGCGTGGCCGTGGTTGCCGGGCTAGTGGTGGTTTCGGATGTTGCGCTGGTTTCCGAAGTGGTCTCCGAAGTGGTGGTCTCCGAAGTGGTTTCCGACGTCTGGATGACCGAGGATATCTCAGACGAGATAGATGATATGATCGAGGAGAGCTCGCTCGTTCTGCAGAAGAATAGTAAGAAATCTGAGCTTGAGCACTCTATCGCGTGTTATGAAAGACGTACCCTGGGATACCAGTGGGGATGATGCCACCTGTGGTAGTGGTGGTGACTTGGGCAGAGACGGAGACACTCGCCAAGAGGAGGGACGCAACGGTGGTGGCGAAGAGTGTGAATTTCATTTTTGTCGATGAAAAAGGAGAGGAGATGTTACTGGTTATTGTTCGAGTGGATGGTTGTGGGATGGTTCGGGAGTGGAATAAAACTTCCTGCGGCTGACCCTCCTTATAACGCATCGGGCGGAAGGCAGATTACATCATTTAGAATGATAGACATACGTCAATTGGGGCCTCCTTTTTGCCATTGAGAAAAGGAGCCCCAACGACAATTGCAAGCGAGATTGTGGGGCTAAGTAAATGTCCGTGACGCACGATGCCTCGGTCACCCGGTCTTCTCCAGTCCATGCGAAATCGCATAAAAATTCAAGCACTCCAAGCAACAGTAGCAAGGAATTTCATGCAATACCCAAAGGAACCGTCTGACCACACAAGCAGCTCAGGATATCGGGAGCCCCTGCGGACGAGATAAAAGGACAAAGGATTCGCAGCCTTGAGAGTTGAGACATAAATTTGTCTCTCTTAAAATAGACTCGGCCCTCAACGGAAATTCATTATCCCCTAACAGTGACGTAATAAGCTAGGCAGAGACTGTGCTCGAGGGCCTCGACGGGGAGCTTGTGGGAGGCAGAGAACCAAGAGGGAACAGTGGAAGCTTGGCGGCGGGACTCAAGAACATCACCGGTTCCGAGTGGCGTCACCAATGACCGCAATGGTTTGTTTGGCATGGGGTGGGTAAATAAATAGGGTTTACAGTCCGGACATTCACCACAATCCGATCGGAGCGCTTGAGTTCATATGATGAAGGAAACCCCTCAAGCTCCCTCAGGCTCACAAGTCTTTGGGTATATATACCAGTAGACAACCAAATTCATCATAAGGCAATTAGAAGTAGGTGTGTAACATTGCGGGCTGAAAAGTAATCGGTCTCCAGGTGTAGATGATGTACATGACTTGGTCGCATAGTGGAAACACTGGACTTAAAAGAAGGATGTATCCAGGTAGTCCGGGTATAGATAGAGGTTTGTAACAAGCTAGATCCTTGAGGAACTGCATGAACCCGGTCATTACTTAAGCCCGAACCATACCGGGCACGCTGCCGCCTTTCACCTCACCCAGTCTTATCATCTCTGCGGCAAGCTCCAACAACTCCTTCACCTCCTCTCTGTCTCCCTCCTTTTCAGGAATCCGTTTGCCAATATCCGGGCCCACACGGTCGTCATCTCTTGGCATAACCACCATCCCCGTACCAGCCGTTGACGCGCTACTTGTTGCGGACATCAGCACCTCGAATGGCGACAGGACCCCAGCAGCAACGCCGCTCCCGCGACTATATTCTGAACCCGTGCTGCTCCCAGGGCTGACATCCCCAAAAGGCGTGCCAGGACTCTCCACAGCCGATTCCCGCAATCTAAGAAACGTCTGAATTGCAACCTGTGAGCTCAATGACCCGAGATCGATCGCAGGCGGGGGTGCAGCACGGTGTATCGAGGATGCAACCGCAGGTCCAGGGAAATTGGACGCCATGATTGCGGGGGAGACAGCGGGATGAGAGGGAGCAGCAGCGAGAACCTGAGAGAGAGAAAGCAAGGCTGGGTCGATCTGGAACTCCTGACGTGGTTCTATACTGCTTCTCTTGGGGATAGGCGGAGGAAACACCCAATCGTCTAAGGTCGTCTCCTCGTCCAACTCATCAACTTCCTCGCCATCATAATCCTCATCCAAGGTCCTCACCATTGGCGCCAAGCTGGGAATTCTTGGCTGGGGGACCGCAGACCTAGCGAGCATCGCGGACCCATTCCCGTGTCCACGCGTAGGTCTAGGGACTCCAAGCTTCTTATCCTCGCCCTCTCTGCCTTTCATCTTCAGAAACGCGTCATGTGCCTCCGCATAATCCGCATGATGAAACTGCCAGCCGTTCGGGATGCCCTGGAACAATGAGACTTCGCGCGACATAGGGAGACTGCGCAATCCGCTGTTCAGTTTGTATCCAGACGTCAGCTCGAGGCGGGAAGGGGCACTTTGCGCTTCATTTCTGTCCATGTCATTCTCGATGTTTGATTGTCCTGCGTCCGTGTCAAAATGAATGTTCGCATTCGCATCCAAGGCCGAATGAGAAGCGCCAGAACTAGAACCAGAGCCAGAGCCAGTGTCCACAACAGCAATAGTGGCAGAGTTCCAAGAAGAAATACCCTCGCTCTGAGTGCGCCTCAGCGCAGGCGCGGTGTTGAGATGATCCCCCATAAGCGGCCCTATAGTATGTTTCCGTTTCTTGTTCTTGAGCGTAACAGGTTTCACAAGGTTTTCTTCAGGCTCCTTCACTTTCCGTTGGATAGTCGATAGACCGCATTTCTTCCCAATGCACGTCGGACACGCCTTGATGAACTGCGCTACCAATTCCTTCGGAATCCATGTATAATGACGCTTCAGCACCGCCACAGTCCTATCCCTTCCCGCGTGGTCGCTCAACCCATGGCTAAAGCACAGTATTTCGTAGATCTGGTCCTGAACAGCGACAAGGTTCCCATCGTGCAATAGTACGACCTGTGGCTTCGCCGGAGTCTGAGTCTGAGCCTGAGATTCGTACTCGAAAGACGTCGCATCGGGGTCGCCGGGCGGCTGGCTGACAGTGCCAAGAGAGAACTTTTTGCGTACCCAGAATTTGAAGGTTGCATTTTCTGTGACATGGTGCGGATTGTGAAGGATGTCCCAGATACGATCGAACATTTCTTGGGTGATAAGAGCCTTGGAGCGCCGGGTTGCGCTGAGAGACGCGAGGTATTTTTCTTCGATTTGGAGATAGTGTGCGTAGGGGGGAAAGCCCGCCTGATCAGGTTTGGCGGGTTTCGAACGGGCGGTTTCGCTAGACTGTGCTTGTTTCTCTGGAGAGGAAGAGGCTTTGGAGTAAGGCTTGGGGTTGCTGCTGGGGCTGGATCGATTTGAGCGTTCTGGAGACATTGAGTGCTTGGATTGGGTATATAAATCGGAGCAAGGTTTCGTCGGATAAGAATCGTGAAGAGCGGGAATGCTTATGATCAGGCGCGATGGAAATCTGACTGTTCGGAAAGAGAACTGATGGTTTGGAGGAAAAAGTTGTGCAAGAGATTGGGAAGCAAACAATTGTCAGCCACCCCGAAGCCCATGCACGTGACCGCGACGCCTTCTCAGTCCTGCGAATATCCGGGAGCTAAAACATTCTGGAATCCGACGCGGAACATATGGCAAGTATTCATACTAGGAGAACGAGGCTATAATGATAATGAGAGGAAAATAAGTAAGGACACGGGAAACAGTTGTATCTTGTTACAAACCCTACTGTGACTAAAATAAATACACGAACCAGGGGTCCAGTGTCGTACTATGAGCTGGAACATGGAAGGAAATACAGTGATAAAGCAGCGAAATTTCAACAGGGCCATAAGGGAAACGAATGGCTAGCCCACAGTAATAGCCTGTCAAGAAGGAAAGACAGCAGTGAATGCCATGAAGAAAAGAAGGTAACTCAAGCCTCGGGTTTCTTTGGGACAGCTTTGACAGTCGTCGTGAGACTTTTGTGGATGAATGGCAACACTCCTCCACCGGCGATCGTTGCCCGAACGAGGGTATCGAGTTCTTCATCACCACGGATGGCCAGTTGTAGATGGCGAGGAGTAATGCGCTTCACACGGAGATCCTTAGATGCGTTACCTGAATGTGATTGAGCTTTTGAAAGTGAGAAGATAGGGAGATAACACTACCAGCAAGTTCCAGTACTTCAGCGGTGAGGTATTCGAGGATGGCGGCGGTGTAAACAGCAGCTTTGGCACCGATCCGAACATTATGTTGTGTTCTTTGTTTCAGGTAACGATGGATACGGCCGACAGGAAACTGGATGTTGGGTACGAAGGCTTAGTAATTACATGGGCACGACAACAGCGGTCGACGCACCTGTAAACCAGCCTTTTGACTTCTCGTCTGAATTGTTCGCTGTTGCGTTCCCGTCGACGCGCCGGGGGCAGCGCCCGACTTTGACTTTCCTCCCGACTTTGCCGCAGGTCCCATTGTTGTAGATGTGGGTTGAGAGTGGCAGCTACTTGGGTCGATCACTGCCAAAATATGAATCAATCTGTGACAAGACATGACCCACATAGGAATAGGAGCCCTACCTCGATCGACGCGAAAATTTGACGATAAAAATCTGAAAGTTCATCCAAGATGCGACCATGAGTTTCAAAAACTTGAACAAGAGGGGAAAGTCGCGCTTACAGGAGCTGGGCGCGAAAGTGGCGCTGAACGTGGTGGTGGTTCCAAAGAAAGAAGTGTTGATGATTGTTTGGAGCTGCACTCAAGTTTCAGCAATCAACGAGATCACATGTTTTCCACCTTGCATGGAAACACTTCGAATGGTGGTCGCGAAAGGACTCCTTTCCGCTATGTAGACGCGTAAAGTGGGTGGTGCGTGTGTCCCACTCAATTCCTGGCGCGTCTTTGAGCTAATTAAACCGGCATCACTTGAAAACTTATTACATGCGTACCACCTTTGCGCCCTCCCTGGCCAAACATATTTACACGCTACACCATGCGATGTATAGGCCGTTTCCAACAAAGAGTATGTATTCTATGTCAGCACCAACCATATTTTTCATTGGCAATCCACTCTGGGCATCCCATTCGCCCATACCAAGCCACTGCTGCCAGGTTCTTCGTTCTGGGACGCGTGATTCTATCGACCTGAAGGCAAGATTGGAGAAGCCCTTTATCTGCATTCCAGGCCAATATTCGCTTGCATTCCTGCTCCTTCGCCACAAGTGCTGCAGCGTAGACGACTGACCGAAAACATTCTGGGGTGCTACATCGCAGGCGAAGGAACTGAAGTTCCTTCTTGACATAGTCGACAAACCACACAGCATAATCTTCTGGGTGTGCCCAATTGCCAGACGATTCTTCGGCTTTGACACCCCACTTTGAGGGCAAAGCATGAGGGGATAGTATTTTTCCGTAGAATTTTGACCGTGCGACCAACCACACAAACTCGTCTCCTGTTGGGACGACAGCGAAGGCTCGCGGCTTACCCTCTGCTGCGCGGATGGTAAGCTCGGATTCCAATGCTATGGCGTCGACACTGGCGACTGCATGGAAATCGTCTTCCGTCAGGTTAACGAGATCGGAATAATGCTCCGGGACATCATCTTTCAGTACGCTCTCGGTTGACCAATACGTTTCAGTGGATGTTTGTATGTGCCATCCTTGACCGCAGCGAGAGTAAAAATCTCCAACCCCAGAATACAAAAAGGATAGGATGCCGCGAGGATACAGACGCCTGTCGGGGTCTACGCTTGGTATATCAACATCCAGCTCTGCATGCAGAAGCGCCATCATCCGAGTGGCATAGCCTCTCCTGCGCAAATGCGTGGGCGTATATACGTGCGTGATGGAGAATGCCCCTTCATGAGATACCTGAGTGGCTTCGCCTTCGTCACCGGCAGAAGTTGAATCAGGCTGCAGCATGACCGTCCGGATTATCGTCGCTACTGAAGAGAGGATCTCGTCTGTGCCTGGAGCAGATTTAGGCACGAGCACCCTGTGCAAGCCTCGTCATGGCGCGAAACTAGGTGAGCTTTGTGTAGTCAAGCAATCTTACCAGTACACCTGCCTTTCGTAGGCATAGGGCAGACTTCCAAGGACAGTCGCCCGGTTAATGTGCTGCTCCAGCGTGATCGGCCCAGAAGGATCGTACCGTTGTTTGAGCGCAATATCCCTGGCCGGGATGACGACGGTGTCAAGAGATGAGTCTGATCGCAGGGCATCGGCAATGACTCACGTTTGTCGGGAACTTGACCGAACTAATATAAGATCCTCCATGAATGTGTGCCGCTGTAACGTTGTGCATATCAGTGGGTGAGCATATATACTCTGGTAACTTGCGGAGTGGAAGCAGGAGCTGACAGTGTTGAGCACGCTTTCTGATATCTGATAAGATGTACTGTATCCCGCGGCCATCACCGCATCTGGATCAATCCTGTCGGCTCGAGTCTTTCAAGTTGCGCCTTTCACTCAGGCCAACATCAGGCAGAAGCCAGAGCATTGCGACGTTGCATTGACAACCTCTCCTCCGTCTAACAGGTATATTCCTGAAACATCATGCGACTCGAACAATCTCGGATCCCGGTCACGTACGAATCGATGTGCCTGAGGCACGCTGGCGGCTGCAACTCGGACCAACTATGCTTCGTTAACTGGGTACAGGCGCAAGTGCTTACGGACTTGTTCAAGGATGAGCGAGTGTGCTTTGCCTTGTGGGCTCTGAGGAGGGCTTCGCATTTATCTGATAATGATCCTCTTCGGTGGCTGAGGCAGAGCTTGGGGATGGGTATGACAAAGTGACTGGAGACCTGGTCGAGCTGTGGTCTGCTGATTCTGACGGGCGTAAGCAAGGACCAGTCACCGACATGTCACGGATATCGTTTCGGGAGATCCCAGTCAGCCTTATCGATGGTTCCATCAGCTTCATGTGCCCATTGCTCATCGAGCAACGCTATGCATGGACCGGTGTGGTCTACCACTTGTGGCGCAAATGGAGGAGTGGTACATCTACGTCAGTTCTCGCACTATCTACTTGTCATGGAGCTCATTTTTGTTTGTCTCCTTCCTAACAGTTGATCGGTCAACTTCACCTGTAGATCCCACCTAACCCCTCTTGTTAGAGGTGGATATGTATTGGGTTTCCACCTCTAACTAGAGGTTATCTATGGCACTTAGGGCTTGCTTCAATAAATACCTGTTATCTCTGTGGACTTCGTCGTACTGAACGTCACCGGCAATAGGGCTGAGGGTTACCGGTCCATCATCCGATCACCATCAGTCGGCAACGTCGCCCGCGTCCAACCCGCGTCAACACCATCGCGCCCCATCAGCCGCCTTGCTCGGCCATCATTCCGCCTTGATCCCGCCCTTTCCGCTCCCTATCATGCACAGTGAGCTCGATATTCCTCCTTCCTTCACCAATCCTGCCTCGTTTTGCCTCATTTCTTTTTGCCAACCAATGTATACATGTATATAGGGCCTGTACATAGAATAATATTCGCTTTTCCCTGCACTGAGAATGTGTTAATGAATATACTACCTGGAGAGGGTATATTGACTATTCCCTGGCTCCTGTACACACTCAGAGGATCACCAGCAGACCAATAATATTGTATTATGTACTACATACAAGATGGAAGGGTAAATGGAAGGATAAATCTATGGGATCTCCCAGAATCAGCTACCTATATGAGGAGAGGCATGTCTCATCACCATGGATATATGCCCCCAGCTCATTACTCTCACCTCTCCAAGGGTACTGGTACATCCTATGAGAATAGGAAATGCATCTAGAGATACAGGGATAGAGGTGTATGGGTCAATTTCGCATTTTCAGAAGTGGGTAGGGTGGATCACTCACCACATCTTCTAGAGATCACCAGTAGCAACAGGCACACTGGGAATCAATACTAGTGGTGTGTATAGTGTTGTTAGAGCCCTGTATACAGGGATACAGTGATCATGCTGTCAAAAAAAGCGGCCAAGGTCAGGGGGAGAACATGGCTCACCAGAGATAAAGCAAGCAGGAATCCATAAAGCTGATGCTGTCCATAGCTTCTATAAACATGCCCTATTGGTAATAGAGAGGTATATTGGTAAGAGAGTGAGTGGAAGATGGTGATAAAAGCGAAATTGCACTCACTCACATTAGGTGAGCAAGGACTACTCCAGGCATGTTGGAGCGGAAGCGGGAGGTGCTAATAACATTCTATAGTATACTTGGATCTCCAAGCGTCTATAGTATAGGCCGCGTGATGCACATACGTGGCTGGAGGGATGTAAGTGGGGTGGAGATGCAAAAAAATGTAATTTGCACCTACTACAAGAAAGACGCACTGTAAAAATATACAGTAAGCTAGGAAACATACTAGACACATACCATAGTCGTTTACAAAAGGTCCGAGGGCATTTGGCTGGTTGCGGACGATGGGAGAAGAAACACGGTAATTGGAACATGACTTGACATAGGATACTTGTGCAAACAACGCGAACAACAGTGTGTCAACTGTATCAAACTGTGATCTCACTGCCGTATCTCGTCTCCCATCTTCCACAAGCGGCTGAATGTCCTCGGACCTTTCGCAAACCACTTAGGTATGTCTCTGGCATGTATTCCAGCTCACCACATATTTTTGCAGTGCTTACTTCTTGTAGGAGGTGCAAAATACATGATTTCTGTACCTCCTGTCCCTTTACATCTCTCCGGCCACACCTATGCATCGCGTGGCCTATTTTACCGACGCTTGGAGTTATATGTATGTGCTAGAATACCTTTAGCACCTCCCGCCCCTGCCTGAACAAACCTGGAGCGTTCCCTGATCACCCAATGTGAGTGCATACATTTTCGCTTTTTTCATCATGTTCTACTCATTCCCTTGCCCATCTACCTATCTTTTATCGATAGGACATACACATAGAAGCTTTGGAAGGTGTCAGCCTCATGGGTATTTGCCTGCTTTATCCCTGGTGAGCCATGTTCTCCTCCTGGCCTTGGCCGCTTTTTTTGACAGCATGCTCACTGCATCCCTGTATACTGGGCTCTTACCATACTGTATACACTACTAGTATTGATTTATAATGCATCTACTGCTACTGGTGAGGTACAAGACATGTGGTGAGTGTTCCACCCCACCCCTTCTCAAAAATGCGAAATTGACCAAGCTACCTCTGACCCTATGTCTCTAGATGTATTCCCCACTGTTATAGGATGCCCCAGTACCACTGGGTAGGTGAGAAGAATGACCAGGGGGCATGCATCCATGGTGGTGAGACATGCTCCTCCTCATACAGGTAGATGATCCTAGGGAGATCCCATGGCTTTCTCCTTCTATTGACCCCTCCATATTGTAAGTAGTACATAATACAAATTTATTGCTCTACTTCTGACCATCTGAGTGTACACAGGAGTCAAGTAATAGTCAATATACCCTCCTCCAGGTTGTATATTGATTAGCTCACTCTCAGGGAGGGGACAAGTGTGCATTACCCTATGTACTGGTAGTAAATACATATGTACATTGACTGTGCAAAAGAAATGAGGCAAAACGGCCCAAGAATGGTGAAGAACAGAGGGATATTGAGCTCACTACGCGCGACAATGAGCGGAAGCAGCGGGATCACGGGCGGAATGATGGCCGAGCAAGGCGGCTGATGGGGCGCGATGGTGTTGACGCGGGTTGGACGCGGGCGACGTTGCCGACTGATGGTGATCGGATGATGGACCGGTAACCCTCAGCCCTATTGCCGGTGACGTTCAGTACGACGAAGTCCACAGAGATAACAGGTATTTATTGAAGCAAGCCCTAAGAGTCTGTTCGGATGTCGCCCCCGGTGGGATTTTCCCCCCGGTATGTCTATAAAAAGAAAATCGGGGACTTTCAGAGTCATGTGCAGATGTGACTTGATGTGACCAGGAAGATCACCAAACCCAGATTCCGCCAGCATGTCGCTATCAACGGGGAAGAGAGTTGTCGCTCATCGTGTACAACAGCAACGGATGCTTCCTCGGCACTGCCATCAACAATGACAATCTATTTTTTGACAAAATTCAATGTATGGTATGCCTCCAGCTCATGTTTTCAAAGCTGGTAAAATTGCTTTGCTGCCTTCAATAATCAAAACATCTTTGTAATTGTGGCCGACAACGTGCAAAGCATCGACGGAGAGGTGTTCTTCATCACCGCTGACTGTCGGGCGGGCACGGCTATTCGCGATCTGGGCCTCACGTGGGCTGAGTCTGTCACGCAAAGTCTCCCAAATCCCCAATTTTCTTTTTATGGGAATACCCGGGGGGAAAAATCCCACCGGGGGCGACATCCGAACAGACTCTAAGTGCCATAGATAACCTCTAGTTAGAGGTGGAAACCTAATACATATCCACCTCTAACAAGAGGGGTTAGGTGGGATCTACAGGTGGTCAACTTATACTTAACCCCAGAGGGAAGTCTATCTCAATGCGCACTACAAATTTGCTCATCGGAGTATGGAGCTTGAGATCGAAGCATTTATCGTTATATGTGGGATCATTCTTCAACATATCTGATGTCTTATGTCGTGATTTTTCGGTTGGGTGGGCTACCTGAAACCGTTATCTCCCGACCCAAATTGCGAACGCCTTGCTTTCGAGCGGCTGGGGTAGGACGCGTTCCAAGCTATCGATGATCTCATTCACCACCTTAAGGAACTATGTTCGTCTGGCGGTCTCAATCCTACCCTGGAACAGCTTCAGCGAGCGAGGTCAGGACGGCTTGGTGAAAGATCCATAGAGATCCATACTTCCATTGTTCTTCTAAGTCAAGTAGAACGAGGAAGGGTATATAGCTATCTGGCCCGGTGGCGATATTCAGCTTCATTCCTGAAAACACGTTTTTTCAACTTGGTTGTGTGGGCCGATAAACGGCAGGTCCGAGTTCGGTCAAGAGGAACTGAAGCGCACCGCCGTAGGCAGTGGAGTTGGTACTTCTGTGAATACCGCCATGCCTGCCTAGACTTATGCCCAAGTTGTACCCTTCAGCCCATGAAGAAGCAGATGTCTGGGTGCCCCCGTTCATCCACTCACCCTCATAATAACATAACTCGCTCGGCATCTCCCTCTATGACCACTGTTCGTCTTGCACCCTCAGCCCATGATTGGGGTTGGCTTGCTGTGAAAATCTTCTAGGCATCATCCGAGTGAACATAGACCTAGTTGACGGGTTAGGATAGCGGAGGAAGTATGGATTATGACAGAGTAAGTAACGGAAACGTGCCCAAACAGTCACTTAGGTGCAACTTGCGATCATCGACATGTGAAGCCTTCATGGATGATTGTGAATCGTGGCGATAGCAACTGGTGAACATGGTTGGTGGTTGATAGAGATACGGAGTAGTATAGCGGTGTCAGTAGTAGGAGTTGCGATGATGGCAGTGATGCGTGCCGGTGTTGCGGTTTGTCGGTGATCAGTGGCACGGTTGCACCGCAGGTGGTTATCGGTGTCATTCGTCAACGTCTTACAACCCTCGTAGAGTGGAGAAGGGCACTGCAGCATCAAGGTGGTTAGGATTCTGATTCTGGTTCTAGGCAACGGCACAGGTACTCCCGTGAGTATCCAGCATCCTACCCGTACCCGTGAAGTGTTACACTCTTTGACCCGCGGGTTGGCACAGCGCGAGTATGGAGGGTTTTCACGGGAAGGACCCCCATATCAGTCGGTCCCTGTTTTCGCCCCCCGTATAGTCACACCCCGACTCCCACAATCTGTCTCAGCCCACAATAGCTCCTGGTATCGAGAACGCCTGCAATCGCGGACGTCTCCAGGTCCAGGAGCGACAAATGGGTGAGTAGATGTGGGGGATCAGTGGGATGTGGCCCAAGGTGACCGGGTTGCTGTTGAAAGTGGGCTAAGGTAGGTGCGGGGGTGGGTGGGTGTGGCTTGAGGAGGCATTGAAAAGGAGCCGGTGTCAGGGGTGAGGGGACAATGGCAAGCTTGCACGAACCAGGGGTCCACTCAGCGACAAGGTAGAGGGGAGGTGAAACGATGGGGCGACGCTTCCGATGCCAGCGTGCTGGCAAGATCCCATGTAGCATGTTTGCGTGACGCAGCAGGCGTGAGTCGACAACGGCTGCCATCTCCGCATAACGTGTGGAGATGAGGAAGCGGCGGCTTAAGGGCCAGCGGGGATCGATGTTCTCATGACTTACGGCTGTCAGTGGCGTCGTGATGGAGGGAGTAGGTCACATACTGCATGAGCATCTCGCTCTACGGGTCCCCAGTCTTCCCCCAGGTCGACCCTATCTACTAGCTGCCTCAAATCCCATCATTGGGGAGAATGGCCGAGCACAGGCCTTATTGCAGTGGAAGTTGCTACCAAAGCAATCTGTAGAATAAAGAAGCTTAGTTTGACTCAGTATGTTCGAAAACCTGTAAATTACTATGAATACGCACTATTGAAATTTTGCGGCCATCTAACCAATTCCAACGTGGAGCAGCGAACACAAAAAAAAGGACTGAGTGGGTTCGACGATGACGAGCAATATCAGTCAACCCCGGTAAGTTTTAAACTGCGCTCGACATGCAGATTACTGGTCATTGTTGGCACCTAGTCCAAAAAATGCTAAAGAATAGTGGCTCAGCGTTGCACGTTGAGCGTTAGAGAGGAGAAGCGATGTGAATGCTTAGTGAACGCTCGTGAACGTTGAAGTCGGGACTCGGAAGCCGAGTACACCGGCTCCGGCACAGAATGATCGCCGTCAACGATTTTGCGAAGGTTTTTGATGGCAAGGTCCTGGTCAAACGAACAGACCTCGTTCTATAAATAGAACTCGGAACAGTCCAGTGAATATACTCGTGTTCCACGGGGAGAAGCTCGCCAAGAACTGGCAAAGATATACTAATGTGGAACTACCTTCCTCCACATATCGGGCACGACATAAACAGATTCAATTGACGAATTCACCTCCCAGTTGATTGGGAGGATATATTTCGTATGTATGAATCGAGTTCTGCGACTGTGGTCAACATTGAACGTTAGGTACAAATACAAGAAGATACTGCTGAATACGCCAAAATTACGATGCTTCCTGATATAAATGTACACCCGCCAACGGGAAAATACATACTAATACACTTCTGAATTCATCTGAGTTCGTGAAATTCGTGATATGAACTCCTAATGGTGCTCCGCCTTGGCCTGTCCAGGCGCAGCGGTCTTTCCACCAACTTCCCTCTGCTCGCCCTTTTCAGCCAGTTCAGGTTTGTGGATAATTTTGCCAACCACCTGTGTTCGATACGTAAATAAAAGGTCTATAGGATGTGACGAGACTTAGTGCGCACCTGCTCTATCTTGCCGATCACCTTGTCGCCAAAGCCGGCATGGGTTTCTGGCACAGTCTCATGTTCGGGAACGGCGGGAGGGGCTGAAGTGGAAAATCCGTTAGACGAAAATCCGATGCAGCAAATATATTTGTTGCGTACCTCCTGTTGTAGGCTTGTCGCGGAGGGTTTCGAGGGGTTTACTACGATCAGCACCCTTTGGCTCCTCCTCCTGGAACGCTGTCTCGGGAGCATGCTCTATCGATTCTGGGGTGTAGTCGAATGTGGGCGATGCGCCCTTCGTGCCGGGAAGCGGTTCCTCGGTCTTGTGGATGTGATGAGACGGCGACACATCAGCGTATGGGTTAGGGGGAGCGTTAGTGCGGGGGGGAGTGCTGGACATTGTTGGGTTATGAATGTGGGTTTAGATTTATGGGAATGGGGTGTTAAAACGTGGTTATTGTCTCGAGACAATGACTTGGCTGACCTTTTTATACAACTGGGTATTGGTCGTTAGTGACGTCATACCTGGTACCTGGTTGGGCCGAGTCCTAGTACGGGAGGCACTCCATTCCAAGGACAGATCGGATGGACCCAGGCTCCTGGAAGGAAGAGAGCTCATGACCTACTTAGTGACGTTGCAGGGAATGTTCTCCGTGAATCGGGCCGAAGAAATCAAAATCTTGATTGAAACGACAGCGTTACATGACGCTCGAGTTGTTCCGTCTTTGCAAAGGTATCATGACAAACGATTCAGTCACTGTCAATTCATTGTACGTAGAGTCCACGTCCGAATCCTCGTTCGGCGCTCGAAGGTGGAGAAACATATGGGATCCCTGTGGCGTCGAAGCGGTTAGATGCATGGACTGCATACACATAGGGATACTCCCTACCAGGAGACAACCTGCCGTTGTTGATGGCCTAAATGGTGAATCAGAATTAGTACTGCCTTGCGAGTGCGAGGGAAATGTTCAGAGCACGTTACGAGGAGACTCGACAGAAATGGCGGTCCGAACTTGAACATGAAGAGGTTTCCGAGAAGGAGGACTGTCCGTTCGTGGGCTGTCAATATAACCGTAGTAAAAACATGCATGAAAAAAGGTCCTCAAACCGAAGATGCTGACGACAATGCAGTTGTTAGTTAGATGAGCGGTAGACAATGAAACACAAGGGCACATGCATTGCAAAATATACTGTGGAATCGACGGCCTATTTCGGCGTCTTGTCATATACAGAATTTGGACGAGGAAAAAGGGCTTACCATGATAGAAAGGTACCTCGGTGCGGAGTACCCATCTTTCCACCAAAGAAATCGCCTCAAAGCGACCAAAGCGAAAAGGATGCCTAGAATTCAGCCGTCACTTATGCCACAACCTGGAAAGATGGGAGGAGCAGACTTTCTACGATCACTGGTGTTATCCTGTTGACGAGTATTGAACGAAATATTAGATGTGGGATGAGATGTAGGATGATGGGCAACTGACCAGAATCCTGCTATGATAGAAGGGATCTTTGTCGCATAACACCCGGGTAGGTCTTTGAATGTCCGGTCGACTAAATTTTGCTTTGATGACAGGTATGGTCGACAGAGGACAAGTCACTTACTCGAGACTGTCTCCCATAAATAATCGTAGATCGTTAGACCTACCATCGTTATCACGCCACCTACGAATTGAGATTGAGGTCATGAATGTCACCGTGTCATTTCTGAGTGGGTCCTACCGATGTAGAAGAAATATGTGATTGAAAGTGCGAGCTAGTGAATTGTTGTGAAGACGTGCGAGTTGAAGCGTATGCTTGACCAGACCTTGCTCCTTCTATCTGCGGTCGGGTTCGGGTGTCAGTCAGGTTGGAGGGCTCAGTGAGATAGAGAGCCATACATAAAGTCCAAACGCGCAATACGAGAACGCACTGAGTGATGGAGTTGGAAACAGTGAACGTGCTGCAGAGTAATTTCAGTATGGAGTATATACATCCATTTTGTTTTAACCGTACAGCGCTAGCCATCTGAGGAAGAAGATGCAGCTGTGAAGGAAAATTGCGAAGTAAAAATGAGTGGTAATACTCTGCTGAGATAGCAAGAACTAACAACTGAACGAATACTTCATTAGTTACATGGGATGATACATGGTGTGGAAGTTGTGCACACCGAATCGGCGCGATGGACGCGTGCCACTGCTGAAGCAGAGCGTGTTCACTGGAAGTATGCGAGAGGCGAGATGTAAAGATGGAATACCTATACAGTTGAACCTGAATTTGCGATAGGTAAGCATGTCTTGCCGCCCAGGGGTTCACGACTTACACTAGCACTGCCTCCACCAAATAACGATTCAATAGAAAAAGAGCCTTGGCAAGGCTTGCTCGTAGTCTGAGTAACTGGAATAAGTCATTGAATGACTTTGCATAAAATCTTATGAGTTCTGACGTCCACATTTGCTCCACCTGCACAACAGATCAGTTAAAGAATTTTGGCTCGAATAGAGGGACTCACTTCTCGGTCGAACGTTGTGAGGTGGTCGTAGAGGATGCACGTCAGACAAGCCGCTTCATTTACCGTCTGTGAGCAAATGAGCGGAAGTCCAAGAAATCGGAAACATACCAGACACTAGAGTAACAGCATTTGACTGGGATACCAGTCTCTCCACGTCCTCTTGAGAGAATGACATGGGATCTTCGTGCCACAAGAAGAATCAGAAAGCGAACATCGCGTGGTAACACGATGAAGAGAGATTGTTTGCCAGCAGTCCAAGTTTTTCTCCTACGGCATGAAATACAGTCAGAATTTCTTTTGCCGAGTCAGTCCTGGCCGTCATTCAAGCTTCCCCGACTCGGCTACGCCCCTACCACCGCTACGACCGGAGGTAAGTTGTCCATTATGCGAGTTGGATTACTTGCAGTCGGTGAACAACGGTGACGTTGGAATCTTCAAAATTTGAAATTCGCTTTTGAGTACTTCGAATCATCGCATTGAAGAAGAGAAAGAGGTCCAGCTTTGTGCATTGGATTTTGGCAAGAGGTGGTTGCATCCGAAGAGAAGGTTGCGAGACCGGGCATAACGGGAAAGAGGATTACATAATGATTTTCTGGGCGACATCTACTGAGGCAAGTGGGACAAGCCTAGACGACAGGCGCTAAGCTCAGAATACTCTAGAGTCTGTAAATTGTGTCTGTCCTTCTGATCTTGCCTTCTAGATTTACGCGTCGCGGGACGTGAGCAACGCGACACAGGTCGCGTGACTTTGGATATGCATCAGGTGATGTGGTATTTGACAAAAATTGCGGGTGGGTAAATTTAAACACTCTTACCCTCCCTCCCTCGTCGTCGCCAGCGATGATCCCCAGAGCAGTGCACAGACTCGAGACCACTTGGCTGTCGTCTCGTCAGAGTCTTCCCCGTCCTGCTCGCCTCTACTCAACACCGTCAAAAAAGGTCAATGCACCTGCTCTTGCCACCGCTCATTCCCCCCAGCCCGACTACCCCAGTTTTATGCATTCTTCGCCAGAAAAAGCAGTACCTCTAGAGCCCCGTCATGCATCGCTAGGCGACGAGCTTGCCACCTTCCTGAAACGTGCCACACCCTACACTATTTTACCCACACCTCTTCCCAGTGATCGCTCATCAGAACTCAATGACTTGTTCTACACCGATTCCACGACGCAGGACCTGCTTTCTGTGATGGACGCATGTCTTCATAATCTGTACGACGTGCCGCGTGCAAAGGGCATCTTTGCGCGTCTGCGGGAAAAGATAGGCAACCCAGCTCTTTCGACCCGCGTTTACAATGCATTCCTCGAGTCGTACATCAACATGGCATCATCTAAAGGCCCTGCAAATGTCTGGTTAGAGTATGCTTGGGAGTTGTATGAGATTATGGAGAGTGGCAAAGAAAAAATAGCCCCAGACGCAACCACCTATGCTCTGATGCTGATAGCATACCACCGGTAAGTCTAGAACGTTCATTTACTTGTCACAGTTGGGGCCCGGGTGTGCAGACGACTTGGATTCTACCTTTAGTGAGGGTTTGGAATTGCGACTAGTCGCAAGAAAAATTCAACCTTGGATCTTGATGACTGGTCGACACCCCTTCTGCCGCTTCTATGAACATTTCAATGACCATTTGCTTACATTCCTGTAGCTTCCATCCAGACTCCAAAACTCCAGTCCCCGACATTGTCACACCTACACCAAACCACATCTTGTCTCGAATCGTCGACCGTCAAATTCCTATTCCTAAAGTTGTTTCCGATCGCACGATGTCTTCCTCGGAGGAGGCAGCAGAAATCATCAAGCTTCTCTCAAAAACTGCCATGGAGCTCAATATGTCGCGAATAATTTCTGAATTAGGCCAGGCCGAAGCAATTGGTACCCAGTTTGCCGACATGCTTGACAATGTCCCCGAGGTGACTCCTGTTCTGCGGTTTAAGGTAAGACCGATTCCTAGCCCTGTTCGAATGCTTCTCTTATTTCCTCAGCAGAAGCATGAAGAGGGTGAAGAGGGTGAACCGGAAATGGAGATCCCCTTCAACCTGGACAATCTGCGGCGGCATCTAGCGGAGGTGACACTTGCGCGTCGCGTTCTCTCGGACGATGTGGCAGCACGACAAAAGCTTTTGGAGGAATCCGTGTACGACGTGGCCGTGGAGCGACTCAAACACCAAGCAGACCTCTTTGCTGAGCTGGGACTTGGAAATAACTCTCTAAGACAGGCTGACCTGCAGCAGTGGATGTGGGATTGGCACACGAAACTCAAGGCTCGGCTTGAACAAGAAATCAAAGCCATCGCGTTCAGTGAAAAGCAGGAGTCACGATCTGGTGCCCTTCTCTCGCCGTACCTGTCCCTCGTCAAAGCACAGCGCCTCTCCCTTATCACAATCCTTGAGATCATGCGGCTTCAAGGCTCAGGCGGTGTGCATGATGGTATGAAGACCACACGGGCCCTCGTCGCGATTGGGAAGGCTGTCGAGATCGAGTACAAGTCTCAGATGTGTAAAAGCAACAAGATCTACATCCCGACAGCGCCACGACTCGGAGATGCAGGGTACTTCTCGAACATGGGGTACAGGAGCTTGCAGCAGAGGCGCGTGGCGGCGGCGAAGCATATGACAGATGGAGAGAGTTGGACGGCGGAGTGGACGCAGGCTGTGCGGTCGAAGATTGGTGGGATTTTGGTGGAGTGTTTGATGGATTCAGCGCATGTCGTGAGGACTGCGGTGGATAAATACGGGGAGACGGTGTGAGTACTCTCCTTGCAGATATTCCAACTTGCCCCTGACTTGCCCTCATAGTACGGAGGTCCAACCTGCATTCTTCCATACGTACGAATACGTCCGGGGACAGAAGCTCGGCGTCATCAGGCTCAATCCTGTCGTTTCAGAGAGGATGGCCAAGGATGGCCTACGGGAGACACTTCACCCTCGCCATCTTCCGATGCTCGTCAAGCCCAAGCCCTGGCTGAGTTATGACCAAGGCGGCTATCTTTATAACAAGAGTAAGTTCCTTCTTTATGCCTCGGAAACTCACATCTAACTCTTTTGCAGCGTCTGCCATGCGCTTCAAAGACTCTATGGAGCAACAATCATACCTCAAGCATGCGTCTGAGCTTGGGAATGTCGAACTGGTTTATGCTGGGCTGGACGTCCTCAGCAGCACGCCGTGGCAAATAAACAAGGAACTGTTTGATGTTGTGCTCGAGGTGTGGAATAGTGGAGAACGGATGGGCAAGCTTCCTCCAGCAACATACGATATCCCGGAACCAGTTCCACCAGAGAACATGGACAGTGATATCAAGATTAAAAGCATCCACTTGCAGCGGATGAAGGCATACAATTCGAATAAAGCGAATAACCACTCGGACAGGTGCAATGTCAATTATAAGATTGAGATTGCAAGGGCTGTGAGTCTCTATTTTGTCGCCCCATTGTGCTTTTGCTGAAGGCTACAATTAGTTCCTGGGTGAGACAATCTACCTCCCACACAATCTCGATTTTCGTGGGCGTGCGTATCCCATCCCGCCGCATCTGAACCACATCGGTGATGATCTTAGTCGTGGGCTATTAAAATTCGGCGAGGCGAAGCCATTAGGTGAACGTGGGCTGCGCTGGCTTAAAATTCACCTGGCCAATTTGTATGGGTTCGACAAGGCAAACTTTGACGAGCGGGTGCAGTTCGCGATGGACAGGCTGGACGACATTTTCGATAGTGCCAAAAATCCTTTGACTGTGTGTGATTCTATTTTATTTCTTCTTTGTCTCACGTTCTGACATATATTCTACAGGGCCGTCGTTGGTGGACAAAGGCTGACGACCCCTGGCAATGTCTCGCCACCTGCTTCGAGCTGACTGCTGCGCTGGAGTCCGAGGATCCTCTTACTTTCATGTCCTCGCTTCCGGTGCATCAGGACGGTACCTGCAACGGGCTGCAGCATTATGCTGCCCTTGGTGGAGACGACCGCGGTGCGAGACAGGTGAATCTGAGTGCGGGAGACAGACCATCGGATGTGTACACCCATGTAGGGAACATGGTGGAAGTTTTGTTAGAGGAGGATGCGAAGAAGGGGGAGAAGTATGCGATCATGTTGTTGGGGAAGATCTCGCGGAAGGTCGTCAAGCAGACGGTGGGTCATTTTACCTGATCAGTTCTTTCGAGAGTGCTCATGTACTGAATCAAATAACTTTCCAGGTCATGACGACTGTGTACGGCGTCACGTTCATTGGTGCTCGTGAGCAGATCGAGAAGCAGTTGAAGGATAAGAAGGAGATTCCAGAAGAGGAGTGTTGGGGTGCCGCATCCTATCTCGCAAAGAAGGTACTTCTTTTCCCCTTTCCCTTCACTCCTTTTTCGCATTCCCTAACGCCCCACCTCCTAGACAATCCTCTGTATCGGTGATCTCTTCAGCGGTGCCACAGCCATCCAAAACTGGCTCAATCTCTGCGCTCGCGTCATCTCCAAGTCTATCCCAGCCGAACGTCTCCCCGAGGCTATGGCGGAGAGCCACAATGACAGGCGGAAGAAAACGAGGAAGATGGCGGGCGCTGGGAGGAAGCAAAACCCGTTCTTGATCTCGGATACCCGTTTGAAGAAGGAGCAGATGACGTCGGTCGTGTGGACCACGCCGCTGGGGTTGCCTATTGTTCAACCATATAGGAAAGCAAATAGGAAACAGATCATGACCTCCCTTCAGACGGTCTACATTTCTGATCCGAATTCACCGGCTGAAGGTGCGTTTCCTCTGGTGTTGGGAGGTGTCATTGGTTAACGTGGATATTAGTCAATTCGATGAAGCAGGCTTCGGCATTCCCTCCTAACTTCATTCACAGTCTGGATGCTACGCACATGATGTTGACGGCTCTTGAGTGTCGAGTGCGTTGTACTTTTTTCTTTCAAATTATGTGGTAGCTCATGAATACATGTCAGACTCAAGGCTTGACGTTTGCCTCCGTCCATGATTCCTACTGGACCCATGCTGCGTCAATTGATAAGATGTCCGAAATTATTCGTGACACCTTCATCGCACTGCACTCCTCAGATGTTCTTGCGAGGCTTCACAACGAGGTAATGCTCAATCCATTCTATGTACAATATTGAGCCGCTAACTGTCTTTCAAACACAGTTTCTGGAACGTTACAAGGGATACAAAATTCCTTTGACGAGCCTACGAGCAGGGCGTCTAGTGAAGATCCTCCACGACGCAGGCTCGAAGATCATCGTCACGCCCAAGCAGGCTAAATCTCTCCAAACCCTCAGGGAACTTCTAGAAGTCTCGGAGACCGAGACTCCCACTATTGACGAAACTGAGGCTGAGAACCTTAGTAGCGTCATTGCTGAGCTTCAAGCAGCCGAAGCTGAGGGTGAGCTTGAGACTATGGAGGCAGAAGAGGAGCATGAGTTGGACGAGGACGAGGACGACACGCCTGGTCAGGCTGCAAGGAAGAAGCAGAAGTTGGCTGCGAACAAGGCGCTGATCGATCTCATGGGCAAGTTTGTCAATGTCACTGACCTTCTGCCCCCGCTACCGAAGAAGGGTGACTTCAAGGTCGAGGCGATCAAGAAATCACAGTACTTTTTCTCTTAGACGTTTTGTCGGTGTTGGCATCCCAGTCGCTTTGCTCTCCTCTCTGCTCTTCTTTGGCTTACATATTTATCCCACTTCAAGCATCACTCATCCATCACGCACTATTCATTCCTCAGTATAATGACAATGTACCCCTTACCATACTAATACCGGAATTCAAGTTAGACGTTGATCACACTTGGGTTGTCGTGTTTGTCGCAATACTTTCAGATTCAACTCAAAAGTCCATAGTCCTCAGAATGCCGCTTCATCTATTTGTAAATCTGTTTACAAACGACGTGTCTAGTGGTGAGCTTCGGGCTTGGGGAGATCCTGCTCGAGGAAGCTGAGGTACGCATCGGCACCACTCGCGCCCTCTTCAGCTGTACCAGCCGCGACAGCTTCGGCTTTTGTGGGCTCAGCAGCGTCATATGCAGAGAGCTCAGCGGCGAGGTCTGTGGGGATTGCGGGGGCTTTGGGGGTGGGCGGCAAGGTGTAGGATTTTACGACTCCGACATGTGCATCTTTGGCCTACGGTTTCCTGTGAGATTTCTGAGTACTTTCCGAAGAAAAAGCGACTTACAGCAGGGGCAGGCTTGTACGCTTTTATTTCGCGGAGATAAAGATCCTGGATGAGGTCTGCGGGTGTATTCGGGATTATGTCGTCGGTTGTGCACTGGTGGACGTACCCTTGCGAGCGACCGTGGTCGAGGAGAAGGCTCGGACACGCGAAACATTACGGGCCTATTGTAATGGTAAGCGTTGAATAACCTTTCTTAGGAAACGGAAAACATACGACGGTCACTGCCTGCCTGACGAATGTTGACATGGTGGTGCAAAAGTAAAGTTGTGACGTGACGCCTATTGTCACATTTCGTGACTCCGTTCCGTATCACAGCTGGGCCAACCGCAACTCCTCCACAAAGTTCCAATTCAAACCACAATGCTCGCACGTATTTCTGCTGTCCGTATCTCTGCTGTCCGCCGCATCCCTCAGCTCGTCATTGTACCTGCTCGCTTCACATCCAGCCAGGTCGAGGGTAGCGTTGCGCAGTCGAAGGGATTCAGGTATGTCGTCGGAATCGTGTTGTTCCGGGTGGCTTGTCTCATGTGGAATTTACAGCAAGAAAGAGAAGGCCCATGAAGGTAACTATTCATTTGTGCTGTGACGTCTTGGTGCTGATCCATCCTAGATGAATATATCCATCGCCACGAGGTGGAACTCCTCCAGAAGCTGAAGGCCGAGGTATGACAACAGTTGTCCTTCTCGTCTGCCTCAAGTTTTAATGTCTCTGTCGCACGTAGATCGAGAAAAAGAAGACTGAACTCGTGAGTGGACCAGGCTTTTTTCGCATGCCATATCTTTCTGACGACACCCCCTAGGATGACCTGACAAAAAAGCACTCAGAGCTCGAGAAGAACTCCAAGAAGTAAATGGGGGTAGTTCTACGATGTGTGTTTTATGCTCTGCACCCTCTTTCTTCCTTTCTTACGCACTTTGCAGAGCTTTCTGTTTTTCATGGAATAACTTGAACAAGGAAATGCTTTACGCCCTCAAGTAATCATGTTAGAAGAAGCCGTTTACCGCTGTGTTTATCTATGCCTCTGGAGTCCGAGCAAAATATCATCTGTACATTCGTTTCAAGCTATTGCAATATCATCGGTGTCGTGAAAGCACAACGATTTGTATCAGGCTTCCTTGCTTCCCCCTTCTTCAAATCTTGCTTGAAGTCGTTCACCTGCAGCCCTCAGTCTTCATCTCAACCTGGCTACTCGTTCTCCTGTTGTCCCCCAATCCAACCGGAGGTGAGTGATGAAGGCCGTTGAGGAAATTTGCACGTCATATTTCGGGTCATCTCGGACCGTTACTCTAGACTGATGATGCAATGTAATCGTACAGTACCTTGCTTTGCGAGACTTCATTCGATCATTGTCGACATTGACAACCATTGACGACATCTGCATGCTAAGGTCATGGCGCAGGTTCATCCTGGTCTTTCATACGATCTTCTAGTCCAGGTTTTAGAGATTCTGCGCGATGACTACGCAACTTTATACCAATGCGCCTTGGTAAATTCCCAGCTCAATCAAGCTGCATCAAGGTTTCTGTATGCAAGAGTCGAGTATTCTCCACCGTACCGTCCAGTTCTCGATCTGAAGGACAGAGGAACACTTCCCGTAAGCATCTCCATCCTCAAGTCAGCGAATGTCTCACCAAAATTCATGGAATACAGGAGTCCTCCATGTTTGCATCGGCGTGTAATCCTCGATACGCACATTTAGTTATAGAACTCAAGATAACTGGTAATTAAATGTGCAGAACATGTTGATAGCGTATTCATGCTTCCTCAGGATTTTTATCTGTCCGACCTCCACCGTTGAACATGTTGTCCGACACCATCGCAAACGCAATAAGGATGTTCACCAACCTTTCCAATGTCACGCTTTGTCCTACTACTTACCACGAGCATCTCTTTCTTGCATCCTTGGAAGCTCTACAGGACTGCGCTCATCTTTGCGAGCTCGCTGTGAATCCGTCTTGCATGAACGATGTCACCACACCTGCTTTGTCGTCCATCACAGGGCTTCGCAGGCTAACACTCTCCAGTCCTGGTCGCACAATCCTAAACGTACTTCCCGATTGGCTCAGCAGAATTTCAAGGTCCCTCGTCGGCCTCCATCTTGAGGTGCGCGATGATTTTGTATCTTGGTTGTTATAGAACTCAAGCTTTCTGGCGTCTCGCGTGTGCAGGATAATTGTGGATCAATTACACCAGGCGTCCTGACTTCGTTTGTTCCCCACATACAAGATAACCTTCAGGAACTTACGCTGGGACTATCATACTCCCTCGCGGACGAGAACGTCTTCTTTTTCCTTAACCAGCTTCCACACCTCCAACGGCTTCAGTTGCAATACTACTGGGCACGTTGCCTCTCTTGCCCATATCACCGCATTCTCTAACATCCCGTTCAAAGAACAGCAACTCAGACCTCCCACAACGCACCCAAGACTGTCCAAACTAAAATACTTTGCAGTGGACTACTCGGTCATAGAAAGTCGTTTTGAAGCAATCAACCTATGCAAGTGGATCAGGAGGGTCATATCGTCCTCTCCGATCGAACATATCCGACTCATTTGCGATGATTTCTATAAATTTCCGGCCAATGTGTCCTTTGACAGCGTCATTGATCACATTGTCAAGAAACATAGCGGGACACTGCGAATCCTCGATCTTGGCTCGGCTTATATTGGAGTAGACTCTTTCCGGCAACTCCTTTCAAGCTGTTTCAAACTGGAAGAAATGCATGTGGCGGTTCGGAAGAGTGCACTAGTGGGTGCCCTGAATTTCGTTCTATCCGCCTAGAGAGTCATGTGTAGCGTCTTACATTTCATTTAGGATATATTTGAAGAGCTTTCTCCGGGCATGGAGCGACTCCACACGGTATCATTTGACATCCGCAACTGTAAAAGAAAGAAATGCCATGTTGAATTTGAGCGCGCGGCCAGGATGATCACTCAGGGACCCCCTTCTTTCAGAAGGTTGATGATTAATGGAGACAAGTGGGAGGTCGTCCAGTCTCTTATTGTTCTGACTTCGCGGGCTAACCGTTTTTTGACTTTGGGTGAAATCCAGGGAGCATGGATCTCGGAAGGCCCCGACAACATTCGGTTTCTGGTGCATGAGTCGGAGGTTTCGAAAGGCCAGAGAGTAAGTTCGAGTCCCGAGTAGTGGAAAAGGTGGCATCTATCCTATTATGCATAGGTTGTAAGGTTACACAACTCCATTTCGTGATACTGTCTCGTGCACTCAATTGTAATATTTATTGCCCAAGTCGATAACTCAGTTGTTCAAGGCCAGTGAGGTCACTGAGGTATAGATATAGATGACCGGCCGCCTATCAGAGATGAATCTGCTGCATCTACGTTCTGTTTCTGCATTTCCTTGGCTAGGCGAATTCTGTGTACGAGACCCACTTTAATCACATCGGATGGATTACGATGGTAGATATGACCCAGCTTGTTCCTCGCTGACAGCACCCTCAGCGTGTTGGCCCTCTCGGCATCGGTCATCTCCACCCAGTTGGCGATCCTGGACAAAGTCTAGTTTCTCCGTACCGTAAGCCGGTAATATTGGGACTGGGAATGGGAAGAGACAGTGCATACGCCATCACTGTTGACGACCATTGGGCCGAGTTCATCCAGTTTTATCGATGACTCTCCATCCGCGGCCAGATTCACTTTCTTTGCATCGTCTTCTGCAACTGACGGTGCGGGGAGCATGAATTGCTGCTCTGAATTATTATCGGCCATTTGGATGTCGGGTTAAAATATGGGTGAACAATAGAATCGGGATCGAGGGTCAAAGGAAATAAATAGAACAGTTCGATCGCAGTTCCGGGCCGATGCAACGGAAGCTTATAACGTGGAGGGGTATGCGAATATGGTACGTAGTCAAGTAGGCATGCATGATACAAAGTCCTGACGAGTCAAGTATAGTACAACTGTCCATGAGACATGCTTCGCTGCTTCCCTTCCTGCATACGGTGAGTGAATGAGTGAGAGTGAATATGCTATAACTTCCTGATGGACTGAATCTGTCTGTCAAAAACTTCGGCTTGTTCGCACTGGCAGGTCATATGGTCCGCGATTCAGCATCCGCAGAATCACCAGTGAAACGCGTGTCATCACCAGAATAGGCCCATCCGTAAGAACTCTGAACGTCTCAGAAATCAATAGACGACTTTGCTTCTTGGATGAGGCTCGTTATCTTCTCGGAACGGGGGCGGATGGAACACGCGAAGGGCTTGGGGTGACTGCTCGGCGAGTTACTGCTATCCTGCCTGCCAACTGTGGAATGATTCTTCGACGTACCGAATGAAGCCGCTGGTAACTTCCAGCGTGAGTGTCGTCCCCTTGTCTTGATCTGCTGCACTCCTCGATATCTCGAGGGTGGCTAAAATATTGGCGATCATAAACCAGGCGCTCGTCTCTGCGAAATGCCGGCCAGGACAGATCCTATTGAAGCCACTGCCTTCGTCAATTGGACGATATAAGGAAATGAAAATGTTGACCTTCGACCGAATCCAAACACTAATTCGCGTGGATCAGGTAAGTCAGCATTGCCCAGGTGTCTCTCCGGCAGGAATAAATCCGGCCGAGGGCAATCCTGGAGCATTGCACTGTCACTGGCGTCAGCATGTACCGTCGTCGATGAAATAAACGAAAACCCACTAAATATTTGCAACGACCGAGGCTCCTTTCGGGATGTGATACCCTTGATATACATCATCTTCCATTACGCGATGGGGCATGCCCAGCGGAGCAGGCGGGTTCCAGCTGAGCACATTGAGAACCTCAACTTATGCGCGGAGCATACTTTCGAAATGAATGCCTCACCGGAGTACCTCCTTTAGGACGCAGTCGAGATAAGGGAGAGAACCCCTGTCATCGAGAGTAGGGAGGCGAGTCCTCCCTGTGACCAGGTCCATTTCGTCTTGGGCTTTGCTGAACACTTTGGGATACATGACCATAGCTAGGATAAATGTTTCCATCACGGCGACAGTCTTGACGAAAAAAGGTTAGATTCGCCGGCTCCATGGCGAAGGTCAATAATAAATATACCGTGTCTTCTGCAGCTAAACGCAGTTCTTGTTATTCTCCGACAGAAATTTTTTGGAAGAGAAGAAATCATACCAGCAAAAAGTGTACCGGCGGCACCTTTGATATCCTGCTCGTCCTCAGTGGCGGCTATATTCTTGCTTTGATTGCAGTAAGCCTCCAGAAGCGTCGACGTGAATGATGGCACTGCGCGTCCAGATATCTGCCTTCAAGTTGAAGGGATGCTTGTAAAATATACGAGAGCACGAACCATTTCCTTCTTCACCATTTCGAACGGGATGTCCATCATCTTATCGACGGCTTGACGAGCTTCAAGAGCCCTACGCTTGAAGCCCGCAAATGGTGCCCAAGTTGGAATATGCCTGAGCGCGAAATTCAACAGAAAGTTTTATCTCTGCCTAGAGACCTACCTCAACGCTGGAAAGAAATCGACAAGGGTCGCTGCTGGAGTACCCGATTCTATGGTCAGAGTTCCTGCGCGTTCCGCTAAACTTTCACTTCAGTCGTTTATAACGATCCATCTCATGCGAAGATTTACCCAATTGGACGAGGAGATCGTCAACGGAATTAATCTGTTGACCATAAGTGATGGGCAGAATGGTGGCGGCGGCGAATCTACAGTGTAATGTTAGCATATCGACGTCCATTGCCTATGCGTGAAAGTACCTTCTGAAGTGCTGTACAAATTTATCTGGAGTCTGTATCATATTGTCGAGCAGTACAAGCGTTTCTCGTTCCTGAAGTGGGTGGAATGCTGTCGCAGCACGTTGATTGAACATCTGTTGGATGAAGCGGCGGTGCTTCCGGAAGCGTGGTCCACTTCAACATGCCAGATGAACATGACTTGTCGCCATCGCTACGTATTTGACTTACTATCGGACATGGGTTGACGCGCTGTGCCAACCCATTCTAAATGGTGATCGTAGAATTAAGCCAGTTTCCCAGTTATAAACCGTCATACAACCCACAATTCAGAAAACAGAACAAAACGAGGGCGATCAGAATAAATCGAACTTCGTTTATCCAGGAGATGTCGAGTGGCCTCCAAGTCGCTTAGGATAATCATAGGCTGGTTTAAAATGCGAATATACATGATATCGCCTGGTCCTACATCAGACCCTCTCAGGAAAAAGTAGGGAGACATTGCTAACCAAATTCGGCGGCTAAACTTTGGAAAAGCAACTCTGGATGATCTCCGGTGATCTGCAGCAAGTTACCGATAAACGGAGAACCTTTGGGCCCCGGCGGGAAGTGTGGTCGTCGCGCTGTCAAATATCGATACGCACAGAACACCGCGGGGACAAAGGCGAAGACTATTGCCCAACTCGTCGAGGTGTTGGAGACGAACGACATGACGGTGAGTTGTGGGGGAATGATGGTGAACGAATTCGGAAGGTTTGGCGTCTTAAGGCTTAAGAGGAAGTGGGAAAAAGGGCTGATCGGAATTGATCATTCTTCTGATAGGCACAAGTCAAGTTGGGGATGTGTTTATCCACGAGAGACCAATGAATGGATGCACACGGAGGTCATGCGAGTGCCATTTGGCCACAAGCCGAACAGGGCCATATACCTTGAGAATGACGGGCAAGTCGGAGAACGGACCGGTGGCGAGTGTACATCGAAGAATAGGATTGATTGAATTTGGTCTACGGGAGTAGTTTTTTGACGCTTGCCGCCAGGGGATATCCAATACCAGGTCGTCGAAAAGAAGGCGGATGGTGTGAGCAATGTCAGGTCAATTGGGATCAGAAGTATAAATCAAAATAAGCAGCTCGCGATCATTTAGAAGCATCTTGTCTTCTCCAGCTTTGCGTCACCAACCAGGCTTTGCGCTGAGCTGATCAGGAACATACCAAAATTGCACTTTCTGAGGAGGGCCCCTAAAATGTCCGATATTCATGGAATGCTCATTGGGAGTCGGTGCTTAACACGCTTCGATGTCATTTTGCTTCCGGCGGTAGGCGTGACGCCCTCGGTTGACCAATCTTCGGGGCGGCAAATTTGAGATGAACAGATGGGTATAATTCTATATAATATCAAAGGTGATGGGTACAAAGAACCAGTAATGTGTTGCTCACCATATCAATGTCTCTCCCACCCTGCAAAAATGAGAAGCTTTCGGAAGCCACCCAAGCTTATGGATGCCAGGAGTCGACCAATGATTGATAGTAAGTATAGATGTACTCGGTGATTTATTCCAGACCGAACGAAGCTACGATTTCGAGAATCAGCATTCAACATGAAGGCCATGAACACCAGGTCACTGTCGACGTGGGCGTCTGGGCATTCTTCCAGCAAATCTTATCATGGTACAAAGTTGCTGTCTGAGAGGTCAAGGGCGAAAGGAGCTAATGATGGTGGAGTGCGATGACCTTATTTCCGACATGCTCGCTGGACTGCATACAACATGTTGTACAAAAGGGGAGCGCAGTCATGCAAAATGAAGAGCCGGCCGATTGCGAATTCCAAGTGGGGGTGGGATAGTTACCGGAGGCTTCACATGGCGGGCCACGTTCACGGTGTACCTTTGTGGATAGGAGCAATCAGAACTTTGACCCAGTCAATAGAATTCCAGAGGTTATCGCTTGGGACACCGCGTCGCCAGCTGACCTGATAGAGAAAAGGTTAGCCTGAAAAGAAAACATATGGAAATCGATAACATCACTTACACTTCTCGTATCCTTTCGTATGCGCGCAAAAAGCCGGTAGCTAACCTTCCACGATGCTGGCAGGTGACACGACTGCATCCTGAAAGAGTGGAACACATGTGGTGTCGTGGCATCTTGCATGCGTCCTTCCCAAGGAAAACGGGAGACATTCGCGCGTAATCTAGGTCGTGGCCGAGAAAGAACGCGAAAGTGAGAATAAGATAGTCATTAGAGCCGCGGTACCCGGAATAGTAGAGGTCCAATAGCTCTGGATTACCCTTGTTATCATCGTTCCAACGTCGAGCTCGAGAGCGGCCTGAACTACTCGATGGAGTACGAGAATTCACAGGAGCTTGGAGAAACGCTCAAGCCACGGTCACTAAGCCAAGACCTAGAAATGGAACCCTTTAGAATACGAGCACGCGAAATGTTGTGTATACCAATTTCGAACATGACCGCTTGGTTCAGAACCGTTTTTTATGTGTGCAAGTTTGGCACAAGCGCGCATTCGCACCTGCGCGACGGCTTTCTCGGTCATCAAAAAATTCATCACCATGACCTAGTCACCTAGCGCGAAAAGTTTTCATGGTTTTCAAGTTCACACTAGCAAGCGATTCACTCTGAAACAATATTCTGTCACACTAGGAGGTATTCATTTGAATCTTCCTCTTCCCGGACGATACTGTCTCTGGTCACAGGTTTAAAATTTCCTATGAAAAAAGAGGCATCCAAGAGGCGCTAGGGGAGATCGGGCCCGTGGTTATCTCGGCCGATGCCTGGTAGGAGCGTCAGAATTGACGCCAACTGCATGCTCACGGATGGGGCGCAAATCTTTTATTTAATCCTCATACATGGCTAGTTCTTTACTGTGCAATTATCCGACCCGTACACTGTCTTCTCCACTATGTAATTTGATCATAATCAGGTTCACCTCTTGTTAGCGCTAATGGCTGACGCTGAAGGCCTTATTCTAGGAGCGGCCCCGAAGTAATGCGTAAAAATGCATCATCGACCCTGCGTATCACCCGTGAAGCCAATGGCTCCCCGATCTAACTTCCGCATGCCCATCAATCGGGCTTTCCCTCCCTTCCCGATGTAAGAACACCGGAGGAAGGGATTCTTGAGGAATGGAGGTAGACATTGTAAGCATCAGTAGACGGGTACCAGAGGCTTGACCCAAGCATGCCAGTTGGCCCTAGCTCAATTTCCGATAATCGGAGGCTGCAATTCATGCCGACATCTAAAGTTGGAACATGTATATTTACGTGTGGTTCATATCTCGGCTGGTATAGGCTGTTCTGGTCCATACGAGACGCAGGTTCGGACAATCGTTGAGAAAATACAGTCTGTCAAATGCATCAGGGATAACAAGGATGCTGTAAGTCATTGCGTTATTAGGATATCCGACTTCGCGATTAGAGACACAGCTGGGAGACATGCGGGGATAAATTTCGACAGCAGGGTCGAAGGGAAGAAAAAGAAAAATCGAAGGGGGCAGCGAGAAGCTATTGGTCTGGTGGAACAATTTGATTAATGACTTCTTGATATTCTGCGCATGTGGTGAAGAAGGTTATCGATTTACATCCGGCACGAAGTAGGGAAGGACACGCACCACGACACGCTGCTTTGGTCCGTGAAAGGCCGGTGATATGTCCTTCCTCCACCTTTTTGCCAGCCTCGGTGTTGAGCGCTAGTCGTTTCTTTGTGAGCGCCTGAAGTCGAGAACGAGGATGAGAACCCCGTTAATCAATAGACACCGAAGGGCAGAAGCTATAGTTACCACGAGTTTCTGCTGCTCTTTCTGTATTTGCGTCCAGAGCTTATGAATCAAGTCCTCATTTGCGGCGTACTGCTGGAGGAAATCCGAATAGAGTGCTTCTCTGATCGGGCCGGTAATTCACAGACAAGATACATATGTGTGCTCTGACTTACATAGCGGTGACTGAACATTTTACCTCGTCCGTGGGCGTGGCGACCTTCGAGAACACCGATCAGCTCGTGGACAGGGTTAGGATATGCCAGAAGTAGTCACGTCTTGAGAAAGCTGCTTATATGCGGTCTTCAGGAAGTTCTTCTCCCCCTCCTTTCGCTTTTTCTCTCGCAATACTGTCCACAGCGGCGGTTAGATCGAAAAAAATGTGCCAATAAGTGGCTTCAACCGGCATAATGCTTTGCAATAGCCATCTCCAGTCTACAGTATAAAACAATGTCAGATGAATCCCTCGTGTTGCAAATCACGTACGCTTGATCATCACTCCCATTCGATTGCTGTGAAGCAAGGAAATTCAAGTCATCTTCGCTATCGGAGGCCACCGTTCTTGTCAAAGGCTTTGTCTTAGATACTTGGGTACGACGAGATGCCATGATGATATGTGACAGGAGTTTACAGCAGAGGTGTATCGGAGAAAGGGAGACGACGCGTCAAAATATGTGACCGAGCATGTGACATGTCGCGTTCGCTAAAAATAACCTATGTTTGCGGTCGAGACGAAGCGTTGGTTAGTGCTCATCGCTCAGTGAGAAAAACAGGGCAGATGTCGGAGGAGAAGAGACAGTGCAGCGACAACAAGTGTATTAAGACTGTTAGAACAAATCGTCCGACGTAGAAAGGTGAAGAAAGACGAAGGGCGCTGGGTATTTGACGAAGGGAGGCCATGGTGATAATATTGATCTCGATCCCATGTGGTTGATTCCGCTCCAGAGAAAAGCAAAAGGTGAGTATCATAGGTATCGTACGTGAGTATAGATAACGAGCGTTTGTGTTCTTTATCCTTTCGACGGGAGATGTAGCGGAATACGGATAGCCAAGGAGAGAGGATGGTAGGATACAACAGGTGGGAGGGAGGAGAGCTGAGCCATGAGTCTAGTTCCTGCGGAAGCGAGACAGGAAAGGCCTTTTCTTGATAGACATGGTGGGATACGCCGTGGCTCCCGACATCCGGTCCCTGCGGCGTCCGAAGCACACCGTGCATCCTGCTAGAAGGAGGAGGATAAAAGAGACGAAGGTCATCCAGAATCCTAGCATGGGCGATTGGTAAATTATTAGAGTGCGAAAAACATCGGCACAACTTACCTGCACCAGGGCTGGTTTTGGCCTGAACGTTGGGAAGCTTGTTGACCTGATGCTTGAGATACGCAAAGAGAGCGATGTCGATGGCGAACGCAATCAAGGTAAGGAGGGCCGCAAGGAACGAGGTAAGAGATGCTATCAATGTAATCGTGACATGTTGTGATATCGAAAGCAGCAAGGCGACGAAAATTACGGCCGTGGCTGGTGGTGAGAAGCAAAAATAGTGTTTGTCACGAGAATGGGAGAGGCGACATCTATGAGTTTACTTACCTACAGGGTGCACCGCAAGCCCGCGAGTCCAAGAGGAGCCAATAATCACATTGGCAGTCTTGTCCTGGTTGGAGATGGAGATCGTGTAGCCGTGTCCTGTGCAACGTTGCATCAGCAATACGGATAGACAGGAGCAATAGAACACACACCTGCTTTATAACATGTTCGCTGTTCATCCTGGTCATAGAAGCAAGGCGCCCTATACATAGGACAAACGTTAACACGTTGTGCGCCGACAAACGCCACACTCCAGTTCTCACCAAATGCCAAACTGAGGCAAACTGAATCAGTTTTTTTGCAAACCATAAGCTTGACAGTAAGTGCTCACTCGTAACTCAGTCATTCCCTCCGAACCGCTCTCAAGAACCCCATTTCCAAAGTGCGTTCGAGCAATGTCAAGCCCCGTCAGGTATGGAAGCGATATTGAGGTCAAAAAGCTCAAAACGAAAGCGGCAAAGAGCAGAATGATTCCTGGGATGCAGAAAATGCGAGCCATTGCAAGAACGATACCGGGCGTTTGTAGAGAATGTGTGTGGAAGGACGAATTATGACTCCTGAAGCTCTTGAGAGAAGAAAACAAGAATGGAGCCACTGCCACGAGCGTGAAAAATGGTGAGCATCATCACCTCGACTATCCCACGCTACTGATGCGGCACGTTTCCACAGCGGAATTCAACACCATCAATAACTTTTGTTTCGACTTCTTTTTCCCATCTGGAATCAATCCAACTGGAATGCGTTCATGTCTATGTTTTCTTCGTTTTATCGGCAGTTCTCCTCCTTGCCGTTGATAACAGAGTCGTAGGCCCATGTCCAAATGCGACCGACACTTTACACCCACCAATTATTGTTGATCATATCTCAGAAACTACAAACACTATGAGTTGAAGGAGAACGACGTTGCTCTGGAAACAGCGCCCATTGTACCGCCTAAGGTGGCTTAGTTCTTCTTACCATCCAAGATCCACAGGAGACCAAATTCTTCGAAGTTTAGATACTTAACCTCGAAGCACATAAGCCAAAAGATTGCGCTCATAGCTCTGCATGCATGCGCACATACGTATACTGGCGGCCGGCTGAAGCAGCAAGGTGGTGTCGTCTTATCCACGCGTCAACTGGTCAAACTGTCAAACTGAGCCTAACAGGTCCTTGGGTCCCGCCCTGTCCGTGTCCCACCTCGTCTTCATGTGACCACCAATCCTCCTAAGGGCATGCAAGTCTGTCACATTCAGACCAACCTCGTCTTCAAAGGCATGATATACAGGAGAAAGACACTGGAGTGTCTGTAGAGATGTACTCTCTTGAAAGCCCAGGCCCCCGGCGCCGGTCTCGTAAAGAAGCATGACTCTTGAGAACACGATGAGTAAACATTGAAAACAGGGGCGATTGCGACATACGAACTCTGAGAGCGCGTTTGGAACGCGTATAAGGAATTGCTACGAGCGTCTATCATCTCTATCTCCCCACAGCATGAAGCTATTAATACTCGGCTCAACAGGCCCTACGGGTATTCTGCTCATTCGCCAAGCGTTGCAGGACATCCCAGATGTGAAAATCATTCTTTACGTTCGGTCACCTCAGAAAATTCCCGCCGACCTGTCCTCCAACCCCGCAATTACGATAATTACGGGGCAGCTCACCGACACTGAAACCTTCTCAAAAGCGTTTGAAGGCGTGGACGCAGTGGTCTCTGCACTCGGACCTGTTGGGTATTCACACCCATCGGACACACCAATCGCTGCCGCTTTTGCAGAGACCTTCGAGCAGATGCGCAAGCACGGCGTCAAACGCCTCGTCGCTCTCTCCACCGCGTCCATACACGACCCATTGGACAAATTCAGCCTGTCGGTTTCGAGTTTGGTATTTGGGGTGAAGGTCTTTATGCGCGGCGCCTACAACGATGTCGTAAAAACTGGGGAAAATACCAAGGAGCTTGGAGGAGATTTGGATTGGACTATAGTGAGGGTGCCGATCCTGACAAATGTGGATTCGACGGATGTGGTTGCGGGGTATATTGGAGATGGGAAGACGGGGGTCAAGTTGTCCAGGAAGGGCTTCGCGAAATTCGCTATCGACGAGCTGACGAAGAGGGAGTGGGTGCAGAAGATGCCTTATTTATCATCTCCATGAGAGTTGGGTCAGGAGTCGTTTTCCTGAGCATCTTTATTGTAGGTGGTTGGAAAGAGATGATAAAGTCGGTGAGGTGATCTATTTTTACACAACCACTCTACATGTGGCACATAAATGCATTTTGATTTTGGCATAACTCCATCCAGTGGGTTCCCTTGATAGCAACCATGGAGAGGATCCGGAATAGAACCTCACGGACGCCCGCTAAGATGTATTCGAGTTCATCAAGGACACTCAGCTCTTGTGCTAGCTGCAGAACAGGCATGGCAAAGTCGAAGGGGGGTCGAGAACATTGCCCATATGGTCCGTGTATAATAATAAGTAGGGAACATGAACAATCTTCCGCTGGCGACCAAATGGACCCAAGTCATGCTCACTTGGTGCATACCTCATGAAAGAAGCGTAGGAATCTGACAACAGTTGGCCACTGCAGCCTAGAGGCCATTGAGCACCTGGATCGGTTCTTGGTCCATGAGGAACACACTGAGAAAGGCCAGTTCTCTGTCGGCAGCTCCGAACTCAACCGCGACATCTTTAGTGCAAGGAAGACGAGACCCTGAAGATTTTCGTTCATCGTTGACCGCGGTGAGATCTCAGGGGAGTTTTGATCAAGGCGATGGAGGCATGGGAGATGCTTTGTCAGGCTACAAATCGGCGTCTTACCCGAGAAGCCAAACAAGTCTGCTGCACACCAAGAGTTTCTGCTGGAGCCTCCGAAATTCCTTTTCTCTTCCTAGAATCGCCTCTTGTCCAGTTTTCATCCTGTGAAAAGAGGTCAATTGTCAAAGATTTTGCTCTTTAGAACCTGCTGTTTCTTGTTCGAATTTTCTTCCAAGTTGAATCTGGCAAAAACCCTTAAAAACCCCAAGCTGAGGCCTCAAAGGACTGATGCAACCCTCTCCGATGGTCATCAGTTTCATCTATTGCCGAGGACGTCATGGCGTCTGACCCCATTTGTACAAAGGTCTTTGAAGAATATATATAGGTCCTGCCAAAGGATCAGGGTCCTTGCTCCCTCTGGAATCGCCTCAAGAACTAGTGTTTCTCTTGTCCTCTTCTCCATGGCATTCTTCATCCCTGCCGGTATGGTTCTCGCGCTTGCCATCTCTATGGCCAATGCCCAGATGTGCAATACCTATGTCGCCGCGAACATCAGCGGAGGGTTCACCCAGCGCCAGTTCGTTGACTTCTCTGGGGTTACGCCTGGCGGAAATGTGGGGTCCTTCCTCTCGTCGGTTTTCTAATTTTTTGGTCGAGGCGCCTCAAGCGCTAACGGATCTGTCTTCCCAGCTCCCATGGAATCTATATCAGTGACTACCCCATTGCCAGTACCCCCATCCCTCGCACGTTCACGCCTCGCAACGTTGCGTTCGGGTCAGGGTCTCTTGACATGAAGGTCTCCGCATACACGGGTGGAAGTGTCCAAAGCGCCGAGATCGTCACTGAGGATACCTTCAAGTATGCCTCGGTCCGTACTGTGCTCAAGTCCAGCGGTGTCCCAGGTGTTTGCGAGGGCAACTTCTTCTACCGTAAGGGGCTCGGTTCTTGTTTTCGAAGTTCGATCATTGTTCTGACCATGTTTGTCAGTGAATGACAACCAGGAAACGGACTGGGAAATTCTGACGAGCACTACTTTGACTTCGAGCCCTTATGTTCCTGCTGGAATCTGGGCCTCTAACCAGGTAGGCACGGGTCAATCTACCTTTGCCTAGTTAATTCAAATGACCAAGGCTCTGGTACCGGGCAATCCATCGACGCACGTAACCGTGCCGTTCACGTTTGATCCCTCTCAAGGCTACCACGGTATGCATAAGTTATTCATCAACACCTAGGGCTCAGTTTGACGCCTCTCTTTCAGAATACAGGATTGATGTAAGTCCGAGATGCGTTTTCTGCAACATGTAATTGACATGATATACAGTGGGTTGCCGAAGCGACTACATTTTATATCGATGGTGTTCAGAAAGCGCGTCTCACCACCAACGTATGCCTTTGACCTCCTTGTTCTGTGTTCACAGTCCTGGCTTACATTTCTATAGGTGCCCACCCAAGCAGGGTCCTGGATTTGGAACTCTTGGAGCAGCGGTGATCCTTACTGGTCTGCTGGTCCCCCGGTTACGGACTCGATCACGCATATCCGTTCGATTGATATTTACAAAGGATACACATCAGTGAGGTCTGGTACCATCTGTAACATCTAGTTTATCCAGATTTCTTTGGACCTGTGAGCGAAACTCAGATTTTTGTACTTGACCTGACTGTTCGTAGTCACTATTTCCTGTCATTCGGCAGACAATCGAATAAATCTTTTTACAGTGCATCTGCACCTTGTCGCCAGATTGATTGTGGCTGAGCTCCTTCGCATGGCTACCCAAATATGTTTTTTGGCATCTGCAAAGTTCGTATAACGATTAATAAGGGAAGTATAATTACTCTGGATCCTCCGTATAATAGGTTGATACGGTAGCCGTGGTGAGAATCCAATGCTACTGTGTTTCGCCCGACGGCCATTGAAGTTTCAGTGGTCGGCTCTCCTCGGCCTGTTCGAACTGGGAGCTGAGATGCACCAACACCTCCATCGGCTGCACAATGCGGCTATCTGGACGGTTTAAAAGAGGAAGTAGGTTGGAGTTTAATCTCAGAAAGCTGGCCTTCCTCAACTGGCAGAAACACGACGCCATGCGTTTCGCAACCATTCTCTCCGTCCTCGCCCTTGCAGTTGCACCGACCTGCGCGCAGTCTTTCAGACACACGCTGCAGGACATCACTGCACGCGACCTTGCTGACGCGGTGATGCAGGTGTTGGAGCTACGAGCTGATTCAGGGTATTACACGGACACGTCTCGAATCTCGAGCTCGAACTCAGGTTATGATACGGGCGCGTCCAATCCTCTTACGTCTGGGAACTCGTCTCCCCATTCTTCCCCTCATCCATCACCACCTTCATCGCCGCCCCCATCACGCCCCGCAACTCCAGTACGTCCATCGTGGGTGACTCCAACCAGACAACAGAATCAATGGTTGACAATTTGGTCTGAATGACAGCTGCAACGAAAATCCTATTCCATTGTATCGCCGAAGCATTAAGGAGAGACTCTGCCATACTGCACACTGCACCGGCTTTCGTCCTGGCGGAACTGGAAAGTGTCGGACGCCTCGAGAGAGTTCTGACGAGACGGGGGAGTGTCATCGGAGGTAGAATGGTGCTGTCCTCCGATCGAAGTAGGCCTCACGATGCTCGACAAGCAGACAAATGAACAGCGGATTTCTCGTCCAAGAACAAAGAGGCCCATGTAAGTCAGAAAGACGGCGGGCAAAGTATGTAGGTTTAGTATGTGGCCAATCTAAGTTTATTATGCGTGTGGCCGTGGCGCATTCAGAGTTTACCTATAACCACCGTTTGATAACGTCTGTCAAGGTGAAAGTGGTGAGACGCCCATAGTGATAAATTGAAGTTGCCCGTAGGCTTTAGGTCTATTCGAATTTCCAAGAATTGCCGTTGCCCGTGTAAGCTGGGAGCCTGATGAAGGGCTGGGGAGGTTAAAAGCCACAATGTGACATGCCGGGGCATCCGAGTATATAACGAGAGTTTTGTGTTCAAGCTACCAGGAGACAGCGTGATAGGGTTCCAAATTCTGGGTTCGAGTTGGTGAGAGTTTAGTAAGAGAAAGAAACTTTGGATCACAGTTTGATGACAAGCAATCACAAATTGGTAAATCGACTCTCATCCTATCCTCGTCCATCAAATTACCCTCACGCGCACCCAACGATCCCAATGAGCATCCGAGCTCCCCGCAAGGGCGAAAACTACGAGCTCAGCGTCGACCTCAACAGCGAGTACCGCGAGAAACGCAAGGATGCCATCAAGCGCACCATCGCATCCATGACCGTCGGCAAAGGTACCCATGTCCCTCAATAGATATCCAAAACCAGAGCCAATATCAATACCATTCCAGATGTCAGCGGTCTATTCCCCGATGTCCTAAAGAACATGCAGACGGACGACCTGGAGCAGAAGAAGCTGGTCTACCTCTACCTCATGAACTACGCCAAGACGCAGCCGGAGCTCGTCATCCTCGCAGTCAACACATTCGTCAAGGACACAGACGACCCAAACCCCCTCGTACGTGCGCTTGCGATTAGGACCATGGGCTGCCTCCGTGCGGAGAAGATCATCGATTACCTTTGTGACCCGTTGCAAAAGTGTTTGAGGGACGAGAACCCGTACGTTCGCAAGACAGCGGCACTATGTGTAGCGAAGCTGTATGATCTGAAGCCGGAGCTGGTGATCGACAATGGGTTCTTGGAGCAGCTTCAGGATATGATCTCGGATAGCAATCCCATGGTGAGCTTTCATATATTTATGGGTTGTGTGAGATTTGGGCTGATAGGTATTGGAGGTCGTGGCGAATACAGTAGCTGCGCTGACGGATATCCATATCGCTGCTACCTCCCAGCCATCAACGTCGTCCTCGGATCCCGGGATCTTCATCATCACCACATCGATTCTCAACAAACTCCTGATCGCGTTGAATGAGTGTTCGGAGTGGGGCAGGGTTGCGGTGCTCAATGCGTTGGCGCGGTATGTCGCCCAAGACGAGAAGGAGAGCGAGCACATATGTGAACGCGTCGTCCCGCAGTTCCAGCACGTTAATGGAAGTGTGGTTCTTGCTGCCGTCAAGGTGGGTTGTGCTATCAGCTCAAACAAGGAACGAGAGTTATGGATTCTTGTTCACAGGTTATCATGATCCACATGCGTGGTGTGCGTAGGGAAGAACTCATTAAACAGCTCGTACGAAAAATGGCCCCACCGCTGGTGACACTCCTCTCGTCGCCTCCAGAGGTCCAGTGGGTTGCACTCAGGAACATTAACCTGTTATTGCAGAAACGCCCAGACATTCTATCGAATGAGATGCGCGTCTTCTTCTGTAAATACAACGACCCGCTATACGTTAAAGTGGAGAAGTTGGACATCATGGTACGGTTGGCGAGTGAGAAGAACGTGGATGCGCTGTTGAGCGAATTGAAAGAGTCAGTGGCATACCCCATTTCCACGTTGCAGTTTATTGACGCCCTTCTTTCAAGGTATGCATCTGAGGTAGATGTTGACTTCGTGCGGAAAAGTATCAAAGCTATTGGACAAACGGCGGTGAAGATCGATGTCGCGGCCGAGCGTTGCGTTAACGTTCTCCTGGACCTTATTGCTACACGTGTCAGCTATGTCGTCCAAGAAGCTGTTGTGGTCATGAAGGTTCGTTACCTCCCCGCCATAGCTCGCCTGGGTTCTAATATTTACTTGCAGGATATCTTCCGAAAATACCCATCTACATACGAAGGTGTTATACCTACTCTATGTGCCAACCTCGACGAGCTGGACGAGCCCGAAGCGAAGGCTTCCTTGATCTGGATCATCGGCGAGTATGCAAACAAGATCGATAATGCCGATGAGCTTCTGGGGATCTTCGTGGATTCATTTGTGGAGGAATCATATCCTGTATGTTTACACTGTTCTCTGTCTGATCGTAACTGACATCTTGGAACCAGGTGCAACTACAAACTCTGACAGCAGTTGTAAAACTCTTCCTCAAAAAACCCGATTCTGCACAGGGTGTGGTACAACGGGTCTTGACAACGGCCACGAAAGACTGCGACTCGCCGGATGTTCGTGACCGTGCATATATATATTGGCGGCTCCTTTCAACGGATCCAGCAGCGGCCAAGGTAAATATTTTCTCTGTGTACAGCTCTAACCCACTCGGTTGAGCTTATGGTCAATGTAGGCTGTGGTGCTGGCGCATCGGCCCCCGATCTCAATACCACGGACAACCGTCTCGCCCGCACTGCTAGAGGAGCTGCTTGGGGAGATTGGGAGCCTTGCGAGCGTGTACCATAAGCCCGCAGAGACGTTTATTGGTAGGGGTCGGGTTGGTGCTGATGCTGTGCGGAAAGGAACCGAGTACGTCCTTTTCCTTATTTTCGTCAATTTTTTCAGGCTCAAGGTGGTTATAAAATCAGATCGCTGGACGACAGGTTCTCAACGCAGAAAGCTTTGCAAACTGTCGTAGCTGGTCAGCAGGCAGAAAACCTCCTGTACGTTCTTTTCATTCCATCTCGCTTGCGGGAAGCCAACAGCAATCCACTCAGGGACTTCGACGATGCACCCACGATCGAAGGCCAGCCATCCGGTCTCGCCGCAACAGAGGTGCTCGCAAAGACACCAGCAGCAGCCGGCCTCCTTGCAGGCACGTCGAGCAACCCACTTGACGACCTCGTGTCGATCTTTGGCGGCGGTGGAGGGGCACTGTCCGCGACGACACCTGGGGCCTTCGGTGGTGTGGGTTTCGGGGGATTGTCGCCTGCGACGCCCAGTATGGCATCGCCGATGTTGGCAGCGGGGCCAGGATTGGGATTGGGGTTGGGGCAGGGACGGCCACCTGCTCCGCCAACGCCACTGCAGCAACAGTCGGGGCAGGAGGATCTTCTTGGCTTGTTTTAGAGTGTATCTTGTCTGTGTGTGCTTTCGGATTAATGTTTTTTCTCTCTCTTGTGCCCTTTCCTCTCCTTCTGCTTTTTCTTTTTTTCATGGGCTGGATTCTGGCACGCGTACATGTACACGTGTGGCGCTATTTTCTAAGTTTGGAACTCCGTCATTTGACAGTTTCTGGTGCTGGCGTTCTCAGGCGGTGGTTCTAAAAATATCCACTTCGCTCCCGCGAGGCTTCTTTTCGGTCCCATTTGTGCTGGCTCCAGTGGGTAAAAGTAAGTACTATGTTTTCTGTATTAGTCGTTGTCTCACGGGCGACCCAGTAACTCGCCAGGTCTACCTGAACCAGGTCGAAATGCCCATGTGTTCACATTAATACTGTAACAGGACTTGTCTCCTTGCGAGTTCTCACAGAGCTTCTGTCGCGTCGTGACATTTGTGATGGATGCGTCAAGCACTACGTCAGAGGTCCCTAAACATCGCGACTTCAACTCCACTGCCCTCCTTTATATAAAGAGGTTCAGTGAAAACGTAACACTTCTCTTGACTTCCATCTCCCTTAACACAGGTCCCTAGAATAGTAAACATTTGCTACTGACTTTCTTTCACTCTCGCGAGGACACCACATCAGGCCTTGACCTTACTAGTACACGACACCGATGTATCTCAGCAGGCTTCTGATCGTCGCATGCTTCGCGTTCTTCACATCCGTCGCTTCGCAGAAGATTTGGGATATTGTATGTCGTGCGGAAGAGCATTTTTTCACGATTTCCTTTCTCTGGTCGATTTATTGACAAGGCGGTTCTTCCTTCCTTCATTCTTCTAGTGGCAAACGACTTGGGATCGGTCGAAGCTCTTCACATCGCTCAAGCCCAAGACGCCGATCAATTTCGCTACGCCCAGCGTTATCGGGAAAGCGGATATTGTCGTCGATGACACTGCGACGTTTCAATCCGTCTGGGGCTTCGGCGGGTCATTGAGTACGGTTTAATGCCCCTTTTCAGCTTGCAGGCCCCACCTCATACATCCTGTATCTTAAAGCGGACTCCTCTGCGCTCCTTTTGAACAATTTGAAGGCGAGTGGGAACAATATTGCGGTGTACTCTTCCCCAATCTAACGCCTTGATTTCCAGTCAAAGAATCCATCCAATTATTGGAAACTCCTGAACTACCTCTTTTCACCTACGGATGCTGAAGACGCCGCGGGACTGAGCTATCTGCGTGTCCCGCTCGGCGCATCAGACTTCTCTGCCAATCGTAAGTATACACTACTCGTCTCCGTCCTTGCGGATACGCCGATTGAGCCCCGCTGCAGCTTACAGCTTCGACGATACCAGCGGGGATACAAGTTTTAACAGCTTCAATATTAATAGGGCGCCGTCTTATCTGTTTTCGGTCATCCAGGATATTCAGTCGGTCAATGACAGTGAGCGTTGATGTCCTTGTGTCGTTTCCCCTCGATCTGATTGAAGCATTCGGAAAGTCCTCAGAATACATGTCGTTCCATGGTCACCTGTGCGTACAAGTTAATGTCCTTGAGTCTTCAAACCGTATATTGATAGTTTGAACTCAGCCCGGATGGATGAAAACCGGTGGAACGATGAACGGCGGGTCGCTCAAGTCCGATCTAGTCAGCAGCTGTGAGTAGCTTGCACCTTTCATAACAATTTATCAAGATACCTACGATGTTCTTTGGCGGCGGTCATTAGACGCCAGCTATCTACTCAAATCTTTACAAGGATTTCAAAGCCACGGCATCATCGCGTACGCCATCTCGATCCAGAACGAGCCACAGAACACCAATCCGACATATCCGACGTCGAAATTGACATCGGCGCAGGAGGCGCAGATCGGTAAGACGCTGCGGAAGCTGATGGATAGTAATGGGTTTTCGAAAGTAAAGCTGATCGGTGAGTCAGTCGATCGCGATGTTTTTTGGGCAAGGATGGTGTCGAATTTAACATGTCTGGTACAGGATATGAGCATAACTGGGATGATGCGACGGCGTATCCAGTGAAGCTAATTCAGGATGGCGGTGATGCTTTCGACGGCATCGCTTTCCATTGCTATGGAGTGATTCATTATGTCTGCTCGTGGGGATTGGGTTAATAGCTAACATATTCTGGTGTTTGTCCTAATTGCAGGGTGCCGTAAAGCAGCAGGATGATTTCCATAAGAAATACCCGACAAAGGTAATGTGCCAATATTTCAGGTCTTTAGATCTTTTGGAGCTCATTTCCTTGAGTAGGAGATATACATGACAGGTTTGAATAATTCTCTAAGTTTCTTTCCTCAGACTTAATATTAAGTAGAGTGCACGGGGACATTTGGGAGCGACTGGTGGCAAGATATCAAGGTAATTCAGCCCAATTATTCTGCCATACATATTACATATGCCTTCGCTAATGCTTTTTAGTGGTATATGGACAATTTGTAAGCCAAGCTTGTCTTTCCTATGTACCCCAGATCTTGACTTGATCCTCCCCGTACAAGATTCATTGGTAAGAGTTACTTGGCCGCTAAGTAAATATTCTTCATGGCTAGTGCAGGATCTGTCACGCACAATTCCCACTCTGTGCTGATGTGGAACATCGCGCTTGACGGCGCGGGCAAACCTAAGTTACCCGGAACAAGTAGTTGTGGAGGACCCGGTTGCCGTCCGATCGTCCAGGTCAATACCGATGGGACATACAGTGTAAATCAAGAATGTGAGTTTCTCTGGCTGACGCCCTCCGCCTTGGGAGGGCTCGCGCTAATGAAAGTCGACGAATTCTCCACACGTCAGTCTACGCTATGGCTCAAGCATCCAAAGCGATTCTACCTCGCGACGTTGGCGGGCCGTGGGGAAAACGCATCGGTGTCTCCATAGGCGGGGAGCTGAATTGGGCGCTGAGAGTTGGAGCATACGTCACTGGACGGGTATCGTCCACTGACTGGCTCCGCTATTCGCTGGTGGTGCTTAACTGTGAGAGGCTTTCTTCCCAACAGCAGAACGATAATCTGAGCATCCGACATGGGTTAGGGGACGACAGCGTTGGGGGGTGGAATCCTACCCCTGTGCAGACGACGATCGAGTTTCGGGGCATGCAGGTGAGCTTAGTTTGGGAGCCGCCTTGTTCGATGTGGCGCAGATGCTGATTTAGGATATAGGCAGTGTATACCTTCCCTGTTGGGGTAACGACACTGTGGTGGTATGGTGGGTCGCGAGCTATTTCAAGTACTTAGAGGTAACCTGGCGATATACTAATTATTGTTTCTGGCCAGCGCCAGCGAGCTCTGTAAATGCGACCTCGAAAGAAGACTTCCAATTCTATGCGGAAACGACCGAGGGAAAGCAGGAGAGGCTCGGTTTTGATTAGTTTACATGGGGAGGAACGAGCTGGGTCCTCGTCATCTTGTTTATAGCCTATGATCGTCGTTGCCTGAGAGTGATTATCGCGAGCCGATTATATATGGAAGGGACTTATGAACATTAGGAATTCTATGCCAGAAGTTTGCGCCATTGATGTATTAGTAGATTGCTGACACTGAGGTTCCTACTGAAGCACCGAAGAAAGGGAGATGGGGATAGCGTGGCTATATCTCAGTTAGGAATGTCCTGATTTGAAATAGATCTCTGCGTTTTGGTCCCGTGTGGCGCACGAAAGGGGTTCATGTTTTGGCCCAATTTCGTTGGCATCAACGTCCTTGCGGTCTGTATTTGCATTGCATTCATCGGCGAGATGTTGTCCCACTGTGATGATTGCTGCTGTACCATGATAACTTTGAATACCGATATTATTGCTCTGTTTCGTTTGATGTCGACGGTGCTTGATGGTAGAGGCCAATTACCAGAGTGTCCTTGTTCGCAAGACGAAAGAGTCGTTAACCACTTCGATACACATACAGTGGGACGACACGCGATGGCGCATGCTGCATTATCCTCTCCTCGGACCCCACCCCCACCATTCACTACGCTCCGGCGCGGTCGCGACTTTATTCCATCCACCATCGTTCCCAGAGTACACGGTAGATATCACCGCCGCTCTCTTTGCCAGCTTAACTACAGCCTCTCGGTTTCGAAGCACGCTGTACACTTTACAAAGCCACGCAGAATGGGCGGAGAAGAGGTGTTCGTCGTATATGCCTTCCTCTTCCATGTAATCAAGCACTCTCCGGCTGCGCTTAGTGATCTGATCCTCTACGGCTGTCGGGTGCGTGGCCCAGTTCTTGATCGCAGCATCCTGGGTACGGATAGTCTCCGTGACCTGGGAAGATGCGACATCCAAGATCGCTCTCCGAATATCGCTGCGGGCAGATTCCTTGGCCAGGAGGCTGCAGGATGAACAAACACAGGTGAAGGAATACTTTTTCTTGAGCGTGCTTTGGCGTTCGGCTCGAGATTGGAAGGTATATTCATACGTGATAGAAATCTGTTCGCCTGGCTGGATGGGGCGCACGGCGCGCACAGAAAATGTCATCGAGTTCAGGTCCCATTTATGTTCGGCGTTCGGCGCACAGCTGGACAGCCGGAGTAATTAGTTAGGCGTTTCATCACCAAAAGAGATGAGCTCAGACCTGTGGTTGATACGGGACAGATCGCGGCACACCACCGCGTTGGTTCCCTGGTAGGGACCAGGCAGTGCACCGATAGACAAGCAGTTCGTATCCATAATTCCTCTGAATCGTAACAACTCTTTCCCTTTGCAGTTGTACAACTGATAGAATTCCATGCGATTCAATGGGGACAGGTTCTCCAGCAGCTTTTCTACGACCTGTTCAGCAGTCGTCATAGCCACAGCCGGAAAGGCCAATGGAATCAAAAAGATCGGACGCTCCTGAAGAATCAAGTCCCCAGGTTGGAGTGCCACAGAAGCGAACATGGCTGTGCCCATCCCGGGGACGCTCCTGATCTCGTAGGGCTTTTGTGGGAGAAGATAGTAAGCCGGAGGTGGGATAAAAGGTGTAGGAAACCCGGGAATAGCTAGGAGCTTTTCTCTCGCTTCAGGATAAAGCAAGCATAGCACGACCGGCTCCTCGGGACGTGATTTTACGAGGGGAAAAGACACCATGTTGAAATTAAAACTTCGAGGAGGAAAGGTGATGAATCGTGATGGCTTAGGTAGCGGCTCAGCGATGGTAGGAATTTGAACAGGACTAGTATCTGTCTTTTGGGAAGTCTGGGCTTCGCATTCGGCAAGATCGGAGGCTTTTGGCTCAGCTTGAGCAGAGCTCTTGGGAGGCTTGTTGAGGAAACCACGCTTCATAGAGTTCGAGTGAAGAGGGCGGAAGACGATGAGAGTGGCTCAGAAAACGGGGTGTGAAAGAGCCACTGATGGTGGTCTACAATCGACGCCCACATCACAAGGTTCAAGAGAAACGTTAGAAAAGGACATCCCCATAACAGGAACTTCCCCGATAGATCGACAAGCCTCTGAGTCTGAATGCCTCGTTGCATCACCGCCTGCCACTCGTGTGTGGGCATAAAGGAATCATTCCTTTTAAATCTCATAGTGAAGTTCGAAATGCGTGAAGACTCGCCGTAAGGACCTCAAAGACAATGCTAGAACTCGCAAGGATACCTAGTCTCTCCTAGACAGACGCCATCAGTCGTTCCTCCATTCTGTAAAGGATACCGTTGAAAGTTGATGCGTCAGAAACCAAGAAGTCCTCAGACGACTAAGATTTCAAATGCAAACCAGTTCCAGACTTCGAGGAGAGAAATGAAAGGACCAGCTATGGATTGCGACATAAGAGATAGGACAGGGCTTGGATGGGGTCGACAAAGAACAAAAGAGAAACACCGTGGGAGTGGGTGATCATCGACATCGATCACGACTGATACTTTCTGCCCTGAGGGAAATACTGAAGTCGACAGTCGCAGAGGTTCGAATATTCAACTAATGTCTCTCCTTTCTTATATTTGACGACGAGTTCGATATTTCTGCCCTCGGCATGGATCCGATAGAATGTTCAGCTCAGCAGGGGCTGATCGTACATGTTGGGAGACATCCATGCCGGGTCACAATATTCAGTCAGGCGTAATCTACATATGGGACTTGAAACTACTTGAGGCAGCTATCTGAGGTCCCACACATCTTCTTAACGTTGAAGACATCGAGCAAAGGCACAGCACAGTTTGCCGACAACAAGAATGGCAAGCTCGTCACCGGCTGAACGATCGGGGTTGAATAAAGTTGTAACCTGCACCTCGAGCGTTGACCTGTAAGATAAATGCAGGGCCAGGATAGATCTGTGTAAATATCATCTTAATGCAGCTTAAAAGGTCGACGAGGAGCACGCTCACTGTCGACGACGTCCCCAACAATCAAAAATGACACCAGTTCAACTTCTCCCGAGCAATTTCATCCAAAGGCACTTCATCAAACCACACAACACCAGGCCAGAGCAAAATCTCGCATTTCCCGTATATATTTGACCCATTACAGGAATCATCTCACCTCGGCAAGCCTGAGACGGGATCGTCGTCTGGTCATGCTGGGATGTGCAGGCACAGAAGCAGAATTGGCAGGAGGAGGCGCAATGAGACGTTTCTCATGTTGACATGACGTGGTTTTCATCGTGAAAATACATCCATGCATCTGGAGAATGAGTCCGCGACTCGGACCCCAGCCCGCATCGAATTATTTGTCCCACGAAAGGTCGGGATGCCTGTGAAAAATATCGTTGGGAAACTGACAGATTTCGTTTGGACAGAGACACTGACCAGATGCAGCTGACAATCCTGCTCCTGAAAGAACGATGATGGTCGTAGATGATGCTAGGAGGCTCTTAAATGAAGATTTACAAGAGGACGGAGGTATCGATCAGATCAAGCTTAAGGACGGCGGTGTCCAATAGCTCTTTCCTGCCATCGTCAACTACACGTACAACTGGACAGGACAAGCAGCAGGAGGACACAAGACTTCGGAATGTGTGATCGTGCGACGTGACTTCAGGAGTCCGGCTGGTAGTCCACGTTTAGAGGGGCATGCTGTACACATCGATGTGGCGCGATCAATATAAGCCCCCTAAATTGCGATCGCGCCCAACGTCCGATTCAAAGTTACTACCCTCGAGGACGCGTGTCTACCTCTTGAACGGAGATGCATGTATATTTACCATGATGATTGTGAACATAGCACTAGACGGCGATACGTCGTAAGTTGTATGCACACCGTTCGCACCTGTCAATCAATCACGGTCATCACCCTCAATCGTGGCATGCACGCAAGGTGGCTGAAACGAGGAAAAGAGATGTACAATGTCCTAATACAGTCAGACATATCCTTGTCAACGTCCGGACACCCCCCATTATGCTACAGGTTCGAGGTAGATGTCGCTCCGCGGATTATGAATCGACGAGAACACACCCCGGCCAAAACCTCGTGCTGGTCTCGAGCATGCGTAAGGTCCAAGGATCTTGGACGTGGGGGCGAAATCTGGGGTGACTGTGGTGATGAATGATAAATCACTGAGATACACGATATCGCAAAGATCGTTCGCCGATCATGAGCTTCCTAGGTATGGGCATTGACCGAGCTTCTTGGAGAAATGGTAATGTCGAAGAATTTGGAGAAGAATTCATCCAGCCAGCTGAAAAAGACTTCCTTATCTTCTATGGTTAAGTTTGCCCAATCAATTTCCTGATCTGGCTGTGTGGATAGTGGACGAGATGAGAAGTCAGGTCGAGTTGATCGAATTATGGGTGGTGGCCCGGCTGATGGAGTACGTGCGGGTAATCGGGGAGTCGTCGCTGTCCATGACGGGGGCGGCGTCGGCGTCGTCGCTGGCGAACGACTTGGAAGTGATGGGCCACGCGTTGGTGGAGGCGGAAGGGCGGGACGACCCGGTGCAGGTGGTGGCGGTGGGAACGATATTGTTGGACGAGTGTTGGCGCTTACTCGGGGTGGAGGAGGAGGGGGTGGTGGTTGTTTGCTGTAGGGATCCCAATTCGTCTTTGACAACGGTACACTGTGAGGGCCTTTAGTTTTTTGATAACATTTCACTAGGATGGGAGTAAAGTTAACCTTGTATGACGATCTTTCGTGCTTTGGATCTTTGAAACACCCGCGTCCTTGGCTTTAGCCGCTTTCGCCTTTAGTTCTGCAACTTGAAACATCCATTATTACTAAAAATAAATAGTGAGGTAAAGCTAAAATGCACTTACATGACGGTGCCATGAATATGGGCACTCTATTGGACTTTGAAGATCGAAAGAGTTGAACGTTGAGAAACAACACGAATTGGCTTGCGCTAGGCTCGAAGGAGTTTAAAAGTGATCAGGTGACCTCGGAGGGCTTTGGCAAACAAACAAACAACCCAGGTCCGAACGCTAAGCCGAACAGAACGACCTCACCTCATCGACTCAGTCTGACTGCATTTTCAGCATCATCCGTGTCACGACGATCTTCGCGCGTCTGTCCCCCACGGCGTAGTTAGCATGTCTAACATTTTAAGCTCACTTAGGCAGCGATTTCATCGTTCGCCCATGGAGAACTCAGAACTCCTTAAAGTTGTATGTCAAGATCCGATATCGGATTGGCATTGCTCGCTGTCAGGCATGTTCATGGCTTGCAACCATATCACAACCATATCATCATAATTTATATCATCAGCTTCAGAGGTTGAATATAGATTTCTCCTCGCGCACCACGGTGTACAACTGGGGACTGATGGCTCGGGTTCCGACAACGGCTGCGCAGCTGCAGGAGCTCCTGAAGTTTCCTGATTGCTTTAATACTTGGCTATCCATTGGGAGTTACTTACCCCGAAAACTCTTTCAGTTGAAGGAATTTCCACTTCCAACAGGTTGTGAGTATGGTGACCTCTCACAGTTATTGATTCCGCCTGTTTTTCGGGATCTCGGCGTTGCCTCGACGGATGCCCTCGCGAGTCACCGCTTGATCATTTCCCATGCTCTCCCACTTTCGTTACACGCCAAATTCCAATGAAACACGAAAACCCCATCAGCCGTCCAACCCAATCCGCCCCTCAGGGAAAGCTCTCTAAACACCTCGGGGGGCCGCACATCCTGGGGTGAATCTCTCGCGACAGTTGCTGCCTTGGGCATCTCCCTAAAAATTCGGACTTCCAAGAGCGTCTTTCCCCGATGTTACAACCTCTTCTCCACGGATCACACAGATATCGGTTGCGCCCGTGTTACGAGGCATAACACACATCAGTGAGGTCAAGTCCATTCAATGACATTCATTTCGCCAGGAAGATATGGATTGTCAAACCCGTTATTCTGCGTCCATTATATTCCGGAGACTGTGTCGAGACTCTTTACTCACTTGACAGTTTTGGCAAAGATGCATATGATTCGGGGGCCAATGGACCGCACGGGTTTCCTCACCCTGAGGCACCCAGGCTCGCCGTGACAACGCTTATAAGGGAGTTCGGCCGTCTGTCGCTAGGCACGCGGTCAACATGTTAATTGGCGTCGGTCCGTCCCACGCACACGACACGTGGAGGGACATGACGCATGGTACAGGACTGTCGGATTACCCTTGGAAGAACTCCCTACAATTGTAATGTAATGAAGCACGATCTGAGCACGATGCATAAATGTCTGGACTCTGATTTGTTTTCGATGCCGAGGATTTTGTATGATCGATGAGAGTAAGGAATATCCAGTGCCTGGACTGGGTCAGTAAGAACGGACAATTTCCGATTTTTAACGTGTTTCACGGAATGACATTGCCAATTCCAATGGTTGATGCAGAGTAATATTCGTGTTTCCCAAAGTTACCATACTGATACATTTCCCCGGTAGCTTATCGGCTCGCCGGCCTCGCGAGCGGTAATTGACGTTTTGCCTAACTGTAGCATTACCCTGAATGGTTCCCAAGTCCGACGGATGATATAAAGGGCTGTGATTCTCGTCGACTTCTCCTCCATCAACCACCACTACTTCTCTCAAAACGCTACCTTTCTAGCGACCAATCTTCTCCGTTCTTCTTTTGCATCCTCGACGTATACACTTATCTTCCTTTCTATTCTGACCCATCACAATGTGCAAGCACGAAGTGTAAGCGCTCTTTGTTCAACAGCTCTGCAAACAAGGGCATGCGCTCATTCCGTGCTCTTCTTCACAGTGTCGGTGATTTCTATCGGGGTTGTGGAGTATGTCCCTCCTTGTCTCCTCCACCGCGTCAAGGTTTTGCACGCTGATATTGTTTGTGTGGCGCAGCATTTCCATGGTCGTTATTTCACTGGTGAGACCATGGACTGCAATTCCGATACCTGCAGAACAAGTGCAATGCATAAGCACAAGACTGCCACAAATTGTAGATGTCCTGAGGTATGCATCATTGTTTCGCGTTGGATATGCCGTTTGGCGCCCGTTATGGCGTTCGTTGCTGCTGTCGACGCGCTGTCTTGTCCTTTCCCCCTTAGCTCACTGCTGTCATGCAGGTCGTCGTAGAACAACGAAAGATCCAGAACATGTTTCAGATCCCATTTGCAGAGTGTCAACGCGTGTCGCGTTGACGAGGCCCGCCAAGCTTTTTGAAGGTTGATTCGGGGTATCGCGGGGTTATAGTTCTGTATTAATCGCTTCCATCCATGCTGTACATTATGCATCCTTTGCACGCACATCTCATCTAATGTTGACTTTACATACCACTCTGCTCTGCGCGATGTTCACTTGTTCGCGGCTCGACTCGTCTGGTATTGTTAGCACGGAGTGATTGTTCGATTGGTATTTCTCGATCCCAGGCACAGATACCCAAAACGAGTTTACCCTGTCCCATCAGCCGCTGGCCCGTTGCGTCAACATCCTCTCCGTAAAGGCGCGTCACCTCGTTACACTGCGCGCGCCAGACCAGCGCGCTCCCGCCAACCATACACTGTCCGTCGTGTCGGGCAGGTGCCAGAGGGCTTACTTCCATTTTTTTCTCTTCATATGCACCGTAGATTAAGAAATATTCATCCATATTGCCATAAAATATGTATGTGGACTTTGTCTATGGACTTGTGGTGTGAAAACAATCCGTCCAATAATTGTTGACGATGTGGGCGGCATTGCGCACGTCGTTGATGGGAGCACCCGGAAAACTCCGAGCGATGTCCTCCGTGCCAGTGATAGTCACCTCACCAAACCCTCACACGGATCTATGTTAGTACTGATTCTGTCAAGCATATTCTTTGCGTATTCTACTAAGTTATCATGGTCAGATTTTGGAAAGGACTTGGCATTAGCCTCGAAGTTGAGCAGGCCATCACTCGCGATGCCGCCGCCATGCGCCCATGATCTGTGTGACAGTGTCGCATCAACCGCACGGCAGAGTTCCGAGGTGGAACTTCCAGGTAAGGATAGCACCCTCCGGAGACCGGAGGTAAGGGTGGTGTCGACCCTTGTCCCTGGATCGAGAAATACCAATCGAAGTAGGACTCTGTTAGCACGTGGCAAGATGTCTCTTTCAAGCGAGCGCGCCTAATTTTGCCCCGCCACGGCCCGGCTCTTTCTTGGTATCTTCTCCCGACGACCTCTCCGAAACTTCAAACTTCAGGCGAGATTAATACTCTTTCGTATCGTGTTTCTGATGTTCAGAGGGTCCTAGCGAGAGTTGTCCGAGAATGCTTCCGAAGGCATGAAGTTCATATGCAAGTATCTGACAAGAACATGTTTGACACATGAGAGTGCGGAGCCTTTTGGACAAGAACTGAATGCACAATAGTTACGCCGAGGGTGCGACATGAAGCAGTCTAAAGCATCGGTTCGGATTTGTATGTGGAGACCCTTCACCGACGTAACAGATCAATCTTTTCCATCGCAATTATGCCGGCCCCTATATAGCTCTTCACACAAAGGACTCTTCTGAGTCTCTTCCTCGCCTTCGTAATTCAAGTCGACATCATCCTCAGCAAATCCGCCTAGTCTTGATAATATCAAGACCTGTAGGCCAGTGTCAGCATCATAATAGTACCCCAACTGACAATTTTGCCCATGGAGCTGGCGATCGGTAAGCACCTCTGAAGCCAGCATGACCCACATGTAGTGTCGGCAGCGTAGCCCTCAGCTGTATTCATGCACGAGGTTCGTCCCGATGGATTGTAGATCTCTTAATGATAGTAGCTCTTGGCTTATCATCTGGACGAGTCGAATAATAATGCAAAAAAGTGACCATGTAGAAAACTGGTCTACGAAGTACTGCGTTGTAAAGAATCACATGGACATATACTTTGGGTTGGGGGTATAGGAGATATGCGGGGTATATAGCAGAGACCATGGCTAGGCGAGCAATAGGACCTATCGAGGAATTCAGGATATGTAAGCGGAGCGCCATCAAGCAAAGAAGTCAATGCTTACAGAGGTCTAAAACTCTACCCATGTATCCTGGGAATCGTCATAGCAAGGGCAATGCCCCCGCCGACGAGAACGGAGAAGAGAATGACCAAGAGGACATGCTTATGCCGATCTCCCCGCTCAGTTTCTCTGAAGTCGAAGGCGCCTCTTTCTGGATGGCGAGAGCGGATGGGAACGCTGGCTTGACCCTCTCCTTGGTGGTTAAGGCCTAGCGGTAAAACAGTCAGCTCGTGGGTACAATCCGATTAAATTAAATTGAGAGCATACCGAAGCGTGCTGCAATCGATCGCTGTGGTCTCGGTGGAATAGCCGTACGTCCAATCCCAGCACTATATGCAGGAGGACTCGGAGGGTATACTGCTGCAGCGGCGGCGACGTAGGTCGGCAGTAGTGATGTGGACGACGCATTCAAATCACTTCCAGGAAAGCAAGAGCGATAGTGGCTGGGAACATGGATGGACGTAGGCAGAGGAATAGATGAGGTGGGTCCATATATGACATTGTTTACGGTGTCATCGTTGATGGTGGCATGATCGATGGCAGATCTGTCAATGGTGCGTGAAGGTTTCAGGATGTTCAGCGCTTGAGAAGTCAGCTCCTTGATGCGGCCGAATGCGTCTGAGAAAGGAATAGGAAACATTATCGTCGGGTGACTCTACAACAAATGTTCTTGTGAGTCAGGAATAGGTGCGATGCCTTGAGGCATCCATTGATATGCCTAGGCGGTTTAGTTAAATAGTATTGGGATGCTGTGGAGGTCATCTGTGAGAACAAAAGACTGAGGCAGTGGTCCACGTCAAGCGTGACTGATAAGTGTTGGTGTTGACTGTCGGGCAACGTTTGGAGAGTTAGAATTTCTTTGAAAATTGGGACTGCGAGAAAGGACCATACCGGCTCTTGAATCCATGTCGGAGCAGCGGATAAATTAAGGGCAATAGCAGTCTGTGAAAAAAAAAACGACATTGGTTTCCCGACGAACCCGGATCCGCGTTCCCTAAAATATAAAACCAATGTCACTTTTCCTTGTTGAGGCAGTGCGTGGCGACCACGAACCCGGGTGCTACAATGCCAGGCGCTCTCTATGCAAGATGAGCATACAGGCAAAGAGAAAGAATCAAATTTTCGCTGAGAAACGCAGACCGAGCATCAAGAGGATGACCGGGGATCCTCGATTAACCCAAATAGTTCATGAGCAACGGCATTTCAAAGGCGCATTAACCAGGGATCAATTGAGCTTACGGGCTTCATTAATATAATGCGCCGTGAACATGCATATCTGAATTAATGCAAAGACAAAAAGTTCAGGCCGTGCCCTACGGTCCAAAAGCATGCTAATGGAAAGCACCAAGGGATAGAGGACATCCGCAAAGTGCAGATGAGCTCTGTGAAGCGCTTCACAGAGCTCTGAAATCGCAGGGTCTACTGCAGGGTAGGAGCTGTTCCTAGACTCGGCTCCGAGCAAGTGGAAATCCATTGAGACAATAGGATAGGACTCATGAGAAGTGAATGCCAACTTCGTGGAAGGCGGCCAATAATCTGTGTAATAATTTAGAAGAAGGTCGTGCACATGGTAGAACAAGAGCTCACTTCAAAAGATCGTCCACATCCATTTTAGAAGCTCGGTTTTCCGTGCACTCTACTTCTTCCAAGACTTTGTCAACAAGGGAGCTAATTGAGACATCATCAACCATCTGGGAAGCCATCAACATCCTATCGAAAATCAGAAGTTGAATAGTTAATGAGATGCGAACCATATCCTGGGCTGCTAGCCATGTCCGTCGATTCTGCTCCAACATTTTCATGACTCCCTTGGCCTGGAAGTTTCCGCGAATAGTTTTATTAGGTCGAGAAAAGATGATGCGATTCATGCCATCGAATTCTTCGAACTTGATGGGCGGCGGGGGGTCAATCGGCACTAGACGAACGACTGATGATTCCACTTGTGGAGGCGGCCTGAAATCGTTCCGTGATACGTTTATTATGTTGTCGACTTTGGCGTAAAGCTAGCAGTTTGCGATTAAGAATGTAATGGGGAACATCTGGATCATATGTACCTGGACATTCGCAGACAGTCGTGACCACAGCGGCGTTGATGGCTTTGCAACGAGTCGCATCGCGAATTCTCGTTGGAACATGAGAATTGCCACACGAAACAGCGGTCGATGTGAAAGGAGACGGAAGACGAGCGGAGAGGATATTTGATACGGTGTGTTTGATATGCACACTTCGAAATAGGGCATGTCCACTTTGATGAAGTCGCCGATCATCACATCCAATTTATGTTGTCCAGGACTGACAGTTATTTGAGTCGAAGATAAGCTGAACGACATGAAGTACTCACGTTCCTTGTACTCGTTTTATGACCTCTGCTGCCATCCGTGGATCCATCTCTACTGCCGTTACATGCTTCGCCTTCTCGAGAATCTTCACTGTGAGGTTTCCTGTTCCAGGTCCGACTTCGAGAACTTTATCCGTCGGTTTTAGATTCGCCTGTCAAAAGTGTTAGGCTCACCGGCCTAAACGTATGTGTTAATTTATACGAACGGCATCCACGATTCTATTTCTTGGTTTTAGTCGCCTATTCCGATTGTTTCTGGCTTGGGTACTAACTTTTGGGCAGTCGCAGGATTTTTTAGGATATGTTGCCCAAATCGCTGAGTATTGAATATAGGATTGGTCATTGAGCTAGATGACTGTGAGGCATTCTTTTTTGGTGCTGGCTGGTGGGCGCGCGAGAATCTTTCTGTCGTTGCTCGAGGCATGGTGGTCGCAGTACGAGACGATGGTGGCAAGAAAATTCAAAATCTGTGACGCAAGTGTGACATACTTCCTATCAGGGCAAGTTTGAAGTTAGGGGCTTTCTCATCATGACCACTGTCCTCGTCTCAATATTTTCCTTTGGACGTGGCATCAAGAATGAATATTGCTACATACATCACTTCTTCCCAGAAAGATCCTGCACTTCGATCCATTTTTTGGGTATACCCCTTCCAGTCAGGTAGTCAACCACGGCCTTTGACTGCTTCCCTTGCACCAACACTTCTAGGCCAGAGCCCGCTGGCTTTCCTGGAATCGGCGCGACTGTAAAAGAGATAGATCAGACGAGGGCGGTGGTAAGACTGGCATATATACTCACCAGAGGTCGCTCCAGCACAAACCTTCCTCAATTCTTCTGCCATGTCTTCCGCATTCACAACAAGGAATGGCTCGAATCCAGAGATCAGAGTAGAGGCCTTTCGACCTTGTCGTACTTTCGTTATCACATGTATAGGCGTTATAGTACCTTTCCTGAGGGACTGTCACTCAGAGATCTCAGAAAACTTGCAGAATACCTACCTTCGAACAGGATCCCTTCCCTCGGCCCGTACCTCGTACCAGCTTTGCATCCGCTCCATGATAGCCTTGTTCAACTCCTCCCTTCTCATAAATTCCAGAGGCTTTAGCTCCGGCTCTGCATCTTTCCCTTTCGACTTTCCTTTCGACTTCGAAGATACGCAAGCGACAAGAAGAGGATCAAGGTTAATGTACGCTTGTTCATATGGATTTACGAGCGATTTGGAACTGATATACGAGTTGAGCAGGGTCTTGACCTCTAGCAGTGAGTACAGATTTGTAGTGCTGATCGATTACGGGTTAGAATTGCGAGGAGGCATAGAACGAGTAAATCACACAAGTACTCACTTTCCACCCATTCCCTCAAACAAGGCCGTCGTCGCTTGGTGAGGCTTCCACAACTCCTTAACTTCTACCTCACCACCCCCACCCTCGAGTTCTTTCGCCTTCTCCTCCTTCAATGCCTTCTTGGCGGCTGTGGCCTCGACGTCTTTCACCGTAACATAGCGATGATGTCCAGCAACAGATGGGTGCTTCAGATTCACAGACGTAATCAGAACGTCTTGGTGTTGAGAATGCTTTTGAGGTGCCTTCAACGTCAAGAGCGAGGATTTCTCCTCAGCTTTCAAGAATGCAGTGAGTGATTTATGGGTGGACGATTTGATCGTTATGTCCGCGGAGCTTGGACACGGAGACATGTCTGGAGGAGAGGGTCCAGAATGAGGAATGATAGATGCAGGAAATGCTGGTCGGGAAGGAAGGATATGGTTTGTGTAGAAAATCGTAGCGGGGATGGGGAAGGACGAGGCAGGGATCGACGTGGAAATCGCTTGCAGGAGTGATATGTGCAGGAGGGACGTGATATCTTGAGGTGTGTATGGAGGTACAGTTGGATCAGACCGCGAGGGAGATATGGTCAAGTTTACCAAGTCGTTAGTAGGGGTCGAGTCTGCTGCCTGTTGAGACCCATCACCAGCAGCATCACTGTCAGCAGGCTGGCTGGTCTGTTCCTCTGCTCCTGAGCCGATCGGTGTTGGTTCTGGGACGTCACCTTTGGACCCCATCTCCCATAAATGGTCTTTCCATGTGTGGAGAACGTAAACGGCCTTGCCCTTTTCCTGACCAGCATCCATCATGTCGCCAGGGAGTGCCATGCGACCAACTGCAAGGGGTGGGGAGATCGTGGGCGTTTCGCGACTGTGGTTGTATTGCACGATAGATACCAATTGATTTTCATGGAGGGAGGGAGCATGGTGGACGACTGGCTTGAGTAGATTAATCAGTGTCTACCTTACGCACAGCGAAGCGAGTGATGGTTCAAAGGACTGACCTCCTGGAATCATGAGATCTGCACCTCCAACAAGAACAGGTATCACGGGGGCTGGAGTCGACAATATAGGAAGGAGATCGCGTCGTTTCCATAGCGTATATACCGTCGGAACAAGCTCGTCGTCTGCACTTTTGCCCAACGTAAACCAAAGAGGATCGCCGCCCGACGATAAGTAAGCAACCTAAGGAAAGTTTAGACCCATTTTCATCCAGGAAGCAGAGCGAAGGGATCTCACTCCAGGTTCGTCAAGATGTGTGATAAATTTCATGGACTGAATCCCATCTGGTACCAAGATATCCCCATCATCTGGAGATATGCCAAAGGTCGAGACAACACGCTGTTTAAGCTTGCGTCTATCCGAGCTGCGCAAAGGTGCCGAGGTTTTAGTTCCGCTCAAAGGTTTTTTGAACATCGAAGATGAGGTCCAAGTTGCTGCAAGCGGTTCCGAAGAGAAATCTGGTCAGATAAGATGAGATCTGTGGCTATACACCACCGCACGCGATCTTTCAAGTTCGTGTCCATAATCACAACCAACAACATAGGAAAAGACGGGACTTGTTCTGGGGCTACATGTATGATGTTACAATGGGAGTGGGGTATATATACAATTTTTGCAATGTTTTTACGCTTACTCGTCCAACTTCATTTTCGAATTCCTGAACAGCTGCACCATCCCGACCGGAATCAGAGCCGGGTCAACAACCTCCAAGCCGCCAAACCTTTTAACCACCTCCTCCCCATAGAGCGAGACGACCCATCGCTGGTACCAGTCCATCTGATCCCACCTTTTCCCGGCGGCAGATCTCAATCCGGCAAAGGCTTCAACGGCAGGAGTGCTGATGATGTTCGCTGGCTGGGTGATGGTGAGCATCGCGTCGTAGGTTGATTGCCACGAGGATAGGCATGTCTCCCTCAATGACACATATTCCTCGAACGACATGACGGGCCCTGTGTAGTGCAAGTGCTTGGGATCCACAGAGTTCAAGGGATTCTCCCAATCTTCCTTCATCAACTTGTACGCTGCGGGATCCTTCTTGACTTGCGTAGCAAAGCTTTGCCTGTCTTCTGGCAACTCCTGAGGCATCGCAAACATTTCGATCATGGGATTATGCAGTTCTAAGCCGCCGCTGCCGATGGGAAGGTAGAAGTAACCTTGAGGCAAGTCCTGGATGCCAAAGCGACTCTCGATGACAGAGCGCAAGTGGCTCACAGCACCGCCTTCCGTCGACGGGAACAACTCGCGCTGAACTTTCGCTAGTGTGTCGATGATGTCAGTGGTGTGATCTTGCCCAAAGCAGGCCGCGGGACGCCCGCCGAAGTTGCGTACGAAGAAGGCCATATACTTATTGTACGCGTTGACCCAGCCAAACACCGACTTCGTGGCTGCCAGCTGTCGGCGGAGCTCTACAATGTGGCTATCAACATCCTGTTGGTCGATAACGAAGCGGGCCATGTCCTGGTCAAATTTGAGGAATCCCCATCGAATGTCACCGTCAGGCAAACCGGCGGGTTTCGCGGCGCTCCCGACCCATGCCGAACCGGTCTTGCTCTCGTTGAACTTGAGTCCTACGAGGTTCGCGTAAAAGTTCATCTCCTTCCAGCCCGTTGCACACTTCTCCGCCTTTGCATCCCAGAGCCAGAGGTCATCGTGCATGCGGTAAAGGAACAGCCCAGCGGCTCGTTGGTTGACAGCAAAGTCCATACCGAAGAGCAAAACCTCCCCACACACCACACTCAATGCGTAGCTGATAGGCGTCCCGCGTTTCCTAATCCGAACATCACCAGGCGGATCCTGCTTGAAGCGTAGCGGTGCCTGAAGGAACGTCTCGAAGAATTTGCACCACTCCTCAGAGACGCCGAAGAACTTCAGGATTGTGAGGATGGAGGCGTGGGGTAGGGAAGGTCCAAACCATTCGAGGTCAGAACGAATAACGGTGTGAGTACCATACAGGGTGGAGTTAAGTTCGCATTCGGTAACCATGATCTGGAGCAGCTTTTGTTTAATCGCAACGGGGCTGTTTTCATCGGTAGATGCTGGTGCGTCCAGGAGGTCTTCATAAGCGGAGGGCTGACTCATGGTGGATGACAGTTGACCGAGCAAGAAGTATTTCTCCCGCATCTCCCGACGACGATATTCAAGGCTTTCGCGACCCGAAATGCCCAACTGCGCAAATATTCTCTTGTTTTCCTCTGCTGGGAACGGGGGGAATGACTTGTTCCATGCCTTGCTTTCGAAGATGCGTTTGAAGCCGGCCTTGAACCTCACCTGCCAGGAAACACCTATGTGCTGAAGTAGTAATGCGTCGACAATTTCTGGATCGGTTAATGCTCTATTCGGAAAATAGATAGTGTCAGAACCAAGTCAGAGAAAGGACATGGAACTACTCACCGGTATTTCCCGTTGAGGTGGCGACGCATTTCAACGACAATGCCTTCAGTAGGCCAAGACCAGGAGTCAAGACTCGCCATGCGCATGGTGAGGACGCTTGCAACCTCCTGAATAACTGTGTCGTTCTCCAAGAACTCTGCCAGTGTCGCCCGTTTCTCTTCGTTCATCAGTCCCTCGGCCAGAAGACCACGAATGGCATGCTCAACGTCAAAGTTGCTGATAACCGCATGCTTCAATTGTTTCCCGAATAGTTCCAGATCCTTACGCAGCCCCTGCAATGCCTTAGACGCCTCGTCTTCCGAGAAGAGTTCATTGAGGTAGGATTCAACTGCCTGGGTGTCGATCACTTTCTCGTCGAAGATGATTGATGTGAGGCGGTCCTGCTGGTCATACAACTCCTTCCTCCCAACCTTCTCGAATTCTGAGCTCGTCACTGATGCCGTATCATCAAGAGTCGCACCCGTTGCTGCCGTCGACGAGTCACCACTGGCTAGCCACTCATTAAAGAGGTTTCCGAAGAGTTTTGCGCAGTCAAACCGCATCGTGGAGTGCTTGATATGGGTTTCCAAAGTATCGATCCAGCTGTGGAGAATTTCTGAGCTGAAGCTGGGATCCTTCTTCGCTTGAGGAAGCCATAAAGACAGGTTGGCGATGTTCAGCTTGCCGCCTACGTTCGAAATACTCTCTAGTTTTCCAGAACCTGACCACGAAGTAACGGCCTTAAGAAGGATCTCGACTCGGGCGATGAGGTCATTGCCAGCGGCCTCAGCCTCCTGCAAGACTTTCGCGTGCTCCTGGTAGGCTAAACGTTGCTTTTCGAGTTCCTGAAGCTTGATCGATGTGATGAACTGGAGAGTTTGTCCGAAGGCAGCGGATTCCATCCCCTGTGCTGTTGAACAAGTGTAAATGTGGATGGAGCTCAGGAGTAAGTGGTGTTCACTCACTCTTTGTGGCCAAAAAAAAAAACAGGAAGTTGAGCGAAGAAAAGGGATGAGGGCTATGTAATGAGGCTTTTTCAGTGGCTGCCGGCACAAGAGTGAGGCGGTGACGGGACGGGTAAGGTGCCTCATGACCTTTATATTCCTGGTAGTTGAATCATATCTAGTCACAGATTATACGCCGAAGACGCGGGCCTGGGGATATCGGGACCGCTGGCAGGCAAGTCATGGTGAGTCCCTCCAAGTAACCTTTGCGGCGCCGTTCGAGACCGATCATGATGATGGTCATTGTAAATGTTTGACCGTGGTCGACCGTGTCAGATTCAGAGCTGCTCGCAATTCTTGAGTTTTCAGAGCCATCGCGGAGTTCCGTATGCATAGCCCTCTTCTTGTCGATTGTGAAGCATACGGTAAAGGTGTGAGGGTCCATTTCTGATTTCAGACCAGTTGAACAAGGAAAGGATACTTTGTAGACCTGCAATGCAGACAATGGTTCCTTTTTGACGGGAAGCCTAATATCTTGTGGCAAACTTTCTTGTATCATCCAAAGCAACTCGACGACTCACAATTAGCTCTCCCAAAGGCAGTTGTAGCTACTCTGCTTCAACGTACACGGGCTTCGGATATCCGACTCTGACACTCACAATGCATCAAATTGAATCCTGTCATCGATCTGCACTGACTCTGAGCTCTCTGAACTCTCTCGAGCTCTATTGCATGTACTGTATGTACCGTACGGCGATCATCGATGGCTCCGGAAATTCGCAGCATCCCTGCCATGCATCATCCATGAGAATCGAAACGACACGCTAAGAGGCAAAGCTTCCGGCGCCCTTTACTTCGGTGGTGTGATCCATGCAAGGGGGCATCAAGCGAGCAATCGGTAAAAGTCACCCCCTCCCTTGGGGCTACGTGGGAGTGTCACGGTGGCGGTGTTCGGCTTGTCGGCTCATTGACATCTTATCAACTTGTTCACTTGCATCCATCTTGCAACGAATCTTCCATAAAATGTTTCGAGAGGCTGCTGGCTACACTATTTATTCCCCTACGTGTCCCATGCATCTCCAGATGAAATGCCACCTGTTTCCACTTCCTCCCATACAAGTTGAAACTGTGACCATCACTTGCGCACAGAGGGTTTTATTGGCAACAACGAATCACGATTGACCAGGAGACTAGGAAGACTTTTCGCCATCGAACTTTATGCTGACCGATTGTGTATATTTGCAAGTGCATCGCACGCTCTGTCCTTGTACAATTATTGGACATCCACAACCAATTTAGATGCACAACGCAGTTAATCACCTCCTCACAGATCACGCTATCCTAGATGGAACCGGTTACAGAAGAGCACCAGTTCCAAGTCCTATATATTGATATGTTTGTGACCAAGGAGGAAGAACAGCAGTTGGAACCGACAAAGCTATTGCTGATGATTTTAGAGGAGAACAACGTGCTGAATGATGAGCTGATAGAAGATCTTGAAGGACAGCAGAAGCGAAGTGGGCAGAGACTCTAACGGTGGTGCAGCCAGATGGGAAGAGGAAAAGTCATAATGGGTAGATGTAGTACTAGTTTGGTACTAGTAGTACACGATTGACTTCAAAAGATCGAGAGGCAAAAGATCAACTCGACGATTATCTCGTGAGCGAGCCGACAAGCCGAACACCGCCACCGTGACACTCCCACGTAGCCCCAAGGGAGGGGGTGACTTTTACCGATTGCTCGCTTGATGCCCCCTTGGATCCATGTGACTCTAACTCCCTCGACCATCCTGTAACCCACAATAACTCGAAATCTCAGTGATGTTTCTCACAAGATATACTTGGATTTCGACATCTAGCCTCATTCTACCGCTGGGGCTCTAAGGTCGAGTGATCAGATGTCAACTAGGACCTGATTCATGTGTGGAGTGGCGAGGGAACGTGCTTGCTCTGCCATATGAATTTGCCAGGAAGCGAATGCCGATAGCTTCTTCTCATATATGTTTGTCTTGTTGTTCGACGATTGTCAAGGACTTGCTTTGCGCACGTTCATGAGGTCGAGGTCCTTAAATACGGTCGTGTCGAGTTCTCCACAGTCCAGGTTCTTCGACGCCTCTTCAACAGCAAAACCATTGGAATGACCTTCCTCGTGCCCCTTTTCTTTCTTCTCTGCTTTCCCTTGATTTCGTTGCAGACACGAATCGTTCTTACCAATGACGATGGTTGGGCTGTAGCTCAGATTAGAGCCGAATACACCGCTCTGAAGGCGGCTGGATTTAGCGTAATTCTTTCTTTTTTCCACAAGTGATAAATGACTGATTGTTTCCCTAGGTTGTACTTTCCGCTCCAGCAGACAACCGATCTGGCACTGGTTCATCAAGCGCAATCCCTGTCCCCTTGACGCAGCCTTGCGAATTCAATACTTGCCCTGCTGGGTCACCAGCTATCGGTTCTAACGCGTCTGATCGTCAGTCTTCCGTGTGATATATCTGAAAGCTAAAATTCATATTGTCGACCTCTAGCGTTGTTGAACTATGTCAATGCCTTCCCGTATGTTACGCGAAATATCGATTTACGTTTGGTATCATCTTCTGACTTTGCCTTATGATCAGTGTTGATGCGGTTCGGTTTGGTATTCAAATCCTTGCCCCTAGGTTGCTTGGGGGAAGGCCGGACCTCATTTTCAGTGGATCGAACGTCGGAAGTCCGTGACCATGTGAAGCTCTTCCTATTCCGCAACTAATCTTTCATTCGCGCCAGATAACTTGGGCCCTGGCATTACTGGCTCTGGGACTGTGTGCGTATCCTCACAGCGCTTCAGATCCAGCATAGTTTAACAAATTTGAAATCTACAGAGGTGCCGCCTCCGAAGCCGCGCTGGAGGGCTTTCCATCCATTGCCTTCTCAGGATCGTCTACTGCTCAAGTCTCCTATACGACTCTCGAAACGGACCCGAACTCGACAGCTTCGAGAGCAGCTATCATCTACACAACCCTCAGCCTTACGTTCATCCAAACCCTCCTCGCCAGCCCAGCTCCGATCCTTCCACTCGGCATCAGCCTCAATGTCAACTATCCACCCACCACCAACTGTCCCACTGCATCCAGCTTCTCCTTCGTTTTGACAAGGATCGCAGTCAACCCCCTCGCCACGGATGTCACTACTTGTGGGACTAATCATCTCCCTGACGAATCGTCGACCGTGAGAAGTGGTGGTTGTTTTGCTTCCGTTAGTGTGTTCAACGCATTGACGAAGACCGATGTGTCTGCGGCTACTCAAAGGGTTGTTTTGAACAAGCTGACGTCGATCTTGACTTGCTTGCCAACCTGAAGGAGGAAAATGTCATTACTTAAATTCGACTAGGTTCCATCGTAAACACTGTTCATCAATTTATCATGAGGGTGAACACGAACGTGATGAGTTTGCATATCAGATTTTCATCAGAAGATTTGAAAGAGTTGAGGCTGCTGATCACTGTTCCATGCAGTGCCAAGCGATGCCAAGCCATTGAGTGCGCCACACGTGTATCTCACCTTCTTTTCATCCGAATCATCGGCAAGCTCCTGAACGTCTTTGTCCCATCACATTCGAGTGCTCCTTGTCGTAGACTAGTCACTATGAGCGGCCTGACACGTAGCCTCAGCGACGTCCCCGAGGAGGGCAGATTCACCCCAACGAGCCCACATCCTGAGGACTCTCCTTATTCCAACAACCCGGCCGCTTCATCCACGGCCACGCTTGGACAACCTCCAACTTCAACCGCGGGTTCTAGTTCTCGCACTACCAAGACTCGGTCACCCAGCATCAGGACGCTCGGCCGTCAATCGACCGACGCATCTGGGACAACTGGGGCGAGTAGCGGCAGTGGCAGTGGCAGTGGCGGCACGAGTACCAGTTCCAAGAGGCCATCGTCAGGCACGGGCTCGGGATCTTCTTCTAAGGATCCACGACGGAAGGTGGCAGCTGCTGGTTCGTCGCAATCGTCGCAGCCCGTGCGTAGGATCCAGAGCATACCGTCTTTGCCCCACGACAAGCAAGTCGAACCCGCACCGAGCACGGCTATGTATTGGAGCCGTGCACCTGTGTATGGGACGATACCACAGCGGACGATGAGGGCTCACACGACGACGCTGGTAGATACGACTGCATGGTTCTTTGGTGGGAATGATGATAAGGAGATCGTGAAAGACATGAAGGACGTATATTGCTTCGATATCGGTGTGTTCTCCTTATTCTATACCGATGGAATTCTGGTTTCTGATAGGTCTTTTACCGCTAGAGACTATGCAATGGACACAGCGCGAAACTACTGGAGAAATACCACCCCCATGCCGTGCACATACCGCCACCTTGGTTGATCGCAAACTCATCGTATTCGGAGGAGGCCAGGGCGTGACATACTACGATAAAGTATACGTCCTCGACACCACTACTCGGAACTGGACGCGCCCTGTGATTACAGGCCCTGTTCCCGCCTGCCGCCGTGCACATTCGGCCGTGCACTATCAGGGCAAGGTGTGGATATTCGGCGGGGGCACGGGAATGACAGCTCTGAGTGATGTTTGGACATTAGACGTGTCATCCTTCAGCAGTATGAAGTGGGAGGAGGTGAAGACGACGGGCAGGACACCGAACTGCAGGGGATACCATTCTGCGAACCTAGTCGGGAATATGATGATCGTAGTGGGAGGGAGCGATGGCAAGGATTTCTTTACGGATGTGTGGTGTTTGGACCTTGGTGCGTATGCCCTTATCATGCAAGCCCGCGTTCTAATATGACTACAGATAAACGAGCATGGAGTCAGGTGCAGCTCGGAACGACCAAGTATAAACGCATAGCCCATAGTGCGACACAGATTGGATCATTCTTGTATATCACCGGAGGTTTCAATGGCGAGGAATACTGTTCCGATGTGCTGCCGTTCAACCTGGGTTAGTATTTTACTATCCATCATGTCTTTCATCGTGATAATCATGCCTACTCTTTCACCAGTATCCCTGCAGTATGAACCGCGAGTCACATACGGCAAACCCCCTTCTGGTCGTGGATATCATTCGACGATTTTGGCTGACAGCCGACTATTTCTTTTTGGTGGCTATGACGGGAGCATGGCATATGACGATGTCTACATTCTGGATCTCGCCGCTGGGGCTTATCTCCCGCAGGTGACGAGCTTCAACATCGACCTTAATGCATAAGGTCTGCACACTCCACCCTTTAAGCCAGGCCTGTTCCTTTTTCCTCCCCTTTTTGCTTGTTGGGCGACTGTTGTTTTTGTGCGATATATATTCTGCTATTGAGAATGGGGGGTATGTATGGTGTGGATGGTATGCTGTTCTCAGCGATGCGCTCTGTTCGTCGGTTCTTGTACCTCTTCGATACAAAGCCTCTTCAAGCTCTTCTAGGATACGGCTCTTCGGCTCTGAACTTCTCAAGACTCGAGTGGGGTTCTCATGGGGTTATGCATGGATTGCCCTCGGTGCCTGATCCGTAATCAGTTTCGATGTGTGTGACCTCGAAGTTCACTCCACAGCCAACATATGTTAAACATCAGTCGAAGGCGGAAATAATCAGATGCATATAAGTATGAGGGCCTGGCTGCTATACATGGACCTCAGTCAGCTATGATGGTGGATGCCACTGGATACCCACGTCCAACTTGACGCGCGGAATCAAAACACGCATTGCGAATGTCTAACTGTCATTGCTATGTTTTCTCTGATTAGCGGCCGGAGAGAGTAGACCGTCTACCAATGGAAACCGGGGCAGCAGACGGCACGCAATCAACATTCGTCTCTGCACGGGTACAGATTTACAACAACAGATTGCCTGTCAACCCGCCGGGATGGATATAAATAGGACGTTAGCAACAAGAAATATTTCCCCGAGAAATTGGACGTCAAACTCAATAGAAACTACTCCAACGTAGCACCTGTGAGGCAATAATGCGAGGATGCTGAATGCTATCCCAGAGCTTACAACCCTGTTGGCGACAAAGAGTTTTGCGGTGTGAGGCCAGGAAAAACTGGCGGAGGCCAAAGGACACAGAGGCAAACAAAGAAACAGCCGAGAGATGCCGGCGAGATCAGCAATGATGGACGGTGGCATGTGGTCATATAAAGGGCACCGCGATAATTGATTTGTTCTAGTTCTTGTCCCCCCTCTTCTTCCGTCCTCGTTTTGCTCTGCCTACGGCTGCCGCCTAGTGCGACTCCAAGACTACGAACGCCCGACACTGGTGTCGTTTTCTTCTTATCCTTCAGAAGTCGAACTTTGAAAGTCTACAGCCTCAAAGCAACTTCCACTCTTTTTCACTTACTTCAAAAAACCCTCTCTTTTGCGACATGTATTCTCGGACTTTCTGGGTGACTTTTCTGACACTCTCCTTGTCATCTTTCACCGCACAGGGTGCGCCGACGCGGGAGCAACCGCAATGTCAGGTGCGTAAAATGATCGATTTTACCTGAGTCTCGAATTTAATCATTTCAAAATGCATTTTAGCCTGCCGCCGTGAGCACGATCATCCGCACTGTGACCGTAACTGCTGGCGCTGCTGCAACACCGAAGCCGGGCAATAATAACAATACTAACAACGGCAACAACCAAGGCGGCGGGACGGGCAACCAGGGGAATAGCGGTAGGTTCCCATTCGAATACCTTGTGTTGCATTCTCACTAGTCAATGGCAGGCAACAACAACAATGGTAACACGAACACCGGAAACAACCCTGGCAATGGCGGTGTTAAGAACACGACCACAAGAGCCGCCGTCACCACCACTCAACGTGCTATCACAACCACGCGGGCTGTAGCTACCACTAAAGCTGTCACGACTACGCAGGCTGTTGGTACCACGAAAGCTGTCACCACTACGCGCGCTACCACCACGCCCAAGGCCACCACCACGCCCAAGGCCACCACCACGCCCAAGGCCACCACCACGCCCAAGGCCACCACGACGCCCAAGGCTACCACGACGCCCAAGGCTACCACCACTCCCAAGGCTACCACCACTCCCAAGGCTACCACCACTGCAGCCAACAACAATGGTGGTGTGAAGAACACGACTACCAAAGGTAATTGCATTTATCGTGTTTCGACGACTCCATTTCTGACTAGCGCTGCAGGTGCTACCTCGACAACAACTGCCCGTGGCGGAGTGAGTTGGCTGTATTACAGTTTTCTTTTGACTCGAACTTAAATTCTCTAGAATAATACCAGCGCTCCTGGTAACGGTAACAATGCTGGTAACGGGTCTGCTGGTGGTAATGCCCAGACCTCTCTCAGTACGTCTTTGTGGTATTGCATTCGACGTATAAAAAATAACCCCGTGTAGCTCTGGATCCTGGAGTTATAGCCGCTGGCTTTGCCAACGATGGTCAAGACGTCCCCGCCGAAGGTCAGGTAAAGTCGTTGACATCCACCAACAATTTCATCAACTTCTGCTTGACGGTGCCCGACCTTCCCATCACGAATGGCAAACAAATTACTACTGGCTCTTGCAACCCTGCCCCCATCGGTGCCATTCCATCCACGGACAACATGCCCTCTTCGAAATTCGTTTCCCCTGGCAACTTCGGAACAGTGAAAGCGGATACTCCTTTCACCATCGAGATGGCAATCAGGGGAATGCAGACCGGATTCTTTGTCAATGCCCAGGCCAACTACTTCGCTGCTCCCCAATTCCTCAACGGTCAGGGCCAGATCCAAGGTCACTCCCACGTTGTTATCGAAGAGCTTACCGCCATCGATCAAACCGCCCCCACTGATCCCAAGAAGTTTGCCTTCTTCAAGGGTTTGAATGCTGCGGCGGCGAATGGAAAGCTTACTGCTGATGTTACGAATGGTCTCCCCGCTGGCTTCTACAAGTTGTCCTCTATCAATGCCGCTGCTAACCATCAGCCTGTCATCGTCCCCGTCGCTCAGCACGGATCCCTCGACGATGCCATCTACGTAAGCAATTTTAAATCTCATACGAGTGCTGCTCTGACAAATTTTCGTCATTTAGTTCACGGTCACCGCTGATGGCAAGCCCATCCCTGGTTCCGTTGGCGCACCCGCTGCATCGTCGTCTCTTGCCGTCAGCTCAACTGCCGCTTCCTCGGCAACTGGAACAGCCAGTGCCAGTGTTAGCGCAACCGCCTCCGTTACTGGAACCGACTCTGCATCAGCGTCGGTAACAGGCACTGCATCCGCATCGGTAACAGGCACGGCGACCGCAACAGGCAAGGCCAGCGCATCAGTATCTGCCAGCGCATCAGTCTCTGCTACGGGTAAAGCTGGTAACGGCAAAACGACCACGGCGGTCCCTTCTGCGACTGCGACTGGCAAGGCTGGTACTTCGACTGCCGAGGCTGCCACCTCGACGACCTCTGTGAAGGCAACCCAAGCCGCCACAGGGAAAGCTGCAAAGGGCGGAGCAGCAGAAACTTCAGTTGCTGCTGCTGAAACTTCCGTAGCGGCTAAAGGCAAGGCTGATACGAATGCCAAAGCTGACACCGCTGCTAAAGCCGACACCGCCGCTAAAGCTGACGCCACTGCGAAAGCTGATGCCACTGCGAAAGCTGGCGCTTCCTCCGCGGCTGATGCTGAAGACCCTGCTACCACAGAGAAGGCAGCCACTGGCAACGGGCGGGTTTGATCGCCTTGCTCTCTTCACCTCCCCCTTTCCCGTTGCGTCTGGTCTGGCCACCCACGCGATGAGAGATCGTTCGGCGAGCCCCACAGTCTTTTAGTCATTGCATGACGGGATGGGTTTTTTCTTTCTTTCTTCACATTCGATCCTCTCCTCGCTGAACCCTCCGACCCCTTTCCGCGAGGATGATCCTCTTTTGGGATGGTTGACTACCCCACGATTATTCTTGTGATTCCAGGTTGATGAGCTCCCCTCCACCTCCTGCTTTGAGGTTTTGCTATTATCTTAGTTTTGTGCGTTTCTCGTAGTCTTTCGTTTTTCTATACCCGCAGACAGAGCATTTCAATCGGATTGGTGAAGGCAACGACGTTTGGTCATGAATCTTGTTGAGTTAATGGAACGCGCCACTGCGCGCCCCGGCCCTTGTGCAAAACGTCCAGTAAAATTGCCTGTCACGTGTGTATCCAACCTTGCCCTTCAGTGTCACATCTGCTCCCAGGCTGCTCTTATCAAGCCTTCTTGAACGACGGCGAAGAAAGCAAGTTCTATCAGAACTCGGCCAGACAAGTCACGTCCTCATAATGAGCGATCGGGTACACCGTAATTCATGGTGCATAACGTTGTATGGCGACCGATAAGGCGATCCAAAAGCCTCGACAAGACATCTCTACACGCGATCGGAACTAGTTTTCTTGTTACTGCATAATTGGGTCCCTCCTCGATCGAAGTCTTGTGGGCGAACCCGGTACCTTACGAGGTGGCAACTATCAGAGCAGGATGCTACACGACTGTTACTGTCTTCAATTCTGCGATGTGGATGCTGGCACTCGGGCTGGATAGGCTGAAGAGTCTCATCGTAGGTTTAGATTCTTCACTGGACTTGCTTCAGAGGCGAAACCTTGTCAGCAAATTCCCGGCTCTAATTGGCACATCTCCCGACAGCGAAGAACGCTGGGTGTCCGATCGAAACGACATTTAGTGTTGGGCGTTCCTCTAAATAATGGAATTGTAATGGCATGACTTTTGGATCGCTACTCGTGGTCAAATAATCCAGAAGTCCTCGTCTGATCTTCATTACTTCTCGGCTCGATCCACCTCTTGTTCGGCGCGCCACCAACGTCGTGGTCGGTGTTCGGCTATATTCCAGCTGTATAAGAGGGCAAGGAAGGATACCTTTCCCTCACCCCAAGCATCCAAGTCACCTATCGATTTACTGCTAAGATGTTCTCTAGCAAAATCATGCGCTATCTTTCTCTTTTTGCTGCTCTCCTACCTCTATGCGCAATCGCTAAACCCCATACCGTCGTGGTGGCAAATGATGATGGCTGGGCTGTCGCTCAAATTCGATCCCAGTTCACCGCCCTCAGAGTCGCTGGATATATTGTTCGTCGACCAGATTTTTCATCATAGCAAGTTGAATCTCACCTCATACTTACAGCCTCTATTATCCGCGCCGGCCTTGAATAAATCTGGTGCTGGAAATTCCACCACGACTCCTAAGCCTTTGGATGTTCCATGCCAATTTTCGACTTGTCCTGCTGGCTCGCCGGCGGTTGGGTCCAGTCCTTACCCATACATATACGACCGTAAGGGCATTTGTATACTGCAATATTCCTTGCAGAAGCTAACCACAGATTCTTAGCATACATCACTTATGTGAATGCTTACCCGTAAGTTTCTTATCGATCTCTGGGGAAATTCCGCAGCCTGCTCATCTCGGTCAAGTGTCGACGCTATTACCTATGGTATCAACACGACTGGTCTATTTGTTTTTGGAGCTGTCCCTGATCTGGCCATCGCTGGACCTAATGTTGGAAGTAAGGACCGACGACTCATACAATAATCGACTTCGATTCTGAAGACTTCATCTCACAGACAACTTGGGTCCGATCATCAAGACATCAGCAACTGTGTAAGCCCAGACTTTTTAGGACGTCGGTGTGTCGAAACTTACAGTTGCCCCATGCCGCAGTCGCGCTGCTGCTGCTGCATCCTTGCTCGGGGTTCCGTCCGTTGCATTTTCTGCTCAAACAGGAGCGCAGATCTCATACATCACACTGTTCAATGAACCAACGTCCAAGAACTCCATTGCCGCAGCCATTTACAGTCGCCTCACTGTCAATTTCCTCGACAACCTCAAGAACAGTGGGTCGGGACCGATCCTTCCACCTGGAGTCTCTATAAATGTCAATTATCCAGCAATTGACACCTGCACATCTGTTGAGTCCTTCTCATGGGTGCTCACTCGCGTTGCACCATCTACATCGACGACGGTGGATGTGGAGACCTGTGAAGGAACCCAGCTGCGCGATGAGTCGACGGTGATCAAGTCAGGGTGTTATGCGACTGTTAGTGTCTTTAATGCCACAACGATCGAGGATGTGGATGCTGGCACTCAAGCTTTCGTGCTGAATCGGTTGGAGGCTCTGTTGAGCTGCATCCCGTAGTGGACAGGGTGGTCTTGGCTTCATATCGTGATCCATACCGAACGTCTTTTTGCTTCTTTCATAGCTGCAATGTATTTGATTGCTTTTTCGAGATGTCCAACATAGGCGAAGAACTCAAGGTCTGCATTCAAGAGCTACGAATCAAATAGAGAGGGTCCTTTTAAATAAGAAGGTCCAGATTACAATAGTTCGCGTGAAAGAATGGCATTCTGACGTCAAATACGGCATCAGCACAGAGAAACTGTCCTAGAATTGTCCTAGAAGAATCCGTAGTATATTGTAACCCATATCCTATCTGAGCAACTAAAGCATGCCCAAGAACAAAAACGAAAAGGCCCCCAAAGCCACAACATGTTGACCATTTTGTTGCGCCGCGTTCGAAGACGTCGTAGACGGTGCAGGAGAAGTCTCCGAGGCAACATTACTCGACGACTCCCCTTGCGTAGTAGAGGGCGGGGGTGTTGCTGGTGCTTTCGCTGCATTCTCTTTGAATGCCGCAGCCGTCTGGGTGCTGGAGGGGTTGACGGCGAGTACGGCTCCCTTGCTGCACAACCCGCCAGCTTCATCGAAGAACCAAAGGGGATCTGTGTTATTTACGGTAACGCGGATGATGGGGAGACCTGGGGCATCGACGCTCAGACTGTCAGAAACCTAGAGGTCACAAGTACATACACCCATCAGTACTAGGAACAGTAAAGGTAGGATTATGAAAATACTGACAGTTTGGACACCAGTGTTGATCCCTCCATTTCCCGTGCACGGGTTCTCAAATGTCGATTCTGGAATAAACCTGGTTTCAGAAAGTCTATATTAAGGATGAGAGTCAATACAGTGACGCACGAACTACACTGTGCTGTCCACTGCGAAATTCCCAGGCAATGGTGTCGCCCGCTTGTGGATGAATCACAGATGGGTCAAAACCAAGCCCTTTCTTCCTAGAACGTCCGAAACGGTGTTATGAGCGCTGCTGGTTGATGAGGAAACATAGATGTACCCTGTAGTCTCGTCCTTTCCGACTCCAACAAGGTATTCCGCCCCAAACACAAGGGGAAGTAAGGTAAGAGAAACAAGGCTTTTCAGGGTACACTTCATCACTGCAGAAAGTGGAACGGGCGAAAGAACGTGGGGGTAGAGAATATGCCTGATGCTACCTGGCTTGGCAGCTTGAACGATCAATATTTGCGAATGCTTGAACTCAAAGGTGCTGCCAAGCCTTATATTAAATGCTCCATCCATGTCACCGCCATGAGCACTTGCCTAGGACGTCTGAAACGGCGTCAACAACTTCTCTCGTGGACCTTCATCATGTTCCCATTGCGAGAATTATTGCGACATAGTCTTCATGCAATTTGCACTGGATCTTGTGCTCTCGCTATCATCTGGCCTTGAAAGTACTGCAGAGGCCGGAGGTTTGGAGTTCGAAGCCCTGGTCCTCAAGAAACTCTGATTATTGAAGCTTCTTTTCTGCTGTCCATGGTACTTGATAGCATTTTTCCAATCCTGAACTTGATGTCAGAACGGTCATTTTTTCGCGTTCAGTGGTCGCAAAATTCGAACGTCAAGGATCACAAGAAAAAAAAACGAAATGATCTCTTCAGATGTGCTCACTCTAGCTGACATGGGAATCGAGGACTGGAAGAACGCTTTGCAGTGCCGAGACGTCTCGTATGTTGCCTGGCTCGTCGTGTGGGACTCCCCGTACATAAGGTGAGGGGGAAAACAAGGACCTGCCCTATCAATGGTACAATTTAGGTACATTCGCGAAGCGTTAGCAACCTTGTTCGGCTTCCAGGAATCAATCGGTGATAAACGCCCTTACGCTGGCAGACTGCCACCCCTGTAATGATGCCCTGTGCACGCGATGCCCCTCCGTACTCGGAGACTTTGTGTCGCCGTGGCAGCTCGACGGTATGCTGTCATCCACCGTCCCTCAATACTGAAATTCTGGAAACGAGTCAGCAAGGTACGCGACTGATGTTGACGCTCAGCGAAAGCATAAAAGCACCTTTGTATTGGTGGGGCACGTCCAGAACTCGCAGACACTCATTCACATCTCATATCCATTTCACATCGACTCCTCATCCAACACGATGGAATCCGAGCATCAGCAGACCAACGCGGTCTTTTACTGGGCCAGCCACATGTCGGAATTCCGCTATACGCTCGATGGGGTAGGCAAGGCGTACGTTCTGAGCTTCGTTGGAAATGCGAATGATGCCGAGGAGTATGTTAAACTACACACAGACGTATGCCTCCATTCCCTGTGCATATTTCCCTTCTGACACTCATAGATATGATTGTTATTTCTTAAGGATAGCGAAATTCATATACGGGTCGAAGACCTCAAAGCTCGTGTAACGGATTCGTCACTTCGCGCCGCTTTCGAGGCGGACAAACTCTGTAATTTCTTCGATTTCAAACTTTGGGACAAGAACGGAGTTCTAGTGGGATACCGCAGTGACATCTTCGACTCGGCTAGTAAGAGGCGGCTGCCAAAATTCTTGGAAGTGCTGAACAAATTAAATAACGAGCCCGACGCTATCCTAAAATACGGCCAAGCTTGGGAAGAGGTCTTGCTTCTCGCTGTCCAGCACAGCAAAAACCTGCGACCTCTTTCTGGCGGAAAGTTCAATGCTGAATCCCGCTTTTTCACAGTCCCAAAAGACTCTCGGCCTCTCAAACTCATCGTCGTTGGAGCCGTTGGAGCAAATTGGCTCGATCTTCGGACGCTCGGGAATACGGTTACCACTGCTAATGCCAACGAGCAACCAGAATGCGAATTCGAGGTTATGACTGCCTCCGCACTCGCAGCTCGCAACGACCTGATTCTTCTATCTACACATCCCCTCGGTTTCTACTCCACCTATGTCACCCAATTGACGCTCGAGACCCTCGTTGATCTCCAGGTTGGAAAATTCGAAGGGTCATGGTTGCGTCCGTTACCTTCGGGCGATGCTATCCTTCAGTTCGACGATATCCTTTCGAAGGCGGGGTATAAATTTCGGAACAAACTCTGTCAGGTCTCCCCAGATACGAATACGGTCACCTTCAAGTACCGCGGTGATACGACTGACGATCTGAGAACAACGACACAAGCCATTATGGGCGATTCAGCGAACAAGGTGAGTGGCTCCATATAGCTTTTGACAGCTCATCTCATCCTTCTTCCGGTGGGCTAAATCAAACGCGGTCGGGTGGTCTGGAGGGGAATTCGTTGCTGAAGTGCGCTCTATGCTTTCCGTATTTACCTCACCGCTCATCTTTTGTCGAAGTGGCTCCACCGCTCAGCACATCGCTTCGACGGCTCCCTGGCGGATATTTTCACAAATTTGGTTTGCTTGTTTTGCTCCTGAAGGCCATAACTCTATAAATAACTCTCACGAAATAGATCGTCGGCACTGTAGAATGCAACACCCATATGATTCGGTAAATACTTTCTTCAGTCCTTAAGGATTTGACGTCATGCTCAAAGCCACACAGGGCAGAAAGTGCTGCAAGCCAGCTACTCTTGTCCGACAAGATAGTCCTTGTCACCATCTCGACCGAAACTACTGAACAAGCAGAGATATACGTACTGGACCGAAGCGGCAAGAAGGAGAAGGTTGACATACCATGGTACAATGCCAATCTTAACTTCGACCGACGCTTCTACTGGATCACACCGCAACTTGACTATCACATTTCTTGCAGCACATATCGTGTATGTGCCATTTTGTTAGTTCGTTGTTCATTCTGTTCGTTGCCCTCATCATTATTAGGACGACCCTGTCACGCATGAGGGTTCCACGACGTTTTATCCCTTCCACCGCTACACGCCTCTCAGGTATGAGTTCGAGCTGGATAAATTGGTCACTGCGGGGTGGTTGGACACTCTTCCTGCTAAACCTGTACGTGGTCGCTATTGAACTGTTCCATAACCTCAGACTTATGCCAATCACCAGGCTGATCGGTTCTAACATTCATTCGTGGTGGAATCAAGGAGGTCATACTCATGTCTTGAATATCTGACGCTGTTGCGTGAAACTTTCATGGTTTGTGTAGAGTCAGTATCTGGTACTTGTCCTGGTGTAACGGTCTTTTTCCTTTGTATCCGTCTGAAAATTTCACAAGCAATGCGCACACGAGATTCAGACACCTCAGCGAGGTCATATGCCGAAAGCGTAGGATGTTCCCATTCCCGAAGCGAGCTCAGGTGCATTTATCCATTCTTCCTTGCAATTGAGAAAAGGGGCTGCAAAGTCGACAAAAAAGTACATTGGACCGGAAAGTACCGAGAGGCAGTATCAGACGTATAGATCGAGTCGGGAATACAAAGTACAAATACAAGTCATGGAGATGGTATGAAATAATAATGATACGGTATGCAAGGTCCGAATCGAGGATACATCGTGCAGTCAAGTCCATATTTGAATGATATGAAAGGCAAGAAATAATGATATGCAAAAGTCCGAGTCGTGCAGCTGCAGTCAAGTCCATGACCGATTGATAAAGCAAGATATTCCTTCCAGAAAAGTCCACGAGAGACAGAAAGTTCCGGAATTGGAGATTCCGCCCCACGGTCCTGTCCGGGGCGGCGGGGCGGAGTCCGCGTCACCCTCAAAGCCGCTGACCAAGCACGACACCATGAATAACAAACACACATCAACAGCGCGTTTGACGCGTTTCTCCTTCCCCCCTCGATCTTCAAGGTCTCCCCACTCTCCACGCCAACTCATTCAACTGGCGATTCCGTTGTGCTAGCACGAAATCTTCTAGAAGGCGACGTTGGTAAGGGTTCTCACATATCGCCTTGACTGTTTGGGGTCAGCCACCGGTGCCCATCTCTCCAACAAGGATTCGAGAGCCGAACGCCATCGCTCGCTCGTAGGGACAAGGAGACGACATTCAGGTGCGCCATAAAGCTAATTTAGACTCGCTCAATTTCCACTGCAAGCCACGGGAATCGGCCTCACCGATCCTCTTCAGAACGACATGAGAACAAACCCCCCACAACCGCCAGCTGGCCCATAACTGCCCAGGTGCCCCACCACATCCCACCTAGTTACATCACGCATTTTGCCCTCTTCAGCAGGTCTACGTTAAGACGCTTGGAGACGCGGGGGGGGAGGCTTTGCGTGGTTGTTTCGAAGTCGGTAGCAGGCGGTGCAAATTTCAGTATACAGTCATTAACGGCTATTTTATACTCCGAAATTCGATTCATGTGAGGAACTGGCTACATCCCACTCATCTCAAACTTTCAGTGTGCAAATAGATTGAAATACCCTCAGAGATGTCCTGTATGTGTTGGTTTCAAAAATTTCCACCTGTGGCTCGTTGGCCAGTGAAAACAGTGCCGTATAAAATAGTGATTTTGAGACTCCGACAAAACACCCCCAATTGTGATGGCCTTTGCGAGGCAATGACAAAAGATCAGGCTTGATGTTGAGTATACGAAATACACTTTGGATGACAGTGAACACTGCTGTCTAATTTAATTGCATCATATTTTCGATGTTGAAGCAGGAGAGTGAGCCCAAAACGTATAAAATGCCGGTAATTTATAAAATGATGGTAAATAACTGTATGGTGTGTTTGTATGCTGCGCAGGAACTTATTATACAGCGTTACAGCTACGTCCGTATACCTATTTTTTTTCGAATGAGATGTTATTATTTCAGCGAACACCATGTCTCTCAGACTCGGACTCGGACTCGGACTCGGACTCGGACACTCATCCTCGATCGTTTTTGAGGCCACAGAGCTCAAATACTATGGATTATGCATCAGAAGTAGCAAAGTATATACCGGCTACAATAATATAAGCAGTAGAGCCCTAATTCTGTATTTTTTGTGGGGCGGACTCCGGGGCGGAGGGGCGGCGGGGCGGAATCTCCAATAACGGAATGTCCTCACGAGAGAGAGAAATTTCGAAAATGCCGCAAAAGTCCCAATGATAATAATTCGGTTCCACAAGCAAAAAGGAGCCCGAGGCCAATTGGACACGACAAGAAAATCAAGCCAGAACCCAGTTACGCGGATGAATGGGGCGCCATATCATGAAATGACCTATTACGAAACCCAAGTCAGCGCTCATCCTAACCACATCAGCTGCAAAGAAAAGCAACACACCATCCACGACAAACGGATAGACCCCAGGTCCGGGGGGCTCGCGACAGTGTCCCGCGGGAGGGGGACCGGGCAAGGTTGCGCACCCTTGTCCGGTCCTCATCTCGCGGGACAACGCGCGAACCCGACCATTCCACCACTCCCACATGGACGAGGGTCAGGTGTGGTTTGAGGGGGAGCGATGTCGGTGCCTTGAAGGGTTGTAGTGTCGGTCTTGAGGGATTGTACTGCTGGTGTCTTGAAGGATTGTACTGTACGTGTCTTGAAGTGGTGCGTTCGGAGCTCGTGAGGGAGTATCGTCTTCCTATATCGACGACGGCGATCAACGCCGTCGCTGTTTACGCCTGGGTCAGGGAGGAAGGCTGCTTGTCGGAGGGAAACGTGTGCAGTGCCATAGGCCGAAAAGGAGGACAAGTACGTCTGAAGCAATAGTGGTGGCTGAAGCGATAGGACGTCGAAATCATGCAATGCAATGAGAAGAGCCCACGTTTAAGCGATTTGAAGCAGGTCGAGCAGAGATGGTCAAGATGTGTTGATTTTAAATCTGGTGTCCAGCGTTTGAATCGAGTCGAATCGGGTGGAGAGGGGATCCGGAGAAGCTGTGCAGGGGGAACTTCCAATTAAGGAGTCTATCCACTGCGGCAGGCAGGAGCAGTGTTCAAAAACCTGTGCGAGGCGAACATCCAACGAAGGAGTGCATCCACAGTTCAGAGAGTCTGTGCAGGGGAAACTTCCAATGAAGGAGTCCATCCACAGTCCGAGAATTCATGTGGAGAGAACACCCAATTAAGGGGTCCCTCCACTGTCCGAAACTCTATGCAGGGGGAACGTCCAATGAAGGGGTCCGTACACGGTTCACGGTTGGCGAAGCAGCGGGTCGAAGAGGCTAAGCAAAAGAAGCAGATGGGCGAAGAAGCAAAGAAGCAGAGATGCAAAGATCCTTGAAGATTGATTGATATTCAATATTTGAGATTTGGAACTTGATGCCATTCGATATTGATGTTGATATATATGCAGCCTGGGAGATGTCGAATCCAAATGCAGGAACAGAAGTCGATGCCACAGTAAAGACAGGAATGAATAGAAGTTTTGTTGTGTGCGTTCATGCGGGGTATGGAGAAGCAGCGTCGTCCTGCATTGAAACGCGCGTGAGTAATGAACGAGCATGGGTAAGTCCAACAAAAAAAAACTTACGCTGCCTTCCCCCTCCCCATCCTCGTCATCTTCTTCCAAATCCTCGTCGTCATCCTCCAGCTCCTCTGGGACAACAATCAAGATACATAGCCCACGATGAAGCATTTTGGGGCTGAGCTGTTGGTGCGGAAGTGGCGTCTCACCTCCGTTCGGGACAGCGGGGTGGCAGACCAGGAAGGGGTTGAGGATCTGGCGATACAGTGGTCGAGAACGCTGGCATGCAGGGTGTTGGTGAGTATGGGGAGAGTAGGAACAGGATATAACAGAAAGGGACTCACGATGATCTCTTCATCCTCATCCTCATCCCCACCATCGTATTCGTCATCATCATATTCATCCTCGTATTCACTCTCGTCATAGTCATCCTCGTCCTCGTAGTCATCCTCATCACCGTATCCGTCCTCGTCCTCGTCCAGCTCCTCCAGAATGGCACGCAAAACGCACAGCCCACGATGAAGGGTCAAGCCGCACATGTTATGGTACTGAAGGGGCATCTCGCCACCATTGGGAATAGCGGGGTGGCGAACCAGGTTGGGATTAAATACCTGACGACATGACGGGCGCTGACGTGGCTGTGAGAGAGGGTGGAGATGAGTTTCAGGAGAAATGTAACGAAGACCATGTATCTATGTAGAAGGGAACTCACAATGTCCTCGTGAACCACCTCGTCCTCGGGAATGGACACCATAATGCTCAGTCCGCGAACACGCATCCTTTGAGGACGAGTTGGGTCTCCGCCATTGGGAATGGTTGGATGGCGAGCCAGGGAGGGGTTCAATGCCGTGCGACACCACGGCCGCTCACGTGTCTGCGATAAGGATATGTATGAGCATGACAAACAGGGATAGTGGAAAACAGAGCCAACTCACGACGTTGACCGTTCTGGTCTCAGGGATGGTTACAAGGACACTGAGCCCACGACGGAAGGAACCGCGCGTTTCTCTGCCATTGGGGACGATGGGGTGGCGGGTCGGGAAGGGATGATGAGCGATGCGATACCAGGGACGTTGTGCTGTTGGGTAGGACGGATGGGAGGAAACATCGAGGGAAGGGACCTCCTCGATGATGGCGGGAATGGGGAAGAGAGGGCCCGTGACCAGCGCTTGCATCGTGGATGGTTCAGCGGCATCTTGGCTGGGAATCTCGCTGAGGTCATCGACGACTTCACATGAGGCTGCGAGTGACTCAGGGAGCGCTGGGAGCAGAGCCTTCTGTCTCGGAGAATAAGCAAGAATTATGCATATGTTGGAAAGGTAAACGTACCATAACGTGGCCAGCGAGCACCGCTGAATCATTGTTGATGGAAACATCCTTGACCTCCGCAGCAGGAACAGGTAAGATGTCGACGTCGACAGCGAACATGATGTCAAGAGCCTGTAGCAGCATGAGCGAAGAAGTTCCTACGAGGAGGACTTGGGCTTACCTTGACGTCGTCGACGACCGCTGGAGTATCCTGGACAAGTTCTGCCTCGATGATGGCGGGAATTGGAACGAGTAGACCGATGGGTGCTTGCACGGATGGATCAGCGCTGCCTTGACTGGGAACCTCGCTAAGATCGTTGACCACTTCACATAGGGTTGCGAGTGCTTCAGGGAGTGCCGGGAGAGGAGTCTAACGTGGAGAGTAAGCGGGGGGTCGCGCATGTATCAGAAGGATAAACATACCATGATCTGGTCAGCGAGTACCATTGAACCATCGTCGACCTTGGCAGTGGAAGCATCTTCAGCTTCTGCAACGGTAGCAGGTAAGATAGCCGGGGCGGAGCCGTCGATGGTGAAATCGAGTATCCGGGCGATGTCGGGAACCTGCAGTGGCATGAGCAAGGAAACACCTACGAGGGCGAATTGGACTTACTAAGACGTCGTCGAGGGCTATGGGAGTATCTTGGGTCACTTCTTCCTCGGTGATTGCGGGAATGGAAGCAGGGAGGCCGCTGACGAGTGCTTGTACATCTGAGGGTTCCGTGCCATCAACGTTGACCACTTCACTCAAGGCTTTAGGCGTTTCAGGGAGTTCCGGGAGAGAAGCCTGATGTTGATAGTGAGTAAATATTGCGCATTTGTTCGAAGGATCAACATACCGTGGCATGGTCAGCGAGCACCCCTGAACCATTGTCGGGCTTGGTGGTGGAAGTATGCTCGGCTTCGGCAGTGGTAGCATTGGCTTGGATGTCGATGGTGAAAACATGTGCCTGGACGATGTCGGGAACCTGTTGTAGCGTGAGCGAGGAAGTTGCTAACACGACAAGGACTTACCGTGGCGTCATTGGGGACTGCAGGGATGTTCAGGACCTCGTCTCCCTCGGAAGTGACTGGAGGGGGAAGGGCAGGAGGCTGGTTAATGAGGCGGGTGAAATGAGTAATAGCGGGAATGAGAATGAGGTCGAAAGAGCTTACAATGGTCATTTTCTCGTTCTCGTCGATCGTGGACATGATCGCCTAGAGGGATTCAAGTTAGTATGAGATATAAGACAGATTGTTGTTGAGCACATACCTCGAACACCTTCCCTACGAGACCGGGGTCGGAAGAGGAACCATTGTGCATGCAAGCGTTCAACGCGATCATAGCAAGGACGAGGGCGGATGCGAGGATCAAGATGGGCTTGGCCGCATGCCGGGGAGCGGGGACAGCAGCTGGTGAGGAGCCGGTGAAGAAGATGGTACTGGCGGGAGCGATGTCGACGTCGACGTCGAGTGCCAAACCACTATTGAAGGAGCGACCGGGGAGGCGAATGTTCTTTTGGACGGTGGTAGAATTGGGAAGAGGGTCGGAAAAGAGGAAAGTGTGAGTGGGGGGTTGAGGGAGAGGTTCGGATAACGGCGGGCAGGCCGAAAGAGGTGAGGGAGGGTCTTTGGTCCAAGAACATATAACACGGGTCGATGACAGGAAGAGCGGGCGCTCGAGGTCGTCCAGCATCGCCGTGAGCGCGGTGCGGTGGGAGTCCAAGGCGATGGATGTGGCGGGATATGGGATAGGGCTATTGAGATAATGGTAGCCGTAATAGCCTACCACGCCGACAGAACATGCTGCCGTGGTGCCAAGGGCCACTTTGGGGGTGGCGGGATGGTTGACAACGGCGGGGCCATGCGTACGGGCGAGGTAGACAATAACAGCTGTCAAGTACAGAAGCATACTGAAAAATAAACTGAGGTTTGAAGGCGATATGCGTGTGGAAGACTGAGGATGTAAACGGTATGAGTTTACGAAGTGAAGAGGCACGATCGGCGTGATTCCTGTTATTTATACTGTAAAACGCGTCGCGTCGCGCCCCATGTGACCGCTCGATCACCCGTAAAATTGCGAAACTGCTGGTCGTCGACCACAGTAAAAGCAGCTCACGGATGGTGGAGAGGAATGAAATGTCAATCCAGCGGTCTTTCAATGCAAAAACTCTCAATCCAGGTTCCTTCTCTTCCTGCGGCCAACATCAGTATTGTTTGAGTGGATTCGAAACATATTCGATTCATACCTCAAATTTTATGTAGCTCTAGGGAGTTCAGGTTCGAGTCTGAGAGGCCCCGAGCATGTAGCGTTCGAGACTGAAAGTGAATAAAACCTACTGCATCCAATTCGGACGGCTTCAAGTTGTACATGGAAAACGACATGCGAACGTTTTCACACCGGAAAGTTCAAGCCAGAATTACATCAGGACGTATTGAACTTCGCGGAACGCATCAACGACGTGGAGCAGGCAATATGAAGTACAGCTGAGCATTCGACATTCAACTTTACGCTGTGACTTGAGATCGGGCGACCTGACAGTGAGGAGAAAAGAATTCGATCGGAGGTGCAACCCCGGCACCCTTTCATCTCAACACGTGCAAATACTGCAGAACTTCCACTTCGGATTAGAATCTTCAAGTTTTTAGCAACGAAAGAGTTTACTTACCCTAGTCCACCACCATGGCAGCTCCCTCGTGCTCCAAAAGTTATCTCATGCTCAACTCCCCGCGGCCGGTCACACAATACCATACTTACACCATCAGTCAACGCTCTCAGTGTTCCGCCAATGGCCCAGTGCCACCAAAGGTGATCGGTCCAACCGTCCTTGAAGAATCACCATCACTCCACCTTTCACCGTCCTTTAAATTTTCCAGCGTTGATGGCGCTACATGATTGTCTCGCACCATAATCGTCTCACAACATATCAGAACAATGCATCGCTCCCAATTCAATGTGATCTGATATCCCCGAGGAATCTTGAGCTCGCCGACATCTGTGCCCACCGACCCGAAGCTCCGGTGAGTTCTGACGTAGCATGACTGGATTCGCGTCAAGACAACACACTGCGCGGGGTCTTCTTTCGAACAGGGCGAATGGATGACTGATACAGCTTTCGATGTGGCTGGCTTGTCAAAGTCCGGTGTCTGTGTCCTATGATAGCTCTGGCTTTCCTCACAATGTGAGGGCTCCTGCTTCAAGGCTTTTGAGTTCTGGCCTAGAATTTGTGGGATATAAATTATGGCATGGTCGATGCGCCCCACCCGTTACTTGTACGTTCTTAAATCTGAACGTGTTAATTGACACATCGTCTCCGAGTTGTGGTCCCTGTGACGTCGGTCGCCTCGGAACTTCAAGCCCCTCAAATCGTATTTGGTACTATATCTGGAAGGATCCACCATTTGTTAGCGCTCTGTATTCCGCGAAGCGATGTGGCTGATGCGCAAAGCCGCCCAGCTTATCCAACAATCGGTACCCAAAGCCCTAACTTTGTGCTATTGATATCACCAAAGTACGCCTTCCATCATTCTATGCGATGTCAAGAACATACAACTCAATCACGATAGCCCTGGATTGGGCGTCTGATAGTCCTACCCCTCTCACCGAATTACCTTCCGGACATACCCGTAACCAATTCCAAGCCAAAGGCTCATTGCACCGAGCCCACATGGCCGGCGCTTGTGGTGCTGCGCTTCCACCAATGCGGTTCTCGTTGTATTCGTATTCCAGCGTCTACAGTGATTTGGCTTTGCGGTGTGTGGATCTTATGACAAAACATGGGCGTCTGCGTCTTGACATGGTGCATTGTGGCTTCCGGTAATGGTAGGACTCTCGCAGCATTCCCCAAACAATTGTTTCGTTCGAGGGTATATAAAGCATGAGATCCTCCTTACTCCTCACTCAACTTCATTTTCTCTCAAACCTCGCTACCCCATACAACCATGCCACGAATCTCACCCAATGATACATACAAGATTGTCAACGTGCAGAGCGGGACAGTACTTACTGCACTTCCGAGTGATTCCAGTGAGTAATCCCAGCTGACTACCTTGATCAAGTCCCCGATCCGCTGTTCCTCTTTTAAAGTCGTTGGATCTCCGTACACTACAGCGAATGTGGACTACCAGAAAGTCAGTTAGCTTTATTTGTGAGCTTGTCATTTTTTTTATCTGACCTCTTATATCCCAGTGGACCATTGTGCCTGCAGGCCCGAGCGACCTCTATTATGTGAAGTCGTTCAGGTGGCCATGGTATGAATACTACCTTGCTGTTGCGGGCGGACAAAGCGAGCGTCTTGTCCTTGACTCAAATGCCAAGTTTTCCTGGAACATCGTTCCTGACGATGACGCGGAGACTCGATTCAGGAAAGTCTTGCCATTACGCTCAGACTTGTCGACATCGGGAGAAATACATACTAACGTGCCCGTTTCGTGTAGGTTCTTCCAGAACGGCGTAAATGAGGAGATGGTAATTCAGCTAGACGGTGGAAGTTCCTCAGAGGCCACCGTTCGTCTCGCACCGCTCAGAGACGACCTTCTCAGTCAGGTTTGGAAGTTTGAAATTGGTATGCATTTCCACTTTATGTACTGTAATCTCCGGAGACTCATGCCTCCTTCTATCGCAGCCGACCGGCCGCCGTCCCCTCCACCGCCCCCTCCCCCACCTCCACCGCCACCACCACCTCCTCCACGCCATGAACGGCGTACACTTCTCGGTGCAGTTGCCAACCGTCGTACTGTCCGGCTCTGGGACCCGCGGACTGGCGAACTCGTCCATACGGTGGGCGTAAATGTCTGGACCACACAGCTTGTTTCGCTCCAGCGCCTGGGCGGGCGTGTTGGCTTCATGAACAGCAGCGGCGCGAATCTATATGTCCGGAACTTCCTCAAACCCCACGCGAATCCTCGTACAGTTGGATATTTCTCTGAAGAACACCAAGAATTTGTCGAGCTGAGTCCCAAAGGACACTACCTTGTTGCCGCCAATTCCAAAGAAATCATTGTCTTCAATGGCCTCAAGCCCCAAGTTATGCAAATACTCCCACCCACGCTTGGGTATAATCCTCGCGTTGCGCGGTTCAGGGACGATGACAAGTACCTCGCAATTGGTTTCCACGGCAGTGTTATTACGGTGTGGAACACTCGGACTTGGGAGAAGCGCAGCATGATTATGCCAGAAGCCCCCGGAAAGACGGGGTTCCCCGTTCTTGGCCTTGCGTGGGCTCCCTCCTTCACTAACGCACTCCTCACGAGCCGGCTCTTTGACCAAACCCTCATCTTATGGAACACGAATGATGGGACGCAGATACGCTCCTTCTTCACTCATCAACAGTTCCAGGACACCAAGATGAGCTTTTTCCCTGACGACCACCAGCTTAAAGTCGCGATTGTCGGAAGACCCAGCGTCCCAGGGCCAGACCACGATCGTCAGCCACAGCAGGGGATCATACAGATATGGAGGCTGTTAGACTATACGCAGTCTCCCATCAAAACTATCACATACGGCGATCACGCATTCCTTCATGTTGATGTTTCTCCAGATGGGAGCCTTATCACTGCCAGCCGACCTAAATTCCACCATGTGAATGTCTGGGATGCAAACACTTATCATCGCATTCGGAAAATAAAGAACGACGGAACAGAGCTTGAACATCTCGGCTTTACTCAGTTCTCAGAGTAAGGCATGTAATTACTCCCTTTGTCCGAAATTTTCTACTCTCTTGTCCCAATTAGCGGCAACGTTGGTAGCCTTGTCCAGTCAAGTCTCCGGTTGTACCTCCAGATATTTACAATACAGTATATCATCAGGAAGAAGCTCGGTATGTTAGATGCAGAAACATCTTCCTTAAAGGCTTTCAATACAAATGCTGTACCTGCTTGCAGATCCAATTCGAAGGCTTCGGTAGCGATAGATAATCGGCCAGAAATAAACTGAGGTTTCCAAGCAATCTGTCTGTGGAAGACTGATGGTGTGAACGGCACGCCTTACACAGGAGTCAGGCTCAGTGCGCGGATGTGCCTTTAAATATCGTCATTCAGATCCTTTCCGGAAGCTGGCAGCCTGTTAGAACGGTTTTAGAGGGTCGATTGGGTACAGAGTGGACAGCACCTGGTTGGCACCTGGCTGAGCAGAGTCAACGTCGCAAGATGTCCATCAATTCGATCGGAGCCCCGAGTCAAGCATCCTCCAGTTTTAACACGCGTAAACACAAAGCTCCTTCCAATTTTGAACTCGCGTGTGCAGCCGCAGACTGCCGCAGACCATCACTTTCAGCCGCGAATCCTGGTTTCTTGCTTTCCCTGGTGTTCTAAGACTTGTTTCACAGTCAATCCTCAGGCCTCAGCGCTCAGCCGCAGACCACAGAATATTGTGCTTACGCGATCAACCAACGCCCATATCTCGTGTTCTCCCAACAAAATGCTACCATGCAGATTCATCGAACCTTGGTAGCGATCCAACCTCATCAGGAACCAGCGTTGCTCCTCCCTCCACCCAGCGCATGTACACTTTTGTGGTACTGGTATTGATCAATGGCACATCATATCTCTCACAATGATCATTTATCATGACATATCAGAAGAACACTCCCTATTGCACAGAACGGAGATCTGATAACGCCGACGCGTCTTCTCGCCAACATACCGCCGTGCCACTAACCCAGTGCTTCGTGAAACCTGACCTGGGGTATCTGGACTCACAAAGAACTGTGTAGGGCCTTCTCTTGAGTTCAGATGTCGCTGTCAGGGCAAATGGAAGATGGACAAAGCCTCCGAAGCGTCTGGGAACTGCACGAATCTCACTGGTCCAGCGATGCCTCAACGGTGTAAACTTGATTATGGACTATTCTTAGAGTATGTATTGGAATGGTTCCGGGGAGAGTGCACCTCCATAGATCTTGTCAGACTCCGGCGTTTGTTCCTAACATAGCGTGTTCTGGCTGCCAATCCTCGTTGTGGAGCTCCCACTGGGTAAGTTCGAGTATAGAAATCTCGGGGTATAAATTATGGCCATGCCCTCACATCTCCCCTGCACCTCTCAGTTCCGCTAACACTCCCATATCATCAATACAGCAATGCGCCTTTCGCCTGGGACTGAATACAAGATCGTCAATGCGCAGAGTGGGACGGTCCTCACCGCACTTAAGGTCAATTCTAGTGAGCCCTTCGAATTCATGGCGACCTGTATCAAGTCATTGACCTCACTGCTATTCTCAAGTCGTCGGATCCCCGTACACTGCATCGAATCTGAATCACCAGAAGGTCTGCAAGGGTTCCTATCAACGTGATGTAACAGCTCTAACCTTCGTCCCAGTGGCTCGTCGTACCAGCTGGCCAGAGCGACCTCTATTACCTACAAGCAATCACATCAAATTATTACCTTGCCGCCGTCGGAGGAGGAAGCAATGAGCACCTCGTCATCGACGCCGTAAAGTTTCCTTGGAACATCGTTCCAGAGATAGATGAGACGAAGTTCAGGCGAGCCATGACAAGCCGACCTTTTCCAAAAACGCGTGCTAACAGTTGCTGCTTCGTTTAGAATCTACACGACGATCGAGGATAAAGTTATCCAGCTGGACGGCGGTAGCTCCGCTGCCGACGCGCCCATTCATCTCGCCCAACCCAAGGATAATGTTCCTAGCCAGGTGTGGAAGTTTGAAATCGGTATACACCTTGAATGTCTAGGCTGTCATTTTTTCAAGATTCACTCACTTTCTGTCTCTTGCAGCCGGTAACCCTCCGCCGCCTCCGCCACCCCCGACCCCCAAGACACTTCTTGCCGCCGTCGCAAATCGTCGGACTGTCCGCTTGTGGGATCCAAAGTCCGGCAAGCTCGTCCACACCGTGTCTGTGAACGTCTGGACTACACAACTCGTCGCACTCCAGCGTCTCGGACACCACGTCGCCTTCATGAACAACGGCCACTCCAACCTGTATGTTCAGGACTTTCTCAAGCACGGTGCCCCAGGCATGCGCACCGTTGGGCATTTTGATGTCAACAGACAAGAGTTCATCGAACTTAGTCCGAAAGGCACGCGCCTGGCTGCCGCCAACTCTCAGCATATCACAGTGTACGACGTGCAGAAGGCATCGGCCTTGAAGACATTTCAGCGTCCATCTGGTGCCGATGCTCGACTTGCACGATTCAGGGAGGATGATAAGTGGCTCGCGGTCGGATTTCAAAACAGTTCGATCATGGTGTGGAACCTCCAGACGTGGGCGGAGCGCACGCTGGTGATGCCGCCAGCCCCAGGGAAGACAGGGTACCCCATCATCGGTCTCGCATGGGCACCTGCCTTTACAGACGCGCTCCTGACGAGCAGGCTCTTTGATCAGAACCTCGTTCTGTGGAATACACGTGACGGGACGAGGATCCGCACGTTCTTCACGCACCATAGCTTTCAGGAGTCGTGGATGAGCTTTTTCCCTGGGGATCGACATCTTAAGGTTGCGATTGCAGGAGGCCCCGACGCGTCACAGCCGGAATATAAGCAGCCGCAGCAGGGAATTGTGCAGATTTGGAGGCTGCTGGACCATACGCCACATCCTTTGAAGACTATTACTGATGGGAACCAAGCGTTCACACGTGTTGACGTTTCACCGGATGGGAGCCTCATCACTGCTAGCCCGCAGAAGTTCAGGACCGTGAAGGTCTGGGATGCGAAGACGTATCACCATCTTGACAAGATTAAGAATGACGGGGAAGAACTTGAGCATCTTGGGCTTACTCAATTCTAATTGTAGTCTGAGTCGACGCCTTGGTGTGCATTTATGTCGTTTTGCGTAAGAACAGTTTGGTGTTGGTTTCAGCAGTAAGTAATGGCGAGCCCGGCGAGTCAGATAAACAAGTAAAACCTTCCCTTCAAGCTTCACGTTGGTAACACTATACAATTGCTTACATAGAAGACTAAAAGGAGGAAACTTGGAAGCTTATGTGTCAGATGGCAACATCACGCGGCTGAGGACCAGGAATACTTCCGAGGCTCTTTACCTCTTACTTATAATCGTTCCTCTGGACCACAACTGGACCATCACTTCAACTGAATTTATCGCGAACCACGTCATCTGCTATGTCGCTCCAGCCTCACAACACCAACCAGATGGCCCCTACGTCGTTTCCATTCAATTTCAGTGTACCCCCAAACACAGATCTCTGGCTGAAGCCTGCGCCAATCGGCGGGCCTCCTTCGTCTCCTCCACTCATCTCCACGAGCCAACCCACATTCTACACTCCTCTTCGCCTCTCTTCTTTCATCCGCGCTGCCGTCACCGTGTCATTCGTTCCGGAGCATCTGTACGATCAAGCCGGGCTCGCATTGCTCTTTCCCGTGGATTCGAGCAGGTGGATCAAGGCGGGACTGGAATATGTCGATGAGCAGGCCAAGAGGAGTGTTGTCGTCACGACGGGGGGAGGCAAAGGTGCTGATTGGAGCGTTGCACCACCTGTTGAAGGAAGTAGAGACGTGGATGGGACTGCGAGGACTACGGTGGAATTTGAGCGTGAAGAGAACGGGACGGGAACGAGTCTGTTTATCAAGATTGGTGGGGAGGTCGTTAGGGAGGTTACTTGGGTGTTTGGGGCGCCAGGAAATGGGGAAGAAGAGATATGGGTTGGGTTTTATGGGGCAAGGCCGGCTAAGGAGGAAGCAGGCCAGTTTCCGGTAGTGGTTGAGAAGTGGGACGTCAGCGTGAAAGCTTGAGGTACAAAATAAATAAAGCATGCCGAAAACTCTCTGTTTTCAGGATCATGTAACATTGACAGACGAGGCAACATAAATGGGTTCAACACAATGCAGCAATCATCGAAAACCACCGTCGCGAACAGCATAGCTCAGTAAAAGTGGAAAGGCCTAGAGATGAACGGTTCAATTTCAGATGATTCGGGAGGAGAACGATTGACTGTACATACCTCGTCTTCAATTGTTGTAGGGATTAAAAACAGTGACAAATTCAACTTCCTCAACACCCATCCGCTCTTTAGTAAGTCGAGAGGCATCGTCTTCTTCGAAATGCCTGTAATTGGTTTTAGAGCCGAGAGGATCATAGCCTCGGTGAGTGACAATAAGCCAGATGCACTTCTTCTGATAATCGCATACGAGGACGCGGATCGGGATATTCTGGCTCTTGAGGTAACGATTCATCATTATCATGTGGGTGCCGAAGGCGGGACGTGGCAAGTCGCGTGCCGCACACCAGTCCTCGACCTGAGGTTTGGTCATTTTGTAGCCCCCGACGATGTACATCTATATGAGGAGATGATGAGTGTAAAGAATGTACAGTTGTGTTTGGCGCGCTACCGACCTGTTTTTGATTGCTTAGTATGTATGTTGAATGGCCACTGAACTTGACTCGATTCGACGTAGAGTAATCTGGTGACGACGTGGCAGAATGGAGACACTAATAAAGGTATTGAGACGGCGGCAGTGACTGCGGGAGACAGGATGAGATTTCCCAGAACACTTTCCAAACTCTTTCGCAGAAAGTTACCGTAAGCATGCTATATCCGAGAGAATCGGACTTGTAATACTTGTGCTTGTGCGTGTTAGAGTTAGGGGATGCTGGAGTCCCAGCTCCGATCACTGTTCTGTGAAGTTTCTTGAATCGAGAAAACGGAGAAACCAAGGAGAAAGAGGTCTATGATTATACGTGCCAATTATTTATGTAAATGCATGGAAGTTGCGTGGAATGTATGCGAAGGGCTAGCGTCATCTAAATTTACACAATGTCTACAGTTTTACAAGATATGGAAGGGCTACAACGATCAAACCCCTGCCTGACATATGCATGTTAATAATAAAAAGAACTACCAAAGTGAAAAAAAAAAAAAATGTCAATGATTGTTGTGTGAGAGAATTTTAAAGTGTGCTTCGAAGGCAGAGAATAAGTATGTCCTGAAAGCGGAGAGAACTTGATTCCGTAATTAAACCTTGTCCCAGTAAATCTCAGCGCGCTCGCGGACGGTATTGCCCTTCGGTTTAGGAGTCGCGGGGGCCACGTTGGGTTCCCAGAGGCCGAACCACAAGCCAGCCATACCGATGCCGATGCGGCTTCCGGAAGCGTCGACCTCTGCCACGACACCGTTATCGCTGGTGTGCCTGTCGTTGTAAGTCCAGTAGGGCTCGGTGGCGTTGTCCTGGGGCTGCAGACATATTTCTTTTAGTACTTTGGTGTCATTGCTGTGGAGATTAACATGTACGTACCGTGCTGATCAAAAGGCTGACGTTGAAGAGGTCTCGGTTGAAGTGTTCAATGCGCATATGAGAAAACCAGGGACTATCGATCGTTCCCACCAACGTTGGGATACCGGGTCTGATTGCGCCGGGCAGGATTGTCGAGATGTTGGATGCCATAGCCTGGCACGAGGAGGTCGCAGAAGGGCTTTGGGGAGTGATGAGGCAGAGTTCAAACTTGCCGTAACCGTTGTTGTTGTACGTTCCAGCGAGGGCGGTGAAATTGACGGAAGGGAGGGCTGCATTGGCGGGGCGAGGAGTCGCCCGTGTAGGAGGGTCAATCTTCTGAGCTTTGAGCCTGTGGTTGGTTATCAGTCACTACCTTTGGCATGCTGTGAATATGCAAACCTTGTATTCCAATCAATGGGCTCATACCCGAGAGCTCGGTCCATGATGTAGTATTTGATAATTTGAGACGTTAATTTTCCATACTCGTTGTCGTTCGTAAGGACAGCGACACCTAGACCGTTGTTCGGCAGACGGCTGACTTGGGAATTGAAGCCTGGGGGGACGCGTTAGAAAGAGAGAGAGAAAATAAACTCAAAACTTCTCACCTCGGATGAAACCAGGATGTTCGACAACCACTGTGCAGGAGCTGTCAGCATTAGAAGGACATCTCGATGAATAGAGGCTCACAATGACCGCGATACGTGATTTGCACTTGCGCTGCACCATAAGCAATCAATGAGACCTCGGGGAAATCTCTACGAAATAAGTAGCGGCATGAGTAGTGGATCTTTAATGTACAGAACTGAACATACGGTCGGGTGTTCTGGACAATGAGTGAGGTGGCTGCCTTCTGGATAACATTCGCAGGTATCACCGTGGTATTCGTGCCTGGTTTCTTTCCCTCAAGTAGAAGGGTTTGGAGCCAGGTAGCCTAAAGAGTCTCTTAATTACCGCCACAAGAACGCTGTTCTCCACCCACCATATCGACCGCGCTAGTGATGACTCCCCCAGCTCCGGATAACACTATGAAATATCTAAGGGAACAAATTTCGGCATCGGAGATCAAGCGACTCACCATCACCGTCCTCGCCGTCTGTTTGCGAGGCCCAATATTTTGCAGCTGCTGGAGTTCCCGCGAAAACATCTGTATATAAATCGAGATCTTTCCTTGCCATGCCGTCTGCGCGCTGGCCATTCGAATTCGCCAGCTGGTATGAGTACGTCGTCGCCGTCATTCCAAGGGGATCGAAAATGTTCTCCTTGACATATCGAGCGTAGGGCTTGCCGGAAAGCAGTTTTGTGGGAAGGTAGGATAAAAGGGTGTACATGTTGTTGTTATACTGCCATACGTCGCGGAACTCATATGATTGACGCCAGTATTGCATGCGATCGATCTGCAAAAACTCAGCCTTACAGCATCTTTGAAAGCCGTGTGATACCTACTATGGTTGGGACGTCGTCGTTGTATCTGTATGCGGATTCGTGGCGGGGATACCCTGTCCGATGGGACACAAGATCAAGGATAGTCGCCTCATTTCGGGCAACCTGGTCTGTTAGGTTGAACTCGGGTATGAAATCCCGAATTTTGGAATCCCAAGTCAAGCGCGGGGAGACGGTTTCATTGTTGATTAGAAGACCAGTTGCAAATACGTTAAAGAGCTTTGTAAATGGTCAGACAAGGTGATGAATGCATAAGAGTCGTAGAATATACCTTAGAATTAGAGGCGATGTTGAAAGTCGTGTTCTCCGTCACTGGCTTTCCACTGGCTGTTGCCCTACCGTAGCCTTTGGTTTCGACATTGACCCACTCTCCCCGTTCATTTTTCTTCACAAATGCGATAGCAACACCTCCAGGAGACTTCCATTCCGTCAGGACCTTGTTCACAAACTTTTCAGTCTCGGCATCGAGTATAGGCGCCTGGGAGAGCGCCTGTGGCAGTCCAACAAGGGAGCCAAACAACAAATAGAAGGGAACAAGATTCAGAAGAGACTGAAGATGCATAGCTGAACAGCGCCGGATTGTGAGGAACCTCCGAAGGCGCCATTCGACGAGTTTTTATATGAAGGCATTCGCGAGCAAAATAAGCCTCCGAGGCCAAGTCGGGCACAGGTGTGGAGATACCACTATGAGGTTTCGGAGGTGAACGCGACATTGAGCTTCGCCAAGCCCAAACTGACCATAAAAATAGAGATTTTTCAGAAAATCCGACGACATTCCGCTATGACAGGATCATGCTGGCCGCCTAAGGTTATCAACAAACTGTGAAATGCTCAGGGAACGTCACGGAAAAGGCTGAAAGGAGCCAGATGGTGCCTGCACCGCAGCATTGACCTCAAGGTGCAAGCCGTAAAAGACCTGCATATGGCAGAGGGCACGAAGTCGATGGCGCGCCGGCGCCACCTTGAATTGCCGTTCCATGTGCGAATTTCGGGTCACGTTATTTGCCGCGTCGCGTCACGTCCAAGAAGTGTCGACTCACGAAGGGAGTGAAGGTTCAGAATAATTTCGCATACGATGTCCATTGGGATCTAAATCTACTCAAATCTGCCCTCCGATCAAGAACATTTATTTCTTGTCTTCTCTCTTGGCGAGTACTCGGCGGCTTTCCTGCATGGCGTTTGTCTCGTAAAGCATTGGACACTGGTTAAACAGCTATGTGATTCTGAAATCATGGAGTTATGTTCTATCATTTATTGTGCTTGAATTGAAAGTGAAAGAAATCATCAAGAACACAGAGAGAGATCTTCCTGAAACTTCTCCCCAGCAAGGAAGTGCACAATATGTAAGTCCTACAGAAGTAATAAATATACTGGATTGTAGATAATACCCAAATAATACCTCTTGTTCTGGCTTCTCATTATCCCCTTCTCTCGCGAAGGTTTCCTCGTCCACACAGCCTCAGGGACATTTCAATCTACGGATCTGGAGTCACGAGTAGTCTACCGCAGCTGCGAGAATGTAGCGATGTCCAGCTTGTCAAGAATGCACCAGCATGTAGGTCTTACTCCTTTGTGTTGTAAAGGAAGCAACGCGTTCTATATTAAGGACGGATCTCCAAGGCGCTGTGACTTTCGGCGTCGAAAGTGAATTCACTGTCAGCTCCTCGTAGGTAGACGGTTCAACGGGTATTCAAACACGACTTTGATTGTTGGCGATCACAATTCCAGCAAGTTCTTGATCTTCGGCACAATATGTCATTCGTTCCCAAGACATTTTGAGTAGATGGCAACCCACAGTGCTATTCAAGGGAGGAAAGATAAATACCCCCTCTATTTCGACTTGTGGCAGACATGATCTATCAAGGCAGTTACACGGGAGCGACATCTGAGCAGGACGGATGGTTTCCGTCTACCCCGAATAACTGTCAAGGCGCGAAATAGACTTTCATTCGGATCAAAAGCGGGTGAGCTGATAAGGGTCTACCACTCCGTCAACTTGGCCGAAAGTTTGGCCAAAGTGGAACTCATCTTCAATTGCCTCCCGGCCCTAGCAAAGTGAATGGTTTGAATTTCATACACTAGCTACATACCTGAGCTATTCGAGGTGGCTCTGCAACCGTCGTATTTTTTGTGGGCTGCGCTACGAGTTGCATGAACAGCCTTGAAATCAAGTGGTGGCTGTTACATTTCCTGCCTAGCCATCGAAACAAATAATTTGTGCTCTCTCGGAGCTGCTGGTAGCGCATTGTATGGATGAGGAGATTTATGCCAAGGCAGTGCGCAAGTATATCATCGCCGTTTAAGGGCAATGTTTCTTCGCGAACTGATCGGCGCCTCATGCTAAAGCCACCTCCCGTTCCGCTGTCAGTTCCTCATCGATACTCCTCTCGCTACGTCATTTTGCTTTCCTAGCCTGACATAAGGAGGGGGATAGCGTGTCCTCTGAGGAATGTATTGGGATATTACGACAGACCTTGCCTCACAAGCCCCCAAGCTGACATTCAGCCATCCTTACGCAGACCAATCCGATTCTTAGTATTGGCTCTGGTATGGATGCCCAAAGGGTATTTATACATCGAGCGCCACACCCTTCCATATGGCATGCCCTTGCTTGGTGGAATTGGTGAAAGTCCTAACGCCTACTTGCCGAGATAGGACGTTCAGGGCAAGAAAGCACACATAACATACCAGAGACTAGACTTATCGCGGTTAAAAAGTTCACGCCCCACATTGAAGGACAGAACCATGTCGGCGATGGAGGCTCCGTTGACACAACTGCACAAAAGACTTGTACAAGCATAGACTATGCGCAAGGATGAGCAGGCTCCCCGGAGGCCTTTCTGATGATGAAATTTTGCCTACGGTTAATTAAATCCGATATTAGTTTCCGTCAAGCTAGAGCCAAAGCCTTCGTATTGTGAAAGGTCGTAGACAGCCTCGCAAAGTTCGACAGGAGGGCGATTCTTGAGGTCACCATGGAAGGGAGCACGATACGCATTTCCGTGAGGAAAGCTATTCAACTCGGAACAAACCAATCCAACATGCCAGGAAAGAATCATCAGAATCGAAACAGGAAGCATGTCGCGGATTACTCGTTCGTTGAGACCTCCTGCTGAATCTCTTCGACGCGCTCCTGCAAGGTCTCATGACCATACGAACTCATCTCCTTAGCCAGCTTCCTCAGTTTGGGGAGTGACTCTGCCTTTTCCTTGGTCTGCATAACTTCGAGGACACTATCGATCGCTCCGCAGAGTGGGCTGAGCCCTTCGCCATATCCCACAAGCGCTTTATTGATTTCGCCATCTGCTCCAAACATCGCTTCGCCAATAAGAACGAAAGCATGAATGGCGTTCTTCCGGGTTTGTGGGTGGCTGACGGCAGTTACTTTCTTGAGGATGCGTGAGATAATCTTGTCGATTCCATTGGTAACCTAAGAAATATGGCTATTTAATTGATTGTCTCCGACGAAGGCTTCATGGGATGGACGGCTCACCTTATAGCTCTGACTGAACTTCTGACTTTCACGCAGCCCGTCTAGTGAATGGATAACGTTGTCTGCATCCGCGACTTCGGAGACAAAGTCGCAGATGACCGCGTTCTCTGCATTAGTGTGCAAGTGAACTTCAGCAGCCACGTCGGGGTATTCCTGCGCGATGCGAATCAAAGCTTGACGCAGGCTGTCTTCGGAAAGGCCGTCGACCACGGTGGGTCGCAAGGCGTCGATATATTTGACACAGATAGGGTGTTTATTGACGGCGTTGAGGACAAGACCACGAACGGTGGATGATTTCAGACCTGTAGTCGTGCTTGGCGCATTCATACCGAGAAACTGAATTTCCGATGACGCGTCGTCTTCTTCATCTTCGTCTTCCGCGTCTTCATCTGCATCCTGCTCATCATCATTATCTTCATCCGCAAACTCTGGATAGACGCGTTGCTTCTTGGGAGCTACGGCGTCTAAAGCATCGCCAGCGCGTTTGAGTTGTTGTGGAGGCAAGATGGAATCAACTTCGGACTGTAACAACGCAGTCTGCCACCAGATGGGGGAGGAGGTTGGAACGCGAAGAATGTCCAGGTATATATAGCTCTGCACTAGAAATGAACAAGGCGAGCATAGAAAACATTGAAATCAGGCGCACTAGGTGTTTGCATGGGTGTCCCCAATCAGGACAAGAGCACGTCGGCTGTTGGCTGATGTAGACCTCGTAATTCTAAGTGGAAATGAAGCAATTCAGCATGATAGAGAGGGGGGAAAATGGTGGACCTCACATCGTTCTTTCCTGATACAAAAAACTTTTCCCCATCCTCGACTCGAACGCGGCCGATGAGACGCGTCATGCCACGGCGTTTGGCCCTCTCTAATACATCTGAAGGACATCTCGAGATATACTGTGCTTTTCGTATCTCTGCCATTCGTAAGGATTGAAGTATGTAGACGAGGAGTAAAGACGAGGTGGCGGCGGGAACAGAATGATCGAAATCACTGGTAAATGTGGCCTTTATACTATCATCGCGACTTTATCGATGTGCTGGTGGCCATGAAAGAAGTCATTGACGAGTACCATGGTGATAACTTGTAAGGCATCATGGTGGGAGTACAGCATAAGGAATCCTTTCATCCTTTTCTTAGCCTTTGATCAAGCGGCCACCTCGTGGTTCACCGACCGGAAACGGCTGCTGATGTATCTGCTCTGAACATGACACACCATGACCAGGAATGACACGAACCACGACATCAACGGGTTCATCATGGCTATACCTACAGTATATCTTGGAAGGACTGACTTTTCCTGTTCCTCATCAAGCACCCAGTCCAAGCCTCAAACAGTGCCAACCCAATGTCACCAAAAGCACAACTTGCTAAAGCCGATAGAAGTCATCTCGCACGGAAAACAGTATCTCAGACCATCCCTACCGTTCTCAAAGCATCAGCTCGAGCTAGGGCCGGCCTGCAATCGACGCAACTCCTCCGAGATGAGGATATCCATTCTTCAGTGTCCTCTTCGGGAACAGTTCCCCGCCCCCCGATCATCCGGGTAATAGCGCAGGATACACTTCAAGCTGCGCACGACCTCTTAACGAGTTCATCGGCGAAGTCTGGAGATAGAGTCGCAGTGCTCTCGATGGCCTCAGAGCTCCGCCCAGGAGGAGGGTTTCTCTCAGGGGCAAACTCACAGGAGGAGAGTTTGTGCCTGCGCACAACCCTTTACGCCAGCCTCCACGAACACTTCTATCGACTCCCCGAGTTGGGATGCGTGTATACCCCGGACGCGTGTGTTTTTCGTGGACGGTATGATTCAGCGGCGGGGGTTACAGTAACTGACATCAATCCACCAACGGCATGGTGGTTCGTCAACATCATTTCGTGTGCGGCTGTGCGCGGTCCCGACGTTGACGAGAACGACCGGTACGTGAACCCTGGGCAGAGGGACTTGATGAGAGAGAAAATCAAGCGGGTGCTGCGTGTGGCTAGAATGAAAGGGTGTAGGAGGTTGGTGTTAGGCGCGTTTGGATGCGGTGCATTCGGTAACCCGCCTGGCGAGGTTGCTGAGCTCTTCAAGCGTGTCTTGCTGGGCAGAGGCAGGAAAAAATGACGAATTTGCTGGGTGCTTCGATGAGGTGGTATTTGCGATTAAGGGCGGGAAGCAGGCGACGTTTGAGAGGTTTCACGCTGTGCTACAAACTCTGGGATGAGATGAGGAGGTCAAATTATTTTATCGCTACATTCGTCTCGTCCCCCTGGCAACTTCGCTAATACTTTCACTCACTGGGGGATCAATGGTGGTGCCCATGCCCTCGTTTATCTGTCTGTTTTATTGGCGTTGCCATGAACAGCCCATTGGTGCACTGGAAACCGAGCGTATCTTGTTCGCCCACAACAAGGCTTGTAGGGTCACAGAGAACGCTGGTGTTCCTGGAGTGCGCATGCGTGCGGATGTCGATTTTAGAAACTGAGATGTTCGCAGCTGCGGTTTGAAGGCGTGAGGTGTGTTTTGGACATACAGGTTGAAATAAAGACCCTACCTGTGCCAGCATAGAGATCGAGAATGATGGACTTGGGCTCGTCGAGTCCAGGGACGTAGTTCCAGCATGGGGTACTGATGCAGGTTCCGTCGGCTGATGCTTCCTTGTTAAAGGAAGATCAGAGTAGATAAGAACTGAACTTACTCCAATTTGTGCCAAGCGTGCCCTTAAAGTTTTTGTACTTCATGTTGGAGATTTTGGTGCTCGTTTTGTTGACGTTGGGTGGACGGGGGCCCTTGTCCTGTCGATGGTTTTCACATTGTATGAAGGGTTTAATCACACAAAGTATCCTCACCTGGTCATAATAGCTGAGCCAAACTGAAGGTTAGTAGCTCCTCGTGTAGGTATAATGCACGGCGTACTTTTGTGTGATGAAGATGCCAGTCGAGACATTGATCAGCGTAATATCCTCCCAAGTAATATTGTCCGCGAATCCCTGGCCGCCCGTCCAACTCTTAAACTACATGTTTTACCCTGAGCAAGACTCTATTCATGCATGCAGCCATGATCCACGCACCCGAGCGCCATAAACAGCACCGTCCATGGTCCAGTTCTTGAACAGCACGTTCTGCACTGTGTGATTAGCACCATTGCGCCCCAGAGATCCGATGGATAGGCCGTGCGAAGAGAATCCGCAATAACCGTTCTTCGCAACGATGTCTTTTGCACCGTTGATTACGGAGATGCAGTCATCACCGTTGTGACCATAGTAGCTGGACTCCAATGTAAGGGTGCGAGGGAGCTCTAAATGTGTTGCTGGCATACGTACCCATCAACGGTAATGTTGTGTCCGGATAGGTTGAAGCCTGAAGGTGGGAATTTAGTGTTTGGGTATATCGCTACTGAGAACGAACGCCACACCATCACTACGATACAAAGTGGTAAGCAATAAAGTAAAGGTAAGGAATGCGGAAGACGTACGTGTTAAATGGGAAGCTCTGCCACGCATAACAGTCCTACGTCAGGCAAAATCACCACCATTGTCCAAAAGCCAAAACATACAACAGTATTATCCCGTGTCCCATTATTGGGTGCCGCATCCACAAAGTGATTCTCCACCCGAATATTCCTTCCTGGAAGATTCCATCCCCACGCAACTGGCTTGATTACCTTAAGATCCTTCAGCAGGCCATTGGTAACGTTGAACGTGGCGAGCTGGGGCCGGAGTATCTGCGTATGAGAGAAAATGTGATTGAGCTATGTCACGCCAAGCCGAGGAGCGAAGCCAGACACGACATACCCGGTTCCCAATATCCCACCACTGTTGCCCGTACCCGTTGAACCTCCCCCATTTGAAGTCCTTGGAACCGATGATAGAGACATCTGTTCCATGGATGTAGAACCATGGCGTGGCATAGGTCTAGTAGTAAAAACACCATTCAACTTGGTGTGAAGAACAATAGAGGGCGAGATTTACGCTTGGTTGATTCGTCGTGGTATTGATCGCGCGCTGGACGGTGGCAATATCCTTAGGGAGGTGCAAATTCCCCTCCAGGTGCACCACGACATTTTCTGGTCACAAGCCGTTTAAGCTCACCCGGGAATTGAAAGAAGGATAGAAGATGACGTACCGAGCCCAGAAAGTGTTATAGGCGTATGTGCATTATAGTCCGCCTTGGAGAACGTGATGATCGAGTTCTTCTGACACTCTTTGAACGCCCTCAGGATGTTGTCCGAATCGTCTGCCCCGTTCCTGTTGTGCTTCACAGTACACTTCTTCACTTCCCCGGGTTTCGCACTGCCCGAGACAGCTAAGAGCACCAGGGCGGCGAAGCACGTGTTGAAGATCATCGTGGAGGAATGGGGTCAGGATCGACATTCTGACGACACGATTCTCCGTGTTTTATACTAGAATTGCATGTACGGTTGACGTTGACGGGCCGCTGCAGATGGGGCGGTCCGTCACTGAAAGCTGCGACAGCGCGGGGCGCGCCGTACTTGACTTTGAATTTGCATCATTCGTGGTTGTGGGGCATGTGCAACCCGTGATACCAAGCGTATTGGCGATCGGAAGTTGTCGTGTAAGGTGGCCGGTATGCATGCAGGGACGAGGAGAAGCGTCAGAAGGAATTCAGCTGACCTCTCGACAATACTTCATGATCGTGATCGTGGAGGAAGAACTGACGATTACCATGGTCATGATTCCTGTTGCATGGAAGAAGAGGCGACGTCCTAATTGAAATTGAGGCATAGGGAAGCTTCATTGGCCACATATCTGGGGTGATTTCAACATATATACGTGCGTGGAAAATAGTTAGGAAACTTGGAAACTCACGCAGCTGAGTGTTTAACGTGGACACAGTGGCAAGCGCAACTTCCGACATCACTCCTTCCCCACATATACCCCGCCCCACTTCTCCAACTACCCCTGCTCTGCCACCCCCCATAATAGATTCAGGTCCCAGATACATACCTCAGGGAAAGTCATACATTCACCGATCTGTGTTCCTTGCGCAGAGCACTCCCGACGTTGCGTGGCCGTCGCTAGGCGGTGGACGACCGGGCCGGCAAAGGACCGGATATTTGCAGGCTAACCGAAATTTCCGTCCAATCCAGTGTCCCCTAAGTAGGGAAACTTGGATTGAAGCCTTGTGGGCAGTAAGTAAGTGAACGGGACAGTCTGAGCATGTTCTAGGCGGAAAGACGGACCTTCATTTGCTCCTCGAATGATCATTCCAGGCTGGCGATCGTCGCCATTCCCATTAACCGCGAAAGTCGGGTGGAAGCAAAAACAGCAACGTGACCTGGAGCTGGAGGGAGAGTCGAGAAGGGAAAGTGGAATGAGCAATCACGGAAAGTTTGGTTGAACGCCGAGGTTGAGATCTAATCCTCTCGAGTTCAGCTGGAGCAATAAAGTCTAGTTTAAATGAGGGTATAAGGGTACAGGCATCTGACAAAGCAAAAAAGAAAACAGTTTGGATGCGAGGACACTGGAATAGGAAGCTATCAATCGAAGATAATATAATAAGACATCGAAGGGACTTACTAGCAAGCGTAATACAATCTGGATCGCAGAAGCAGCCCTATCGTGGGGCGCCTTCGTCCCAATCATCATAATAGCCCCCATCCTCCAGAGATCCATGATCCACCCCCAAGCAAAGCTGAGCCAGTCCGAGGTCATGGAGCCGTGTCATCTTCATTAGCATTCCCAAGCTCAACCCGACGTCTCCTTTGGCGTTTGGCTCAGGCGGACCGTTCAACATATGCCATGTCGAGTCATCCAGCTCGTCTTCCATGCGACCCCACGTCGATCTGATTGCGCCTGGATAGTTGAAGGATGCAAGGATGAAGCACACGGGTGAACCTTGACGAAGGGGTAAGTTGATGGAGAAGACACAGAAGAAACGGACTTACATAGTCCGCTGAGTTCTTGTTCGCGTCGTAATTGTGGAGAAGGAGGTTTGGGAGAGCGGGGTTCGGCGTCATCGTCGATCAGTTCTGGTAGAATGTCCCCTAAACGGTACAATCGCTGGCATGCAGGACATATTCGACTTGAAGCACGGCTCTTATTGTACCATAAGATCTGTAGAGAATGTCAGAGTCCTAAGAAGCATGATACACAGTTATGGTACTCACTAAGGCAGTTTCCTCTGGTAATACTGTCATCAACATCTGGAGAACCTCCTCCTGTGCGAACTCCGCACACAAAGGGATCTAGGTCGTGTTCGAGTCAGTTTACACAGATGCAGACGTCTTTAACACATACATCGAGTGCTGGAGGCTGAGAGAAGTACTTGGAAGCCAGAAATGCGCGTGTATCGCGCACTCGCGGTCCATTACCCGGGTCGTAAATGAAAGGCAGCTGTGGCACAACCTCGATCGGCGCAAGGTAACTTCCATCGACATTGTCATTGACAAGCGCAACATCGCTTGTCGTCGTATGTATGAGATGTACTGGTTGTGGAGGTGTCAACGGATGGGTGGGTGAATTCGATTCGACAGGAGAACTACTCTGGTCCCGTTCGAAACTCGTCGATGGTGACTCTTGCTCTATAGCATTACTGGCAGACAGAAGAGGGCGCGGGCCACCAGATATTTTCTTTTTCTGCTGTTTCCCATGAGATTTTCGTTTCTTCTTCACATTCGACGGTCCGGGCATGCCTGCAGTCGTCGTGGTACGTCAAAGAAGAATTGTGTGACACGTTCGCGTCGGGTAACGTCACATTCTCTTGTGACATAAACGCGACGCGACGTAGCAACCTCGAAAAGCATCAAAGAACATTTCACTACAGTAACCCAATCTACAGATATATCTATTACACATTCCGGAATTCGAAAGCAGGATTGCCAGGCTCTGAGGAGTCGATGATGTTCTTGGTGTATCCAGGCTGACCTTCCTTCTGCCTTGCCTCTTCAACAGATAAAACTTCCGCATCTGTAAGCCCCAATGTCTTCTTCAAGTATGGCAGAATCTCTCGCAGAACCTGCTGTTCTGAGAATGGCAAGGTGCGGCGGAAGGCGGTCTGTGCACCAAATTGCACCATGCGTTTCTGGACAAATGTACGTGTCAGTCCCAACCCAATAGAAAACACAAGAAAGAGGACGAACCTTGAACGCCTGGACAAAAGGCATCACATGCTTATGCTTAATCAGATCCTTCGCTAACAGAAGCTCCTTCACCTTCGCATCATCCACTTTGTCGGTCGCCTCATCGTACGCCTCCTTCACCGCCTGCACACAGGTATCCTGCCACTCCGGGAACGATGTCGCCACATATATCCTCACGCTCTTCGGCTTCTTCGGGTCAAACACGGCGGTGATAGTCCCAGCCTTCTTCCCCTTTGCCCTGTTTGTCATCTTCAACAGGGCCAGCTCCGCGTCCCGGATCGTCTTGATCGTTCCCCGCATGTACGCTGCTGCCTCCAAGATAGCGGGGTCCACAGGCTTCGCAGGAGTGGGCCATAGGGCCAGCTGGATGGAAGTAGGGGATTTGAGGATCGAGGAGTAGATGTGTTCCGCGAAATGGGGAGCGATGGGCGTTACGAGCAGGGCAGCGATGCGAATCCAGTATAGGACGAGGTCGGAGTGCATACCAATGTCAGAAGTGACTTCACGGTACCAGTCACGAGCGCTCTGGAGCTCGTAGAAACCATATTTGAGGGCGTCTTTGTAGTTGGTCCTGAATATCCAGGTTAGTACTGTGGCAGGTCGAAAGACGAAATGAAAGGCTGCTTACGCCTCGTAGTGACTATGTGTAACGTTGATGAGCTCGTTAATTTCCTGCTCAAACACTTCGTCGTGGTATGTTCTTGGCCCATGCCTGAGGTTCGCCTCGTCCTTGACCATATCCTACCATACCACACATCCATCAGCCAAAAGCAAAACATACACAGATCCAGGGAAAACACGAACCTCACACCACCCAAGCAGTGTATGTATCCGCAAGATATTGGCATTTGCCGTCTTCTCCTCAAAGTTCGCATCCTCCAAACCATCGCCTGCATCAGCCAATGACAGTCTCGTCGCATCCGCGCCAAACTTCTCAAGGGCCTCCCGCAACGTCAGTGAGTTCCCTGTACTCTTCGACATCTTTTTCCCGTTCAGCATCAGGTGTCCGTTCAAGCGCATGCTCAAGGGGAACTTATCCTCGGGGAAGATCGCAGCGTGGTTGTACAGCGCAAACGTCAGGTGGTTGCCGACGAGGTCCTTGGCGGACGAGCGGATGTCGAAGGGGTAGAAGTACTCAAATTCGGCTTTGAGTGCGTTGGCCTTTTCGATGGGGACAGGAGAGGGAGAAGGGAACGTGCCGTTGCAGAAGATGTATTCCCAAATCTCGTCGGTCATCTGGTCGGGGGTAATGCCGAGGGGTCCGGGTTTGCTTCCGTCAATGCTGCCCTCTGCAGGGAAAGAAAGTTTAGTGCTTGAGAAACAAGAAAAGGCGGCAAAACGCACCGTGCAAGAGCTGCGCGACCGTGTAGTAACTCATGTAGATTGTGGAGTCGCTCAGAGACTCGACCAGGAAATGAGGATCCCAAGGAAGCTTGGAGCCGAGTCCGTAAGTACGTGCACACGCCCACTTGTTCAGCCAGGCCAAGATCTTCTGGAATCCGTGGCGCGTTTCCGGCGTGTAGAAGTTCACGTTTTTAGTCAACCTTCACAGAAAACGAGATCAACGCCCTGGCCGAAAGCATCAGCCAAAAACGTCGACTCACCTCTCAACCTGTGCTCTCCATGTCTCTTCTCCATAATCCAAATACCACTGATCCATCAACGCAACCACACACTCATCCGCACTCCGCGAAATAACCAAGCCCTCCGGCTCAGCATACGGGAATGCCAGCTCGGCCTCAATCATGCGATCGCGCACCTTTCCCTTCGCCTCCTGCACACTCACACCCTTGAACTCGCCCACAAGCATTGTCCCGTTGTAGAACCCCTCCTTGTACGCGATATCCTTTGCCTCCGCCAGTTGTTTTGTGTCCTTCTGTGACTGGATCTTGAGCGCAGTCAGCAGTGCAGGTGCAAGGAGATCGCCATAGGTGGGCGTGGAGATGACGGGCACGGGGTCTATGGATGCCCAGGCGGGGTCGATCTTGTAGAAGGCGGCTTTCTTGCGGAGGTCGTAGAGGGTTTGGCAGTCATCGGGGGAGTCGGAGGGCACAGAGGTTACTACACCTGTCCCCTGTCAAAATAAATCAAGTTAGCGCGAAACTAGTGAGGAGACGGATGTGCGTACCTTGGTGGCGAGGACGTTGTCCATGGGCAAGACATAGACTTCAGGGTTAACTGAGAAGGGTGCCTTGATTTTGGTTCCGATGAGCTTGGACCCCTCGATTTCAAGCAGTTGGTCAACAACTCCACGAGGCGTCGATGTGCCTTGGAAAGCCATGTTGCGTGCGGAGCGGTAGGTGCACAGGAAAGCCTCCTTGTCGTTCATAGCGAAGACACCGTATTTGATCGATGTTCCGACATAACAATTCGTTTGGCCGTACCTATATTATATTAGTTGAAAATGTTGTAGGGGTGAGATACGAGGAGTTCTACCAACATTGTTTCCGGGCGCAGAGTAGCAGCGACGAGGAAGACCTTGCGTCCACCGACCTTGGCTTCAATGGCCTCCTTGGCTGCCGGACTCCACTCAACGACCTCCATCTTTATACCAGTGTATTCCTGGGGTCCAACACCCTCACCATCCTGGCGATCGTGGTCCATACATGGTTGACCATCTTTGGGACTGTAAACAGTGTAGCGTTCGCCGAACTTGATCTTGCCGAGTTTGTAGAGCTTGTTCACCTGCCATCGGACGAAGGCGTCGTAATACGGGTTGGCATCAGTCGTTAGGAAGCTGCGTCGCCAATCAATACGGGAGCCGAATGAATTGTTGTCTGCCTATGATAAACAGTCAGTACGGCTATTGAACGGTGCACCCGAACAGACGAACGATGGCGATGGGAGGGAAAAACGTCAACCAGTGTTGGGGCTCCGCGAACTTCTTGATCTCAGCACGAGGTACACCGATGGATTCCATGATCTGAAATTGGTATGTGAGGCCAGTGGACTTTGCAATAAGCTTGCCCTTCTTGGCCTTCATTTTGTCGGCGGAACCATCGGCGACTTCGGGCGCCTTCTCTGCCTCTGCGTCTAGTTCAGCCTGCACTTGCTCGTATCGTTCGAAGTCGGGACCGAAAAGCTCCATCTCACGAATAATCTTGTCGGCTGATGCCTGATTATATTGTTGGCTTGAAAAGCTTCATCGATAATGGAACAAAGAACTCACCTTGATGGGCATACCAGTGACGTGAAAACCATGCGGGAACAAAACTCTCTTCCCTAGCATACGCTGATACCCAGCACCGAACTCGATCTTCGAGATGGTAAATGCATGGCCGAGGTGCAGACTGCCATTCATGTAGGGGTATGGAAAGTTTCCAAACCATTTGGGGTATTTTTCCTTGACCTCAGCCGGAGTAAGGCCTTCGAGGTCGGCGGCTGGTGGTGCGTTGACTTCGAAGAGGTGCTCGTCGCGCCAGCGAGCCTGGTATTGCTTCTCAAGGGACTGCAGATAGTCTCGCTTGCCTGTCTGCGGTTTGATCGATGGTGAGCAAAATTCGTTTATTGTATAGTTATGCAGAAGAGGCCTAATGCGTACCTGGGCAAGCTCTATAGTTTGTGCCATACGAGGGGAAAAAGAAGAGAAAGAACGGAAGGAGAATAATGTACAAGTCCTAAACGACCGTAATGGACGGGACCACGCGCTGGAGATAGTAGATGCCCAAATCTTGCGTTCTAATGCACTCGGGCAAATTCCTATCGATCCAAGTCACGTCGAGTCAAATTTTTCGTGCGGTGGCAAATCTAATCTAATCTTCAGACGAAGTGGTGATCATGACTCAGCATCTAAGGCTTCTGACAAAGCCAGCCAAGCACATATAAGGACCGTCTCCGAAGTCCGACCCTCCTTGACCTTTCTTTCCTCGGGCTTTTCGGACATGCACTTTGCAACGTCCACCTCGGTCCACTATTCAAACTCCAGTGAGAAAGAAGATGCCTTTGCACTCACACGACGGTACTCAGCTGGCAAGATAACTGCTGGCCTGCTGCCCTACGTGCTCATGACCACCGTGCCAACAGGAGATAACGTTGATCAATACTATCTGATTGGCATCCATTTCGAGGAGCCCGGGGCATCGCCAGCTCAGCGAGAGAGCCAAAATATAGCGAGTTCTGGTATGTAGCTATCATGCGATGATCGTCCTGAAGGATGCTTAACACAATGAATGGAAGCGGCTTTCAAGGCCAGGCACATCCAGTGACATCGGCGACGATTTAATGTGGTCATCAAGCCATTTAGCGCCAGTCGAATATAGCACTATCTCCGGAGTTCTTGGTAGAAACGCGTGTGCTCGAAGCGTCCAGCATGCCTGTAGGTGAATCAGCAGCCCGAAGCCCCGTAGTTCCTCAACGCCTTCTTACCTTTTTTTTTGCAGGTATATATAACATGAAATCATCTTGCACGGTCTTGTCATCGAACTCGCACACCTCATGGACTCAGGGCTGGCTCTATCACTCCTTCGCTTCTTCCTCATAACTCCGGTGCCACGACTCTCACCCACAACCATATACAAGATCGTCAACGCGCAGAGTGGGTCGGTGTGCACCGTACACAAGCCCCAGTCCAGTGAGGTTTTTTGTGACTGCTTCTAGGGCTTCTTTCATCTTGTTGTTACTCGCCAGTTGTTGGATATCCATATAACTCCTCGGGCGTCGATTATCAGAAGGTTTGTCGTACATACCATCGTTGTGGCCAGCATTATTCAATTTCCGCTACAATTCCCACAGTGGTATGCCGTACCAGTCTCAAGCACAAGTAATGCGTACTACCTGAAAATGACCTGGGTGGACGCTTTCCTCGCTGTGAGTGGAGCCCCCGACGAGCATCTCATGGTTGGACCTGCCAAATTTGAGTGGGAAATTACTCCCGAGCCGTATGACCCAACAAAGTTCAAGTAGGCCTTTACCATTACCTTTTTGGATACACTACGTATGCTTACGCTCCCGCTGAGTCTAGGATTTGCGTTAAAGACGGAGATGAAAGAAAGGTCCTACAACTTGATCATGGGGACTTCACTTCTCGTCCTCAAGCCCGTGTGGTGCCAGAACAATGGGGGGTCTCAAGTCAGGTGTGGAGGTTCGAAGAAGGTGGGCATTGACCCTTCAGCAGCTTATCAGCTGTTGTTGACGACTTCTATGCTCATACAGCTGGCCCAGCTCCACCATCGCCGCCACCGCGGGCGACCACGCTCGTCGCTGCTGTAGCAGACCATCAATCCGTCAACTTTTGGGATCCTGAATCCGGACGGCTCGTGCACAGTGTCGCCGTATCCCCAGGGTCTAAAATTCTAGCCGCAGTTCCACGCAATGGCGCCACTATCGCGTTCGTGAACAAGCATGCATGGAACATCTTTGTTCATGACATTCGAACATTGACGCCCCTGAACCGGCGGAGGGTTGGGACCTTTGCGAACAAGGATATTCTGCAGCTCAGCCCCGACGGCTCCCGTCTAGTCGCTGCGAATTCCGAGCGTGCTACAGTCTACAACGTTAAATCTTCGACAGAGGAAATGACGATCCAGAGTGCAAACGGCATGATCGCCAGGGTTGCCCGGTTCAAAGGAGATAATAGCTGGCTTGCGATCGGTTATGGTGACGGCGTCACTATCAAAGTCTGGGGTCTCCGTACGTGTGCAGAGCGTACTCTTATCATGGACCCCAGACCCTCGGGCATGGGCATGCCATTCGTCTGCCTCGCGTGGGCTCCCCCATCTACCGACGCTCTCCTTGTCAGCCGTCTGTTTGATCCAACCCTCGTCCTCTGGAATACCCTTGATGGTACGAGAATGCGCACATTTTTCACCCATCAGAGCTTCCAACGAACTTGTATGAGCTTTTTCCCTGACGACCACCATCTTACGGTTGCGATCGTTGGTGCGCCCGAACCTTCCCCACAGGCGTGTCATGAGCAGGAGCAAGGTGTAATACAGATATGGAGCCTCTCCGGTGACCAAGAGCCTGTGACTATTACCGTCGGCAATGAGGCATTCACCTTTGTCGATGTTTCCCCAGATGGGAGCATGATCACGGCCAGTCCTCGTGATTCGAGAACGATGCACGTCTGGAACGCGCAAACACTGCAGCACATAAACACTATCTCGACGGACGTGGGTAGACTTCATCATCTCGGTTTTGTGCAACTGCCGTGACGGGCTTCCGCATTGCATTGAACGTAGATACCCTTTTTCGTAACAAATGGAACTGAATCAGTTACCCGGGACAAGGAGTTGTGAACGCCGATCTGTCAGCTCATGAGAACAATAGAGCCCATGATCAGTCTTGGGACCTGCAACTCCAGGCCGGTAGTTTTCCCATCTCCACTAATATCATCTCGTTGGCTGCTAAAGCTGAAGATTGCATGTGCTTCGGCAGGTTAAATTAGATTCAAATTGCCGTCTTCAGCGAAACTATCAATGCATCGTTGCACCTCCCTAGCTTACGTATAGCGCATTCTAGGCTCGCTGTTGTGATTCGGCGCTTGTTCTTCCGATACCTTTTCACTAATCTTGAGCATCTTGCAACAATTTGAGGTCGCGATCAAGTCGCGATGCTGCTTTTGTGGATTGAAGTTTTCTAGCACGGGATGAATGCTTTTGCAGCATTACAAACACCGGCTTTGTAAGACTCAATCCATAATTCCTGCGCACACAAACGTAGACCGTTGTGCCCTTGATATGACATCTTGTTTAACAAGTTCGTTATTTCACGGCTTGTGGACATCTTATCAGATACCGTTCGTGGCGCACAGCCACGTAAGTACAACGTGGCCCGCTAGCTATCCACTGTCAGCATCATCTCTGTCCTCTGGAATCTGCACTTCTGTGTTCGCTGGTTGAGTCGGCGCCGTTTTCTCCCACCATCTTTGCTTCATAGCGAAGCTGATCTACTCGGACGGCGTGTCGCGCCTTCTAGCTTGTTTTATCCCAACCAGTCTAGATTCCTGTCTCATGCGTTATTTCTCTCCTCAAGTTCCAAGCGCAAGCAAAGCGAAGCAATGCCGTGCCGGACCATAACTTCTGATAAGCTAAAGCACCAGATCAGGGTACCTCGAAGACAATATATTTTGGTCTTTGCCATGTTTGACGTGTCGAATGGAATGCAGACTTAAAATATCCTCGCATGGACATCTGCCACAGACTGAGGCCGACGCCAAGATTTGCAGCTCCACCGAAGCTCAGGAACGTCTCCGGGGGGAGACCAGCTCCGAGAATCTTACCAGACTTCGTGTCTCTTCGTGCGGGTCCGAGCTTCAAGCATCCGTGGGAATCGAATCGACAGCACTCCAGCCATTTCACATGAGAATTGCCCCCCGCACTGCTTAGGGATATAAAACATGGAGTAAAGGCTGTATGCAAGCTTAGCTCAAGCTATTTGGCGCTCTACCGCTCCTTCGCGCTCATTTATCATCACCGCAATGCCACGACTTTCACCTACAACTATTTACAAGATCATCAATGTGCAGACTGAGACCGTATTTACTGTGCACAAAACCGACTACAGTGAGTTCGTTATGTTTGCTTCTTGTGCTTCGTTGATTCTTGTTGTTACGCTTTGCTAGTTGCTGGATATCCGTACAACAGCTTGAACATCGATTCTCAGAAGGTGTGTCATCTGCACCGGTGTCTGAGTGTCCGGCATCAAATACATTGTTATACCAGTGGTATGCTGTACCAATACCAGGCGCAAGCGATGTCTATCTTTTGAAAATGACACAGGCGGACGCTTTTCTTGGTTTGAATAATGGTTCAGATGAGCATCTCTTGGTTGGACCTGGCAAGTATGAATGGGTAATTATCCCTGGGGAAGACGAAGCCACCTTCAAGTTAGTCTTCGCAAGCTGCTCCGGAGAAAATCCTCATGTTGATGCAATCCAGGATCTACGCGAAAGCTGAAGACGCGGAAAGATGCCTTCAACTTGACATGGGCGATGTCAAATCTTGGCCACAAATACGGGTGGCGCCTGAAGAGCAAGGACTACAAAGTCAGGTATGGAAGTTTGAACCAGGTGGGCATCAGAAATTCTCGTCACACAGTGGCGCTGACTGTTCTGTTCATCATAGCTGGTCCCGCTCCGCCTCCGCCCGATCCGCCGGTAACCACCCTTGTCGCTGCTGTGGCGGATCGACGCACTGTACGTTTCTGGGACCCTGCGTCCGGACGGCTTGTACACAGTGTAGCCGTAAATCTTCGGTTTGGGGACCTGGCTGCAATTCCGCGCAACGGTGATCGCTTAGCATTCATGAACCATTACGCATCGAACATCTACGTTCATGACATTCGATCATCAGCCAATCCCGAAGGCTTTACAGTTGGGTACTTTGAGTACCAGGAACTGCTGGAGCTCAGTCCCGATGGCTCCCGCCTAGCCGCCGCCAATAATAAGCAAGTCACAATCTACAATCTGCAGTCGGCGACAGAGCAGCGGACCATCTTCTACGGCGGTAGCGATTCACGAAACTCTGCTAGAGTCGTTCGCTTCAAAGGCGACAATAGGCGCCTTGCAATTGGTTTCCAGGACAGTACTATCAGAGTTTGGGACTTATATACTTACGCAGAGCGGACGCTGGTTATGGGTCCCCCGTACCCAGGAACGACTGGCTATCCGGTTCTCAGCCTCGCCTGGGCTCCCCCCTTCACCGATGCACTGCTAACTAGCCGTCACACTGATCCGACACTTGTCCTCTGGAATACGCTCGATGGCACAAGAATACGCACATTTTATACCCACCCGGCGTTCCAAAACTCCTCAATGAGCTTTTTCCCTGATAATCGCCTTCTCAAAGTCGCGATTGTTGGAGCTTACGATGCGGCGCAACCTGAATTTCATTGGAGACAATCAGGGATAATACAGATTTGGGAGCTGCTGGCCTGGAACTCGCCTCCCGTCACTATCATCGATGGTGACGAGGCGTTCACCTACGTCGATGTCTCCCCTGATGGAACCATGATCACCGCCAGCCCTCTTCAATCCCGATCAGTTCGAGTCTGGGATGCGCAGACACTCCAGCGCACCAACACTATCCCGACGGACGCAAATCAGCTTCATCCCCTCGGTTTCATGAAACTGCCATGATAATTTCGATGCTTTGATATAGATTGCAGTTTTACTTTAGTTTGTTCTGATACTGTTCATCACAGCTTCCAGGACGACAAATAGAATCTCTTAACGTCATCGAGATCTAGTCTCAACGCAGATGCATCAACTCATGACAAAGGCTGAGGCTTCTCATTGGAGGCTGAAATCCCAGTCGTTTTACGAACCTGTTCATGCCAGGAGTTTCGAAGGCGGTGATGAAAGAGGAAGTTTTGGTCATGCGGTGTATGGGCGTCAGTCTTTAAGGCTGATGACATATAAACATCTGGTCCGCACCTCGCAGAGAATCATATTGTGCCTTTTTGATTCCGGGTTCGCGTATCCCCGTAGATCCTGTAAGCGATGGCCTTTGTAGAAAAGGTGGACTTCGATTTCAGTATGACAGGGAAAACTCATCTTGTCACCAACCTGTCACCCTGACAAACTCGTGCATTCACTGCGACGGATCTCGTTTACGCCCTCTATATAATCTGGCGCCATCGTCTGCCCAGCTGATTCAGACATCTTTTTCTAGCGACGATGCGCCTTTTTTCTGGGGCTCAATACAAGATTGTGAATGACCAAAGCGGCACGGCCCTCAGTGTAGACTCTCAGGACGGTGTGTGATCCTCGTACTTCTTTACAAACGAGTCCTCGTGGTGACAATTATGGCTTTCAGCTGTCGGGATTATGTATAGGGGCGATGCTTCACAACGGGTTTGTCGTTATCACTCATTGACCCAATACTAGGAGCTTATGTGAACTTCCTTTGGTAGTGGGAACTGGTGAATGCGGGCACCGATATTTGGTACCTGAAGTCAGCATCCGGCAACCTTTATCCTAGTAAAGACAAGAGTAAAGAGAAGCTTATTGTTGTTGGGGATGTCAACTTTCCCTGGCAAATTGTCGAGGAGGCCGTTTCAGGGACTTTCAAGTACGTTTACAGTGCTCAACGCTCGCTTTCTCTAACCGCATGTCATTTTACAAGAATATACACTCTCGGCAATGACGACGAAGCCCTAGAGATCGACGGTGGAAACCCGTACGATGGCACGCTCGCGCGACTGGTATCTCCGATGGATGGGGAAAGAAGCCAAATATGGAGATTTGAAGAATGTGAGCAGTAACTGGATGAGCAATCCAAGGGGCCTAACACATTTTTTGTTACAAAGTGCCCCCAGAAGAGCCACCTTTGAGTAATTTGGAAGATCAGGGGATATATCGAATCATTAATGACGCAAGCGGAGCCCTCCTTACGCTGGGTACGAGTGGGAATCCAAAACCTGGTGTGTGGCTTTTTGGCTTCCTCTACAACAGTATACCCATCAAAACATTTTATGTATCTCATATGTGTTTCAAGTTGTGGGAGCCCCTATATCTGCGAATGCTTCTCAACAGGTAAATAATTTGGTCAAGCACAATATGCCGAAGCTGACTCTCTTACATGAAGTGGCAAATTTCCTTGGCCACTCCGACTGACGTTTGGTATCTACAACCAGTTGCTGATCCATCCGTATTCCTCGTCGAAACTGCTGGCGTAAACAAGAGTGTCGGTGCCGTGAACGTCAAGGCTTCCTGGAACATTGTGCCTGAAATAGGCGGCAATTTCAAGTACTGTTTATCAGGTGCTTGACATCTTGAATTTCTGGTATTGACGCAATATTTTCCCGAAGGATATATAAAATGTTCATACAAGAAGTTTTGCAACTGGATGGAACAACTGTGAGGCTCGTTTCCCCGGTGGCCGGTGACCGAAGACAATTATGGCGTTTCGAGAAAGGTGACTTCTCTTCATTCTCTTCCGCCCAATATTCTGATGGTCCCTTTCCAGTCTAAACACTTTTCATAGATTATGCCTGACCATGTCATTTTAAGTGAGAATGATCGCTTTATTTGTTCCCCTGAAGCCAACCTGACAACAAAATGTCGCCTCACAAACTTAGAAAGGGAGTAAGGAGCACTGTCCGACGACCGAGGAAACACCGCACAAGTCTAGAAACAAAGTCTCGACATCGCGTTCATAACCAGCGCCATTTCTTCCGAGCTCCATTATAACAGTGCGTGTAGGTATAGAGCGAAGTCAGCGCAAAAAAATACTATCATTGAATTCGTCACGAATTTGGAAGAGTGACTATGTACGTAGCAAAACATTATACAGCTACTTCTTCAAATCATTTCCCCACGATATCGAGGAGCTGAGTTTTCGGAATAGACCACGGTTGCGCTTTCGCCTCCCAAGAGGTCCTTTTCTGGGTTGCTTGCTCGTATGCATAGGCATATTTGATCAAGGCAGCATCTGACCATGCGCCTCCCAGAAATGATATTCCGAAAGGGATCCCAGGTGCTGGATAGAAATTAGGCCCTTTCCCATTATTGGATTTCTTTGCCTGAGTATTTGTGGGGAAGAAGCCCAAAGGGACTGAATGAAAAAGAGCATGTTACTGACGGAAAAGTATATCTTCAACGAGACGCATACCAGTAATGATTGGGTACCCCGCAATTGCTTTATAAAATAGATCACTTCGTAAAAGCTCATTGACAATGGATAAGCCTTAACTAACCTGGAGGCGTAGAGGTGAAACCGGTTGCCGGAAGGACGATTGCGTTCAGTCGATAACGCCTAAGTGTCCTGTCAATTCCCCTTGTTGCTCCGACATTGATGTCGAATTGGAGGGCTTTATCGAAGGTGGCGTCACGCCCAGGATACTTGGCTGCTCTCAAGAACCTACGTGGACGAAGGAACACAGTAAATCACATGGGGGACCAATATCAATGCCCCAGGCTTACTTGAATTGGTTCTTAGTGCCATCAGGTCTCTCGCGATAATCATTGTCGATAAATCGGATAAGATCATCAAGGCTTCTAACCTGAGCATTTGGAAGCTTGCGCAGGTAATCATTGAGCTGGACCTGGAAAGCAAATATCAGAAGACTGGATATATCTACTCTCCCGAGCTACTCACCTTCAGATCGACATCGAGGACATAGTCCTCGTAGCGATTGCCGCTCCTCGTGATTTCTCGGAAAGTTTCAAAGAAAACAGGATCAACGATCTTCGCACCAAGGCTTTCCATAGTTTTGAGTGCCTGATTGAAAGCGGCAACAACAGATGGGTGGTATGGATTGTCTGCTCGATCCACAATGTCACGGGGTACTCCGATGCGAACACCACGCAATGCAATGCGATCCAGACCTTGAGAAAAGTCGGGAACGTATGCTGGCCCCTTCAAAGTATACGTGTCTTCCGGGTCCCTACCGGCGATGGCATTGAGGACGATAGCGCCGTCCATTATGGATCTTGTTATGGGTCCGACGGAGTCTTGGTGCTCTGAAACGGGTACAACTGAACTATACCAATGAGATCACGATGGCATCACTCGTAATTTCGAAATCATACCCCCATGTCTCGATGTCAGACCCAGAGTTGGTTTGATTCCCACAACGTTATTGTGGCTGGATGGACAAGTGATGCTTCCGTCGGTTTCTGTGCCGAGCGTAACTGTAGCAAGCCCGACCGCTGCTGCGACACCCGACCCAGATGAAGAGCCGCAAGGATCACCGTTGTAATAATACGGGTTCATTGTTTGTCCGCCGCGGGGAGACCATCCAGGGGGGATATCGATACCTCGAGCGTTCGCAAATTCAGACATATTCAGTGTACCTATGGATTGTGATTAATACAACCCGAAGAAGCTGACAGACATGGCGAAAGTTACCGAGGATAATCGCGCCCTTATCACGGAGACGTTTAACCACAGTCGAATCTTTTTCAACTTTGGAACCAAGAAGAGCGAAGGATCCAGATGTGGTTTCCAGGCCTGTGCAAGAGGTAAGAGTCATGTATTTGAAAGGTAAAGATAAAGCAGTATACCGAATCTGTAGTCAGTGCCGATATTATCCTGTCACCATGACCCAGTGAATAAAGACCGATCGAAGACATTTCCATAAAGCATACCTTTATCAAGATCGGTATCCCATGTAGTGGACCTCGGGTGCTCCCATTCCGACGCTCGCGATCCAAACGTCGGGCATCTGCCAGAGCCATCCGTGTATTGATTTGAATTACGGCGTGTAATGTTGAGTTGACCTCGTTAATTCGCGCGATGTAGGCCTAAAACATATCTAGTTTTGCTGCACTGGACCTCACACAATAGACATACCCTGACTAGATCTTCGCTAGTAAACACGCCAGCATCGAGTCCGCTTTTGATTTTGAGGATGCCGTCTTCAAACAAGTTAAAGTCCTGAAGAGCTGGAGCCCTAAGTACAGACACATTCGAAGGCCGAGCATCCTGACGAGCTTGGGAGTGAGGTTGGTGAAAGGGCGAGGTGCAGCCGATTGTAGAGATCGTCGCCAACAGAACGAAAACGCATAACGCGACGTATTTCAGGACTCTGGATTTGTACTGCTTTGATGATGACACATGAAGTAACTGAAAGTCGACGTCCTCGGGCTGGAAAAGGTTCAACACAAGCGTTAGAATCGCACAGTTTCCTTGTTGAAGGCGAAGCGTAACCAACCTGGTCATTCGACTTGGGCATTTGTTTCTCCTGGTTGTAGTTGGGGTCCATTGGACTACGTTCACAACTTCGCAGTGCTTTATACTGTTTCGTGTAGGTGCTAACCAGCGTCTAGCGGTATGCGGAAATTGAAAGGTTCTTCCATGACAGGTACTACGAAAATGCGATGTTTGGAGTCATGTATGAAGATTGACGCTGTCACCGCGTCTATGGAAGCTCAGTTATGATGGCGTTATGAATAACTGATTAGCGCCGGGAGATCGCTTACTATAAGTGTAAATGTTGCGAGGGGTGCTCACAGCCTCACTCCTAGCATTTCGATCTCACGCAGTCCTGTAAAGTGATCAGAAGATGCCTCAGGCCCTAACTCATAGCATTCCTTGTTCAAATAACCACCATTCAGGAGCCTATCACGCAACCACTTGATATGAGCAATGGGGAATATTGGGATTCCGGAAATCGATCAACGCCGGCATCGCACTTGGGAAGGAAGCGCAGGCTCGCGACTGCTCAAGAAGCTGGTACCTTTTATATATTAATTAGGTGATCTCCAATGACAATAGGTCACTTACTTTGGAGATCGGCACGCCATCAATGCTAGCAATTCCATCCCACACGTTGAATCATTGGGGAAGTTGTCTCCCAATTTACTCACACTCGCACCCCTCGATCTGAATCCGCCTCTCGGCGTGCCTTGCTGAGGTCACTTCGATTCACAAGCGTAATGCGTTCTCACAGGCCTTCAAAAGCAGCATGAAAGGAAGGTGATGACAGGCACAGTGTTTTACAGTAGGTCGGCGAAATGTTGAGGGCGACCCGGGGGATCCGGAAGTAAAGGGCAACAGCGGCCTAAACCCGGGTAAGGTGAGCGTAGAGGCAAAATTTGGCAAAATGCCTCATTTGTGTGCTGCAACACAACGAGAGAAGCTCAGGGAAGCTCGAGCGTCAGGCTCGGAGCTTTTCTTTTCCAGCTGATGGTTAGCCAAAAGTCCCTGATCAAGATGTCTCTCCACAAACTCGAGAAGGTGGTGAAGTGCCGCTCGTCGGTCGAAACCCCTATGGAATCGACTGACAACCTGCTCAGCAGTCTGCAGACCCCGTAATGAGAAAATGTTTGGAGATAGAACCAGGAGGCTTTCACGCACCTGGGGAACGCGGTATTGAGTGCAGGTGCTGTGACGATAGTCAGGTCGACTATCCTCGGTTAATGGCTCTTGTCTAAAATATCCGTACTATCGTATCTGCATGGGAAGACAAGTATTTGATCTATGGGCTGTATTCAGCAGGAAGAAATCGGACTGTGGACTCGACTCTCAATACCTTCTCTGGCAGAGACAGCATAGGCCTCGCAGTACACCTGCTCCATGGTACGCCGATAGCGAAGGGCTGATAGCTCGAGGGTAAACTGTTCTCATAGATGCCGCGTGTTGCCTATGCCCGGGTTTTCGCGTCAGGTTTGACGTGATAGTTAGTTCTCCCAACAATTAATACCGGTGGGTCGCTGTTCATCTTCAACCCGTGGCTGCGAGCTTGTCAGGTACATAGCGACGTGGAAGCAAAACCACGCAGTGCCGTCAAGGTGTGGGTTGGGTTCCTGCTGGGAGGTTCAGGTAAGAGCCGGGGACGCTTATTGAAAGGATCGTAGCGTTGAAAGGGAAACAATCTGTGTTCTGTGTAATGAATTGAAAGAGAACGTTATGTCATGATCCGATGGCTGCGAGATGTGGCGTGCCATTAATACCAATACCATGGGTGGAGGGCGGAGCAATGCTGATGCAGGATGGAGGAACGACTGACGGTGACTGTCTAGGAGAGATCTCTAGGATGTGGAGGTTGGGGTTGGATGAATCTACACTTTGCTGGGAGAATACGGAATGTGGGCATTGATAGATCACATAAGAGCAGTATTTCGTGGTCTGCCGCTGGGAGTTGAAACGTTGACCATTGCCATGAGACACAAGTTTTTGAGCAGAACGGCAAGAATCGTGACGGTCACGCCGCAGAAAAGTTCTGTATTTGCACATGTTGATGCCCGAGGACGCTACTTAGACTTGCGGCTCCGATCCAATTGGTGGAGAGTGTTAAAGCTTAAAGCTTAAAGTTCCACTCTCCACGAATAACAACCGTCTGAACTCTACACTTCTCCAATGGACCTTCTAAAACCACCCTATCAGACTGCCAGTTTCCGTGAAAGGTTTGAAGGAGGATATCAAAGAGCACATCCCTGCACTGAGCCAAGATAAATCCATTGGAATTTTTCAATAATCATTCTAGGTCCTTACAAATAGTGAAATTTCCTGTATGATAGGCTCAAAGATTCATCGTAGCAAACGAGCGGGACCAAATTTCGCAGCTATCGAGATGATTAAATGGTAGCATGTGTCATGGCGTCAACGCGTCTTGTGTACGTGCCCCTCGCATCATCAGTCTTCTACACAGATATTGCCCGCAAGCTCAAGTTACTTTCCTTGAAGTGCCCTCGTTCTTGGGGGCTGTTTTTTTACCCTGCTAGAATCCACGACCGATTGTCGATCGCCAATGGAGGCCTTGAATTCTCTCTGCACGCCGTCGCAAGCAGGTATAGCATGTAAGTATATTGAAAGCCTTCGAGGAGGGATGTTTCTGCGTCTGACATGCAGAGCTTCTTCCCAATGATATACTGTACTAGAAATATCTAGAGGTACAATCAAAGAGACTTGGACTGGACAAGGCTACGTAGGCACTAATTGGGACAAGACAGTAGAAGATTCAGAGAGAAAAAGGCAGTAATTACATGCCTTACTCTGAGAACTCAGTAAAGCCGAGGTGCTCAAGTTCTGTTCCATCGTTTTTTATTTTCTGAATACGACGGTAGGTGTTTGCATCCCAGACATTCACCTCATGGAATTTATCTTGACTGGCAGTAATGAGGTTCCCGTCGGGAGAAACATCGACACGAACGAATGCGTGGTCGCCATGGGTGATAGTTTTGTTGGGAGACTGTGTATAGTCTAACAGCCTCCATATCTGTATCATGCCCTTCTGCGGCTGATGGTATTCCGGCTGCGATGCATCGGGTCCTCCTGCGATCGCGACTCTAAGCTGGCGATCATCAGGGAAAAAGCTCATCCGCGATAACTGGAAACTGTGATGCGTGAAGAAGGAGCGTATCTGTGTACCATTGTTCGTGTTCCATAAGATGAGGGTTTGGTCAAAAAGCCGGCTCGTGAGGAGTGCGTCGGTGAAGGAGGGAGCCCACGCAAGACCAAGAATGGGGTATCCTGTCTTTCCGGGGGCCTCTGGCATAATCATGCTGCGCTTCGCCCAAGTTTGGGTGTTCCACACCGTAATAACACTGCCGTGGAAACCAATGGCGAGGTACTTGTCATCGTTTCTGAATCGGGCAATGCGAGGCTCATAACGAAGCGTGGGTGAGAGTACTTGCATAACTTGGGGCTTGAGGCCATTGAAGACAATGACTTCTTTAGAATTGGCGGCAACGAGATAGTGCCCTTTGGGACTGAGCTCGACAAATTCTTGGCGCTCCAGATCGAAAAATCCGACAGTGCGAGGATTCGCGTGTGGTTTGAGGAAGTTCCGGACAAATAGATTCGCGCGGCTGCTGTTCATGAAGCCAACGTGCTCACCGAGGCGCTGGAGCGAAACGAGCTGTGTGGTCCAGACATTTATGTCGACCGTGTGGACGAGTTCGCCGGTCCGCGGGTCCCAGAGGCGGACAGTGCGACGGTTGGCAACTGCACCGAGAAGTGTACGCCGGCGCGGAGGAGGCGGTGGTGGTGGTGGTGGCGTGGGAGGTGGAGGCTGGTCCGCTGCAATGGAGGGAGGTGTAAGTACTCCGGAAATTATAGGACATAAAATGGAGATGCATACCAATTTCAAACTTCCACACCTGGCTGAGAAGGTCATATCTGAGGGGCGCGAGACGAACCGTGGCTGGAGAGGAACTCCCACCGTCTAGTTGAACGACCATCTCCTCATCTGCGCCATTCTGGAAGAACCTATATGAAACGGGAACGTTAGCTTGCGTTTCGGATATGCACAGGCCTGAGCCTAATGGCAGGACTTTCCTGAATTTGGTCTCCGCGTCGTCGTCAGGAACGATGTTCCAGGAAAACTTGGCATATTCAATGACAAGACGCTCGCTTCGTCCACCCGCAACAGCAAGGTAAGAATCCGACGAGTACGTCTTCACATAATAGAGATCGCTCGGACCTGCAGGCATGATGGTCCACTGGAATATAAGAGATGAGATAAAAAAGGTCGCGTTCGCAGGAGAAAACAACAAACTTTCTGGTAATTCACGTTCGCTGCAGAGTATGGAGATCCGATGACTTGAAGGGGAGCAGTATAATAGGTCAGCGACTTTGGTTACTTAAAGCCGCCGTTTCAACGAACTCACTAGAATCTCTCTGAAGTGCAGTGAGAGCTGTCCCGCTCTGGACGTTGACGATCTTGTACACGTTATTGGGCGAGATTCGTGGCATGGTTGTATGGGGTAGCGAGGCTTGAGAGAAAATGAACTTGAAAGAGGAGTGAGGAGGTTCTCATGCTTTATCTCCCCGCGAATGAAACAATCATTTCGGAATGCCGTGAGAGCCCAACCATTCCCAGAAGCCACTATACGCTATGCGAAGACACAGGCGCCGATGTTTGGTCATAAGATCCATGAACGTGAGCCAAATCACTGTAGGCGCTGGAATATGTATACCATGAGGACCACAGGATTGGCAGAAGCGTAGCACCACAAGCGCTCGCCACGTGTATTTGATGCCCTTATATTGGGCATGCGTATGTCATGATTTTACAGAAGTCTTGGTGGGGTAGTAAGTTGGCGAGAGGGGTCTGAGGACTATCAGGCGCCCATCCAGGGCTATCGTAGTTGAGTTGGATGTTCTTGACATGTCATAAAATGAATGGAAGCATACTCGGATGATATCAATAGTGCAAAGGCACCATCTTGGGCAGAAGACGTCGATTGCTGCGTAAGGAAGCGCTGACCGGCTTTGTGTTCAGCCGCAGCGCTTCACGGGACATAGAGCCCTCAATGCTAAAATATTATGATCAGCATTAGGATGATTCAGATATAGTGCCAAATACGATGTGAAGAGCTTGACATTTCGAGACAATCAAGATCACATGTGGCATGACAAGCAGCCCAATGAGACCCAGGCGATCGGGAAGTAGGCACAAAGAAACCAGTGTGGTAATCCCATGTAATTTGAATGCAGAGACAGAGGATGGCAGAATGCCTTGTTTGTGTACTCGCGAGCATAATCAGAAAGTCAATCAAGATCAAGTGCCAGAGCCGTTTCCCTTTCCCACTGATAGCAAGCCACAAGTCTCAGATCAAGGTCCCTGTCCACGAAATCGAGAAGCTGGCGAAGCACCTCCCCTCGATCCAAAGCCCATATGAAATCACTCGACAACCCCTCAGCCGTCTGAAGAGGATGCAATTAGACAGAAGGCTGGGGGTAGAGCGATAAAAAAACCTTTCGCGCACCTGGCGGAATGCGGCTTTGAGTATGGGTGCTTCATCGACGGTGGCGCAGGATCCTATCAGCGGATAATCGCGGTCAATTATGTCGTACTTGGGATCGTACATCCCATCGTAGCGGATGAATGGCGGGTACCCCACGGCGAGACACGCCGGCAGGGCTGCGTGGATCTATTCAAGCACTGTCTGTCATTGTGCTACAATGCTTGCGCGTGAAGAGCCTGCACACCTCCCAATCAATAATCGCTGAGACTGTCGCGTCCTTCACCATGACGTTCGCGAAATCGAGGTCCAGATGCACTAGGACAGGCTGGAGAAGAGCAGGATCGTCGCGGGGAATTAGATGCGCTGCAAGCACGCGGAGTCGGCTGAATAGGTCTGGGACGGAAAAGTCGAATAGCGATGGGGTGTAACTCACTCCCCGTCCCGTGTCAAGGTCGAGTCGAGCGGCGATGTATCTGACACGAGATTTAGGTTACTTTACTCAACATTGAGAGTGTGTACATACTCGTCTATGGTAGAGCATGGAGGAAGCATTCTCACACTCCTCATATCCAGAATGAAAGGCCCGACAATGGGTCGACCATCGTCGTTTAATCGTTCTAGCATCCCGATGGACGGCATCTCTATCTGGAATATCCGTACCATCATCTCTGCGAGGGACGACACGTATTTGATCTACGCCCGGTATTCAATAGGAAGAAATTGAACTGTGTCCTCTACGTTCCATACCTTCTCCGGCAGAGACATGGCGGGCAAGGCCCGCCACTGGTCCTCGCCATATATCCGTTCCATGATGGTGAACGGCGCACCGATCGCGTTGTTGGGGTCCAGGTCTTGTGCAAGGATACGTGGGACGGGTACGAAGGGTCTGACGAGCTCGAGGACGTATCGCTCCCGCGTCGTCTGTTCGGTCGCCCATGCCCGTGATTTCGCGTCGGTCTTGAAGTTGTAGGTGATTCTGGCAACGAGAGATGGGCCGCTGCTCATTTTCAATTCGTGAACCTACATAACATGTAGTGCACGTCAGATATGGGCGCGATTGCTGGCGACTGGCACTTACGGCGTTGAAATAACCATATCCGAGGTACGTGATTTCGAGCACCTCGAGGCCGAGGAGTCGATGGACCGCTTGCTTGAGTGGTTCAAAATCAATTGTTTGCCGCCGATTTGGATTATAGATTGAAGGTGCCTTGGCAGACGTGTGAATAGGAAGCTGGGAGAAGGTCAGGGAGTTGACCTTGTGCTGCAGAGAACTTGAACTCACATCGCTCATGTCCCTGCCCATGATCGCAATTCTTTCCGAAAATCAAAAGTCTTGGACGAGGGTAGGAATGAAGAAGAGCTGGCACGTTTTGATCCTGAACGGCGGGTGTGTTTCCGATCGTCATTGTGGGCGCGTCCTCGTGGCTTCTGGATAGCCTGGGATTGGACCCACACCCCTCAAAGTGCGTTTACATGCATCGAGGCTATTCCAAAATGCACCCGCATAGACTTCCCACGGGAACAGTGGCTCCGTCTTTGTAACATTCAAGCCAACAATCATCTGGTTCGACAGTGTTAGGAATACTCAGGCAGAATGTCGAGAAGTTAAGGAAAATCGAGTGCCGCAGTCGTTTCCCTTTCCCACTCATAGCAAGCCACAAAGTTCCTAACACCATCGCCTAAGAAACTGACAAACTCCAAAAGCTGACGAAGTTTTTCCCCTCGGTCCAACGCTCGGATGAAATCACTCGACAGTTTCCCGGCGGTCTGGATCAGAAGGGTAAGGCAGGTCGTCAGAGGGAGGCGTGCATGTTGCGAGATTGATGAAGGAGAAGATACGCTACCTCGCGGAATGCAGCTCTGAGCGCGGGACCCTCATCGATGGTTGCCCACGATTCCCTAGTGGGCATCTTGCGGTTCACGATGTCGTATTTAGGGTCATATATGCCGTCGTAGCGGATAAAAGGAGGGTACGACGCAGCGAGATAGGCGGGCAGAGCGGCGTGCATCTAGGTGTTGTTTTAGTTTGACGAATGAGCAGTAGGGAGTGCAGGCAGCTTGTAGTGGATATGGATATGGATTCAAACGTACCTCCCAGTCAATCACTGCAGAAACTGTGCCGTCCTTCACCATGATGTTTCGAACGTCTAGATCATTGTGTACGAGAATGGGTTGGAGAAGAGTAGGATTATCGTGTGGGATGAGGCGTTTGGCGAGGCTTCTGAGGCGAAGCAGCAGGTCTGGGACGGAGAAGTCGGGCAGCGGTTGTGTGGAGGGTAATTTAGTGGCGAGATCGAGACGGAGGGTGACGTAGCTGATTGAGAGGTGAATTGAGCGGAATAATGAAGAGGAAGAAAGTGGGAATAAAACACATACTCGTCTATATTGGAGCATGGCGCAGGAGTTCGGGTGCCGCTCGGATGATAAAAGAAAGGGATGACAATCGGTCGGCCATCCTCATCCAATCGGTCCACCGTTCCAATGGATGGCAAGGACACCTGGAATATTCCAACTGTTGCCTCCGCAAGGGATGAGATGAACTTGACCTATCCGATCAAGGTTTTAGATGATCAGGAATCAAACCCGGGTCAAGGACACAACTAACCTTCTCTGGCTGCGACCATGTTGGCCAGGCTTTCCACTGATCTTCACCATACATCCGTTCCATGATAGTAAACGGCGCGGAAATCGAGTTCTCGGGGTCCAAATCCTGCGCCAGGATACGCGGGATGGGTACACTGGGACTGACACGCCTTACGAGCTCGATGACGTGCATCTCCCGCGTCAGCCGGGAGATTGCCCATTCCTTCGATTTTGGGTCGGTTTTGAAGTTGTAATTGATTCGGGCGACCAATGGGGGACCTTTGTCCACCTTCAACTCGTGCACCTGATGTGGCGCATGTTAGTTTTCAACAATTGCCTGTGGATTTCAATAGACCAATTCTAACTCACCGTGTTGAAATAGCCGCGTCCTAGGTGTGTTACTTCCAACACCCTGAGCCCAAGGAGCCGATGAACCGCTTGCTTGAGTGGGGCAAAGTCAATTGAGTTTGTGTGCATGGGATTGTACACCGACGGCGCGTTTACGGGGATATAAATGAGAGACTTGGACATTTTTAAGAAAAAAACCAGCTGTACCGACGGATATGGGACACTCACATGGCTCTTGTCCATTGTTGAAGCCTTTCGACTCGGGGACGATGGATGGAGAGGAACTCGAGGGGCATGTTTTTGGAATCCGATGGGCCTGCCTCGAACCATCACCTGCGATCTTGGATTGGACCTACATACATCCCAGCGAATTGACATTCATCGTGATAGATGTTGTCACTGGTGTCTGGTGAACGTGGTGAACGTCGAAGGCGCGTCTTCCCACGATCTCTTTGCTGCTCACCATCATCATGATCGACGACCAAGGAAATTTTCTCAAACCAAAAGCACCTCGTGGCCATGTTAAGTCACCTGCTATCGCTGGAATAAGCGCCTGCGTACTCGCTTAGCCTGGTCCTCTACCAATGGGCAAACAAACACGACTGATAGTGATCCAAGCCGCCTCGGAATCACTCGTCTCGATCCTTTCAAAATTAGGATACACCGTAGCACTGTCTGGAGATATTGCATGCCATGTATACGGCGCAAGACGAGTAGCGATAGTCCGTAATACTTTGCCTGGTCTAACTAGAACCCGACTTATCCATTCTCACAGAGCGTGGAAGCCGTGATCCTTGCATCCGCAACTTCAATCCCGCCTCCGCCCATAGACGCTCTCAAATCCACCATCGCGCGCATGTCCAACGGTCCATCATGCTTCTTCATCTTCCCGACAGCCAGCGGCGGCACCCTGTGCTATCGCGACGCCTCCATCGAGGGGAATAAGAAACGGACATGCGTCATCAACTTGATGTACCTCTTCGAATCCCCTGCACGCCTCATTCAGACCATAGGTAATCTCCCTTGTGCTCCGCCTTCGTACCTGCTGCTGCAAAGGCTGGAGCGGTGGGAGACTTCGCTGGCGAAAACGTCCACTGGCCCTCGGAGGGCGGCGTTGAATGATCTTTGTGATTTATTGTCGATTTGTCGACAGTCGACATTGCAAGAGGAAATATTCAGCCGAGCACTCCATGAGAAGTCGATATCCAGGGTCGGGAAGTATTGTAAAGCATTTCCCGAGCACATCAATGTCTGGAGGAAGCTTGGTTTTGAAGTTACTTCTCCTCCCAGAAGTCCCGATGTGTCGTTTGCCGAGAATATGGACCTTCTATTGCCAGACATGCGTAACGACTCGAATGAGCTTCCATTAGAAAACCCGACACGCATACAGATGGTTGTCGTGGCTGGCAAGATAACGGTGGATCATTTGCACACACTCGGTTTCTCGTGTGCGATTTTTGGCAGCCTCGCATGCTTCCTCTATGGTAATCTTCGTGCTCCAAACGTACGTACTTACATTCCCCTCTCCCCACATCTAATAAGCATATGCAACCCTTCTCAAAGGACGTCGACATCCTCGCTCTCCCTCCATCAGGTGCATCATCCCACCTCACAACGGAAGAGCTCAAAACCGCGCTCGTCACACATGACCCGGGCCACTTTTTCCTTGTCCCCGCACGCCACGCATCCTATCAAGTCCTGTACTTCCGCCTCACCGCCTCCCCCGCCCAAACCGCGCGCACCTCATGCAAAGTCGATCTCGTGTTCCCCGGCACCATGCATCTCCCTGCCCTCCGCCCGTCTTACATTCACTGGGACGAGGGTCTTCCCCTGGTGCCTTTTGCGCTCCTCCTCATGCAGAAACTCCAGGGGTGGGACGATCACCGCCGCGCGCCGGAGGAGCATAAGAGGATGAAGCAGGTCGTGGACGCGGCGGATGTGATGGGGTTGTTGGGGTTGAGCGGCGTCGTGGCGGTAGCATTTGCACGGCCGTGGCGGGACCGGGGGATGTTTGAGGAAGAGTTCGAGCGGCTGTCGAGAGAGAGGGTATGGGCTTTTTGTGAAGCATTTCCCGAGTGGAGGAAGGATTGGGGCGGGCTTGGGTTTGTATGAGGCGTGAGCTTTGGTGTGAACACCGTATTGGGTGAGATGTTTTAAGGATGTATGGACATCTGTATCCTTACCCCCGATGCTGCCTGCCTGCTATCGGTCCGCCCTGTATAGACCTTCAAGAGTATCTCCAGGGACCTTTGACTCCTGCTTACTGGCGTCTAGGCAGATAGCGACAGTGCTATGACTCCTGACGTTGGAGATGATGCTTCTGCCGCCCCAAGGTAAAGCACTGACAGTCGGAGTCGCGAACCTAATGATGGTTTAATTTCCGTTGCTATTATCACGCACCCCAGCAACCACGAGCTCTGTAGTATCGATGTGTGCGCTCAGACCTCGAGTATTTGGATGTACGTCTTCGATGCGACGATGTCCTAGTGCGCCTGACACAGCTCGAAGATCACACTTCTGCTGAGAGGTCTGGGGTCGCGATCAACCAGATGTTCGAATCTCATAATAAAAACATGAGTATTCGGAGGAATGGGATCATGCTGGTTGGTGCTTGGGCGACCAATGGCGGGCTTTTGTTTGTTCAGCGTCAGCTCGTGTCCCTTGTGTGGCGCATCTCAGGCCTCAGGTTCAACCTCCAATACTAACACAGATGTTATTGACTCATTGTATTGAAATAGCCAAGGGCGAAATATGTTATTCTTGACACTCTAAGAGGCGAAAGGCAGCTTTCTTGTTGCTTGCATGTGTGGGCCAAAGTCCGAGGTGGCGCCTCCATTCCAGTAAACCTCATGAACAACGATAGAACAGTAGCCAGAAACTGAATCGCACAGATAGAGAAAGAGTCGTTTCGACATCCTAATTCACCCTAGACTCTCCCTTCCGGCTTCTTCAGAGATATGCTACGACTGCAACTTTTGAGGAACCCTTGGAGGTCAACCCCGGCGTCTGAACCAAAAGTAAAATCACGGTCGTATCCTTCCAACCTGCCCATCCATTGATACCGATACCTAGCACCTGGGTGAGCAGAGTTGTGTGGGCGCCGACCCTCCTCCTGTACATGAACCTAGGGGGTGGTTGCTTTAGAATTGTCAATTGTCGATGTCACCAACCTGAATAAGGCGTGACGTTGATGGGGTTGGTGCTAACCCACGACCACTCAGTATCAAATTACTTTTTGTCAGCCGTTTGTGAGAGAGCGCCCCAAGCGACGTCGGGGGGAATAACCTCTTTAGGACGCAGCAGGCCATTTGTCAGGAGATGGCACCAGAAACGAGACTCGCGGGGTCGATAGACCAACTGTAAAGACGGATTTGCTCCAAGGGTATTAGACCCATGCAGAAGCACAGACGGTTTCCAGAAAACCCCGAGCTCGTACATATGTCCGCAGCACGTTGTGTCAATGGACCAGTGATGTCAATGTCTGCACCAAGGCCCAAATTTCACAGTAAAGACGAGGAAAGGAATCACCATGATATTGCATATGTAGACAGCAGCCCTAGCGATAGTTACTTGACAGATAACAAGAAAGGTTCAGTACACCACCATAAAATCGGGACAAGGAAAGGGTCTGGGGAATAGGTGTACTTAGTACAACTCAGCGACCAGACGATCAACGAGTGGTCGGTTCCATCAGGATATCATAATGCCCGGGTCTTTAAGGGTGTCGGGAGGTTGTTAGCATTGACGTCGTGAGGATTCAAGACAGGCAACATACCGATAAAGCAAAATCAACGGTTTGACATTATCGTCCGCACCGCGAAGCGGTACACTTGAGACGTCGGGGCTGCGGCCGTCCATGTATGCTATGTCAATGTTGATCTGCAGCGCGCGGGCCAGGGCGGTCATTTGGACATGGTCTGCGTGGAACATGGAAGAAGGCGGAATGTACTATTTGAGTACATCTGGGGTGCAGGAGAGATGAAGAGGATGGGGAACTGACCTGCTTCCTTGCCGGTGGCCTCGACAAAGTTTTCGCAGAAGGTGCGCACCTCCATTGGTTCGCCGGTTTCGGGGTGGAAGAGCAAACCATCGTATTCGTCGGCGGCGAGACGCATTTGAGCCGACTGTGGTGAGTGGATATTTTCGATTAGATTTGGCGAGGTACGAAGGAGAGGAGAGACGCACAGTAACTAATCTGAGGTACACCACGATCGAATTCGACGCTGAAAGTTGAATCGTCAATGGCTGCTTATTGCGATAAAGAAAATACACGTACTTTCAGGCGACTGGAACGCATCCAGAAGACGGGCCGGCGTCAGAATCTTCTTATCCTGGTCTGGTTTGACGATATTCCGGATAATCGCAACGAAAACGTCATAGAAGTCGTCAAAGACGAGACTCTGGAAGCCAACGGAGGTGAGCATTCCGAGCGTCGAATGTAGGACTGACAGCGCATGCGCAACTGCGACGTGAGGCTTGGCGTCGTTCATGAGTTGTTCGATGAATGCAAATGCTGTAGCTGGAGGTGGTCGATCAGCATGCAAACCTCGGGATCTGGATGGAAGGATGTGCGGACTTACATCTGTAGAAACAATCGCCATCGCCTGCCCATTTCATCAACACCGCATCCTCCGCTGTACCCTCGAGCACGAAACGCGCGAGAAAGAGACAGAGACGCACCTTTCGTCCGTCGCAGCGAGTGGAACCCGTGTTTCTGCAGCCAATCAATTTGGAGCACAAAGTTTGGCGAGCCATCTTCGTATTCGGCACGCAGTTCCGCCAGGGATGCGATCTCGCCGATCAGTGGGCGCGAGGGCACACTTTCAGTGAACAGCACCTGCCAGGGTTGGGATTTGGTTCAAGGAGGATATAAATGAAGTGGAAGTGCGATCGCGGCGTACCTGGTTGAGATCGTACATTTGGGCTGGCGTGAGGTCGTTGATATCTGTAGGATGTGGTTTAGATGCTTTATCGCGGGTGTTATGTGTTGAGGAACACACCAGTGTTCTCGTCGACGACCATTGCGTCAAAGTCGGTCTCGTCATCGTCTAAATCGGGGAGCGTGGCGAGTTTGCGCTTGGCTGCGTGGAAAAACGGGGAGGATCAGGGAAAGAATTGGGGACGTAGACGAGTACTAACGCGCTGTTGGTGGTGTTGGTGTCGGTGTGTCCATGGCTTCAGTCGGTGGCAGTAAGTGCGGTCACTTGATTCGACCGGTATCGTGAGCAGCGGCGGAATAGTCCTGGAGAAATGGGGGAACGAGATGGGAGTCTTGATCAAGAGCTGTTGCGACGGAGCCTTAAAGGATTCCAGTGCTGTGGTGCGCCACACTTCATTTTAGAAGGCATGCCCAAGAGGAGATCGGAAGAGATGGTGATTACAAAAAGGCATTCGATTACTACAAGCTTAAGGTCCAGATTGACAATAACAACAACATAAAGCAAGACGATAGATAGCAATAACAAAAGCTGAGAACACAACATCGACCCTGGACCAGGATATTTCTGGGATCTTCTCCACAACAAAGTTAAAAAGACAAAAAGGCCATCCAACACGATCGAAACATCCATGAAGCTCCAAACTCAATCCAAATCCGAATCCGAATCTGCTGGCCGATTTGCAGCCCACTCATCCAGCTCCGCGAGGATTGCTTTCTGCATTTCTGGTGTCTGTCGAGCGCTGCATTTCCCCCAAGTAAATAAGCTATTCCTCCCAGGAGAATCGGCGAGCTCACAATTCCGCGGCGAATTTGGGAACATCGCTCGGCGTGTTGACCATTCCAAGCTGAATCAGGGCTTGATGTCTCGACGCAAGTCTACAACACGCGTATGTGACATCGATAAAAGAAACAGAGAACTTGGACATATTGGGAACGCACTGTTCTTGTGGAGTCGGTTGCGGTTTATGATGCCTTCGAACAGGGGGCCATTGAGGCTTGGGGGATTCCTTTCCGGAAGGACCTGAAGGTCGGGACTTTCTTCGGCGTGTCTTCTGGATCCCGTGGGTCAGTGCTCATGTGAAAGACAACAAAAGGATGTAAACCGAACCAAAGTTTTCTTCGTACGTTCCTCTTCAATCCTACTGGGAACAAGGATCTCGTCATTATGATGGCTGTACTTGACACCAATCGCATTGAGTGTCTTTTGAATCACGTCTTGCTCTCGGCGTTCCGCGATTGGCGGAGCTAAGATATAAACGATGTGTGAGCTCGAATAGGAACCAAATGTTTAATACCTTTCGTACCGTCATCGAATAACAAAGCACCTAGTCCTCTCAGATTTCCCTAGGTTGATATCAGCATTTATGTCCGCAGAATCTGCCATTATACGACCCACATCATCTTTCGTACTCTTCTCGGCCTCCGCGACCCAATCTTCGCCTGTGCTCTTATGCTGCTTCCTCGACTTGGAGCCACCCATATTGGCAAGGGCCCAGTCCAGCTCCGCCAAGTTTGCCTTCTCAATCTGTTGTAAAGTTCATTATCGTGTCAATGCCAAAAATTACACTCAAAATGACCGAAACGTACCGCCATCTTCGTCGCAAGCTTATCTTCGTGGAGCCTGAAAATATTTTCGATGCCAAAGAGTTCTCCCTTCTTCGCATTATCACCCTGTATACCTTCAAAGTACCTAGCAACAGGAATATCAGCACTTACAGTATACGATGAAGAGTCCGAGGAATGTGTAACCGTACCTAGTTTGGACGCTGGCTTCATACCCGATCGCCATCTGCTGCTGCTTGTATATCTGACGTGCATAGATCAGCTCTTCTACAGAACCGGCTCCTAAGAGCCGATAGACAGAGACATCGCGCGTCTGGCCGAACCGGAATGCTCTGCGGACCGACTTGGGTTAGTACTTGTGGAAGTGGGACAAGGGGGGCTGAATGTGCGTACCTGTCCATTGCTTGAAGGTCATGTGCGGGGTCTAAGTGTTGTCCTATCAGCACGACGATGAACCGAGAAAGGGCTTGGGATTCTTACTCCAGTTGGGATCTGTTGAGACGCGGGGAAGGTGAGTTGTAGTGCATTAGAGAAGTCTTGGGGGCAGCTTACCGAATATGACCACTTTATTGGCACCTGAGGATACAGAATGAAGATTCATGTATCGGATTACAGAAGAAGCGATGATGACGTACCTGTGAGGTTCAGCCCCGTGCCACCGGCGAGGGTTGAGATGAGGAAAACAAAGACGCTGGGGTCTGAATGGAACTTGTCGATCATGGGCATTCCTGTGGTCAATCCAGTTACTCCCCAACCGCAAAGTAGCATTCAAGCAGACGAAATACTCACGATCATTCTGCTTGGTAGTGCCATCCAACTTCAGGAATCCGTATCCTAGAGGTCATTCTGAGCAAAGAGTGAAATAAAAGGGAACACTGGTTGTTTCCACCGACCTTTGGTGCCGAGGTGAAACTCGAGCATCTCGAGGAGTTTCACGGACTTTGTGAATACCAAGACTTTGTTCGTGAGGTCCTTCCTCCATTCCTTTAGTAGTAATTCTAACACCGCCCATTTACCGCAGAACTTGGGCTGCATCATTGCCGTTCCGTATTTGGGTATGTCACCTTCTGGGAATGCGATCTCTGCGAGAGCCCTGTTCCGTGTGAGCTGGCGAGGTGGCAGGGCTTAGGGTACGATCAAAGATGAGATATTGGACTATGGACGAACTTGTTCTAGATTATCGTTTGGAGCTGGGATGGTGGATGAGCCCAGCTGTACAGTTCGAGAAGAGGGCATGATCATAACGTACAGGGAAGAATCAGGGCGAGGTGATTTGATAGCTTGATGAGGATGGACATATACTTGAAGACATCTCCCGCGACAAAGGGATGGCAACACATTTTACGACTATTGGAGCAAATATCATTAGACGATGGGACTAAGGAAATTATTCCACGGTGACGCACGTTTTACGAGAACCGCAGGGACACGGGTCATCTTTGTGGATCAAGTTCTGGACAGGATCCATCCCGAGAATGCGCTTATACACTGCTACTTGTCTCGGTGTCAGTGGACAGAATACGACTTGATCTGTTTTTTGAGGGAGCTGTGAAGTTGTGAGAAGCGGAAACTTTTTAAAGAGGAGCACTCTTGCCTGATCCCGGATGATGTCCTTCGTCCTGGAAAAAGGGAGGTTCAGTAAAGCCGCACATTGCGGAAAGGAGCGGGATATACCGTCGCAAGAAGAACTTGGGCAACAGCTTATCCCTTAAAACAAGTGCAACAAGCTGTATATCTGTATTAGCAGCAGGGCAATATGGTGAATTATGAATACCCACGAGCGCTTTTGCACGTTCCTCTTCCGTAGCTCCAGCCGACTGACCCTCCGTCAAGGGTTTCACCACAAACCCGTGCCACTGCCGCGCCGTCCCAAGTTGCCCAGGGTTAGTCCAGTCCAAAATCGTCCACATCTCTTTGTACGAATTTTGAATGGTTGTCCCAGTAAGACCGAAGCGGCAATTGCATAAGAACTGGTGGTAGGCGACGGTGATTTTCGCGGCGACATTCTTGACGCGATGGACCTCGTCGACAAATACGCACGACCATGGAAGGGTATCGAGGATATCAATGTCGCGGCGAGCGAGATCAAAGGTAGTTAGAACTGGGAATGGTATTAGCTGTGATGACTTTGGGATGGCGGCGGAAGAGACGGACCGACATCCAGTCTGCCCATTTTGAAGTCTTGGAGGACAGGTTCACGTTCTTTCTGGCTGCCGTTGTACATACCGACTTCGAAATAGCCCCACTGCGTCAACATTCGGTGTCAGATGCAAAAAGACGAATGTTGTAGAGGGCAAATAGACAGACCGTCTCAAATTCGCGCTGCCAGTTATGGACGACGGTACTTGGTGCTATGATTAGGCAAGTCGGCCATGTTGCGTTGGCAGGCGGTAGCTGCCTCTTTTCTTTCCATGCTCTGTGGTCTTGTAAACGAGATACATGCTTGTGACGTCGGTCCATATCGGTCATCACGCCTTCTTTCTTCATGATCGCTGACAGGAATGCAATAACCTGAATGGTCTTGCCTGGATGAAATTCGTAACTCTAGTGAATGTGAAAACCGATGGAAAAGCTTACCCTGTGGGTAACGGTAGTATATAAGAATCTATTACGCCAAAGCATGCAATAGACCACGCACCAGTCCCATATCATCACCGAGAAGGCCGCCACGCCCTTCCTTGTATCGTTTATAGAAGAATTGCACGCCATCCCGCTGGTAGTCACGAAGATAAGTATTTATTGCAGCAGGCACTGCAAGCCTTTCATCTTTATCAAGAACCAAAGGTCCGCGTTCCTGTTGTTCTGGAGCAAGCGGAAAGCCTGGACGCGGTTTCAGCCGCTAAGATGGCGGGGCAAGTGAGTTACATCAACAAATGAAGCCAATGAAAGATAATTTACTGGATCGAGTGGTGCTTCGTAGTCAGGGTCTGACTCTGTTTCGGAGTCTTCCGCGGGTGTTATTGGAGTCTTTTGAGGAGACTGAGTGGGCTGGAATGGTGGCCATTTATCGTCTGCCTCAGATTCGGACTCAGTGACAGACTCTTCGGACGCTAGATGCAAGTCAGATACTGTAACATCTATCAATGGTTCTCTAGACTCAACGTTTCTCTATCCGGGGTCGTTTATTAGGGTATTCTTTATGTGGGTTTCGTGGGGGTGGGAGGGGCACCGCTGAGAAGTCGACCTCTGACTGCGAGTCAGACTCTGGATAGCAGAGGTGTAAACGAAGGTCCTCATACAAATGATGTGAACAAGATGGCTTACCTGTTACAGAATCATCAGCAGGAGTAGCCCGTTTCACACTGGAGGTTCCGGAAGCGGGTGACGACGACTTCTTATCCGAGTCGCGGACGAAACCAATCATTGTCTTTAACACAATTGGTTCTTCAGGTTCTTCAAACTCCTCCTCTTCCTCATCCTCCTCATCGGCGTCTGCTCCGTCGTCTTCAGCTTCTGACGCGGAATGAAGTTCAAGATCATCTCCTATGAGTAGAATGTTAATGTTGGTGAGGCTCCCAGTGCAAAATGGACCCACCGAAGTACTCCAATAAAGGGTTAACACCATGGTCATCCGAACGCTGTCCTTCAATTCCAACACATCGTTATGGGCGAAAGAGCATGAGCAAGGAGACAAACGTACTACGCTGCCTCTTTGGAGATGAAGGTTCACTTCCAAGGACATCATTTCGTCTCCGTCCTCGCTTCCGGGCACCAGATGAGGTCGAAGCACCTTTACTCCCTCGTTTCCTCTTCGCCGCGGGCTCAAGAACATATGCACCAGGAGCAAAGTCGGAGTCCGAGTCCACCTCTGCTTATAATGGTTAGTAAAATATGAGAATACTGTTATTCACGAACCCAATGGTGCTGGGATCGACGTCGCCTTGCCTGCGAGTATGCTCGGGTCAGCGACAGCCATATGAATCGGATGCAGAAGGCAAAGAAAGCATACGTTTAGAATACACAGACTCTTTCCCAGCTTTCGACATGAGAGTGGTTAGCGAAAGAGGCCAACGGAGGATGCGGCGTACAATAGAGAAATTAGACACGAAGTTAACCGACAAGAATGACTTCGCGTCCATCACGTGATCGAGTTACCTATTTAGGGACGCCCAGGCCCCAGGCCCAGTGGCGAATCCTGGCCTCAGAAACTCAGAACGAATGGCGGAATGATTCAGAAATGGGAGTCGATTCACTAGTAACACATGGCGAGAGTGAAAAACGATGTGTATGAAAACAATTGAATAAGATGCGAGGGTTCCGCAGGATACAGCGACCAGACCGATGAAAATACAATAGATAGGGATGTTAGCGAGATCAGTCAAACGCGTCCTCGGCACTCTTACGGGCCAGTCTCCGTACTTTCTTTCGATACGCTGAGAGGGACATGAGCAGCGAACGATGTAAAGGATGAACTAGAACTACCTTCAATATCATTTCTGACCTCCTTTGCTGCGTCGACATTAGCTGGACTATCCAGGTTCGGCGTATCCGAGGACAACAGAGAGATCACGCTGACGAGCTTTAATGGGAAATGCATGAGGAACACAGAAGAAACGGAAGGTTCAAGCGAGAGCTCACAATCGATTCTACCGTATGCACCGGCATCCATCTCTCTCCCGCTTCTTCGTAACCATACTGATCATTACCAGGAGCATGCTGTAAGGATGTAGCGTGTTATTGGATGTGATATAGGACTTCACAGATTGAGACGCACAAGGATTGAGACGCAAACTACGCCATCCGGATAGACTGTTACAAAGTGAGCCCATCATCTTTGTAGAGAGTGTAAAGCGCCTCACTGTTTGGGTGCCACATCTGGGTTATGAAACGCATTTTGGGAGGCAGAAGAGGGAATTCCGGAGGGAAAGACAGGCGCGCTTTATAAAAGCCTCCCTCGCTGTCGAAAATATTTGTAAGGTACTGCTAATCATGACAGGCTCAGCAGATGTGACATACTACAAAGTGTCGGGTGGACTTAAAAGGTGTCAGAGAAATGCGTGAGAGCTATAAAGTAGAACATACCCAATGATCAAGATCTCCCATTCATATAAGTTGTCATCGTCGACGAGACCTAGTGGAAATCACAATCATGCGCACGATCAGCAGCACAAGGTTACCCACCTGCTGAGAATCCCTCCACTGGTCGTTTGGTCAGTTCTGTGAGCTGTCGACGAAGCAGTAGGGTGTTGGACGCATTAGGCGTGGATGGCTTCGACATTGTTGTAGGCGATGAATTGCGATGTTCGTGGAGCGTCTAGAAGTGTCGGCATGACCCTTTAAATACTAATCGCTCCACGTGACGATCGTGACCCAGGACTGTCGCGTGCGACGCTGGTGAGGTCCCGTCCCGATAAAGAAAACTGACAGGGAGCTCCCCCAAAGGAGGTGTGCCCATTATTTGGAAGCGCCCCCAGTACAACTTGTCAGAAGGGAGGGAAACTGTCATCGGCGGTCATGCCCTCCATTTTGATTCATTCAGCCAAAGAATAGCGAGCAATGTTATCCGAGCCAGAGCTTGAGATCCACAGTACGACGTATGCACATTTAAAATTTAGAGAGCTCAACAACAGATCTCTGGTCAGTATCCAGAATTCACAAGACCCACCTGATCGTGTATTCGGATCCTGTACAGTGCTAAGCTGAGAGCTTCCATGCTTAATCGCAGATTCATTCATTCAAGGAAGAAACAGGATGATATTTAGTATCAGATTGTCAACAACCACCGATCTCAATGTGGTTAATTATATGCTACTGAATGCGTACCACTGATGCTAAAGTGGAGGATACTCATAAAGAGCTCATAAGTTATTCCGACTTGATTTTTCCATCTTGTTAAGGGAAAGGAAAGATTAGAAGATCATTCAAATTAGTATACTATCTATTCTGCCTTCGCGGTAGTGGTGAATACAGCCATACAATATCAGACTTTCGTCATTTCGCCGTTTTTGTGAGCCCAGAGATTAGAATCGCGTGTCGCGCCTCATTCAAGCAATCACCTGACAGGCAGGAACATGCACGTGGACAGTTTTACCGATGTCAAGACTCAACGACGCAACTCATCTGCAGACTTCGATTGAGTCAGGCTCGCGATAATCCGATTTCCAACTCTTAGCCTCTTCGTCTGGCGTTATTACTTGGGATATCGAGCCATTTTTCGAGACCCGTATAGGGTGAAAGTCTTCCCTCGCCTTGTGGACGGAGTAGGTGCTGTGATCCTCCACCACTATACACTTTGATCCTGAAAACGCAATGGATGAAGACGGGAATGACTGGGAGCAGATCAATGCGAAGAACTGGCGAGGTTTGGGGCTTACCGACCCTATCAAAAGTGTAGAGGTGTGCAAGTGCGTTGCTACATTTTTCTTCAAGGGTTGACATCAATTGCATCAGGACAAATGGCTGCTTTTACCTGCGTTTTTAAAAGTAAAAGGTTTGGTCAAGCAGCACATTGACTCTTTCAACTATTTTGTCGATGTGGATATCAAGAACATTGTCAAAGCAAATAACAAAGTTACGTCCGACGTCGATCCTCGCTTTTGGCTCAAGTACACCGATATCAACGTCGGCTTTCCCGATCGAAACGAGATGGCTGCTATCGACAAAAAGGTGACCCCAAACGAATGTCGCCTCCGGGATATAACCTACGCCGCGCCAATCATGGTTACCATCCAATACACCCGAGGAAAGTCCATCGTCCAGCGTAACGTCAATATTGGCCGAATACCCATCATGTTAAGAAGCAGCAAATGTGTATTGACGGGTCGGACTGACGCCCAACTTGCACGCATGATCGAATGTCCCCTTGATCCCGGTGGATACTTTGTTGTGAAAGGGACGGAAAAAGTCATCTTGGTGCAAGAGCAGTTGAGTAAGAATCGTATCATTGTTGAGACAGACAAAGTCAAGGGGATCGTTCAGGCTTCGTGTACATCGTGCGTGCCTTCTGTTACAGTCGTTTATGTGTCATAAATATTCTGCATCGTTTTAGGTCAACCCATGGAGGTCTAAAATCCAAAACATACGTCGCTACGAAGAAAGGGAAGATATATCTCCGACACAATTGCGTCCACGAAGATATTCCAATTGCGATTGCCCTAAAAGCCTTGGGAATACAGTCTGACAAGGAGATTCTCCTTCTCACTGCCGGGAATACCGATGCATACAAGAATGCATTCTCCGCCAGTCTCGAAGACGCTGCCAAACTTGGTATTTTCACTCGACATCAAGCTCTCGAATATATAGGAAGCCGGGTCAAAATCAACAGGCGGGTGATGGGGCCGCGACGACCAGCATGGGAGGAAGCATTGGAGGCCCTTGCAACCATTGTTCTCGCTCATGTACCAGTCAACGGGCTTGACTTCAGATCGAAAGCGATCTTTGTCGCAACGATGACACGACGTGTACTGATGGCAATGGACGACGAAAAAATGGTTGACGACCGCGATTATGTGGGAAATAAACGTCTAGAGCTGTAAATATTCAGCATCACCTCCTATATTCATGACTAGTGCTGACAGTCTCCCAGTGCAGGTCAACTGCTTGCCTTGCTTTTCGAGGATCTTTTCAAAACATATAACACCAATCTAAAATCGGCGATCGACAAAGTCCTCAAAAAGCCTTCACGGACGAGCGAATTCGATGCGTTCAATACCATGCAGTTCCAAGGAGACCACCTGACAGCTGGATTTGTTCGCGCAATTTCAACTGGAAACTGGTCCTTGAAGCGATTCAAAATGGAGCGCGCTGGAGTCACGCACGTCTTAAGTCGCCTAAGCTTCATCTCCGCGCTCGGTATGATGACCCGAATCTCTTCGCAATTTGAAAAGACCCGCAAAGTGAGTGGTCCGCGCGCACTGCAGCCCAGTCAATGGGGCGTTCTGTGCCCAAGTGACACGCCAGAAGGAGAGGCTTGTGGTCTAGTCAAGAATTTGGCTCTCATGACTCACATTACAACTGATGTGGACGAGGAGCCGATCATACGACTGGCGTTCATGCTGGGTGTAGAAGGTACGCTGTGTGTTATTTCGGGAAGATTGAAATAGAACCTATTCTTTTCTAGACATCAGTTTAGCCACAGGAACGGAGATATATGGGCCTCATACATTCGTGGTTAACGTGAACGGGACTATTATTGGACTTACCCGGTATCCTTCCCGCTTCGTGGCGCAGTTCCGAAAGCTTCGGCGTGCCCGACGCATCAGCGAGTTCGTGAGCGTTTACATCAACAATCATCATCATGCTGTGCACATTGCCAGTGATGGAGGCCGTATTTGCCGTCCAATGATAATCGTTGAGGATGGACGGCCAAGGGTCACATCGGAACATATCTCAGTAAGCTTAAGATCTCAACAGAATCCGGACACCGGAAGTTAACTTTGAGACCCTAGCTTCTCAAGAAAGGTGCTGTCACATTCGATGATTTCCTCCGGAAAGGCCTTGTCGAGTATCTTGATGTAAACGAAGAGAACGATACTTTCATCGCTCTTTACGAATCCGACATTGTCCCCACAACCACACACCTGGAGATTGAACCATTTACCCTACTTGGTGCTGTTGCTGGCCTCATTCCATACCCTCATCACAACCAATCACCACGCAACACCTATCAATGCGCCATGGGAAAGCAAGCGATTGGCGCCATTGCCTACAACCAATTGAATCGCATCGACACGCTGCTATACCTTTTGGTGTATCCACAACAGCCAATGGTAAAGACGAAAACCATCGAGCTAATAGGATACGATCGCCTTCCGGCCGGACAAAATGCGACGGTTGCGGTCATGAGTTTCTCCGGCTATGATATCGAAGATGCACTAATCCTTAACAAGGTCGGGCGCCTCGCTCATGTCTCGCGGGAGAAAAGCTAACTTTAGGTCATTAGGCCAGTCTCGACCGCGGATATGGGAGATGTCAAGTTTTACGGAAGAATGCAACTCTCATCCGCAAATATCCCAACGGCACGTGAGTTGACGAAACCGCTGTCCCCGTTATGTCCTCCAATAACGTACACTATGCAGTTTCGATCGCCTGGCCGACGCTCCTCTTGACGAAAATGGACAGGTCGCAAAGAAGTATGACATCATTCAGCTCGATGGACTCGCTGGTGTTGGAGAGCGCGTCGACCCCGGCGACATCTACATTAACAAGCAATCACCGACCAATGCAACTGATAACTCTTTCACTGGCCAAGCCGCTTCGGTTCCATACCGAAACACGCCCATGACCTACAAGTCACCTGTTGCAGGGAACATCGACAAAGTCATGATAAGTGACACGGAAAACGACCAGACGTTGATCAAAGTCCTGATCCGCCAGACGCGGAGACCAGAGTTGGGTGACAAGTTTTCGTCAAGGCACGGGCAAAAAGGTGTCTGCGGCCTCATTGTAAACCAGGAGGACCTGCCTTTCAATGATCAGGGTATCAACCCGGGTATGTACAGGAAATTTTTACCAGAGCGACGGGTCATTTCAATTGAATCTCTATAGATACCATCATGAATCCCCATGGGTTCCCTTCGCGAATGACAGTCGGGAAGATGATCGAGACTCTAGCGGGCAAGGTGCGTCATAGATAAACTTCGTCTTAGTTCATTCTGACGCCGCTATCCTTTGTTAGGCTGGTGTGCTCAATGGCAAGCTCCAATACGGCACGGCGTTTGGTGGTTCCAAAGTAGGCTTGCACTCAAGGTCCGTTGGGGTGGGCAAATCTAACCGTTGTTTTCGCTAGGTCGAAGACATGAGTCGCATTTTGGTCGAGAACGGTTTCAGCTATGCCGGTAAAGACATGTTGACCAGTGGCATTACGGGGGAGCCCCTTGAAGCATATGTATACTTTGGGCCTATCTATTACCAAGTGAGCTTGAATACCTTACCTCTGGATCATCTGTATATTCACAAACCACTCACAGAAACTGAGTAAGAATCGTTTTTCTTGTGTTTCCGGTATTGTTACTTATACCCGTCGGAAGAGCACATGGTCATGGATAAAATGCATGCTCGAGCAAGGTGCGTTTTTCCTGTAAAACTCCGACATCTTCCCTCGTGACATTCGGTCACTTATCCAGGGGACCTCGTGCTACACTGACGCGTCAACCGACGGAAGGTAGGTCTCGCGAAGGTGGTCTACGGTTGGGTGAGATGGAAAGAGATTGCCTCATCGGATACGGCGCGACTCAATTGCTACTTGAGCGGTTGATGATCTCTTCCGACAAATTCGAAGTGAATGCATGCGAAGAGTGTGGGCTAATGGGATACAATGGATGGTGTACCTATTGCAAGAGCTCCAAAAAGATGGCGCAGTTAACTATCCCATATGCAGCCAAGCTTTTGTTCCAAGAGGTGCGCAGTCTCTTGACACAGCTTGTACATGGTTTCGGCCTAACTATCCATTTCGGACTCCAGCTCATGGCTATGAATGTCGTACCCCGACTTGTGCTTGACGATGCCTAATCTCGTGAGGCACGGAATTTGCCTGGCATCTAAAGCCGTTCAACCTACGAGTACCGAAACTCATATGCTCGAAACTGGGCGCATAGGCTCCCGAAGATTCGAGATGGTGGTGTCTTGTGATTGTCATTTTAGGGTGAAGGGGAGCGTCATAATACAACGAGGATAGTTACTGATCCGCAGCCAATGTAAGTACCCTCGCAAGCACATATGTAGTTCCAGTTAGGAGTTAGAACGCAGATTGTCTCCATGGGAGAAGTGATATTCAGGCAGTGATGATGGCAGTTTTCTTTACAAGGCACATGAAAGAGGCGATTATTTTTCGCCACGCTGCCCTTTCTTGCGTTACATCCCGTTCTGTTCGCGGGGTTTCCACGTCATGTGACAGCGATCAGTAATCTTGGGGATGAGACCGTGATGCAAGTCGTCCTCTTCCCATTACCCATTTACAGATTTCGGTTGAAATGGCTGCAAGAAGTTCAAGCAGCGCGACAGCTTTGCGGCGTCTCATGACCGAGTATAAGCAATTGACCTCTGGGGGTACGAAGATACCGATTCACAAATGAAACTCCATGTCGCAGGACTATTGATCTCATGCTTGGTCGCAGGTTCGCCGGATGGGATGTTTACTGCCGGTGCGCTCGCGACCTCCCTTTTTTTTCCTTCCTGGCACTTATCGATCTAATTTGGACCAGGACCAATCTCCGAATCTGATTTCTTCACTTGGGAGGCGCTCATTTGTGGTCCCAAAGACACGCCTTTTGTAAGATGCTAATCGGTCGCCTCGGCCACTACTGGGAATCGCCTAAACGATTTTCTATTCGCAGGAAGGCGGCGTATTCGCAGCGAAACTTACATTCGTAAGTTGCGAAATTGTCGCCCAATTCCATACGGCATGCTCACATATTTCCCCCGTAGCCGTCTGACTATCCACTATCCCCTTTCAAAATGAAGTTCGACCCACCTTTATTCCATCCGAATAGTGAGTGATGCAGTTACTGCGTTGTATTTTTTATTTTAGTATTGACACATACTACAGTCTATCCCGATGGCAACGTATGCATCTCGATACTTCACACACCTGGGGACGACCCTACGATGTACGAGCAGGCATCAGAGCGCTGGAGTCCAGTTCAAAGTGTAGAGAAGGTTATTCTCAGTGTGATATCCATGCTGGCAGGTACGCCGATCCCGTCCACTCACATCTCTATTCCCGATCATCCCATTCTCGATGAAGAGCCAAATCTTGAAAGCGGTGCCAACATCGATTGCTGTAAGCTATACCGAGACAACCGCGCAGAATACGAAAGGATAGTACGAGAATCTATAAAGGAACAACTAGGGTTGTAAGGTGGGCAGAATAATACGTGTGCCGATGTAAAGGTGTGGATATAATGTAACTATTATCATGGGGTATGTATGATTGATTTCACGTTTGACGTGATTTGAAGACCCTTCCACTGATTGGCTCGCCCAAAATATGCCGTTGGACGTACTCGTTGCGGAACGTACCATTAGGATCAACATCTTCAATGACCCGTACAAAATCATCGAAGCGGGGGTATAATTTCCGTAGGGTGTCAGGTTGAAGACGATGTGCTTTCGCCCAATGAGGTCGTCCCTGATACCGGGCCACGATGGACTCGTAGCCGCCAAAGTACTTTCGATAAGGTACGTTAAACCCATATGGTCTACATACAGAAGATCTGTCAGGGGAACGCGGCCGCAAAAGAGTTCAAGTGCTCACTTGTATTGAACGATCCCAAGCCAGCATGTCCGCTGACCATTGCTTGGGCTCAGCCAGATGTCGTCCGGAGCAGAAAATCGAATCTCCATTGGAATATGAGGTCGAATACCATTTGGGTCATGATTCTCCTGGTCTAGCCATGTCCGCAATTCGCGAAGGCATCCCTGAGCGTTTTCGTAAGGCACAGCCCACTCGGTGGTATGCTGAGGATACTGATAACGAAAGATGAGTAACCTGGTATGCAATTGCCACAAATACGACGTACTCGACAATCTACGTTGAAAATCAGATGACTGTCGTCGACGCCAACTGTCCGATTACTGATTAACCAGCAGGTGTAATGAGAGATCCAGGTATTGAGAGGCAAGAAAAACCGTGCGACGAGGATTAGGAATTGAGTGACATGATGTCCAAAAAATGTGTGCCACCACCAACTTCCGGCTGGACTTTTCGGCTGTAGGGCGGACGAAGTCAAAAGGGCGTCGGCGTAATTATCGCGCGATAAGAAATACCTCCTGAGTGCGGTCCGAGTAACTGCAGCGCACGGTGTCGGACGCGGGGAACCACCAAAAACGAACGTGCTCCGCGGAATACACCAGCTCGTCGAAACGTCGTATCACTTCGTCAAATGTCATTGACTCCTGAATCTCCTTCAACCGGAAAGCAGGTTCGACCTCGAGCTGGATACTCAAGATAAATCCAGTAGCCCCGAGACCACATATCGAGGCAATGAATAAATCCGCACGCTCTTTCCGAGAACATGTTACTTTAGACCCGTCAGCAAGGAGCATATTTAGCGACATGACATTGGTGGATATGACGCCATATGCGATGCCAGAGCCATGAGTAGCGGTCGTAACGATCCCGCCCAGCGTTTGGTCGGATATCGAGCCTACGTTGATCATCGCCAGATTCCTTTCAGCGAGTTGGGCATGGAGGTCTTTGAGTGTGATCCCGGCTTGCGCGACTACATATCTCTTTTCCGCATTGACCTACATCATAGAGAGTCAACTCAATGTCGGGAAGATCAAACAATACCAAACATAAGAAGTTTAAAACTTACCTCCAGGACCCGATTTAATTTTTCTGTCCGTAGCATGAACCCGTTCGTACACGCCAGATCGCTAGGACTGTGGCCGATGCCTGCAGCCTTGACGACTTTGCCTTCGCGACGCGCGAGCTCCAAGACAAGTTCGCACTGGTATTCATTTTCCGGTTCGAATACGGCAAGTGGTGCACAATGGTAAGTCTGGCCCCAGTTTGAGAATTTCGCTCGGGGTGAAGACGTCGGGACTGTTATGGGCTGGAGAAGCTTGTAGAGGTTCTGCAAGGGAATATCGGAGGGGCGCGCGGTCAGTTGGGTGGACATGGCAGACTCGGACGGAAATTCAATACAAACTTTTTGGGCTTTATAAGTTCGGGATGTGATGTAGATGACGCCTCCGATCGATCGCAGCTTCCGGGCGGGTTCAGTCAACGATTTGGGCCGGAGTTGCTGAATCTCGGCATTACCCGGATATCTCGCAAGTCGCACGCCAACGCGCGTCTGGAGGCGGCTCAATGATCTCGACGGTTGCCCACGTTGGAATGTCTGGGAGGCCGAAAAACAGGAACCGAGGGGGTTACATCGAATGCGACCACAAGGAACAAATGGTGCAAGCGGAATTCCATCTAATTCCGCATCAATTCTGTGAGAGGAACGAGGAACCTGGAAAAATTGAAATTATGCAGATCTGTTGTCGGCTTGGAAGCCAGGGGAATTCCATGTCGCTGTTCCAGGCTGATATTTCTGTTCGATACATACGATGCAACCAGTCGTTATTATTAGTCCGATGAACATCAGCCAAGCCATTTGTGCCATAATGACGAGCTTACACTGGTATGATGGACGAGACTGGCTGCGACACTGACGGAAGCTAGCAGACAGACAATCACACATGCATTCCGGTAAAATCCGACTAGAGCAACAATTTCTAAGCAAAGGTCCCTGTATATCATCGAATCGCAATGCTTCTCAGCTGAGAAAGTCAAATGTCACCCTAGCGTGGGTGGAATGTCAGTGGTATAGCAGACGTGACGGCAAAAAGCGAACCTTCCCCATTCCTGGTTGTTGTATAACAGGATTCCCCGAACTTCGGCGCTGTCCAGCTCCAGTCCAAGCTCGAATTCTGAGAATCGCTAAAGTCAGGTTCTTAGGAGTGTACTGGCCACAAGGCTCACCAGTATAAAAGCCACCGGGCTGAGGCACGGCGGCATTCTGTTGGAATGTGGGAAGGGATGATAGATCGACGGTCCATTTACAGAGCTCAGTGGTCTCCCCTTCGTCTGTATACCTCATAATTTTGTCCGTGTCGCTTGAGTAAAGCACAGCAACGAATGACGAATCTGTATTGACATGTTAAAAGGCCACTACTGTATGGTTTTCAAAGGGGCCAGATACATACCTTGGTTAGATTGCGAGAATTTGCTGAGGGCCAATGGTAAGACGGCCGTGCAGCCGAAAGAAAATCCGAGGTTACTTACCAGAATTTCGTAGTCAGACGTTGGCTAAGTGCCGAAAGTCAGTTACCACATGGGAAGCGTGATCCATAAGGAAAGACATACCCCTTCCGAAGAATAGCTCCCTTCGAAACGAGGTACTGCAATCTGCGCAGGACCAAGCCGCCGGCAAGTCAGATCGGTGAGAAGCAGAAGCAACCCGTTGGCGTACCTGTTTTCGCAGATCGAAACGCCTGCGTCATTGTTTCTAATGTATGCAGGCCGTTTCATCCAATCCTCTTGTTCCGCTGGTAGCTTGACCTATTAGAAGAAGGACTTATCTATCCGGAGGAGTACAATAACGGCATGGGTGGCGCCGACCTTCATAATGTAAGACCGCGGAGCGATAACGCTGGATACGAGAGGCCGCCGGGCTAGACCATATTGTGCTGCACCACGCAAAGTTGCAGTATCAGCATCCGGGGGGCGGGCAATGACTTTGATTCGCGAAGAAAATTGCTCCTGCGATGATAATCAAGGCTTTCCGGGAAAAAAGCTCTCGGGACATCACAACTTACCTCGATCCGTTGTTTCAAGTACTCGCTGCCTGCGAAACCTCCCACGAGAAGAAGCGCATCAATTCTCTGATCGACTTTCCGCGTTTGCTCTTCGATGAGATGCAACACCTACAGATATGACGAACCTAGCTGGATATTGTCACCCTGGGAATGAAAATGGAAAATCATACCTCGCCAATGACAGGATCAAAGACTTCTCTGCGGAGGAGATTTCCAGGGATGGACAGTTGCCCGTTAATCAGACCAACAGAAGGATCGTTTAGATCTTCGACGTTGAAACACGTAAAATGAAACATATTTTCTGGGAGGGCTTGTTAAGAAAAAATGTATACCCTAGCCCATCGATTTCGCACGTACGGTCATCGCTTACCCCGGCATAACTCAGTTTATCGGTTTCGCTGAACGAATGCACTTGAAGAAGTTATATTTAACACAGGACTCGCATGCTAAAAGAAATACTTACTGAAATAAGCCAAGGATGCCGGATCAAGATGAGCGGGATGTTCGGCCAGGAGTGCCTGTTCAGGCCTGTTAGCAGGGAACCGTAGCGCAGGATCCGATCCTTCCTTACCTTGACAAGTTCCTGGAATCGGAAGTCAAGGAATAAACTACCGCAATTAGCACCCGACCGAGCACATATTTCAGCGATCTCGAGGTTCGCCATTTGGCCAATGATCTGTATCCGCGGAGAACGAGGTCGAAAGATTTGGTCAGAAATAACACAAGAAGACGCCGGAACTAACTTTGTAAACGGCCTACAATACCGATCAGTGCCGAAGGATGAAAAACTATTCAGGTGTGACTTACTATGTCTACGGTTCCGCCACCAGCATCAACAACTACGAAGTTCTGGGAGGGCTTCAAGCGATGAAGGTCCGTCAGATGGGCACAATGCACAGCGGCTGCTTCGGGTTCTGTAATGATCCTCAGCCGGTCTCTCCAGTTGACGTCTCCAGCACGCGCGCTCTGGACAAGCCCTGCAGCGATGGCAGCTTCTCGCATGATATCGCACCCTTTCGCGTCCCACGCAGCAGGGACGGTCAACCAGACATCCGCAGAGTCTGCGCTGAGAAGTCAATGCAGGTGGAAATGGAGGGATTGGAAAACCATGACATACTGAGATCAGCAACAGCACCTATCTCCCGGGTGATCTGGTCTTTGGCATACTCCCACAGACAGCTTAGGAAATCAATAATGAGGTCAATGGCCTTCTTGCCGGGCTATTGGACTTGATTAGATCATTCAGTTCTGGGACAATGAGACCAAATCACGAACTGGCAGTTGGGGAAGGCGAGGATCTATGGCAGTCTCATCACGAAGGGCACAGGAATTCCCAAAACGGTGTGTGTGAGATTTAAATCCCACAGAGAAACTTTCCAATCCCACTGAAAAGGCTCATCTTCGAGAAAAATCTCACACATTTTCGTTCGTTTCGAGGAGCGCCATAAGCTCACGTGACTGCCCCCTTGCGACCTCATTAGGACATGTCGGCGGAGCCAAGACATGCAATTCAACAATCGCAAGTGCATCCGATTGGCATGAGCTACTTCCAGGGTTCAACTTAGAAAAATGAAGTACATGTAGAGTATTTATTCAAAGACGTATTATTCACATAATCAGATCATAATCTACGTAGTAGGGAAGACATTGTATGGATCATTATAGTGGTGAGAAAACATCTCAAGGCATCAGGGTTCGCCCACCATCGCGCGTTCGAAAGCGCGAAGCAAGGATCATGGGTTTTTTACCCAAAGTGATCAGAAAGGCCTGTCGTCGTCAGATATATTCACGAGGATCAGCTGGAACACTCACAAAATCGCGGTAATCTCGTATTTTCTTCAGCCCGACAGATTCAACAAAAAACTCTTCCATGTTGATGTGCGAGGACTGGGGGAAGAGCAGAGGCATCCGAGAGCCACCAAAGGGCCCATTTATACTCAATGTATGTGGCCATTGTTGACCAGTACAGGTTGTGGCCAGGGCCAGATGAGATGAGCACATCGGGGGGCGGGAGCCAAGAGACGCGCGCCTACCCCGATGGTGGTCACGGGACTCGGTCAATCTCACACCGAAAGAAAAATCCCACACAAAAACATTCTATTTTCCGTTCAAAAAAACCTCACACACACCGTTTTGTAGTATACTCCCCGACAGATTCAACAAAAAACTCTTCCATGTTGATGTGCGAGGACTGGGGGAAGAGCAGAGGCATCCGAGAGCCACCAAAGGGCCCATTTATACTCAATGTATGTGGCCATTGTTGACCAGTACAGGTTGTGGCCAGGGCCAGATGAGATGAGCACATCGGGGGGCGGGAGCCAAGAGACGCGCGCCTACCCCGATGGTGGTCACGGGACTCGGTCAATCTCACACCGAAAGAAAAATCCCACACAAAAACATTCTATTTTCCGTTCAAAAAAACCTCACACACACCGTTTTGTAGTATACTCCGAAGGGCATGTGGTTCCAAAAACAATTTGAACCATTCGCAACGTGTTGTCCCAGGCATTGGCCCAGCATTCTTGGCTTCCAAACCCCAGGCTAGGATTCTCCCCTGCTCATCGTAGAGCAGACATGTGGGTATCTGGATAGCAATTATTACCGGGCTTCCGAAGATGTAGGCAACAACATGCCTTCCGGAATGTCTCAAAAGATCCCGGCCAGTTGAGAATTTGTTGGACTTGACCGCCCGCGATTCGAGAAGATCCATATGCCTACTACGCTGTCAAATCAATGTGTGGGAACTGTTTACCCCCTACTCACTACACCAGAGAACGTGGTACCTGTAAGGTATTCGATAATAAGCACTTTCCACATTGCGAACAAAATACATACCGAAGTCAATGGCAATCGACATCTTTCCCTCGTCAGGTGGTGGTGATAATGGCTTGGGTGGCATTGGAGTCGATGACAGACCTGGACCCATCATGATTTGTGGTGGAGGGGATCCTGAGCTATAGGATGGGTGATGTGCTGAGCCTGGCCGCGCCAATGGATCACTTGTCGCGTAATTGCTCCCGTTGAACATCGAGCCATTATATGTGGCCATAGGGGGTGGAGATGTGGATTGGGCATAGCTTCCGAACTGGGTCATATTAGGTGGTGGGGAATAGGATTGACCCCAACTGGTGTTTCCATTCTGCAGTGTTGGCGGTGGCGGCGATATGTTCGGTTGTTGAAATAGTGGTGGATTGAGCGTGGGTTGCAGAACAGGCTGTTGAGTGATCGTGCCAAAGGGAATACTATTCCCATTCTGCACTTTCTTTTCAGCAGTCACGGACTCCCCACAGCAATTGCAGTCCATCGTCGAAAGTGGTCGGTGACGGGAACACGGAATCACTGAAAACTTGAACCTCAAGGCAGCAGTCTATAGGCGCCGGTGCCTGAGTGGCTGTGTATTATAACTCTGCGGCCAGGACACTTGTTACTGGGACATAATGCGTTGAAACCGAGCACAACACTCAACATGAAAGTTCGCATTGACTGAACAGCGTAAAGAAATTCGGTCTGGTCAGTTTATAAATTTCGGCTTTGAGGTTTGATCTCCCCAAAATGCCTCGATATATGTATGAAACTCACAGCATTAACAACTGTAGTAGTACCATCTTCAAAACAAAGGTGAAGACATTGGCGCCTACTTGTGCAATTATATTCCCGGTCGTGTTTCTCAGTCGGGATATGAACGCCTTTTTTGCACGCGGTGCATGTGGAGCTGAACAACATACTGTCTGGAAATCAAAGCAAGAACCTGATGAGATTGCCTTCAAGAAGTACTTAGCACACATAGAAGTCGCCAACTGCCGACTGGGAGGCAAAAATGAAAAAGAACAAACGAATGACGGCATCGGTCATCCCGAAGTCGGAAGTCATCAAACCGGGGAGGCTGCATCCTATTAGTATCGAAGATTCGAGAAGTGTCATAAACCATCATTTCTGTTTCGTGAGAGGATGCGTTTGAGAACCAAGAGGGCCTGGAAGACCTCGAGAAGTTGGTGTCCATCGGGTTGAGCCGCGTGATAACACAACTCTCATCGGCCCAGTGTGAGAGCAGATTCTTCGGGCACTGTCCCTGGATACGCGCATGTGGAAGTGGAGGCAAAGAGCTTTGTGGACTTTTTCCACCAGGCTCGCGAAGACTTCTCCAATTTCCTGGAACTAGGCGAGTCATCCAAAAATTCTTATCGACCTTGTCGATTATTGGACAAGAGACAGGGTTGGCGCGTTACCGCCCCTTTGCATCACGGCTACCTACCAAGATACGAACACCTTCGTCCGCGCAGTTGCACACTTGCACGAGCTCGCAAAGAGGGTCGATTATCCGGGAAAAATCGATCACCGACGCGCGTGAGAGATAAACACGAGGCTCAGTCTCAACGATGTGACAAACGGAGACAGCTGTCCGTCCCGCCGACAACATCCATATTGCAAATATTGCAGAGGAAATATAGATCAGCAGAAGACAGGCCGACGAGAACGGGCGGGATCCCAAGGAGAAAAGATGGCTAGGTTGTCGAAAAGATGTTCTTTGACCAAGTGGCAAGAGTATCGTGGATGGCTGCATAGTGAGATCCCAAGCGGAGAGTCGCCTCAACATAGATCATTAATCAGGCGGGACCTCGGTGGCAATTATGTCTTCATTCGCTAAAAAAGAGTCTTCTTGATGAAAATAAAAAGGAGGCCTATCATCTTGAAGAAGTTCAACCTCCTAGAGAGCCTTGGCAGATAACTGACACGAGACGACAAGTCCCATACGGTCAATGGTGTCTCACCTGAAGTCGAGGCCCAGATAATGAAAGAAAGGCTTGATATGGGCTCAACCGTTAATCAATCAGGATTCAGCCAGTGAGAATTGTATGCGGGAAAGGGGTTTTCTTGAGTTTCTTCCCCAGGTTTTTGGAGAAGAAAAGCAACTTATGCCCAGAAAGTGAAAATATTCATCGACGATAATCTGAAGGTAGGAAACATGTCGGAGTCTGAAATTGAGGCGTCATGCTTCACCTGACTTCAATCGGACATCGTTTACTCCTTTCAACTACGTTCACCATCCACAGTCCTTTTGGGCTAGCGGGGCACACTTCGCCATCCAAGAGGTCCTCATGGCATCTGTCAAAGCGCCGACAAAGCTGGCGAAGCAAATGAGCGGAATTGCGGCATCATGGACCAGAGACCCATTTCGTCCGAATATCCAGCTTCAGACGTTGTTGCAGTCTCTTGCCACGCATCCGAGGCTTACTCCTCAGGCAGTGCAAGCAGCACGTGCATTACAGGATAATGAGATGTATAAGCAGGTATGCTTCTCCCGCGAACCTTTTCCAATCCATTAACCTGGGTACTTTTTCCTTCTTTCAGTATCCTCTATCGAAAAAGACACTGCAGCCCGCTTCGACGCCGCATCACTACGATCGGCTCGTAGAAGGATTTGAGAAGAGCGCTCAAGGCATAGGAAGGCCCTGGTGGAAGATCTTTTTTGGAATCTGGTAGTCAATTGCCTGCGAGAGACACTATATTATTGGTACGCTGAAATTAGTCTGGCGTCACTCCTCATGGAGCATACATCATCTTTCGCATTGCATTCGCATCGAGTTTCGCTGATATCCGTTGAACTTCCTTCCGCAAATCTCCAGACAGGAAGGATCCTCCTGGTCAAGGATTCGTGAAATCTCATGACAAATCGCAAAATCCCGCAGCCACCAACCACGAATAACGAAAGCCGTCATCATACGTCGTTCATGGGAAACGCACGATGCCGAGTCCTCGTGCTTTCTATTGTAAACACGACCAGGATATTGTGCAACCAAACTGCCATCCCAAGCTCTGACCAGGGGCTTTCGCTCATCCTATAAATAGCAATGAGATGGGGTTGTTCAATGGCACATTGCTTCCGTGAAGTTACTTTGAGCTAGTCAGTAAATGAAACAGCCACCATAGAATAAGCTCCAAATGCAGCAAGCATTGACACCGAGGTCGAGGTGAAAACACAAGCTCCAGCGCACCACGGAAAGCCCAAAGAATCCGTCAGCCAGATCATTCCTCCAGAATCTCGTCCTCGCCTTCTCTTGCCTGTTCACAGTGGTATAGTTAGCAAATCCCCATTTGGTGGAGGTACAAGATGGGCGCAAACCTTTTCCACAAGTTTCCGGCGCTTCTCTCGTGTCTTTCTCTGCACCTTCACATACTTACCTAACGGCGAGTCTTCGACCTTGAGTCTGAGGGTTCTCTCCCACTCCTCAACGTCGCCTAGTTTCCCCGGCGCAAATGAAACGGCCTTCCGTCGTTGCTCGACCCATCGCGCGCTCTCCTCGATCCGTTCCAATAGGACCTTGACAAGACTCTGGTCTTTCCCGGAGCCAGCACCAGCCCCAGATCCGGACCTTGCGCTTTTTAGACTTTTGCGCAAAAGGACGACAATCGGCACAACGATCTCAGGGAACGAGATGCTTCCCTGGACCGCGGGACCCGAGAGCCATTCCGCGAGAAGGTATGTTGTTTCTTCGATGATGCCCTCAGAATACACGCGCGTCTTGATGTATTGCTGAGGAGCACGAATCTGAACCTCGAGATCCAAGGGCCGCAAGGTGGATGGCTTTGGGCGAGATGAAGGAGTGAGTGTTGACGTCAGAATTGGAACAAGGTACGGAGAGATAGGAATGAACGTTTCGCTGTGTTTAGTAAGGTGAAGGAGGGAGCGGATGATGTGTAGGTGGAAAGGGTATGAGCGACTCGTGGAGATGAGCCTGTCCCGAGGTTTTAGCGATGGATATCGATAAGGAAAGCATATCGCTCACTTGATTGCACCAAGGCAGACTTGGACGAGTGGATAGATCAGAGGCTTCAGATCGCTCTCCTTACCGCCGTTTTCCCCCTGAGATCGGGTGTCGCATGCTCTTGCAAGCACGATGGACCAAAAATCGATACAATGGACATATTGCCAATTGTAGACTTGTTTGTATGCTTCCTGACAGCAGGGAAGATACTGTCAATGCCACTCTTCATGATCGTAGGCAAAACACTGACTTTGGTCTTTACTTTCATACTATTCCTTAAGTGGATAGCGAGTTGCCGGATATAGCCAAAGGCGTGTTGATACGAGGTGGAGTGATCAATACAAAAGACCTCAGATGCGGAATTCTTCATCAGGTTGATAGACGGGAGGGTGTGGACACTCGTGGACTTGGACGTGCGAATCAATGTCAAGTACGTTCCCTGGAGTCAGGGATAATGTGAGCAATGGAAACTTGCACAGGAACGGGCAATATGGCGTACCTTGAGGACATGGTCCATTATGGATTCATCCGTTACCGAAGCAAGCCTTCGAATGGCCAAGAAGGCGGCTATCCGGATGTTATCCTCGGAACTTGACCATAGTTCCAAGCATTTCTAGGGGTTAGGAGTCAAGTGAAAGCCCAGCGCTACGGACAACGTGCTCAACGTACTTTGAGGTACAACTTGACAGATTTGCGACTGCTGACGATGTATGGTATGAGCTTGGCGCTCTCAGTAACTGCGAGGAGGAGCAGCTCTTTGTCCGTGAGGTGAGAAAGTATGTGGATGACGTTGTGGAAATAGGACAAGACAAGCTTTTGCAGCGTCTTGAATTTTTGCGTCTGAGTAGGTGGTTTACTGGAGTGAAGCCGTTATAAAGAGAAACAAAAAATTATGAGAAATGTCCTACATTTTTCCATTGGCGAGTGTTTTGTAAGGGATATGGTACTCTAGGACCACGGGAGTATATCTGAGGGTAGTTGTGACCAGCTTATTGTAGACTGATTTTAAGCATTATGAGCGGCACTGGTGATTTTGCGACATTAGCGAACATTTACCTGACGAGCTGTCGATTGTCCAAGCAAGCACTTGATCATCCTCATTGAGATGTGCAGCAGATCGGAAAGCGATTAATAGCTTTCTTAGCGCCCGAAGAGAACGTTGCTATTCGAGGGTTAGTCGGAGGCGCAGATGTTGTTAGGCAGTACAGCTTGCCTCTAAGAGAGCCTTTTGCCACTTTCGTAGCTGGGCATTGGTTAAGACGGGACTCCTCTCGTCGTCCATCTCCTCATCTTCTCCCTCTCCACCTGCTTCGTCTTCGTCTTCGTCCGAATCCATTGCGTCAAGATTATCGGGGCTGAAGTTCAGAAGTTCCTGGTCGTTTTCTTGTAGATATTTGTAAAATTCGGGGTCTTTCTCTGCAAGTTTTGAGAGCTCCAGAAGATGTGATTCGCCGTCGGCTGTCAGAAAGTGATGGACGTTGAGTGTTGGAGACGTTCATGAGACTGTTAAATGCTCCGCACCATCCAGATCGTCTACAGAGGCAAAGGAAGCATCGTCATCGAAATCTTCTTCACCTTCTTCGTCTGAGCCGGCTTCATCCATGTCCTTGAGAAAGTTAGTCATGAGAAACCCAAGCCCATCACGATCATCATGTAGACTGACTTGGTCTTCATCTTCCTCCTGGTCATCGTCAGAACCATCCATAAAGCCACCGCCGAGTAGATCATCCACGGACATGCCTTTCTTACTGTCAAAATGATGAGGATCTTATTCCGATGATTGAAATAACACACACCTTTTGGGCACTGGCTCCTCCCCCTCGTTCTCTTCTGCCTCTACATCAGCAACCTCAGGCTTGCCCCTTCCCGCCCCTCGTTTTCCTTGTGTTCTCTTCCGAATTTGCTGATGCTTGTGACGGGCTTGAATTACCTTCTTAAGTTGACCGCTCGACGCGAACTTTTTAGTTGCCTTAGAAGCTTTCCCCATTTCGATTGGTGGACTGAACGGCCGTGAGGAATATTTAAACGCGTCCGAGCACTGGCCAAGTTGGAAAGTTAGCCAAAAAAATGTGATCTGAATTACATAAGCTCGATCATACTCGCTTGGATTGAATCGAGTTCAAGATTCAAGATCAAACGGAATTTGCGGGCAACTGCGACGTGACCAAGTTCTGCGAAATCAGGTAGAAACGTCCTTTGATAGCAGTACAATACATGGCCATAAATACACTCCAAAATGCACAGAACGGTACTGAAAGCAGGAAAACTTGTATCCGAATTCAATATTTTTAATATCCTCCAGAACCCGAACCCCATTGACCCATTCCCATCCCTGCTCCCATCGCCCCACCAGACATGTTCATCGCGTTCATATTCATGCCATTACCCATCCCGCCTACACCAGCATTCATCATCGCATCGCCCTCCCAACTACCCTCCATACCGAACTGACCTTGATCCCCCCACCCCATTGCGGCTCCTCCATTAAAAACAGTAGGACCTGTTCCAAACCCGCCGCCGCCCATCCCCATAGATCCCATCATAGGCATTGCCATCCGATTCATACCCCCAGCGTTCATTCGGCCCATGTTAGCGACATTCATATTTCCCATTCCCCCCACATTCATATTTGTCATGCCGCCCATCATAGGATTCCATGCACCCATCATCTCATCAACACCCACACCCATCCCAGAACCTATCCCAAGCCCCAAAGCGTTCATTCCCATGCCCATCATAGGTTGCACCAGCATCTGGTTTTGACCTAGACCTTGGTTCACCTGCCCCCCACCGATGAAGCCGGGACGGGCCCCACCTGTGAAGCGAGGATTGACAGCACCAGAGGCCTGTCCAGTCGTATTCGTCTGATTGGGCCGGAAAGGAGATTTAGGTCGGAGAGCGTCGATTTCTGGCGTCATTGGTACGACAGCCTTCCCCCCATTTGATCGCTCCTTGATGCCTTCTTCCCAAGTCTCGCGATCCCATCTTGTTGCTCGGCCACCTTCTTCGCCCCCGACGTGAATTGTTCCCTGCGCGTCGCTGACCATGAGCAGGCGTTCATCTTGGTCCTGGCCCATGACTGTGACCCATCCGCGACGCAGAGAGGATGGACGACCAAATATCTCCAGCCGTCGCATTCCAAGGCAGAAATTCTCGATGAGCGTGTACATCTCGGGCGGTTTCCGAGTTGGATCCGATGGGTCTCCTTCCCAGAAGATCACATCCGTATCTTTTGACGATGTGAGATATGCTTTACGAAAAACAGGTCCATGTGACACACACCAACGTTACAGTGCACAAACCAACTGTCTGTTGACCGGCGAACAGTTCCCCGGATTCCAATAAGGCAGTGTTGTTTTGTACGAGTAAGCAGAGACGTTGTCGGGGGATCAGTCTGCGGAACCAACTCATTCAGCGTCTGATTAAGATTGCAAAATGAACGCACTAACACCAGGACCCTTGTTGGTAGTTTTATTCGTCTTGACCCACACCACATCTTCGCACCGACGATATCCCCACTTCGCCAACACTTCTCTGCCTCTCTCCAGTCCTTCTCCTGCCCCGCTTCCCACCCACATAAAAATGAAGCTGGGGTCGCCCGCGAGGCTTGGAATTTGCAATTCCTGGAGGTGATCCCAGGTAAAGGACGATGAGAAGGGCGGATCCAGAAGAATGACGTCAAATTTACTCGGCTGTAAAGATGACATTTCTGAAAAGGATAGATAGGAGGGTGGAAGGGAGTTATTTGTGACTGAGGCTTTCTTCAAGTTCAGTAGGCGCTGTTGCTTGGGATATCTAAGACATGGATGTTAAGAAATGATGAGTATACATCGAAAGAACTAGTGACTTGGGACGTACTCCTCAAATCGGTGTTCAGGTTCCGCCCCCAAAACCCAGTTCTGAGGCCACTCTCCAGCATCCACGTACCGCTGAGAGTAATCGTTTCGAATAGTTTCCTCCTCAGGTACATAGTTAGCGTATCGGACGACTCGTGCACGTTTCGCAGGTGGTAGGTCAGGGCGAAGAAGATCGTGTGTTCGAATTGGTGGAGAAGACGGTGGCGATTCGTTCAATGGTGGTGTCGATGGTGGTGATTGTATTAGGGGAAGTTTGAGGAGTTCCTGAGGAGGAGAATGGAGGGAATGGAGTTGGCGACGATGGCTATGTTGAGAAAGTCGAGTATTCGTGATTAGTGCGGTATGAAATGCAAGAAGTTCATTGGCAGAGCTGATGATCTCCGTCGTGGTAGCGGTTAGCGACATAGGATGAGACCTTGAAATGAGATGTGTGTGCGTTTCTGTGAGGATCTTTGGACGTCCTGGGTATTTCAATGCATTCAGAGGCACACAGTAGCGCTGATATCTAGCTAGAGATATTTCTGTGAATATTGCGTCGTGGATTGTGAGAGGCCAAAACTGGTTGAAAGTTCAAGTACTTACTTGGTCAGGGTCTGTCCAGCGTCACCGTCAGGGTTTTCGCGTTGTTTGTTCATATTATAAACAAAGATCTTTGCCTAGTGAACGTTCTCGATCCCGACTCATGTCATGTTGAACCTTCTTCCACAAAGCGTTCGCCAGCCAGGTTGTGCCGTCACTGCGATCACACGAAAACGCTGCCGTGCCTTGGTGAGGTGATGGGTTTTCTTCTCTTTGATTTCACTGTTCCTCACGGCTCAGGTACAGGCCGATTTCAACTCTTTTACCCCATCGCTATGATCAGAATAATTTTCTGCTCGTCATCGTCGTTCGCCCAGATCTCTCCCTTTTATTGATGCTTAAATCTTTACGAACGAGGATCCCAAATTTCACGCGATGTACAACGGATATCCGGATTTCAAATCTTTCATGGGTTAAGTAGCGGAAACGTTTCCGAGCTCTCGACTGGGTTCCTGACTACGACGGCGGGCCTCGATCGACTCAAAAAAATGCCTGAAAGCGACTGAACTAGACAAGAACCACAAGACTTACCGTAGGTTTTCTCTCAACCTGCTTACTCTAAGGTGGATATGCCTGGTTCCTTTGGAAGTCGCAACTGAAGCAGGGCTCTCCTATTCATAGGATCCCAAACAATGAATTGTCAAGGACAGTACAATATGTCATGCTCAGTCTTCCAACTTCTCTTCGATGAGACAATTTGACTGTGTAATTTTTCAAAGATTCATGTTCAATTTTGCGAGACCATGCGTCTAACTTTTCCAATGCGAGCGAATAGGAAGCTGCAATCCATAACCATTGTACACCCATTCACGGCCTAGAACTATCTGCTTGCGAAGAATCCTTATCGAGCCAACCCCCAGGTTACCATTAAACTTATAACCATATGGTTCCTTCAACCGAAGGACACGGAAGTCGACCGAAATGTTTCTGGGGGACCCGGGATAACAGACCTGAGGGATCCGCGTCAGTTTTCAAAGATCAGAATTCTGGTGAGTGTGCCTACTTCTCGACCGCAATCACGCAGTTCCTTCACCTAGGAGGAACCGTTGAGCCTTGCGAGGAATCTTCAGGAACTTAGTTTCGACGGGATGCAATCCGGCGAAATTGATCACAGATTATTCTGTTCTCCTCTTTGTTGTCCCATAGCGAATAATCATTGGTCTTTGAAGTTTGCGGACGCGATGTGCGCTGAACTTGGCAGTCGATGCTTAACCATAGTGGTCAATTCAGAATTTCCGATCGTGATTGTCTGAAACAGTGCCCAAGCCGTGAGAATAATATTTGGCCTCCCTGAGCGACCACAACAACCACCTGTGCACCTCGCTGGTGGCCCATATCATCAATCCTCAAAGTTAGTCAAAATACCCATTTTATATCTTTTTACACGAGCTGACGCGTCAGTTTTATTTCTTTTTGCCTCAGGAACCTATAGACACGTATCGAAAGCCAAGCAGGTCATCATCTCATCATGCCCGCAGTTCGAACACGAGATATCGACGCGTCGCCGACTTTTCCGCTTCCAGGCCCTCGGAGAACATCGCGAAACTTGTGTCCTCGTCGTGATTCTTCATCCGAATTAACATCGCTGGATAGCGATGATGATAATTGCCATCACCCATCACTATTCTTGCCCTCCCACCGCTCCCAGCGCCGTGCTTCCACCGGAACCTCAGTCGCCCATCTTCACTCCCCCGAGAAAAATGGACAGGCTCCAAAAGCCACGAAAAAGGGCAGTCCCGCCGCGCTTGCAGAGCGGATCACCATCCAAGGCGTGACGCTTCACCCCACCGTCGTATTTGACACATTTTGGCGTTTTGCTGCCGAGAGGAAGGCGATTGATGACAGGCGTAGGTCTGGAATGCCACCGCCGTGAGTCTATGTCATGATCATTTCTCACATAACCTTCTTATGATGCATTTTTTTATAGGTGGACAAATGATCCCATCTTGCAGAGATACCCTTTTTGCAATACGTATCGCGTTTGCGACAAGCTCTGTCAGTATATAATTCGCGAAGTCATCGAAAAGGGATCTCAGGATCCCACAGAGATCGTCTTTAGAGTCATCCTCTTCAACACATTCACAAAAATCGAAACATGGGAACTCCTACAAAAAGAACTTGGGCCCCTTACCTGGCGGCGCTACAACCATGATGCGTATGAAAGCGTGCTTGCCAAAGCCAAGAAGGCAGGGACGACCCTATACACAGGGGCCTTCCTCAAGCCAGCACCTCATTTCAAATCACTTCTTGATGCTCACTCGAACCACCTCTGTTTATTGGAGGTGCTTATGGAGTGTGATCTCCCAGGCAGAATTCGGAATGCCAAATATCTCGCTCAGGTCTTTGAGTACCTCATCTCATTCCCCAGTATGGGGGAGTTCTCGACCTTTCAACTCATTTTGAATCTTTCATATTCCAAAGTGTTGAACTTCTCAAGTTTTGACTTCGTTATTCCCGGGCCAGGAGCGTCTTCCGGTTTAGGAAAGATGTTTGGTCGCGCAAAGATGAAGCAGGCGAAGCAGGATGTACCGGGCATCGAGGAGGCAATCATTAGGTGGCTAGCGGCGAATCAGAAACAGCAATTCGAGCGGCTTGGATTAGAACCCGTCGGCTTGGGCCCCGATCGACTTCCGATGGACCTGGCAGATATTGAACACCTCCTCTGTGAGGTGGACAAATATTCACGTCAGGCCCACCCCCAGTTCAAAGGAACTAGGACCGAACTACGGGGAAATTTCACTCCTTCACCCGGTGTCTATCCCTCCACTCCAACCCTGCCTAAAGCTTGGTCTCATCCGGCACGAAAGATTGTGCGTATACGACCTGGTGGGCCACCTGTGATCGAGAAGCGCTACACCGTGAGCCATATCGGAGCTCATCGCAAGGGTGTAGATGGCGGCACGGAGTATAAAGTATATTGGGAAGGTTATCCTGACTCTAAGGCAACTTGGGAGCCTGAGCTCAGCCTCGTGGCAGACACGCCAGGCGCCGTCAAGGAGTATTTGGCTCAAATTCAGAAACGGGACAAGTGACCTTTCATTTCAACCTATCAGGCAGCCCCAAGCCTTCGAAATTGACGCTCCGTAGAACTTCCCTCGTTCCCTTCCCTGTTACAATTAATGTTTACACATTGTTTTCCAAGTTTATGCTTTCCGAGTTGATAGACACGTACATTTGCTCAATATATTCTTTCAACACGTATCATTGGCGACCTGGGCTCAGCGGGTGGCAACTTGTGAAGTAGAAAGTTGAAGTCGGAAATTACGTGTTTACAACTGTTTACGCGCTTTCTTCAACGCGCCTCTTCAACATCCTCCACTCCCCCGCCTGGCTTGGGAAACCCCTACCCTCTCGCCATGGAATCAATATCTCGGCTTCGAGAACTCCTCGACATGGTGTTAGACCCTCGGGGAATTCAGCACGTAGAACAAGAACTCTTTGATGAGTTGATGGTTCAAAAACCGCGTCTCCTGCAGCTTCTCAATGTTGGGGGAAGAAATCCGCAGGAACAACGCGAGATTGAGTCTGGTGAGTGCTATAACGCTTATTCGGATAGGTCCAATATCCCAATTTCAAACAGGAAGGACGGTCATCAATGGCAAGCAAGTTGCCGCGAACTCTGACTTTGCCCGGCAAGCCATCTTTCTATCTCAGCAGCTCGACTGTTCAGAACGATATGTGGCCGAGCTCCTTCATACCGTAATGACAGAAAATCCAAATATCGATCCTGTGCATTCTCTCGAAGTCACGATCGCCGAATTTCACCTACGGAGACGTCAGTTGGTTGAGTGCGTGGACATTCTCCTCAACGCTGCGGAAACGGCCTCAAGTCCGGATACGACACCCACAATCGATCGCCTGGCACTGTTTGTTGATGCCGAACTCGTTACTCCCCTGATGGGGGGGACTGAAACGTTTCCCATAAGGATATTTCGCGCCATCGACAATTTAGATGCAGTCATTTCGAAAGCCGACAACGCAAGGAGGAACGCTGCAAGCAATACTGTCGCTCCGTCTGGTCAGGGTGAGCTTGTTTCTCTGTATCCATCGTTTGGGAAATGAATTTTCGTTACAGGCAACTTGTCATTGGGATATGACGTTCTCTCATCACGATACGAATCACTCAAATATGAACGTCGAAACCTCGCCACCGCGTTATGCACCATATCTCGTCTAGGCCGCTTCACTACGAATGACGTTAAAGTTGTAGTTGATTGGCTGGCCAGGAATCCCAACCATCCTATGACTTTCTACCTCCTCCCCACCATACTTCTCGCTTTTGAGCCTGCAGATCCACAAACCATAGGAGGAGGTTATCGTCTGAAATTGGCGACGAGTAACGAAGCCATATCCTACATGAAGAATGTTACGGCGCCTTCGTCCACTCAGTGGAGGGATTCTGGCTTGAAAGCTGCTGTCCTACTCAAGTGGACACTCTTTTTGACGGATGCGAGGCATAATGACCCCAGTCTGGAGAATCGTGATGGCTTCAGGAACGAGGAGCTGGAAACTCAGCTTTGGAATGCCGTACAGGGTGATGCATTTGCATATCTAGCCCTCGCCGTTCTTCAGCTCCAGCGAAAACGAGGCAGTGCGCCAATAGCCTCCCTTGTTAACGCTCTTTCCCTTTCGATGGAACAACAAGACCATCGGAGTGTGCCCACAGATGAATTCAAGCCAGTTGTGCTGATGGCATTTGAAACTCTTGTCCGGTCGCTTATCACCCATGCCTCCTCGGAGCTACGTAAAATCAAACAGAGACAAGAAGATCTGGTCCTTGCCAACGTTCGCACTGATCGGACGAGGACAACCCCGCGTTTTGCTGCTAGTCTTGCATCTCAGGACTCGGAGAAGCCTTCACCTCCACCTCGCAATGACATTGCCATGCTTTACTCCTTCATTGGGCTTCTGTACTCTGCCCTCCCTGGCGAACATGCTCTGCAGTTCTGGGGAGCAGGCCCACAGGTCGATGCATCACGTACCTCCTACGTCCAATACATCGAAACGACAGCGGGCAGGCTACCTGCTTTTCTACAATGGGCAGTATGGTCGACATCCGTTCACGACGTTACGATGTCAACAGCTCTTTATGACATGCTTGGTGGTCTAGCTAAGGGCCAGCAGTGCAGCGAACTCGCGTACAACTTCATGGCAAGAGGTGGTGGAGAAGTGATTCCTGGAAGCATGTTACCATCATCGTCATCTGGTGGGCCTTCGGTGTCTTGGTCCGTCATTTTCAGCCTATTGGAATCGTGGGCATCCAGTTCAGCAAACCCTCGGCCTCAGCCACAACATCAACAGCCGCTTGGATTCAGCACATCACTGGGTGGTAGCTTGTCGTACTCCACTCAGCCCCCTCCCCCGTCTTCCCATCAGATAGTCATTGGGCCGAGAGACGTTTTGCTTGCCCAGTCTTTTCTTCACCTTCTATCCACTGTCGTCACATACTCCGTTGCTGTACGCGTCACCATATCAGGGCATGCACATTTCCGAGCCATTCCTACATTAGTCTCCCTGATTCCTTTAGGAATCCCACTGGAGCTCAAGGGAGCACTCTTCGAGACGCTTGCTGCTTTCTGTGAACCCGGCGCGGGGACTCCGGGCGTCGAAATCTGCAAAGCCGTATGGACACTTATGGAAAGGCTCGAAGTCATCAACGTTCGTGCCATACCAACAGGGCCATTTGGAACATTGTCTGCGATGAAGGGAGTGGAAGCCGAATTGGAAGAGATCGAGGCTGTCCACCGTCTGTACCCCTCCACTATCCCGTTCCTGAAACTTCTCAGCACACTTGTCCACACATCGAAGCGGGTCCCATTGAAAGATCGCCTTATCGACTCTCAACCTATCAACACAGTACCAGAGACGCTTGGCCAACCGTATCGTCTGCCGGGCATTGGGCCTTTCACAGCGTTCGTTATCGATAATGTCTTTGCCAACATTCCGAGTCGGGAGTATTCTCGCCCTTCAGATAGGTGGCAGACGAACGACCTATGCCTCGCGTTCATCGAACGGGCTGTCGCTAGCTTCGATCTGGAGTCCCTCGTGAACACCCCTGACGGTGGGTCGGTCAAGGGTGATTCGCTAGTTCATTTACTGGTTCATCCAGGGTACGATGTTATGAAACGTCTACTCACACAATCTTCCCTTCAAGCTAGTGTCTTGTCCTACATTGTTGAGGGCGTTAAAGGCTTCGAAAAAGAGTTTGCAGATGAGGAGCCCTTTTTCCGCAGTACAATCGTTCGTGTTCTCAGGATCGTGCATCGTGTCCTGGAAATCCAGGATCTCTTCCTCGATGTCCTCATTCCCCTGTTATCAGAGGTCGACAGCGCCCCTATTGTTGGGACAGTCCATTCACGTTCGTATTTCACCAGATTCAACCTTGCACTATCCTTCGGGCCCCAATACATTCCGGCACTCGCCGCCTACATCGCCTTCCCTAATCAGTCCGAGCTCGTGCTTCTTTCTATCAAAATCCTTGCGTCGCTTTCCTCCTCCAGCTCGACCTCCAATCTGGCTACCTTGATTAGCCGCAGCGATGACTCAGAGCGAATCATGAGTGGTTTCATGGAGATTTTGGGTGTCTCCTCACTTGACGACGTTGTGGAGGCAGAAGCAGTCGCAGAGCAGACCACAGGTGCAGGTGCACCGGACCTGGATGAAGCCCCACCACTAACTCAGGCCATCAGGCTTACGGCTCTTGACCTCCTGATTCAGGAGACGGAGCCCACACGTCCATATCCAAATATCGCACATCTGCTGCTGTTCGGTGGAATCAGCAATGAGCAGCAGATTCAGGATCCCCACGCCTTGGGAGCTAGTCGAACGAGCATACATGTTCTGCTAGACTTGGTGAGCGCTGGTATTCCGCGCCTGAAGGGTAAAGGCAAAGCACGCAATCACGACTATGTCTTGTCAACGCCGCTATTTTCCAGTCTCCCAGGGCTTGCAGAACGATGCTATCGTGTTGTGTATCAACTGTGCACTCATCCAAAGACGTCGGATTTCACCACTCGCTACCTTCGTACGAGAGAGGATTTCTTTGCACGCCAGCTCGCTCGTGTACCCGCCGAAGCGCCGGAATTCATTCAAAATCCCTATATCCAAGTCGAATACAAAGACGGCCAACGGGTTACCACGACAGTTTCATGGTTGAGTGCATTCCTCCGCCTGCGTTCATGTATCTTTGACCTCGTTGCCCTTGATCTTCATATCCTCACCAACAAGGGTCATCTGAAGGGTGTCACTGATCTGCTGGAGATCCTGTTTGGCAGCTCAAGCTATGAGTTGGATGACGACGCGTTTCAACCATTCCAGGAGATCGGCCAATCACATATGCGCATCATCGAGTTCCTTCAATCTCTGATGTTTGATTGGTCGGACAGTTTGGCCGTGGAGCCAATGAAGCTAGAGTTCCTTGGCCAGCTGAATCTCCTCTCATGTGTGCGTACGGACGCCACGGCGTGCGAAATTATCGACCGGACGGCACTACTGTCATTGCTGAGCGCGGCGAAAAGGGCACTTCATGTGCAGGGCGTTGTGGTGACTGCTGCCCATTCTGAACAGCTACAACACGAGGCCGCTTACATCTTGGAAAGCTGTGTCGTTGAGAATCACCGCCGCGAGATTTCACACTCCATTGCGACAGGGTATGAGGCTTGGAGGCGGTTGTTGGACATGACGCTGACGAAATGCTTCGATCGCTTGCCGCACGACCGACGAGAGAATATGCTCTTCGACCTATTACATGTGCTCCCGACGGCGATCCAATCTCCTGACATCCAAGAGTCCACAGCTGTGCTCCTCTCGGAAGCTGTCCTCTCTGCGATCACCAAGCTCAGAGAAGATCGACGCCAGCAAATCATCGCACAATCGGCTGGGGGCAACTCTGAATCTGGTTCGTTACCAGCAGAAAGATTGTACGCCATCCTTCGTAGCATTCTGGGCGGCATCATCGATAACAATCGCGTGGAGCTGGTTCGCGGAAACCTCTACGCCGCGCTCATTAACTACGTGCATTTGATCGCTTCGCCACCTGGCGAGTCAGATGCCATCGCCCGAGGGCGAAGTGAGAGCTTTGGACTATCGCTAGCTGCCTCCACAACTCGCGAGGACTTCGTCTTCGACTCCAGTCAATCCCTTGTTTCGTTTGACCGCCTGAACAAGTCTCGGGGCTTCGACAAATCATTGGAATTGGGCAGTCTCGCTGCGATGAAAGGTGTTATGGAGCGTTTGGTTGGTACGATCGCCCGGGACGCCATTGACGGGACGGAGGTCTGGAAGACAGTCGCGTTTATGCTATTGGATGCGCTGGTGCAACTTTCGGGCACGGAGAAACCACATGTTGTGCTTTCGGCTTTGACAAGACATGGTATTCTTGCGAACTTCGTGCGGGGTATAAAGGAGGCGGATTCGCGGTTGTTGGCGGTTCTGAAGCCTGATCCAGGTATGGATGGTGCTTGACATACTCGTACATTCTTGCTGACGGCCGTTCTTCAGATGACCTGAACCCTCTCTACGTGTATGAAGCCAAGATGTCGCTGTTCATACGGATGACCCAAACCCGTGCTGGGGCAGAACGGCTGCTCGAAGCTCAGTTGGTTCCGATACTGGCTCAGTGCGATTATCTAGATGCCAGGCCAGAGGCAGATCAGTCGTTCATTGGCAAGTTCTTTGTGACTTGCGACTTTCAGACAATTCTTAACTTACAACTTCCCCAACAGACCAAGACTCCTTCCTGCCCTCCGCAATTCAACGGTATCACCAACTCTTTATGCCTGCTCTACAACTTGTCGATGGGATGCTGGCCACGCTTGGAACCAAGCACAGCACCATCATGAACCAGGCACGTCTACCCTCTCATTATTTATGGAGAGCGTGTCCTGACTACCTTCACCTAGGCCTTGGATTTCCTCTCAAGCCACAGTTCTACCATCGTCATCCTCCTTAAAAACGACACGGACTACGTGCCTCTAGCGCTTCTAGAAGAGATCCATCTCCTCTTGACGCTCTGTTCGAGCGTCCTCCCGTCCGTACCCAAAAATGAAATGGTATGATAACCCCGTTTGCCGACCCTCCGCATGAAATTGCTCATCCCTTCCCCCAATAAATCAGCTGTCGACCAACTCGGGCTTCGGCGCCATTCATGCTGCCATTCTGGCGCTTGCGACGCGTTGTTTAAGCAGCGGCAGGTGTTTCTCGCATATAGTGCCACAGTCGGATGCGGAGATGCAGCTGGCGAACGTTCGTGCGTTTGGTACGTTGTTTTTTTGTAAGGTCTTCATTGTTCAGAACTCTTGACCATGATTTGCTTCCAGGGTATGGACCTGTGTCCAAGTTCGACGTTGCTGTACGACAAAGGGAACGGCTGTTGAGAAAAAGCATCGTCGCTTATATCGGTGCGGCCAGTGATTTTACAGGTTCGTACGAGTTTTCTTGCTCGGGTTTTTGTTTCATTTTAGCTCATAATACTTTGCAACAGAACCCGACATCACGCTCGTCCTCTCTCCTATAACCACTACACAGCGGCAGGACGAGGAGAGCGCGTCACACTTCCTCAGTACGTTCTTCGTAGTGATATTTCTTAATTTATTCGGTTTGATGGAAAGAAACCGTTTTGCAGCAACGATCCCGACCATCGGCGACGCCCTTGAGGCACTCAACACACTATGCTCGGACCTCGCACAGACGCTCAAGCAGATATCGGATTTGAATGCCGAGTTGGCGGCGAAGGACCATATTGGGGTGGATAATATCCACGAGGTGCGTCTCTTCCCTTTCCTTTCCCCTCGAAACCCACTGACATCGTTTACATATGAAGGTGATCCAGGACATCCACGCGTCGCTGCTGCAAGACTTGGATATTGGGCAGCGTCGGGAGCTTATTTGCGAGGAGATGGAGAGCGTGAGGAAGGCTGCGACAAGTGATGCCAGGATGTTGCTTGGTTGGTTCTTTTCCCTCCGCGTTTGCTTTACAATTTACTGACGGTACCCCATCACACAGACACGACGGAAATGCTCCTCCTTCTCCTCTGGCGGCACATAGATTACTACGCCTCGCCCACGGCTGCGCTCCCCGCCGCGCCGAGCCTCATTGGTGGTCTGGGTGCATCTACGGCGGCTCGACCGAGCAATGTGACGATGCGGTTCCTTGCTGCGCCGGACCCGGAGACGTTCAAGGTGGACGTGGGGAGGCGGCTGGGGCCGGTGTTGAGTAGGCTGGAGGGGTTGGATTTGGCGTTTGTGAGTGCTTTTTTTGTGTCGCCTTTTTTGGAAGCAAAGGCTGATGAAGTGCATGTAGGAATCGGACACGCTGGGGAATCAGCAAAACCAGGGATATGTGGAGATTATGGCGAGGCGGTTGAGGGACGGTGTTGGGCTTCTGAGGGAGGGTGAGAGGGATGGGGAGTACTGAGTGATATGATGCTTTGGATTAGATGCATGACGTGCATGTCGTGCTACGGGCTGTTGCGATTCTTGCTCTGGGACGTGGTCGAAATAAAAAAATGCCAGTCCGGTCAAGATCAATGAGTATTATGGGGTGTCGCAATTTTTCACTTTTCAATCTCTATGCGTCCGCCGACTTGTCGTACAGAGCTCAAACTTTACAAAGTCATTAAAATGGACCTCTTAAGTGTACTCTCAACATCCTAGATTATTTGAACAAGTGGAGAGGGAGTCGGACAATGACCGAGGTGCGAAATTCAACTTCAAGGCATTGCAACAGGCTGGAAGGTTCGGTAAATTACGACGAGACACCTTCAAATATATAGACTGACTTGAGACAAGCATTCCGGCAAATTTTTACGTCCAATTATTCTTCCGGACTGTCTGGTGTTGTTACAACCTTGCTGCTTTTCGACCTTTTCGACCCCCACTTTATGACCAATCCATTTTTTTCTAAGCGGATGTTAGACGTCATCCTGTATATAGTAAAGACTTGCCCAATTTTTCCTTTGAGGATCCTGCAAGTGGTTGTAGTGTAATTCACGATTTGCATATAGTGAACCATTTGCACATCGTGACATCCCACAGTACTGAGTTGATCCGAAAGCGAAGTTTTATGTTATAGTAAGTACAAAGTGTAGGAAACTGCATTAATCGTAAACGGAACCGCCGTACTGGAATGGTTCTTTTCTCGCTATTTCCCCAAGCTCAGTCCCTTGAAATAAAATGCATGTAAAGCATGACTCCAAAGTAAGTATAAATAATCATAGTGAGCCGCGACGTCACCCTTGCCTCGCCCTGGCACTCTAAGCCATATCGCAAACTTTAACAAGTTGGCGAATTGCAACTAGCTAGCGCACCCTAACCAGGCAGCGAACCCCAGCCAACTAGTACTATCGGGGTAACAGCCCTCCAGCGCCCCGCACTGCCAACTGCCCACCCATCCGTAGTGTCTGCGAGCCGCCGGGGAAGTACGCGAGGACGTAGGCGACGAGGGCGATGACCTGGATGGCGCCGCAGATGAGGGCACCGAGCTTTGAGCGAGCCTGTGGATTGGTCAGAAGTCAGAATAGGGAGTGGTGAGAGACAAAGACGAACCCCAAGTGAAAAGTAGAGCGTTAACCCGAGGCTGGAGAAGTAGATGGCGGAGAAGGGAAGGCGTTCGGTGGATATGAGGTGTTTGATGTGGTTTATGGGTCCAATTAGGACTGAGAAGCTGTTGGTTCGTTGGGTGTTAGGTGTCCGTGTAGGAAAGGGTGGAGACGTACCCGAACATGACGAGGAGACTTCCGAGACTGTGGTGCGCAGTCGGTGTTAAATCTGGTGCGAGGAGGTTGGGCGTACGTACCTGAATGACAATGCAAACTTTGTTGGTCTGGATGGGTTGATGAGCGCGAGGGATATGCATTATACAAAATGAACGTACCGTACTGCAAGGAGCGGCAGAGTCAAGAACGAGACGAAGAAACACACGGCGGCGCCGATTAAGCAGCCTCCAAAGCCCAATAGCCTGCAGCATCCACGTCAGTAAATCCTCATTATCATTCGCACTCAACTAACCGCTCCCATCTCGACAGCGCAAACCAAGCCTCGTCCTCATTCGAGCGTTCGCTGGAGCGCAGAGGGATGTAGTCGCCGGCGACAGTGTTGTAGAATCTGGAAAAGGGGTTGGATGGGGCAGTGGACTGTGGTTGTGAAGAGGCAGAGTCGTCGGTCGTGCCCCGCGCCCACCGGAATTGCGAGAGGTTTGCCCGGAAATTCTGCTCTGACGAGGCGGGAGGCATGCCAAAGTAAACAACGATCAATACTGCGCAGACGAATTTGATCGACGTGTGGGGGTGGCGTTATCAGATTAGATTAAACCCCGCTCGAAACCAGTTCGCGATCGAGGACACTGAAGCAACGGACTCTTGACCGACGTCTCGAGATCCCATGAAACGACAGCGCGGAATGCCATTCCCGACAACGCTGTGCGCCCCGTTTCAAGCCCATCTCACCGACAACATATAAAAGCACTCTGTTCAACGACATATCTGCCCATTATTTCTTCTCCACAGGTCTCGATCGAGTCGTATACCACCGTTCAATAGTCCCTCATATATCCTGTGCATTCTTTCATCCACTCGCAATGCAGTTCAAATTCACATCCCTCTTCATCCTCGCCTCCCTCATCTCCCTCCCTGCATCCTCCCTCGCGCACCCGACCGCGGTCGCCGAACCAACCCCCATCCCAATTGCGCCGCGCGCAACAGGAGCAGTGTATGTTCCTTCTCGCTGTCTGTCTTGCTCATGTTAATGCTTGTTCAGATGCACCGACTACTCCCGCCAGGGCGGTCGCCCGCCCACCGGTTCCGCGAGCTCGTGGTGCTTTCAGAATGGCGGAACGGGGTGGAAGAATTCGGGCGGTAGATGCCTGCCGGCGCTGCCTGCGATTTTCGATCATGGCCGTGGGACGTGTTATTTCTCGAACAAGAAGTGGAACCCACCGGTGTACTCGACTCGCGCATGAGCAGAGACTTTTTCTTTCGGGCGGGGGAGGGGGAGGTTGCAAAGAACGTATTATTAGTTGAGCGCTTGACCGGGTTATGGGGTTTACTTCAGAGATAATACTTACTGTGACTCCGTCCTGTTGAGCAATCAGACTCCGTTTGGCAAAAGACGCATTAGAACAAGTGCTTGAATTAAATAATGCTACTGAAGATATCGTTCCCATGAGCAAATTTTCCCATCCAAACTCGGTCGACGAGTCGATCAGAGACCAATGTTGATGGGCGAGCATCCCACTGCGATAAGTCCACCTACATAGCATGGTCAGTTTATCAGTTTGATTCTTTGGTGAGAAGAGAGGAAATGACGAAAACCAACCGAACTTGTTATCCTCGCAGCACACGGGCTGGCTCGCACTACGCGGAACGAATAAATCAGGTCCCATTCCCCCCGAGAAAGAAGAGAAGAAACATACCAATTCGCACCGCTCCCGACACCAATGACACTAAGCGGGCTGCACTGAAGACCGACCTGTCCAGTGATGGCGCCGATATCGATACCGACGAGGGCGAGGAGGCCCGTGACCTCGGAGGATTGGGCATCCTGGAGGCTGTTGCAGCATTGAACGGGGCCGGTGTTGCACTGGGATTCGTACTCGGCGGCGCCTCCTGCGGCGACGGAGATGGCGAGGGTGGTGAGGGTGAAGAGGGCGGTGAAGGAGAACATCGTTTAGGTAGGGTGTAGTGGTGGTGATGGTGGTGGTGGTGAGGGTGGGTTGGAGTTGATCTGTTCGACTGAAGAGCCTACGTGGGTCTGAAGAGGTACTTATACCTTTGCGTGAGGTGACTTGGTGTCGGGGTTTCGAAAGTGATTGGGGACTCCTCGAGTCAAGCACCAGGGGAGCGTGATTCGTGGGGCGAAGAATGCAGGGACGCGGGGGTGGGGAAGTGGGTTTTACGCGCAGGCGAAGAGCTCGGCTGATAATTTTGAGCCAAGCTTACTTATGTTTAAACATTACCGCCATTGTGACGCAAATTGCTCAGTCCGCCCGACCTTAATTTGGAACGTGGTTTCGTAAGGGTTGTGCCGCATGCGAAGAGATGTGCAGCAGATTGAGCTTGTTCTCTGGAGCTCAATTCAATTCCGTTCGATTCCGAGTGGTAGCAGGTGAGAGCTGAGATCCATTGATTGCTGAACAAGAAGGAGTCGAGGGGTGAAGATTCAAATTGAAAGAGTCACGATGTGGTTGCCCGCCAAAATCGGATATGGTGTTATTTGGCCGAACCCTGACATCCAAATAGCGGCCAAGTCTGCGACGCCCTTAGGCTGGTTCGGAACTTCAAATTGATCGCCCAGCCTTGCAGCCAATTTCTACCATGACCCTGACGTCTTTCTGTCTTTCCCCGCTTCTGCCCTCGAGGTTTGGCCCCCACGGAAGATGGTTATCCTGAAATATCTTGCGGGTGTGGGCTTTCCTGAAGGTCAAGTCAAGAGTCCTGATGTTGAGATGACCCTCTCTCAGTGCTTTCACGACAAAGCCTACCCAGAAATTACAGCGGAATTAACCCATTTGACATATACATGTCATGTCATATTCGGCACGGGTTCCTCCCCAATTCACAAATCAATTTTGATATTGCATTTCGACGAGACACTCTTCGGATCGCTTAACACTTGTTCGCGAGACTTCTTCACCTGGACACCCAACCCTGGCGCATCCAAAGTCCCGGTTGGCTTTCCTCACCGAGAGGGTGCCCAAGGAAAGGTATAAATACTCTCTCAACTCATCCACATTCACTCCAGTCGAACAGATCCACTCGTCTTTCGTCTTCTAAGCCCAACTACTCCCAACCCACTCTAACCACTCAACACAATGTTCTCCTTCACCGCCCTCTTCACCCTCACCACCCTCACCCTCTCCGTCGCCGCAGGAGGCGTCGAGTACGAATCCCAGTGCAACACCGGCCCCGTGCAATGCTGCAACAGCCTCCAGGATGCCCAATCCTCCGAGGTCACGGGCCTCCTCGCCCTCGTCGGTATCGACATCGGCGCTATCACTGGCCAGGTTGGGCTTCAGTGCAGCCCGCTTAGTGTCATTGGTGTAGGGAGCGGTGCGAATTGGTATGTTTACTCTCTTTTTTGATTGGGGGGGGGTGGGACCTGATTTGAATTTTGTGTGGTGTTGTGTAGTGTGAGCCAGCCCGTGTGTTGCGAGGACAATAAGTTCGGTTGGTTTTTACATTATTTTCCATCATTCCTTTGTCGGGGGGAATAATACTGACTCGTTTGCTGTGTAGGTGGACTCATCGCGGTTGGATGCTCGCCCATCAATGTTGGTCTGTAATCGGTACGGGTTATGAGTTTTTGGGTTTAGGTTGGAAGGGGTTTCAGATAATCTACTCTACAATATCATATCATAGCTGCGCGGTCAATATACCGTGCTATTCGTGCATTGCTTTATTGCTTCAACTGGGATGAATTCTCTTCGAGCGCCGCATGTGTAGTTAACAATACGCTTCGTCACGAAGTGACCAGTCCACCTACACCCAATATTTTTCTCGTCGAACACTTTGATTACACGACGTATCGACTGTCCAATGACTTTGAATAAACAACGACATATGTAGCCCTCCAGGCACTCGGCACTCAGTATTTGAAAGTCCAAACCACCAACCACCAACCACCAATCACCAACACCCAAGCCCCCACCCAATGTGTAACGCCAGCGGCTCCTCCCACTTATCCGCCGAGAAATAAGTTATAACTGTACGCACCCCCTGCCCAGGTTGCATCGCGAAAAATTCGAATCTAAAGAATGGGCGCGACAAGGGGAGCTCTTCGAATTCAAATTCGAAATTAAATGCACTGCTCATGCTGTGAAAGACATGTACATAAAAGTATTCCTTTAAGCCCCTTCTCATAACAATCATAAGCATCAGGATTCAACACTAAAGAACCATAACACAGATCAAAAAAGAAAAAATATCAACGCCATTCAAAAAAAGACTCTGACAGATTCACGGCCTATCCCCAGCTCGAACAGGGCTTCGAAGCTTCACTGGCATATGCATGCGATACATACAGGTAAGTATCATACACACATGAGCTAACAGGCCGTACCACCAAAATCATATCCGTAGGATAATAACAGGTCAACGGGTGCCCCAGATTCCAACAGGGCTTCAAAGCTCCCTTGTGTAACGTAGTATGCGGGAGCCAGTGGTATATCATCCAATTTATTAGTCCAGGATCGCATACAGAAATCACGACGGCATGGAAAACAATGAAAATGAAAAAGATCCACATGCACATTCCATTTCCACCAATCCGCATCACCTTTCTCTACAAGACCAACCAATACCCACCATCTACCCCACATCCAAGCCACCAACGCCTAATGCTTGACAGGCGAGTTATCCTGAAAAACATACGTATCCTCCGTGGGCGGAACGATCTTGATGAGTTTGCCGAGGCGTTCGTCTGCGTGGGTAGGAGTGGAGGTGGAGGTGTAAGTATAATGGTTTTTCATTTGGTAACGGAGGGGGAAGTGCAAAGAGGAGAGTGCAAAGACGTGGGTGAAGGCGAAGGAAGATGGGAAGGGAAAGAGGGAAGGAAGGGAAGTGGAAGGGAAGGAGGAAGGAAAGGTATGGGAAGGAAAACGAAACTCACAAACAGGATCACTCTCAACCCTCACAAAATGCTTCAACGCCCACGTCGTCCCCGCCGCCTGCTCGTCCTTCCTCCTCTGCCTCTGCTCATTCTATCCAAAAAAACCAAAAAAAAACAAAAAGGTCCCTTATCAGCCCACGTATTCCACATCGCCATACAACAATAAAGTCAGAAAAAAACCCACCTCGATCCTCCCCTTCTCCCGACTCGCACTCTCAAAATCCCCCTCCCTGATCCCCCTCGCAACATCCCTCCAAAGTCTCCTCGTCTCAAACTCACCCATCTCCTCCCCACCCCCGTCCCCTCCACCAACCGCCGTCACCTCAACCTTCTTGCTCCCTATTTTCCCGTGGTGGTGGTGGTGGTCAGAAGAAACGTCGTGGAAGGGCCGGCCCCGGAATTTTCCGGATGTGTATTGGGAGGTGGTGTGCCAGGTGCCGTCGATTGTGTGTGTGGTGGGTGGGGTGGAGTTGGAGTTGGAGTTGTTGGAGTTGGAGTTGTGGTTTGAAGAGGTGGAGGAGGAGGAGAAGTAGGATGTGTAAGACGAGGGGGTGGAAGAGGTGGTGGAAGAGGTGGTAGAAGAGGAAGAGGAGGAGGCGGAAGATGAGGGCGAGACGACGGCTTTGAAGGAGTGTGATTTTCCAGAAAAGTACCCTTTGCCTTTAAACTCGATGGTGGAGACGTACCCGCCCCCGACAATGTAGGACGTGTCGGTGAGCTCGATGTAGGGCGAGCCGTACCTGTGTGTTGAAATCGCAAGTGAGTTACATGTTGCATTAAGGGGTGGGAGAGGGGGGGGAAGGGGGTTAAAGGATGGAAAGGGAACGCACCAGAGCCCGTCGATGCGCAGTCGCGGGAGGGTGATGAGGTATTCGACTTTGGTGTTATTGGGGAGCGAGACGGTGAGGATCGCGTGGCCGATCTGTTTCACGATGATCGAGCCGGCTTTGGCGAGAAGGCGTCAGTACACGATATATACACGTGAGAGTAGCAACGCACCGCTGAAACTAGTCTTTTGCGCATTGTGTCCTATGAGCCGCAGGCCTTTGGTCTTGTTCTCGATTACATAGGCGGTGATGGGCGGGTGGTGGGAGACTTGCTCGACGAGGAGGGTGGTTGTGCCTTGGGAAGAAGAGGATGTGGATGTTGCGGGCCATTTGCCATAGAATAATCTGGATTGTGAGTGTGTGCTGAGAATAAAGAGAGGGTCAAGGGGCTGGGAACACGTACTCGCCGAGGACGGGGTTGAGGGGTCTGTTACGGGTTAGGTGAGTTAGCCACGTTGCAGAGGGGGAAATTAATGACGGACTTCTTTTCGGATCCCATGCTTTCGTTGCGGGATGTGTACTGGCCTTTGAGTGTACTCTGCGTGGGATGTGACCAGGAGGAGGGAGATGAGGAGATGATAGGAGACATACTATGAACCAGCGGAGAACGGCCAACGCGCGAGATTCATCGTCCTTGGCATCTGCGATGGCGGCAAAGATGTCAGGATGCTCGCACCAGTACGCTGAACACGAGTATGAGGCGTGGTGACAGCGTTAATTGTTATAACAGACAACATACCAGGAAACTCGGTGAGGGAGACGGGGGAGAGGATGAAGGGAGGGGCAGTGAGAGAGGAGAGGTCACCGGAAAAGGAGGCGATGCTGTGGACGGTGAGCAGAGCGCTAGTGCACGGGGAGAATTAACGTACGATTTGAGAAAGGAGGTCCAGGACCCGCGTTGGGATGCTGGGACGGCCTGGATTGGAGTTGTTAGACGTTGTTGGGAACAGCGAGCACGAGACTTGCCTCTCCTGCGACTTCAGTGCTAGTCATGGTGGTGAATCGATGCTGCGATGAACACCAGTGACAGTTCGCGCATTATGCAGTGTGACTTGTGACGTAATCTAATCTTGCACGCCATCGCCGGACCGGATCGGACTCTCGGCCGGGATGAAAGTTCACACGGTTGAATAGAGGGAGTGGCAGTCTCACCCACACCACTGCCAGCCAGCCAGCCAGCCCTTGCAGCGCAGAGTCCCCCTATAAGCCCAAAGCCTGTAAATCAACTCGATCCACTTTTCTCTCCTTCGACAAATAATAAACGGTGAGTGAGTCGTGCATTTCACAGCGCCTGTGTCGACTATCCGATGCCCATCGATAACGTTCGAAGGGCGTGCCCGTCGTTGGTCGGTGTGCGACAGTGAGCGCGCACCCCCGTCGCTTTGTTTGTTTGGCCAAGTCGCGTCGCCGAGTATACCATGTCGCGTCTGGCCTCGCACATCAGAGACTCTCTGGGGCGTCGATAATGGCCCTCGTTGGTGCTGCTACGTGGCATATGCGATGTGGTCGTTGATGACGATGACGCCGCTCCTGCCCTCTGCGTCTTTCCCTGCATCCCGCCTTTTATCCCCTGCTTCTTCGATTCCGTCCTAATTTCCCTTTCCCACGACCCAAGCCGCTCCACCTAAGGCCTAGCACGGGTGACCCGGGTCACACCCGGGTCAAAACCCGCAGGTAAATATCATATATTTCTTATGACCGTACCCGCCCGGGTATAATATGATGGGTACGGGTTATATCCACGGGTGAACCTGCGGGTACCCGTGGGCATCCGTGGGTCATCTAGAGTAAATCAGTAGATTACCAAGTAAATAGCTCTATGTATGTATTCAAGAATTAATTTGAAGTTGGAAAGGAAGAGGCAAATCTAGTCGATGTCAGAAATAATTAATGATCACAACTTCCCTCTCTTTTCCTTTAGCCTTCGCTTTCGACAACTTGGCGGAGAGAATATCGGCAGGAAAGCCATCTAGGAGCAATGGGGTCTTTCTTTGCCCAGGATCCATTTATTGCTGGTGCCAGTAACCGTCAAAATAACAAAGCCGTATTTGACTCCCCACTCAGAAAACTTGCCGATGGTGCTGCCGAGGGTGCAGGCTCGTAAGTTTCCTCCCAAATTCGAGCTCAGCGGTGGAATTTCCACGGCTAGATAAGACATTTCCACATGGTGGCCAAAGGCAAAAACTCCCGTTACAGATTGTCATACATCTCATACAAATATTACAGCGACGAAACAGCCTGATGGAAGCGAAGGTCACCCGTGGGCAACCCATGGGCAACCTCGAAATCTTCGATGATGACCATACCCGCCCGGGTCACAGAGGGCGGGTAACCCGTGACCCATCCGACCCGCCCACGGCATTACCCGCAGGTATTTACCTGCAGGTCACCCGGGCAGGCGCTGCCCGTGCCAGGCCTTAGCTCCACCCAATTCTCGTTCCCACCTCCCAGCACTCGAAACGATGACGCTGCCATGTCCCACACCCCAAGGACTCTCCCAAGACTGGTCCCCAGCATATTCCCCTACGAGCCGAGATGAGATCGACGACGGATGCGCCCTGCACACAAACGCCGCCACCACCACTTCAACACGAGCACTCAAGATGCCGTCGCACTTGACACATCACGAGCGACATAGGGACATGTCCGTTCGACGGCGAAGGCAATCTTAAGGTATGTCCATCTTATCTATTCTTCATTTTTGTGGTCTTTTTACTGAAAAACTTGTATTTGCTCGTATTCTACAGTTGCAAGTTCTATCAAATCCATTCCGAACACGTCCTCCCTCCCTCGAAAGCTCACCAGCCGCCCCTCCAACGATCCCAACGACCCCAAAAGTCACCAGCAACGGGCACGATTCCTCTCAGGACAACTTGCGCGCGCCATCAAATCTGCAAGGTCGACTCTGCGCGCTGATACGCCTCCCATCCGAGCGCGCACGACGGCGGCACATCTCCAATCAAGCGCGCATCGTCAGGAGGGCTCAGCTAGTGTTGTTAGGAAGCAAAGAGAGCAAGGTCAGTCAATGTCATTAGTCTTTTCGGGTTCAATTTCATCTGGCTGAATCAGAACAACTGCGCTCAAGACTCCAACACGCCGTGAGACTCGACAGAATCGACTCTCACGGCTGGAAGACGATCAGCGCGCAGCTCGCTCATCGTCTTCGCAATCCCTGGTGTAGGAGGACTGGCGCAGGGGAAGAGTGACTGGACAAGGTACGTGCATATACCCCGCGCATCATTCGAACCATCACTGAGACCACTCTACTTACAGATCCCAGCAATCGAACTCTTTGCGCACGCACAGACAACGGCAACACATCAAGGAAAGCTCGGGCGGGATAGCGCGATAGCAGGACGGGAAGGCAGAGGCAGGCAGCGCAAGGTACGCTTGTTGCCTCACATTCTCGGGCACACACTCACCACCATTCTCATCCCCGCAGACGACGCCAGCCTCAATGCATGCATGCGGAATCGGATGGAACGAGGAGGGGGAGAGCGAGAGCGGCATGCACAGGTACGCCCCTATAGCCGTATCTCCACACTCCTGCGCAGCCGACGTCCAGACGACAACGAACCTTTGTTCGTCGTCGTCCAACCTCAATCTCGGATCGGACCCTGCAACACTACGATACGCTACAAAAAGACCCCAAACCACCAACCTCGAAGCACCACCAGCACACCCCGATCCAACGACACAGCACCACTCGCTCCCGCCACGGCTCACTCAGTCCTAACGACAATGCCCCTCGCCCCTCGAAACATCCCCCCCGTCCCTACGAATGCGGATTTCTGATGGCGGAGAACGTCAGCAAGGTAGGAAACCCGAACAACAACAACAGGCACGCACCGGGGGAGCAACCGCACGCACGCACGGAGAGGACGAGATGAGAAGGGAGGGACGAGAGAGGGGTGCTCAACCGCTCTCTGGGGACGTCGCTCTCGCGACGTCAGACGACGACGAACGCCGTTCATCGTCGTCCCAGCTTGGATCTACAACTACGGGACTATCTTACCACCTCACCCTACTCGCCCTGCCCCGCTACGTTCCCCACGTCGCTTGCTAGCTACCCACCCCCGACTTCGTTTCCCAACTCCCTGAACATGTCGACACACTGTCCGGGTCAACTCCGCGAAGACGACACCGCCGCCCGCCTCCAGATACCTCGCCGGCCTACATGCGCATCACGCATCACGGCTGGGAGCGGTCGTCAGCATGTACAACCACGTTGACAATTAGCCGGCACTATGTACCGTGCAGTCGGCGCTTCCAATGCCCGAATTCTGATCGAGGATGAGAGTCAGCAAGCACGGAGGAAAGTGGGAAAAGAGACGCCCGACCGTAGAACACACCACGAGCAGGACGGACACAAGACTGCGCGCACCGTCGAGGAGCGCAATCTACGAGCGGGAAGTATATAATTAGCATGGGCCATTCTCAGCACGGCGACGCACTTACCCGCCAGAACTCGACACCACCTCAAGCACTGCCAACATCCTGCAAACACAGTCAGAAGATGCAGAAGACGAAGAGCGACAATGAACACACCTTTGCGAGGCGAGCACCGACCCCGACACGGGCATCGTGCTCAGTGGCCCGAGAAGAGAAAGAAGAGGAGGAAGAGGAGGAAGAACGAAGGAAGGAAGGATGGGAATAGTGAAAACCGTAAGCATCTCCCCGCCCCTTTATATACCTACCCGTTCGGCTAACATCAAGCAACCCAGATCACCGCTGTCCCTCCCTCGACCCAACCCAACCCTGTTCGCAAACGTTTCTCCGCCGCGCCAAGCCATCCGAATTTCGCGAACGCCGGGAAAGCGTTTTAGTGTGCAGGGACACGTTTCCCTGCATCTCCACCGCACCCGAATCGACGGACCCAAGAAGTTGGAATAGCACATGGGCACGGGACGAGGGCGGGGGCTGGAAGGATTGGTTTGCGGTGACTTGGGATGTGAGGAGACGTGCAGGGAGTCATGAGACGCGTGCAGGAGGATGGACAGAGAGTTGGAAGGTGCGACGGAGGAGAGGAACTGATGCCGGAGGGGGGAACGGACGCCGGAAGAAGGAACGTACGTACGTCCTCCTCCGTTCCTGTTTCGTTCCCAGACTAACGTATATTTGTTCTTATTCTGTTTTTCCCAGCTGTCATTGTTCTTCGGGTATGCAAATTTTCTGATTGATAGGGAAGGATAGCTTGGATACGGAGAGACGGGGAACGGGGAACGGGGAACGGGGAACGGGAGACGGTATCCTGTCCCTCCACCTCCCGTCGTTCCCTGTCCACCCATCCAAGCCGCTCCACGCTGACATCTCACTCTCTCCCGCCATTACTAACGACGCTCCCAGGTTGATACTCCTCTATCCACCCTGCTCCCCTGTCTACGGCTCCACTCCCTCGACACCGTCCGCATGTCGGCACCTTCTCTCAAGCGACCCGGGGACCTGCATTCTCTGCAATTTGATGAAGACGCGACCCCTACGGCGAGGAGAAGCACAAACCACGATCAGGCAGCCATTCCAGCGGCACGAAACGAGCGGACAACGAGAAGGCCGATACCGACAATGTCAAGTCACGGCGAGGAGAAGCGTCAACCAGGGTCCTCGATCAGGTAGCACAAACTGGTGGGGTGATGGGAAAGACGACATCGACAACGCCAAAGTAGGGCCGACGGGAAGGACGACACCGATTACGCCAAATAGGAGCGTGCGGATTACTCGCACCCATGGTCGCCGGTGTTCAGAATGCCGAACGCGAGGATCCCTGTGCGCCACAGATACTCAAGGTTAAGATAGTGTGAATGACGCGAATCCTGCGAAGACACGCAGCCAATCGAACATATTCCCGAATCGTGGTAAGGATTCATTCGTGTTGTAGGTACAGGATGTCGTTCTTTTCCCGGTTCTCGTCGACACGTTGTGCGTTTCCGTAGGTTTCAAGTAGATTAGAGTTTTCTTGCATGTACATAGGTATACTAGGTTAATATACGTTGTTTTTGCATGCTCGGTGGTGTGGATTGCAAAGTGGCGAGGGCGCACTGGCAGATGAAACGAAGTGATTAAGTGGCGTACAGTGCATCAAACAAGGACTATCGAGTTGTTGAGACGCGTTGCGAGCACTGATCAACACTCCCTTTCAAGATCTCGACGACCGGATCCAGGGAAACAAGAAGTTTCGGTGAGTTTAGCACTTGTATTCATTATCTTTTACTGCGATTTCGAGGAATAGACTACGAGCGATGTCAGATAACTCGAGATCGACAAGATTGAGTCTACTTAATTGCACAAATCGCGATGGACGACAGTTCAGATCAGCACTCGCTAGGTGACATTAGAGGAGATCGCTCCCGTACAAGATTCCCAGTGAAGAAATGCAGTTGGATTGAATTCCACCCGTGGATTGATATTCAAGTGAGTCTTCCAGACGATGAAAGACCCCATGCTGCTTATCTCTTCTCCGCGCATCCAGAACACCGAACGGATGATGGATCACGGTTTATTTCATGAAGGTGAGTAAACGCGAGGGTAAAGATCTCCATGGAATAAATCGACGAAAAGGAATCGTGCAGAAGATCAGATGGGAATACAACCGTGAATCTACTCTACTCAACGATGGACTACTAGTGAGCCGTCTCGAGCCTTCTGGTGAGTTTACCTCGTCGCTCAATTTGGCGTTGTCGGTGTCGACCTTGAGTCCAGTATTTTTAGATTCGGCGTCTTTGGACGCGATCTTCGAAATTTCCACTTTCGTCGATTCTCAATGTGTTCTCCAGATTTGCGACAATGCACGACAGTCCTCCAAGTACATATCTACTTGTCAAAGGAAAACCAGGTGAGATTAATGAATTCACGTTTAGATTTGGCGTTGTCGGTGTCGACCATGAGGTTCTGTATGACTGTGATCATAGATTACTTGTCGCTTCACGCGATCCGCTAAGTCAGGAACTGCACTCGACAATCCTACATCCGATCCCAGTCTATTTCGACCCTATGAAGACCTCTAGCGATGCCAAAAGCTTTTTCTACGGTGGAGCTAATTTTTCTTGCTATTCCGGTGAGTTCACGCTCCCTCACGATCATTCGGAATCTTTGAAATTATATTCTAGTGTCAAGCTCCTGTGCATAGGTTAGTATTTGGTTAGTATTCCAAGTCCATTCACACCTTGTAGTACCGTTAGGTAGCGTTCATTCACGAGACTAGATTCTCACAGACGGCATCCACAATCTGGACTTCCATCAAACTCCGTTTGAGTACGATCGCGCCGTGTTTCCTTAGTGTGAATGCCGGACCCTGCACGGCAAATGTGCATCCACACCAAATCATGACCACACCACAAATTTTGGTGCATTCGGCTCAGGTGTGTGCTTCCATTCTGAAATAAAGAAGTTTCGACAAGCTAATTCAAGTTCCTTAGTGTGAATGCTGGACCCTGCACAATGAATTGGTGTATACACCAAATCGCGACCAACACGGGGACCAGGCACAACATTTGGTGCAATCGGCTGTGTGTGCTAAGTGCTTCCATTTCCGAAATCAAGAAGTTTCGAGAAGCTAATTCAATTCCCCGAGAACCGGTCAGTACTTTACCTCCGTGCTGGTTTCCTATTCCATGGATTGGATGCTTCAAAGCAGCTCTTGACAATTTCTTCACTCTCAAGGTTTTTTGCACCAGGTTGCGGGCATCAGTGTATTCCGCCGATGTCAATTTGGTAACTTGACTTCTGTTCACCCTACTTGGCTCTGCAGGCATATTCTACCAGATTAAGTAAGTATTCTGATGTCAGTTGCAAGTATTAATTTAGCCGGAGGACAATCGCAGAAGCCATGAATTTGACATCACGGAGAATTGCCTGTTTGCGACCCTGCAAATAAACAGTTCTCCGTGATATCATTGTTCATGGCCCTGGTCCTGAAGCGAGTTTGAGGTCAGTTTTCAGTCAGATAGCTATGCTTGAGGCACCCCTAGGTTCAGCAGGCAGCAGGAATTTGCAAGTTTTTGAGTGAGATTGAGAAACACCGTGTTCTTGTGAAAGTGTTAAGTTTCGAAGCTGGCTTGAATAACCTCAGGAGCTACAGTGTCAGACGGATAAACCCGACCCGTCGCTGGTGACTTCAGTTTTGGTCCCCTCGCAAAATCCTTTTGGATTTAGAAGGAAACCAGGTCGAATTAGCGTAAAAATGCAGTCTTTGAAATATTCAGAATCACGTGACCTAAATCCACTTTTTGAGATGAAAAATTCAATTTTTGACCCCCTATTGGAGACTTTCGGAGGGGTACAGGACCCTATTAGATGTCTATTCGCCATGAACTAAATGCTGAATGATGCGAAACTGGTAAATTTTTCTTTTCCATGGTAGATATCGGAGGTAACTTCCATATTTGGTGCATCCTAATATGGAATTAAGGGTCCTTTAAGGGTCCTCAGGGTCCAAAATCCACTTTCAGGTCGGAAAAAAATTTCAAACCAAGAATTTCGTGACAAAGCTGAGTTCATTCGAAAGCTCTCTTCAATCCGCGTCGATTGCGCTAGTTTTCATAAAATTCTGAGCATTTTTTCTCACGCAGATAGCATCGGTAAATATGGGGTGCCAAGAGGTCGGTTTTGAGCATCCGACACTGTACAACGGGTTAAGAAATTAAGCTATCTGGTAAGAGGAGCAACCCTGAAGTGAGCCGAACAGAGGAGAGAAATAAAGATTTATGTGAGGTGCCTGGAATTGGCAACGGCATTTCCGGACTCGGAAGCGACATCAAAATGTGGAAACATTCCTGGAATTCTTGAATCACCTATCTCCGAAGCCGGAATGTATAAAGGCTTACTGGTTTCTATGTCTCGCTCATACACATTCCCCCACTTTTTGCCGTGACTATGGCCATCTCTCAGATTTCCCTCTGCATTCCGTGCTCAGCCTTTCTGTCTCTTGTGCTCTGGTAGCTTGACTCACATTAGGTATGTCATTCCTATCTGACTATGTGGTTATTTCGGTTACTAATTCCACGGTTGTGCAGTTGGATGCTTGCGCGTGCTACAGAGGATGAAGGCCGATCACATCGATGGCAAAATTACCAAGAAAGGCAAGTTGTGATCTGTTTATTGTTGAAGGCAATGACATCTGATCGTGATTTTCCAGTTACGCGCATTGCATGTTTCTTTTAAACAACCAACACGGTCAATGACTACTATGATCAACAACGGTAGAGCCTGTTCTCTGCAACTGTGGCTATGTTCTCTGGGATATGTCACATGGATAAAGTCTGCAACACATGTCCAAGACTATTCGTGATCGCATGGATGGTGTAACGTGGATATAGTCATACCTCAGCCACAGTTACTTATATAATGTATTTGCACATGTATCGTAGTCAGAGTATAGTAGCCGCACAGCCGCAGGTGGAAAGGTCATCTTTTACCACCTGCACTACGCGTCTACCTACTCCATTTCCTATCGAATATAGAACTTGGAACAGTGTAGATCTTGGGCTATCGTAAGGATCGTTACCCCGCGTAACACTTTTTTACACTACCTTGGATTTCAACCTTCGTTGGACAACTATCTCGATACGGCCGCCGGCGCTTCTCTCGACCTCTCGAAACTTCTGCCGACACCCCCGTTACGCACGAAAACCTTATCCAGGTTACCTTCGGGCTTCTCGAGCCCCATTATCACCTCAGATCTACTCGGATCTGCTCAGATCGTTCTTGATCTCTTCAAGAAAAACTTCATTTCACCAAAAAACCTCGTTTTTGCTTGTCTGGTATGTCATATCACCATCCAGACTACAACGAACGCGAACCACCTGGCCGAGGACAAGGGATCCACGCTCCCGCGGCGGCTCCCATCGTTTCGGCCCCAGCGTGGCGCTCAGGACGATCCGGTCCGACGAGCGTCAATGCTGCTTCTTTCGGTCCCGGCGACGGCGCTTCTCGAGCGCTCGTCAACCCGCCTCTTCCATCCACTCTCTCTGGTGCAACTACGACTTCACGTCGCACCTCCTGGACCTCCTCGAGCCGCCTCACTGCTCCAACAGTCAGCAGTGCCGGCCGTGCTCGCCTTTCGGCCCCACTGGCTCCGCTCAGGACTTCGCTGCCGCGTGACACGCTAGCAGCGACTACGACGACTACCTCCGCGCTTGCAGATGTCAACGCCGCTAACTCCTCTCGTTCAACGTCTGTACCTCGCCTTTCAACGACTGCACCGAGACTGGTACACTCGAACGATTTCGAATTATCCCGCGGACTTCAAGATAGCGCCCTCACATCGCCGTACGCAAACGTACCGTTGCCTGACGCTCGGACACTCACATCTCAAGGGACTGGCATTGCAAGGGATGGAAGAGACTCGTTTCAGGGTGTAGGAAATCAGAAGTACGGCATGGGGAGCACAGGTGTGTATTCTCCTACTCAATTTCGTCGTCCTTCTCCTCCCTCCGCCTCTCGCCGCTCCTCTCCACTCTCGAGTCCTCGGACAACCCCCTGGGCCACTCCTCACGATGACGACGACGTTCGCCGCCATCACGGATCGCCCCATGCACCTATCGGACACCTCGACACCGTGGCGAACTCTCGTTCATCCACTGGATCCCCTGGACACGCGGAACGACTACCTCGATCTCGCTCGATCGACGACGCCGGTCACCACGAGTCCTCCGGAACCAACTCACCCTTCACGAGGATTTCTCGATCTCCTCAGATCGAGGAGATCGCCCGCCGCATGGCATCATCTCCTGCTGCTCGAGGACATGCTCACGACAAAATGATTCCCCGCTCGCCTGCTGGTACTGCCCATCACGCTGAACGTCTACCTCGATCTCCGACGATCGAGCCTCTTGGTCACTACCCTTCGCCAGGCCGTGCTCCTCCCCTGACGAGGGTTTCCCGATCCCCACAGATCGAGGAAATCGCCCGTCGGATGGCTTCCTCCCGCAATTCGGACCTCCAGGCTGGCGCTGCGAACACGCTCACCGTATCTGACGATTCGGTTGCGTCGTTCCTGGCTGCTAACCCTGCGTTCCGTCGTGTCGGCGTACACGAGGAACAACCGGCATCTCGCCCCACTAGCTCTCGGACACCCGCGACCGCTGCGCTCGCTCCTGTCGATCAGGAGCGTCATGCAACGCATCCTGACCCCAGGAGCCACGTACGTGAGTTTGCCAGGTCCGCTCATTCTCCCAACGACGATCTTCGTCATCAAGAGGCTTTGCGCTCCCCGCTCACTCAGGAACGTGACGATAATCGTCGTACTTCGCCTTCTCGCTCTCCTGGATCCCCGCTCGCACCTGCGCCTGTTCATCCTGTCGATGTCTCTTCATGGCACGAATCTCTTCAGGACCAGCAACACACGACTGAACCTCGATACCGTCCCGCATCAGTTCATACAGTCTCAGACCAGGACATGCATCAACCAACTCCAGCACCTCTCGACCCCACCGTGGTACACCAGCTCCGTGTTTTCCACAGTGATGGACAATTATTTCGGAACCGTATGTTACTCGATGCTCGCCTCCTTGAACAGACTGGTACGGCTACCTTCGAACTTCATCGTCAGGTCGATGATCTTGGACGTGAGTTTACTGCTCGTGTTTCATCTCTCAAGAACGAGGCTACCGGCCTACACTCTCGTGTCAACCGGGTCCTCGACGACAATCTTCGGCTTCTCCAAGAGACAGAGTATATGAATCAAGACTTTGATTCATTCCTCACGTCCCTTCAACAACGTCGTCCCATTGCTGACCGACGTCCTGAACGAACCCCTACTCCAGACGTTGTACGTGACTTACCTGCTTCGCCTGCTCGTCCGATCAACACCACTACCGTGGTACTTGAACACGCCCCCCCTGAATTAATCCAGGAGATGGATCGTATCATACCTCCTCGTGGTGATGATGAACTCGCTCATGACTACTCTCATCGAGTCGGCGCAATGCGCCGGAACAATGAACGTACTCGGAATGCCTGGGCTGCGGGAGCTAGTGTCCAGACTACCACTCCCCGCACTCCAGCGCTTCACCGTACTCCTTCTCATGTCCAGTTCCAGGTGGAACCTGACATGAACACCACGGTCAACTCGTCAATGGACAATCCCTTGAATCGTTTCCAACATGATAATTTGCCAGCTCACTTTGCGACTGGTAGAGATACCATGCAGAATCGTTCAACACCAGGTCATACTACGTATGACTGGACTGCCCCGATTCTCTCTACACCTATGGCTGGTTATTCCTCTCGGATTGCCCAGCCTGGTCTCGACATTATTGAGGGACATAAAAATGTTCTCCTCGATCGGATCAAGCGGCTCATAAACTGGCGTGTAGGGGCTGCTATGCCTCCTCTTCCGAGTGGGGCAAAGCAACCTAAAATTGATAATCCATCAAAATACACTGGTTCGGATAACCACGCCTCATTCTACACCTGGCTCGACCAATATCTCAGCTGGCTTCGAGCTCATGGTGTTTGTGGTCCTGAAAGTGATATTCATCGTGTCAATTTCATGGGTCAACACCTAGCTGGTAGTGCACTCAGCTGGTTCACACAGGAAATCGATAACCCGGATCGTGTCACTCTACCATACTCTTTCGAGCAGGCAGTTTGTGCTATGCATGGTCGCTTCATTCATTCTGCGACGGCCAAGCGTGCTACTACCCAGTTCGAGCACTGTATTTGGAGCAAATCTTTGGGCGTTGAAGGATTTTATAATGAACTCCTCGAACGCGCTAAGATTATGCTGGAATACCCGTCCGATTATCAAATCCGTCGACAATTCCTTTCGGGTTTACCCAAATGGATTCATGATACCATGGTTGTTTCTCGCTCGCTCAGTGCTGAGTTCTCATCCATCACTGTATTGAGAACTAATGCTCGCCAACTTGAGGAATCTCAGGACCTTATTGACTCTACTGAGATGTCTGATTTGGTTCCGAATTCTGATCCTGTTGTTATTCCCCCACCACGGCCCATCCTTCCAGTACCCATTGCACCTCCTCGTGACCATGATCCTGCTCGAAAACGTCCAGATGATCATGATCGCTCAGCTGTACCATCTGCTCATCGGATCTGCTATGCGTGTAACCAGCCTGGTCATCTCGCAAATGACCCTAACTGCCCCAAAAAGCGCTGGGACCTCAACAAGGCTCCTGGACCTCGTTTGAAAATGGCTGCCATGAAAATTGCAGATCCCACTTCTGACGACGATGGCGCTGGTTCCTGGGGTGGATCTCAATATACCTCCTCTCCTGACACTACGAATGTGGTCCGTCTGGAACCTGAACTTCAGAATTCTGATGTTCGCATGGGCGCCATGCGTACTTGACCTCTCTTTGAGAGTGTTAACATCATATATCCATTTTCTCACCAACTTTGGGTTTCCTCTACCTGTTTTCCCAGGAGGGAGGGGACTCATATCCACTGTCACTTCTCAATTTCAACTCTCGATGTGGATGTTGAGTGTCTGATGTATTCCCCACGAATCATTTGACTGCTCATATTCATAGATGGAGATGGTTTGAAGTGTTATTCCCCACGAATGATTCACTACTTCCCTCTTCATCTCTTTCTCGACTTCTCATCATTGGCTGTCTATTGTCTGGTCAATTCCCCATGAATTACCACACTACTCGCTCACCGGTCTTTTCTTGTGGACTCAGATCTGAGTCCAGAGGGGGAGGGTGTAACGTGGATATAGTCATACCTCAGCCACAGTTACTTATATAATGTATTTGCACATGTATCGTAGTCAGAGTATAGTAGCCGCACAGCCGCAGGTGGAAAGGTCATCTTTTATCACCTGCACTACGCATCTACCTACTCCATTTCCTATCGAATATAGAACTTGGAACAGTGTAGATCTTGGGCTATCGTAAGGATCGTTACCCCACGTAACAGATGGTGGCTAAATATTTATGGCCGCTTTGGGTACGGAAAAGGTATGTATTGTGTCGTTTGGAGTGTGAATAGCTACTGACAGGCATGTAGCACATCATCTGCCACATGCATACCATGTACCTGTGGGTGGGACTAGTGATCGTGCATCATGGATCGTGATGGTTGGGCATCCCAACATTGTCAACTGATCCATTCTTCGAGATCGGCATCGTAAGTTGATGCTTAATCATTCAGTTACTGATCATCATCTCATCATGACCACCAGATTATCATCTTCTGCTGCAGTTTTTCTCTGCACAATCACATATTGGCACCACGGGACACGTCTGAATATGGTCAGATATGCAATCGGTAAGTTTATTCTGTTTCTGCCCAGGTATGCACTACTGACAGCAGTTTTATATCGGGTTTAGTCCGCTGATGTTATTCTACCTCGCTGTTGAAGAGAGGTTTCATTATGTCTATAGTAGTCGGTAGATCTTTGTGCCTGATGGCGCAACTGCTGTGGAGATGAGTCGAGAAATGTTCGCACTTTAATTGCACGTAGATGTAAATATGTACTGACCGTTCATTGCAGCAGTCTGCAGTGATGGTTTCTGGCCATACTGTGAGGCATAGAGGCATTACATTGTAAGTATATTACATCCATGTTTTATTTCCTTCGCTCACATATGTCGCAGCCTTGTACAAATTCTCGTCGCTGCCCGCGGCTTTCGGAAATCCAATTTTTGGGCTTCGCGCAAACACTGTTGGGGCATGCTGCATGATTCTCATACATCCCCACCATACGAGTCCATCCCGACATCATTAAACCTGCCGTGCCTATGCTGAAACTTCAGAAATTCGATTTTTGAGCTTCCGGCAAATACTGCCATGGCGTCATGAACTTTGATGCTGCCTACCTCGCACTCATGCCACATGAAAGTGTTCCGACATCCTTGAGCCTGCCGTCCCTCCACCAAATTTCAAAAATTCTATTTTTCAGCTTCCGGCGAACACTGTTGTGGCGCTGGCCATGTGGAAACTTGCCAGTAGAGTCGTGATGACCATCAACGAGCACCGCATCATAGATGTTTCACTTGCCACGGGATAAATTCAGAAATTTGACTTTTGGACTTCCGGCGAACGGTGTTACGGTGCTGGTAAGTTTCTATTTTCAGACTCATCTTGTGCTGTGATCTGACATGACGATGGTGTTTTAATAGGCATTGTACTTGCGTACGGGTTCATGATCACTACGCATGAGCAACGCAACACAGATATTTTGTTTGCGGCAGCATAAGTTCGGAAATTTGATTTTTGGACTTCCGGTGAACGGTGTCACGGTGCGGGTAAGTTTTTATTTTCGTACTCATTTTGTGCTGTGATCTAATACCACGATGGTATTTTAATAGGCATTGCACTTCCATAGAGATTCGTGATGACCATCGACGAGCAACGCAAGTCGCGAAGCAGATGTTGTGCTCGCTGCGGGATAAGTTCGGAAGTTTGATTTTTGGAGTTCTGGTGAACGGGTTGACGGTGGTAGTAAGTTTTTGTATTCATACTCCTTTCATGCATTGAGCTGACATTGTAACAGTTGTTCAATAGGCATTGCACTTGGACATGGATCCCAGTGCAGCACAAAGTGCTGCTATGACTTCGAAAAGACTTGTATATCGCATTCCGTAGCCATCGTGCTGTCCTTCCATTACGTGGCCGTGACTATGCCTGGTAAGTCTCGTACCTTGTCTTCGCCTCTTGTATTTGTGCTGAGACTGTTCTACCAGATGTACTCATCCTTTCGGAATGTGTCTCGGCGGCCATCAAAGTTCGACGGGGAACTTGTTACGGTACGTGTTGTGTATTTTTGTCATGCCGTGATAATCTAATGTTTCTGTTCTCAGGTATCTTCTTTCAACATACCATCTTACGAGCGCTTCCTGCTGTGGAACTGCCACTGTGAGTTCTATTTTAGAATGTCTGACATGATGCTAACGGTGTGCACCTCAGATGCCGTGATAGCGCCGTTGTGAGTACCCAAGCTCTCGCACACAAAATATCCTGAACCTGTTGTACACATTGATGATACATTGTGAGTATCTAATCTTTGAATGTCCAAGATGACACTAACGACGTCCGCCATCACCGCCAGATTCCGTTCTCGGTGCTCATCGTGGGTCACGCACATCGAGTACACATTGTACGCTACGTAGATAGTTTTGCATCGAGGACAGGACCGGGCCACGCTGGCCAATTGTGTGATTTGAGAGCCCCACTCTAACGGAAGCAGTCTCCCCATTGGGGAGGCGAAACTATGATCTTGAGTTGTCTGATTTTATTAATTTTGAACGCAAGTCCAATTCCTTGGCACTTTCTATTGGCTCGCTTAGACTTGGCCAAGAAAAATACATTCCTACAGAAAATACAGGAGAGAACCCATGCAGGACGCGCCTCCCCTTTGCCTTTGAACTCGATTGTGGAGACGTACCTGCCCCCGACGATGTAGGACGTGTCGGTGAGCTCGATGTAGGGCGAGCCGTACCTGTGTGAAATCGCGAGTGAGTTAGGTGTTGGATATGAGGGGAAGGGGAAGGGGGTAAAAGGATGGAAAGGGAACGCACCAGAGTCCGTCGATGCGCAGTCGCGGAAGCGTAATGAGGTATTCGACTTTAGTGTTGTTGGGGAGCGAGACGGTGAGGATCGCGTGTCCGATCTGTTTCACGATGATCGAGCCGGCTTCATCGAGGCGTCAGTGCACGATCTATACACGTGGTAGCAAAACGCAACGCACCGCTAAAACTAGTCTTTTGCGCATTGTGTCCTATGAGCCGCAGGCCTTTGGTCTTGTTCTCGATTATGTAGGCGGTGATGGGCGGGTGGTGGGAGACTTGCTCGACAAGGAGGGTGGTTGTGCCTTGGGAAGAAGAGGATGTGGAGGTTGCGGGCCATTTGCCATAGAATAATCTGCGTGGGTATGAGTTGTGCTGAGAATAGAGGAGAGGGGATGGGAACGTACTCGCCGAGGACGGGGTTGAGAGGTCTGTGATGGGTGAGGTGTATAACCACGTTGCGGAGAGGGAAATTAATGACATACTTCTTTTCGGATCCCATGCTTTCGTTGCGGGATGTGTATTGGCCTTTGAGTGTACTCTGCGTGGGATGTGATCAGGAGGAGGGAGATGAGGATATGATAGGAGACATACTATGAACCAGCGGAGAACGGCCAACGCGCGAGATTCATCGTCCTTGGCATCTGCGATGGCGGCAAAGATGTCAGGGTGCTCGCACCAGTAGGCTAATAGACACGAGGATGAGGGGTGGTGACAGCGTGGATGGTTGGAACAGATGGCGTACCAGGAAACTCGGTGAGTGAGACGGGGGAGAGGATGAAGGGAGGGGCAGTGAGAGAGGAGAGGTCGCCTGAAAAGGAGGCGATGCTGTGGACGGGTGAGCAGAAGCGCCAGTGCACACGGGGGCGGATTAACGTACGATTTGAGAAAGGAGGTCCAGGAACCGCGTTGGGATGCTGGGACGGCCTGGATTGGAGTTTTTAGACGTCGTTGGGAACAGCGAGCACGAGACTTGCCTCTCCTGCGACTTCAGTGCTGGTCATGGTGGTGAATCGATGCTGCGATGAACACCAGTGACGGTTCGCGCATTATGCGGTGTGACGTGTGACGTAATCTAATCTGCACACCATCGCCGGACCGGACGGACTCTCGGCCGGGCTGAAAGTTCACACGGTCGAATAGAGGGAGGGGCAGTCTCACCCACACCACTGCCAGCCAGCCAGCCAGCCCTTGCAGCACAGAGTCCCCCCTATAAGCCCAAAGCCTGTAAATCAACTCGATCCACTTTTTTCTCCTTCGACAAATAATAAACGGTGAGTGAGTCGTGCATTTCATAGCGCCTGTGTCGACTATCCGATGCCCATCGATAACGTTCGAAGGGGGTGCCCACGTCGTCGGGAGGTGCGACAGTGAGCGCGCACCCCCGTCGCTTTGTTTGTTTGGCCGAGTCACGTCGCCCAGTATACCAAGTCGCGTCTGGCCTCGCACATCGGGGACTCTCTGGGGCATCGATAATGGCCCTCGTTGGTTCTGCTACGTGGCATATGCGATGTGGTCGTTGATGACGATGACGCCGCTCCTGCCCTCTGCATCTCTCCCTCCATCCCGCTTCTTGTCCTCTGCTTCTTCGATTCCATCCTAATTTCCCTTTCCCCAACTCTTTCCCTTTCCCACGACCCAAGCTGCTCTACCCAATTCCCGTTTCCGCCTCCCAGCACTCGAAATGACGACGCAGCAATGTCCCACACCAAGACGCAGCCATCTCCTCCCACGACTCTCCCAAGACTCGTCCCCAGCATATTCCCCTACGAGCCGAGATGAGATCGACGACGGATGCGCCCTACACACAACACGGCGGCCACTACTTCAACACGACAACTCAAGATGCCATCGCACTTGGATGCAGCACGATCGATGCAGGGAAACATCCGTTCAACGGAGAACGCAATCATAAGGTATGTTCATCCTATCTATTCTTCATTTTTGTGTCCTTTTTGTTGAAAAACTTGTATTTGCTCGTACTCTACAGTCGTAGCTACTGTATCAAATCGATGCCAAACATCTCCTCCCTCCCTCGAACGCTCTCCAGCCGCCCCTTCAACGATCCCCATGACCCCGAAAATCACCAGCAATAGGCACAATCCCTCTCAGAACGACCCGCGCGCACCATCAAACCAGCAAGATCGACTCTGCGCAACTTTACGCCTCCAATCCAAGCGCGCACGATGGCGGCGCATCTCCAATCGAGCGCGCCTCGTCTGTATGGATCAGCTAGAGTGATTAGGAAGCAAAGAGAGCAAGGTCAGTCAATGTCATTAGTCTTTTCGGGTTCAATCTCATCTGGCTGAACCAGAACGACTGCGCACAAGACTCCAACACGCCGTGAGACTCGACAGAATCGACTCTCACGGCTGGAAGACGATCAGCGCGCAGCTCGCTCATCGTCTTCGCAATCCCTGGTGTAGGAGGACTGGCACAGGGGAAGAGTGACTGGACAAGGTACGTGCATATACCCTGTGCATCATCCGAACCATCGCTAATGACACCCTACCCGCAGATCCCAACAATCGAACTCTCTGCGTGCACACATACAACGCCAACGCATCAAGGAAAGCTCGGGCAGACAGGCCGATAGCAGGACGGCTGCATCATCGACGCTGACGCGTCTGGGAAGTCACTGCACGGTACGCCCGCTGTTCCCCTTTCACAACCACGCACTCACCACCGTTCTCATCCCCGCAGACGATGACAGCCTCAACGCATGCGGACGGAATCGGATGGAACAAGGAGGGGGAGAGGAGGAGCGGCACGCGCTCAGTGCAAAGGTACGCGCCTCTAGTCGTATCTCCACACTCCTCCGCTGACGTCGCCGCAGCCGACGTCCAGACGACGACGAACCTTTGTTCGTCGTCGTCCAATCTCAACCTCGGATCGAACCCTACAATACTACCATACGATATGCACAACCCGAAACCACCAACCTCGAATCACTTCCAGCACACCCCGATCCAACGACACAACGCTCACTCCGAGTCACTCCCAACAACAACGACCCTCGCCCCCTCGCCCCCTCGAATCACTGCCCCCGCCCTCACGAATGCGGACTTCTGATGGGGGAGAACGTCAGGAAGGGAGGAAACCTGAACAACAACAGGCACGCACCACACCGGGGAAGCGGCTGCACGCATGCACGGAGAGGACGAGATGGAGAGGAGTGGACGAGAGAGGGGTGCTCAACCGCTCTCTGGGGCGACGTCAGATGACGACGTCGTCATCCCAACTTGTATCTATGACTATGACCCTATCCTACCACCTCACCCTACTCGCCCTGCCCCGCTACGTTCCCCACATCACTGGCTACCATCCCACCCACCCCCGACTTCGTTTTCCCAACTCCCTGAACATGTCGACACAGTGGCCGGGTCAACTTCGCGAAGACGACACCGCCGCCCGCCTCCAGATACCTCGCTGGCCCACACACGCATCACGGTTGGGAGGAGTTGTCAGCATGTACGACCATATCGAAGAATCAGCCTGTGCTACGTACCCTGCAGTCGGTGTTTCCAACGCCGAATACTGATTGAGGAGAGGGTCAGCAAGCACGGAGGAAAGTGGGAAACGAGAGACGCCCGACCGTAGAACGCACCACGAGCAGGACGGGCACAAGACTGCGCGCACCGTCGAGGAGCGCAATCTACGAGCGGGAAGCGTACAATTAGCATGGGCCTGGCTCAGCGCGGAGACGCACCTACCCGCCAGGACATCGACACCACCTCCAGCGCTGCCCACGACCTGCAAACACAGTCAGAAGATGCAGAAGACGAAGAGAAACATGAGGAACACACCGTACGAGGCGTGCACGGACACGGACACGGACGTCGTGCTCAGTGGCCCCGATCGAGGCAGAGAAGTGTAGAGCAAAGCAGAGCACAGAAGGAAGAACGGAGGAAGGAAGGAAGGATGGGAATAGTGAAAACTGTAAGCATCTCCCCGCCCCTTTATATACCTACCCGTTCGGCTAATATCAAACAACCCAGATCCCCTCAACCCAACTCAACCCTATTCGCAAACGTTTCTCCGCCGCGCCAAGCCGTCCGAATTTCGCGAACGCCGGGAAAGCGTTTCAGTGTCCAGGGACACGTTTCCCTGCATCTCCACCGCACCCGAATCGACGGACCCAAGAAGTTAGAATACACATGGGCACGGGATGAGGGCGGGGGCTGGAGGGATTGGTTTGCGGTGACTTGGGATGTGAGGAGACGTGCAGGGAGTCATGAGACGCATGCAGGAGGATGGGCTAGTGGGACGACGGAGAGCTGGAAGGTGCGACGGAGGAGAGGAACAGATGCCGGAGGGGGGGAATGGACGCTGGAAGAAGGAACGTACGTACGTCCTCCGTTCCTGTTTCGTTCTCAGACTAATGTATATTTGTTCTTATTCTATTTTTCCCAGCTGTCATTGTTCTTCGGGTACGCAAATTTTTTGATTGATAGGGAAGGATGGCTTGGATACGGAGAGACGGGGAACGGGGAATGGGGAACGGGAGACGGTACCCTGTCCTCCCACCTCCCATCGTTCCCTGTCCACCTCCCAGCCATTCGACACCGACATATCTAACTCTCCTGCCGTTACCAATGACGCTCCCAGGTCGATTCTCACCTCTACCCGTGCTGCTCACGTCTATCCACAGACCCACTCCCTCAACTCCGTCCGCATGTCGGCACCCTCTCTCAAGCGACCCGGGAACCTGAATTCTCCGCAATTTCATGAAGACGTGACCCCTACGGTGCGAAGAAGGACTAAACGCGATCAAGCAACGATTGCATCGGCACCACCACCACAATACAACTGGACAACAAGGCCGATACCGACAATGCCAAGTAACGGCGAGGAGAAGCGTCAACCAGGGTCCACGATCAGGTAGCACGAACTGGTGGGGTGACGGGAAGGACGACACCGACAACGCCAAATAGGAGCGGCGGATTGTACGCACACATGGATGCCGAACGCGAGGCTGTTCGTGCGCCACAGATGGCTCAAGACTACGATGGTGTGAGTGACGCGAACCCTGCAAAGACGCCATCGGCATGCAGTCGGACGAACATGTTCGAATCGTGGTGGTAAGTATTCATTTGTACGGGATGTCGTTCTTTTCCTGCTTCTCGTCGACGCGTCGTGCGTTTCGTACATTTCACTTAGAACAGATATTCCTTGCATGTACATAGGTATGCTAGGTTAATATACATTGTTTTTGCATGTTCGGTGGTGTGGAATGCAAAGTGGCGAGGGCGCACTGGCAGATGAAACGAAGTGATTAAGTGGTGTACAGTGCATCAAACAAGGACTATCGAGTTGTTGAGACGCGTTGCGAGCACTGATCAACACTCCCTTTCAAGATTTGGATGACCGGATCCGGGGAAACAAGACGCTTCGGTGAGTTTTCTACTTGTATCCATTATCCATTTGCTGCGATCTCGAGGAATCGAATGCTAATCAGTTCAGATAACTCAAGATCAGCAAGATCGAGTCAACTTAACACGAATCGCCATGGACAATTGTTCAGATCAGCACTCGCTAGGTGACATTAGAGTAGATCGCTCCCGTACAAGATTCCCAGTGAAGAAATGCAGATGGATTGAATTCCACCCGTAGATTGATATTCAAGTGAGTCTTCCAGACGACGAAAGACCCCATGCTACTGATCTCTTCTCCGCGCATCCAGAACACTGAACGGATGACCGTTCACAGTTTATTTCATGAAGGTGAGTAAACGCGAGGGTAAAGATCTCGATGAAATAAATTGACGAAAAGGAATCGTGCAGAAAATCAGATGGGAATACAACCGCGAATCTACTCTACTCAACGATGGACTACCAGTGAGCCGTCTCGAGCCTTCACGGGACATCTGGTGAGTTTACCTCATCGCTCATTTGGCGTTGTCGGTGTCGACCGTGAGTCCAGTATTTTTAGATTCGGCGTCTTTGGACGCGATCCTTCGAAATCTCCACTTTCGTCAATTCTCAACGTGTTCTCAAGATTCGCGACAATGCATGACATGTCCTCCGAGTACACATCTACTTGTCAAATGGAAACCAGGTGAGACTAATGAATTCACATTTAGATTTGGCGTTGTCGGTGTCAACCGTAAGTTCAGTATTTTTAGATTCGGCGTCTTTGGACGCGATCTTCGAAATCTCCACTTTCGTCGATTCTCAACGTGTTCTCCAGATCCGCAACAATGCACGACAGTCCTCCGAGTACATATCTACTTGTCAAAGGAAAACCAGGTGAGATTAATGAATTCACGTTTAGATTTGGCGTTGTCGGTGTCGACCATGAGGTTCTGTATGATTGTGATCATAGATTGCTTGTCGCTTGACACGATCCGCTAAGTCAGGAACTGCACTCGACAATCCTACATCCGATCCCAGTCTATTTCGACCTTCTGAAGACCTCTAGCGATGCCAAAAGCTTTTTCTGCGGTGGAGCTAATTTTCCTTGCTATTCTGGTGAGTTCACGCTCTCTCGTGATCATTCAGAATCATTGAAATTATATTCCAGTGTCGAGCTCCTGCACATAGGTTAACATTCCAATTCCATTCACATCTTGTAGTACCGTTGGGTCGTAGTATGTATTCACGAGACTAGATTCTTGCAGACGGCATTGACAATCTGGACTTCCACCAAACTCCGTTTGAGAATGATCATGCCGTGTTTCCTTAGTCTGAATACCAGACCCTGCACGGCAAATTTGTGTACACACCAAATCATGACCGACATGGGGACCAGGCACAAAATTTGGTGCAATCGGCTCAGGTGTGTGCTTCCATTCTGAAATAAAGAAGTTTCAACAAGCTAATTCAAGTTCCTTAGTGTGAATGCCGGATCCTGCACAATGAATTGGTGTATACTTACACCAAATTGCGACCAACACGGAGACCAGGCACAACATTTGGTGCAATCGGCTGTGTGTGCTAAGTGCTTCCATTTCTGAAATCAAGAAGTTTCCACAAGCTAATTCAATTCCCCGAGAACCGGTCAGTACTTTACCTCCGTGCTGGTTTCCTATTCCATGGATTGGATGCTTCAAAGCAGCTCTTGACAATTTCTTCACTCTCAAGGTTTTTTGCACCAGGTTGCCTGCATCAGTATATTCCGCCGATGTCAATTTGGTAACTTGACTTCTGTTCACCCTACTCGGCTCTGCAGGCATATTCTACCGGATCAAGCAAGTATTCTGATGTCAGTTGCAAGTATTGATTTAGCCGGAGGACAATCGCAGAAGCCATGAATTTGACATCACGGAGAACTGCCTGTTTGTGACCCTGCAAATAAACAGTTCTCCGTGATATCATTGTTCATGGCCCTGGTTTTGAAACAAGTCAGAGGTCAGTTTTCAGTCAGCATCGCTTGAGGCACCCCAGGTACAGCAGGCAGCAGAAAATTTCAAGCTTGAGTGAGATTGAGAAAGACTGTGAAGTTCTTGGAAAGACTTGAGTTTCGAAGCTGGCTTGAATAACCTCAGGAGCTACAATGGGTTAAGAAATTAAGCTATCCGGTAAGAGGAGCAACCCTGAAATGAGCCGAATAGAGGAGAGAAAAGAAGATTTACGTGAGGTGCCTGGAATTTGCACGGCATTCCCGGACTCAGAAGTGACATCAAATGTCACGGTGGAAACATTCCCGGAATTCTTGAATCACCTAACTCCGAAGCTGGAATGTATAAAGGCTTACTGGTTTCTATGTCTCGCTCATACACATTCCCCTACTTTGTGCCGTGACTATGGCCATCTCTCGGATTCCCCTCTGCATTCCATGCTCAGCCTTTCTGTCTCCTGTGCTCTGGTGGCGTGACTCACATTAGGTATGTCATATGTATCTCCTTATGTGGTTTTTTCGGTTACTAATTCCACGGTTGTGCAGTTCAATGCTTGCGTGCGCGAGGGAGGATGAAGGCCGATCACATCAATGGCAAAATTACCAAGAAAGGCAAGTTGTGACCTGCTTATTGTTGAAGGCGATGACATCTGATCGTGATTTTCCAGTTACGCGCATCGCGTGTTTCTTTTAAACAACCAACATGGTCAATGACCACTACGATCAACAATGTTCTCTGCAACTGTGGCTATGTTCTCTGGGATATGTCATACGGATAAAATCTGCAACACATGTCCGAGCCCATTCGTGATCGCGTGGGCAGCGGCTAAATATTTACGGCCGCTTTGGGTGCGGGGAAGGTATGTATTGCGTCATTTGGAGTGTAAATAGCTACTGACAGGCATGTAGCACATCATCTGCCACATGTACCTGTGGGTGGGACTGGTGACCGTGTATCACGGATCACGATGTTGGGCATCCCAGCATTGTCAATGGATCCATTCTTCAAGAACAGCATCGTAAGTTGATGTTTGATTATCAAGTTACTGATCGTTATCTCACCGTGACCACCAGCTCATCACCTGCTGCTGCAGTTTTGGCTGCACACTCGCATCCTATATTGGCACCGTGGGATACATCTGAATACGGTCAGAGATGCAATCAGTAAGTTTGTTCTGTTTCTACCCAGGTATACACTACTGACAGTGGTTTTGTATCGGATGCAGTTCCTGGATGTAATTCTATCTTGCTGTTGTAGAGAGATTTTATTATGTCTATTGTAGTCATGTAGATCTTTGTGCCGGGATTAGTTGAGAAATGTTCGCGCTTTAATTTTGCGTGGATGTAAATATGTACTGACAGGTTACAGCAGTCTCCAATGATGGTTTCTGGCCATACTCTGAGGCATAGAGCCATTGCTTTGTAAGTAAATTTCGTCCACATTTTATTTCCTTTGCTCACGTACATCACAGTCTTGTACAAACTCTCGTTGCTGCCCGCGACTATCAGAAATTTGATTTTTGGGCTTCCCGCAAACACCGTTGGGGCATGCTTCATGATTCGCATACATCCCCATCGTACAAGTCCATCCCGATATCATTAAACCCGCCGCGCCTATGCCGAAACTTCGGAAATTCGATTTTCGGGCTTCCGGCAAATGCTGCCATGGCGTCATGAACTTTGACACTGCCTACCTCTCGCTCGTGCCACATGAAAATGTTCCGACATCCTTGAACCCACTCCCTCAGCCAAATTTCGGAAATTCTATTTTTGAGCTTCCGGCAACCACTGTCACGGTGCTGGCCGCTTTAGAAGTTCTTCGTGCAGTCGTGATGACCATCAACGAGCGCTGCATCATAGACGTTGTACTGGCCACGGAATAACTTCGGAAATTTTACTTTTGGACTTCCGGCGAACGGTGTCATGGTGCTGGTAAGTTTCTATTTTTCAGACTCATTTTGTGCTGTGATCTGACATCATGATGATATTTTAATAGGCATTGTACTTGCATATGGGTTCGCGATGACCATTGACGAGCAACGCGAGTCGCGATGCAGATGTTGTGCTCGCCGCGGGATAAGTTCGGAAGTTTGATTTTTGGAGTTCCGTGAACGGGTTCACGGTGCTAGTAAGTTTTTGTATTCATGCTTATTTCGTGCATTAAGTTGACATTGTAAGGTTGTTCAACAGACCTTGCACTTGGACACCGATCCCATGGCAGCGCGAAGTGCTGCTATGACTCTGAAGGGACTTGTATATGGCATTCGGTAGCCATCATGCTGTCCTTCTGTTACGTGGCCGTGACTATGCCTGGTAAGTCTCGTACCTTGTCTTTGCCTCTTGTATTTGTGCTGAGACTGTTCTACCAGATGTACTCATCCATTTGGAATGTGTCTTGGTGGCCATCAAAGTTCGACGGGGAACTTGTTATGGTACATGTTGTGTATTTTTCTCATGCCGTGATATCTAATGTTTCTGTTCTCAGGTATTCTCTTTCTACGAGCGCTTCCTGCTGTGGAACTGCCGCTCGAGGTATTGCCATGCATCACGGGTGAGTTCTATTTTAGAATGTCTGACACGATGCCAACGGTGTGCACTGCTCCAGATGCCGCGACAGCGCCGCCGCGAGTACCCAGGCTCCCGCACACAAAACACCGACCACGAGATGTCCCGAACCTGTTGTACACATTGATGATACATTGTGAGTATCTAACCTTTTGAATGTCCGAGGAGACGCTAACGACATCTGCCATCATCGCCAGATTCTGTTGTCGGCGCTCATCGTGGGTCACGCACATCGAGTACACATTGTACGCTACGTAGATAGTTTTGCATCGAGGACAGGACCGGGCCACGCTGGCCAACTGTGTGATTTGAGAGCCCCACTCTAACGGAAGCAGTCTCCCCATTGGGGAGGCGAAACTATGATCTTGAGTTGTCCGAATTTTTTAATTTTGAACACAAGTCCAATTCCTTGGCACTTTCTATTGGCTCGCTTAGACTTGGCCAAGAAAAATACATTCCTACAGAAAATACAGGAGAGAACCCATGCAGGATGCCTTTGAACTCGATCGTGGAGACGTACCCGCCCCCGACGATGTATGACGTGTCGGTGAGCTCGATGTAGGGCGAACCGTACCTGTGTAAAATGGCTCGTGAGTTATGTTATGTGTTGGATATGAGGGGTGTGGCAGGGAGGGGGAGGGAAAGGGACTGGAAAAGCAAAACGCACCAGAGCCCGTCGATGCGCAGTCGCGGGAGAGTGATGAGGTATTCGACTTTGGTGTTGTTGGGGAGCGAGACGGTGAGGATCGCGTGGCCGATCTGTTTCACGATGATCGAGCCGGCTTTCATAGTGCGGCGTCAGTGCACGATCTATACACGTGGAGTAGCAACGCACCGCTGAAACTGGTCTTTTGCGCATTGTGTCCTATGAGCCGCAGGCCTTTGGTCTTGTTCTCGATTACGTAGGCGGTGATGGGCGGGTGGTGGGAGACTTGCTCGACGAGGAGGGTGGTTGTGCCTTGGGAAGAAGAGGCTGTGGAGGTTGCGGGCCATTTGCCGTAGAATAATCTGGAGTGTGAGTGTGCTGAGTATAGAGGACAGGGGAGAGGGAGAGGGAAAGGGAACGTACTCGCCGAGGACAGGGTTGAGGGGTCTGTTACGGGTGAGGTGAGTAGTCACGTTGCGGGAAGGAAATTAATGACGGACTTCTTTTCGGATCCCATGCTTTCGTTGCGGGATGTGTACTGGCCTTTGAGTGTGCTCTGCATGGGATGTGATTAGGAGGGAGATGAGGTGATGATAGGAGACATACTATGAACCAGCGGAGAATGGCCAACGCGTGAGATTCATCGTCCTTGGCATCTGCGATGGCGGCAAAGATGTCAGGGTGCTCACACCAGTAGGCTAATAGACACGAGGGTGAGGCGTGATGACAGCGTGGATGGTTGGAAAGGACGACGTACCAGGAAACTCGGTGAGTGAGATGGGGGAGAGGATGAAGGGAGGGGCAGTGAGAGAGGAGAGGTCGCCGGAAAAGGAGGCGATGCTGTGGACGGTGAGCAGAAGCGCCAGTGCATGAATTGGATTAACGTACGATTTGAGAAAGGAGGTCCAGGAACCGCGTTGGGATGCTGGGACGGCCTGGATTGGGGTTGTTAGACGTCATTGGGAACAGCGAGCACGGGACTTGCCTCTCCTGCGACTTCAGTGCTGCTCATGGTGGTGGGTGATGCTGCGATGGTGCAACTGCCAGTGACGGTTCGCGCATTATGCGGTGTGACATGTGACGTAATCTAATCTGCACGCCATCGCCGGACCGGACGGACTCTCGGCCGGGATGGAAAGTTCACACGGTTGAATAGAGGGAGGGCAGTCTCACCCACACCACTGCCAGCCAGCCAGCCAGCCCTTGCAGCACAGAGTCCCCCCTATAAGCCCAAAGGCCTGTAAATCAGCTCGATCCACTTTTCTCTCCTTCGACAAATAATAAACGGTGAGTGAGTTGTGCATTTCACAGCGCTTGTGTCGACTATCCGATGCCCATCGATAACGTTCGAAGGGGTGCCCACGTCGTCGGGAGGTGCGACAGTGAGCGCGCACCTCCCCGCGCTTTGTTTGTTTGGCCAAGTCGCGTCGCCGAGTATACCAAGTCGCGTCTGGCCTCGCACATCGGAGACTCCCTGGGCGTCGATAATGACCCTCGTTGGTTCTGCTACGTGGCATATGCAATGTGGTCGTTGATGACAATGACGCCGCTCCTGCCCTCTGCGTCTCTCCCTGCATCCTGCCTTTTATCCTCTGCTTCTTCGATTCCGTCCTAATTTTCCTTTCCCCTACTCTTTCCCTTTCCCACGACCCAAGCCGCTCCACCCGATTCCCGTTTCCGCCTCCCAGCACTCGAAACAACGACGCAACCATGTCCCACACCAAGGCACAGCCGTCTCCACCCAGGACTCTCCCAAGACTCGTCCCCAGCACACGCCCGTACGAGCTGAGATGGGATGCGCCCTACACACAAACACGGCGGCCACCACTTCAACACGACAACTCAAGATGCCGTCGCACTTGTATGCATCACAATTGATGTAGGGACACGTCCACTCAACGGAGAACGCAGTCTCAAGGTATGTTCATCTTATCTATTCTTCATTTTTGTGTCCTTTTTATTGAAAAACTTGTATTTGCTCGTACTCTACAGTTGCAAAATTCTATTAAATCCATGCTGAACATCTTCTCCCTCCCTCGAAAGCTCATCAACCGCCCCTCCAACGATCCCAATGATCTCAAAAATCACCAGCAATGGGCACGATACCTCTCACGACGACTCGCGCGCCCCATCAAACCAGCAGGATCGACTCTGCGCGACCATACACCTCCAATCCAAGCGCGCACGATGGCGGCGCATCTCCAGTCGAGCACGCATCATCTATGGGCATCGGCTAGAGTGATTAGGAAGTCAAAGAGACCAAAGTGAGTTAATTTCAACTATCTTTTCGTGCTCAATCTCACTTGGCTGAACAAGAACGACTTCGCCTGAAACTCCAATGCGCCGTGAGAGTCGACAAATCCACTCACGACGGCTAGAAGACGATCAGCGCGCAGCTCGCTCATCGTCTTCGTGATTCCACGTGCTGGGGATTGGTGCAGGGACGAAAGACTACACAGGGTACGTGCATATACCCTGTGCAACGTCGAAACCATCACTCATCACACCCTACCTGGTCCCTGCAGATCCCAGCAATCGAGCTCTCTGCGCGCGCTCTCGTAGACAACGCCAACACCTCAAGAAAGCTCGGGCGGACAGGACGATAGGAGGACGGCTGCATCATCAACGCTGACGCGTCTGGGAAGTCACTGCACGGTACGCCCGCTGTTCCACTTTCACAACCAGGTACTCACTACCATTCTCATCCCCGCAGACGACGACAGCCTCAACGCATGCGGGCGGAATCGGATCGAACAAGGAGGGGGGAGAGGAGGAGCAGCATGTGCAGGGTGCACAGGTACGCCCCTCCAGCCGTATCTCCAGCCGTATCTCCAGCCTGCGCTGACGTCGCCGCAGCCGACGTCCAGACGACGACGAACCTTTGTTCGTCGTCATCCAACCTCAATCTCGGATCGGACCCTACAGTACTACGATACGCTATGCAAGAACCATAAACCACCGACCTCGAAGCACCACCAGCACACCCCGATCCAACGACAACAGCACCACTCGCTCCTGCCACTGCTCACTCAATCCTAACGACAATGCCCCTCGCCCCTCGAAACATCGCCCCTGCCCCCACGAATGCGGAATTCTGATGGCGGAGAACGTCAGCAAGGGGGGAAAGCCAAACAACAACAACAACAACAGGCATGCACCGGGGTAGCAACTGCATGCACGCATGGAGAGGACGAGATGCAGAGGAGTGGAGGAGAGAGGGGTGCTCAACCGCTCTCGCGACGTCAGACGACGACGTCGTCATCCCAACTTGTATCTACGACTATGACCCTATCCTACCACCTCACCCTACTCGCCCTGCCCCGCTACATTCCCCACATTTGCTTGCTATCTTCCTACCCACCCCTGCTTTCGTTTCCTGACTCCCTGAACATGTCGACACAGTGTCCGGGTCAACTTCGCGAAGACGACACTGGCCCCACCTCCAGATACCTCGCTGGCCCACATACACATCACGGTCGTCAGCATGTACAACCACGTTGACGATCAGCCGGCACTACGTACCCTGCAGTCGGCGTTTCCAACGCCGGATTCTGATCGAGGATGAGAGTCAGCAAGCACGGAGGAAAGTGGGAAAACAGACGCTCGCCCGACCGTAGAACACACCGCGAGCAGGATGGACACAAGACTGCGCGCACCGTCGAGGAGCGCAATCTACGAGCAGGAAGCATACAATTAGCAGGGGCCTGGCTCAGCACGGAGACGCACGTACCCACCACACCTCCAGCACTGCCCACGACCTGCAATGGTGGTCAGAAGACGAAGAGCGACAATGAACACACCTTATGAGGCGAGCACCGACCCCGCTCAGTGGCCCGAGAAGAGAAAGAAGAGGAGGAAGAGGAGGAAGAATGGAGGAAGGAAAGATGGGAATAGTGAAAACTGTAAGCATCTCCCCGCCCCTTTATATACCTACCCGTTCGGCTAACATCAACCAACCCAGATCCCCTCAACCCAACTCAACCCTATTCGCAAACGTTTCTCCACCGCGCCAAGCCGGGAAAGTGTTTTAGTGTGCAGGGACACGTTTCCCTGCGTCTCCGCCGCACCCGAATCGACGGACCCAAGAAGTTGGAATACACATGGGCACGGGACGAGGGCAGGGGCTGGAGGGATTGGTTTGCAGTCACTTGGGATGTGAGACGTGCAGGGAGTCATGAGATGCGTGCAGGAGGGTGGGCTAGTGGGACGATGGAGAGTTGGAAGGTGCGACGGAGGAGAGGAACGGATGCCGGAGGGGGGGAACGGACGCCGGAGGGGGGGGAACGGACGCCGGAAAAAGGAACGTACGTACGTCCTCCTCCGTTCCTGTTTCGTTCCTGTTTCGTTCCCAGACTAACGTATATTTTATTCTTATTCTGTTTTCCCAGCTGTCATTGTTCTTCGGGTACGCAAATTTTTTGATTGATAGGGAAGGATGGCTTGGATACGGAGAGACGGGGAACGGGGAATGGGGAACGGGAGACGGTACCCTGTCCCTCCACCTCCCGTCGTTCCCTGTCCACCCCCCCAGCAATTCGACGCTGACGTCTCAGTCCCTCCCGCCGTTACTAACGACGATGCCAGGTCGATACTCAACTCTATCCACACTGCTCCCCTGTCTACGGACCCACTTCCTCAACGCCGTCCGCATGTCGGCACCCTCTCTCAAGCGACCCGGGGACCCGGACTCTTAGCAATTTGATGAAGACGCGACCCCTACGGTGCGAAGAAGGACTAAACGCGATCAAGCGACGATTGCATCGGCACCACCACAACAACATGACCGGACAACGAGAAGGCCAATACCGACAATGTCAAGTAACGGCGAGGAGAAGCATCAACCATGGTCCACGATCAGGCAACATGAACTGGTGGGATGACGGGAAGGACGACACTGACAACGCCAAAGTAGGGCCGACGGGAAGGACGACACCAACAACGCCAAATAGGAGCGTGCGAGGTGCACGCACCCATGGACGCCGGCGGTCAGAACGCCGAATGCGAAGGTGCCCGTGCGCCACAGGTAGCCCAAGACTACGATAGTATATTCATTCGTGTTGTTCTTTTCGTGGTTCTCGTCAACGTGCTGTGCATTTCGTGCGTTCTTTAGAAGGTTTCGCGTAGAATAGAGATTCCTTGCATGTACATAGGAATACTGAATGAATATATGTTGTTTCCGCATGTTCGGTGGCGCGGGATGCAAAGTGGCGGAAAGGGCGTCGATCATTCGCGATCAAGTTGTCGAGATGCGTTGCGAATCCGAGCACTGATCTTTACTTCCTTTCAGGATCCTGACACCAGACCCAGGGAAACAAGAAGTTTCGGTGAGTTTCGCACTTGTATTCATTATCTATTTGCTGCAATCTCGAGGAATCGAATGCTAGTCGGTTCAGATAACTCGCGATCAACAAGGTCGGGTTATCAATTCCATGAATCGCTATGGACGATGGCAAAAGTCACCACTCGCTAGATAACATTCGAGGAGACTCGATCGCTGCCATACAAGATTTCCGGTGAAGAAAGCAAGATGTCTACGCAGTTAGCTTGAATTCCAGTATTTCCATCCGTAGTTCAATATTCGAGTGAGTCGTCCAGACGACGAAAGATCCAATGCTGATCTCTTCTCCGTGCATCCAGAACGCCGAACGGATGATGGATCGCGCTTTATTTCATGAAGATGAACAGACGCGAGAACACGGATCTGGATAGAATCAGTTAACACAACAGAATCCCGCAGGAGAATAGATATGAATACAACCACGAACCTACTCAACGAAGGACCCCATGTCCTACTAGTGAGCCGTCTCGAGCGTTCACGAGAAATCTCATAGGTTCAACTCGCGCTGGATTTGGCGTTGTCGGTGTCGACCGTGAGTCCGGTATTTTTAGATTGGGCGTCTTTGGACGCAATCTTCGAAATCTACACTTTCGTCGATTCTCAACGTGTTCTCCAGATTCACAACAAAACACGACACAGTCTGTCCTCCGAGTACACATCTACTTGTCAAAGGGAAACCAGGTGAGATTAATGAATTCACGTTTAGATTTGGCGTTGTCGGTGTCGACCATGAGGTTCTGTGTGATCGTGATCATATCGGATTACTTCTCTCTTGACGCAATCCAGCAAGTCAGGAACTGCACTCTACAATCCTACACCCGATCCCAGTCTATTTTGACCCTCTGAAGACCTCTAGCGATGCCAAAAGCTTTTTCTGCGGTGGAACTAATATCCCTTGCTATTCCGGCGAGTTCACGCTCCCTCGCGATCATTCAGAATCATTGAAATTATATTCCAGTATCAAGCTCCTGTGCATAGGTTAGTATTTGGTTAGTATTCCAAGTCCATTCACGCCTTGTAGTACCGTTAGGTAGCATTCATTCACGAGACTAGATTCTCACAGACGGTCTCCACAATCTGGACTTCCATCAAACTCCGTTTGAGTACGATCGCGCCGTGTTTCCTTAGTGTGAATGCCGGACCCTGCACGGCAAATGTGCATCCACACCAAATCATGACCGACGTGGGGACCACAAATTTTGGTGCATTCGGCTCAGGTGTGTGCTTCCATTCTGAAATAAAGAAGTTTCGACAAGCTAATTCAAGTTCCTTAGTGTGAATGCCGGACCCTGCACAATGAATTGGTGTATACACCAAATCGCGAACAACACGGGGACTGTCAGGCACAACATTAGGTGGAATCGGCTGTGTGTGCTAAGTGCTTCCATTTCCGAAATCAAGATGTTTCGACAAGCTAATCCAATTCCCAGAGAACCAACAGTACTCTACCTCTATGCTCATTTCCTGTTCCGTGGATTGGATTGGATGCTTCGAAGCAAGCTTTTGACAGTTTCTTCCCTTTCAGGATGTTTTCTGCCAGATTGACTTTATCAGTATATTCCGCCGATGTCAATTTGGTAACTTGACCTCTGTTCACCGGACTCGGCTCTGGAGGCATATTCTACCGGATCAAGTAAGTATTCTGATGTCAGTTGCAAGTATTGATTTAACCGGAGGACAATCGCAGAAGCCATAAATTTGACATCACGGAGAACTGCCTGTTTGCGACCCTGCAAATAAACAGTTCTCCGTGATATCATTGTTCATGGCCCTGGTTTTGAAACAAGTCAGAGGTCAGTTTTCAGTCAGATAGCATCGCTTGAGGCACCCCAGGTTCAGCAGGCAGCAGAAAGTTTCAAGCATGAGTGAGATTGAGAAAGACTGTTCTTCAGAAAGAGTTGAGTTTTGAAGCTGGCTTGAATAACCTCAGGAGCTCCAACGGGCTAAGAAATTACGCTATCAGGTAAGAGAAGCAACCCTGAAGTGAGCCGAATAGAGGAGAGAAATAAGCATTTACGTGAGGTGCCTGGAATTTGCACGGCATTCCCAGACTCGGAAGCGACATCAAATGTTACAGTGGAAACATTCCTGGAATTCTTGAATCACCTATCTCCGAAGCTGGAATGTATAAAGGCTTACTGATTTCTATGTCTCGCTCATACACATTCCCCCACTTTTTGCCGTGACTATGGCCATCTCTCGGATTCCCCTCTGCATTCCGTACTCAGCCTTTCTGTCTCTTGTGCTCTGGTAGCTTGACTCACATTAGGTATGTCATTTCTATCTGACTATGTGGTTATTTCGGTTACTAATTCCATGGTTGTGCAGTTGGATGCTTGCGCGTGCTAGGAAGGATGAAGGCCGATCACATCGATGCCAAAATTACCAAGAAAGGCAAGTTGTGATTTGTTTATTGTTGAAGGTGATGACATCTGATCATGATCTTCCAGTTACGGGCATCCCGTGTTTCTGTTAAACAACCAACATGGTCAACGACCACTACGATCAACAATAGTAGAGCCTGTTCTCTGGAATATGTCACATGGATAAAATCTGCAACACATGTCCGAGACTATTCGTGATCGCATGGACAGCGGCTAAATATTTACGGCCGCTTTGGGTAGCCTCGGGAAAGGTATGTATTGTGTCGTTTGGAGTGTGAATAGCTACTGACAGGCATGTAGCACATCATCTGCCACATGCACACCATGTACCTGTGGGTGGGACCGGTGACCGTGCATCACAGATTGCGATGTTGGGCATCCTGCATTGTCAATGGATCCGTTCTTCGAGACCGGCATTGTAAGTTGATGTTTGATTATCAAGTTACTGATCGTCTTCTTACTGTGACTGCCAGCTCATCATCTGCCACCGCAGTCTTTCACTGTTTAGTCACATCCTATATTGGCACCACGGGACACGTCTGAATATGGCCAGAGATGCAATCGGTAAGTTTGTTCTGTTTCTACCCAGGTATACACTACTGACAGTGGTTTTGTATTGGGTGCAGTTCCTGGATGTTATTCTATCTTGCTGTTGTAGAGAGATTTTATTATGTCTATTGTGGTCATGTAGATCTTCGTGCTAGGATTAGTTGAGAAATGTTCGCGCTTTAATTTCGCGTGGATGTAAATATGTACTGACAGGTTACAGCAGTCTCTGATGATGGTTTCTGACCATACCGTGAGGTGTAGAGACATTACATTGTAAGTGTATTTCATCCATGTTTTATTTCCTTCACTCACATATGTCACAGTCTTGTACAAGCTCTCGTCGTGGCCCGTGGCTTTCAGAAGTTTGATTTTTGGGCTTCCCACAAACACAGTTGGGGCATGCTGCATGTTTGTCCTACATTCCCACCGTACGAGTCCATCCCGATGTCATTAAACCCGCTGCACCTATGCCGAAATTTCGGAAATTCGATTTTCGAGCTTCCGGCAAACGCTGCCATGGTGTCACTGTCACGAACTTCGACAATGTCTACCTCATATTCGCGCCACATGAAACTGATCTGATGTCCTTGAATCTGCTGTTCCCGAGCGAGATTTCAGAAATTCTATTTTTGAGCTTCTGGCAAACACTGTCATGGTGCTGGCCATTCAGAAAGTTTTCAGTAAAGTCACGATGACCATCGACGAGCACCGCATCATAGACGTTGCACTCGCCACGGGATAAATTCGGAAATTTGACTTTTGGACTTCCGGCGAACGGTGTTACCGTGCTGGTAAGTTTCTATTTTCAGACTCATCTTGTGCTGTGATCTGACATGACGATGGTGTTTTAATAGGCATTGTACTTGCATACGGGTACGTGATCACTACGCATGAGCAACGCAACACAGATATTTTGTTTGCGGCGGCATAAGTTCGGAAATTTGATTTTTGGACTTCCGGTGAACGGTGTCACGGTGCGGGTAAGTTTTCATTTTCGTACTCATTTTGTGCTGTGATCTGACATCACAATAGTATTTTAATAGGCATTGCACTTGCATACGGGTCCGTGATGACCATCGACGAGCAACGCGAGTCGCGATGCAGATGTTGTGCTCGCCGCGGGATAAGTTCGGAAGTTTGATTTTTGGAGTTCCGTGAACGGGTTCACGGTGCTAGTAAGTTTTTGTATTCATGCTTATTTCGTGCATTAAGTTGACATTGTAAGGTTGTTCAACAGACCTTGCACTTGGACACCGATCCCATGGCAGCGCGAAGTGCTGCTATGACTCTGAAGGGACTTGTATATGGCATTCGGTAGCCATCATGCTGTCCTTCTGTTACGTGGCCGTGACTATGCCTGGTAAGTCTCGTACCTTGTCTTTGCCTCTTGTATTTGTGCTGAGACTGTTCTACCAGATGTACTCATCCATTTGGAATGTGTCTTGGTGGCCATCAAAGTTCGACGGGGAACTTGTTATGGTACATGTTGTGTATTTTTCTCATGCCGTGATATCTAATGTTTCTGTTCTCAGGTATTCTCTTTCTACGAGCGCTTCCTGCTGTGGAACTGCCGCTCGAGGTATTGCCATGCATCACGGGTGAGTTCTATTTTAGAATGTCTGACACGATGCCAACGGTGTGCACTGCTCCAGATGCCGCGACAGCGCCGCCGCGAGTACCCAGGCTCCCGCACACAAAACACCGACCACGAGACGTCCCGAACCTGTTGTACACATTGATGATACATTGTGAGTATCTAACCTTTTGAATGTCCGAGGAGACGCTAACGACATCTGCCATCATCGCCAGATTCTGTTGTCGGCGCTCATCGTGGGTCACGCACATCGAGTACACATTGTACGCTACGTAGATAGTTTTGCATCGAGGACAGGACCGGGCCACGCTGGCCAACTGTGTGATTTGAGAGCCCCACTCTAACGGAAGCAGTCTCCCCATTGGGGAGGCGAAACTATGATCTTGAGTTGTCCGATTTTTTTAATTTTGAACGCAAGTCCAATTCCTTGGCACTTTCTATTGGCTCGCTTAGACTTGGCCAAGAAAAATACATTCCTACAGAAAATACAGGAGAGAACCCATGCAGGATGCCTTTGAACTCGATCGTGGAGACGTACCCGCCCCCGACGATGTAGGACGTGTCGGTGAGCTCGATGTAGGGCGAACCGTACCTGTGTGTAAAAATCGCGAGTGAGTTAGGTGTTGGATATGCGCGATTTTATGGGTTGGATATGCGCGATTTCATGGGTTGGATATGAGGGGTGTGGGAGGGGGGAAGGGGGTAAAGAGGGGGAAGGGGGTAAAGAGGGGAGGGGTAAAGGGACTTGGGGGAGCAACGTACCAGAGCCCATCGATGCGCAGTCGCGGGAGGGTGATGAGGTATTCGACTTTGGTGTTGTTGGGAAGCGAGACGGTGAGGATCGCGTGGCCGATCTGTTTCACGATGATCGAGCCGGCTTTCGTGAGGAGGCGTCAGTGCACGATCTATACACGTGGGTAGCAACGCACCACTGAAACTGGTCTTTTGCGCATTGTGTCCTATGAGCCGCAGGCCTTTGGTCTTGTTCTCGATTACGTAGGCGGTGATGGGCGGGTGGTGGGAGACTTGCTCAACGAGGAGGGTGGTTGTGCCTTGGGAAGAAGAGGATGTGGATGTTGCGGGCCATTTGCCGTAGAATAATCTGCGTGGGTGAGTTGTGCTGAGAATAGAGGAGAGGGGTAAGGGGCAGGGAACGTACTCGCCGAGGACGGGGTTGAGGGGTCTGTTATGGGTGAGGTGAGTAGCCACGTTGCGGAGAGGGTAAATTAATGACGGACTTCTTTTCGGATCCCATGCTTTCATTGCGGGATGTGTATTGGCCTTTGAGTGTGCTCTGCGTGGGATGTGATGAGGAGGAGGGGTAAGGAGATGATAGGAGACATACTATGAACCAGCGGAGAACGGCCAACGCGCGAGATTCATCGTCCTTGGCATCTGCGATGGCGGCAAAGATGTCAGGGTGCTCGCACCAGTAGGCTAATAGAGACACGAGGATGAGGCGTGGTGACAGCGTGAATAGTTAGAACAGACGACGTACCGGGAAACTCGGTGAGTGAGACGGGGGAGAGGATGAAGGGAGGGGCAGTGAGAGAGGAGAGGTCGCCGGAAAAGGAGGCGATGCTGTGGACGGGTGAGCAGAAGCGCCAATGCACACGGGGTGAATTAACGTACGATTTGAGAAAGGAGGTCCAGGACCCGCGTTGGGATGCTGGGACGGCCTGGATGCATGGTTAGACGTCGTTGTGAACAGCGAGCACGAGACTTGCCTCTCCTGCTACTTCGGTGCTGCTCATGGTGGTGGTGATGCTGCGATAGACGGCACCAGTGACGGTTCGCGCATTATGCGGTGTGACATGTGACGTAATCTAATCTGCACGCCATCGCCGGACCGGACGGACACTCGGCCGGGATGAAAGTTCACACGGTTGAATAGAGGGAGGGGAGTCTCACCCACAAGCAGAGCCCCACTGCCAGCCAGCCAGCCAGCCCTTGCAGCACAGAGTCCCCCCTATAAGCCCAAAGGCCTGTAAATCAACTCGATCCTCTTTTCTCCCCTTCGACAAATAAAAAACGGTGAGTGAGTCGTGCATTTCATAGCGCCTGTGTCGACTATCCGATGCCCATCGATAACGTCGAAGGGGGTGCCCGTCGTCGGGAGGTGCAACAGTGAGCGCGCACCCACCGTCGCTTTGTTTGTTTGGCCAAGTCGCGTCGCCGAGTATACCAAGTCGCGTCTGGCCTCGCACATCAGATACTCTCTGGGGCGTCGATAATGGCCCTCGTTGGTGCTGCTACGTGGCATATGCGATGTGGTCGTTGGTGACGATGACGCCGCTCCTGCCCTCTGCGTCTCTCCCTGCGTCTCGCTCCTTGTCCTTCAAATTGCCCTTTTCCCCAACTCTTTCCCTTTCCCACGACCCAAGCCGCTCCACTCAATTCCCGTTTCCGCCTCCCAGCACTCGAAACACGACGCAACCATGTCCCACACCAAGGCACAGCCATCTCCACCCAGGACTCTCCCAAGACTCGTCCCCAGCACATACCCCTCGACGACGGATGCGCCCTGCACACAAACACCGCGGCCACCACTTCAACACGACAACTCAAGATGCCGTCGCACTTGGATGCATCACGATCAGTATAGGGACACGTCCGTTCAACGGAGAATGCAATGTCAAGGTATGTTCATCTTATCTATTCTTCATTTTTGTGTCCGTTTTATTTAAAAACATGTATTTACTCGTATTCTACAGTTGCAAATGCTATCAAATCCATTCCGAACACGTCCTCCCTCCCTCGAAAGCTTACCAGCCGCCCCTCCAACGATCCCAACGACCCCAAAAGTCACCAGCAACAGGCACGATTCCTCTCAGGGCGACTCGCGCGCACCATCAAACCAGCAAAGTCCGCTCTGCGTGACCATACGCCTCCCATCCGAGCGCGCACGACATCAGCGCATCTCCAGTCGAGCGCGCCTCGTCTGTATGGATCAGCTAGAGTGATTAGGGAGCAAAGAGAGCAAGGTCAGTCAATGTCATTAGTCTTTTCGTGTTCAATCTCATCTGGCTGAACCAGAACGACTGCGCACAAGACTCCAACACGCCGTGAGACTCGACAGAATCGACTCTCACGGCTAGAAGACGATCAGCGCGCAGCTAGCTTATCGTCTTCGTGACTCCATGTGCTGGGGACGAAAGACTACACAGGGTACGTGCATACACTCTGTGCATCGTCCAAGTTGCCGCTGATAACAACCCTACCTGCAGATACCGATCATCAATCTCTCGCACATACAATCCCAATGCATCAAGAAAGCTTGGGCCGGACAGGACAATAGCAAGACGGCTGCATCATCGACGCTGACGCATCTGGGAAGTCACTGCACGGTACGCCCGCTGTTCCACTTTCACAACCACGCACTCACCACCATTCTCATCCCCGCAGACGACGCCAGCCTCAACGCATGCGGGCAGAATCGGATGGAACAAAGAGGAGGAGCGGGATGCGCAGGGTGCACAGGTACGCCCCTCCAGCCGTATCTCCACACTCCTATACTGACGTCGGCTACGACGACGTCCAGACGACGACGAACCTTTGTTCGTCGTCGTCGTCTTAAGCTCAAGATCAGACACTACAAGGCTACGCCATGCAAGAACCCGAAACTACCAACCTCGAATCACCTCCAGCCACCTCGATCCAACGACACAACGCTCACTCCGGGCACTGCCCACTCAATCCCAATCCCAATGACCTTCGCCCCCTCGAAACACCGCCCTCGCACCCACGAATGCGGAATTCTGATGGCGGAGAACGTCAGCAAGGGGGGAAAGCCGAACAACAACAACAACAGGCACGCACCGGGGGAGCGGCTGCATGCATGCACGGAGAGGACGAGATGAGAAGAGAGGGACGAGAGAGGGGTGCTCAACCGCTCTCTGGGGACGTCGCTCTCGCGACGTCAGACGACGACGGCGTCATCCCGACTTGTATCTACGACTATAACACTATCCTACCCCCTCACCCTACTCGCCCTGCCCCGCTACGTTCCCCACATCACTTGCTATCTTCCTACCCACCCCTGCTTTTGTTTCCCAACTCCCTGAACATGTCGACGCGGTGTCCGGGTCAACTTCGCGAAGACGACGCCGCCGCCCGCCTCCAGATACCTCGCTGGCTCACACACGCATCATGGCTGGGAGCGGTCGTCAGCATGTACGACCATGTCGAAGAATCAGCCGGCACTACGTACCCTGCAGGCGGCGCTTCCAACGCCGGATTCTGATCGAGGATGAGAGTCAGCAAGCACGGAGGAAAGTGGGAAAAGAGACGCCCGACACCACGAGCAGGACGGACACAAGACTGCGTGCTACCGTCGAGGAGCGCAATCTACGAACGGAAAGCGTACAATTAGCATGGGCCTGGCTCAGCACGGAGACGCACGTACCCGGCAGGACATCGACCATCGACACGACCTCCAGCACTGCCCACGACCTGCAATGGTGGTCAGAAGACGAAGAGCGACAATGAACACACCTTACGAGGCGAGCACCGACCCCGACACGGACACGGCCGTTGTGCTCAGTAGCCCCGATCGAGGCAGAGAAGAGTAGAGAAGAGAAAGCAGAGGAGGGAAGAACGAAGGAAGGAAAGATGGGAATGCTGAAAACCGTAAGCATCTCCCCGCCCCTTTATATACCTACCCGTTCGGCTAACATCAACCAACCCAGATCCCCTCAACCCAACCCAACCCTATTTGCAAACGTTTCTCCGCCGCGCCAAGCCGTCCGAATTTCGCGAACGCCGGGAAAGCGTTTTAGTTGTGCAGGGACACGTTTCCCTGCATCTCCATCTCAAACGCACCCGAATCGACGGACTCAAGAAGTCGGAATGCACATGGGCACGGGACGAGGGCGGGGGCTGGGAGGGGTTTGGTTTGCGGTGACTTGGGATGTGAGGAGACGTGCAGGAAGGCATGAGACGCGTGCAGGAGGATGGACGGAGAATAGGAAGGTGCGACGGAGGAGAGGAACAGATGCCGGAGGGGGGGAACGGACGCCGGAAGAATGAACGTACGTACGTCCTCCGCCGTTCCTGTTTCGTTCCCAGACTAACGTATATTTGTTCTTATTCTATTTTTCCCAGCTGTCATTGTTCTTCGGGTATGCAAATTTTTTGATTGATAGGGAACTCGGAAGGATAGCTTGGATACGGGAGACGGGGAGACGGGGAGACGGGGAACGGGGAACGGGGAACGGGGAACGGAGACGGTACCCTGTCCTCCCACCTCCCGTCGTTCCCTATCCACTCCCCCAGCAATTCGACACTGACGTCTCAGTCCCTCCCGCCGTTAACCAACGACGCTCCTAGGTCGATTCTCACCTCTACCCGTGCTGCTCACGTCTATCCACGGACCCACTTCCTCAACACCGTCCGCATGTCGGCACCCTCTCTCAAGCGACCCGGGGACCTGAATTTTCCGCAATTTGATGAAGACGCGACCCCTACGGTGAGGAGAAGCACAAACCACGATCAGGCGGCGATTCGAGCGGCATGAAACGACCGGACAACGAGAAGGCCGATACCGACAATGTCAAGTAACGGCGACAAAAAGCATCAACTAGGGTCCACGATCAGGCAGCACGAACTGGTGGGGTGACGGGAAAGACGACACTGACAATGCCAAAGTAGGGCCGATGGGGAGGACGACACCGACAACGCCAAATAGGAACGGTGGATTGCACGCACCCATGGACGCCGGTGTTCAGAACGCCGAACGCGAAGGTGCTGTGCACCACAGGTAGCCCAAGACTACGATAGTATATTCATTCGTGTTGTTCTTTTCATGGTTCTCGTCAACGTGCTGTGCATTTCGTGCGTTCTTTAGAAGGTTTAGCGTAGAATAGAGATTCCTTGCATGTACATAGGAATACTGAGTGAATATATATCGTTTCTGCGTGTTCGGTGGCGCGGGATGCAAAGTGGTAGAGTGGCGTACAGTGCGTCGATCATTCGCGATCAAGCTATCGAGACGCGTTGCGAGTACTGATCAACACTCTCTTTCAAGATCTCGGTGACCGAATCCGGGGAAACAAGAACTTTCGGTCAGTTTCGCACTTGTATTCATATCTATTTGCTCCCATCTCGAGGAATCGAACGTTGATCAGCTCAGACAACTCCAGATCAACAAGATCGAGTCCACTTGATTGCATGAATCGCGATGGACGACTATTAAACTCACCACTCGCTAGATAACAGTCAAGGAGATTGTTACCGTACAAGATCCCCGGTGAAGAGAGTGAGATATCTATGTAGTTAGGTTGAATTCGAGTATTTCCACCCGTAGTTCAATATTCAAGTGAGTCTTCCAGATGTCATGAAAGACCTGCTGCTGATCTCTTCTCCGCACATCCAAAACACCGAACAGATGATGGATTGCAGTTTATTTCATGAAGGTGAAAAGATATGAGAATACCGATATCCTCGACAGAATCAATTAACACAACGGAATCACGCAGGACTCCTGCGTGATTCTCCTGCGGCAGGAGAATCTGTGAATACATCTGTGAACCTACCCAACGAAGGACCGCATGTCCTACTAGCGAGCAGTCTGGGGCCTTCACGAGACAACTTGTGTGTTCAACTCGTGCTTGAATTGGCGTTGTCGGTGTCGACCGTAAGTCCAGTATTTTTAGATTCGGCGTCTTTGGACGCGATCTTCGAAATCTCCACTTTCGTCGACTCTCAACGTGTTCTCCAGGTTCGCAACAATGCACGACTGTCCTCCGAGTACACACCTACTTGTCAAACAGAAACCAGGTGAGATTAATGAATTCACGTTTAGATTTGGCGTTGTCGGTGTCGACCATGAGGTTCTGTATGATTGTGATCATAGATTACTTGTCGCTTGACGCGATCCGCTAAGTCAGGAACTGCACTCAACAATCCTACACCCGATCCCAGTCTATTTCGACCCTCTGAAGACCTCTAGCGATGCCCAAAACTTTTTCTCCGGTGGAGCTAATTTTCCTTGCTATTCCGGTGAGTTCACGCTCCCTCGCGATCATTCGGAATCTTTGAAATCATATTCCAGTGTTGGGCTCCTGCACGTAGGTTAGTATTCCAAATCCATTCACGCCTTGTAGGACCGTTGGGTAGCATTCCTTCATGAGACTAGATTCTCACAGACGGCGTCCACAATCTGGACTTCCATCAAACTCCGTTTGAGAATGATCGCACCGTCGCCGTGTTTCTTTGGTGTGAATACCGGACCCTGCACAGTGAATTTGCGTACACACCAAATCATGACCAACATGGGGACCAGGCACAGAAATTGGTGCATTCAGCTCAGGTGTGTGCTTCCAGGTGCTTCCATTCTGAATCAAGAAGTTTTGACAAGCTAATTCAAGTTCCTGGTGTGAATGCCGGACCCTGCCTGATGAATTTGCGTACACACCAAATCGCGACCAACACGGGGACTGTCAGGCACAACATTTGGTGGAATCGGCTGTGTGTGCTAAGTGCTTCCATTTCCGAAATCAAGAAGTTTCGACAAGCTAATTGAATTCCCCGAGAACCGGTCAGTACTTTACCTCTGTGCTGGTTTCCTATTCCATGGACTGGATGCTTCGAAGCAGCTCTTGACAATTTCTTCACTCTCAAGGTTTTTTGCACCAGGTTGCCTGCATCAGTATATTCCGCCGATGTCAATTTGGTAACTTGACTTCTGTTCACCCTACTCGGCTCTGGAGGCATATTCTACCGGATCAAGTAAGTATTCTGATATCAGTTGCAAGTATTAATTTAGCCGGAGGACAATCGCAGAAGCCATGAATTTGCCATCAAGGAGAACTGCCTGTTTGCAACCCTGCAAATAAACAGTTCTCCGTGATATCATTGTTCATGGCCCTGGTCCTGAAGCGAGTTTGAGGTCAGTTTTCAGTCAGATAGCTTTGCTTGAAGCATCCCAGTTCAGCAGGCAGCAAGGAATTTGCAAGCATTTAAGTGAGATTGAGAAACACCATGTTCTTGCAAGAATGTTGAGTTTCGAAGCTGGCTTGAATAACCTCAGAGCTCCAACAGGCTAAGAAATTATGCTATCAGGTAAGAGAAGCAACCCTGAAGTGAGCCGAATAGAGGAGAGAAATAAGCATTTACGTGAGGTGCCTGGAATTTGCAGCAGCATTCCTGGACTCGGAAGCGACATCAAATGTCACGGTGGAAACATTCCTGGAATTCTTGGATCACCTATCTCCGAAGCTGGAATGTATAAAGGCTTACTGGTTTCTATGTCTCGCTCATACACATTCCCCCACTTTTTGCCGTGACTATGGCCATCTCTCGGATTCCCCTCTGCATTCCGTGCTCAGCCTTTCTGTCTCCTGTGCTCTGGTGGCGTGACTCACATTAGGTATGTCATCTGTATCTCCTTATGTGGTTTTTTCGGTTACTAATTCCTCGGCTGTGCAGTTAAATGCTTGCGTGCGCGAGGGAGGATGAAGGCCGATCATATGGATGGCAAAATTACCAAGAAAGGCAAGTTGTGTTCTGTTTATTGTTGAAGGCAATGTCATCTGATCGTGATTTTCCAGTTACGTGCATCGCGTGTTTCTTTTAAGCAACCAACACGGTCAACAATCACTACGATCAGCAACGGTAGAGCCCGTTCTCTGCAACCGTGGCTTTGTTCTCTGAGATATGTCACACGGATAAAATCTGCAACACATTTCCGAGACTATTCGCATGGACAGCGGCTAAATATTTAGGGCCGCTTTGGGTGCGGGGAAGGTAAGTATTCTGTCGTTTGGAGTGTGAGTACTACCGACAGGTGTATAGCATGCCATCTGCCACTTGCACACCATGTACCTGTGGGTGGGACTGGTGACTGTGCTTCATGGATTGCGATGTTGGGCATCCTGCATTGTCAATGGATCCATTCTTCGAGACCAGCATCGTAAGTTGATGTTTGATTATCAAGTTACTGATCATTATCTCACTGTACCACCAGCTCATCATCTGCTGCTGTGGTTTTTGGCTGCATGCTTGCATCCTATATTGGCACCGTGGGATACATCTGAATACGGTCAGAGATGCAATCGGTAAGTTTGTTCTGTTTCTAACCAGGTGTGTGCTGCTGACAGTGGTTTTGTATTGGGTGCAGTTCCTGGATGTTATTCTATCTTGCTGTTGTAGAGAGATTTTATTATGTCTATTGTAGTCATGTAGATCTTCGTGCCGGGATTAGTTGAGAAATGTTCGCGCTTTAATTTCGCGTGGATGTAAATATGTACTGACAGGTTACAGCAGTCCCCGATGATGGTTTCTGGCCATACTTTGAGGCGTAGAGACATTGCTTTGTAAGTTAATCTTGTCCACATTTTACTTCCTTTGCTCACGTACATCACAGTCTTGTACAAACTCTCATCGCTGCCCGCGGCTTTCGGAAGTTTGATTTTTGGGCTTCCCGCAAACACCGTTGGGGCATGCTGCATGATTCGCATACATCCCTACCATACAAGTCCATCCCGACATCATTAAACCTGCCGCGCCTATGCCGAAATTTCGGAAATTCTATTTTCGAGCTTCCGGTGAACACTGTCACGGTGCTGGCCACTTTAGAAGATCTTCGTACAGTCGTGATGACCATCAACGAGTGCTGCATCATAGATGTTGCACTCGCCACAGGATAAATTCGGAAATTTGACTTTTGGACTTCCGGTGAACGGTGTTACGGTGCGGGTAAGTTTTTATTTTCATACTCATCTTGTGCTGTGATCTGACATGATGATCATATTTCAACAGGCATTGCACTTGCATATGGGGTTCATGATGACCATCAGTGAGCAAGGCAACACAGATATCTTGTTTGTGGCGGCACCAGATCAGAAATTTGACTTTTGAACTTCCGGCGAACGGTGTCATGGTGCGGGTAAGTTTTTATTTTCGTACTCATTTTGTGCTGTGATCTGACATGATGATGATATTTTAGTAGGCATTGTACTTGCATATGGGTTCGTGATGACCATCAATGAGCAACGCGAGTCGCGATGCAGATGTTGTGCTCGCTGCGGGATATGTTCGGAAGTTTGATTTTTGGAGTTCCGGCGAACGGGTTCACGGTGCTAGTAAGTTTTTGTATTCATGCTTATTTCATGTGTTGAGCTGACATTGGAATGGTTGTTCAATAGGCATTGCACTTGGACATGGATCCCAGTGCAGCACAAAGTGCTGCTATGACTACGAATGGACTTGTATATGGCATTTGGTAGCCATCATGCTGTCCTTCCATTACGTGGCCGTGACTATGCCTGGTAAGTCTCGTACCTTGTCTTTGCCTCTTGTATTTGTGCTGAGACTGTTACACCAGATGTACTCATCCGTTCGGAATGTGTCTCGGCGGCCATCAAAGTTCGACGGGGAACTTGTTACGGTACGTGTCGCGTATTTTTGTCATGCCATGATAATCTAATGTTTCTGTTCTCAGAGATCTTCTTTCGACATACCATCTTATGAGTGCTTCCTGCTGTGGAACTGCTGCTCGGGGTATTGCCGTGTATCACGGGTGAGTTCTATTTTAGAATGGAGTCTGACATGATGCTAACGGCGTGCACCTCAGATGCCGTGATAGCGCCGTTGTGAGTACCCAGGATCTCACACAAAATATTGATGTCCTGAACCTGTTGTACACATTGATGATACGTAGTGAGTATCTAACCTTTTGAATGTCCGAGATGACACTAACGACATATGCCATCACCGCCAGATTCCGTTCAAACTCATCGTGGGTCACGCACATCGAGTACACATTGTACACTACGTAGATAGTTTTGCATCGAGGACAGGACCGGGCCACGCTGGCCACTTGTGTGATTTGAGAGCCCCACTCTAACGGAAGCAGTCTCCCCATTGGGGAGGCGAAACTATGATCTTGAGTTGTCTGAATTTTTTAATTTTGAACGCAAGTCCAATTCCTTGGCACTTTCTATTGGCTCGCTTAGACTTGGCCAAGAAAAATACATTCCTACAGAAGATGCAGGAGAGAACCCATGCAGGACGTGCCTCCCCTTTGCCTTTGAACTCGATCGTGGAGAGGTACCCGCCCCCGACGATGTAGGACGTGTCGGTGAGCTCGATGTAGGGGGAGCCGTACCTGTGTGAAATCGCGGGTAAGCTAAGTTGTATACAAGGCGTGTGGGAGTGGGAAGGGGGGCAACGCACCAGAGCCCGTCGATGCGCAGTCGCGGGAGGGTGATGAGGTATTCAACTTTGGTATTGTTGGGGAGCGAGACGGTGAGAATCGCGTGGCCGATCTGTTTCACGATGATCGAGCCGGCTTTTGTCGAGGCGTCAATACACGATCTATACACATGAGTGGAGTAGCAACGCACCGCTGAAACTAGTCTTTTGCGCATTGTGTCCTATGAGCCGCAGGCCTTTGGTCTTGTTCTCGATTACGTAGGCGGTGATGGGCGGGTGGTGGGAGACTTGCTCGACGAGGAGGGTGGTTGTGCCTTGGGAAGAAGAGGATGTGGAGGTTGCGGGCCATTTGCCGTAGAATAATCTGAATTGTGTGAGTTGTGCTGAGAATAGAATACAGGAGAGGGGAGAGGGGAAGGGAACGTACTCGCCGAGGACGGGGTTGAGGGGTCTGGTAGGGGTGAGGTGAGTAGCCACGTTGCAGAGAGGGAGATGAATGACGGACTTCTTTTCGGATCCCATGCTTTCGTTGCGGGATGTGTATTGGCCTTTGAGTGTACTCTGCGTGGGATGTGATCAGGAGGAGGGAGATGAGGTGATGATAGGAGACATACTATGAACCAGCGGAGAACGGCCAACGCGCGAGATTCATCGTCCTTGGCATCTGCGATGGCGGCAAAGATGTCAGGGTGCTCGCACCAGTATGCTAATAGACACGAGGATGAGACGTGATGACAGCGTGGATGGTTGGAACGAACGGCGTACCGGGAAACTCGGTGAGTGAGACGGGGGAGAGGATGAAGGGAGGGGCAGTGAGGGAGGAGAGGTCGCCGGAAAAGGAGGCGATGCTGTAGACGGTGAGCAGAGCGCTAGTGCACGGGGAGAATTAACGTACGATTTGAGAAAGGAGGTCCATGAACCGCGTTGGGATGCTGGGACAGCCTGGATTGGGTTGTTAGACGTCGTTGGGAACAGCGAGCACGGGACTTGCCTCTCCTGCGACTTCAGTGCTGCTCATGGTGGTAGTGATTCTGCGATGAGCACCAGTGACGGTTCGCGCATTATGCGGTGTGACATGTGACGTAATCTAATCTGCACGCCATCGCCTGACCGGCCGGACACTCGGCCGGGCTGAAAGTTCACACGGTTGAATAGAGGGAGGGCAGTCTCACCCACATCACTGCCAGCCAGCCAGCCAGCCCTTGCAGCGCAGAGTCCCCCCTATAAGCCCAAAGCCTGTAAATCAACTCGATCCACTTTTCTCTCCTTCGACAAATAATAAACGGTGAGTGAGTCGTGCATTTCATAGCGCCTGCGTCGACTATCCGATGCCCATCGATAACGTTCGAAGGGGTGCCCACGTCGTCGGGAGGTGCGACAGTGAGCGCGCACCCCCGTCGCTTTGTTTGTTTGGCCAAGTCGCGTCGCCGAGTATACCAAGTCGCGTCTGGCCTCGCACATCGGTGGCTCCCTGGGGCGTCTTCAACGGCCTTCGTTGGTGCTGCTACGTGGCATATGCGATGTGCTCGTTGATGACGATGACGCTGCTCCTGCCCTCTGCGTCTCTCCCTGCATCTCGCTTCTTGTCCTCTCTCTTTTCCCCCTTTCCCCAACTCTTTCCCTTTCCCTTTCCCACGACCCAAGCCGCTCCACCCGATTCCCGTTTCCGCCTCCCAGCACTCGAAATGACGATGCAGCAATGTCCCACACCAAGACCCAGCCATATCCACCCAAGATCTCCCAAGACCAATCCCCCTACAAGCTGAGATGAGATGGACGACGGATGCGCCCTGCACACAAACACCGCGGCCACCACTTAAACACGACAACTCAAGATGCCGTCGCATTTGGACGTATCACGATCGATGTAGGGACACGTACTTTCAGTGGAAAATGTAATCTCAAGGTATGTTCGTCTTATCTATTCATCCTTTTCGTGTCGTTTTTGCTGAAAAACTTGTATTCGTTCGTATTATACAGTTGCAAATTCTATTAAATCCATGCCGAATACCTCCTCCCCCCCTCGAAAGCTCACCAGCCGCCCCTCTAACGATCCCAACGACCCCAAAAGTCACCAGCAACGGGCACGATACCTCTCAGGACGACCCGCGCGCACCATCAAACCAGCAAAGTCCGCTCTGCGTGACCATACGCCTCCCATCCGAGCGCGCACGACATCAGCGCATCTCCGATCGAGCGCGCCTCGTCTGTATGAATCAGCTAGAGTGGTTAGGAAGCAAAGATAGCAAGGTCAGTCAATGTCATTAGTCTTTTCGGGTTCAATCTCATCTGGCTGAACCAGAACGACTGTGCACAAGGCTCCAACACGCCGTGAGACTCGACAGAATCGACTCTCACGGCTGGAAGACGATCAACGCGCAGCTCGCTCATCGTCTTCGCAATCCCTGGTGTAGAAGGACTGGCGCAGGGGAAGGGTGACTGGGCAAGGTACGTGCATATACCCTGTGCATCATTCGAACCATCACTGAGACCACCCTACTTACAGATCCTAGCAATCGAACTCTCTGCGCACACACAGACAACGCCAACCAACGCATCAAGGAAAGCTCGGGCAGACAGGCCGGTGGCAGGACGACTGATGCATCTGAGAAGGCAGCGGCGGGCAGGGGACGATAAGCCCGTTCCCTCACTGTCTCGGCCACGCACGCAAACGACCGTTCTCATCCCCGCAGACGACGACGGCGTCAACGTGTGGGGGCGGAATCGGATGGAACAAGGAGGGAGAATGGCACGCGCTCAGTGCAAAGGTACGCGCCTCTGGCCATATCTCCACGCTCCTCCGCTGACGTCGTCGCAGTCGACGTCCAGACGACGACGAACCTTTGTTCGCCGCCGTCCAATCTCAACCTCGGATCGCACGCTACAACACTACGATACGCTATGCAAGAGCCATAAACCACTGACCTCGAAGCACCACCGACACACCCCGATCCAACGACACAACGCTCACTCCGGTCACTCCCAACAACAACGACCCTCGCCCCCTCGAATCACTGCCCCCGCCCTCACGAATGCGGACTTCTGATGGCGGAGAACGTCAGGAAGGGAGGAAACCTGAACAACAACAGGCACGCACCACACCGGGGGAGCGGCTGCACGCATGCACGGAGAGGACGAGATGAGAAGGGAGGGACGAGAGAGGGGTGCTCAACCGCTCTCTGAGGACGTCGCTCTCGCGACGTCAGACGACGACGAGCGCCGTTCGTCGTCGTCTGAGCTTGGATCTACAACTACCGGACTATCTTACCACCTCGCCCTACAACACCCCGCTACATTCCCCACACCACTGGCTACCATCCCACCCACCCACGACTTCGTTTCCTAACTACTGTCCGGGTCAACTTCGCGAAGACGACACTGCCGCCCTCCTCCGGATACCTCGCTGGCCCACACACGCATCGCAGCTGGGAGCGGTCGTCAGCATGTACGACCATGTTGATGATCAGCCGGCACTACGTACCATGCTGGCGGCGTTTCCAATGCTGAATTCTGATCGAGGAGAGGGTTAGCAAGCACGGGTAGACGCACGACGAGCGGGATGGCCACCCTTCCCGCTCGCTCACGCCACAGCAACGAGGATGGGGGATGACTATATCCACTGTCGAGGAGCGCAATCTGCGAGCGGGAAGCAAAGAATTAGCACGGCGACTCTGTATCAACAGCAGCGCAGAATTGTACGTACCCGCCAGGATATCGAACACCTCCAGCCTTGCCAACAACCTGCATCGGCGGTCAGAAGACGAAGAGATACAACGAACTCATCTCACGAAACGAACACCGACACGGACACGGACGTCATGCACAGTAGCCCCGATCGGGGCAGAGAAGTGTAGAGCAAAGCAGAGCACAGAAAAGAGGAAGGAAGGATGGGAATAGTGAAAACTGTAAGCATCTCCCCGCCCCTTTATATACCTACCCGTTCGGCTAACATCAACCAACCCAGATCCCCTCAACCCAACTCAACCCTATTCGCAAACGTTCCTCCGCCGCGCCAAGCCGTCCGACTTTCGCGAACGTTTTAGTGTGCAGGGACATGTTTCCCTGCATCTCCACCGCACCCGAATCGACGGACCCAAGAAGTTGGAATACACATGGGCACGGGACGAGGGCGGGGGCTGGGAGGGGTTTGGTTTGCGGTGACTTGGGATGTGAGGAGACGTGCAGGAAGGCATGAGACGCGTGCAGGAGGATGGACGGAGAATAGGAAGGTGCGACGGAGGAGAGGAACAGATGCCGGAGGGGGGGAACGGACGCCGGAAGAATGAACGTACGTACGTCCTCCGCCGTTCCTGTTTCGTTCCCAGACTAACGTATATTTGTTCTTATTCTATTTTTCCCAGCTGTCATTGTTCTTCGGGTATGCAAATTTTTTGATTGATAGGGAACTCGGAAGGATAGCTTGGATACGGGAGACGGGGAGACGGGGAGACGGGGAACGGGGAACGGGGAACGGGGAACGGAGACGGTACCCTGTCCTCCCACCTCCCGTCGTTCCCTATCCACTCCCCCAGCAATTCGACACTGACGTCTCAGTCCCTCCCGCCGTTAACCAACGACGCTCCTAGGTCGATTCTCACCTCTACCCGTGCTGCTCACGTCTATCCACGGACCCACTTCCTCAACACCGTCCGCATGTCGGCACCCTCTCTCAAGCGACCCGGGGACCTGAATTTTCCGCAATTTGATGAAGACGCGACCCCTACGGTGAGGAGAAGCACAAACCACGATCAGGCGGCGATTCGAGCGGCATGAAACGACCGGACAACGAGAAGGCCGATACCGACAATGTCAAGTAACGGCGACAAAAAGCATCAACTAGGGTCCACGATCAGGCAGCACGAACTGGTGGGGTGACGGGAAAGACGACACTGACAATGCCAAAGTAGGGCCGATGGGGAGGACGACACCGACAACGCCAAATAGGAACGGTGGATTGCACGCACCCATGGACGCCGGTGTTCAGAACGCCGAACGCGAAGGTGCTGTGCACCACAGGTAGCCCAAGACTACGATAGTATATTCATTCGTGTTGTTCTTTTCATGGTTCTCGTCAACGTGCTGTGCATTTCGTGCGTTCTTTAGAAGGTTTAGCGTAGAATAGAGATTCCTTGCATGTACATAGGAATACTGAGTGAATATATATCGTTTCTGCGTGTTCGGTGGCGCGGGATGCAAAGTGGTAGAGTGGCGTACAGTGCGTCGATCATTCGCGATCAAGCTATCGAGACGCGTTGCGAGTACTGATCACACTCTCTTTCAAGATCTCGGTGACCGAATCCGGGGAAACAAGAACTTTCGGTCAGTTTCGCACTTGTATTCATATCTATTTGCTCCCATCTCGAGGAATCGAACGTTGATCAGCTCAGACAACTCCAGATCAACAAGATCGAGTCCACTTGATTGCATGAATCGCGATGGACGACTATTAAACTCACCACTCGCTAGATAACAGTCAAGGAGATTGTTACCGTACAAGATCCCCGGTGAAGAGAGTGAGATATCTATGTAGTTAGGTTGAATTCGAGTATTTCCACCCGTAGTTCAATATTCAAGTGAGTCTTCCAGATGTCATGAAAGACCTGCTGCTGATCTCTTCTCCGCACATCCAAAACACCGAACAGATGATGGATTGCAGTTTATTTCATGAAGGTGAAAAGATATGAGAATACCGATATCCTCGACAGAATCAATTAACACAACGGAATCACGCAGGACTCCTGCGTGATTCTCCTGCGGCAGGAGAATCTGTGAATACATCTGTGAACCTACCCAACGAAGGACCGCATGTCCTACTAGCGAGCAGTCTGGGGCCTTCACGAGACAACTTGTGTGTTCAACTCGTGCTTGAATTGGCGTTGTCGGTGTCGACCGTAAGTCCAGTATTTTTAGATTCGGCGTCTTTGGACGCGATCTTCGAAATCTCCACTTTCGTCGACTCTCAACGTGTTCTCCAGGTTCGCAACAATGCACGACTGTCCTCCGAGTACACACCTACTTGTCAAACAGAAACCAGGTGAGATTAATGAATTCACGTTTAGATTTGGCGTTGTCGGTGTCGACCATGAGGTTCTGTATGATTGTGATCATAGATTACTTGTCGCTTGACGCGATCCGCTAAGTCAGGAACTGCACTCAACAATCCTACACCCGATCCCAGTCTATTTCGACCCTCTGAAGACCTCTAGCGATGCCCAAACTTTTTCTCCGGTGGAGCTAATTTTCCTTGCTATTCCGGTGAGTTCACGCTCCCTCGCGATCATTCGGAATCTTTGAAATCATATTCCAGTGTTGGGCTCCTGCACGTAGGTTAGTATTCCAATCCATTCACGCTTGTAGGACCGTGGGTAGCATTCCTTCATGAGACTAGATTCTCACAGACGGCGTCCACAATCTGGACTTCCATCAAACTCCGTTTGAGAATGATCGCACCGTCGCCGTGTTTCTTTGGTGTGAATACCGGACCCTGCACAGTGAATTTGCGTACACACCAAATCATGACCAACATGGGGACAGGCACAGAATTGGTGCATTCAGCTCAGGTGTGTGCTTCCAGGTGCTTCCATTCTGAATCAAGAAGTTTTGACAAGCTAATTCAAGTTCCTGGTGTGAATGCCGGACCCTGCCTGATGAATTTGCGTACACACCCAAATCGCGACCAACACGGGGACTGTCAGGCACAACATTTGGTGGAATCGGCTGTGTGTGCTAAGTGCTTCCATTTCCGAAATCAAGAAGTTTCGACAAGCTAATTGATTCCCGAGAACCGGTCAGTACTTACCTCTGTGCTGGTTTCCTATTCCATGGACTGGATGCTTCGAAGCAGCTCTTGACAATTCTTCACTCTCAAGGTTTTTTGCACCAGGTTGCCTGCATCAGTATATTCCGCCGATGTCAATTTGGTAACTTGACTTCTGTTCACCCTACTCGGCTCTGGAGGCATATTCTACCGGATCAAGTAAGTATTCTGATATCAGTTGCAGTATAATTTAGCCGGAGGACAATCGCAGAAGCCATGAATTTGCCATCAAGGAGAACTGCCTGTTTGCAACCCTGCAAATAAACAGTTCTCCGTGATATCATTGTTCATGGCCCTGGTCCTGAAGCGAGTTTGAGGTCAGTTTTCAGTCAGATAGCTTTGCTTGAAGCATCCCAGTTCAGCAGGCAGCAAGGAATTTGCAAGCATTTAAGTGAGATTGAGAAACACCTGTTCTTGCAAGAATGTTGAGTTTCGAAGCTGGCTTGAATAACCTCAGAGCTCCAACAGGCTAAGAAATTATGCTATCAGGTAAGAGAAGCAACCCTGAAGTGAGCCGAATAGAGGAGAGAAATAAGCATTTACGTGAGGTGCCTGGAATTTGCAGCAGCATTCCTGGACTCGGAAGCGACATCAAATGTCACGGTGGAAACATTCCTGGAATTCTTGGATCACCTATCTCCGAAGCTGGAATGTATAAAGGCTTACTGGTTTCTATGTCTCGCTCATACACATTCCCCCACTTTTTGCCGTGACTATGGCCATCTCTCGGATTCCCTCTGCATTCCGTGCTCAGCCTTTCTGTCTCCTGTGCTCTGGTGGCGTGACTCACATTAGGTATGTCATCTGTATCTCCTTATGTGGTTTTTCGGTTACTAATTCCTCGGCTGTGCAGTTAAATGCTTGCGTGCGCGAGGGAGGATGAAGGCCGATCATATGGATGGCAAAATTACAAGAAAGGCAAGTTGTGTTCTGTTATTGTTGAAGGCAATGTCATCTGATCGTGATTTTCCAGTTACGCGCATCGCGTGTTTCTTTTAAGCAACCAACACGGTCAACAATCACTACGATCAGCAACGGTAGAGCCCGTCTCTGCAACCGTGGCTTTGTTCTCTGAGATATGTCACACGGATAAATCTGCAACACATTTCCGAGACTATTCGCATGGACAGCGGCTAAATATTTAGGGCCGCTTTGGGTGCGGGGAAGGTAAGTATTCTGTCGTTGGAGTGTGAGTACTACCGACAGGTGTATAGCATGCCATCTGCCACTTGCACCCATGTACCTGTGGGTGGGACTGGTGGACTGTGCTTCATGGATTCGATGTTGGGCATCCTGCATTGTCAATGGATCCATTCTTCGAGACCAGCATCGTAAGTTGATGTTTGATTATCAAGTTACTGATCATTATCTCACTGTACCACCAGCTCATCATCTGCTGCTGTGGTTTTTGGCTGCATGCTTGCATCCTATATTGGCACCGGTGGGATACATCTGAATACGGTCAGAGATGCAATCGGTAAGTTTGTTCTGTTTCTAACCAGGTGTGTGCTGCTGACAGTGGTTTTGTATTGGGTGCAGTTCCTGGATGTTATTCTATCTTGCTGTTGTAGAGAGATTTATTATGTCTATTGTAGTCATGTAGATCTTCGTGCCGGGATTAGTTGAGAAATGTTCAGCTTTAATTTCGCGTGGGATGTAAATATGTACTGACAGGTTACAGCAGTCTCCGATGATGGTTTCTGGCCATACTCCGAGGTGTAGAGACATTGCTTTGTAAGTTAATTTTGTCCATGTTTTATTTCCTTTTGCTCACGTACATCACAGTCTTGCACAAACTCTCATCGCTGCCTGCGGCTTTTGGAAGTTTGATTTTTGGGCTTCCCGCAAACACCGTTGGGGCATGCCGCATGATTCTCATACATCCCTACCATACAAGTCCATCCCGACATCATTAAACCTGCCGCGCCTATGCCGAAATTTCGGAAATTCTATTTTCGAGCTTCCGGTGAACACTGTCACGGTGCTGGCCACTTTAGAAGATCTTCGTACAGTCGTGATGACCATCAACGAGTGCTGCATCATAGATGTTGCACTCGCCACAGGATAAATTCGGAAATTTGACTTTTGGACTTCCGGTGAACGGTGTTACGGTGCGGGTAAGTTTTTATTTTCATACTCATCTTGTGCTGTGATCTGACATGATGATCATATTTCAACAGGCATTGCACTTGCATATGGGGTTCATGATGACCATCAGTGAGCAAGGCAACACAGATATCTTGTTTGTGGCGGCACCAGATCAGAAATTTGACTTTTGAACTTCCGGTGAACGGTGTCACGGTGCGGGTAAGTTTTTATTTTCATACTCATTTTGTGCTGTGATCTGACATGATGATGATATTTTAATAGGCATTGTACTTGCATATGGGTTCGTGATGACCATCGACGAGCAACGCGAGTCGCGATGCAGATGTTGTGCTCGCCACGGGATAAGTTCGGAAGTTTGATTTTTGGAGTTCCGGCGAACGGGTTCACGGTGCTGGTAAGTTTTTGTATTCATACTCTTTTCGTGCATTGAGCTGACATTGGAACAGTTGTTCAACAGGCATTGCACTTGGACATGGATCCCAGTGCAGCACAAAGTGCTGCTATGACTACGAATGGACTTGTATATGGCATTTGGTAGCCATCATGCTGTCCTTCCATTACGTGGCCGTGACTATGCCTGGTAAGTCTCTCGTACCTTGTCTTTGCCTCTTGTATTTGTGCTGAGACTGTTACACCAGATGTAGATCATCCGTTCGGAATGTGTTCGGCGGCCATCAAAGTTCGACGGGGAACTTTGTTACGGTACGTGTCGCGTATTTTTGTCATGCCATGATAATCTAATGTTTCTGTTCTCAGAGATCTTCTTTCGACATACCATCTTATGAGTGCTTCCTGCTGTGGAACTGCTGCTCGGGGTATTGCCGTGTATCACGGGTGAGTTCTATTTTAGAATGGAGTCTGACATGATGCTAACGGCGTGCACCTCAGATGCCGTGATAGCGCCGTTGTGAGTACCCAGGATCTCACACAAAATATTGATGTCCTGAACCTGTTGTACACATTGATGATACGTAGTGAGTATCTAACCTTTTGAATGTCCGAGATGACACTAACGACATCTGCCATCACCGCCAGATTCCGTTCAGCTCATCGTGGGTCACGCACATCGAGTACACATTGTACACTACGTAGATAGTTTTGCATCGAGGACAGGACCGGGCCACGCTGGCCAATTGTGTGATTTGAGAGCCCACTCTAACGGAAGCAGTCTCCCCATTGGGGAGGCGAAACTATGATCTTGAGTTGTCTGAATTTTTTAATTTTGAACGCAAGTCCAATTCCTTGGCACTTTCTATTGGCTCGCTTAGACTTGGCCAAGAAAAATACATTCCTACAGAAGATACAGGAGAGAACCCATGCAGGACGTGCCTCCCCTTGCCTTTGAACTCGATCGTGGAGAGGTACCCGCCCCCGACGATGTAGGACGTGTCGGTGAGCTCGATGTAGGGGGACCGTACCTGTGTGAAATCGCGGTAGTAAGTTGTATACAAGGCGTGTGGAGTGGGAAGGGGGGCAACGCACCAGAGCCCGTCGATGCGCAGTCGCGGGAGGGTGATGAGGTATTCGACTTTGGTGTTGTTGGGGAGCGAGACGGTGAGGAATCGCGTGGCCGATCTGTTTCACGATGATCGAGCCGGCTTTCGACGAGGCGTCAGTACACGATCTATACACGTGGGTAGCAACGCACCGCTGAAACTGTCTTTTGCGCATTGTGTCCTATGAGCCGCAGGCCTTTTGTCTTCTCGATTACGTAGGCGGTGATGGGCGGGTGGTGGGAGACTTGCTCGACGAGGAGGGTGGTTGTGCCTTGGGAAGAAGAGGATGTGGAGGTTGCGGGCCATTTGCCGTAGAATAATCTGAACTTGGGTGAGTTGTGCTGAGAATAGAATACAGGAGAGGGGAAAGTGGGAGGGAATACGTACTCGCCGAGGACGGGGTTGAGGGGTCTGGTAGGGGTGAGGTGAGTAGCCACGTTGCAGAGAGGGAGATGAATGACGGACTTCTTTCGGATCCCATGCTTTCGTTGCGGGATGTGTATTGGCCTTTGAGTGTACTCTGCGTGGGATGTGATCAGGAGGAGGGAGATGAGGTGATGATAGGAGACATACTATGAACCAGCGGAGAACGGCCAACGCGCGAGATCATCGTCCTTGGCATCTGCGATGGCGGCAAAGATGTCAGGGTGCTCGCACCAGTATGCTAATAGACACGAGGATGAGACGTGATGACAGCGTGGATGGTTGGAACGAACGGCGTACCGGGAAACTCGGTGAGTGAGACGGGGGAGAGGATGAAGGGAGGGGCAGTGAGGGAGGAGAGGTCGCCGGAAAAGGAGGCGATGCTGTAGACGGTGAGCAGAGCGCTAGTGCACGGGAGAATTAACGTACGATTTGAGAAAGGAGGTCCATGAACCGCGTTGGGATGCTGGGACAGCCTGGATTGGGTTGTTAGACGTCGTTGGGAACAGCGAGCACGGGACTTGCCTCTCCTGCGACTTCAGTGCTGCTCATGGTGGTAGTGATTCTGCGATGAGCACCAGTGACGGTTCGCGCATTATGCGGTGTGACATGTGACGTAATCTAATCTGCACGCCATCGCCTGACCGGCCGGACACTCGGCCGGGCTGAAAGTTCACACGGTTGAATAGAGGGAGGGCAGTCTCACCCACATCACTGCCAGCCAGCCAGCCAGCCCTTGCAGCGCAGAGTCCCCCCTATAAGCCCAAAGCCTGTAAATCAACTCGATCCACTTTTCTCTCCTTCGACAAATAATAAACGGTGAGTGAGTCGTGCATTTCATAGCGCCTGCGTCGACTATCCGATGCCCATCGATAACGTTCGAAGGGGTGCCCACGTCGTCGGGAGGTGCGACAGTGAGCGCGCACCCCCGTCGCTTTGTTTGTTTGGCCAAGTCGCGTCGCCGAGTATACCAAGTCGCGTCTGGCCTCGCACATCGGTGGCTCCCTGGGGCGTCTTCAACGGCCTTCGTTGGTGCTGCTACGTGCATATGCGATGTGCTCGTTGATGACGATGACGCTGCTCCTGCCCTCTGCGTCTCTCCCTGCATCTCGCTTCTTGTCCTCTCTCTTTTCCCCCTTTCCCCAACTCTTTCCCTTTCCCTTTCCCACGACCCAAGCCGCTCCACCCGATTCCCGTTTCCGCCTCCCAGCACTCGAAATGACGATGCAGCAATGTCCCACACCAAGACCCAGCCATATCCACCCAAGATCTCCCAAGACCAATCCCCCTACAAGCTGAGATGAGATGGACGACGGATGCGCCCTGCACACAAACACCGCGGCCACCACTTAAACACGACAACTCAAGATGCCGTCGCATTTGGACGTATCACGATCGATGTAGGGACACGTACTTTCAGTGGAAAATGTAATCTCAAGGTATGTTCGTCTTATCTATTCATCCTTTTCGTGTCGTTTTTGCTGAAAAACTTGTATTCGTTCGTATTATACAGTTGCAAATTCTATTAAATCCATGCCGAATACCTCCTCCCCCCCTCGAAAGCTCACCAGCCGCCCCTCTAACGATCCCAACGACCCCAAAAGTCACCAGCAACGGGCACGATACCTCTCAGGACGACCCGCGCGCACCATCAAACCAGCAAAGTCCGCTCTGCGTGACCATACGCCTCCCATCCGAGCGCGCACGACATCAGCGCATCTCCGATCGAGCGCGCCTCGTCTGTATGAATCAGCTAGAGTGGTTAGGAAGCAAAGATAGCAAGGTCAGTCAATGTCATTAGTCTTTTCGGGTTCAATCTCATCTGGCTGAACCAGAACGACTGTGCACAAGGCTCCAACACGCCGTGAGACTCGACAGAATCGACTCTCACGGCTGGAAGACGATCAACGCGCAGCTCGCTCATCGTCTTCGCAATCCCTGGTGTAGAAGGACTGGCGCAGGGGAAGGGTGACTGGGCAAGGTACGTGCATATACCCTGTGCATCATTCGAACCATCACTGAGACCACCCTACTTACAGATCCTAGCAATCGAACTCTCTGCGCACACACAGACAACGCCAACCAACGCATCAAGGAAAGCTCGGGCAGACAGGCCGGTGGCAGGACGACTGATGCATCTGAGAAGGCAGCGGCGGGCAGGGGACGATAAGCCCGTTCCCTCACTGTCTCGGCCACGCACGCAAACGACCGTTCTCATCCCCGCAGACGACGACGGCGTCAACGTGTGGGGGCGGAATCGGATGGAACAAGGAGGGAGAATGGCACGCGCTCAGTGCAAAGGTACGCGCCTCTGGCCATATCTCCACGCTCCTCCGCTGACGTCGTCGCAGTCGACGTCCAGACGACGACGAACCTTTGTTCGCCGCCGTCCAATCTCAACCTCGGATCGCACGCTACAACACTACGATACGCTATGCAAGAGCCATAAACCACTGACCTCGAAGCACCACCGACACACCCCGATCCAACGACACAACGCTCACTCCGGTCACTCCCAACAACAACGACCCTCGCCCCCCTCGAATCACTGCCCCCGCCCTCACGAATGCGGACTTCTGATGGCGGAGAACGTCAGGAAGGGAGGAAACCTGAACAACAACAGGCACGCACCACACCGGGGGAGCGGCTGCACGCATGCACGGAGAGGACGAGATGAGAAGGGAGGGACGAGAGAGGGGTGCTCAACCGCTCTCTGAGGACGTCGCTCTCGCGACGTCAGACGACGACGAGCGCCGTTCGTCGTCGTCTGAGCTTGGATCTACAACTACCGGACTATCTTACCACCTCGCCCTACAACACCCCGCTACATTCCCCACACCACTGGCTACCATCCCACCCACCCACGACTTCGTTTCCTAACTACTGTCCGGGTCAACTTCGCGAAGACGACACTGCCGCCCTCCTCCGGATACCTCGCTGGCCCACACACGCATCGCAGCTGGGAGCGGTCGTCAGCATGTACGACCATGTTGATGATCAGCCGGCACTACGTACCATGCTGGCGGCGTTTCCAATGCTGAATTCTGATCGAGGAGAGGGTTAGCAAGCACGGGTAGACGCACGACGAGCGGGATGGCCACCCTTCCCGCTCGCTCACGCCACAGCAACGAGGATGGGGGATGACTATATCCACTGTCGAGGAGCGCAATCTGCGAGCGGGAAGCAAAGAATTAGCACGGCGACTCTGTATCAACAGCAGCGCAGAATTGTACGTACCCGCCAGGATATCGAACACCTCCAGCCTTGCCAACAACCTGCATCGGCGGTCAGAAGACGAAGAGATACAACGAACTCATCTCACGAAACGAACACCGACACGGACACGGACGTCATGCACAGTAGCCCCGATCGGGGCAGAGAAGTGTAGAGCAAAGCAGAGCACAGAAAAGAGGAAGGAAGGATGGGAATAGTGAAAACTGTAAGCATCTCCCCGCCCCTTTATATACCTACCCGTTCGGCTAACATCAACCAACCCAGATCCCCTCAACCCAACTCAACCCTATTCGCAAACGTTCCTCCCGCCGCGCCAAGCCGTCCGACTTTCGCGAAACGTTTTAGTGTGCAGGGACATGTTTCCCTGCATCTCCACCGCACCCGAATCGACGGACCCAAGAAGTTGGAATACACATGGGCACGGGACGAGGGCGGGGGCTGGGAGGGGTTTGGTTTGCGGTGACTTGGGATGTGAGGAGACGTGCAGGAAGGCATGAGACGCGTGCAGGAGGATGGACGGAGAATAGGAAGGTGCGACGGAGGAGAGGAACAGATGCCGGAGGGGGGAACGGACGCCGGAAGAATGAACGTACGTACGTCCTCCGCCGTTCCTGTTTCGTTCCCAGACTAACGTATATTTGTTCTTATTCTATTTTTCCCAGCTGTCATTGTTCTTCGGGTATGCAAATTTTTTGATTGATAGGGAACTCGGAAGGATAGCTTGGATACGGGAGACGGGGAGACGGGGAGACGGGGAACGGGGAACGGGGAACGGGGAACGGAGACGGTACCCTGTCCTCCCACCTCCCGTCGTTCCCTATCCACTCCCCCAGCAATTCGACACTGACGTCTCAGTCCCTCCGCCGTTAACCAACGACGCTCCTAGGTCGATTCTCACCTCTACCCGTGCTGCTCACGTCTATCCACGGACCCACTTCCTCAACACCGTCCGCATGTCGGCACCCTCTCTCAAGCGACCCGGGGACCTGAATTTTCCGCAATTTGATGAAGACGCGACCCCTACGGTGAGGAGAAGCACAAACCACGATCAGGCGGCGATTCGAGCGGCATGAAACGACCGGACAACGAGAAGGCCGATACCGACAATGTCAAGTAACGGCGACAAAAAGCATCAACTAGGGTCCACGATCAGGCAGCACGAACTGGTGGGGTGACGGGAAAGACGACACTGACAATGCCAAAGTAGGGCCGATGGGGAGGACGACACCGACAACGCCAAATAGGAACGGTGGATTGCACGCACCCATGGACGCCGGTGTTCAGAACGCCGAACGCGAAGGTGCTGTGCACCACAGGTAGCCCAAGACTACGATAGTATATTCATTCGTGTTGTTCTTTTCATGGTTCTCGTCAACGTGCTGTGCATTTCGTGCGTTCTTTAGAAGGTTTAGCGTAGAATAGAGATTCCTTGCATGTACATAGGAATACTGAGTGAATATATATCGTTTCTGCGTGTTCGGTGGCGCGGGATGCAAAGTGGTAGAGTGGCGTACAGTGCGTCGATCATTCGCGATCAAGCTATCGAGACGCGTTGCGAGTACTGATCAACACTCTCTTTCAAGATCTCGGTGACCGAATCCGGGGAAACAAGAACTTTCGGTCAGTTTCGCACTTGTATTCATATCTATTTGCTCCCATCTCGAGGAATCGAACGTTGATCAGCTCAGACAACTCCAGATCAACAAGATCGAGTCCACTTGATTGCATGAATCGCGATGGACGACTATTAAACTCACCACTCGCTAGATAACAGTCAAGGAGATTGTTACCGTACAAGATCCCCGGTGAAGAGAGTGAGATATCTATGTAGTTAGGTTGAATTCGAGTATTTCCACCCGTAGTTCAATATTCAAGTGAGTCTTCCAGATGTCATGAAAGACCTGCTGCTGATCTCTTCTCCGCACATCCAAAACACCGAACAGATGATGGATTGCAGTTTATTTCATGAAGGTGAAAAGATATGAGAATACCGATATCCTCGACAGAATCAATTAACACAACGGAATCACGCAGGACTCCTGCGTGATTCTCCTGCGGCAGGAGAATCTGTGAATACATCTGTGAACCTACCCAACGAAGGACCGCATGTCCTACTAGCGAGCAGTCTGGGGCCTTCACGAGACAACTTGTGTGTTCAACTCGTGCTTGAATTGGCGTTGTCGGTGTCGACCGTAAGTCCAGTATTTTTAGATTCGGCGTCTTTGGACGCGATCTTCGAAATCTCCACTTTCGTCGACTCTCAACGTGTTCTCCAGGTTCGCAACAATGCACGACTGTCCTCCGAGTACACACCTACTTGTCAAACAGAAACCAGGTGAGATTAATGAATTCACGTTTAGATTTGGCGTTGTCGGTGTCGACCATGAGGTTCTGTATGATTGTGATCATAGATTACTTGTCGCTTGACGCGATCCGCTAAGTCAGGAACTGCACTCAACAATCCTACACCCGATCCCAGTCTATTTCGACCCTCTGAAGACCTCTAGCGATGCCCAAAACTTTTTCTCCGGTGGAGCTAATTTTCCTTGCTATTCCGGTGAGTTCACGCTCCCTCGCGATCATTCGGAATCTTTGAAATCATATTCCAGTGTTGGGCTCCTGCACGTAGGTTAGTATTCCAAATCCATTCACGCCTTGTAGGACCGTTGGGTAGCATTCCTTCATGAGACTAGATTCTCACAGACGGCGTCCACAATCTGGACTTCCATCAAACTCCGTTTGAGAATGATCGCACCGTCGCCGTGTTTCTTTGGTGTGAATACCGGACCCTGCACAGTGAATTTGCGTACACACCAAATCATGACCAACATGGGGACCAGGCACAGAAATTGGTGCATTCAGCTCAGGTGTGTGCTTCCAGGTGCTTCCATTCTGAATCAAGAAGTTTTGACAAGCTAATTCAAGTTCCTGGTGTGAATGCCGGACCCTGCCTGATGAATTTGCGTACACACCAAATCGCGACCAACACGGGGACTGTCAGGCACAACATTTGGTGGAATCGGCTGTGTGTGCTAAGTGCTTCCATTTCCGAAATCAAGAAGTTTCGACAAGCTAATTGAATTCCCCGAGAACCGGTCAGTACTTTACCTCTGTGCTGGTTTCCTATTCCATGGACTGGATGCTTCGAAGCAGCTCTTGACAATTTCTTCACTCTCAAGGTTTTTTGCACCAGGTTGCCTGCATCAGTATATTCCGCCGATGTCAATTTGGTAACTTGACTTCTGTTCACCCTACTCGGCTCTGGAGGCATATTCTACCGGATCAAGTAAGTATTCTGATATCAGTTGCAAGTATTAATTTAGCCGGAGGACAATCGCAGAAGCCATGAATTTGCCATCAAGGAGAACTGCCTGTTTGCAACCCTGCAAATAAACAGTTCTCCGTGATATCATTGTTCATGGCCCTGGTCCTGAAGCGAGTTTGAGGTCAGTTTTCAGTCAGATAGCTTTGCTTGAAGCATCCCAGTTCAGCAGGCAGCAAGGAATTTGCAAGCATTTAAGTGAGATTGAGAAACACCATGTTCTTGCAAGAATGTTGAGTTTCGAAGCTGGCTTGAATAACCTCAGAGCTCCAACAGGCTAAGAAATTATGCTATCAGGTAAGAGAAGCAACCCTGAAGTGAGCCGAATAGAGGAGAGAAATAAGCATTTACGTGAGGTGCCTGGAATTTGCAGCAGCATTCCTGGACTCGGAAGCGACATCAAATGTCACGGTGGAAACATTCCTGGAATTCTTGGATCACCTATCTCCGAAGCTGGAATGTATAAAGGCTTACTGGTTTCTATGTCTCGCTCATACACATTCCCCCACTTTTTGCCGTGACTATGGCCATCTCTCGGATTCCCCTCTGCATTCCGTGCTCAGCCTTTCTGTCTCCTGTGCTCTGGTGGCGTGACTCACATTAGGTATGTCATCTGTATCTCCTTATGTGGTTTTTTCGGTTACTAATTCCTCGGCTGTGCAGTTAAATGCTTGCGTGCGCGAGGGAGGATGAAGGCCGATCATATGGATGGCAAAATTACCAAGAAAGGCAAGTTGTGTTCTGTTTATTGTTGAAGGCAATGTCATCTGATCGTGATTTTCCAGTTACGCGCATCGCGTGTTTCTTTTAAGCAACCAACACGGTCAACAATCACTACGATCAGCAACGGTAGAGCCCGTTCTCTGCAACCGTGGCTTTGTTCTCTGAGATATGTCACACGGATAAAATCTGCAACACATTTCCGAGACTATTCGCATGGACAGCGGCTAAATATTTAGGGCCGCTTTGGGTGCGGGGAAGGTAAGTATTCTGTCGTTTGGAGTGTGAGTACTACCGACAGGTGTATAGCATGCCATCTGCCACTTGCACACCATGTACCTGTGGGTGGGACTGGTGACTGTGCTTCATGGATTGCGATGTTGGGCATCCTGCATTGTCAATGGATCCATTCTTCGAGACCAGCATCGTAAGTTGATGTTTGATTATCAAGTTACTGATCATTATCTCACTGTACCACCAGCTCATCATCTGCTGCTGTGGTTTTTGGCTGCATGCTTGCATCCTATATTGGCACCGTGGGATACATCTGAATACGGTCAGAGATGCAATCGGTAAGTTTGTTCTGTTTCTAACCAGGTGTGTGCTGCTGACAGTGGTTTTGTATTGGGTGCAGTTCCTGGATGTTATTCTATCTTGCTGTTGTAGAGAGATTTTATTATGTCTATTGTAGTCATGTAGATCTTCGTGCCGGGATTAGTTGAGAAATGTTCACGCTTTAATTTCGCGTGGATGTAAATATGTACTGACAGGTTACAGCAGTCCCCGATGATGGTTTCTGGCCATACTTTGAGGCGTAGAGACATTGCTTTGTAAGTTAATCTTGTCCACATTTTACTTCCTTTGCTCACGTACATCACAGTCTTGTACAAACTCTCATCGCTGCCCGCGGCTTTCGGAAGTTTGATTTTTGGGCTTCCCGCAAACACCGTTGGGGCATGCTGCATGATTCGCATACATCCCTACCATACAAGTCCATCCCGACATCATTAAACCTGCCGCGCCTATGCCGAAATTTCGGAAATTCTATTTTCGAGCTTCCGGTGAACACTGTCACGGTGCTGGCCACTTTAGAAGATCTTCGTACAGTCGTGATGACCATCAACGAGTGCTGCATCATAGATGTTGCACTCGCCACAGGATAAATTCGGAAATTTGACTTTTGGACTTCCGGTGAACGGTGTTACGGTGCGGGTAAGTTTTTATTTTCATACTCATCTTGTGCTGTGATCTGACATGATGATCATATTTCAACAGGCATTGCACTTGCATATGGGGTTCATGATGACCATCAGTGAGCAAGGCAACACAGATATCTTGTTTGTGGCGGCACCAGATCAGAAATTTGACTTTTGAACTTCCGGCGAACGGTGTCATGGTGCGGGTAAGTTTTTATTTTCGTACTCATTTTGTGCTGTGATCTGACATGATGATGATATTTTAGTAGGCATTGTACTTGCATATGGGTTCGTGATGACCATCAATGAGCAACGCGAGTCGCGATGCAGATGTTGTGCTCGCCGCGGGATATGTTCGGAAGTTTGATTTTTGGAGTTCCGGCGAACGGGTTCACGGTGCTAGTAAGTTTTTGTATTCATGCTTATTTCATGTGTTGAGCTGACATTGGAATGGTTGTTCAATAGGCATTGCACTTGGACATGGATCCCAGTGCAGCACAAAGTGCTGCTATGACTACGAATGGACTTGTATATGGCATTTGGTAGCCATCATGCTGTCCTTCCATTACGTGGCCGTGACTATGCCTGGTAAGTCTCGTACCTTGTCTTTGCCTCTTGTATTTGTGCTGAGACTGTTACACCAGATGTACTCATCCGTTCGGAATGTGTCTCGGCGGCCATCAAAGTTCGACGGGGAACTTGTTACGGTACGTGTCGCGTATTTTTGTCATGCCATGATAATCTAATGTTTCTGTTCTCAGAGATCTTCTTTCGACATACCATCTTATGAGTGCTTCCTGCTGTGGAACTGCTGCTCGGGGTATTGCCGTGTATCACGGGTGAGTTCTATTTTAGAATGGAGTCTGACATGATGCTAACGGCGTGCACCTCAGATGCCGTGATAGCGCCGTTGTGAGTACCCAGGATCTCACACAAAATATTGATGTCCTGAACCTGTTGTACACATTGATGATACGTAGTGAGTATCTAACCTTTTGAATGTCCGAGATGACACTAACGACATATGCCATCACCGCCAGATTCCGTTCAAACTCATCGTGGGTCACGCACATCGAGTACACATTGTACACTACGTAGATAGTTTTGCATCGAGGACAGGACCGGGCCACGCTGGCCACTTGTGTGATTTGAGAGCCCCACTCTAACGGAAGCAGTCTCCCCATTGGGGAGGCGAAACTATGATCTTGAGTTGTCTGAATTTTTTAATTTTGAACGCAAGTCCAATTCCTTGGCACTTTCTATTGGCTCGCTTAGACTTGGCCAAGAAAAATACATTCCTACAGAAGATGCAGGAGAGAACCCATGCAGGACGTGCCTCCCCTTTGCCTTTGAACTCGATCGTGGAGAGGTACCCGCCCCCGACGATGTAGGACGTGTCGGTGAGCTCGATGTAGGGGGAGCCGTACCTGTGTGAAATCGTGGGTAAGCTAAGTTGTATACAAGGCGTGTGGGAGTGGGAAGGGGGGCAACGCACCAGAGCCCGTCGATGCGCAGTCGCGGGAGGGTGATGAGGTATTCAACTTTGGTATTGTTGGGGAGCGAGACGGTGAGAATCGCGTGGCCGATCTGTTTCACGATGATCGAGCCAGCTTCGTGCGAGGCGTCAGTACACACGATCTATACACGTGAATGGGGTAGCAAAACGCAACGCACCGCTGAAACTGGTCTTTTGCGCATTGTGTCCTATGAGCCGCAGGCCTTTGGTCTTGTTCTCGATTACGTAGGCGGTGATGGGCGGGTGGTGGGAGACTTGCTCGACGAGGAGGGTGGTTGTGCCTTGGGAAGAAGAGGATGTGGATGTTGCGGGCCATTTGCCGTAGAATAATCTGGATTGTGTGAGTTGTGCTGAGAATAGAATACAGGAGAGGGAGAGGGGCAGGGAACGTACTCGCCGAGGACGGGGTTAAGGGGTCTGTTAGTGGTGAGGTGAGGTGAGGAGCCACGTTGCAAGGAGGAAATTAATGACGGACTTCTTTTCGGATCCCATGCTTTCGTTGCGGGATGTGTATTGGCCTTTGAGTGTGCTCTGCGTGGGACGTGATGAGGAGGAGGGAGATGAGGAGATGATACATAGGAGACATACTATGAACCAGCGGAGAACGGCCAACGCGCGAGATTCATCGTCCTTGGCATCTGCGATGGCGGCAAAGATGTCAGGGTGCTCGCACCAGTACGCTAATAGACACGAGGATGAGACGTGATGACAGCGTGGATGGTTGGAACAGACGGCGTACCAGGAAACTCGGTGAGTGAGACGGGGGAGAGGATGAAGGGAGGGGCAGTGAGAGAGGAGAGGTCGCCGGAAAAGGAGGCGATGCTGTGGACGGGTGAGCAGAAGCGCCAGTGCATGAATTGAATTAACGTACGATTTCAGAAAGGAGGTCCAGGAACCGCGTTGGGATGCTGGGACGGCCTGGATTGGGGGCTGTTAGACGTCGTTGGGAACAGCGAGCACGAGACTTGCCTCTCCTGCGACTTCAGTGCTGCTCATGGTGGTGAATCGATGCTGCGACTGCCAGTGACGGTTCGCGCATTATGCGGTGTGACATGTGACGTAATCTAATCTGCACGCCATCGCCGGACCGGATCGGACTCTCGGCCGGGGACGCGGAGATGAAAGTTCTCACGGTTGAATAGAGGGAGGGCAGTCTCACCCACACCACTGCCAGCCAGCCAGCCAGCCCTTGCAGCACAGAGTCCCCCCTATAAGCCTCAAGCCTGTAAATCAACTCGATCCACTTTTCTCTCCTTCGACAAATAATAAACGGTGAGTGAGTCGTGCATTTCACAGCGCCTGTGTCGACTATCCGATGCCCATCGATAACGTTCGAAGGGGGTGCCCACGTCGTCGGGAGGTGCGACAGTGAGCGCGCACCTACCGTCGCTTTGTTTGTTTGGCCGAGTCGCGTCGCCGAGTATACCAAGTCGCGTCTGGCCTCGCACATCGGCGACTCTCTGGGGCGTCTTCAATGGCCCCCGTTGGTTCTGCTACGTGACATATGCGATCTGCTCTTGATGACGATGACGCCGCTCTCCCCCTCTGCGTCTCTCCCTGCATCCCGCTTCTTGTCCTCTGCTTCTTCGATTCCGTCCTAATTTCCCTTTCCCCAGTTCTTTCCCTTTCCCACGATCCAAGCCGCTCCACCCAATTCCCGTTTCCACCTCCCAGCACTCGAAACAATGACGCAACCCTGTCCCATCTCCACCCAGGACTCTCCCAAGACTCGTCCCCAGCACATGTCCGTACGAGCGACGACGGATGCGCCCTGCACACAAACGCCGCGGCCACCACTTCAACACGACAACTCAAGATGCCGTCGCACTTGAACGCATCACGATCGATGCAGGGACACGTCCGTTCGACGGAGAAGGCAATCTTACGGTGTGTTCCTCTTATCTATTCTTCATTTTTGTGTTCTTGTTACTGAAAAACTTGTATTTGCTCGTATTCTACAGTTGCAAATCTTATCACATCCATGCCGAACATCTCCTCCCTCCCTCGAACGCTCTCAACCTGCCCCTCCAACGATCCCCATGACCCCGAAAATCACCAGCAATAGGCACAATCCCTCTCAGAACGACCCGCGCGCACCATCAAACCAGCAAGATCGACTCTGCGCGCCCATACGCCTCCAATCCTAGCGCGTACGACGCCTGCGCGTCTCCAATCGAGCGCGCGTCGTCAAGAAGGCTTAGCTAGAGTGATCAGGAAAGCAAAAAGGTGAGTTAATTTTCATTGGTCTTTTCGTGCTCAATCTGACCTGTGTGAACCAGAACGATTGCTTACAGCGTGCTGTCGCGCCGTTACGTGTCGACTTCATCGACTCGCAACGGCTAGAAGATGATGAGCGCGCACGCTCATCGTCTTCGCAATCCTGGTGTAGGAGGACTAGCGCAGGGACGAATGACTGAACAAGGTACATGCATACACCTTGTGCATCGTCCAAGTCGCCGCTGATGACACCCTACCTGCAGATCCTGAACATCGATCGCTCGCGAAGACAACGCCAACCAACGCATCAAGGAAAGCTCGGGCAGACAGGCCGATAGCAGGACGACTGATGCATCGGAGAAGGCAGCGGCGGGCAGGGGACGGTAAGCCCGTTCCCTCGCTGTCTCGGCCACGCACGCAAACGACCGTTCTCATCCCCGCAGACGACGACGGCGTCAACGTGTGGGGGGCGGAATCGGATGGAACAAGGAGGGAGAATGGCACGCGCTCAGTGCAAAGGTACGCGCCTCTAGCCATATCTCCATACTCCCCCACTGACGTCGTCGCAGCCGACGTCCAGACGACGACGAACCTTTGTTCGCCGCCGACCAATCTCAATCTCGGATCGCACGCTACAATACTACTCTATGCGAACACCGACCTCGAACCACCTCCAGCCACCCCGATCCAACGACACAATGCTCACTCCGAGTCACTCCCAACAACAACGACCCTCGCCCCCTCGAATCACTGCCCCCGCCCTCACGAATGCGGACTTCTGATGGCGGAGAACGTCAGGAAGGCAGGAAAGCCGAACAACAACAACAACAACAACAACAGGCACGCAGTGGGGGAGCAACCGCACGCACGCACGGAGAGAAGTGGAGGAGAGAGGGGTGCTCAACCGCTCTCTGGGGACGTCGCGAGAGCCACGTCAGACGACGATCGTCATCATCCCAACTTGTATCTACGACTATGACCCTATCCTACCACCTCACCCTACTCGCCCTGCCCCGCTACGTTCCCCACATTGCTTGTATCTTCCTACCCACCCCTGCTTTCGTTTCCCAACTCCCTGAACACGTCGACACAGTGTCCGGGTCAACTTCGCGAAGATGACACCGACACCGCCGCCCGAGTCCGGATACCTCGCTGGCCCACACACGCATCACGGCTGGGAGTGGTCGTCAGCGTGTACAACCACGTTGATGATCAGCCGGCACTACGTTTCCGACGCCGGATTCTGATCGAGGAGAGGGTCAGCAAGCACGGAGGAAAGGAAAGTGGGAAAAGAGACGTCCGACCGTAGAACACGCCACGAGCAGGACGGACACAAGACTGCGCGCTACCGTCGAGGACCGCAATTTACGAGCGGGAAGCGTACAATTGGCTCAGCACGGAGACGCACGTACCCGCCAGGACATCGACACCACCTCCAGCACTGCCGACGTCCTGCAAACACAGTCAGAAGATGCAGAAGACGAAGAGAAACATGAGGAACACACTTTACGAGGCGTGCACCGACACGGACATGGATGTCATGCTCAGTGGCACCGATCAGGCAGAGAAGAGTAGAGAAGAGAAAGCAGAGGAGGAAGAACGGAGGAAGGAAGGATGGATGGATGGGAATAGTGAAAACCGTAAGCATCTCCCCGCCCCTTTATATACCTACCCGTTCGGCTAACATCAAACAACTCAGATCACCGCTGTCCCTCCCTCGACCCAACCCAACCCTATTAGAGCATATTCGCAACCGCCAAAATCACGAAAACTTCAAAAATTTGATTGCCTTTCAACAAAATTTTGGTTCGTCCTCATTCGGAAGGTTGCCACCAAATCGGGAAGACCTTTCTCGATGCCTCATTCGCCCAAACCTCCCACTCCCTCCTGCACCTCTGTTCTTTCCTGAGGGGGCAACCATTGGACATCAGAATACGCTAGAATATCTTTTTTCGTGGTTAGCGCTCCCCAATCAACGAATCTGCACTGAGGGCAATGGTGTGAAACTGCCTCCAAATTCGGCGAACAGAAATTTGACGGCTTCTTTCCAAGAATTTGAAAGCCGTTGCGAATATGCTCTATTCGCAAACGTTTCTCTGCCGCGCCAAGCCATCCGAATTTCGCGAACGCCGGGAAAGCATTTTAGTGTGCAGGGACACGTTCCCCTGCGTCTCCACCGCACCCGAATCGACGGATCCAAGAAGTTGGAATACACATGGGCACGGGACGAGGGCGGGGGCTGGAGGGATTGGTTTGCGGTGACTTGGGATGTGAGGAGACGTGCAGGGAGTCATGAGACGCGTGCAGGAGGATGGGCTAGTGGACGACGGCGAGTTGGAAGGTGCGACGGAGGAGAGGAACGGACACGCCGGAGGGGAGGAACGGACGCCGGAAGAAGGAACGTACGTACGTCCTCCTCCGTTCCTGTTTTGTTCCCAGGCTAACGTATATTTGTTCTTATTCTGTTTTTCCTAGCTGTCATTGTTCTTCGCGTACGCTAATTTTTTGATTGATAGGGAAGGATGGCTTGGAGACGGGGAGACGGGGAGACGGGGAACGGGGATTGGGGAACGGGAGATGGTACCCTGTCCTCCCACCTCCCGTCGTTCCCTGTCCATCTCCCAGCCATTCGACACCGACATCCCAGTCCCTCTCGCCGTTACCAATGACGCTCCCAGGTCGATTCTCACCTCTACCCGTGCTGCTCACGTCTATCCGCTGGCCCACTCAACGCCGTCCGCATGTCGGCACCTTCTCTCAAGCGACTCGGGAACCTGGATTCTCCCCAATTTGATGAAGACACGACCCCTACAGTGAGGAGAAGCACAAACCACGATCAGGCGGCGATTCGAGCGGCACGAAACGACATGACAACGAGAAGGCCGATTCCGACAATGTCAAGTAACGGCGAGGAGAAGCATCAACTAGGGTCCTCGATCAGGCAGCACGAACTGGTGGGGTGATGGGAAAGACGACACCGACAACGCCAAATAGGAGCGGCGGATTGTACGCACCCATGGATGCCGAACGCGAGGCTGTTCGTGCGCCACAGATGGCTCAAGACTACGACGGTGTGAGTGACGCGAACCCTGCAAAGACGCCAACGGCATGCAGCCAGATGAACATGTTCGAATCGTGGTGGTAAGTATTCATTTGTACGGGATGTCGTTCTTTTCCTGCTTCTCGTCGACGCGTCCTGCGTTTCGTAGGTTTCAAGTAGAGTAGAGTTTTCTTGCATGTACATAGGTATGCTAGTTTAATATACGTTGTTTTTGCATGTACGGTGGTGTGGAATGCAAAGTGGCGAGGGCGCACTGGCAGATACGAAGTGATTAAGTGGCGTACAGTGCATCAAACATGGACTATCGAGTTGTTGAGACGCGTTGCGAGCACTGATCAACACTCCCTTTCAAGATCTCGATGACCGGATCCGGGGAAGCAAGAAGTTTCGGTGAGTTTAGCACTTGTATTCATTATCTTTTACTGTGATTTCGAGGAATAGACTACGAGCGATGTCAGATAACTCGACATCGACAAGATTGAGTCTACTTAATTGCACGAATCGCGATGGACAACAGTTCAGATCAGCACTCGTTAGGTGACATTAGAGTAGATCGCTCCCGTACAAGACCACCAGTGAAGAAATGCAGTTAGGTTGAATTCCACCCGTAGATCAATATTCAAGTGGGTCTTCCAGACAATGAAAGACACCATGCCGCTGATCTCTTCTCCGCGCCACCAAACGGGTGACCGTTCACAGTTCATTTCATGAAGGTGAACAGACACGAGAATACGGATCTCAATGGAATCAACTAACACAACAGAATCGCGCGGGAGAATACTTAGATCTGAATACAACCACGAACCTACCCAACGAAGGACCGCATGTCCTGCTAGTGAGCCGTCTCGAGCTTTCGCGAGACATCTCGTGGATTTTACTTGCCGCTTGATTTGGCGTTGTCGGTGTCGACGTGAGTCCAGTATTTTTGAATTCAGCATCTTTGTACTATACGCGATCCTTCGAAATCTCCACTTTCGTCGATTTTCAAGGTGTTCTCCAGATTCGCGACAATGCACGACATGTCCTCCGAGTACACATCTACTTCTCAAATGGAAACGAGGTGAGACTAATGAATTCACGTTCAGATTTGGCGTTGTCGGTGTCGACCATGAGGTTCTGTATGATTGTGATCATAGATTACTTGTCGCTTGATGCGATCTGCTAAGTCAGGAACTGCACTCGACAATCCTACACCCGATCCCAGTCTATTTCGACCCTCTGAAGACCTCTAGCGATGCCCAAAACTTTTTCTCCGATGGAGCTAATTTTCTTGCTATTCCGGTGAGTTCACGCTCCCTCGCCATCATTCGGAATCTTTGAAATTATATTCCAGTGTCGAGCTCCTGCGCATAGGTTAACATTCCAATTCCATTCACATCTTGTAGTACCGTTGGGTCGTAGTATGTATTCACGAGACTAGATTCTTGCAGACGGCATCGACAATCTGGACTTCCACCAAACTCCGATTGAGAACGATCATGCCGTCGCCGTTTTCCTTGGTGTGAATAACGGACCCTGCACGGTGAACTTGTGTCCACGCCAAATCATGACCGACATGGGGACCAGGCACAAAATATGGTGCAATTGGCTCAGGTGTGTGCTTCCATTCTGAAATCAAGAAGTTTTGACAAGCTAATTCAAGTCCCTTAGGGTGAATACCGGACCCTGCACAATGAATTAGTGCATACACCAAATCACGACCAACACGGGGACTGTCAGGCACAACATTTGGTGGAATCGGCTGTGTGTGCTAAGTGCTTCCATTTCCGAAATCAAGAAGTTTCGACAAGCTAATTCAGTTCCCCGAGAACCGGTCAGTACTTTACGTCTGTGCTGGTTTCCTATTCCATACATTGGATGCTTCGAAGCAGCTCTTGACAATTCCTTCACTCTCAAGGTTTTTTTGCACCAGGTTGCCTGCATCAGTATATTCCGCCGATGTCAATTTGGTAACTTGACTTCTGTTCACCGTACTCGGCTCTGGAGGCATATTCTACCGGATCAAGTAAGTATTCTGATGTCAGTCGCAAGTATTAATTTAGCCGGAGGACAATCGCAGAAGCCATGAGTTTAACATCACGGAGAACTGTCTGTTTGCGACCCTGCAAATAAACAGTTCTCCGTGATATCATTGTTCATGGCCCTGGTCCTGAAGCGAGTTTGAGGTCAGTTTTCAGTCAGATAGCTTTGCTTGAGGCACCCCAGGTTCAGCAGGCAGCAGAAAGTTTCAAGCTCGAGTGAGATTGAGAAAGACTGTGAAGTCCTTGGAAAGACTTGAGTTTCGAAGCTGGCTTAAATAATCTCAGGAGCTACAACGGGTTAAGAAATTAAGCTATCCGGTAAGAGGAGCAACCCTGAAGTGAGCCGAATAGAGGAGAGAAATAAGCATTTACGTGAGGTGCCTGGAATTTGCAACGGCATTCCCAGACTTGGAAGCGACATCAGATGTCATGGTGGAAAAATTCCTGGAATTCTTGGATCACCTATCTCCGAAGCTGGAATGTATAAAGGCTTATTGGTTTCTATGTCTCGCTCATACACATTCCCCCACTTTTGCCGTGACTATGGCCATCTCTCGGATTCCCCTCTGCATTCCGTGCTCAGCCTTTCAGTCTCCTGTGCTCTGGTGGTGTGACTCACATTAGGTATGTCATTTGTATCTTCCTACATGGTTATTTCGGTTACTGATTCCATGGTTGTGCAGTTGAATGCTTGCGCGGTGAGGAGGACGAAGGCCGATCATATCAATGGCAAAATTACCAAGAAAGGCAAGTTGTGATCTATTTATTGTTGAAGGCGACGACATCTGATCATGATTTTCCAGTTACGCGTGTCGCGTGTTTCTTTTAAACAACCAACACGGTCAACAACCACTACGATCAATGACGGTAGCACCCGTTCTCTGCAACTGTGGCTGTCCCGGCATATTGTTCTCTGGGATATGTCACGATGGATACAATTTCAACACATGTCCGAGGCTATTTGTGATCACATGGACGGCGACTAAATATTAGGGCCGCTTTGGGTGCGGGGAAGGTAAGTATTCTGTCGTTTGGAGTGTGAGTACTACTGACAGGTGTATAGCATGCCATCTGCCACTTGCACACCATGTACTTATCGGTGGGACTGGGTACCGTGCATCATGCATTGCAATGTTGGGCATCCCGCATTGTCAATGGATCTATTCTTCGAGACCGGCATCGTAAGTTGATGTTGATTATCAACTTACTGATCATTATCTCACCATGACCACCAGCTCATCATCTGCTGCTGCGCTTTTTGGCTGCACACTCGCATCCTATATGGCACCGTGGGATACATCTGAATACAGAGATGCAATCAGTAAGTTTGTTCTGTTTCTACCCAGGTATACACTACTGACAGTGGTTTTGTATCGGATGCAGTTCCTGGATGTAATTCTATCTTGCTGTTGTAGAGAGATTTTATTATGTCTATTGTAGTCATGTAGATCTTCGTGCCGGGATTAGTTGAGAAATGTTCGCGCTTTAATTTTGCGTGGATGTAAATATGTACTGACAGGTTACAGCAGTCTCCGATGATTCTTTCTGGCCATACTCTGAGGCATAGAGACATTGCTTTGTAAGTAAATTTCATCCACATTTTATTTCCTTTGCTCACATACATCACAGTCTTGTACAAACTCTTGTTGCTGCCCGCGGCTTTCAGAAGTTTGATTTTTGGGCTTCCCGCAAACACCGTTGGTGATTCGCATACATCCCCATCGTACAAGTCCATCCCGACATCATTAAACCCGCCGTGCCTATGCCGAAACTTCGGAAATTCAAATTTCGAGCTTCCGGCAACTGCTGCCATGGCGTCATGAACTTTGACACTGCCTGCCTCTCGCTCGTGCCACATTTGAAAGTGTTCCGACATCCTTGAGCCCGCCGTCCCCAGAAATTCTATTTTGAGCTTCCGGCGAACACTGTTGTGGCGCTGGCCATTCAGAAACTTTTTGGTGGGGTCGTGATGACCATCGATGAGCGCCGCATCATAGACGTTGCACTTGCCACAGGATAAATTCGGAAATTTGATTTTGGACTTCCGGCGAACGGTGTTACGGTGCGGGTAAGTTTTTATTTTCATACTCATCTTGTGCTGTGATCTGACATGACGATCATATTTCAACAGGCATATGGGATTTGTGATGACCATCAATGAGCGCCGCATCATAGATGGGATAAATTCAGAAATTGATTTTTGGACTTCCGCTGAATGGCGTCACGGTGCTAGTAAGTTTCTATTTCAGACTTATCGTGTGCTATGATCTGACATCACGATGGTGTTTTAATAGGCATTGTACTTGCGTGCGGGTTCATGATCACCACCGATGAGCAACGCCGACACAGATATTTCTTTTGCGGCGGCATAAGTTCAGAAATTTGATTTTTGGAGTTCCGGTGAACGGTGTCATGGTGCTGGTAAGTTTTCATTTTCATACTCTTTTCGTGCACTGAGCTGACATTGTAATGGTTGTTCAACAGGCATTGCACTTGGACACCGATCCCAGTGCAGCACGAAGTGCTGCTATGACTTCGAAGGGACTTGTATATGGCATTCGGTAGCCATCATGCTGTCCTTCCGTTACATGGCCGTGACTATGCCGGGTAAGTCTCGTACCATGTCTTTGCCTCTTGTATTTGTGCTGAGACTGTTCTACCAGATGTACTCAGCCGTTCAGAATGTGTCTCGGCGGCCATCAAAGTTCGACGGGGAACTTGTTACGGTACGTGTTGTGTATTTTTGTCATGCCGTGATAATCTAATGTTTCTGTTCTCAGGTATCTTCTTTCGACATATCATCTTACGAGTGCTTCCTGCTGTGGAACTGCTGCTCGGGGTATCGCCGTGCACCATGGGTGAGCCCCATCCCAGAATGTCTGACACGATGCCAACGGCGCACACCCCAGACACCGCGACAGCACCGCCGCGAGTACCCAGGCTCCCACACACAAAACATCGCTGACCACGAGACGTTCTGGACCTGTTGTACACATTGATGGTACATTGTGAGTATCTAACTTTGAATGTCCGAGATGACACTAACGACATCTGCCATCACCGTCAGATTCCGTTCTCAGCGCTCGTGGGTCATGCACATCGAGTACACATTGTACGCTATGTAGATAGTTTTGCATCGAGGACAGGACCGGGCCACGCTGGCCAATTGTGTGATTTGAGAGCCCCACTCTAACGGAAGCAGTCTCCCCATTGGGGAGGCGAAACTATGATCTTGAGTTGTCCAATTTTTTTAATTTTGAACGCAAGTCCAATTCCTTGGCACTTTCTATTGGCTCGCTTAGACTTGGCCAAGACAAATACATTCCTACAGAAAATACAGGAGAGAACCCATGCAGGACGCGCCTCCCCTTTGCCTTTATAACTCGGATCGTGGAGACGTACCACCCCCCGACGATGTAGGACGTGTCGGTGAGCTCGATGTAGGGCGAACCGTACCTGTGTGAAATCGGCGAGTGAGTTAAGTTAGATACAAGGGGTGTGGGAGGGGGAAGGGGGGGGGAACGCACCAGAGCCCGTCGATGCGCAGTCGCGGGAGGGTGATGAGGTATTCGACTTTGGTGTTGTTGGGGAGCGAGACGGTGAGGATCGCGTGGCCGATCTGTTTCACAATGATCGAGCCGGCTTCAGCGAGGAGGCGTCAGTTATACCAATTGCACGTGAGGGTAGCAACACACCGCTGAAACTGGTCTTTTGCGCATTATGTCCTATGAGCCGCAGGCCTTTGGGTCTTGTTCTCGATTACGTAGGCGGTGATGGGCGGGTGGTGGGAGACTTGCTCGACGAGGAGGGTGGTTGTGCCTTGGGAAGAAGAGGATGTGGATGTTGCGGGCCATTTGCCGTAGAATAATCTGGATTGTGTGAGTGTGCTGAGAATAGAATACAGGAGAGGGAGAGGGGAAGGGAACGTACTCGCCGAGGACGGGGTTAAGGGGTCTGTTAGTGGTGAGGTGAGGTGAGGAGCCACGTTGCAAGGAGGAAATTAATGACGGACTTCTTTTCGGATCCCATGCTTTCGTTGCGGGATGTGTATTGGCCTTTGAGTGTGCTCTGCGTGGGACGTGATGAGGAGGAGGGAGATGAGGAGATGATACATAGGAGACATACTATGAACCAGCGGAGAACGGCCAACGCGCGAGATTCATCGTCCTTTGGCATCTGCGATGGCGGCAAAGATGTCAGGGTGCTCGCACCAGTACGCTAATAGACACGAGGATGAGACTGATGACAGCGTGGATGGTTAAAGACGGCACCAGGAAACTCGGTGAGTGAGACGGGGGAGAGGATGAAGGGAGGGGCAGTGAGAGAGGAGAGGTCGCCGGAAAAGGAGGCGATGCTGTGGACGGTGAGCAGAGCGCTAGTGCACGATGAGAATTAACGTACGATTTCAGAAAGGAGGTCCAGGAACCGCGTTGGGATGCTGGGACGGCCTGGATTGGGTGTTAGACGTCGTTGGGAACAGCGAGCACGAGACTTGCCTCTCCTGCGACTTCAGTGCTGCATGGTGGTGAATCGATGCTGCGACTGCCAGTGACGGTTCGCGCATTATGCGGTGTGACATGTGACGTAATCTAATCTGCACGCCATCGCCGGAGCGGACGGACTCTCGGGGGACGCGGATGAAAGTTCTCACGGTTGAATAGAGGGAGGGCAGTCTCACCCACAGAGCCACTGCCAGCCAGCCAGCCAGCCCTTGCAGCACAGAGTCCCCCCTATAAGCCCAAAGCCTGTAAATCAACTCGATCCACTTTTCTCTCCTTCGACAAATAATAAACGGTGAGTGAGTCGTGCATTTCATAGCGCCTGTGTCGACTATCCGATGCCCATCGATAACGTCGAAGGGGTGCCCACGTCGTCGGGAGGTGCAACAGTGAGCGCGCACCTACCGTCGCTTTGTTTGTTTGGCCGAGTCGCGTCGCCGAGTATACCAAGTCGCGTCTGGCCTCGCACATCGGCACTCTCTGGGGCGTCGATAATGGCCCTCGTTGGTGCTGCTACGTGGCATATGCGATGTCTTGATGACGATGACGCCGCTCTCCCTCTGCGTCTCTCCCTGCATCCCGCCTTTTTCCTCTGCTTCTTCAATTCCGTCGTAATTTCCCTTTCCCCAATTCTTTCCCTTTCCCACGACCAAGCCGCTCCACCCAATTCCCGTTTCCGCCTCCCAGCACTCGAAACAATGACGCAACCCAGCCATCTCCACCCAGGACTCTCCCAAGACTCCCCCAGACTGTCCGTACGAGCGACGACGGATGCGCCCTACACACAAACGCCGCGGCCACCACTTCAACACGACGACTCAAGATGCCGTCGCACTTGACACATTACCACGCGTAGGGACGCGTCCGTTCGACGGAGAAGGCAATCAAGGTGTGTTCATCTTATCTATTCTTTATTTTGTGTCTTTTACTGAAAAACTTATTTGCTCGTGTTCTACAGTTGCAAATTCTATCAAATCAATGCCGAACATCTCCTCCTCCCTCGAACGCTCTCAACCGCCCCTCCAACGATCCCCGACCCCGAAAGTCACTAGCAACAGGCACGAACCTCTCAGAGGACGACCAGCGCGCACCATCAAACCAGCAAGATCGACTCTGCGCGACTATATGCCTCCATCCGAGCGCGCACGACATCAGCCATCTCCGATCGAGCGCGCGTCGTCTGATGGCAGCTAGAGTGGTTAGGGAGCAAAAAGGTCAGTCAATGTCATTAGTCTTTTCGGGTTCATTCTCATCTGGCTAAACCAGAACGACTGCGCACAGACTCCGCGCCGTGACGTGTCGACTATCGACTCGCACGGCTGAAGACGATCAGCGCGCAGCGCTCATCGTCTTCGCAATCCCTGATGTAGGAGGACTGGCGCAGGAGACGAGTGACTGAACAAGGTACGTGCATACACCCTGTGCATCGTCCAAGTCGCTGCTGATGACACCCTACCTGCAGATCCCGAACATCGATCGCTCGCGAAGACAACGCCAACCAACGCATCAAGGAAAGCTCGGGCGGACAGGCCGATAAGCAGGACGACTGATGCATCTGAGAAGGCAGCGGCGGGCAGGGGACGGTGAGCCCGTTCCCTCACTGTCTCGGCCACGCACGCAAACGACCGTTCTCAACCCCGCAGACGACGACGGCGTCAACGTGTGGGGGCGGAATCGGATGGAACAAGGAGGGAGAATGGCACGCGCTCAGTGCAAAGGTACGCGCCTCTAGCCATATCTCCATACTCCCCCACTGACGTCGTCGCAGCCGACGTCCAGACGACGACGAACCTTTGTTCGCCGCCGACCAATCTCAATCTCGGATCGCACGCTACAATACTACTCTATGCGAACACCGACCTCGAACCACCTCCAGCCACCCCGATCCAACGACACAATGCTCACTCCGAGTCACTCCCAACAACAACGACCCTCGCCCCCTCGAATCACTGCCCCCGCCCTCACGAATGCGGACTTCTGATGGCGGAGAACGTCAGGAAGGCAGGAAAGCCGAACAACAACAACAACAACAACAACAGGCACGCAGTGGGGGAGCAACCGCACGCACGCACGGAGAGAAGTGGAGGAGAGAGGGGTGCTCAACCGCTCTCTGGGACGTCGCGAGAGCCACGTCAGACGACGATCGTCATCATCCCAACTTGTATCTACGACTATGACCCTATCCTACCACCTCACCCTACTCGCCCTGCCCCGCTACGTTCCCCACATTGCTTGTATCTTCCTACCCACCCCTGCTTTCGTTTCCCAACTCCCTGAACACGTCGACACAGTGTCCGGGTCAACTTCGCGAAGATGACACCGACACCGCCGCCCGAGTCCGGATACCTCGCTGGCCCACACACGCATCACGGCTGGGAGTGGTCGTCAGCGTGTACAACCACGTTGATGATCAGCCGGCACTACGTTTCCGACGCCGGATTCTGATCGAGGAGAGGGTCAGCAAGCACGGAGGAAAGGAAAGTGGGAAAAGAGACGTCCGACCGTAGAACACGCCACGAGCAGGACGGACACAAGACTGCGCGCTACCGTCGAGGACCGCAATTTACGAGCGGGAAGCGTACAATTGGCTCAGCACGGAGACGCACGTACCCGCCAGGACATCGACACCACCTCCAGCACTGCCGACGTCCTGCAAACACAGTCAGAAGATGCAGAAGACGAAGAGAAACATGAGGAACACACTTTACGAGGCGTGCACCGACACGGACATGGATGTCATGCTCAGTGGCACCGATCAGGCAGAGAAGAGTAGAGAAGAGAAAGCAGAGGAGGAAGAACGGAGGAAGGAAGGATGGATGGATGGGAATAGTGAAAACCGTAAGCATCTCCCCGCCCCTTTATATACCTACCCGTTCGGCTAACATCAAACAACTCAGATCACCGCTGTCCCTCCCTCGACCCAACCCAACCCTATTAGAGCATATTCGCAACCGCCAAAATCACGAAAACTTCAAAAATTTGATTGCCTTTCAACAAAATTTTGGTTCGTCCTCATTCGGAAGGTTGCCACCAAATCGGGAAGACCTTTCTCGATGCCTCATTCGCCCAAACCTCCCACTCCCTCCTGCACCTCTGTTCTTTCCTGAGGGGGCAACCATTGGACATCAGAATACGCTAGAATATCTTTTTTCGTGGTTAGCGCTCCCCAATCAACGAATCTGCACTGAGGGCAATGGTGTGAAACTGCCTCCAAATTCGGCGAACAGAAATTTGACGGCTTCTTTCCAAGAATTTGAAAGCCGTTGCGAATATGCTCTATTCGCAAACGTTTCTCTGCCGCGCCAAGCCATCCGAATTTCGCGAACGCCGGGAAAGCATTTTAGTGTGCAGGGACACGTTCCCCTGCGTCTCCACCGCACCCGAATCGACGGATCCAAGAAGTTGGAATACACATGGGCACGGGACGAGGGCGGGGGCTGGAGGGATTGGTTTGCGGTGACTTGGGATGTGAGGAGACGTGCAGGGAGTCATGAGACGCGTGCAGGAGGATGGGCTAGTGGGACGACGGCGAGTTGGAAGGTGCGACGGAGGAGAGGAACGGACACGCCGGAGGGGAGGAACGGACGCCGGAAGAAGGAACGTACGTACGTCCTCCTCCGTTCCTGTTTTGTTCCCAGGCTAACGTATATTTGTTCTTATTCTGTTTTTCCTAGCTGTCATTGTTCTTCGCGTACGCTAATTTTTTGATTGATAGGGAAGGATGGCTTGGAGACGGGGAGACGGGGAGACGGGGAACGGGGATTGGGGAACGGGAGATGGTACCCTGTCCTCCCACCTCCCGTCGTTCCCTGTCCATCTCCCAGCCATTCGACACCGACATCCCAGTCCCTCTCGCCGTTACCAATGACGCTCCCAGGTCGATTCTCACCTCTACCCGTGCTGCTCACGTCTATCCGCTGGCCCACTCAACGCCGTCCGCATGTCGGCACCTTCTCTCAAGCGACTCGGGAACCTGGATTCTCCCCAATTTGATGAAGACACGACCCCTACAGTGAGGAGAAGCACAAACCACGATCAGGCGGCGATTCGAGCGGCACGAAACGACATGACAACGAGAAGGCCGATTCCGACAATGTCAAGTAACGGCGAGGAGAAGCATCAACTAGGGTCCTCGATCAGGCAGCACGAACTGGTGGGGTGATGGGAAAGACGACACCGACAACGCCAAATAGGAGCGGCGGATTGTACGCACCCATGGATGCCGAACGCGAGGCTGTTCGTGCGCCACAGATGGCTCAAGACTACGACGGTGTGAGTGACGCGAACCCTGCAAAGACGCCAACGGCATGCAGCCAGATGAACATGTTCGAATCGTGGTGGTAAGTATTCATTTGTACGGGATGTCGTTCTTTTCCTGCTTCTCGTCGACGCGTCCTGCGTTTCGTAGGTTTCAAGTAGAGTAGAGTTTTCTTGCATGTACATAGGTATGCTAGTTTAATATACGTTGTTTTTGCATGTACGGTGGTGTGGAATGCAAAGTGGCGAGGGCGCACTGGCAGATACGAAGTGATTAAGTGGCGTACAGTGCATCAAACATGGACTATCGAGTTGTTGAGACGCGTTGCGAGCACTGATCAACACTCCCTTTCAAGATCTCGATGACCGGATCCGGGGAAGCAAGAAGTTTCGGTGAGTTTAGCACTTGTATTCATTATCTTTTACTGTGATTTCGAGGAATAGACTACGAGCGATGTCAGATAACTCGACATCGACAAGATTGAGTCTACTTAATTGCACGAATCGCGATGGACAACAGTTCAGATCAGCACTCGTTAGGTGACATTAGAGTAGATCGCTCCCGTACAAGACCACCAGTGAAGAAATGCAGTTAGGTTGAATTCCACCCGTAGATCAATATTCAAGTGGGTCTTCCAGACAATGAAAGACACCATGCCGCTGATCTCTTCTCCGCGCCACCAAACGGGTGACCGTTCACAGTTCATTTCATGAAGGTGAACAGACACGAGAATACGGATCTCAATGGAATCAACTAACACAACAGAATCGCGCGGGAGAATACTTAGATCTGAATACAACCACGAACCTACCCAACGAAGGACCGCATGTCCTGCTAGTGAGCCGTCTCGAGCTTTCGCGAGACATCTCGTGGATTTTACTTGCCGCTTGATTTGGCGTTGTCGGTGTCGACGTGAGTCCAGTATTTTTGAATTCAGCATCTTTGTACTATACGCGATCCTTCGAAATCTCCACTTTCGTCGATTTTCAAGGTGTTCTCCAGATTCGCGACAATGCACGACATGTCCTCCGAGTACACATCTACTTCTCAAATGGAAACGAGGTGAGACTAATGAATTCACGTTCAGATTTGGCGTTGTCGGTGTCGACCATGAGGTTCTGTATGATTGTGATCATAGATTACTTGTCGCTTGATGCGATCTGCTAAGTCAGGAACTGCACTCGACAATCCTACACCCGATCCCAGTCTATTTCGACCCTCTGAAGACCTCTAGCGATGCCCAAAACTTTTTCTCCGATGGAGCTAATTTTCTTGCTATTCCGGTGAGTTCACGCTCCCTCGCCATCATTCGGAATCTTTGAAATTATATTCCAGTGTCGAGCTCCTGCGCATAGGTTAACATTCCAATTCCATTCACATCTTGTAGTACCGTTGGGTCGTAGTATGTATTCACGAGACTAGATTCTTGCAGACGGCATCGACAATCTGGACTTCCACCAAACTCCGATTGAGAACGATCATGCCGTCGCCGTTTTCCTTGGTGTGAATAACGGACCCTGCACGGTGAACTTGTGTCCACGCCAAATCATGACCGACATGGGGACCAGGCACAAAATATGGTGCAATTGGCTCAGGTGTGTGCTTCCATTCTGAAATCAAGAAGTTTTGACAAGCTAATTCAAGTCCCTTAGGGTGAATACCGGACCCTGCACAATGAATTAGTGCATACACCAAATCACGACCAACACGGGGACTGTCAGGCACAACATTTGGTGGAATCGGCTGTGTGTGCTAAGTGCTTCCATTTCCGAAATCAAGAAGTTTCGACAAGCTAATTCAGTTCCCCGAGAACCGGTCAGTACTTTACGTCTGTGCTGGTTTCCTATTCCATACATTGGATGCTTCGAAGCAGCTCTTGACAATTCCTTCACTCTCAAGGTTTTTTTGCACCAGGTTGCCTGCATCAGTATATTCCGCCGATGTCAATTTGGTAACTTGACTTCTGTTCACCGTACTCGGCTCTGGAGGCATATTCTACCGGATCAAGTAAGTATTCTGATGTCAGTCGCAAGTATTAATTTAGCCGGAGGACAATCGCAGAAGCCATGAGTTTAACATCACGGAGAACTGTCTGTTTGCGACCCTGCAAATAAACAGTTCTCCGTGATATCATTGTTCATGGCCCTGGTCCTGAAGCGAGTTTGAGGTCAGTTTTCAGTCAGATAGCTTTGCTTGAGGCACCCCAGGTTCAGCAGGCAGCAGAAAGTTTCAAGCTCGAGTGAGATTGAGAAAGACTGTGAAGTCCTTGGAAAGACTTGAGTTTCGAAGCTGGCTTAAATAATCTCAGGAGCTACAACGGGTTAAGAAATTAAGCTATCCGGTAAGAGGAGCAACCCTGAAGTGAGCCGAATAGAGGAGAGAAATAAGCATTTACGTGAGGTGCCTGGAATTTGCAACGGCATTCCCAGACTTGGAAGCGACATCAGATGTCATGGTGGAAAAATTCCTGGAATTCTTGGATCACCTATCTCCGAAGCTGGAATGTATAAAGGCTTATTGGTTTCTATGTCTCGCTCATACACATTCCCCCACTTTTGCCGTGACTATGGCCATCTCTCGGATTCCCCTCTGCATTCCGTGCTCAGCCTTTCAGTCTCCTGTGCTCTGGTGGTGTGACTCACATTAGGTATGTCATTTGTATCTTCCTACATGGTTATTTCGGTTACTGATTCCATGGTTGTGCAGTTGAATGCTTGCGCGGTGAGGAGGACGAAGGCCGATCATATCAATGGCAAAATTACCAAGAAAGGCAAGTTGTGATCTATTTATTGTTGAAGGCGACGACATCTGATCATGATTTTCCAGTTACGCGTGTCGCGTGTTTCTTTTAAACAACCAACACGGTCAACAACCACTACGATCAATGACGGTAGCACCCGTTCTCTGCAACTGTGGCTGTCCCGGCATATTGTTCTCTGGGATATGTCACGATGGATACAATTTCAACACATGTCCGAGGCTATTTGTGATCACATGGACGGCGACTAAATATTTAGGGCCGCTTTGGGTGCGGGGAAGGTAAGTATTCTGTCGTTTGGAGTGTGAGTACTACTGACAGGTGTATAGCATGCCATCTGCCACTTGCACACCATGTACTTATCGGTGGGACTGGGTACCGTGCATCATGCATTGCAATGTTGGGCATCCCGCATTGTCAATGGATCTATTCTTCGAGACCGGCATCGTAAGTTGATGTTTGATTATCAACTTACTGATCATTATCTCACCATGACCACCAGCTCATCATCTGCTGCTGCGCTTTTTGGCTGCACACTCGCATCCTATATTGGCACCGTGGGATACATCTGAATACAGAGATGCAATCAGTAAGTTTGTTCTGTTTCTACCCAGGTATACACTACTGACAGTGGTTTTGTATCGGATGCAGTTCCTGGATGTAATTCTATCTTGCTGTTGTAGAGAGATTTTATTATGTCTATTGTAGTCATGTAGATCTTCGTGCCGGGATTAGTTGAGAAATGTTCGCGCTTTAATTTTGCGTGGATGTAAATATGTACTGACAGGTTACAGCAGTCTCCGATGATTCTTTCTGGCCATACTCTGAGGCATAGAGACATTGCTTTGTAAGTAAATTTCATCCACATTTTATTTCCTTTGCTCACATACATCACAGTCTTGTACAAACTCTTGTTGCTGCCCGCGGCTTTCAGAAGTTTGATTTTTGGGCTTCCCGCAAACACCGTTGGTGATTCGCATACATCCCCATCGTACAAGTCCATCCTGACATCATTAAACCCGCCGTGCCTATGCCGAAACTTCGGAAATTCAAATTTCGAGCTTCCGGCAACTGCTGCCATGGCGTCATGAACTTTGACACTGCCTGCCTCTCGCTCGTGCCACATTTGAAAGTGTTCCGACATCCTTGAGCCCGCCGTCCCCAGAAATTCTATTTTTGAGCTTCCGGCGAACACTGTTGTGGCGCTGGCCATTCAGAAACTTTTTGGTGGGGTCGTGATGACCATCGATGAGCGCCGCATCATAGACGTTGCACTTGCCACAGGATAAATTCGGAAATTTGATTTTGGACTTCCGGCGAACGGTGTTACGGTGCGGGTAAGTTTTTATTTTCATACTCATCTTGTGCTGTGATCTGACATGACGATCATATTTCAACAGGCATATGGGATTTGTGATGACCATCAATGAGCGCCGCATCATAGATGGGATAAATTCAGAAATTTGATTTTTGGACTTCCGCTGAATGGCGTCACGGTGCTAGTAAGTTTCTATTTTCAGACTTATCGTGTGCTATGATCTGACATCACGATGGTGTTTTAATAGGCATTGTACTTGCGTGCGGGTTCATGATCACCACCGATGAGCAACGCCGACACAGATATTTCTTTTGCGGCGGCATAAGTTCAGAAATTTGATTTTTGGAGTTCCGGTGAACGGTGTCATGGTGCTGGTAAGTTTTCATTTTCATACTCTTTTCGTGCACTGAGCTGACATTGTAATGGTTGTTCAACAGGCATTGCACTTGGACACCGATCCCAGTGCAGCACGAAGTGCTGCTATGACTTCGAAGGGACTTGTATATGGCATTCGGTAGCCATCATGCTGTCCTTCCGTTACATGGCCGTGACTATGCCGGGTAAGTCTCGTACCATGTCTTTGCCTCTTGTATTTGTGCTGAGACTGTTCTACCAGATGTACTCAGCCGTTCAGAATGTGTCTCGGCGGCCATCAAAGTTCGACGGGGAACTTGTTACGGTACGTGTTGTGTATTTTTTGTCATGCCGTGATAATCTAATGTTTCTGTTCTCAGGTATCTTCTTTCGACATATCATCTTACGAGTGCTTCCTGCTGTGGAACTGCTGCTCGGGGTATCGCCGTGCACCATGGGTGAGCCCCATCCCAGAATGTCTGACACGATGCCAACGGCGCACACCCCAGACACCGCGACAGCACCGCCGCGAGTACCCAGGCTCCCACACACAAAACATCGCTGACCACGAGACGTTCTGGACCTGTTGTACACATTGATGGTACATTGTGAGTATCTAACCTTTTGAATGTCCGAGATGACACTAACGACATCTGCCATCACCGTCAGATTCCGTTCTCAGCGCTCGTGGGTCATGCACATCGAGTACACATTGTACGCTATGTAGATAGTTTTGCATTGAGGACAGGACCGGGCCACGCTGGCCAATTGTGTGATTTGAGAGCCCCACTCTAACGGAAGCAGTCTCCCCATTGGGGAGGCGAAACTATGATCTTGAGTTGTCCGATTATTTTAAATTTGAACGCAAGTCCAATCTCTTGGCACTTTCTATTGGCTCGCTTAGACTTGGCCAAGAAAAATACATTCCTACAGAAGATACAGGAGAGAACCCATGCAGGACGCGCCTCCCCTTTGCCTTTAAACTCGATCGTGGAGACGTACCCACCCCCGACGATGTAGGACGTGTCGGTGAGCTCGATGTAGGGCGAACCGTACCTGTGTGAAATCGCGAGTGAGTTAAGTTAGATACAAGGTGTGTGGGAGGGGGGGGGGCAACGCACCAGAGCCGGTCGATGCGCAGTCGCGGGAGGGTGATGAGGTATTCGACTTTGGTGTTGTTGGGGAGCGAGACGGTGAGGATAGCGTGGCCGATCTGTTTCACGATGATCGAGCCGGCTTCAGCGAGGAGGCGTCAGTTATACCAATTGCACGTGAGGGTAGCAACACACCGCTGAAACTGGTCTTTTGCGCATTATGTCCTATGAGCCGCAGGCCTTTGGTCTTGTTCTCGATTACGTAGGCGGTGATGGGCGGGTGGTGGGAGACTTGCTCGACGAGGAGGGTGGTGGTGCCTTGGGAAGAAGAGGATGTGGAGGTTGCGGGCCATTTGCCGTAGAATAATCTGCGTGGGTGTGAGCGTGCTGAGAATAGAGAGAGGGGAGAGGGGTAGGGAACGTACTCACCGAGGACGGGGTTGAGGGGTCTGTTACGGATGAGGTGAGTGGCCACGTTGCAAGGAGGGAAATTAATGAAATGACGGACTTCTTTTCGGATCCCATGCTTTCATTGCGGGATGTGTATTGGCCTTTGAGTGTACTCTGCGTGGGATGTGATCAGGAGGAGGGAGATGAGGAGATGATAGGAGACATACAATGAACCAGCGGAGAACGGCCAACGCGCGAGATTCATCGTCTTTGGCATCTGTGATGGCGGCAAAGATGTCAGGGTGCTCGCACCAGTACGCTGATAGACACGAGGATGAGGGGTGGTGACAGCGTGGATGATAATAGATGGCATACCAGGAAACTCGGTGAGGGAGACGGGGGATAGGATGAAGGGAGGGGCAGTGAGAGAGGAGAGGTCGCCGGAAAAGGAGGCGATGCTGTGGACGGTTGAGCAGAGCGCTAGTGCACGATGAGGCGAATTAACGTACGATTTGAGAAAGGAGGTCCATGAACCGCGTTGGGATGCTGGGACGGCCTGGATTTGGGTTGTTAGACGTCGTTGGGAACAGTGAGCACGAGACTTGCCTCTCCTGCGACTTCAGTGCTGGTCATGGTGGTGGTGGTGAATCGATGCTGCTGCGATGGTGCAACTGCCAGTGACGGTTCGCGCATTATGCGGTGTGACATGTGACGTAATCTAATCTGCACGCCATCGCCGGAGCGGACGGACGTTCGGCTGGGATGCAAAGTTCTCACGGTTGAATAGAGGGAGGGCAGTCTCACCCACAAGCAGAGCCCCACTGCCAGCCAGCCAGCCAGCCCTTGCAGCACAGAGTCCCCCCTATAAGCCCAAAGGCCTGTAAATCAACTCGATCCACTTTTCTCTCCTTCGACAAATAATAAACGGTGAGTGAGTCGTGCATTTCATAGCGCCTGTGTCGACTATCCGATGCCCATCGATAACGTCGAAGGGGTGCCCACGTCGTCGGGAGGTGCAACAGTGAGCGCGCACCCCCCACCGCTTTGTTTGTTTGGCCGAGTCGCGTCGCCGAGTATACCAAGTCGCGTCTGGCCTCGCACATCGGGCACTCTCTGGGGCGTCGATAATGGCCCTCGTTGGTGCTGCTACGTGGCATATGCGATGTGGTCGTTGGTGACGATGACGCCGCTCCTGCCCTCTGCGTCTCTCCCTGCATCCCGCCTTTTATCCTCTGCTTCTTCAATTCCGTCGTAATTTCCCTTTCCCCAATTCTTTCCCTTTCCCACGACCCAAGCCGCTCCACCCAATTCCCGTTTCCGCCTCCCAGCACTCGAAACGACAACACAGCCATGTCCCACACAAGACACAGCCATCTCCGCCCAAGACTCTCCCAAGACTCATTCCCCTACGAGCTGAGATGAGATCGACGACGGATGCGCCCTACACACAAACGCCGCGGCCACCACTTCAACACGACGACTCAAGATGCCGTCGCACTTGACACATTACCACCTGCGTAGGGACGCGTCCGTTCGACGGAGAAGGCAATATCAAGGTATGTTCATCTTATCTATTCTTTATTTCTGTATCTTTTTTACTGAAAAACATCTATTTGCTCGTGTTCTACAGTTGCAAATTCTATCAAATCAATGCCGAACATCTCCCTCCCTCGAACGCTCTCAACTCGCCCCTCCAACGATCCCAACGACCCCGAAAGTCACTAGCAACAGGCACGATACCTCCTAGGACGACCAGCGCACGCCATCAAACCAGCAAGATCGACTCTGCCGCGACTATATGCCTCCCATCCGAGCGCGCACGACATCAGCACATCTCCGATCGAGCGCGCCTCGTCTGTATGGATCAGCTAGAGTGGTTAGGGAGCAAAGAGAGCAAGGTCAGTCAATGTCATTAGTCTTTTCGGGTTCATTCTCATCTGGCTAAACCAGAACGACTGCGCACAAGACTCCAACACGCCGTGAGACTCGACATAATCGACTCTCACGGCTGGAAGACGATCAGCGCGCAGCTCGCTCATCGTCTTCGCAATCCCTGATGTAGGAGGACTGGCGCAGGAGAAGAGTGACTGAACAAGGTACGTGCATACACCCTGTGCATCGTCCAAGTCGCTGCTGATGACACCCTACCTGCAGATCCCGAACATCGATCGCTCGCGAAGACAACGCCAACCAACGCATCAAGGAAAGCTCGGGCGGACAGGCCGATAAGCAGGACGACTGATGCATCTGAGAAGGCAGCGGCGGGCAGGGGACGGTGAGCCCGTTCCCTCACTGTCTCGGCCACGCACGCAAACGACCGTTCTCAACCCCGCAGACGATGACGGCGTCAACGTGTGGGGGGCGGAATCGGATGGAACAAGGAGGGAGAATGGCACGCGCTCAGTGCAAAGGTACGCGCCTCTAGCCATATCTCCATACTCCCCCACTGACGTCGTCGCAGCCGACGTCCAGACGACGACGAACCTTTGTTCGCCGCCGACCAATCTCAATCTCGGATCGCACGCTACAATACTACTCTATGCGAACACCGACCTCGAACCACCTCCAGCCACCCCGATCCAACGACACAATGCTCACTCCGAGTCACTCCCAACAACAACGACCCTCGCCCCCTCGAATCACTGCCCCGCCCTCACGAATGCGGACTTCTGATGGCGGAGAACGTCAGGAAGGCAGGAAAGCCGAACAACAACAACAACAACAACAACAGGCACGCAGTGGGGGAGCAACCGCACGCACGCACGGAGAGAAGTGGAGGAGAGAGGGGTGCTCAACCGCTCTCTGGGGACGTCGCGAGAGCCACGTCAGACGACGATCGTCATCATCCCAACTTGTATCTACGACTATGACCCTATCCTACCACCTCACCCTACTCGCCCTGCCCCGCTACGTTCCCCACATTGCTTGTATCTTCCTACCCACCCCTGCTTTCGTTTCCCAACTCCCTGAACACGTCGACACAGTGTCCGGGTCAACTTCGCGAAGATGACACCGACACCGCCGCCCGAGTCCGGATACCTCGCTGGCCCACACACGCATCACGGCTGGGAGTGGTCGTCAGCGTGTACAACCACGTTGATGATCAGCCGGCACTACGTTTCCGACGCCGGATTCTGATCGAGGAGAGGGTCAGCAAGCACGGAGGAAAGGAAAGTGGGAAAAGAGACGTCCGACCGTAGAACACGCCACGAGCAGGACGGACACAAGACTGCGCGCTACCGTCGAGGACCGCAATTTACGAGCGGGAAGCGTACAATTGGCTCAGCACGGAGACGCACGTACCCGCCAGGACATCGACACCACCTCCAGCACTGCCGACGTCCTGCAAACACAGTCAGAAGATGCAGAAGACGAAGAGAAACATGAGGAACACACTTTACGAGGCGTGCACCGACACGGACATGGATGTCATGCTCAGTGGCACCGATCAGGCAGAGAAGAGTAGAGAAGAGAAAGCAGAGGAGGAAGAACGGAGGAAGGAAGGATGGATGGATGGGAATAGTGAAAACCGTAAGCATCTCCCCGCCCCTTTATATACCTACCCGTTCGGCTAACATCAAACAACTCAGATCACCGCTGTCCCTCCCTCGACCCAACCCAACCCTATTAGAGCATATTCGCAACCGCCAAAATCACGAAAACTTCAAAAATTTGATTGCCTTTCAACAAAATTTTGGTTCGTCCTCATTCGGAAGGTTGCCACCAAATCGGGAAGACCTTTCTCGATGCCTCATTCGCCCAAACCTCCCACTCCCTCCTGCACCTCTGTTCTTTCCTGAGGGGCAACCATTGGACATCAGAATACGCTAGAATATCTTTTTTCGTGGTTAGCGCTCCCCAATCAACGAATCTGCACTGAGGGCAATGGTGTGAAACTGCCTCCAAATTCGGCGAACAGAAATTTGACGGCTTCTTTCCAAGAATTTGAAAGCCGTTGCGAATATGCTCTATTCGCAAACGTTTCTCTGCCGCGCCAAGCCATCCGAATTTCGCGAACGCCGGGAAAGCATTTTAGTGTGCAGGGACACGTTCCCCTGCGTCTCCACCGCACCCGAATCGACGGATCCAAGAAGTTGGAATACACATGGGCACGGGACGAGGGCGGGGGCTGGAGGGATTGGTTTGCGGTGACTTGGGATGTGAGGAGACGTGCAGGGAGTCATGAGACGCGTGCAGGAGGATGGGCTAGTGGGACGACGGCGAGTTGGAAGGTGCGACGGAGGAGAGGAACGGACACGCCGGAGGGGAGGAACGGACGCCGGAAGAAGGAACGTACGTACGTCCTCCTCCGTTCCTGTTTTGTTCCCAGGCTAACGTATATTTGTTCTTATTCTGTTTTTCCTAGCTGTCATTGTTCTTCGCGTACGCTAATTTTTTGATTGATAGGGAAGGATGGCTTGGAGACGGGGAGACGGGGAGACGGGGAACGGGGATTGGGGAACGGGAGATGGTACCCTGTCCTCCCACCTCCCGTCGTTCCCTGTCCATCTCCCAGCCATTCGACACCGACATCCCAGTCCCTCTCGCCGTTACCAATGACGCTCCCAGGTCGATTCTCACCTCTACCCGTGCTGCTCACGTCTATCCGCTGGCCCACTCAACGCCGTCCGCATGTCGGCACCTTCTCTCAAGCGACTCGGGAACCTGGATTCTCCCCAATTTGATGAAGACACGACCCCTACGGTGAGGAGAAGCACAAACCACGATCAGGCGGCGATTCGAGCGGCACGAAACGACATGACAACGAGAAGGCCGATTCCGACAATGTCAAGTAACGGCGAGGAGAAGCATCAACTAGGGTCCTCGATCAGGCAGCACGAACTGGTGGGGTGATGGGAAAGACGACACCGACAACGCCAAATAGGAGCGGCGGATTGTACGCACCCATGGATGCCGAACGCGAGGCTGTTCGTGCGCCACAGATGGCTCAAGACTACGATGGTGTGAGTGACGCGAACCCTGCAAAGACGCCAACGGCATGCAGCCAGATGAACATGTTCGAATCGTGGTGGTAAGTATTCATTTGTACGGGATGTCGTTCTTTCCTGCTTCTCGTCGACGCGTCCTGCGTTTCGTAGGTTTCAAGTAGAGTAGAGTTTTCTTGCATGTACATAGGTATGCTAGTTTAATATACGTTGTTTTTGCATGTACGGTGGTGTGGAATGCAAAGTGGCGAGGGCGCACTGGCAGATACGAAGTGATTAAGTGGCGTACAGTGCATCAAACATGGACTATCGAGTTGTTGAGACGCGTTGCGAGCACTGATCAACACTCCCTTTCAAGATCTCGATGACCGGATCCGGGGAAGCAAGAAGTTTCGGTGAGTTTAGCACTTGTATTCATTATCTTTTACTGTGATTTCGAGGAATAGACTACGAGCGATGTCAGATAACTCGACATCGACAAGATTGAGTCTACTTAATTGCACGAATCGCGATGGACAACAGTTCAGATCAGCACTCGTTAGGTGACATTAGAGTAGATCGCTCCCGTACAAGACCACCAGTGAAGAAATGCAGTTAGGTTGAATTCCACCCGTAGATCAATATTCAAGTGGGTCTTCCAGACAATGAAAGACACCATGCCGCTGATCTCTTCTCCGCGCCACCAAACGGGTGACCGTTCACAGTTCATTTCATGAAGGTGAACAGACACGAGAATACGGATCTCAATGGAATCAACTAACACAACAGAATCGCGCGGGAGAATACTTAGATCTGAATACAACCACGAACCTACCCAACGAAGGACCGCATGTCCTGCTAGTGAGCCGTCTCGAGCTTTCGCGAGACATCTCGTGGATTTTACTTGCCGCTTGATTTGGCGTTGTTGGTGTCGACGTGAGTCCAGTATTTTTGAATTCAGCATCTTTGTACTATACGCGATCCTTCGAAATCTCCACTTTCGTCGATTTTCAAGGTGTTCTCCAGATTCGCGACAATGCACGACATGTCCTCCGAGTACACATCTACTTCTCAAATGGAAACGAGGTGAGACTAATGAATTCACGTTCAGATTTGGCGTTGTCGGTGTCGACCATGAGGTTCTGTATGATTGTGATCATAGATTACTTGTCGCTTGATGCGATCTGCTAAGTCAGGAACTGCACTCGACAATCCTACACCCGATCCCAGTCTATTTCGACCCTCTGAAGACCTCTAGCGATGCCCAAAACTTTTTCTCCGATGGAGCTAATTTTCTTGCTATTCCGGTGAGTTCACGCTCCCTCGCCATCATTCGGAATCTTTGAAATTATATTCCAGTGTCGAGCTCCTGCGCATAGGTTAACATTCCAATTCCATTCACATCTTGTAGTACCGTTGGGTCGTAGTATGTATTCACGAGACTAGATTCTTGCAGACGGCATCGACAATCTGGACTTCCACCAAACTCCGATTGAGAACGATCATGCCGTCGCCGTTTTCCTTGGTGTGAATAACGGACCCTGCACGGTGAACTTGTGTCCACGCCAAATCATGACCGACATGGGGACCAGGCACAAAATATGGTGCAATTGGCTCAGGTGTGTGCTTCCATTCTGAAATCAAGAAGTTTTGACAAGCTAATTCAAGTCCTTAGGGTGAATACCGGACCCTGCACAATGAATTAGTGCATACACCAAATCACGACCAACACGGGGACTGTCAGGCACAACATTTGGTGGAATCGGCTGTGTGTGCTAAGTGCTTCCATTTCCGAAATCAAGAAGTTTCGACAAGCTAATTCAGTTCCCCGAGAACCGGTCAGTACTTTACGTCTGTGCTGGTTTCCTATTCCATACATTGGATGCTTCGAAGCAGCTCTTGACAATTCCTTCACTCTCAAGGTTTTTTTGCACCAGGTTGCCTGCATCAGTATATTCCGCCGATGTCAATTTGGTAACTTGACTTCTGTTCACCGTACTCGGCTCTGGAGGCATATTCTACCGGATCAAGTAAGTATTCTGATGTCAGTCGCAAGTATTAATTTAGCCGGAGGACAATCGCAGAAGCCATGAGTTTAACATCACGGAGAACTGTCTGTTTGCGACCCTGCAAATAAACAGTTCTCCGTGATATCATTGTTCATGGCCCTGGTCCTGAAGCGAGTTTGAGGTCAGTTTTCAGTCAGATAGCTTTGCTTGAGGCACCCCAGGTTCAGCAGGCAGCAGAAAGTTTCAAGCTCGAGTGAGATTGAGAAAGACTGTGAAGTCCTTGGAAAGACTTGAGTTTCGAAGCTGGCTTAAATAATCTCAGGAGCTACAACGGGTTAAGAAATTAAGCTATCCGGTAAGAGGAGCAACCCTGAAGTGAGCCGAATAGAGGAGAGAAATAAGCATTTACGTGAGGTGCCTGGAATTTGCAACGGCATTCCCAGACTTGGAAGCGACATCAGATGTCATGGTGGAAAAATTCCTGGAATTCTTGGATCACCTATCTCCGAAGCTGGAATGTATAAAGGCTTATTGGTTTCTATGTCTCGCTCATACACATTCCCCCACTTTTGCCGTGACTATGGCCATCTCTCGGATTCCCCTCTGCATTCCGTGCTCAGCCTTTCAGTCTCCTGTGCTCTGGTGGTGTGACTCACATTAGGTATGTCATTTGTATCTTCCTACATGGTTATTTCGGTTACTGATTCCATGGTTGTGCAGTTGAATGCTTGCGCGGTGAGGAGGACGAAGGCCGATCATATCAATGGCAAAATTACCAAGAAAGGCAAGTTGTGATCTATTTATTGTTGAAGGCGACGACATCTGATCATGATTTTCCAGTTACGCGTGTCGCGTGTTTCTTTTAAACAACCAACACGGTCAACAACCACTACGATCAATGACGGTAGCACCCGTTCTCTGCAACTGTGGCTGTCCCGGCATATTGTTCTCTGGGATATGTCACGATGGATACAATTTCAACACATGTCCGAGGCTATTTGTGATCACATGGACGGCGACTAAATATTTAGGGCCGCTTTGGGTGCGGGGAAGGTAAGTATTCTGTCGTTTGGAGTGTGAGTACTACTGACAGGTGTATAGCATGCCATCTGCCACTTGCACACCATGTACTTATCGGTGGGACTGGGTACCGTGCATCATGCATTGCAATGTTGGGCATCCCGCATTGTCAATGGATCTATTCTTCGAGACCGGCATCGTAAGTTGATGTTTGATTATCAACTTACTGATCATTATCTCACCATGACCACCAGCTCATCATCTGCTGCTGCGCTTTTTGGCTGCACACTCGCATCCTATATTGGCACCGTGGGATACATCTGAATACAGAGATGCAATCAGTAAGTTTGTTCTGTTTCTACCCAGGTATACACTACTGACAGTGGTTTTGTATCGGATGCAGTTCCTGGATGTAATTCTATCTTGCTGTTGTAGAGAGATTTTATTATGTCTATTGTAGTCATGTAGATCTTCGTGCCGGGATTAGTTGAGAAATGTTCGCGCTTTAATTTTGCGTGGATGTAAATATGTACTGACAGGTTACAGCAGTCTCCGATGATTCTTTCTGGCCATACTCTGAGGCATAGAGACATTGCTTTGTAAGTAAATTTCATCCACATTTTATTTCCTTTGCTCACATACATCACAGTCTTGTACAAACTCTTGTTGCTGCCCGCGGCTTTCAGAAGTTTGATTTTTGGGCTTCCCGCAAACACCGTTGGTGATTCGCATACATCCCCATCGTACAAGTCCATCCTGACATCATTAAACCCGCCGTGCCTATGCCGAAACTTCGGAAATTCAAATTTCGAGCTTCCGGCAACTGCTGCCATGGCGTCATGAACTTTGACACTGCCTGCCTCTCGCTCGTGCCACATTTGAAAGTGTTCCGACATCCTTGAGCCCGCCGTCCCCAGAAATTCTATTTTTGAGCTTCCGGCGAACACTGTTGTGGCGCTGGCCATTCAGAAACTTTTTGGTGGGGTCGTGATGACCATCGATGAGCGCCGCATCATAGACGTTGCACTTGCCACAGGATAAATTCGGAAATTTGATTTTGGACTTCCGGCGAACGGTGTTACGGTGCGGGTAAGTTTTTATTTTCATACTCATCTTGTGCTGTGATCTGACATGACGATCATATTTCAACAGGCATATGGGATTTGTGATGACCATCAATGAGCGCCGCATCATAGATGGGATAAATTCAGAAATTTGATTTTTGGACTTCCGCTGAATGGCGTCACGGTGCTAGTAAGTTTCTATTTTCAGACTTATCGTGTGCTATGATCTGACATCACGATGGTGTTTTAATAGGCATTGTACTTGCGTGCGGGTTCATGATCACCACCGATGAGCAACGCCGACACAGATATTTCTTTTGCGGCGGCATAAGTTCAGAAATTTGATTTTTGGAGTTCCGGTGAACGGTGTCATGGTGCTGGTAAGTTTTCATTTTCATACTCTTTTCGTGCACTGAGCTGACATTGTAATGGTTGTTCAACAGGCATTGCACTTGGACACCGATCCCAGTGCAGCACGAAGTGCTGCTATGACTTCGAAGGGACTTGTATATGGCATTCGGTAGCCATCATGCTGTCCTTCCGTTACATGGCCGTGACTATGCCGGGTAAGTCTCGTACCATGTCTTTGCCTCTTGTATTTGTGCTGAGACTGTTCTACCAGATGTACTCAGCCGTTCAGAATGTGTCTCGGCGGCCATCAAAGTTCGACGGGGAACTTGTTACGGTACGTGTTGTGTATTTTTTGTCATGCCGTGATAATCTAATGTTTCTGTTCTCAGGTATCTTCTTTCGACATATCATCTTACGAGTGCTTCCTGCTGTGGAACTGCTGCTCGGGGTATCGCCGTGCACCATGGGTGAGCCCCATCCCAGAATGTCTGACACGATGCCAACGGCGCACACCCCAGACACCGCGACAGCACCGCCGCGAGTACCCAGGCTCCCACACACAAAACATCGCTGACCACGAGACGTTCTGGACCTGTTGTACACATTGATGGTACATTGTGAGTATCTAACCTTTTGAATGTCCGAGATGACACTAACGACATCTGCCATCACCGTCAGATTCCGTTCTCAGCGCTCGTGGGTCATGCACATCGAGTACACATTGTACGCTATGTAGATAGTTTTGCATTGAGGACAGGACCGGGCCACGCTGGCCAATTGTGTGATTTGAGAGCCCCACTCTAACGGAAGCAGTCTCCCCATTGGGGAGGCGAAACTATGATCTTGAGTTGTCCGATTATTTTAAATTTGAACGCAAGTCCAATCTCTTGGCACTTTCTATTGGCTCGCTTAGACTTGGCCAAGAAAAATACATTCCTACAGAAGATACAGGAGAGAACCCATGCAGGACGCGCCTCCCCTTTGCCTTTAAACTCGATCGTGGAGACGTACCCACCCCCGACGATGTAGGACGTGTCGGTGAGCTCGATGTAGGGCGAACCGTACCTGTGTGAAATCGCGAGTGAGTTAAGTTAGATACAAGGTGTGTGGGAGGGGGGGGGGCAACGCACCAGAGCCGGTCGATGCGCAGTCGCGGGAGGGTGATGAGGTATTCGACTTTGGTGTTGTTGGGGAGCGAGACGGTGAGGATAGCGTGGCCGATCTGTTTCACGATGATCGAGCCGGCTTCAGCGAGGAGGCGTCAGTTATACCAATTGCACGTGAGGGTAGCAACACACCGCTGAAACTGGTCTTTTGCGCATTATGTCCTATGAGCCGCAGGCCTTTGGTCTTGTTCTCGATTACGTAGGCGGTGATGGGCGGGTGGTGGGAGACTTGCTCGACGAGGAGGGTGGTGGTGCCTTGGGAAGAAGAGGATGTGGAGGTTGCGGGCCATTTGCCGTAGAATAATCTGCGTGGGTGTGAGCGTGCTGAGAATAGAGAGAGGGGAGAGGGGTAGGGAACGTACTCACCGAGGACGGGGTTGAGGGGTCTGTTACGGATGAGGTGAGTGGCCACGTTGCAAGGAGGGAAATTAATGAAATGACGGACTTCTTTTCGGATCCCATGCTTTCATTGCGGGATGTGTATTGGCCTTTGAGTGTACTCTGCGTGGGATGTGATCAGGAGGAGGGAGATGAGGAGATGATAGGAGACATACAATGAACCAGCGGAGAACGGCCAACGCGCGAGATTCATCGTCTTTGGCATCTGTGATGGCGGCAAAGATGTCAGGGTGCTCGCACCAGTACGCTGATAGACACGAGGATGAGGGGTGGTGACAGCGTGGATGATAATAGATGGCATACCAGGAAACTCGGTGAGGGAGACGGGGGATAGGATGAAGGGAGGGGCAGTGAGAGAGGAGAGGTCGCCGGAAAAGGAGGCGATGCTGTGGACGGTTGAGCAGAGCGCTAGTGCACGATGAGGCGAATTAACGTACGATTTGAGAAAGGAGGTCCATGAACCGCGTTGGGATGCTGGGACGGCCTGGATTTGGGTTGTTAGACGTCGTTGGGAACAGTGAGCACGAGACTTGCCTCTCCTGCGACTTCAGTGCTGGTCATGGTGGTGGTGGTGAATCGATGCTGCTGCGATGGTGCAACTGCCAGTGACGGTTCGCGCATTATGCGGTGTGACATGTGACGTAATCTAATCTGCACGCCATCGCCGGAGCGGACGGACGTTCGGCTGGGATGCAAAGTTCTCACGGTTGAATAGAGGGAGGGCAGTCTCACCCACAAGCAGAGCCCCACTGCCAGCCAGCCAGCCAGCCCTTGCAGCACAGAGTCCCCCCTATAAGCCCAAAGGCCTGTAAATCAACTCGATCCACTTTTCTCTCCTTCGACAAATAATAAACGGTGAGTGAGTCGTGCATTTCATAGCGCCTGTGTCGACTATCCGATGCCCATCGATAACGTCGAAGGGGTGCCCACGTCGTCGGGAGGTGCAACAGTGAGCGCGCACCCCCCACCGCTTTGTTTGTTTGGCCGAGTCGCGTCGCCGAGTATACCAAGTCGCGTCTGGCCTCGCACATCGGGCACTCTCTGGGGCGTCGATAATGGCCCTCGTTGGTGCTGCTACGTGGCATATGCGATGTGGTCGTTGGTGACGATGACGCCGCTCCTGCCCTCTGCGTCTCTCCCTGCATCCCGCCTTTTATCCTCTGCTTCTTCAATTCCGTCGTAATTTCCCTTTCCCCAATTCTTTCCCTTTCCCACGACCCAAGCCGCTCCACCCAATTCCCGTTTCCGCCTCCCAGCACTCGAAACGACAACACAGCCATGTCCCACACAAGACACAGCCATCTCCGCCCAAGACTCTCCCAAGACTCATTCCCCTACGAGCTGAGATGAGATCGACGACGGATGCGCCCTACACACAAACGCCGCGGCCACCACTTCAACACGACGACTCAAGATGCCGTCGCACTTGACACATTACCACCTGCGTAGGGACGCGTCCGTTCGACGGAGAAGGCAATATCAAGGTATGTTCATCTTATCTATTCTTTATTTCTGTATCTTTTTTACTGAAAAACATCTATTTGCTCGTGTTCTACAGTTGCAAATTCTATCAAATCAATGCCGAACATCTCCCTCCCTCGAACGCTCTCAACTCGCCCCTCCAACGATCCCAACGACCCCGAAAGTCACTAGCAACAGGCACGATACCTCCTAGGACGACCAGCGCACGCCATCAAACCAGCAAGATCGACTCTGCCGCGACTATATGCCTCCCATCCGAGCGCGCACGACATCAGCACATCTCCGATCGAGCGCGCCTCGTCTGTATGGATCAGCTAGAGTGGTTAGGGAGCAAAGAGAGCAAGGTCAGTCAATGTCATTAGTCTTTTCGGGTTCATTCTCATCTGGCTAAACCAGAACGACTGCGCACAAGACTCCAACACGCCGTGAGACTCGACATAATCGACTCTCACGGCTGGAAGACGATCAGCGCGCAGCTCGCTCATCGTCTTCGCAATCCCTGATGTAGGAGGACTGGCGCAGGAGAAGAGTGACTGAACAAGGTACGTGCATACACCCTGTGCATCGTCCAAGTCGCTGCTGATGACACCCTACCTGCAGATCCCGAACATCGATCGCTCGCGAAGACAACGCCAACCAACGCATCAAGGAAAGCTCGGGCGGACAGGCCGATAAGCAGGACGACTGATGCATCTGAGAAGGCAGCGGCGGGCAGGGGACGGTGAGCCCGTTCCCTCACTGTCTCGGCCACGCACGCAAACGACCGTTCTCAACCCCGCAGACGATGACGGCGTCAACGTGTGGGGGGCGGAATCGGATGGAACAAGGAGGGAGAATGGCACGCGCTCAGTGCAAAGGTACGCGCCTCTAGCCATATCTCCATACTCCCCCACTGACGTCGTCGCAGCCGACGTCCAGACGACGACGAACCTTTGTTCGCCGCCGACCAATCTCAATCTCGGATCGCACGCTACAATACTACTCTATGCGAACACCGACCTCGAACCACCTCCAGCCACCCCGATCCAACGACACAATGCTCACTCCGAGTCACTCCCAACAACAACGACCCTCGCCCCCTCGAATCACTGCCCCCGCCCTCACGAATGCGGACTTCTGATGGCGGAGAACGTCAGGAAGGCAGGAAAGCCGAACAACAACAACAACAACAACAACAGGCACGCAGTGGGGGAGCAACCGCACGCACGCACGGAGAGAAGTGGAGGAGAGAGGGGTGCTCAACCGCTCTCTGGGGACGTCGCGAGAGCCACGTCAGATGACGATCGTCATCATCCCAACTTGTATCTACGACTATGACCCTATCCTACCACCTCACCCTACTCGCCCTGCCCCGCTACGTTCCCCACATTGCTTGTATCTTCCTACCCACCCCTGCTTTCGTTTCCCAACTCCCTGAACACGTCGACACAGTGTCCGGGTCAACTTCGCGAAGATGACACCGACACCGCCACCCGAGTCCGGATACCTCGCTGGCCCACACACGCATCACGGCTGGGAGTGGTCGTCAGCGTGTACAACCACGTTGATGATCAGCCGGCACTACGTTTCCGACGCCGGATTCTGATCGAGGAGAGGGTCAGCAAGCACGGAGGAAAGGAAAGTGGGAAAAGAGACGTCCGACCGTAGAACACGCCACGAGCAGGACGGACACAAGACTGCGCGCTACCGTCGAGGACCGCAATTTACGAGCGGGAAGCGTACAATTGGCTCAGCACGGAGACGCACGTACCCGCCAGGACATCGACACCACCTCCAGCACTGCCGACGTCCTGCAAACACAGTCAGAAGATGCAGAAGACGAAGAGAAACATGAGGAACACACTTTACGAGGCGTGCACCGACACGGACATGGATGTCATGCTCAGTGGCACCGATCAGGCAGAGAAGAGTAGAGAAGAGAAAGCAGAGGAGGAAGAACGGAGGAAGGAAGGATGGATGGATGGGAATAGTGAAAACCGTAAGCATCTCCCCGCCCCTTTATATACCTACCCGTTCGGCTAACATCAAACAACTCAGATCACCGCTGTCCCTCCCTCGACCCAACCCAACCCTATTAGAGCATATTCGCAACCGCCAAAATCACGAAAACTTCAAAAATTTGATTGCCTTTCAACAAAATTTTGGTTCGTCCTCATTCGGAAGGTTGCCACCAAATCGGGAAGACCTTTCTCGATGCCTCATTCGCCCAAACCTCCCACTCCCTCCTGCACCTCTGTTCTTTCCTGAGGGGGCAACCATTGGACATCAGAATACGCTAGAATATCTTTTTTCGTGGTTAGCGCTCCCCAATCAACGAATCTGCACTGAGGGCAATGGTGTGAAACTGCCTCCAAATTCGGCGAACAGAAATTTGACGGCTTCTTTCCAAGAATTTGAAAGCCGTTGCGAATATGCTCTATTCGCAAACGTTTCTCTGCCGCGCCAAGCCATCTGAATTTCGCGAACGCCGGGAAAGCATTTTAGTGTGCAGGGACACGTTCCCCTGCGTCTCCACCGCACCCGAATCGACGGATCCAAGAAGTTGGAATACACATGGGCACGGGACGAGGGCGGGGGCTGGAGGGATTGGTTTGCGGTGACTTGGGATGTGAGGAGACGTGCAGGGAGTCATGAGACGCGTGCAGGAGGATGGGCTAGTGGGACGACGGCGAGTTGGAAGGTGCGACGGAGGAGAGGAACGGACACGCCGGAGGGGAGGAACGGACGCCGGAAGAAGGAACGTACGTACGTCCTCCTCCGTTCCTGTTTTGTTCCCAGGCTAACGTATATTTGTTCTTATTCTGTTTTTCCTAGCTGTCATTGTTCTTCGCGTACGCTAATTTTTTGATTGATAGGGAAGGATGGCTTGGAGACGGGGAGACGGGGAGACGGGGAACGGGGATTGGGGAACGGGAGATGGTACCCTGTCCTCCCACCTCCCGTCGTTCCCTGTCCATCTCCCAGCCATTCGACACCGACATCCCAGTCCCTCTCGCCGTTACCAATGACGCTCCCAGGTCGATTCTCACCTCTACCCGTGCTGCTCACGTCTATCCGCTGGCCCACTCAACGCCGTCCGCATGTCGGCACCTTCTCTCAAGCGACTCGGGAACCTGGATTCTCCCCAATTTGATGAAGACACGACCCCTACGGTGAGGAGAAGCACAAACCACGATCAGGCGGCGATTCGAGCGGCACGAAACGACATGACAACGAGAAGGCCGATTCCGACAATGTCAAGTAACGGCGAGGAGAAGCATCAACTAGGGTCCTCGATCAGGCAGCACGAACTGGTGGGGTGATGGGAAAGACGACACCGACAACGCCAAATAGGAGCGGCGGATTGTACGCACCCATGGATGCCGAACGCGAGGCTGTTCGTGCGCCACAGATGGCTCAAGACTACGATGGTGTGAGTGACGCGAACCCTGCAAAGACGCCAACGGCATGCAGCCAGATGAACATGTTCGAATCGTGGTGGTAAGTATTCATTTGTACGGGATGTCGTTCTTTTCCTGCTTCTCGTCGACGCGTCCTGCGTTTCGTAGGTTTCAAGTAGAGTAGAGTTTTCTTGCATGTACATAGGTATGCTAGTTTAATATACGTTGTTTTTGCATGTACGGTGGTGTGGAATGCAAAGTGGCGAGGGCGCACTGGCAGATACGAAGTGATTAAGTGGCGTACAGTGCATCAAACATGGACTATCGAGTTGTTGAGACGCGTTGCGAGCACTGATCAACACTCCCTTTCAAGATCTCGATGACCGGATCCGGGGAAGCAAGAAGTTTCGGTGAGTTTAGCACTTGTATTCATTATCTTTTACTGTGATTTCGAGGAATAGACTACGAGCGATGTCAGATAACTCGACATCGACAAGATTGAGTCTACTTAATTGCACGAATCGCGATGGACAACAGTTCAGATCAGCACTCGTTAGGTGACATTAGAGTAGATCGCTCCCGTACAAGACCACCAGTGAAGAAATGCAGTTAGGTTGAATTCCACCCGTAGATCAATATTCAAGTGGGTCTTCCAGACAATGAAAGACACCATGCCGCTGATCTCTTCTCCGCGCCACCAAACGGGTGACCGTTCACAGTTCATTTCATGAAGGTGAACAGACACGAGAATACGGATCTCAATGGAATCAACTAACACAACAGAATCGCGCGGGAGAATACTTAGATCTGAATACAACCACGAACCTACCCAACGAAGGACCGCATGTCCTGCTAGTGAGCCGTCTCGAGCTTTCGCGAGACATCTCGTGGATTTTACTTGCCGCTTGATTTGGCGTTGTTGGTGTCGACGTGAGTCCAGTATTTTTGAATTCAGCATCTTTGTACTATACGCGATCCTTCGAAATCTCCACTTTCGTCGATTTTCAAGGTGTTCTCCAGATTCGCGACAATGCACGACATGTCCTCCGAGTACACATCTACTTCTCAAATGGAAACGAGGTGAGACTAATGAATTCACGTTCAGATTTGGCGTTGTCGGTGTCGACCATGAGGTTCTGTATGATTGTGATCATAGATTACTTGTCGCTTGATGCGATCTGCTAAGTCAGGAACTGCACTCGACAATCCTACACCCGATCCCAGTCTATTTCGACCCTCTGAAGACCTCTAGCGATGCCCAAAACTTTTTCTCCGATGGAGCTAATTTTCTTGCTATTCCGGTGAGTTCACGCTCCCTCGCCATCATTCGGAATCTTTGAAATTATATTCCAGTGTCGAGCTCCTGCGCATAGGTTAACATTCCAATTCCATTCACATCTTGTAGTACCGTTGGGTCGTAGTATGTATTCACGAGACTAGATTCTTGCAGACGGCATCGACAATCTGGACTTCCACCAAACTCCGATTGAGAACGATCATGCCGTCGCCGTTTTCCTTGGTGTGAATAACGGACCCTGCACGGTGAACTTGTGTCCACGCCAAATCATGACCGACATGGGGACCAGGCACAAAATATGGTGCAATTGGCTCAGGTGTGTGCTTCCATTCTGAAATCAAGAAGTTTTGACAAGCTAATTCAAGTCCCTTAGGGTGAATACCGGACCCTGCACAATGAATTAGTGCATACACCAAATCACGACCAACACGGGGACTGTCAGGCACAACATTTGGTGGAATCGGCTGTGTGTGCTAAGTGCTTCCATTTCCGAAATCAAGAAGTTTCGACAAGCTAATTCAGTTCCCGAGAACCGGTCAGTACTTTACGTCTGTGCTGGTTTCCTATTCCATACATTGGATGCTTCGAAGCAGCTCTTGACAATTCCTTCACTCTCAAGGTTTTTTTGCACCAGGTTGCCTGCATCAGTATATTCCGCCGATGTCAATTTGGTAACTTGACTTCTGTTCACCGTACTCGGCTCTGGAGGCATATTCTACCGGATCAAGTAAGTATTCTGATGTCAGTCGCAAGTATTAATTTAGCCGGAGGACAATCGCAGAAGCCATGAGTTTAACATCACGGAGAACTGTCTGTTTGCGACCCTGCAAATAAACAGTTCTCCGTGATATCATTGTTCATGGCCCTGGTCCTGAAGCGAGTTTGAGGTCAGTTTTCAGTCAGATAGCTTTGCTTGAGGCACCCCAGGTTCAGCAGGCAGCAGAAAGTTTCAAGCTCGAGTGAGATTGAGAAAGACTGTGAAGTCCTTGGAAAGACTTGAGTTTCGAAGCTGGCTTAAATAATCTCAGGAGCTACAACGGGTTAAGAAATTAAGCTATCCGGTAAGAGGAGCAACCCTGAAGTGAGCCGAATAGAGGAGAGAAATAAGCATTTACGTGAGGTGCCTGGAATTTGCAACGGCATTCCCAGACTTGGAAGCGACATCAGATGTCATGGTGGAAAAATTCCTGGAATTCTTGGATCACCTATCTCCGAAGCTGGAATGTATAAAGGCTTATTGGTTTCTATGTCTCGCTCATACACATTCCCCCACTTTTGCCGTGACTATGGCCATCTCTCGGATTCCCCTCTGCATTCCGTGCTCAGCCTTTCAGTCTCCTGTGCTCTGGTGGTGTGACTCACATTAGGTATGTCATTTGTATCTTCCTACATGGTTATTTCGGTTACTGATTCCATGGTTGTGCAGTTGAATGCTTGCGCGGTGAGGAGGACGAAGGCCGATCATATCAATGGCAAAATTACCAAGAAAGGCAAGTTGTGATCTATTTATTGTTGAAGGCGACGACATCTGATCATGATTTTCCAGTTACGCGTGTCGCGTGTTTCTTTTAAACAACCAACACGGTCAACAACCACTATGATCAATGACGGTAGCACCCGTTCTCTGCAACTGTGGCTGTCCCGGCATATTGTTCTCTGGGATATGTCACGATGGATACAATTTCAACACATGTCCGAGGCTATTTGTGATCACATGGACGGCGACTAAATATTTAGGGCCGCTTTGGGTGCGGGGAAGGTAAGTATTCTGTCGTTTGGAGTGTGAGTACTACTGACAGGTGTATAGCATGCCATCTGCCACTTGCACACCATGTACTTATCGGTGGGACTGGGTACCGTGCATCATGCATTGCAATGTTGGGCATCCCGCATTGTCAATGGATCTATTCTTCGAGACCGGCATCGTAAGTTGATGTTTGATTATCAACTTACTGATCATTATCTCACCATGACCACCAGCTCATCATCTGCTGCTGCGCTTTTTGGCTGCACACTCGCATCCTATATTGGCACCGTGGGATACATCTGAATACAGAGATGCAATCAGTAAGTTTGTTCTGTTTCTACCCAGGTATACACTACTGACAGTGGTTTTGTATCGGATGCAGTTCCTGGATGTAATTCTATCTTGCTGTTGTAGAGAGATTTTATTATGTCTATTGTAGTCATGTAGATCTTCGTGCCGGGATTAGTTGAGAAATGTTCGCGCTTTAATTTTGCGTGGATGTAAATATGTACTGACAGGTTACAGCAGTCTCCGATGATTCTTTCTGGCCATACTCTGAGGCATAGAGACATTGCTTTGTAAGTAAATTTCATCCACATTTTATTTCCTTTGCTCACATACATCACAGTCTTGTACAAACTCTTGTTGCTGCCCGCGGCTTTCAGAAGTTTGATTTTTGGGCTTCCCGCAAACACCGTTGGTGATTCGCATACATCCCCATCGTACAAGTCCATCCCGACATCATTAAACCCGCCGTGCCTATGCCGAAACTTCGGAAATTCAAATTTCGAGCTTCCGGCAACTGCTGCCATGGCGTCATGAACTTTGACACTGCCTGCCTCTCGCTCGTGCCACATTTGAAAGTGTTCCGACATCCTTGAGCCCGCCGTCCCCAGAAATTCTATTTTTGAGCTTCCGGCGAACACTGTTGTGGCGCTGGCCATTCAGAAACTTTTTGGTGGGGTCGTGATGACCATCGATGAGCGCCGCATCATAGACGTTGCACTTGCCACAGGATAAATTCGGAAATTTGATTTTGGACTTCCGGCGAACGGTGTTACGGTGCGGGTAAGTTTTTATTTTCATACTCATCTTGTGCTGTGATCTGACATGATGATCATATTTCAACAGGCATATGGGATTTGTGATGACCATCAATGAGCGCCGCATCATAGATGGGATAAATTCAGAAATTTGATTTTTGGACTTCCGCTGAATGGCGTCACGGTGCTAGTAAGTTTCTATTTTCAGACTTATCGTGTGCTATGATCTGACATCACGATGGTGTTTTAATAGGCATTGTACTTGCGTGCGGGTTCATGATCACCACCGATGAGCAACGCCGACACAGATATTTCTTTTGCGGCGGCATAAGTTCAGAAATTTGATTTTTGGAGTTCCGGTGAACGGTGTCATGGTGCTGGTAAGTTTTCATTTTCATACTCTTTTCGTGCACTGAGCTGACATTGTAATGGTTGTTCAACAGGCATTGCACTTGGACACCGATCCCAGTGCAGCACGAAGTGCTGCTATGACTTCGAAGGGACTTGTATATGGCATTCGGTAGCCATCATGCTGTCCTTCCGTTACATGGCCGTGACTATGCCGGGTAAGTCTCGTACCATGTCTTTGCCTCTTGTATTTGTGCTGAGACTGTTCTACCAGATGTACTCAGCCGTTCAGAATGTGTCTCGGCGGCCATCAAAGTTCGACGGGGAACTTGTTACGGTACGTGTTGTGTATTTTTTGTCATGCCGTGATAATCTAATGTTTCTGTTCTCAGGTATCTTCTTTCGACATATCATCTTACGAGTGCTTCCTGCTGTGGAACTGCTGCTCGGGGTATCGCCGTGCACCATGGGTGAGCCCCATCCCAGAATGTCTGACACGATGCCAACGGCGCACACCCCAGACACCGCGACAGCACCGCCGCGAGTACCCAGGCTCCCACACACAAAACATCGCTGACCACGAGACGTTCTGGACCTGTTGTACACATTGATGGTACATTGTGAGTATCTAACCTTTTGAATGTCCGAGATGACACTAACGACATCTGCCATCACCGTCAGATTCCGTTCTCAGCGCTCGTGGGTCATGCACATCGAGTACACATTGTACGCTATGTAGATAGTTTTGCATTGAGGACAGGACCGGGCCACGCTGGCCAATTGTGTGATTTGAGAGCCCCACTCTAACGGAAGCAGTCTCCCCATTGGGGAGGCGAAACTATGATCTTGAGTTGTCCGATTATTTTAAATTTGAACGCAAGTCCAATCTCTTGGCACTTTCTATTGGCTCGCTTAGACTTGGCCAAGAAAAATACATTCCTACAGAAGATACAGGAGAGAACCCATGCAGGACGCGCCTCCCCTTTGCCTTTAAACTCGATCGTGGAGACGTACCCACCCCCGACGATGTAGGACGTGTCGGTGAGCTCGATGTAGGGCGAACCGTACCTGTGTGAAATCGCGAGTGAGTTAAGTTAGATACAAGGTGTGTGGGAGGGGGGGGGGGCAACGCACCAGAGCCGGTCGATGCGCAGTCGCGGGAGGGTGATGAGGTATTCGACTTTGGTGTTGTTGGGGAGCGAGACGGTGAGGATAGCGTGGCCGATCTGTTTCACGATGATCGAGCCGGCTTCAGCGAGGAGGCGTCAGTTATACCAATTGCACGTGAGGGTAGCAACACACCGCTGAAACTGGTCTTTTGCGCATTATGTCCTATGAGCTGCAGGCCTTTGGTCTTGTTCTCGATTACGTAGGCGGTGATGGGCGGGTGGTGGGAGACTTGCTCGACGAGGAGGGTGGTGGTGCCTTGGGAAGAAGAGGATGTGGAGGTTGCGGGCCATTTGCCGTAGAATAATCTGCGTGGGTGTGAGCGTGCTGAGAATAGAGAGAGGGGAGAGGGGTAGGGAACGTACTCGCCGAGGACGGGGTTGAGGGGTCTGTTACGGATGAGGTGAGTGGCCACGTTGCAAGGAGGGAAATTAATGAAATGACGGACTTCTTTTCGGATCCCATGCTTTCATTGCGGGATGTGTATTGGCCTTTGAGTGTACTCTGCGTGGGATGTGATCAGGAGGAGGGAGATGAGGAGATGATAGGAGACATACAATGAACCAGCGGAGAATGGCCAACGCGCGAGATTCATCGTCTTTGGCATCTGTGATGGCGGCAAAGATGTCAGGGTGCTCGCACCAGTACGCTGATAGACACGAGGATGAGGGGTGGTGACAGCGTGGATGATAATAGATGGCATACCAGGAAACTCGGTGAGGGAGACGGGGGATAGGATGAAGGGAGGGGCAGTGAGAGAGGAGAGGTCGCCGGAAAAGGAGGCGATGCTGTGGACGGTTGAGCAGAGCGCTAGTGCACGATGAGGCGAATTAACGTACGATTTGAGAAAGGAGGTCCATGAACCGCGTTGGGATGCTGGGACGGCCTGGATTTGGGTTGTTAGACGTCGTTGGGAACAGTGAGCACGAGACTTGCCTCTCCTGCGACTTCAGTGCTGCTCATGGTGGTGGTGGTGCTGCGATGAGCACCAGTGACGGTTCGCGCATTATGCGTGTGACATGTGACGTAATCTAATCTGCAGGCCATCGCCGAACGTGCGGACACTCGGCCGGGCTGAATGTTCACACGGTTGAATAGAGGGAGGGCAGTCTCACCCACACCACTGCCAGCCAGCCAGCCAGCCAGCCCTTGCAGCGCAGAGTCCCCCCTATAAGCCCAAAGCCTGTAAATCAACTCGATCCACTTTTCTCTCCTTCGACAAATAATAAACGGTGAGTGAGTCGTGCATTTCACAGCGCCTGCGTCGACTATCCGATGCCCATCGATAACGTTCGAAGGGGGTGCCCACGTCGTCGGGAGGTGCAACAGTGAGCGCGCACCCCCCGCTTTGTTTGTTTGGCCGAGTCGCGTCGCCGAGTATATCGAGTCGCGTCTGGCCTCGCACTTCGGGGACTCTCTGGGGCGTCTCCAACGGCCCTTGTTGGTGCTGCTACGTGGCACATACGATGTGGTCGTTGGTGACGATGACGCCGCTCCTGCCCTCTGCGTCTCTCCCTGCATCTCGCTTCTTGTCCTCTGCTTCTTCGATTCCATCCTAACTTCCCATGCTGACCATCCTTCGCTCCATCGTCACAGATGCCCAAAGAAGCCACGAAACCCAAGGTAAGCCTTCCTCCTCCCCTCCCCCCTTCCTCTTCCCCTTCTTCCATCTTCCCATCTCACCTTCACCTCCCCTCTCTTCTCTATCAAAACCAATCCTAACCCATCCCACACAGCGCAAAGCCGCCGAGCGAGCCGAAAAGGCCCACTCCAAAAAGGCGAAAAAGGACCCCAAGGCACCCAAGCGCGCCCTCTCCGCATACATGTTCTTCTCACAGGACTGGCGCGAGAGGATCAAGGCTGAGAACCCCGATGCCGGCTTCGGCGAGGTCGGGAAGCTGTTGGGTGCGAAGTGGAAGGAGCTGGACGATGAGGAGAAGAAGGTACGTTTGTGAGGAATGGGTGAGCAATGAGGAGAGGGACTGATGTGTTGTGTTTGTAGCCGTATGTGGATCAGGCGGCGAAGGATAAGACGAGGGCGGAGGAGGAGAAGGCTGCGTATGATGTATGTTTCCTTTCCCCTTCCCTCCTCCGCAATCGTATACACAAAAACTAACTCGACCCCCCATGTGTGCAGAGCAGCAAGAAGAGCGCCGCCAGCGGCGACGAAGAGGAAGACGACGAGTAGTTGTCTACTCTTCCCTTCCCCCTTTCTTCCTTTTCCCTCTCTCTATCACCGTCTGTACTTTACTTATTATTCCTCCCCCCAACGCACACATACATACATATATGCACCCGGCGCTGAACTAAGTAACAGCGCCCCGGGGCCTTTTTATGCCTGATACCCCTCCTTCCACCGTGTAATGATGTACCCTCCCACCCTTACTGTTAGTGTTAGTGTACTCCACTGCCCGTTTTCTTCCATTTTTCTGTTTTAGTGTGTTTTAGTGTTTGCTGCTTTAGTGTGTAGTGTGATTGATATGATTAGTATTAGTGTTGGTATGATACGTACTTATGGTAAAAACGCGTATAGAAAAATTTTGTGCTGCGTTGTATGAGGGCTCGATGTATGGTAGTATGGCGGTATGATCGGTTGGGTGAGTGGAATGTATGGAACTGTTCGTATTAGATTTTGGATGGGGGGCGACGTCCAACATTTACTCGTTTACTTGAACAATTTCAAGATACACTGCCATGCCGCACGCAACATGGCTTGAGTACATTCCGCATACCGTACTACACTGGTACATTTAATTTATGTAAGTGGTAACCAGACACGAAAAAAGACCTGGTGGAACACTGGTACCAGCATCCATTTCCCCCCCCCCCCCCCCAAGATAACCAAAGCTGAAAGGATTCCCTGTTCGAATCAGGACCAGGTCGTGTTCAGGTATAAGTCTCAGGACTATGATTTTTTTGGGTCGTGTACCGCAGAGGGTATGTATTGGCTATGGGCGTATTGGTGAGAATGGGCCCCGGGTGAGGAAGAGAAATATTTTTATATGGGGTGCGGGGATGCGCGGTATTTATATTCAGAGATAGTGGGGGGGAGGGGTGAGCGGTTGTGATGACTTGTGCCAATTACTGTAATGGTTCGATGTCGGTATGTTTAGGCCTAGGTACGGGTAGGTGTCGTGAGCCTGGCAAGAGAGGTACAGTTACGAGGACTTCATTGGCCTCTTCCTCCAGATAGACGTAGACCTGATGGCGTGTATACTGTATATTGTGCCCCAAGTACTCACGAAGTGATAACATTAATGCTCAGACTCCAGTGCACGTATGCGGTATACGGGCTTGGGCTGGTAGTGAGATGGGGCGTACTATGAAAATCAAAAGTACTTCGTCGAAGAGCAAAAGGTTAACAGTTAACCGTGACGCACTTGGGTTTAGTCTCTCCTAGACAGACACCATCAGTCGTTCCTCCATTCTGTAACTTGCGTTCAGATAGTGTAAATTGTGATAGGGAGGAGGCTCTGGTTTACATCGGGATTGGAGTTGGGTGGGCATGTGTTGACGGTTGGGGATTTAGATTTGGATTTAGCCCGGGGGGGTGGTCCCAGGACAGTAGACCAATCGCGCTTGCCCCGGTACGAGATAAGGATATTCAAAGGATTGAGATACAGTGGGTACCGGTGGGTTTGCATGAGAAAATAGGATTCAGAATTAATGATAGATACTGCGGTGGTTGAAATATGTAAGGGTGAAAGAGTAAGGAGGCTTCGCTCGTTTAGAAACCGACGTTGATGGGGGAGCATCCGACCGCGATTAATCCACCTACACGAGTAGCACGTTAGCTGACGCCCAGCGGACAGGGAAAGCAAATCGTCATGCAACGAACCAAACTTGTTGTCCTCGCAGCATACGGGCTGAGATGCACTGTGGTAGAGCACGTATCAATATCCCCACTTCGTCAGAGAACGACAGAGAACGACATACCAGTTTGCGCCGTTCCCGACACCGATGACACTGAGGGGGCTGCACTGAAGGCCGACCTAGCCGGTGATGGCGCTGATGTCGATGCCGACGAGGGCGAGGAGGCCTGTCACCTCAGAGGACTGGGCACTCTGGAGGCTGTTGCAGCACTGCACGGGGCCGGTGTTGCATTGGGTTTTTGCGGAGGCGGTGAGGGCGAGGGTGAAGAGAGCGAAGAGGGAGGTGAAGGAGAATATTGTGTTGGGTAGGTGAGCGGGGGGGTTTGGCGGTTGGAGGATCTTGTGCGTCTGGGAGACTGGAGAGACGGGGTGAGTGTGAAGGGACTTTATGTCATTGTTATCCAGATTTCCGTTTAGGCCTACATGGCCGTGGTGAGTATTGGGCCTTGAATCTGGCGTGCAGATGGACTGCGGACGAATGGCCCGACGAGGGGTGAATAGTGCAGGGGTGCGGGCGGGGATTGCGTGCAGGTGAGAGCTCGGATAATGTGAAGATTTTACTGTCACTGTTTACGTACTGAGTTCACTGCCGTGCGCGGTGATCATGAATCGGTCAGGAGAGGCTGGTGGCTGAAGCGGCGTGGCGAATTGTAGCCAAGCCACTGAAGATAATGCATGCCACTGGTTGACTCGGGCCCATATGTATCAGAGACCTTGCATATTTGGACTCTATGAGACGTTTTTGGAGGCATGGTGAGACCTGATGAGACGGTGGAAGAAAACCGTAATGACCGTTCTCGGAACGCGTTGTTTGGGCCGACCCTGACATCCAAACAGCGCGATGGCCGGGCCGCCCCTTGCTTTCTTTCCTTCTAGATTTCTACCCTGTATTGTCCTGTCTTCCTCGGTCTGTTCGAGTTTATGATGCTGGCGAATGTTTTATATTTATTGGAACCTAGGATATGACTTTATGTCGTCTTTGGAAACACACAGGGAGGCATGGTTGCAGGCTCTTCAAGTTCGCATGACAAGTTGACACCACCCGTCCGGCAGGCCTGTCCCACTTGGAACTGTTTCTAGACCTTCTGTGACAAGCGTGTTTCGGGCGTAGCGTCGCGACGTACGCGCTTGGGTCGACGGACTTCTTACATACTCGGCACACTGCCCAATTCACAAATCACTTTTGATCTTAAAATTCGACGAGGGTCTCTTCGGGTCGCTTCGCGCATACTTGGCTTCTCCGTATACCTGCCCAGTTGTTTGTTTGTCACCGAGCACACCCCAACGAAACGCGCCAGGATGGTATAAATACCCTCTACACAGACATATTTTCTTCAGTTGACCAGATTCCCTCGTCTTTCATCTTCAAAACCCTCCTACTGATAACTTGATAATGTTTTCCTTCGCGTCCATCGTCGCCCTTGCCACCCTAGCCCTCACCGCCTCTGCGAAAACCCAATGCAACACCGGCTCCGTGCAGTGCTGCAACAGCGTCCAGGATGCCCAATCCCCTGGGGTCACGGATATCCTCGCCCTCGTCGGCATTGACATTGGTGCCATCACTGGCCAGGTTGGCCTCCAATGCAGCCCGCTTACTGTCATTGGTGCCGGGAGTGGCGCTAACTGGTACGTTGTTCTCTGTCGGTCTCTGACGACGTGAGGATATTGATATGTGTTCTTTGCTACAGTGTGTCTCAGCCTGTGTGCTGTGAGGATAACAAGTTTGGTCGGTTTTGCGGAATTTTCTTTGTTCTGAGTTTGGGATGGTGTTGCTGACGTAGGCTTTTTCCTTTGCAGGTGGATTGATCGCTGTGGGATGCTCCCCTATCAATCTTGGTCTTTGAATGCTTCTTTGTTGGTACTTTGGGTATTTTGGGTCGTCGGGATGAGGAGTAGGAATGGAACTAGAGTAGTGACAATGATATTGGCTAATGGCTCAGCTATCTTGAATTTTTCCATCTCCTGCCTGAGCGTGTCAAGCTTCCGGATGGAATCAGTCTTTATCTTTCTCTGAGAACCGAGCGGAGAGAATAACAATCGGTATTGGAGGTAGGTAAGAAGCTACGTGACATCACAGAGTACACGATAAAACATGACGAATTCAAAAGGAATGACGGTGAGATGTATATATATAGTCCAAATGTGAGGGGGGTGAAGTGTAGATATCGAAACAGTCAGAGAAAGGAAATCAGACTTATGCACAGTACTCCCGTTGCCACTTCAGCCGACGAACGCGTTGCTCACCCCAGTCCATAAGTCGGGTGTCCGGAATGAATTCTACACCACACAAGATAAAAGAAAGCAAGTCAGAACGGTTCAAGCGAAAAAGAAAACGAAGAAACGTCACCTTTCCCAGCCCATTCAACCCGAATAGTATGATTTCCAGGTGGGACGACGACAACTCCTGCACTGAACTTCTTCCTCAAACACATATTCAAGTCCTCGCCGCAGTCCATCGTCTTGTTCAGCTCAAAGTCGGGCGTGATCCCACGCATCACGTCGTCCACGAACACAGCGAAGCGTGTGTCCTTGGCATCGATGTCTACGATGCTCAGCTTGTGCGCTTTTGGGGTGTCCAGGGTGTATTCAATGGGGATGGGCGAGTCGTCGGGTCCGGGGACGAAGGACGTGATGTTGTAGGGGTGGAAGACGACGGTGGGCGTGGCGCAGGCGACGAACTCGCGCTTGACTTCACTTTCAGCGGGGGCGGTGCGGGCTGGTAGGAGGGGTTTGCGGGGAGTGGAGGAACGGAGGGCGGAGGCGAGGAACAGGATGAAGGCTGGGTTGTGGAATGGCTGTAAGGATTGGGCGGAGCGAAGGGAAGAAATTTGGCTTACAGATGAAATTGTAGAGAATGAAGATGATGATGGCAATGCTGATTGCACGGTCCATAATCCTTCTGCGATAGGCGATGATCTTCAAGATGGGCGCCAGGTCCGGGGAGTTCGAGTCGATGAGGTTACGCCATTTCTTCTTGACTGGCTTGGAGACAGATCTAGAGAATGATCAGTCAATGGATTCAACGCCATATTGAAAGGGATATGTACCCTTCTTGGGAGCCGTCGTCGTCATACTGCAGAGAACAATTGTTATTTATTGAATCCCAAGCAGCAGAAACAAAACTTACGACGAGGGAAAGTGATCGAGGGAAGTGCGACATCTCGCCTTCAGGATCCATGTATACCTTCGGGTCCGTCTGTTGTGTTTGTTAAAATAGTTAGCAAAATACTTACATCTGAAGTCAATAACAAGCTGCGTACATTGAGTGGAGCTGGATGGCAAACAAGTCTTTCGAGGCGACCGGCTTTTCCAGCGCCGCGGCGAAGGTTCTTGAGACGGAAGATCGCTTTGAAAAGCTGTGATGAAGGCAAATTTAGTTTTAAATAGACGGCAGAGAGGTTGACTAGGATATAGGGTTTGTACCTCAGGCATCGTCTGTGATGATGGTTAGTTAACTTAGCATATTCGTGGTACAAAGTGGAGGCCTACATTGTCGACGAAGCTGATCCCTGGGCATCTGTGCAAGCCCATTCCTTGGATTGAAGGTGTCTGTCGAGAGGGATCGACGGTGAACGGATCGGGGAAGTCGTGAGGCTGTGAACACAATGACATTAATTCGGGCTGAGACGGGTGGAGGACATAACGAACGTTTGTGTGTGCCTTGTTGAAATCCGCAAAGATACGCTCTCCCTTGTGGACGGCAATTGGAGGTAGACCGTCTCCTTGAGGGATGAAGTCGTCCTCGGCCACGTCACGCCAGAGACCGAGCGGCTGTCCGAGCCCTGTTGGTCATGAGGTCAGTGAGGATACGGCGAGGCATGCAGCGTTGCTTACTTTGGGCCTCACGAATATAGCCCATGATCTTCTTGTTAGCATTCGCCTTGCGCGCCTCGTCCGGAGACAGATATGACAGTCGGATGATTTCTTTCCGCTCATCAGCGTACTTTTCGTCAAGGTAGAAGTCAACAGCCTGTGCGCAAGCTGTTCCCAAGTGATCAGTAAGCGTCCCGGATATAGTGATCGTAAAAAAGCCTACCCTGTGCGTAGTTCACAGACGTGACAACAGCCAGTCCAATTATATTGGCCAGAACTCTTTGTCGCTCGAGAGCTTCCTCTCTCTCCACTATGTCAAAGTCGTTCTCTTCAATGTCGACAAGGCCCTTGAGATGACCTTGCTTCGTGAGATCGCCAAGTCGGAAGCTCTGAACCCGGTTCGATTTGACTATCCTGTCGAGGAAGGTCAACGCAGAATGCTGTGGCAAGGGTTTGCCAAAGGTCATCTCCTGTCTGATCCGGGAGGCAAAATCATAGGCACCCTTGAAGGTGTCCACGAGGCCGTCGACGTAGGATTGGATATACGACTGCAGGGCCTACATCAGAATAACCATAACGTATAATGAGGGAATAAAACAACGGACCCTTTGAACCCTGGTGCGAGGAATTGGTAGGTTTCTCTCCACATCTTCATTCAGCTTCCGGCTGGCTTTCAGCGCGACGCCGCGTATGGCCCATCCGGTCTCAGGATCGATATTGCGGAAAATGTACCTGGTAGCGTGTTATGTCGGCGATGGTAGCGCAACGAGTCATGGATACATACGCGAAGAGTGCTGCGAAATTTTCGTGTTTTTCCGCTACCTCATCACTGTTATCGGAAATAGTGAGCCCGCACTAATTTGATGAAAGTCAATCAGCAGGAGTGCGCAAAAAATGACAAGGAGACTCACAAGAGTTTGGCAAACCCAGCGTGTGCAAGTGGCATTTATGACATCCCGAACGATATCGACAGACAGATTACCGTTGTTCCTCCTGGAAAGGTGGAACAGATTGAGACGTACACATACAATGAACGACCGATGAAAACGTACAATGACCTGTCTCTGATAAGCGTAGCAGCTGTCTTGCCTAAGTACGACGCGTATCGACCGAGGGCACCTCTGTCGGGAATGAGCGCAAATAACGTCTAAAGGCAGGTCGAGGCGTCAGCGTTAGATGCTATGGAGGAAGAATAACTTTACCATCATTTGTTCTCGGTCATGGCTGAAGAATGGGCATGAGTACAAGGAAAAAGTTATTGTGAGTGAGGACATGACAAACAGAATTTCGTCGTCGAAACCAAGGAAGTATCTTAGAAGGAAAGGAATCAATCAAAAGGACCGTGAAAAAAAGAAGAATACATACCCGTAGCCATTGGAGAGGGTCTTGAGATCATTTCCATAGATCGTAGGGTAAATGTTGGGCTTGTTGAAAACGTAACTGATAGCTTCCTTTGTTTCTACCGCCTTGATGACACGAGCCACGGGTCTCTCATAGTCATACTGTGCATCAGGATCCACTGGTAGAGTTGGAAGGAGAGCTTTAGTTTGCTTGGGCGTCGTCAGAGGGAAGAGACCGTATATGTTATCGTAAGGGTAGTGTCGTGGCAAGTTTCGTTGAAGAACTATCAAGTCTGGTTAAAAATCGTTAGAACAAAGTATAAGTGAAGTACTTACGCTTGGGCAGCCAAGCACCAAATGCACCGTTGTTTGGAGTCGTTGTACAGTCCTTGTGTCCCCAGCGTGTTAACTTTCCAGCTAAACAATGAAGATCAGTAAGTTGAGCCCGCTAAGGGACACGAAGCGTTGGCACGTACGAGTAAATTCGGTCGTGAATTTCACATCGCTCCGAATTCTAGTGACCTGGAATACAACCATCTCGTCACGACAGATGACAAGAATACAAGAATGAAACTGACGAGATCGACAAGGAGCGCGTATGTCTAACGGCCAAGAATTATGAGCAATTGAACGGTGGGGGAGAGATAATTTTACCGTGGTGTATCCGAGGGAGAGTCCTGACCCTGGGATAGTTTGCTCCCCTTGCAGACCGGGCTTATGCGAGCCGTCAGTTACTTCGTTACAAGAAGTGAGTGTCCACTCACGTAAAGTTCTAGATTGTCCACACTTGTGTAGAGGTCCTTGGCCGCTTGAGCAATTTCAGGATCTGGGTTCCAATCCTCGAAAGTCTTGAATGCTGTTACGCGTGCCATGCTTAGGACTCGTTCTCTTGACAAAATGAGACGTTCACAGCGAGCTTACGTTTCAATCCCAGAGACTTTCGGAACTGGTTTAGGGATCCTACTCTCCATGCTCTCGCTCGCTCGATCATTCTTATTTCCATTGGGCGGAAGAATTGCGGCAGGCCACGAGCACCAGGCATGCCTGCAACGTGTTCTGTTGCATCTTGGAGGACAGCAGCAAGCTCTTCGTCCTTGAAGCGAGAATCAAACCCTCGTTGCAAGCTTTAGATGCATGTTAATCCTGAGGCGATGCAGCGTTTGATTTAAGAGGCTCACCCAGCGAGATGGCGATCCCTCTTGTTCGGATTCACGACATTGGTGCTGAAAGCGCTTCGAAGGTCTTCCGCCGTGATCTACGAGGATAAACAATGAAGGAAAGTATATACGCAAGCAAAAGATTGACCAACGTCATCACCGAGTTCATCTTGGTAAGCCTGTTGAACGACCTCAATATCTTCCTTCGACATCATGGATGACCAGAGCTACGATTGAAGATCAGCATCGGACGAAAGCACGATTCGAAAAGATGCAAACCGAGTGCAAAAGAGCAGACTCTGCCGTAGTGTCATGTCCTTTGCCTTTTTCCGATTGTTTGAGTTCCTATAGGACACCGTGAATATTGTCAGCTTAACTATTGATATATGTCCTCACGATTGAGATATCCAAGTTAGTAGCAGGGCCGACATTCGGAAGGCCGGCTACGACTTTTAAGAAATCTTCGGCAACGATATTCTTAAACTGGGCGCAGTTTACAGAGCGCGCGATCTGGAAGATTTCATCGTCTTGTTTTGTAAGGCGCGCAATCACCGTGCTGTCTGTTGGATCAGACTCCGGCGCGTCGATCCATTTCTTGCCCTCGTTGTTCAAAAGGAGAAGACGAGCGATGTACTGATGCAGTCGAATGAGTGCGATCGCCATAAGCAGATGGCGTGACCTACGTTGTGATTTCTATTCCAGAGAATTAAGAGTGCCGATACTGCAGGTGGAAGAAACCTGGCTCGATCATCGAAAAAGCAATCAGGAGACAGCATTCCACGGCCGTCCTTGGCTCGAACAAGATCAGTTTCCGAATCATCGACACCATAGAGAGGCGATAAATCCAGCGTGGAAGACGTCTCGTTGTATTCCGGCTTTGCCTCATTGACGCGGACAAGTGAAAGCTGCAAATACGTATTAATTACTCTGACACAGCGATTTGTGGATATGCATACCGAGACGATGATGGCGAGAGCAATGCATAAACCGTTCAAACCGTTCGGATGATCAGAGGGCTGCGAACTCGCCAAAAGATCGTCGAAAATGCGCTGCGAGCCGGGCAGAGGTACAGACGCGGGCAATTGGGACTTCCGTGCGAAGGGATGTTCCTCACCGGGAGATTTCGTACGAGAGGCGAGAAATTCAGTGCCTTGTTGTGGGCCATGCCTTTGAGGGTTATGCACTGGCAAGGTCATAGTTTGAGGCGGTCATTCGGACTACAATATAGGGATTTGAACTTACTTAGGGCAACAGCTGCTGCATTGAGCTTCTTGGTCGCCTTGGAGCCTGGCTCGCTCACTGACATGAATTGTATTCCATCAGAAAACTGCGGATGAGGTCAGAAAACTTGCTTTCAAATTTTTGCGAGACTCACAGTATTGAGTCGATCGTCGATTTCAGCTGGCTGCCCAATGAGATTTGTGCCTAAGTGCGTGAATGCCCACTGGATGATAATGACTTCTTGTCAGGCTACGAAGAGGCAGTTGGACAGGCTATACGTGCCACAATCTTCGACGATGGTTGTGGCGGACGAGGTGCAGCATTCTTTGCTTTCTTCGTGGGGAAGAAACTGAGCACCAGGTCAACCATTGAGGAATACATCGTCTTCGGGTTCGCGGGAAGCGCGGGACTGGACGCATCGGGATCAATGTCAATTTCGTCCTTGTCTTCGACGGGCGTGCTCTGCATTGGTAGATGTTGCGTTGACATAGAGGAGACTAGAAAAGCTGGAAGGAGTATATCGAACTTTGGGGTTTTGAGGACTTTTAATACCTAAGGCGTGAATGACAGGAAACTTAGGGGCACAGCATGCAGGCCTAGCACGTAGTAAACACACATGCCATGAGCGTCTGCTGTGATTTGACCATCAATGATGCTGCCTGCACCTTGGGCCACCGATCGATGTCTCCATTGAAAAGTCCCAGTGTGACGGTGCCGACAAGGAACACGCGGAGAACATCAGCCTGCCTAATGCAAGCAGCTTGCAGTTGCATGCTTGAGCCTTCCGGCCGGGTTCAATCGACCTGACAGAAAATCTGCTGATAGAATACAAATTTAATAGACAGATATGAGTCGTGGAAGTGAGTGAAAAGCAGAGAACTCCGGGCACCAGGGATCTCAACCCAATCTTGACATTGGAGGGTTGAACATAACAATTTCCCTTGTTTGCTTGACACGATCGAAGGACTTCTGGTGGGGCTTGTGGAGGAACTTATTGAATTTCCGGATAGAAAGATTAGACACAGACCTTAATTTGTTCAAATTGAAAACATACGACTAGGGCAACAGATATTTTGCAGGCGTGGCGCGTCGGGGCGTGTTATTCAATTTTTTTTCAAAGTACAGGATGGAAACGAGTTATTCAGGAACGTTCATCTGACGCGTCAACTGCATGGCCTTGCAAACTGCACAGAAAGGTATGGTCTAACACCGTTTAATATTGAGTAGGACGTGTAAAATCGACTCGTGGCACTTGAGGGACGGGAAGAATGGTGACAGAGACAGCTGGAACGAGCGGAGTTAGAAATTCTCAAGCGCGCTTGTTGAACGTTGAACCTCAAAAGAATCACCTGGCCGCGCAATCCGACATGCTCCAACTACCCTAACTGATGAGCGCCTATGAGAACTTTGCTGGAAATAACACGATCAAGCCGGCACGATCGCTGCTATCTCGGGTTAAATAGCATGGCCTCAGCGTGTTGAAATTCATATCAAGGAGCCGGAGTGTATCTGTTCGGCCTCTGGAATTCTTGGGATTTGGGCGCTTTCACGTCGGGCTTCAGAGTCTCGAGGATTTCTTCCTGAGCCACGCATTCAACATGCATATGCCTGCATTTCGTGAACTCGATGAAACCCTGTGTCTGATGCATCCGGTTTAACGTCCCCTCTGACGTGCACCGGAAAAGCAGGATAAATATCGCGCGTTCGGTCTCTGTCGCTGTCCTTTGATCGTGTATTCCTCTTCCTTCTTTTCCAATATGACAATGACGCAGACCCCAGCGATGCCTGATTTACCACCCCGCAATATCATCCTCTGCTTCGATGGCACAGGAAATAAATTTGGCGAGGTGAATGAGACACTCCTTGTGGTGGGGCTCTATTGACGGATTGTGCTTGTTTGCGTTACAGACAGTGAGGATCATCTGCTTAATACTAACCTAACATCGTTCACCTTGGTGCCCAGAACTCCAATGTTGTCCGCTTTTTCCATGCTCTTGTCAAAGATAACCCAGAGCGACAGCTTGTTTATTATCAGGTACTTTTCGTCCTACAGCATTTGAACCTGTAGCTACTGATCAGCGACTTCTAGCCTGGGATCGGAACATACAATCAGCGTCAATTCATAACGCAAACCGTCTCAACCATTGCGTCAACAATCGATCAGGGCGTTGCTCTCCATATCAATGACCACGTCAAAGAAGGGTTAGCAAATCTATACTTACAAGAATATATTTTAATAGGGAAGCAGGTATCAGTACATTATGCGAAACTACCGGTGAGTTTGTCCTTTGATCTATAGATGTGAAGCGCTAAGCGTTCAATCTACAGGAAAGGAGACAAGATTTGCCTGTTCGGTTTTTCTCGAGGCGGTATGGGGAGCGACAATTTCGAGATGCAGATTCATTAACACTTTGATCATCCAGCACACACCGCTCGAGTCGTTGCTGGCATGCTGTACAAGGTAAGAATTTGACTAATTTGTGTGCTGCTATCCTGCCACCACTCTCCTCCCAGGTCGGCATTCTCCCGGCCCACAATGACCAACAGCTCGATTTCGCGTTTTCCGTCTATCAAATGACGGGCGATGAAGGTTACGAACTTAGCAAGGAGTTCAAACAAACTTTCGCGTATGTTACTTTCCCCACTCGCTTTGGATGCTGCTTTAAGATGGCTCTAGGATGCCGGTGACTGTTGAATTCGTCGGTGTATGGTGTGGTTAATTTTCCGTCCTGATAGATATCAACAGAAATTGATCATCTTTGCAGGGATACCGTCTCCTCCGTTGGGATAATACCTCGCTCCCATCCATACACCTCAGTCAACTACGCTGTCAAACACTTTCGCCATGCTTTAGCTCTTGATGAGCGTCGCGCTCGCTTCCGACCAAATGTCTGGAACGAAGCAACTTTGGAACGGGAGCAGGAGTTGGACGTCGATGAACCGGACGTTGCTCCCCGTGGAGACGTGTCCCGAGACGAATGGGTCTACGAGCCTCCCGACCGCGACATTTGCGACGTCCAGGAAGTCTGGTTTTCCGGTAATGAAACACGCTGTTTCCAACCTCCTGATCGTACCTGATGTATTTGATTGATCTTCCAGGATGCCATGCCGATGTTGGAGGTGGCTCGCATCATAACAAGATCCGTGACAGCCTCTCATACATCCCTTTGCGTTGGATGATCAAAGAATGTCTTTTGACAACAGATATCCTGTTCGAAGTCGATATGCTCCCATCTCTCGGCTTCGACGTTTTAAAGCTTGGTCGTGAGCTCGAAGCAGGAAACATCGACCTTGACAAGCTAGGCTTCGATCTCAAGGTTCTCGAGGACAAAGACGCCAAGAAACGCTCCCAATCCGTTCCCGCTGACCCTGCACCCAGCATCCCACTTCACGTCGTTTCACCACAAGCCACCCATATATTCCCTCACTTGTACAGCGCACTCATTCACGCCAAGGCTCGCGCTGATGCACTCGCCAAAATATTTGACCAGCTCATCGAAGCGAAGTCTTGGTGGCTTCTCGAAGTAATACCTCTGCTTGCAACTTACCAGAAAGAAGATGGCAGCTGGATTCGAAAGAGAATGTAAGTCATTTTGCTCATGGCATTTCTCGATGTCCCCATGTTGACGTATACTGGCCAGGCGAAACTTCGGACAAGGAAGATATATTCCCTTCTACGATGACGAAGTGAAGGTTCATATATCTGTTCAGGAGCGAATGAAAGAGACGGAAAACGATCCTGTCCCTTACACTCCTGCAGCTTACAATTGGGGGGTTGTCAAGGATTCTGGCATGTTGACCTGGGTTGTTTGATCCACGCTTTCTTACATTCTCGCTCTAAATTTACTCGTCGAGATTTTCTTTCATTGTATTTTAATGTATTTCAGATGCAGGTATCTTGTCATCATCATCTTACTTGCATTTGGCAGGGGTCATGAACGTGGCAAGCAAGCACCATCAGCTTCCCAAGACACACTCGGTGCCCGGACTCGATGAGATTCAGTGACACCGATTCGACCACGCTTTTTACCGGGCGCTAATATTTGAATTGTCGGCTTTGACTGTCACTATTGACGCCAGGCGATCGAAAGCGTGCTTGTCGGATGGACTGGGAAGGAACGCCAATAGGGCCTGAGCATGAGGTTGGGGATTGATAGAAACCACGCCGTGCCATTTCTATTTATGTATATGGAGCCAACGTTGTAGATGTACTAAAGTTTCGGGATCTTTAACTGATGTTCATGTCCAGGACGTCCTGGGGTTGTAGGATCGCGGATCGGATAGCCCGGACCGCGGAGGCGACACAAGCCCAAACCAAACAGTATCACAAACACAGCACTGAATCATTCCAACTTTGCGTACTTAAACTTTCTATTTTGCGGTATGTAGCAGATATCATGATGTCGACAGCTATCTCACATCATTGTATAACACCTCAACTTTGGCTCCTGAACCACCTAACGAATGCACCCTTCTATCGATCGATATCGCCACATTCAGATCATCTTCAAGAAAGGCCCCGAGTTTCTGTGAAATTAAAGGGCCTCGAGGCCTTCAGGCTTCTCACTTTTGCATGGCATTCAGTCTCAAGTTATCTGATGGTCATGTCGAGCACGGCTTTCACCGATTCGAGGGCCTTCAGGCGCTGGTCATCGATATCCGAAACCTTCCTACACGAGGCCTAAAGCGCGCTTTCAGCTCCGTGACAGAGAAAAGGGCATCCACTCTGAGACCTTAAAAATGTGAAGATCATGAGAGGAATCCTGCAATCCAAGTGCATAGACAATGGCACCTATTCAACGTACGTCCTGCTTAATTGCTTGTCTCCAAATATTCGCCAATGAATCTTCCAGTTTCCAATCAACACAAGCGCATCCTGGTTATCGACGGAGGTGGCTTCCGTGGACTTGGTTCCCTCATCGTCATCGACAGCATCATGAAAACCGTTGCATCTAGATCTCGAAAGCCTCTTTTGCCATGTGAAGTTTTCGATCTCATATGTGGAACCTCCACTGGTGGTCTCATTGCTATCCTCCTTGGCCGTCTGGGCTTGGACTGTGCTACGGCTATTCAAATTTACAAAGACCTAGCGATCTCCGTTTGCGGTACCGAAGAACGTGCATTCTGGGAGAAGCTTCTTCGTTCCATCGATGGTAGTCTCGAAGCAAAGTCATACGAGGATGCGCTCGCTGAAGTCATTCAGAAGTATACTGGAGTAACAGATACCGCTATGGCGACACTGAAGAGCGGCGGAGAAGTCGTGGGCCATGGAACCACCAATGCATGCCAACGTTTCCTTACTTTGTCACAAAGAAAACTAATTGGCTTCTTTCCAGACATTTGTAACTGTGACGTCGGATGCACCAACATATAATAATCGTATCCATTGTATCCGATCCTATCCATCGACGGTTCGACCTCCACCGCCATCTGGCCACCAATGGCTTATCCGAGAAGCTGCTCGTGGCACTGTTGCATCTAGAGTATTTATGTCGCCGCTGTTCATCTCCAAATATGGCTATCGTGATGCTGGGTTTGCAGGCTTCAACAACCCTGTAGCCCTTGTTCCAAACGAAATCCAGGAGTTATTTCCAAATGACCAAATTAGTGTCATTGTCAGCATTGGTTCTGGATTGACGGGTTTCACGCCTCCCAATCCTCGCAGAGAGTGGGCTGTCACCGACCAGTTCGCAGCTGCTTTCGTCAACAAAATCATGTCCAAACTATCATCTTCCATGGGCGATCAGGACACCTTGAGGCGGAATGCGCTATTTCTTGTCAAGCAATTCGTGACCTTGTCTGTGGACACCGAAATCACTCAGATCCAGATGGCTCAAAAGTTTTCCTCCAAGTACGTGATTTCCGTTTAGTTGCGCTTGTGTTACTAATGCTATTTTAGGGGAACCTACGTCCGTCTCAATCCTCCGCTTGGTATTCCAGAGATAGATCTGGCTGACTGCTTCCGTGCCGATGAGGTGGAGAGTACAGTCAGAGCGTGGCTGCACAGTGAAGGAAAGGCCTCTATAGCGGACATTGCGGTTGGCCTTGTGGACCTCAATACCCAGCCGATCAAGATCGATGAGGCGTCTCTCATCGTTCCCCCGAGTCCTCCACCAGATACTGTTAATCCCGGATACAACCCACAACTTGATGAACGTCGGCCAGATAATATGATGGACTATTTGAAGTAAGCAGCTTTCCATTCTTTCGAAGTCTGCGTTTTTGTTTCACTTATCAGTTTCATAGAAACTACCACGTATTTTTTGTCATCGATGATTCAGGCTCTGTAGGCATTCCCTTGTTGGATAACAGTCCAATTAGTTCACTAATAGATCGTCTTAGATGGAAGGAGACAGATGGTCAGAAGCTCGTGATGCACTTTTAGAGATTGCCGATCATGCCCTTAAGCAAAATGTCGAGGAGATTGATTTGATGTTTTTCAATGATACAACGGTTTATCGAGGGGTCAAGGTATTATCGAGGACTCCCGACTTCTCTAGCTCGAGCAGTACTGATCTTCGGCTTAGGGTGCACGAGCGATTGAAGCAATATTCATGGCTGTAAAGCCTGACGGTTTGTGACAATCCTGATCTATCATGCTTAAGAGTATGATTCACTTCGTCATCCAGGCCTCACACCAACTGGAGCGACTTTACAAAGAGTGCTGAATGAGCATATCACAACACTGGATAGGGCTGTCGGCGGACCCGGATATCATGCTGTTCGGCCATTGGATATAATCGTCCTTACCGATGGTGTACCAAGTGGGTCATCTCGATATCCACTGTTCCACGCCTCATGATGCGTTTCAGCCGACGACCCAAAGACTGTCCTTGTTGATGCTGTTGCACGTTTGAATACATCAAAACACCATCCCAACGCTGTGGGGGTGCAAATAGTACAGATTGGAGACGAATCTGATGCAGTTCCCGTTCTCAAAAGCCTCATGCATGGTGATGTCGGCGTACGTCACGTCTGTTAATTATACCTACTGTACGTTTGAGCTGATTCTTTTGGCAGAACATCGTGGACACTGTTCCTTACGATGGGAGGCTCACTCCCCAGAAGCTGGAAAGGATTCTATTAGGGGGTCTCCACCCAAACATCCGTGCCATGATCGCAGTTTAGACAAGAACAAGGATGGGAGATTCTACTAGCACCAACTTTCATGTACGATATTTTACTAGTTCTTTTTCAATTGGCAGTCAGCTGGGCCTCATGTCGCTTTGGCCGTCCCACACTTTTACCCCGCGGGTCTTACAGCTTACAGCCCAACACGTTCACATCGCGTGCGCAAGTCTAATGACCCATACAGCAAGGCACAGGACGCCTTCGCAAGCAGGTTCAAAATACATAATAGCTGTCATCGATTGGACTGGGGCATCTCATACGGAGCAATTCGGATGTGAGGTACACCCCATGTCCTCCTGTAGGTGCCGATATTGGACTGACACTATTCGCTACTCGGCTTCGTCGTGTATTCAGGTTGGCAAAGGAGCGCGCATGGCACAGGGCTGTCGCGAGGTGCATGTTCTCTGGTGGACATGCAGTAAGTGGGTTCTTATGCCACCTTAAGGAGGCTCGAGGGAACTCATGTTCCCCCCCAAAAAAATGCAACGACTCCTATCCCTTGCAAGCGCTGTCGTTCTCCTGCTGTGTCAAGCATTGTATGCTTATGGAGCATCGACACAGACTGGTTGCCTTCAGTTGTTTCTGCCGAATGGTACAACATCGGTCACTCGGCTCACAACGAACGGCGAGCTTGTTTCGATGACTGTGTCAAACCTGACTCCGTTATACGCACCATGTGGAACGGATTGGACAACAGTCCGCGAGACGATCACAGTGGTTGCAGCTGAATGCAATGAAACGCAGACCCGCGATGAACCCCGTTTGACCTCGTACAGTGAAGGGGTTTCAGGCCCTGAAAAGCCAACTTGCCTGATTTTAACGGATGCTCCTGTGCGTATCTGTACGGATGCGATTAATGCTTCTGGTTCACACACTCCTGCTACAGACAAGTACACCCTCCATGACCCTAGCTCCGCCGAGCATTCCGGAGACTCTGACCTACCCGCCAGTCACTGTTACCACCGCCACCGATTCCACTCTGCCACCCCCTTCGGTCACTGAAGAGACGCTTACTCCCCCACAGATAACCGAGTCTGGGAGCACTTCTACTGGTACTACTACTCCAGTGGCCACTGAAGCGACTCTCACTCCACCAGAAATCCCAGAAGCCCGGAGTACCCCGTCCGATTCCGTTCTCGCCCCCCCAGTAATTGTTGAGGATGTGCTTACACCGCCGGACATCCAGACCACCACTCCAGTAACTGATGCAACTCTTACACCGCCAGTCATCAGTGACTCGGCCCTCACTCCTCGTATTGCTACGGAAGCGACGCTCACGCCGCCAGATATTGGTCCTGACGACACTCTCACCCCTCCAGTCATGACGGAGGAGATACTTATACCACCAGATATAACGGAGCCAACAAGCCCTCCTGCAGAGTCCACGCTGACCCCTCCTATGGTCACCGAGGAGACACCTGCAACGGCAGAATTTACGGAAACTACGGAAGTTCCTACGGATTCCATTCTTATGCCTCCTGAGTTTACAGAGTCAACCTTCACTCCTACTCACGTCCCCGAGGATATCCTCGCACCACCAGAGATCACAGAGTCGCCCACTACCTCGCTTACTCCTTCTGCGACCACCGAGGACACCCTGACACCGCCCGAAATCACGATCGATTCCCAGGCCACTGATGAGCGCTCTGCGCCGCCGGGAAAGCCTACAAGCGTGCCTATTGAATCCACTCTCGCTCTCCCTGAGATCACAGAAGACATTCTCCTTCCACCACCTGATATCACAGAAACGCCTGTCGGATCCACTCTGACCCCCCCTACGGAGATCGAGGAGGTGCCGGAGACAATAACAATCCCGGAAGAGACACTTGCACCACCAGCAGTCGATACGTCGACCACCGTACATTATACTGTCCCTGTGACCACAGAAGAGACTCTCGCACCGCCAGAGATAGTAGAATCCGCCACTCCCCCGGAGCCTGTCCTTACACCGCCGACCATCACTGAAGACATTCTCATCCTCCCAGAGGTCACAGAGCCAACTTCCATCGAATCCACTCTTCTTCCTCCGGACGTCATCGAGGAGACACCCGCGCCTCCCAGAATCCCTCCGAGTGTGCCCATTGATTCCAGCTCTACTCCTTCTACGGCCACTCCTTCCAGTTCCACACTTACCCCTCCTACAATCACCGAATCCACAGAGCCCCTCCCGACTTGTAGTCCTATTACCATCACTGCCGAATGTTCTCCCAGTACAACCACATTGACCGTCACACGGGTTTACGCGTCGGCTTGGAAGACGAAGACTGTCACCGTTCCTCGTGTCGTAACGATATCCGCCGGAGCCACAATCACACCCTCCACCGTGACGATTGCGAGCACCACCATTACGGACTGTGGTGCATGTGAAGCGACAGAAGCGCCATAAAAGGATTGCATCTTCGTTGACTGTTCTATTTGCTTGCTCGACCATTTCTTACACCAAAATTCCAATCGTAATTTTATGGACATAAATGCTTTGCGTCAAGGAGCAATTTCGGGTCAGTATTCAAAATTCATTTCGATGGAGACTCGCCGATGATACGAAGAGTAACCAAAGCACACGAAAGTAATGAGCGAAGACGTTGCAAGTCATTCGAATTGAGTTACGTACCATCATAACAAGAGGCCGTGACTACGAAACACATGTTGGATGAGGTGAAGTTCGACTAATTTGAGGATCAGGTCGCCAACCCATGTATCAGATCCATGCAACGTTCCTAGGCTCCGTTATTTGCTCCAGCCCCCCTTGGTGGTGGCGCCCGTTCTATCCTCGGCTGGTGTTACGTCGGCGTAAGAAGCCCTAGTCCTGATCGCAGCCACCCTTGTAATCATTCCGGGTTGGTGCATGTCTGGTCCTCGATGCTGAGTCTTGATCCTGGGAGAGCACAAGTTCTGGTCCTAGTGCTCTCCCTGAGCGGCCAATCACTTCATGTCGAGATCCCGGTCTTGGCGAAGCCCGATGGAGACTGCCAACTTGCTGTACACCTTATGTTGGCTGGTCCCTGTGAAGAAGCAATCGGTTAGTCTGTCCACGGGCGAGTCCAAAGGATAGCCCCTGAGAATTTCCCTTCCCCTTCAGTATACCCGTTGGAAACCTGTCTTGACCTCTCCATTTCTTCTACGATAGCCTGAATGGCCAATCGTACTGGCGACGCGCCCTGACATTTTTCGGCGTTGAACGATCGCCTCCCCTGCAACTCGAGTAATCGTAAGGACCCGCCCAAGGGGCTTTGTCGACTTGCAGATTCTCCAAGATTCAGACCAATTGTCCAAGGAGGCCTCGGTTGAATTGGAATCTGACAGGGCTAACGTCGTCCAAGGAAGGTCCTCCGTGTTGTTTTGGGTGAAAGGCGAATACGATGTGGATGGAGGGAAGAATCCACATGCAGGAAGAGGCTGTTCAGGCAACACAAAGCCTGCGGGACGCATGTCTGTCCCATCGTTCCACCAATGAACCCCCTTGGCGGTGGAAGAGGCCGTCGAAGATGTGAGGTTGATGATAGGGGCGAGCGGTAGAGCGGAAGGATTATGGTAATGCAGTATCGTTGACACTGTCGGGAGGTTGTGCCTTCTGGTGAAGATCATCGGAGTGTATGGAATAATTACAGAAATGTGGTGGTTGTGGTTATGGATCAAGTGCAAAAGGCCCTCGGCAAAATCAGAACGATCGTGCAGTGAATTCTGCGAGCCACGTGATCGCGTCTTCGAGGAATTCCGTTTTCCAAAGCAAGTCCTTTGAATGTTGAAGCTGGAGTGAGTCGTAAAAGAGTACTTAGTTTCTTTAGTTTGATACATTATCAGATGTATGTATGGTCGTTAAAGAACTACTAGACCTCCTGCACCTCTACCGCAGGGGCCTTCTTCTCGAACTCTTCAGAATCTGCGTTGCTTCCTTCCGGTCCAGCCGAGTCGATGTTCGGCACAGGACCTGTGAACCAGTGCACGCCACCATATTTGGGGAAGTAATACCATGCGATGGACAGGATCATGATACCGCCAAGGACGACTACGGCATAGTTCATATCCTGAGTGGTCGTCTGTGGCACGGCGGGGAAAAAGAAAACAATGGACATGAAGATCATGAATAAGACCGACATCACAGCGACGGGTAAACTCTGCCAACGATGTACAATGACTAAAGTTAGTGCTGGAACAAAGCGATGTGAAAAATGGTGCGTACGAAAATCCCGAGACTGAACGGGCCGGGCTTGAAATCGTTAGTGCCCAGGAACCGAGCTCCAATGGGCAGGGCATATGCGACATATAGTGCCGTTATGGAGATGGCAAATACAGAGTTGATTGCCTGCTCGCCGGCGAAATCGAGAAGCCCGAGGAACATCGAAAGGATGGCGACAAACCAGACGGTGTTAACTGGCGTCCCTGTGAAGTGGTTCATGCGGTACAGCCAGCCAGAGAAGGGGAGGGCTTTTTCAGGAAGAGTAAGCATTGAACCACACTTCGCCAGTGTCAAGGCGCAGGCGCACCTTTATCACGGCTGAAGGCAAAAGTTTGACGGCTGGCAGCGAGAAGCTATGTACATCAAACTACGTGAATAAGGAAAACAGCTGACATATGGACAGACCTAAGCTTACCATGCTGGAACCCATCATGTACCTATATCACAAAACTCGAGTGAGCAAAGAGAATCAAATGTTGAGTCAAAAACATACTGCACAAGGACGACGATCGCCCAGATGGCCAAAGTCCCCTTTCGCCCGAAGCTCTGGAAGAATATCTGAGCCATCGGGTTGGGACTGTCGTAGAGCGCCTGGAGATCTGTCCCCATGCAGAATGCAAGTGCAACATTGATAGCTGTAAACCGTGATAGAAGGGTGTGATAGCATTAGATAAGGAGACCCCGTGGTATTTTGACGATCACGCACCCCATCCGAGAACGCCAGCGATCCCGATAGCCAGTACGATGGCCCACGGAACAGCGACGGCCGCATTCGATGCTTCCTCGCTGATATGGACACTTGAATCAAATGAGCCTGGAATAAACTAGTCTTAAGCTATGTTTGTGACGCCAAAAATCTGAAAAACTGACAAATAGTCCAGAGGGGAGCGAGGAAGCTCAGGATAAATGCATATCCGTTTGTCCATCCGTTCACTAAGGGGGTGGTCAGAATTGGGATAGAAGGAAAAACGAAGCGCGGTACAATTGTTAAGGTCACCCAAGGCGAACTTCGCTGTGTTCATGAATTCCGACGGAGTGGCGATCGGCAGGGCGATGATAACAGCCAAACAGAGTCTAAAAATAAGTGATAAGATTGTTGCTGTTTGGAGTGAAAGAACGCCGGCATACAGAACGTTCAGGATGACATAGACAGTTTGGAGACGTGCGAGGACGGTCGTTCCAAGGCAACAAACGACAGCGTGTGTTAGGACGATGGCAATATAGACACCGCTGGGATATTCGAGTTAGAGAACCGAGAAAGAGAACTCGATTTGACAAAAGCCATACAAGGTCTGAGCTGATGTTGCTTCGAAAGTATCCCCAGATCCAATACTCGCTGCCGCCATTATTTGGATTGCGCATCCCCAGTCAATAGAGGCAACGGCAGCAACAGAGCCGATTGTGTTGGCATCTGAACGGTCGAAATTTAGAAAATGTTGGAGCAAAGGTGAAGGAAGCAAAAGCCTACATCCAACGATCCAGGACAGTAAGTTACGCCACCGTGGGGACGATAGACTGTAGGTCCAGAAGTAAAGCTAGCGTGACGAAATGTAGTCAGACAAAAGAACAGGAGATAGGAGACGGCAGAACGAGGTACGCACTCCTCCTGAAGTTGGTGCAGCTGAGGCTAATTCTGCTAACGACATTCCAACCAGCAAGATAAAGAAACTCGCCACGACCCACTGGAGGACTGTGAGCGAAGGTTGTATCACAAATGCTTACGAGAAACCTCACACCCCAGACCATAGCTGGCCCTCCGCCATTAGGCAGTGAATAGAAGAGTACTGATGCTATTGATGGCAGTAGGCCAATGATAGAAAACGCGATCCCAAACACCTGCGAGCTAGAGTCAGACATTGCACAAACCATGGCAAAACTCTGCGTACCTCAAGTGGAGCAAATGCACGCTTGAACTCCTGCTTGTACCCAAGAGACGCAAGGAGCTCCTCGTCCATCTGCTTGACCATGTCGCTGTTAACGGTCTTGGGAGCTTTTTCGGCCATTGCGGATGAATCTGTGCGCTTGCAGGGTGGTGGTCGAACGAAGCACTCGGAATGCACAGATATAGTACTTATGCGTTGGAGGCACCTTGATGGAGATAGGGACTCATGACTGTTTCCGAGAAGATAGTGCGCGCGTTCTGACTGGCAGATACACGGAGATAGGCATTTTTGCACCCGATATGGGGTCCACGCTAACTACGCGGGCATCGTCGCGGGAAATATCGAGGCAATTTCACTTGAATTCCATATCTGAAGGGCGAGAGATAGGTGCAGCAGGCAAGCGGATTTGGAAAAGGTAAAGACTTATCAACGCGTTTAAATTTGATCAAGAGTTGATCAAGAGTCCGAAAAGCGTTCGCGTCCGAAAGGCAGCCGGCGGCTGTCGACGCCACAGTCACGTGTGCCTCGTCGGTCCGCCGGGCGCTTTCTCACTTGCCGTATGCGGATCGAGACTGTTCAACACCAAGACCACACTAAGAGGCCTTTCGAGAAAGGCCGAGTGAACCCTGCGATCCATTCGAAATGGGTTAAAATAGCTTGCTTTGCTTGGCGTCTCAGAACACTTTTGACTCAGGGCAACTGTAAATTTGGACCGCGTCGGGCTCAAAACACCTTCTTTCAAGTCTCAAGAGTCATCGTGCACTCAAGCCGTCTGTAGACCGTCGCTGCATTCAAAGCTGCCATGAGGACTACGTTTTAAATCTGCGACATTGGCTACTCAGCTCAGGGCCTACCGTTTGGATGACGGAGATAGGACAGGTAAAGTACGTACAGTGCATATGGACTCGATATTTAGCGCCCACAACCACCCACTACCGCTTTCGCCGAGCGAGTCCTGTATAATCTTGCTCTTCGTGTCCAACAGGGCAATTTTCTTGCGCTTTCAGGAAATTTCCAGGAATAGGTCAGTCTAGAAATAACATTTTCCGAGGGATACATCGCCCACCAATTCCTCGAGCTGACAAGGCGGGACGTTATTATTGGTGAACACCGGTGACAGTCTAGAAATAACGTTTTCCGAGGGATACATCGCCGACCAGTTCCTCGAGCTGACAGGGTGGGACGCTATTATTGGCGAACACAGGTGACAATGTCTTGAAATCCCATAGCCGTGGTCCTCCCGGACGTCATATAAAGGCCCGTGGGGAAAGGGCCCAAACTTCACCTCCATATTCTCTGCTTCAACATGAAATTCTCAATCGTCATTGTATCTGCTCTCTTCACTCTTGCTTCGGCTTTGCCCAACGAGGCTGGCACCCTCGAGGTTTGTCGACATATTTCTTGTACTATGCCGTCACTCTGATACGTTGTTTTACATTGTCTTCAGGCCAGAGCCCCTCAGGCCTGCGGTGATCCGAGACGTGTGGTTCCCTTCTTGAGGAGCTTCAATAGCAGGGTTGTTGACCACTTCTACACCACCAACTCCGCGGAGGCTAGAAACGCCCGTAGCTCGGGATACGCATCCGAAGGAACCGCCGGATATGTGTTCCCCTCCAGACAGCCTGGCACTGTCCCCTTCTACCGCCTCTACAGCTCTGGCGCCACCGATCATTTCTACACCACCGACGCCTCCGAGCGTGATAGCGCCACTCGCAATGGGTACAGGTCGGAGGGAATTGCTGGGTACATATATCCCAACAACAACTGTGGCGGCGTGCCGTTCTACCGCCTGTATAGCTCCAGTGGCACCGACCACTTCTACACCACCTCTGCCAGCGAACGTGATAGTGCAACGGGGTCTGGGTACAGGAGCGAGGGTATCGCCGGATATATTTATCCTTTCTAGAAGGTTAATAACAGAGTACTATGCCACTTCTTTAGAATTATGTACGATTCTTCCGGGTGGTCCATTTAGTTACTTTAGTTGAGTTTGCGGGGTGTCAAGCAAATCACGCCTTCATACGAATGTTTTCCGTATATACTTCAAGTCTTTGGTGACGGCGCATCATTTCAAACCTGTCCTCTCTCTTCAAACCCAACACATCTCGAAGCCTGGGGTGCTCGAACCAACGACATGTTTAGAAGAATTTTTGTAGAAAGCGAGAGGTTCTTTGTGGATGTGGGGAACGGAGGGCTTCGAAATAACCTACGCGTCGCGTACTAATGCGACCATTAGGATCACATGAGATGACAGGGCTGTCACCTGCTGTCACGAACCCTAACCACGTCACGACTCACAGGCGTCCTCGGACTTTGTCTTCACACTTCCACGACCTCACACTCGCCATGTCCGAAATCATGTACCGACAGTACTTAGGTGAAGCAGACCTTCCCCATGTTATGGAACTTGTGCAAAGCGAGCTCAGCGAGCCGTATGTAATCTACACATTTCGTTACTTTCTGCATCATTGGTAAGTGTTATCTCCCTGCACACGACCACCTTGTTTCATCGATGCTGAGCAATACCTTAATGGATAGGCCTCATCTCTCATTTATCGTGCGTTCCTTACCGTTTAGGTTATTGAATTACGCTCTGACACGTCGATCTTCAATCGGTACAACAGGCACATTCAACAGACGATCCGAATCCCGTAGGCGTTATTGTATGCAAGCAGAGCGTACACCGGGGTCGAGCGAATAGAGGGTATATAGCCATGCTCAGTGTGAGCAAGAACTGGCGCAAACGAGGAATAGGTTCGTCACCCCTTCCACCCTCTTTCGCATCCTTACAGAAGTGTCTTAGTTTAAGGGAAACACCTCTGGTGCGGACTCTATTTTTCCCCCTTTGTTTTATCTAGCTAGCTCCCTCGTACGAAACTCGATCGAAGCAATGAAGGAAGACGGCGTCGACGAGGTTAGTTTCTCGAGCGTTGTGTGCCCTCCTTTATATCCGTCCTAATTCAATTATTTGGCTTTCCCCGCAGATCGTCCTCGAAACGGAGTATGATAATCATGCTGCCCTCTCGTTGTATGAATCTCTTGGGTTCATCCGCGAAAAGCGGCTGCATCGATTCTACCTGAACGGCAAGGACGCATTTCGGCTCGTCTTGCCTGTTCCCCACTCGTACTCCGATGACAGCTCTGATACGAGTGGATCGTCACCGCCGACGTCATCGTTCAGCGCCTTGAGGCGTCGACCGCCCTACGGTGCCATTCGCGTATCGCCATATTCGGATGAGGACGACGACGAGGTGTCTGGTCGCTAATGCCACCCATCTTCTTTAAAGGTTTCGTCGCTGTAGCACCTTGTAGGACGAATTGATTCTTTTAGTCCTCTATCATACTCCCATACCGTATTCCACATACCATAGCACCTGTATTTAACATGTTCTCATCTGTGCCATAGTCTGTAGCAGTCAATGTTCTTATTATCTCCTCTCTGTCCTTGCCACCGGCTCTACAATCTTAGTGTGAGCATATATATTTATTGACTCACCATTTCCATACGCCTACGGCGTGGAGTCCCGTCGACGTTTTCCATGCTCCAAACAAACTGCAAATGAAGAAATCTGAAAGCGCCCAAAACCCATTGTCCTTGAGGCGAAGTTCTGAAGGACAGGACACTGAAAGTTCGGTCAAAGTGCGCGATAAATAATTCATTTCCTTTGAGCGGCAGCAAAAGTAAAAGAAGTGGCGAAGGAGACTTCTAAGTAGGTTACTGGAATACAATAGTGGTAATCGAACTTCAAAACGACCCTTTTTTCTCCTGCTGTGACCTCCTCATGAGGGACGATTCATAGTAATGTGTGTGGGGGAGAGGGATATTATCCACCACCCAAAATCGCCGCCACTCAATGTCATGATCATGTATACTCAAACCCATAACATTACAGCTCGTCGTGATCCCTGAGGGGCTCGTCGTCACCAGACTTGGCGTCGCCTGCACCGCTCGAGTAGAGCTTGCTAGTGATGGGGTTGACAACACCCTGGACCTCTGCAAGAAAGAAAGCACAGTCAGTGATAATACTAGATGAATGATCAAAAGTGGCAACATACCGGCCAACTTCTCCTCCAGATCCTCAACGCTGGCGGTCTGGCCGTTCTCGTCTATCCACTCAGTGGTCTCCTTGACAGTGGCAAGGATAGACTTCTTGTCCTCGTCGCTGACTTTGCCACCTAGACCCTCTTGGTCACCGAGCTGCGTCTTGAGGCCATAGACGAACGACGAGAGGGAGTTCAGAGCCTCGATGCGCTTGCGCTGGGACTCATCCTCCTCAGCGAACTTCTCGGCCTCAGCCACCATGCGGTCGATCTCCTCCTGGCTAAGACGGCCCTTCTCGTTCGTGATCGTGATACTCTCGGATTTACCACTGCGAACAATGAGACATCAGTTATGTCATGGGGAGGCGCGAAAACGATATTACTCACGTTCCCTTATCGGCGGCACCGACTTTCATGATACCATTAGCATCAATCTCGAAGGTAACCTCAATCTGCGGAACGCCGCGAGGGGCAGGAGGGATACCGGAGAGCTCGAACTTGCCGAGAAGGTTGTTGTCCTTTGTCAGCGAACGTTCTCCCTCGAAGACCTGGATCAGAACGGTCGGTTGGTTATCAGCGGCCGTCGAGAAGCTATTGATAAGGACGTTAGTGCCTGAGTGAGGATATTAATAGAGCACTACGCACATCTGGCTCTTCTTAGTGGGGATGACAGTGTTACGAGGGATCAACTTGGTGAACACACCGCCTGTCGTCTCGATACCGAGGGTCAAGGGGCAGACATCAACCAGGACGACATCAGCAGTCCCTTCAGCTCCAGAGAGGATACCACCCTGGACAGCGGCACCGTAGGCGACGGCCTCATCAGGATTGATACCCTTGGAAGGTTCCTTTCCACCGAAGAATTCCTTGAGGAGCTGTTGAACCTTGGGGATACGGGTCGATCCACCAACGAGGACGATCTGAGAACTTAGTTAATTACCGAAAACGGGTTCATTACGTGCGCCTAACATACCTCGTCAATGTCCTCCTTCTTAACGTTGGAGTCCTTCAACACCTGCTCTACGGGCTTCATGGTCTTGCGGAAGAGGTCCATGTTGAGCTCCTCGAACTTGGCCCGGGTCAAAGTCTCGGAGAAGTCATTGCCATCCTCGAAACTCTCAATCTCGAGCTTGGTGCTTTGTTGACTGGAGAGAGTACGCTTGGCCTTCTCGACTTCACGCTTGAGTTTGCCAAGTGCCCTGAGATTCTTGCTGACGTCGGTGCCGGTCTTCTTCTTGTACTGCTTGATCATGTATTCCATGACGCGGTTGTCGAAATCTTCTCCTCCGAGATGGGTGTCTCCGGCGGTAGCAAGGACCTCGAAGACACCATCATCGATGGAAAGCAGGGACACATCGAAAGTTCCTCCTCCAAGATCGTAGACGATGATCTGAGATTCACCACCCTTCTTGTTCAATCCGTAGGCGATGGCGGCGGCGGTGGGCTCGTTGATGATACGGAGAACCTGGAGACCAGCGATAGTACCGGCATCTTTGGTCGCTTGACGTTGGGCATCATTGAAGTCTGGAAGGTGGGATGTCAGGAGAGGCTGTCACGATATAAAGCAGCTAGTACTCACAGGCGGGGACGGTGACGACAGCGTGTGTGACCTTCTCACCAAGGTAAGCCTCAGCGGTCTCCTTCATCTTCCCAAGAACCATTGCACTAATTTCCTCGGCGGACTGGAAATGGATGTCAATATTCAACATGTTGAAGAACACTCGCGATACGTACAAAGTCGCGGAATTCTCCCTTGTGCTTGACAGTAATGGTGGGCTTTCCGTTCTTCTCAGAAACCTTGAAGGGCCAGTGCTTCATGTCGCGTTTAACATCGGGATCGTTAAGTTTGCGGCCAATAAGACGTTTTGCATCAAAGACAGTGTTTTCGGGGTTGGAGTGATGCGCATTCTTGGCGCTGTCGCCAACACTGCAAGGCGATGTCAGTGAAAAACATATCTCCTCACAAGCTCAAAGACTCACAGTCGCTCGTCATCGGTGAAAGATACCCATGAAGGGGTAATTCGGTGACCCTGGTCATTAGCAATGATTTCCACCATGCCACCCCGTTGGACACTATCCAAAGTTTCAATTGGGAGACGGGTAGGCACATAAGCATGAGACACTCACCCAACACAAGAGTAGCTAAATGCCAGCAAAACAATGATCAGACAGACAGATATTTGCAGTCAATGATTGCACGTACGTTGTTCCCAAATCTAGACAAGGCGAGCGTGTCAGTGTATTCGCCAGAGGGTAGTAGGATGCCACTTACCGATACCAATAACAGTTCCATATTCCGACTTGGGGTCGTCAGCTGCCTTGGCAGCGGGTGCCGTGAAACAGGCGAGGGCTACCAGAGCAAAGAAACCTAATGAAAGAGAGGAGAACATGCGCCGTGATTGAGTGCGCGTTGGAGAACGAGCCATGGTGGGGGAGACAGAGGTTTGTAAAAAGACGATCACTTCCGGGGTCTGCTATTTATTTGAAAGGCAAAAATGCAAAACCGTGACGTGTCAGTACGTGGCTGTGTCACATGATCTGCTCCCACGCCGTTTCTTGCTTTCTTCTGGTTTCTCCGAGTGTCTTCCATGGCGCTTGTCCATCATGGGATGCCTTTCAACGCTGTCGAAAGACGTGGCAGCCACTCCGCTCCATGCCTTTTGTGAACGCGACCTTTGGCGACTCATAACTTGTCTTTCAGGCGGACTCTTCTGGTGTTCCGGCTTGGTTTTGCAGGTTTGATGGATCTTCGTCGTCCCCTGAAGGCTGCGCTCAACAATCATCCTTTCTGCACTTGAAACTTTGGGCGACTGAAACATTCGGCCTTCCTGATTACGCTGTCTCAGGTCTTTGATCTACGGTCCGGAGACGCCCTTTCTCGCAATTTCCAGTGTCTTTCTCGAATATTCTCGATTACTCTGGGATCAGGTCTCCCGACATTGCCACAGTTCCGTGTACATGTATTCGAGGACTTGCGAGAAGCCTCCCTGATGAACGTCGCGCATAGCGCAAAGAAAAAAAATCCGCCTCTTTTCCTAATTTAAATAAAAACCACTCGAAAATGGAATCTAGCGCTGTACTGGTTTGAGGCCGAGCTTGTATATTCGGTTGGCATTATAGAAGAGCGCATTCTTGACGATAGTGACCGCTTCTGCTTCAGTCAGTTCTTGTGACCGGACATTCTCACTAAGAACCTGACGCGCATTTTGAAAACGATGAATAGTCGAAATTTGACGATCAACCTTTGTGCATACACACCTCATATAACGCTTGTCGCGCTTGGATTGTCCCAAGGTAGTAGGACTCGGGCCAGAAATGCCCGTCCGCTGATCTCATTCATTGTTGAGCGGGAAGTGGGCGAAGAAGTGGACGTACTGGACCATAATATCTTGTTTGTGGGTGCTAGCTCTAATATATGACGGATAATGGACCTCTGTCCTTGCCCAGAGACGAATGGAAATATCTGTGGAAGACGATATTGTCAAACAATCAGCTCAATGAATCAATTATTGTTTCGGTTCTTAAGTACTACCTCGCCAAAATCCAGATAGACGTTCGAGTATACTGCGGTGAGATATCCTGCTTCGCGGGTATACGGATACGACGAGTGAAGTAGGATGAACGTTGTGTTAGGATAAGTCTTGATTATCGACTGCAGATACGCAGGCGACGATAGAACCAAATCAATATCGTTGTCACCAAGGCCAGTGTGGAACTGGACTGGACCACCACGTCAACGGTAGAGCAGATATGTTTGCAAAATATTGCACACCTGGCTTGCCAAATCTACCTCCAATGTCCAACGCAGTGCATACGACATAATCGTTCAAGGCCTTGTCCTCCAGCCGAAATTTACCGGGAAGGCGATATGTCTCGTATACACGTTTAAAAGAATCAAGAAGCTCTGGATCACCCCCATTGCTGTAGGGTGCCGCAGAGACGGCCAATCCTGTGCGATAGCACACTACCGACTTGTATGCCACGACTTGTGCATCCGTCGCACTCGCAGTTAGCCTTCCCGTCAATAGGTTGAGAAAGAGCGCGAGTAGCTTTACTAGATCCAAATTGTCTGCAGGTGAGCTACCATATGGCTTGAAAAGAACCTCCAGAATTTCCTGAGCAGAGAGCGAGGCTTAGAGCGCCTTGGCAATAAAGACTGAGATATTTGAACAACGGGTACCTCACCTCTGCTACCGCTTCAATACGAACGACACGCCGTGATTGACTTCCAGTAAACTGATCGTGCCAGGAGACATCATGTACAATGTCTTTGACTCCCAAGCCGTCATCGATCAGGATACATTGAATGTTGACGGGCTCAAAGCACAGTTTGCAGAGGTCAAGGTACGCAAGCTCGGATCGCTTGGCCTTGACATCATCCCAGGATGAACCGCCGGGGAGGCCCAAGAGCTCAACTAACTGATGGGTGGCGCGGTAGCAGGCTAAGGTATGGACAGCGTCTTTGGTGAGAGCGTCGCCTGCCGCTTCTGATATCAGTCCTTCAAAGGGGATAGAATCACGGTTGTCGATGCGAAGTAGCGCATGAGCATGGTTGTCAATCGCGGGAAATGTGAATGCGGCATTGTGTAATTTTGGGAGGTCAGTAGGTTCTGGCGGGTAGGATATCGATCTCATATCGTGATTGTGGTGGAAGCCTGAAGGAGTGTCGAAGAACACAGAACCTGCCAGAGAAATGTTTCCGGCACTCGGACCGCAGGACTCCTGCCAAGCAATCACAAACAGAAAGTGCTACGCCATTTTTTTTGGATCGACACTCAAGCTCAAACAAAACCTTCAGCTTGCTCGTGCACCCTAGTATGTAATATCCAACCTATGATCCTCTGTAAATGAAGAAAACGACATTTCTTACAAGTCATGCCATTCAGGACCTAAGTCAGCACCATATTTCGTGAGCAACTCCATTCCCCTCTCTCGTCTTTGCTCAGGGCCAATTCCCCATCCTCTGGACGATACTGCGCATAGGGCGGTGCAATAGTCAGCATCTCTTTTCCCACCAATAATATCGTTCATAGCGTTAAGCTGTGCCCCATGGGAAATCAAGAGCTTTAGGACTTCTTCGCTTCCAGCCAATGCAGCCCCAGCAATCGCACTGAGTTCGCCTCTGTCCCACGGTCGAACATTCACTGCAGCCCCATGCTCAAGTAGAAGGCGAACAAGTTCGGTATTTCCCCTCCCTGCTGCGGCCGCGAGGACTGTGCCTCGCGCGGTATGTGCATTGACTTTTGCGCCCTTGTCGAGGAGATACCGCACCATGTTGAAACACCAAATCAGTGGTGCACAAGTAGCACATACGTCTGGTTTACGGCTAGACCCAGTGTGATATTTGCTTTCTTCTGACTTATTATTGTCGTCAACCTATTCATGTCTCTCTCTTTGAGAGGCCATACAAGACGGTTCCCTAGTTGCTTCCACTTCGAAAGCGGGTAGCTGAGTTTACGAGTAAAGTCCTCAAGCAGGGTATGACATTCTTGCAGCCAGTTACTCCACTCCATGAGTTGAAGATTGTCGAAGGATGTGATGGAAACACTGTCGCTGAGTAGATTCTGAAATGCCCACAACAGCCCTTCCAGATCACGTAACTCGTTACGAAGGTGGGCGACCGCTTCATTCGTCTCTTTCTTTGCTGTGACAAACTTGTGCGCCAGAGAGACAATCTGAGAGCTCAGCTCCAGGACCGCAATTATGCTAGCAACTAAGGAAAGAGGTTCTGCCATGAGGAAAAGAAGACGGATTTCAGGGTTTGCCCATGAATTTCGCCGTGGATGTTAAAAGGTGGAAGCTGTGCGATGCTGTACGTGATTGCCCTTTTGGCTCGTTCGATGTCAGTACGGATGTCGATCAGCCTTGGGGGGGGGGAATGTGACAGGTCAAGAAAGGGGGGACATCAAGGGTACCCATCGATTCGAGAAATTTCCAGTCTGATAGACATCAGCTCTGATCTCTGAGAGCAGAAGGTCGACGTGGAGTCTGGACGCATTCAGAAAAGGCAACATCAGGTCGTTACCAACACAGTGAACTTGTTGAAAGTATTCCTGATCTGGCAATCTTGGGGACTGGCAGGAATAATCTGGCTTTAGTATAAGGGTGCTGTGGGACAAGGTTGGGGGATCAGCGCTGATTGTCACCTTGTGCTGACTGGCATATGTAGTCGGCGTCAGGAGAAGGCAGTATCAAGGTGCTTATTTCGGTCTTTGCAACCAGTTGAATACTTATCTAAAGTATGTCAGAGGCTTGTCTTCAAATTGATTCATACCAGTTCGAGAAAGACCGAGAGGCCCAGCGGTGTCTCATGGGAAGTAGTTCACGTCGCCTCGCTTGCCTCTGAACCACCAACTGGTTGCTACATTGTCAATGGAGCAGTGGACGAAATGGCCGGCAATGTTGATGTTTACATGTATTTACTTGAAATACTCTTGAACTCTGACCGCGACGTTCTCGACGATTCTCCTTGCTCTCAGGGTCAAGTGAGCTCGTACTTCAACAGATTGGACCCCTGCGATCCCGCTACTGGTGGCTCCGCCAGCGTGAGGGGGATGAGGATCAGGATTTATTGCCTGTACCACAGCAGAACTAGGATATTATGCCTCACATCAGGTTCGAAGAGGTTCGAAGATTATATATGTTCTGATTGCCCAGGCACTGTAGTCTTTCAGCTGGCATACATACTTTTATATGTCCAACTATTTCCGCGACACAAAAACGATGTAGAAACGTGTTCAAATTTTGCAACTGCGAAAAACGATGTTAAACTCAGACTGGGAAGTCATTTGGCAGTCCTTTCAGAATGACCTGCCCGAGATTCTAAATCGATCTACTTATTCTTTCCATGGTATGTGCTCAAATTTGAGAGAATTCTTCCATAGAGATAGTTGAGGCCAGGTCTGTTATGAGCAGGCCTACTGCGATTCGACGTCCTCTCCACAAACGATGAATAAAAGACCCAAGATGGTGCTACCAGGTGCATGCCTCGAGACGGATGCTCTGTAGTCGTATGCTCCCTTAAGTCCCCAGGGTTCGACTCCTGGATGGAAAGCCGAGGAAAGAATTCAGAGTCTCATCCTGGTTAAGTGTGAGGGTGAGATTGGGTTGTTGTTATACTGTAGCAACCGAAAATGCTGAAGCAAGTGCAGGATTCCTTCGCTGCAGAGAGCTGAACAGTTGTGCATCAGATGATGCCCATTGAAGGAATCCTACAAGCACCACTTCACTCAAGAGCTGCTTTTTCAGATTACTTGCGGAAGGTATATGAACACCCAAAGACCTGACAAAAGGACGGAGTGCAGCGAAGAGCCGTTCCGAAGAAGGATTGGGGAGAGATGCACAAAGGGTCGCGGGGGGCGAGCGGTATCGGTGCAATTCTGATTGGTGCAGACACCGCTGGGCGACTTTCTCAAACAGTTGACGGTATTCCAGCGCGAACGGAGGCGGCGCATCCCATGACTGCTTGATGCAACGAAGCAGGGCGAGTGACCTATCATAGCCGGATTGGAAGACTTGCTTCCTCTGCGCGATGTTGTAAATCAGTCCTTCTACATCACTCTCGCTTGTTGTGTCATCGGGAATCCAGAAAGGCGCATCGGGGACAGCGACTGGGAGCAAACTAGACTGAATCGAGCACAGCAATTGCTGGATCAAAGGCTCGTACTTGGGGCGGTCAAGGATATTCCAAATAGAATCCGTTTTGATACTGCAATACGCACGAACAGTCTGCAGCATATAACTTTCCGACAAGAAAGTGATGGAGCTGTCAGGCTCAACACCAGCGTGTTCCAGGATCACGGCATTAAACACATGCATTTGCGACTTTGAGAGCATGGTAACTTGGCAAGTAAACTGATCAAGTTCATGCTGAATGTGAGGAGCGAAACGCTCCTTCGCATTCACGTATCGTACATGTGCCGGATGGAGGGGAATGTCAGAAAATGCCGAACGAACGATCCGCGACGTTGGGACCAATTTCTCTGGCAGCATCGTCTTGTGTCGGAGAACAATGGCGAAGCGTGGGCTGACAACGAACATACGATGAAGCACCGGTCCAGCCTCCAAGAAGCCCTCCCAGACACCGAAACTGTTGCTGCTGAGTACGAATTCCGTTCCAACAGGTGCCTCCCAGAAGCCAATAAAATAGTCGGTGTCCTGCTGTGCGTATGCGATGGACAAGCAATGGTGCACCTCTGGCGGCATTTCTCGCAGACCCATCATCATGCTGTAGAGCTCGCCCTTTTCGAACTTCCTATGGAGCTCCGACGCTTCCAGACATATCTTGAAGTGCGGGACCAGAATGTAATACCGAAGAGCAAACATCCATACTTCGAGTGGTGATTGTAGACCATAATGAGTCCTGAAGCACGCCATCCAGTCATGTACTGCACGGGATTGTAAGTGGTCCTCCCGAACATCAGAACGATAGAGTTTGTCGCGACGAAAATACATCACGAAAAGGAACTTCTTAAGGATGTCGAGTTCGTCGCGAATTATCTCGATGGCTCGTTGGGATCCAGGAGGTCGGTTGTGTATAGATACAAGGATGCGACTCGCGTGGTATTCTAGATCGGCCAATAGTCGCTCGAGTTCGTCGACGTCTGGGAGACGGAGGTCTCTATAAAGGTTGTGGACACCGTATACCCTTGCAATCAAGCAAGTCCTGAGAGTACGATCTTGAAGGCCATAACATAGGATTGCCTCCCTGGGCCCTTTACTTCTGAAGGGAGCACAGATATCAGTGTGGCGCGCTAGTTGTGTGAAGTGGTGCGCCTACAACTCAGGATTGCTTTGATATCGTCGCAGGATGAATCTAGGAATGAAATGATGGTAGCGATCCCTGGTTCTCTGATCCCAGATAGAGGAGGTTATAGCTAGTGGCATATTGTAAGGGAAAGGAAGAAAGGTGTGAAGTCAGGACACATGATTTAGACTGCGATCACGCTCCGACGATGAATAACAGGAACAACATCCCCGTTTAGATGTCGACAAATTAAAATGAAGTTCGAGTAGCCCTCACCAGAAACCCATATCGAAAATGTCGAACGTCATAACTAGTCAACGGGCCAAGACGGATGCGTATCAGCTAACGTGATGTTCAAAGCAGGCGTAGCGGTCCCATTGCAATAATGTTGCTATTAACATCAATAAAATGTCCAATTGAAGTCCGTAAGCAGAAGGTACTTAGTAGTCCGATGTTCTGCAGAAATACAGCTCATGACATCGCGACATAGAGAAAAAAAAACATGCGTTATGAGAAGGCGCTAATGCCAGACTTGGTTAGGATTATTATCGGTGCACTGCCACGTTTGAACTTTATTGCCATTTGTGAGAACACCGTTTGTTAAGTCGAGGCAAAGTCCTGAAAGATAGTGCATTGAGAGACAGATCACTCTTTAGTCATAATCTCAAAGTACCTTTGCCTGCGAGCGCAATGCGGTTATCATCTGTGTAGTACCAATGCTGGGCGGGAAGGTTATCATAACATTTCCAGATCTTCATCCCTATCCCATTTCCGGGGGCTGACCAGCAACCAGCAACACAATTAGGATACATCAATGACAGCAGATAATCGAGGGGAAGACTGACTGGAGCCCGCGTCGAGGCAGAAATCAGTGCCGGACAGGCGAACTTTTGTGTTTCCACGAAGAATCGACCATCTTTGAGCGCCCGAACCGTTACAGTCATAACTGGCGATTAAATGAGAACAGGACGTCATAAGAAAAAGTAATAACACATACATTTGTACAGGAGTACCGTTTGCTTGCACATTACCTCTCACGTCGAGGCATTTATTCGGGTTGTTTTCCCCAGGATTTATAAAGTTCGGGCGGCTTTGATAGTTGGGCAGTTCGCCCGTTGGGCAGAACCTGTTCACAATATTAGATGGCGAGATCAAGGAAACGGGCAGTATTCTTACGTGACAGTGTAGCCCGTCTCTGCTTGTGGGCATGAATGAAGAGGGGAAGCAGGTGGAACGCCAGATGCGGGGGGTGGGAAGGCAGTGGGTGGCGAGGTATAAGAATCTGGGCAAGAGTTGTATTTGCAATCGACACTCAAGCAGAAGCCGCCTTTCTATAAGCACGACGAACTTTCTCTGAGAAAGCGTAGGATGGGGAAATAAAGCAATTGATACACACAGGCGCTCGATTGATTGGAGTTATGTTGACGTCCACGTTAATCCAGTTTGGGTCTCTGACGATATAATAATAGTTCGACTGAACGTGTTCAAGAAGTCAACATGCGCATTCTTGAAGAAACATCGAAGCAGTGAGACTTACCTGTCCATAAAAGCCAGCCCTTGCAGTGCCCGGTCCTTCCGGATTCCCCTGGTTCAAATCGGTGTAGATTAACCCACTCCAGTTCTCAGGGTAGTCCCGGGTCAGCGTTCCACCTAGTGCGGGGAGAGATCCTTGCGACTGGCCATTTATGTAGATCGTTGCGCTGAAAGGGCAGTTATTGACAATGTCATAATGGCGAACAGCCAGAACAGAGCGCGAAATGGCAAGTGCTAGAAAAACAGAAGAGAATTTCATGAGGGGGAACGTGGATGTAAAGCGACTCTAACGTTAACTCCCGAGATTTTTAAACGTCGAGTTCTGCTGGAACGCAAGGATGATCGCCAATGACAAGCGTCATTCGTACCTGACAAGACCAGCCACTACCAGCCTCGCATCCCACGAAGGGCCAGCCACCCCGCTGACTATTTAGTTGGCAAAGTGCAGCGGCAACCGTCACAAGACCATATTCAGGGATCCTTGAACCAGGCCTGCCGACCCTCAGTGAAGGGACGTTCAAGTCCAACAAGCTTCACCCAGATCTTACATAGAGTCCCGTATCAACGTGTTTCGCACCAACACCCTTTGAAAGAATCGTAGGAGGTGCTGTCTTGACCAGAAGGCTTGAAGGGCTTTGGGAGAAGAAGGGACCGCCAGGTGAGCCACTAGCGCATTTAGATCAAGGTCCGTCGAAGCTCCAATTGCAAGCGTGGTTGAAATTTGAAATTGTGCGTTCTGTTTCATCGGACAATTTTCGGACCGTAACGGAGAGTCCCGGCCGAGTCGTGGCATCTTATCAGATGGTAGTTTCCTAGAGTCTTGAGCCCCACCCTCACCTACACCTCGAGACTGTGACCAGCTAGCTCTCTAATATAAGCCACATACGAAAAGGGGCAAGGGGCCAGAGTCTACGATGCCTGTGAATACAAACGATCTAGAAGCCGCAATTCGCAACGCCTTCCCCGTTGACCACCTCGAGATTACAGACCAATCGAGTGGATGTGGAGAAAGCTACTCAATTGTTCTAGTGAGCGAAGTGGGTGAAAAATGGCAACAGGTAATCTCTACCTCACCTATTGTTCCAGGCCTTCGAAGGATTGTCGACTTTGAAAAAACATCGCTTAAGTATGTCTCGCGACATGTTTCGTCCTACCTTTTAGTCACCACGACACTCTCGCAGTTAACGAACTGCTGAAGGCAGAGATCGCCCAGATGCACGCCTTTTCACAGGTATGGGCTTCCCACGATGGTCTTTCATCCAACTGAGGTGATTATTATAGAAGACCTTCACCCCCGTTCAATACCAGGCCCACCTCGCAAAGAGCCGCTAGTTTAGGTGTCTGGCCTATGAGAAATCCAGTCTCATACATCTATTATTTCTACCTATGCACACCATTATTGTAGATACACAAATCTCGTGGAGAATAGAACGGTACTGGGATAGATGCGAATTTATGGACTTAGGACATGACCATTTCCGTTTCGATGGCTTGGCTTTGAGTTCGATTCTGGTTCTCCTTCTCCACACGTCTACTGACCACCCTCTTCGTACGTCGTTTCATTTTTGGGCTTGAAGGTCCCCCAGTATCTTGCGATGAAGCCATTCCAGTCTTGTCTGCGTTAACCATGCTTCTGGTCGACTTTCCGAGCCCTCGCACTTTCTTCACCGGCTTTTTGACATCTGCCACGCCTTCGTCTCTCTTTCGTTTCGTTGGCGGTGGGGGTAAACTGAGCGGCGGCTCTGTCGGAATTTCCGTGTTGGTGATCGTTGCTGAAGACGACGCTTGCTTGCGTGGTGGGGGACGACGAGTAAAAATTGGGATATTGTTTGATGAAGTTTGAGTCGGCATTTGTACAGGAATGCTGCTGCTGGCGATGACCAGGAAAGGGTCGTCATCGTATGTGGTTTTACGGGAGGGTGACGGAGGATCAGAACGCTCAGACGCACTGCTGATCAATATGGGTGATGAGCGACCATGGTTGGGGCTGGGCGTAGTTCGTAGGGCTGGTGTGCGAATAGTAAATGACATGTTAGGTTCAACAGCAGACGAGGAGCTATTTGGATCAGGACTAAACAGGGATGACAGAGATCGGTCGTCGTTGGAAGTTTGCCCTGATATGAGCTCTGAGATCTCGTCTTGAGAGGGGGGCCAGACAATCGAAGGATAGACAGAGCGTTCATTCGATGCGAGTTCCGCAGCCTGTCCGACATTTGAAAGATGACCTGAGAGTAAAGTCGGAAGCTCATCTCGAGATGCGGCATTTACGATGGAGGGATAACTAGGACGGTCGCTCGACGTCGGTCCAGCACATGCTTCGTCATGCCCAAATACCAACCTGGAAGATACAACTTGAGACTGTGACCTAACGGCGACCGGTTCCTGTCCTGGCCCACTAGAAAGCTCGCCCTTCAAGACACGCCGGATAGTCTTTCTTGATAGTCCGTCACTAGAAGGTGCTCGTATCATGGGCGGGTAGTTTGGGGATTCATTCAGGTTTCGTTCGCCATCGGAAACATGGCCAGAAAATATTCTCGACAGTTCGTCCTGAGAAAGTGCCCTGACAATGGGTGGATGGTTGAGAGGTATATCGATGCGCGATGTGTCGTTGAGGGTCTCTCTTGTGGGCTCATGAGGTGACTCCTCCCCAAAGACAGATGGTGAGTATCTGGCGACTGGACCTGAGGTTGATTCTCTTGAGGAGGGAGTCCTCTCTGTGATTATCCCTAGAGCGTCGGTGCGGGTTTGCCCAAGGTCACCAGAAGGCATAGATGCTAAAGAGGTCGAGATAGGGCTAAGGACAGGCGAAAATTGACCACCGTCGTCGGATAGCTGCAAGAAAAAGTCATATATGTCCTTATCATAGGAGTCAATGGGAGCGGCAGTCTCAAAGGATGGACTTGGTGCGACACGAGGGTGCGGAAGGAGATTCGGAGTACTAAGAGACACACGAAGGGCAGAAGAGTTCACATTTAGAGGTGGTTCAGAGAGAGATTCAAAGCTCATGCTTGCAAAGTTCGGGTCAAAAAGATGAGTCCCGGCAGTTGTCGAAAAAGACGTGAAATCCAAAAAGGGGGACAGACCCAGAGCCAGTGGGTTCCGACCAATTGTTGATGATGAGGAAGATGGAGAGGTCACAAAGAACGGCGAGAGGCTAGGGTTGGGCGAGGCAATCGCCGAAGGCGGCAAGGAAGCTGGGCGGTGGAGATCATGCTGAGCCTGAGAATGGAAAGAAACAAGGTGGCCGAAGGTCTGCACTGTGGGTGATCCCTCCTCTGGCAAAGCTAAGTTGGGGGACGAGACAGATCTAGGCAAAGACCATAGGGAAAAGAACAATTGAACCTCCTTGCTATCACGAAGGAGCAGGTATGCCGCCGCCATGCGGACTGCGGAGCGCATTGAGACTCTGAAATCGCAGTGGAAGGGAAGGGTAGAAAAGGACATACATTGGAGGGAAAAGTCACCATGTTGCAAAATATGTGAATCCACTGTTTCCGCGAGAGAGATCATGACTAGAGGACTACTTGGACGGTTTGGGGACGTAGGCACGATTATTTCAGAAATCAGGGTGGGAATGATCCGAATAATGAACGTTATGATTGCGTTCTGAGCTGGATGTCAGGCAAGTACCATAAGAGAGAAAGAAGAGATATATACTTCGACTATATCAACGACCTACGGGATTGAAACGATTGTCAAAACAACAGCATAGCTGGTTCATGGACCTACCATGATCTGATGCACGCGCGTTATATCTTGTGTAGGGGATGAGCGGATAAAGGCAATGACATATTTGCAGTTGGCCACGAATTCGGCGTCAGAGATAAAAGCAGTTCCTTGGAAGGCGTCGGATATTTTCTGAAGTGAAAGAAAGACATTGGTTCCAATAGATAATGGCGTTGTATTCTCATGCAGCAATGTGTCGTTGGGCGTGCAAAGATGGAAGAGTTTAGGCAGCGCCGCGATCTCCTGAAGCGCAGGGGGTGCCGCAGATGTCTTGCGAGAAGGTTTTGGCCTAGGCGGTTTCATGGAGCTCATTGCTTCTCCTAAAGGATCCAATGCAAGCTTGAAGAGGATTTGGCCCTTGGGTGCAGCGCGAGGTGAAGGGAGTTTTGAGACAACTTCGTTCAGGGCTCACGGTCATGTGCGCGTGATGGTGTCCGGAATTGGCAACTCGATCCGATCTTCAGCTTCATCTACCATCTCCACAGAATCATAGAACTGGTATCCGCGAGTCCAAAATGACTTTTGAGCCCCCATATCCCCCATATGACCCTACAGATAAGGCTGGGTTCGTTATACATGAAGTCCTGATGTTCTTCGGTGATCCAATTTCGCTCAAAACAGATTTTCGTGAGTGAGTATCTTGTTTCGTGGTGCCAGCTGCTCATGAATCTAAGAAAGGTATGAGACGGTAGTGAAACGGTGGCCTGTTATCATCACTGGTGTCATCGACCAAATACACAATGTCTGTCATAAACTCTCCCTGGAGTTACAGCGACCGAACGCGGAGAAAGAAACCGCAGAAGCCAAGGTTGCTGAAGGGAAGGTCATCATCGAGAAGATAAGCAAGTTGAAGTATCAGATGGGGCGTGACCATCCTCTGGAGTAGGTTGGCTATGCAATATCCTTCGCCATCTCATCTAGTTTGCAGACCGATTCCCGCAGATGGCGAAGGGCAGGTTGAGACGTACAATCTAGAGTTGCAGCGCTTAGGTGAAGCTGGGAAAAACACCTGGTTTACTGCGCCCTGGTTGTATGCAGAGTATGTACTGCTCTTCAGTGTTCGTCTGCTATGTAACTTATCGTGACCTAAGGTGTTATTTGTGAGGCAATATGTTTCCGCCAGACCATTCATTAACCACTCTGTCAGGTATCGCCTGCTTCGTTCCTTCTGCGCTACAACGATGCACTGGAAGAATTATGACCCTTTTTTGTCTCAGAAGGTCTCCACATTTGCTCAATCTGGGACATCTATACTCAGTGCGCCTCTCGCTACCTTGTTTCCCGATAAAGCCTCACATCATGCGCTCTGTGTAGAGATCGCGACCAGCATGCACGAGTTAGAAAGTGAGAAAGACGCGTTAAATGCTGAAAAACTGGGCATTCTGTTCAGCGAAATGGTCCAGATGTGCTTATGGTGCGTGATTCCTTCTCCACCACGTGAGTACTCAGGAATCGAGTTCGACATTTGCCAGGGGAAACGCCACTGTGAAAGATATCCTCATATGTCTCGATCATTTCTGATGTTGATCCATGTAGGATCTGTCCCTGTTAACTCATCTTTCTCCAGATGATATAGCGCACCTTCAGTCTGTCGGGAAAGAAGCGCAGGCAGCCAGGCAGCAGTTCATCTTGAAAGATGACCAATCGCAGCTCTGGGAGCATATCCAGTCTTTGAAAAGTGGTAGAATTGACTTTGTTCTCGACAATGGTATGTCACTTCATGTATACCTCAAAGCGGCTCTCAATATCAATGCCTTTCTGTAGCGGGTTTCGAGGTTGTCCACATCCATTTTAGCCTGGTAGTGCAGAATCTGATCTATGCCTTCTCAGCTGTTTACGGATCTCGTCTTTGCCGATTTTTTGGTGTCTTTTACACCATACGTTTCGGAAGTACAGTTTCAGTGCGTTCGAACCACGGCACATATTCACGTTCGTTATGACTAATTTACTCCATAGCCCGAAGCTCATTCCATGGTTTGTCTCTGATGTAACGCCGGCCGACTTCAGTCAGACCCTCAGCTCTCTTTTGGACCCATCTTTTTTTCCCCAACTCGCTGGATCGAACGAAGGATCCACCCCCAGCTCTGAACATTTGAAACACATGGTTACGCGGTGGAAGAATTATGTGGACGAGGGTATTTTCAAACTGTCTGTCCCTCTTGCCACCCCTCTCGGAGGGAGCAGATCGGAAGTGGATCTATTGGCGTCCTTTTGGACATCACCTTGGCCGTATTGGAACCTGAAAGACTACGCGCCTGAACTGTTCAGTGCATTGCAAGAAAGTAGTTTGGTTGTTTTCAAAGTACGGTGTTTACATCAATGCGTATCTCAGAATGCTAACCCAATGTCTGATGAAGGGTGATCTCAAGTGAGCAATGATCTTTTGTTTTGCTTTTTGTCTTGACACACCTCGGAATAAGTTATCGCAAGTACGTTTTCCGTCAATCACATCTGCGATACACCTCTGATGCTGCAGTAGGCTTACGGGAGATGTCCAATGGCCTGTGTGGACTCCCTTTGAGACCGCAATTGGTGAGTCTGATCTTTCTGATGACCCTTAGGCTGACGCATCATCTGCTCTTAGGCCCCCTCGCAGGCTCTTTCCCCATTCTAAGCCTAAGAACCAACAAAGCTGATGTTGTAGTGGGGGTGGATCGAGAGATCGCGGAGAAATTGGATAAGAGTGGTGAGAAGTGGAGGGTCAATGGACGGTAAAGTCCAATTTTCACTTCCTTGAAATATTCTCACATTCTTTTGAACAAAATCTGTAGTTATGCCCTCATATCGTTCCTGGAGGCCTCTCCTCTGGAATCTACGAGCAAAAGCTAAGTATCCTCACCCTACCTGTACGAGTAGAACCTTTAGAATGTCTTGTTTTGATGGCCAAAGAAAACGTTGAAGTCATGTGAATCTCGGCCTTCGATGCTAGCTCGACACCTCGCTGATCGGTTTCAAGGTTGCTTGTGGTTCTTTGCTGGCTCTGCTGTCGAGTTGGTGGCCGGGAGTCTGACGACATATTATCGGTCGATCTCCATCATCGCGGAACTTCATTCTGATATGGTCCCATGGGCTCGGCATGATGTCTTCCAGGCCTTTTCCCTCAAGAACCAGAGAACCTTATGGTCTACACTTTGATAACGTCTCAAGCGGTATCCGTTCATCAAATTCATGGTCTATCAGAGATAGAAGCAAAAGCCATGCGTCGAGTATTTTTGGGACAGGTAAAACTCCCACAGTTTCATTTCACCGAGTAAGCCAGGGTCACGATGCCCGGTTTTCCGACTCTGGTCAAACTCTTCCTCGTCGCCATCTGCGTTCATGGGACTTCCGGTAGTGACGACAAACAGGCAAAGAACGATTTCAAAGTTGTCATCCTCGGAGGCGGCGTCGCTGGGATAATTGCCGCGCGGACTCTGCACGAACAGGGCATCGACGACTTCGTTATCATCGAAGCACGCGACGAGCTCGGCGGGCGCTTGAGGAGCGCGTCCTTTGGAGGCAAGACGGTCGAATTCGGTGCGAATTGGATTCAGGGTACACAGACGGGCGATGGACCGGCCAACCCAATATATACCCTCGCCAAGAAACATAAAGTGAAAGCGCAATACAATGACCTCTTTGGGAGCATTAGTTTGTCAACGCTGCATGGACATTTGCAAATGCGCTCATATTTGGCCTTGCAGCTACGTATGATCAAACTGGCCCTGTTGACTTTTTGGACGCTGTTGATACTGCCGATGAAGCCTATGTTAGACTTATAGCGGCGTCTGGTGCGTTAGGTTTCTTTACTTCGAAATCCTTGGACCATCTGAATGTCACATCTAGGAAGTAGAATACCTAATAAGCTTGTAGACATATCCTCACGATCTGCTTACACCCTGGTTGGAGCCAAACCCCTGGACGCTCATGCCAAAGCTGCAGAATATTTCCTGGTTGGCCATGTTTGTCGGGTTGAAGGGAGAACACGCTGACCATACTCTAATACAGTTCGATTGGGAGTACGCACAAACGCCTGATCAATCCTCTGCCATGGCATCGTCATGGGTGAGCTTCGATACTTTCCCGTATGTCAAGCATATACTAATCTACTGTTTGCCATCCAGAATAACAACTTCACATTTGACACCGACTACGGTGGCTTCTCAGAAGATAATCTCTTAAACATTGACCAACGAGGATTCAAAACGTTCATCCAAGAGGAGGCAAAGGAGTTTCTGACTCCTGAACAAGTGCGCACAGGCTCCGTTGTAAAGACGATTGCGTGGTCGGGAGCTGGCATCAAAGTTACATTGGAAGATGATACAAATATCTCGGCGGACTACGCCCTCTGCACGTTTAGTGTTGGTGTTCTTCAAAATGACGACGTCGAGTTTAAACCGAGTCTTCCTGGTGCGTGTCCTTCCCTGTCATCCAACCTTGTTGAACTGAAAGAACCTGTCGAAGCCTATAAGCAAGAGGCCATCTCTAGTATAACGATGGCCACTTATACTAAAATATTCCTTCAATTCCCAGAAAAATTCTGGTTTGACACTGAGGAACGCTGCCTCTTTCTAATTTCGCGAAGCTGGAATATTGATACTATTATTTTTCGAACTTGCAGATGGCCATCTACGCAGACCCAGAACGTGGACGCTACCCAGTCTGGCAGAGCTTGGACCACGAGAGCTTCCTCCCTGGATCCGGGATCGTATTTGTGACCGTGACGGTACGCCTCAAATTTCATCCTCATACTCCATGCTAACAGGGCTCTAGGGTGATTTTTCTGAGAGAATTGAGTCTTTACCAGATGAACAGGTGAAAGAAGAGGTAATTCAGGTGTTACGTTCGATGTACCCAAACGTCACTATCCCCGATCCTCTGGACTTTGCGTTTCCTCGGTGGTATTCTGACCCGCTATATCGTGGCTCGTATTCCAACTGGCCTGCTTCTTTCGTAAGCCAGCATCACGAGAACATGAGAGCCAATGTCGATAAGTTGTACTTTGCCGGAGAAGGGACAAGCAAGAAGTACTTCGGTCAGTCTTCCTGCTCACCCTAGTCGATCATGGATTGCTGGTTTACATTCAATGTGCAGGATTCTTACATGGAGCTTACTTTGAAGGTCTTGAAGTCACAAAGGAGATGATCAAATGTATCAAGCATCATGGATGTGTTGGCTTGAAGCATGTGGACCAGGTAAAAAACACTGCTTCGTACGAAGTATAAACCGGGAGTATATTCGGTATATTTACATATCTTGTTTGTGTGTGCCAGTTGCGCTGAACCCCTTTGCTCAAGTAACCATCGTCTTCTGGGTCGATCTGATCGGGGGGGCTACGCATCTGTGGTTGTGTGACGTGGCAGTGGGCAATGTCCAATCTTGAATCTTGCAAACGGGCTTTATCTCTCGACTGCTTTTCCAGCTTGACTTCCGTCAAGGCAAGATACCCACATGTAAATCTGCTTTGGCAGACACTTCAAAGCTTCACTTCTGGAAGCTTTCAGAGCTTGAAAAGTCAATATGTGTCACTATTATAACCACCAGCATATGACCTTGGAATTCGCCTGTTTATTTGACTGCCTGTCATTATTCGAAGTTCGGCTCTGACACTTGGTGCTGCGGGAAATGGGATCGCTAATACGGGTGGTCGAAAAACTGCTATAAATCAAAATTCTGAACTGAATGCGGAAAACTTGTTCGACACGATGCCTTCTCTGACCCCTCTCTTTAAACTTCTGTTGGCCGTTGCTTGCGTACAGAGCGCTGCGATCCCTAGGGGATCTCTCGGACGCTCTCCTATGAAGGTCATTATCCTCGGGGGTGGAGTTACGGGTCTGGTTGCTGCCCGAACTCTACACCAGGACGGATTTGACGACTTAGTTATTGTTGAAGGTGGCGATGAGCTCGGTGGGCGCTTGAAGAGCACTTCTTTTGGTGGTTATACCGTCGAGCTAGGTGCCAATTGGATTCAGGGCACTCAGACTGGTGACGGGCCTACGAATCCCATTTGGACACTCGCCAAGAAACACAAGCTCGAGACGCAATCCAACGAGTTTCTTGGAAGCATGAGTGCGGATTTTTCTATATTCCGCCGTCTGAATATACGTTTAAATTGGGCTTTTTAGTTTTAGCAACATACGACAATACTGGCGCTGTTGACTACTTGGACGTTTTCAATGCCTCAATCGAGGCGTATCTTAATCTTACTGTGACTGCTGGTAGGTGTCGTGGGCAAGCGTCGCTTGCGGTTCTTACTCCCTTTTGCCCAGGTCGACGCGCGTCAAAGAACCTGGTAGATATCACCTCGAGGGCTGGCTATACTCTCATCGGTGCTAAGCCTAGAGACGCTCACGCCAAGGCCGCTGAATATTTTCAAGTCAACTTTATTTCCTGATCTCTAGAAAAGCCGCCTAATATCATGTTATTTCGACTGGGAGTATGGACAAAGCCCGTGCTAGACATCGGCGGTCGCATCTTCATGGGCAAGTTGTCGGAATTCTCCATGACTTGGCATAACATGATAAATTGCAGGCGAACAATTTTACCTACGATGCTTTAGCGGGTGGGTTCTCCAATGAAAACCTAATGAGCACCGATCAGCGGGGCTTCAAGGCTGTTGTTCAAGAGGAAGCGAAGACTTTCCTTCAACCACGGCAGGTCCGACTCCGTTCTGTTGTCAAGGCCATTTCGTGGTCTCCCGCAGGCGTCAATATCACATTGGCCGACGGATCATCGATGTTTGGAGATTGTGCTCTCTGCACGTTTAGTCTGGGCGTCCTCCAGAACGATGATGTGAAGTTCGAGCCAAGCCTTCCTGGTATGCTATCCTTCCCCACCACCTGCCTCGATGACTGAAGTCTCTGTACGCAGCTTTCAAGCAAGAGGCAATCGCCAGCATGACCATGGGACATACACAAAGATATTTCTACCATTTCCGAAGAAGTTTTGGTTCGAAACTGAGGTCGGAAGATAACCATCCATTTGGGAGATTGTCGTTTACTCCGTCAACAGATGGCTCTCTACGCCGATCCGGAACGCGGCCGATATCCAGTCTGGCAGAGTTTGGACCACAAGAACTTTTTACCTGGTTCAGGAATTTTATTCGCGACAGTTACTGTGGGTTGAGCTTTCACTTGTTTTCATGTGTCTGCACGTCTCACGCAGCAGCTTCCATACAAGGGCGACTTCTCTGAGCGAATTGAAAGCCTCTCTGATGGGCAGGTGAAAACAGAAGTCTTGGCCGTTCTTGCTTCGATGTTTCCGAACACCACCATTCCGGAACCTCTGGAATTTAAGTTTGAACGATGGCTTTCGGACCCCCTGTATCGCGGATCGTTCTCGAACTGGCCGCCGTCATTCGTCCGCCCACATCATGATAATTTGAGGTCCAACGTCGAGAGGTTATATTTTGCAGGGGAAGCTACCAGTCAGAAATATTTTGGCGAGTCTTTTTTTTAAATTAAGGGGATTATCCCGTTGAACTAGCTCGTGGCTCAATTGAACAGGATTCCTCCATGGGGCATATTTTGAAGGCGTCAATGTCGCACAGGAGATGATAAAGTGCATCAGGCAACATGGGTGTATGGGATTAAGCCATGTCAGTGAGGTGAAGAATCTGGTACCATATGGGGTCAAACGTGAAGACGTTTTGCGATGACGACTGGTGTACATGTAAGTATTGTGGAGTACGTTGGGTGTATGTATTTGAGTACAACCGCTGTAGAGTCCGGATCCGGCGTGATTGTTCTTTATTAATATTCCGACTAGTACAGTAGTATCCAATCAACAAAAAAAAGGAACTGCGGCACACGACCAATTGACTGCGCATTATAGTCACCACTTCAGCTTGGTCCCAACCGAGTCTCGATATCACAGCAGAGGTAGTATCGTGATTCGTCTCTGCTTCTTTGGAAGCTGGATTTGAATTAAGATGAGGGCTTGGAGCTGGAGCACTACCACAGGGAACCTTGCAATGGATCGTGGAAGCGTTTACTTACTTCAAGTTCACGTCTCGGGAATATAAAGTTCTCTGCTACTGTGCCTGCCGCGCCTCGCCCCCTCCAGATGAAATTGATGAAGCGTGACACCACTAACGACCGCGGTGCTATAGTTACAAAGGTCGAAAAGGCTTCAACGTTTCAACAATGAGGCTCCAACCTTTCACCTTTCCTTCAATCTTCTTCTCGCTGTGCATTTACTTGCATTAGCTGGCTGGTCCTTACCCCGGCATTGTCTTGGGCCTTTTTTTCTTTTCACAACTTGGTGTGCTACGCTCTTTTCTTCACTTCCTCAGGGTTCCTCGCGCTGGATCGTCTCAATCAACCACTATTTTTTTCGTATCTATCATGCTCCCGATTGCGACTCGAAACTTGTGGAAGCGGACACTCTCGTGGTCCAGGATCAAGCTGGTGGTGAGTTCCTTCGCGAGGAGTGCCCTGTCATATTCTTACAGAGTGCGCCGCCCAGTACACGAGAATCACGTTGACGCGATACACCACCTTGTACTTCTTCTTCGCCCTCCTGAACTGCATTGTTCTTGTTATCCTCCAAGGCGTCACTTATGCCGACAACAATCAAGCAGTGAACCTTATTGGAGGTCTGCTTGCCAATGCAAACGTCGAGAAGGGCCTTCTGGTCTTTGAAGGAGGAGAGCTCGAGAAGTGCAATAGTATTCCTGGACAACCTGGTGCTGTTTGTGTCACTGTTGCCCTTTCCAAAGACAAGCAAGGCCTTGCTTCCGTTGAGCGGCGCGGAGGGAAGACACAGGTATGTATAATGCCACCATTTGCGTGAGAGTCTGTAAACACAAGCCACCACGAACAGCTTCTTCGAAAACGCGTCGTGCACAAAAACGTCGATTTCAAGGCTCTTCTCGCACCGCGATCGGACAGCGATGTCGACGACGAATCTGATTCCGAGGATGGCGACGATGATGACGACGACTCTGATTCCGAACCTGACGACGACGAGGATGATGACCATAGGAAGGAAGCCATCAAAGATTTTGAAGATGACACGCCAGCCAATGGTCAGGGAAGCAACAGCGAGATAGGAACAGGCAAGAAAGGCGACAGTCAGACAGGCAACGCACAACAGAATGGCAATTCAACCACTGGGGGCTCCTCGTCTGGGACTTCAGCAGGGTCTGCCAACACAGCGCTCGATTTGCCATGTGGCTACACCTTGACGTGGCTTCAAGATATGTACGCGGTTCATCAATTCCTTGAAGGATTTTGCTCACGATCTTATTTGAAGCCTGCAAGATGCGAAACGCGAGGATTTGGTGACATTGGGGTTTCATTTCTGGTTGTTTTCTCTCGCTGTCGTCACGGTGCGTCACAAAGGCGGTGTGCAACAAGAAGCTCAATCTTATGATAATCGAAGATCTTGAATGAGTCACTTCCCCATCTTGGTGCATCTCTGGCTGGCCACGTCCTAGGAACTGGCTGGGCTGCTTTCCGAGTCCAGTCTACTGAGAGATTGAGGACTAACTATCTGAGCCTCATCTCTGGGGGCGCCTGTGGTGGCATCGATCTCCTAGATGGTTGGTGGGAAGTCCGCAGGCTACATGCTGTGAGTAAAGTCCTTGAATTGGCCAGTGACCTGCGTTGAGATTCCTTTTACAAATTCAGATTCCCATTCTCGCCGTGAGCGTCTTGGTCCTGTGTGCAACGGCCTACCTGTCCTTCAAGCTTTTCAAGGTATTTTAAAGTTTTCTTATCTGCATACCCTGGTTGAACGCATTAAAAAGGTATACGCATCGCAATCGTTCAGCCGCGTGGGTGCTTCTCCTCAGATTCACAGAATGTACAAGGTTTGTATTTCTGCTAGCCGCTCCTGAACAACGCTAAAGTACAGCGAGCAGCTGGTCCTGCTCCTTTCGGTGAGCTTGCAGCTCACCGGCTTCTTTTCAATTGCGTCGACGGCTATGTGGATCGACAAAATTTCACATGGCGTCATCCGCTTTGTTGCTCAACATATCAAGATATACCTTGTCGCCTTTGCCGTCACCTTGGTGGTAAGTCGCAGCGCCCTATCCCGTTCAGTACCAAGTCTGACCCGGTTTATAAGCTCGAGATCCCGTGGGTTATCCTTGTAAGTATCATGCGGTTTTCAGCAAACTTGGATACTAACACATAACCAGGGCTGGGTATCCGTTCGGAGGGAATGCCGCTGGAAATACGTTGTATTTTGTGGGCTGTCGATCTTCCTCGTCGTCATCTCGACTTTGATGTTCTTAAGTCCTCGTATGTCATCCGAGTTTCTAATTTTATCGTTCCGGAATCTGAAGTGTTTTCTGTTAGTTTACGTATTCATCTTCACAACATGGCCCTTCTTTGCGACCATTACTGTCACCTCATACGTCCTGATGGTGTTGACTTCGCTGCTAAGTGTATGGTGCCGTTTGAACTTTGGCAAGGGTTTGGCTCACTTCCGTAAGCTTCTATTATCCCCTGCGCATGTCTCGCAGGCTAACGCCAGTTTCAACGTATGCAGTGCAAGTCAGCGATGCGCTTGAAGGCGTCAACTTCACCCCCGTCTACTTCTCAAACGACGCCGAGAAGGGCACTGCTTTCCCAGTAAAATTCAGCGACACCGAGAAATCTCCTGTCGACGAGAAAAATTCCTCTGACTTCGGATACCTCCAGCAACCCGAGCTATCATATAGCGAGCTTGCGAAGCCGAAACTCCGCGGAGAGTCGGTCTACTCTGACGCCGACGGGATGCCAGTCAAGCTGTCCTCGACACCGTCGCTGTTCAAGGACGCAGCGAGCACCCGCCGCGCAAAGGCGTTTGGTGGAAATCATTTGGATCTCGGTGCGGCGGCGGCTGGCGAGGATAGGTACACACAACCGCAAATGCCGCCTCGCTCTGCGTGGTCGGCGACGACGCCGAGTGAGAGGCCGAGGTCGAGGGATTTGACGTCGTTGAGCTCGAGTGGGAGGGCGAGCCCGACGTCCATGCGTTCGGCTACGCCTTCTATGCGTCCTCCTTCGCTCGCTGTGCGGTCGGCTACTACGCCTTCTATTCGCGCAGTGACCCCTTCGTTGCGGACGGTGACGCCTTCTGCTGAGACGCAGACTCCGTCTGTGAGGTCGGTTTCTCCGCCGTCCGTTGGATCGAGAACCAGACCTGGTCTGCCTGCCAACCCGAGACGTCGTCCGTCAGATGCGTGATCTAGCATTTTGCTGTGAAGGGGCTGGCCCTTGCTCTTGTCATCTCTTGTGTTTTTCTTTCTTTCCTTCTCTCGATGTTGCTAGGTATCCAGCTTTGCTTGTATTTGCTGTACTGTATGTAGGACCACGGGGAGATTATTCGAAGTTGATCTTGGAATGTTTGGATTGTTTTTCCTGGTCTGGTCGTGAGGTTGTGTGCGACAAGCAAAAGTATCCATACTCAGAAGGTGGTCATTAAATAAAAGGCAAAGGTCAGAACAAAAGCGTATATAGCAGCACAGAACTAGTAGTCATCAGCGTGAGTATGGGTGGAAACTATGCTGTCCCCTCGACGTAATCCTTGCCGGGCCAGGCCCCGCCCCCGCTCCAGCAGCCCCCATCGCCATGCGTCCAAAATTCGGATTCACAGCCCCTCCACCGCGCATCCCCATCCCCATCCCCATTCCCATCCCTGGCATGCCACCCATACCACTCATGCCGCCACCTCCACCTCCACCCATCCCCGCCCCACCCATCCCTGCACCCATCCCGCCAGCCCCACCCATCGGGCCCATCCCAAGTCGCATGGCACCCATATTCCCCATCCCACCCATACCCCCCATACCTGCCATTCCGCCCATCCCGCCCATCCCACCCATCATGTTCATGTTCATCCCAGTCATCCCACCCATGCCCGCAGCAGCCATGGGGTTGAACCCGCCCATCGCGGCCATCGCCATCGGGTTCATGCCCATGCCCATGCCCGCACCCATGTTCATCATCGGGCTCATGCCGCCGCCGCCACCACCCACACCCATCATGGGGACCTGCCCCATGCCCATGCGTGGGAACATCATGGGCATTTGGGGGGTTTGCGAGGGGAAGTTGACGGCGCTCGGGAGGGTGGGTGTACGAGAGGATTGGTCGGAGGGGGAGGAGGTGCCGATGCTGGAGCCCGCGCGGGCTTGGTCTCGTTGACTGCGGGGTTGGGCCATTTTGACTTCGATCTGTGTTAGAGGGGAGGGTAAGTGAATGTTTCTGAAGATCAAGGAACGAGGGGGAGGGTAAGAAGACTAACCTGCTTGTCATCGAGGATCAACCCGATCTTGCCTACGAGTTGGTCGGCATTGCTGGCGTCTTCGAACGTGACGAATCCGAATCCCTTGGAGCGGCCGGACTCGCGGTCGACCATGACAGTCGCGTCAACGACTTTGCCGTATGCGGAGAAGAACTCGCGCATCGTATCGGAGGTCGTATTAGGCGAGAGGCCGCCGACAAAGTACCGTGTGTTTCGGAGGTGCTCTTCGCGCGGGATGGCGCGTTTGGGGTCAATCTACGAGTTTGTTAGTATGTGCGTGGGTGTGGGTGGGCTGTGACGCACCGCTTTGCCGTCGAGGTAGTGCTCACGAGCGACGACGGCGTTGACGGCAGACGCATCTTCGAACGTTAAGAAGGCGAAACCCCGGGACGTGCCTGATGGATCTCGCATGATCGTGCACGCATCGACCTTGTTACTGCATGGTGAGGACGGAGGACACTAGGATATCTAGGAGAAGCTAGGCTACTGTACCTTTCCGAACTGTGAAAAGTAGTTCCTTAGGCCTTCTGTGCGTAGGGAGGAACAGGTGGGGGAACAACGAGGTGGGCATTAGCGCTACGTATGGTAAGGGGTGTGTAAGGACGAGATACCATCTGTTGTGTCCCAGTTGAGACCGCCGATGAAGAGTTTGCTAGTAAGGGCGGACCGTGGTAGCGTGTAGCGTGTAGGTGAAGCAGTTGCAAGTATATGGATAGTAGAGCAGAGAGGAGGAGTGTAGTAGGGCGAGGGGTTGCCAAGAGGTAACGAGGGTTATTAGTACCCGGTGCAAACAACACGAGAAAGCCAGTCGAGAGAGAAGAGAGAAACAGAGAACAGTAAGAGTCACAGGAGCAGGATAGCAAAGTATCGTAGCTGTGGTATCTGCTCGTAGTCGCGTATAACGAGAAGAGATAAGACAGGTATGACAGAACATGATAACGTTCCTTATCACAATACATACGACGACGACGATCCCACTGCATTTCTAGAGAAAGGGAAAACACATACCCAGAATCGTGCATTTCAGAAGGCTTCTTCCCAAAGACCGAAGCATCAGCATCTTCGCGTGTCAACGCTGTTGATGACGATGACATGGCACCGACCGCAGCCCGAGGATTCGGCGGCAGAGGGATCTCTGCACGCTGCTGGCGCTCCTGACTCGGTGTCTGCTGGTACGCAGAGAATTGCTGCGCTATCTGAGCCGAGTATGAGAGGGAATTGGGAGACATGGGTTTCGGGGGCAGCGAACGGTGAGCAGCTGCATCCTGGGGGGCTGAGCTGGGCGGTGGTTTCTTGGGTTGAGATGCAGGTTCTGTTGTTGAAGGTGAAAGAGATGTCTCTGGCGAAACCTCGTCTTGAAAATCCTCTGTGTTGTCTTCGCCTTCGTTGTCAGGCTGTGCGGTTTGGTATTCCGCGTCGTCGTCGCCGTAGATATCTGGAAAGCCCTTTTATGAGTTAAATGGGCTGAATAGTCAAATGTAGCTCACCACCGTAGAGATCTGAATCCAGCGCAGCCTTTGACATCGTTACAGTTCAACCCAGCACCTCCTGAATCACTCTGGCAGAAAACCATTTGTGCGTGGGAATATCTTTGTCAGATCTAAATTTAGAACAGACACCCGAATCGGAGGTTCATCGTTGGTAGTGCACGGCAAATTTCGCGGGCCAGCCAAACTTACCGTAAATTAACCCATAAGCACCTCCCAGGTCAAATTAACCCTCAGAAATTACGGTTAATTAACCCAGGGATGTTTTGGGTGAATTCTGGCTAATTAGCGTCAAATCGGAGGCTGATTAGCGTTAATTAGCCAGAATTAGCGTCATTTTTTGCGCAAGAGATACTTTCTGGGCAACAGCCGCAAAACGGTCAATCGCGAGGGAAAATAGCGTCTTCTCCTATCGACATCGTGATTTCGCGTTCAGTTGCTGCTTCTGCATACGCATTTTTTCAATAACCTAAATCATCCATCCGGTCAAATTCTCACGGAAATCTAAAGTCATGAGAGCTGGCCCTGCGGTTTCTGAGGCAATAAGTGAGAAAATTCAGTTGTTGAGAGCATGATGGAAAGAATATTGTTCGGAAGTTCATGCTACTATATTTGTCGCACTTGAGGAGTAGGAAAACATTTTGCAGACGTCTCGGTAAATTAACCCAAATTGACAGGGCACTTTCACAATTCCTGAAATTGACGCTATTTAACCCGGGTTAATTAACCCTAGGTTAATTAACCGGCCCATTTTTGCCGTGCACTAATCGTTGGCTCTATGATTTTCTCCTCCACTGAATATTTCGACTACAAAATGAGCGTAAATTCCGTATGCTTCACGATATCGAATCCTCCTTCAAGCCTTTTTGTCTTGTGGGGCATCTTCAATCAATAGGACCATGGTATTTGGTCACACGGGGCCGAAGCGCGTCCTTCTGTCTTCGGCATTCACCACGGTCACCAAGATCAACTGCAATGCTGTCTGAAGTAGTGCTGAAGTCTATTGACAGGAAATAGGAAAACACCAACCAACGCGCTGATCATGAACAAGTGACCAAACACCACATGCTCATCCAATTCGCGGTCCGATCCTCCTGAGATCAAACAGTGCACTGTACTTTACAAGGTGTCTTCTCACTCTGCATACATCCCGCATAGCTCCTCAGCTACTATAACACATCGCAAGCCGAATTATCTCAATGACAGTCCTCACCGAGGAAGCAAAACGCGAAATTGGACAGGCAAGTTGATGTTTCTATGACGCTTTGTATCCAACCTCACCGTCTTTAAAACTAGCACTTTGTCTTTGGCTTCCATGGACACGAAGTGAATGAGGATATCAAGACGCTCATCCGGGATTACCACCTCGGGAGCATCATCCTCATGAAACGTAACGTTCGAGGTACGTCTTCCAACATACAGTACTTCCCTAGCCGGAGCTGATATCATCCTCTATATCTAGATGCCCAACAAGTCCGTCGCCTCGTTCGCGAGCTCCAATGCATCGCAAAGGACTCGGGACATTCCCAACCCCTGCTTATTGGGATCGACCAAGAAAATGGTGCGTGCTCATCATCGTGCCATCCACACCCGCGTACTCTACACTCGCTAACGTCTCTCTCCAGGTCTCGTATCAGCCTTCAGCTCCCCCACCGCCGGAACTCAGTAGCACGTTGACTCTCCTCGATGTGCTTAAATTGTAACTGACACCTCCCCAGCCCCGGTGCAATGGCGCTCGCAGCAACGGACTCACCGGACATCGCATACGCCGTCTCCGCCGCGACTGCACGCGAGCTCAAGCTCGTCGGGATCAACTGGGTATACAGCCCCGTCGCCGACGTCAACTCCGATCCACGCAATTCCGTCATCGGCGTCCGGTCCTTCGGGGCCGGTACGTGTAACGTCGTCATAATCATAATCCCTGATCCTTCGTCGATCAATTTAATTTAATTAAATAACACACGCTCTCCCCCAGACCCTGACAAAGTCGCGCGCTTCGCGTCCGCAGTCGCCAAGGGCCTCATTGCCTCTGGCGTCGCACCGTCGGCAAAGCACTTCCCCGGCCATGGCGATACGCATGTGGACTCGCACCTTGCACTCCCTCGGATCTCTAAATCGCACGCTGAGCTTTCGAAGACTGAGCTCGTGCCGTTTAAAAGGCTTGTTGAGGAAGGTATTGCTAGTGTCATGGTGGGGCATATGGCCCTGCCGCTCCTTACGGGGGACGACACGCCGGCATCTCTGTCGCCTGGGGTAACGAAAGGATTATTGAGGAGGGAGATGGGGTATGAGGGTGTGGTGGTGACGGATTGTTTGGAGATGGACGCGATTGCGGAGCCGCTTCAAGGGGGCTGTGGTGTTGAGGAAGGCGCGGTGAGGGCGCTAGCGGCTGGGGTGGATGTCGTTATGGTGTGCCATACGTTTGAGCGCCACGTTGGATCTGTGAAAAGCGTGTATGCCGCCGTTGAGGATGGGCGTCTGGATCTGCATGAGCTTGAGGAAGGTGGAAGAAGGGTGAGCAAGATGAAAAGTCAGTTCGTGGGTGGGTGGGACTATGTGCTCGACGACGACGATGCCTCGTTTGCAGAAAAGTGGGAACAGCTGAAGAAGGTGGATCTGGAGCTGAGTGCCGAAGCTTACCGGAAGAGTTCTACAATAGTTTGGGGATCCGAGCACCTGCCGCTCAAGATCGGCGAGGGGAAGGTGGTGTTGGTGTTTACGCCCGAGATGGAGTCGCTGAACGCGGCAGTGGACGACGCAGAGGGTGTGATCCGGGACCGAGCAGGACGAGTGCGGAACACGGCTGGAGCAGCATACGTGTCTCTCGCAAGAGCAGTCGAGGCACGGGCTAAGGCGAGACACGTAGTGTATAGCGCCCGCGACAAGAAGGCAGGAGAGATCGCGAACAGCGTTGGGGCTGTGGTGTTTGTACTGCGCAATGCGGACCGCAGTGTGTGGCAGCGGGCTTACTTGAAGAAAGTGCTGGGTGCGAGCAAAGGTGTGCCAGTGGTGCTGCTATCGAGCTGTGGGCCGTACGATTTGGTGGGCGAGGAGTACGCACGGATGGCGACGGCGTACATGATCAGTTTCGAGTTTACACGAGAGGCATTTGAGGTATTCGTAGGTCGAATCTTATCAGATAAGCACGTGTTGTAATTCTTGGGTGGCACAGCCTTGTTCATTTGTTGGCAAGTTGGGTGTTTGGAGTTGGCTGGCATTGCCTCTGCGAAATCTCTCGACAAATCTCTCTTCTCTTCATTGATCATTGCTGTTCGCGCCAATGAAGAAGCTATTCGGCCACAACAAGCAGAAAAACAGCAAGAGCACCAACCAGGCGCTCGCCCAGGAGAACGTTCGTATCATTCCCCACACTCTGTACTGCTGTCAGATGTCCAATCGCGTCTTTTTCTCATACAGGAAGCACTTATACCTACTCCGATACACCAGCAACATGCCGTATACCTTCATCAACAGCAGCAACAGCAACAGCAACTTCAGCAACTTCAACAGCAACAACAGGCAAACCAGCCTCCACCACCACGGAGTGTGCGAAGAACATCGAGCGAGGAGGAGCGTTGGGAGGTCGTCTCGGGGTACGACGATGCCCAGCAGCGCGGGCAATACCACGCCACTTCGTCGCCCTCTCGCAACTCCTCGTTCGCATCACTACCCCCGGGTGCACCGATATCCAACTCAAACAACCCGCGATCCCCATCGCCCTTTAGCATCTCCACCACCTCTTCTGCACCGACCACCGCCAAGCTGACCTACTCCCCGCCCCAGCCCCAGATCATCCCCCAGGCCGCCATCCTGCCGCGCAAGAAGCCCCCAACTTCTGCCCCCGTGGCGTTGGGCATCTTGCGGGCGCTCGATCCGCCACGCACAGAGCTGGTGCAGCATTCTGCGCGTACGATGTCGGAGGAGCGGTTTGCTGGGGGCCAACATACGAGTCATTCAGATCTTAGCCATCGTGAACGGGGAGACCCCTTGGAGAAGAAGGAGAAGCGGGGGTTCTGGAATCGCGATAAGGAGAAGGACAAAGACAAGGACAAGGACAAGGACAAGGACAAGGACAAGGATCGAGACAGGGAGAGGGAGAGGGAACGAGAGAGGGAACGAATGCAGGCACTTTCACGAGACAGGGACCGTGGCAGAGAGCACAGCAGACGAGACGAAAGCCAGGCCGAACTCACGCGGATGATTGGTATAAGGATCGTTACGTTAGAGCTGCTGTTATTGACATTCTTTTCTAGGCTATCTGACCGCCACAGCGTCCGAGGATTGGGGACTTGTCCTCGAAGTCTGTGAACGCGCCTCCTCAAATGAAGCTAATGCTAAAGAAGCCGTTCGTGCACTACGGCGCGAGTTCAAGTACACCCCCCACATATCCCGCTTTCATCGGTATTGACCGTCATTCTAGATATGGTGAACCTGCAGCCCAGCTCTCTGCTGCCCGAGTAAGTCAAGTTGCCACACAAGCCGTCTCATGATAACTAAACATCTCAAAAGCTGTGGGCAATAATGCTGCGCAACTCTTCGGAACTCTTTATCTCACAATCGACGGCTCGGAAATTTCTCGACACTCTTGAAGACCTGCTCAATTCCTCTAAAACCTCTCCCGTCGTACGCGAACGCGTACTTGATGTTATCGCCGCCGCCGCATATGCCAGTGGAAGCAGTACGCACCAAACTCATCGAACTTGGAATATTCACTGAACAAACCCTTAATGCAGAACGCGACACCGGATTCCGCGGACTGTGGCGGCGGGTCAAGCCCGTCGACAAGCCAGACGAGGTTCGACTCTTCATTTGCTTTATGCTATATTAAATATCGACCAACCACCCAATCTAAAAAGGGCATGCCGTTCAACAACGACGATGCCATGTTCAACCCGCCTGTATCTGGCCGCCTCTCTCAATATGACATTCCGATCGTCTCATACCAAGAGCCATCACCTCTCCCTCCAGATTTCGTGCAGCCAACACCTCCTGTGTGTCTTTCTCGGACTCTTTATGTTTCGTGTTCTGATTGATATTATGATAGAATCCGACCCGGAAACGCAAATCCCCGACCCGAAACCGCATCATCCCGCTTGATGAGGATATCCGGCGACTCTTCCAGGAGTGCAAGATCGGCCAAGGAAATGCATCGCTACTCTCGGAAGCCCTCGTACACACCAAGCCTGAAGACCTCAAGAAAAAGGAAGTCGTTAAGGTACTTTCCCCATCCATCTCATCACTCTAGGTCTTTCAAACCACCCGCCAATCTCATTAACTTTATACTTCCGTCAGGAATTCTATGTTAAATGTCGCGCCTCTCAAGAGCTCATCTTCGCACAAATCCCGTGGGCCTCCGCTGGCGCCGAGCATTCGCGTATGCTCAAGGACCAGGAGCGGCTGCTCGATCCAGGCGATGACCCTGCTGCCCCTGTGGAGCTGACGACGGAGGAGAACCTGCTCGCAGCGCTTCTCGCAGCAAACGCGGAGCTTATCGACGCATTGCAGCAGTACGATGACCTTGAACGGGTGGCCATGGAACGTCTTGCTGAGGACATCAGTCGCAAAGAAACGAGGATGGACCGTAGAGTGCGTCCGCTTACCATCTCTCCCTTCGTCCATGCTGATCTTGCATACCATTCCACAGCAAGTGTATCAACTCGAACACGATGCGTCGCTCGGCTCTCACATCGGCGGAAGCTCCTCGCCCAATGGCTCCCGTTCGCCCTCGCCCATGCCCCCGACGAACCACCCACACCTCCATTCGCACTCTGGCGGGCTTGGACTTGAGACCAGCTCGCTCGCCCCGCCACCGCCTGCACCACATGGCCCGCGTTCCCCTGGCCCCCCTCATCCACCGCGTACGCCATCACCCGGGACGCCTCTCGAAGGGAGTGGATTTGACTTCCAGAACGGAATGCGGCTCAGGGGTGTGGGTGTGGGAGACGTGGTGTCTCATTCGAGCTTTTATGACGATGAGAGTGATACTCGCACGCCTGTCAAGCCGAGTGCGAAGGCGCTTGGGAAGCGGAAGGTTATTGACGAGGATATGCCGGAGCGTGCGTGTTCTATCTTTCATTTGTTTCTTTCACGTTTTCATATCACTGACTTGGGTGTATGAACTGAACAGAACATTTCCCTGATGACGACTTTTATAGCTCGGACAAAGATGTTTCGTACTCGATCGACGACCGGGGCGCGTCGTCTGACTCGGATTCAGACCTCGACGCGTGGCGGCACCTGCATCGGCCGGCGACGCAGTTTGTGTACGATGCAGCGGCGGAGCGTACGCAGCAGCGGCTGCGAGAGGGTGAGGCGGAGCTGATGCAAGTGAATGGGGTGGTACATTAGTAGTTTTGCTTATTTATTTTTGTTGTCGTGGATGTTTCTTAGAAAGTAATGTGGATAGGATGGGTGTGTGTATTTTATTCGGTGTAATCGCATGGGTGCATTCTTGCTTGATGGGGTTTGAGTGAGAGATTATTGATGATGAGTGAGAGATTATTGATGTGGGAGTGTGTCGAGAATCTGTGGCAGGTGAGAAATAAGTAATAGGAGTTGGAGCCAATGGATACATACTGTATGTATATTGTATAGAGGGCCAATATCTAACGGGTGCGTCGATGTTCACGATGGTGAGAAGATATCCATGATCAGTGAATGGATAAAATATAAATCATGCCTCCTTTCTAAGGTCATTTCTCAACGACAAAAGTGTGAACCTGTGGTCAAAGCTGAATAATGTCGAACGTTACTGATATGTACTCGTACTGTGTGAGGGTGGAGAGTCTCTTCTTTGACTACTTTATCGGAAGTACATGGTTTAGAATTGGTGTCTGCAGGCTCCGGATGCGAACTTGCCACTGGCCGGATCGTTATTGAGAACCCAGCCACTGCGCAAACCTGGCGGCCCTGCACCGCGGAGGCGGCTGACCAGATAGATGATGGCAGTAGCAACGGCCCACACCGTGAAGGCTACGACATCCGAGTGGAAGACTGAAAATGCGTGAGTTTTCGGAATTAGACATTGAAATGGCAATACTTACTATAGTGCATCAAGCAAAAGAAGAGTATGAACAGCATGAAGTCGTCCCATGCAATGAGAAGCATGGTATCACCTAAAATACATAAAGCTGAGTGCCAGATACATATTTCCAGGGAGTTCATGGTGCAGATCAAAAGCAATAGGCATATTGGGCACATCGCATGCCAGTATTAATGATCAATTAATGATACTTCTCCTTGACTTCTCCTATGGGAATGAAAGCCGTCAGAAGACAATATAGTATGCCAAGTTGGACGAAGAAAGTGGCGAGGGGCATCCAATTCATCCAGCTCATCGCGATCTCAAGCTATTTTTACTAATGTGATATCTACCTCCGCTAAAGAATAGCTAAGGACGTAAAACGCCTCGGTAGACCTATAGAATATAAATAAATGCGGCCTCTGAGACCTATGAAAAGTAAGTGCGAATGTCCATCGAAGACCCAAGTGTTCGACCAGCATATAAGCCTATTCCCACTACCCAATACAAAGATTCACGTGATCCGTCCCCAAGTCGAGCCACTGGCAGGCAATTTCAGCGTCGGCAAAGGAGCGAAGGGCGTTTGCCGGGGATGCGACGCAGAGATGTGCGTAAGGACAGTTGATGGCTGGAGAGTGGATGGAGGTAGAATGGATGCTGAGGCGGTAGAATTGCCGAAAAGGCTGGATGCGTGAGCATTGGATGCGATGTGGGTGAGGATCAACAATTTTGACGCGAGACCCTCGATTGTGTTCACCATCGTCGCAAGAGGCCCAAATCCTCGCGATGGGAACGGTGGTTGGATGGGTTGTATGGGAGGAGGGATGTGTTTTTGTGTGTGTTTTCCTCGGAGCCTAAAGCGTGCACAGGCTGCAGAATCTGCTCTGCTCGGGAATCGTCGACGCAGTCGAAATGGACCTGCGGGCAGCGGCAGCGAGAACCACCTACTCCTGGTTTGGAGCAATTCTGGAGGAGAAACCCGTGGCGCGAAGGGCGGGATGTGGGTTCGTCGGGAGGATGGGGGTGGTGGTGGTGGTGGTGGTGTGGGTGGCATGGTGTGTGTTTTGTGTACGAGACCTCGCATATAGCGGTATGAGGGATGTACCTATCGGCAGCAACGAGAGCCCTGTCTTCGAAGTAGCCGGAACGAGCAACCAACAAGCAACCAGAGCCCTTTCCCCGCGAGCGGGGGTGGGGATGGTGGTGGTTGTTGTTGTTGTTGTTGTTGTTGCTATTGCAGGTAGGTAAAAGTTGGATGAATGTAAGTGAGTGTTCTAAATTTAGACCGGGAAGTACATAATCTATTGTGAAACGCGAGCGCACGTGACTAACGTCACATCATGTGTGCGCGACTGTCACGTCGCCCGTTTTGGCAAAAAGGTTCAATTCGAACTTCATCATGTCACAACTGCCTGCGCTCTCTCGAGCTTTGTTCTTATGATCCAGTTTCCCATCGTTCTCTCTCTGCAATCCTCTTAAGAAATCACTTAGAAGGTTATCTTGAATGGGAGTAGCTGGTCTCTGGGATGTTCGTATTTCAAACACCTCCTGAGACACCGAAGACTTATCGACTTACACGACGCTCCGTCTTCGCAGGTCCTGCGTCCTGCAGGTAAAACGCGCTCTTTGACGGAACTCTCTGTGACGGAGGGCTTTGAAGCCAATCCGGACGGTGTACGTGGGTTTCGCATCGGTATCGATGCTAGTATTTGGTTCTTCCACGCTGAGTATGGACGGGAGGGCGAGAACCCTGTCCTCAGGACATTATTTTTCCGCTGCGCCACCTTGATGCACTCGCCATTCCTACCTCTTTTCGTCTTTGATGGCCCAAAGAGGCCGGATGTGAAGCGGGGAAAGAAGATTAACAGGACGAGCCATAAGCTTATTCCGGGCATGAAAGCCATTGTGGAGGCGTTCGGGTTTGAGTGGAGGATGGTGATTCTGTTTACTCTCTCTTCGTGGAATGACATTGCCTTACCATGTTTGTTTCTTAGGCTCCTGGGGAGGCCGAGGCGGAGCTGGCATATTTGAATAGGATTGGTGTTATAGATGGCATTCTCTCTGACGATGTTGACAATTTTTTGTTCGGAGCCATCACGGTCATCAGAAAGTAAGTTGTAGGATGGCGTAAACTCGCGGATGCTGACTATATTTGAACCGTAGTGCAAGTAACAACCTCTCTGGTAACCGTGCAAACCCTGTTGTGAACGCGGCTGGCAAAGACGATAAGAACCACACCAAAGTATATCGCCTCGCCGACATCACCGCTCACCCAGACGTCGGCCTCACACGCGGTGGCATGATTCTCATTGGCCTCATGAGCGGTGGCGATTACCAACAGGGTGGTCTCCCTCGCTGCGGTACTGTCACCTCCCACGGACTGGCGAAGTGCGGCTTTGGTGACACACTCTTCGAAGCCGCTAAAAATCTCTCTCGGGACAATCTCAAAACGTTCCTGGTACACTGGCGGCACGAGCTCTGCCACGAGCTGCGCACGAATTCGCAGGGGCACATCGGACGGAAGCAGGTCGCGTTGGCGAATTCGGTTCCAGCAGAATTCCCGGATATTGACATACTGTTGTCGTATACAAACCCAATTACGTCAGAGAGTATGGGCAGGGCGGAGAGAAATTTGGGTATTCGGTGGGAGAGGGAGCCGGACCTGGGGAAATTGGCGGCGACGTGCGAGTTTTATTTTGAGTGGGGGTATAGGGAGGCGATCATCAAGAGGTTTAGGACTGTTATTTGGCATTCGGCGGTGTTGAGGATTTTAAGGAGAGCAGTGCTGGATTTAGATAAGAAGCGGAAGGGCGTTGAAGGAGGCCCACCTGAGACACCTCGGAAGGCGGGGAAGAAGGCACCAGAGTGTGTGGGCACGCCATCGAAGATGATTGCGAAGCATTTTTCGACCATGACGATTAGAGCCGACAAGGAAGATATCAGCGAGGACGACGACGATGACAAGGCGCCACTTATAGTCAAGATCCATTCAGAACGGAACCATGTCTCCACCGACGGACTTTTGGAATACCGGCTGGAGATCGCTCCCGCACAACTCGTCCGCATCGCAGAGTCTGGAATTAACGGTACACGCTCTCCTGACGGCCCAGATGAGTGGGCAGACGAGGAGGATGAGGAGGAAGGAGGCGAGAAGGGGACGAAGAAGTCCCCCCCAGATCCGCGGAGCCATATGCGTGTATGGATGCCGGCTTGCATGGTGCGGCTCGTCGAGCCGCGGTTGGTGCAGGAATTTGAGGGGGTGCAGGAGCGGAAGAGAGAGAAAAAGGCTGGGAAGGGCAAGGGCAAGACTGCTGGGAAGACGAAGGCGACATCCATCGATGAGGACGAGGCTTCAGAGGAAGATTATTTGCCTGTTGTGAAGCCTTTCCTAAAGGCGCCATCCAAGACCAAGGCGCTTTCCATATCCCAAGAACTATGTGAGGGTTCTCCGCAGGCAGAAACGGAAACTCGGTCAGCTCGTGTTGTGCGAGACCTGACAAAGATAAAAACCTCGGCAAAACCGAAGCACGCCCCTGGAGACCTAAAGGCGTTCTTTGTTGTCGCGAAACCTTCGACCATTGCGAAGGGCAAAGCTACTATGAAGGGGAAACCTGTAATATCGAAGGCTATAGCTGAGGAACTCGAGGAGTCGTCCGAGGACGACTTGCCAGTCTCGATGCCCGTCTTCAGGGCGATCATAAAGGATATCACACCACGTCAAGATTCAGCGTCCGTTCCTGGTGCAAAGAGCCTGACTGGTCATCGCGTTGTTCGAGACTTGACGAAGAAAATAAAACCTAAGGATCTCCCAATGCACAAGGGCAGTATGAAATTGGACACGCTGTTTTCTTCCAGCAAGCCACCTCATGGTTCGAAGGGGAAGGCTCCCGTTTCATTGAGGGAAGAGGAGGAGGAGTCCGATACATCATTGCGCTTGCACGAAATGCTGTCGACCTCGCCATCTAGACCAAACCCTCTCACAAGCTGGAGCAAGCAGCCTATCCATGCATATCTTCCTGTCTCGGATGAGTCCGACTTCGATGATTGTCGTGCTGGAACCTCAAAGCCAAAGCTCAAGGCGAAGCCCAAGCCTGTGCTTAAGCTACAACCCGCGATGTCTAGTCTTAACGATTCATTCATGTATGATTCCGACGAGCCTCAGCCGAGGTCAGCCTTTGGTCGCGTTCCGTTTCAGGATGATTCCCATTTGTATGACTCTGATGACCCCTTTGGCGATACACCACCTCGACCTTCATCCAAGACACCTCCAAGTCCCAGGCAAGGCCGTAGGAAGAAATCATTATCACCGTCTGACTCCGACCCTTTCAACTCTCATCTCAACAAATCCCCCCGCAAGTCCTCAGATCATACTTCGCCTCGGAAGCGTCCACCATCTGCCAGAAAGGGTGGTCATGAGATCGATAAATTGCGCCCTCCCTCGCCATCTCCTTTGCAACCATCCATCCCAAGAGGAAAGCCCGTTACATATTCCTCGTCGTCCATACCTCCGATGCGGGTCATTGAGATCTCGGACTCCTCTGATGATGAAGGCCCATTGAAGGTCCGGGCGAAAGTTCCTCCGCTCTTGCTTGCGAGAGCCAGGATGCAGTCCAGCGGCGACAGAGCACCGATGAAGCAAATATCTTTGTATAATTTCACTGGGAAGAAACCGACCGATATCCATATTTCATCCGATATAATCGATCTCACATAGCATAGTCATTTTTGTACTGCAACATATGTTACATGGCATTACTAGGAAAACAGATGATAGATTGTACAGTTGCAAGATTACTTTCGGAAATCCCGGAAAATCGTAACACAGGTGAACTACAGTAGAGAAATGTCCCATGCCCCAATCCTAGAATGTGGTCGTAAAATCCCTGGCCGCCTCGAGACCCATGACCCCTTCGACAGGCTCGGGTATGGTAGCTGCCGGAAATTGGTTTTTGAAGCGGCGAATCGACTCTAAGCGTGTGCGCCAATTGGTCTTCATCTCCACACGGACAGTATCTCGCTGCGTGTTGGCAAAGACAGAGGCGAACCAATCCGCCAGCTGGCTCAGCTGCCGGACGAAGAGGGGTAGACTTTCCGCAGATATGAGTTTGAAGTGACCGATAGGAGCGAATTCCGTCATCCCGGGTGCTCGTTGTACAGTGACTTTGAAGTACTCGTTTTCGTGAATATTATTAGAGAATGCGGCGATAGCGCCTAAGGAGTGTGGTTCGATGACGATGTTCACAAATTGGAACTGAGTCGCCAGAGTATCGAATTTGTAAGGTAATCCAGAATCGTTCCAAACGATCCGAACGTAGTCATTGCCGATGTGGCGTTTTTTGTTGTTACAAAGTGGGTCATCATCCGAGGATGGCATCATCGTCGCGGTATGATACAAAATTTGACCAATGTCATCCCACCACGCATATGCATATTCACCATCCTCGTCAGGGTCAAGCCCTCCAGCGTAGACGTCCCGTTGGCCGCGGAGGTTAATGAGCCGTCCAAGCCCTTCCAGGAAGCGTGTGTAAGCCGGAGAACCATGGGTGTTGCGTAGAATGTCGGCCTCTTCGCTCTGGCCAGGAGCAACATACATAATGCCAACCTTGTGAGTATCGATGACAGGAATCCTGTCCAACATAGCGACAAACTTGTTCACTATGGCGGAATCTACAAGGGTGCGGACAGTTGCAGGATTCGTGCGGTCAGGGTACGAGGAGAGCTGCATTGGGAGATAGGACGGATCGATTGCTACGTCCTTACGACGTTGCGACGGAGCAGTGCCGCTCCAGACATATCCTGTAATAGGGTTCGGATGGGGTGTGCTCGTATCACCTTCACCCGCTGCGAGAAAAACTTGACGGACTTCCGCCTGGTCCACACCATGATTATATCAGTATTGTTACAGCTCAAATTAGTCGAAGCTTACCTCTTCCATCGTCTCCTGCACGCTGGATCCATCAGAAAGCTCTCCTCTATCAGGAGCCAGTACTTTCGGCGGATTCCTTTCCCTTAAGAGGATCGCAGGTAGAGAGAACAAATCAGGATCAACATCTCCTGCTCCAACCATAGGCGCGTTCTCTGCACGACAGAGGAACTTAGTAAATCCCGATGGTCGACGGCAGAGAACTTCAACCCAGCCTTTTTTGGCTAGAGTACGGACGGTAATGACGGCATGACCTAAGACCCACGTCTTTTCACTGACCACGACTTGTGTGTGATTTCCAGAAGGCGGATTCATGACAATGTCGTTTAAAACTGAGGGTGCAGGTCGTGGATCGGCGCTAGCATAGGTATACCGAGCAAGCCAATCAAAGCAAACCTCAGTTGGATCGTCGATAGTATCGTTCCCTTCGTTCGCTAACAGAAGCTGACGAGTGATGTATGGGATGTGTCGGGGACGATCCCGTAACTTGACGGCCAGGAACCAGACATAGACCACTGTGTAAGATAGAGTCCGAACGTGCTGCGACAGAGCCCATGATGTGGTGGTAGACGACGAATCCATGCGATTGTAATGTTGAAGATACTGAAGGGCAACGCCAAAGACCATTTTAAAGTCGTTTTCGGTAAAATTGGCATAAAGGGGTGGGAGTGACCCGATGATGGATAAGAAACCAAGGATGTGGACAGCCATGTTTGCGTTTGACATGATCTGCGACAGCATCTCTAAGATTCTTGGTAGACACTTGGTCATCGACGATTGTAGCTCAAATGCCGCAAGGGAGAGCGCATGCAAACAGCATTTGATGGTGGAGAATTGACCATTCAATCCTGTTTGGAAAACCTCCACAAGAAGGTGGCACTGCTTCAAGTCGAAGCACCGTCTATAGCTCACCAACACGGATAATGTGTGGAAAACGAGCCCTTGCGCATCACGGGCTTTTAATTGCCCTTTGGGCCATGGGTCGACGAGATGAGTTGCGAAGTCACCACTTAAGATACCTGCACATATCGTTGACAGAATTTTGGATATGGCGTCCCTCGAGTTCGGGCCGCAAAAGAGGTGCTTGTTGGAGAGCTGGACAGGAAGATGGCACAGAACATAAGATAGGATCTCCCAATTCCTTTCTTTCTCCAACATGACGAGGACCGCACGGAGAAATCCCGACATTGGGAGCACTAGCCATAGGCCAGGAACATCAGGATCGTACGAAGTTAGACGCTCGCTGGGACCTGTGTCCAGAACAGTGAAGGGAAGGACATCGGGGACATGCCAGAGAGGTGACTGAGGCCTATAGAGAGGGGTACGTGGTAAGGTAGTTGTGGCCCTGGAGTGACTCCTGCTTGCGGTTGCCGTGGAGCGAGAAGGAGCCGTAACTGTCCCTCGACCGCGTGACCGTCGTCGTCCATTCCTCTCCTTTGGAAGTGGAGCTCGAGCTTTACGAGTCTCTGATGGGTCGCCTATGGAAGGGTCGGTTGCACTCCCTTCAGTGCCTGGAGGTGTAGAACCGTTCCAGACACGGTGTATTAGCGTCGAGAGCATAGTGATATGGCTCGGATTGTCATTTGTGAAGTATATCCTGTGATCTCGATCTGCTCTTAGACGCATCACAAACTGGAGAGCAGTTAACCTTGCTCGCGCTGATATCCCATTCGATATAATATTGAGCAGGATATTGAAAACGCGAATCGCGGTTGGAATACTCTTGGGCTCCAGCGAGTACGGTGTGAAGGTCAACTGCGTAAAGACCCCTATCAAAGCACAAACAGCTGCTACGACACGCGAGATGGGTGGCGTTTCTGGTGGTGGTGGCGGCGGCAAGGAAATCACAAGCTCGTCTGGGACATCGTCTGAAGCCTGTCGCTGTACTGAGTGAGAGCGCGAGGAATGGCCGGCAGTTAAAGACGAAAGAATGGACATCACGGATGGAAGACCAGAGTCTTTCTCCTTTTCCTTTGCCTGTGGGGGATGCTCGCTCTGAGCCCTGGATAGACTGGGGCTTATTATCGTTGAAGATGGAGGAATTGGCGGAGAAGGTGAGTGTGTATCGGCGGTGGCTATGGAGACTGAATCGTTACTGTCATCTTCCTCCTCCATTTCTGCTTCAGAAGCTGCAACCACCAGGAGTTCGATGTACGCAGAGACCTCATCCTCATCACTGACGTCATCTTCAACTGTCCTTAGGACGGCTTCATCACCCAATATTTTCCACGCGATGTCTCCGGAATCCTGGTCCCTGTCTTCCTCCAAAGATCGTGTGCAAAAGCCCAACACCATGTCAGCCAGAGGTTGCCGATATCCCTTCATGTCCCGCACACTCTCGTAAACATTCTCCAGCGCCTCCATGATTGCACGCCTCGTAAGAGGTCGATCGATGCCAACCAAGCTGGAATTCCCAAGCAAGCTTTGCCAGTTGTTCAGCCACTCTGGAGATGTAGGAGAGAGATCGTGTTGTTCAGTCATAACGCGGGGAAGGTCAGCTGTGTCCGCATCGGTCAAATTGTCAGCCATGTGAATAAGGATGGTGGACAACAGTGGACTAGTGGGTGTGGCGTGATCACGGGCGAGTAGAAGGGATAGACTGCGAAGAAAGGGTGTTGGGGCTGTCGGGGATCGAGAGACAGGTAGAATAAATTGTGATCCATCCTGGTTTCTTGAAGGCGCTGTCAGTAGAACCCCGATTGAAGAAGATTACAGCTTACCTCAAGGGAAGCACATATTCGACGAGTTTCTGGAGGGTTTCGCCCACTACATAAGCCTCCTCTTCGTCCAGACCTCCTTTTTCATCGTCTGCCCTTGCATCGAGTTCTTGCCATATATCCTTCAACACTCCAGCTGCTTCGTCTAGGATGTCCTCTTTCCCTTCTCGGATTCTGTCATAATCACCTTCCCCGATCCCATCCAATTGCCACTGTACCCAAGCATCGACACTTCTCGTCAACACTTTCCCCAAGCGCCCTGCATCCCAGCCGTTCTTCCCAAGTCCCAGAGCAGAGGATGTGTAGTCCTCCTTCGGCCAAGCTCTTTCCATCAGATCCCTTTCCAAATTCATGATTCCAGGGGCTCCCGAAGGTGAATATCCGACAGAACTTTCGCGGGAAATGTAAGCCCTTGCGAGCCTTGTGGCAAGAGCCCTCCTGACATAGTTCCGGAAGGTTCGGTGTGCACCAAGAGATGTTTGTATTGCGCATAAAACATTATGCAGTAGCTTGATGTCTCCTTTGGAGTTGGAGGTATTACTCTCCATGTTTTCCATATCAGCTGGAGGGAACAGGTGCTGTTTTAGAATAATCATGCAGGTTGTGGAGTAGGGCCCGGCGAAAAGAGAGTTCAGCATATCGGTAATTTTATCTTCAGACGTTGGCTTCCTGGCGGGGTGGGGGAGGAGCGACAGTCGAGGAAGGGAAGACGCGCAAAAAGCGAGGCCACGAAAGAGAAGGGGGAGAATTGCTTCGAGGTAACTTGGGGAGAGAGTTTTAAGTTGAGAAGTAAGGTGGTCGAGGTAGAGAGTGATAGCTATATCGGCAGGATGCTTTGAATGATTACGGACAGGTGAAGGAGATGTAGTAGGGGAGGAAACGGATGCAGCGGAAACGGATGACTGATTTCTCCGATGGGAAGGGCCCGAGGTCTTGGAAGGAGTGCTATTGCTTGATTGCGTATCGGCCAAAGGCGAGGAGACTCGGTCCTGTACAAGAACCTTGTTGCGCAAATAAATTGACCGATCCACCATACCGGCATAGAAATCCAATACTCCCGCCAACTCCTCGTCCGAAATTCTGGCTACAATCTCAGCGTGGTCTAGGACACTGGCAAGAAATTTAGCCAAAATATCGATACTGCGTTCGCGTTCCGCCCTCTCAACACGTTCCATCACCCCGTCATTCCTTAATAGGCCATCAAAGGCACCCATAATCCAGGACTTGATGACCGAGATGAAGTCAGTTTCGATTCCAACGATGTCTATGCCATACTTCGTGAGAGCCCTTAGAGCCTTGAAGCGCGGTTCCCAAAGGTCCGTAACCCAAGAAGTTGTCGACCCGATGAACAGCGAGAAATAGGTAAGTCGGTCTGCCGTTGTAAGGCAGGCGGCTTCGTTATTTTCGCAATATGCAGAGAGGACATCATAACCAGCCGCCCGAACTGCTACTGGTGAATCGACGTCACACAGGGACGCGAGGATAGGGTTGAGAACGGCTCTCCGAGGCAAGGGTGACTGAGTGGACAGCGCGCTCGCAAGAGCACGAGCATGGGCTAAGCTTGGAACGGCTGGAGGCGTCAGAGTCTGAATCAAGGCATCAAGTGGGAGGGATTGCTGAGATGTCGGAGGGATCGCGGCCTGAGGAGTGGAAGTCGCTTCTGTACGAGTTCTGCGCCATAAAGCAGGAAATGAGGTTGTGCTCGCCCGTGGACGCGACCTGCTTGGTATCTCTGCATCTTGTTGCTGCCGCGACATTCACAGATTCACAACCTATGCATATCTTCGGTGTCTATACTCTGTCCAGTTGCAGCATTCCACACGGACCTTGCAAGCCACTCGTGTCACAATTTGAAGCCGCGCTGGCCGAAAAGAGAGGCGTGAGGGATACCAAAACAGCGTAATAGTCGTGAATGACGCCAATGGACGCGGTATAAGAGCAAGAAGGAGAAATATGGATATGGCCTGGATAGGGCACAAAGATAGAGAAACTCAGACATCTGATTGCTGATGCTTGCCCTGACTGCCCTAGCCATACAATGCTACACAGGTTCGGCCCGGCCCTCAGATTGTTCCCTCCTTCACTAATTCCCTGATACGGTTAATCGTATGTTCGACTCCACCACCAATCCTTTTGTTCAGCTCCTTTGGCTCAGGGAGTGCTTCCCCAGGATCATACCCAGGGATACCATTCGCAAAAGAGAACGTCAGGACAAGTTCGCCATCAGCATCATAAGAAAGGATGTTCGTGATGTGGATGTCCTTTGATGTGATTTCAAAGTATGCCTGTTCAAGGTGATTATAATTGGGAGCTCATAAGACAAGCACCCAGGCTTACGATGGTGCTTTCATACAGATCAATAGTCTCTGTAACAGGCTCTGCTTCACCGAAACGGACTGATCTAACCAGCTGTTAGTTTAAGCCGGATGGTCAGCTTTGACATCAAATGGGATGCCTGCAATCTCTACCTTGTCCCCATCATCGCGGACAATTTCGCAGGAAGTGATAACAGGTACGAATGTCTGAGGATTTCGCGCTTTGATACCCAAACCTTTCCAAACCTGTTCTTCTGTCAAGACAGGCGAAGCGCCCGGCGGATTAACCAGGCGGCTGGCTGCGAAGTTGGGTTTAGGCATCGTTCGTATTGCGAATATAGTGGCCTGTTACGCCAGTTGATTGTGGTTGAGATGTGAGACGACAAAGTCTCTGGTCTTGAGCATACTCAGCTATATATACTCTGTTTACTTGACAAGTCCAAGACAAATTGAAACACTTTTTCCGGCTTCCGATTTGCATGATAAGCCTCACTTCCCAAGTACGATCCAGAGAACAGCCAAACATCCTGGCCTTCTAGAGCCGGATTCTGAGAAGTTACAAACACGGTATATTTGAGTCCAAGAACGTAAGATGCGTGTAGCTGACAATCCCTACAGAATATACTCGACAATTAATACCAAAGGCTATTTTTGGGAAAAGAGTGATCAAAAAGTAAACTCGAAGCTGGCGATATGTCCCGAACCAAATCACTGCCTGTGAACACCCTCCATAACTAATGTTTGCAGTAACCATCGCTGTTTGTGATGAAATTGATACTGCCATCGGGTTGAGTCTGGCCTCCGGTATTGGTAGCATCAGAACTGTCGTGGCAGGACGAGAACAAGGAGCAGGTCAGTTGAGTGCTTCCTCCCTGTCGAAAATCGAAAGATAAGGCATCAGCGGAAAGAAGGATTTCTTAGCGATGAATCATATTGACCTTGCCGTTGACATCGTGATAGGCTAAAAAGTATATATAATTAGCAAACTTCGAAGTAAGAGAGAGATGCTTGACATACTGTTAACGAATTTGCAGCCCTCGACGCTGTCACACATGGCCTTGCACTCTGCATTACGGTCAGTAGAAGAAAATGAAGACCGCAATGTCAAGCTTACGAGCAATGGTGTCGACCAAACCATAGGTCTGGTAGTCCGATGCTTGAGTGGCACCGGTAAGGTTGTGGAAAGTCTGTTGGTATCCATCAGAAGGCGGGTTGTGGGGAGGCTTCCTGGGGCAATGGAGCCACTTGATCGGAATCAGCTCCAAAAGCTTGCAGATGAGCTGTTTGTACATGAATTTAGTTCAGAAACACAATCGACAGTGATGTGAATCTCACCCCTTCAAGGCAGGGCAGGTCGGGGAACAAGTGTGGATGGTCACCAAAGTACCAGCCAGGGTGCGCGCCAGGAACCCACGGAGGGCGGGGCGCACCGTAGAAGTTGCTGGCCGAGAGGTCGAAACCAATCACGCTACTGATATCGACGTCGATAGACAACGGGGATGCAGTCACGCCAGAGACGGCAAGAGACGCGGCGGCGAAAAGAGCGGCAAATCGCATTGGTAGCAGACACGGAGGTCAACGAATGTGAATGTAAAGCAAGCTGGAGCTGGAACGAGGGTTCAAACTGATTCAAAAGTTACTTGCGTCGAGGGCTTTTATAAGGAGAGGTGCCGAACTACATTATGTCCGAGAAGCTGGGAATAACCTGCGGGCCGAGATCGAATGGGCTGGACGTTGACCCTCTGCCGTACCTGGCAGTTAGCATCTTCTTAATGTTCCTGTACTGTTCCTGTACTCGATGTCCATTTTGCATGCGGTCGTTTTCTGACAGTGCGCGAAGACATAGGGTTGATCCGGCGTGTCAATCTATACTTGTGACAGCAGTAGTGCCTATCTTCTCTTCTGGAACGTGTCCGTACCGTCTATTTCATGACAGAAGAACGCACGGACTCACAGAGGTCGGGGGTGCAGATGGCCATGGATTGCGGTCGAATGGAACGAACGAGACAAACTCCAAGGCTCCTCCAGTGAGGCTTCTTTTGGTCGGTATGGGAGTCAGGGCAAGTGTGAGAGGTCAAAGATGTCAGAAATTATGTCAAGCGAGATGTTGAGAACTGTCGCCTCTCAAAGTCCACCGATTGATAGTGATTATTTACGAGCTGCAGGAACATCTTCTCCGGACCACACGCAACAGAATGCTGAATTAATCAACGCCTGCTGTGTGCCGAGTGGAAAACGACCCGAATAATAGCAAGCCTCAGCGTTTTGGACCTGCAGGACGTGATTCCTGGATGACAAGCATGAGGAACACAAACGGTTCTTTTACTGAAACCCCGATAGGCAGACACGCAAGGATCTTCCAGAAGGGCGGCCTATGGATATAGTGGAGATAGAAACTTGCAGTTCAACGCCGTGTACATGGAGCAGAACTTGAGTCTTGACGTTATTCCGGTGGCGACGATGTTCGCCTATGGGATTGACCAAGATGCCTGCCATCGAGTTCACAGCGGTAAATCCGTGCCGGAGAAGGCCTTCGAAGTGCACGTAAAGACAAGACTGGCGATTGGGTGGGAGGTCCAGACTATGGAGATATCAAAGGCTGAAGAAGATGAAGGTTAGAGGCCAAGGCCCGTCTCAACACCCGCCGCGATTGGTAATAGGTCCGCAGCTGTATCGGTGTCGTGAGCAGCCTGGCCAATAATAATGAAGTTCGAGAAGTTCCCTGTAACGTGGCATCCGCGCTGGAGCTTTGGATGGGTCCGCCAAGAAACAAGCAATGGTGGGCCTTGTGCTCAATGGCTTCTCCGACGTGGCCGAACGTCCACGCTCCAGATGGCTGTGCATGGCGCGGAGCGGATCCTTCCCGACACCCCACTGTACACTATACCATCAATTTGGACATAGATGTATTTGAGAACCGACAATAGGCAGCAGGGGTTGAACCGTCAAGTGGATTACAGAATATCAGGGATGGGAGCGTGATAATCAAAAGAATACGTATGTAGATGTACATGGAATTAGTGATATTGTGCTCTACGCCACCTCCTTCTTGACTTCATCAATACTCTTCGTGTCAGTAGAGCCAGTCGCGGCACCTTCATCTGCGATGTCGTCGGCGAGAACAGCCTTGTCCATGAATGTTTCTTTGGCAGGGAATATTGTAGAAAGAATCCAGTATACGATTAATGCGGTGAAGAACTGAACACATCTGTCAGTGCCGAGAACCGCGTGATACGATGAATTTCAATGTACGCACCCCAAATAGCCATGCAATATCAAATAGATGAGATGCATTCCCTACTTTGATGTTCTTATTGATGTTTCCAATCAACCCAGGGAGATTGGGCGTAACCGAACACAGAAGGGTGACAGCGGCGCGCCAATTCTTTTCAAAAACGACATCAAGATCAACGGGTGCTTACGACATGAACTGCAACGTACAATGCCGTTCCAGTAACGGTACCTGCCGCGAGGGTAATACATCGCGGGAACATCCACCCTGCATCGGTGAACAAGCCAGTACTGGAGCACAGTGACCACATGAGCCAAGAACAGGATGCATAAAAAGGGTGATGCTAACGTCGGCGACCATAATACCCGCAAACGGGCCCAAGAACACAGTATATCCTGACATGAAAGACAAGAATCCGGGCGCGCTAGCCAAGATCTCCCAAGGGCACAAGGCCCAGCCTCCGACGAAAGCACAGATGATCTGCCCACGCCGGATATTGATGTATTTGGGGAACATAACCATCAGATCGTTAGCTGCGCTGAGACTGTTGGCAGAGATGTTGGCTCCGATGATCGAGAGGAGGAAGCTGAACGAGGCGAAGAAGGCTGCAGCCCTATTATCCCAGCGGTCGATCAAGTGGAGGGGATCCCAGAGAACTTCGCCATAAAGCGTTTCTCCCGCAGATGTAACGGCGATGCCTTGAAAGATGGATCGTAAGTGAAACGCCGAAAAAGGACGAGGCTTTTATCTTTACCTACAAATCCAATGAGGGTAAATATCGTCGGGATGATGAGCAATTGAACGAATTGCCTAAAATACTGTCAGACGATATTGCAAACTGAAAAAGTATGTTTTACGAACGCGCGTTCATTCTTGGCATATCGCTTAGATGGAAGTGCAAGTTAGAATCGTGTGTAGGCATGCAAATAAACAGGACGTACCGTAAAATCAGGGATATTGACGGACAGGGTTGCGTAAAAGCCCAAACTGCTATTGAGTGCGCTTAGCCATGCCCAAGCAAAAGCGCTCCCGCTCAAAGTTGAATGTTTAGGCACCAAGCTGATCTTGGGGGGAACTTTCACCATAGCCCATATCAACATCGCCAACCATGCGGCCGGAACAACGATGGACTTGACGGTGAAGAAATGCCGAATCCTCTGAGGGGAAACCAGCAAGAAGGGGAACTGGAGTAGCCAGTACAGGAAGTAGCACATCATGCCTGCAGATGTAATTCAGAAAATACAAGGTCTTGAAGTCGAACAAACGAACCGCTGGTCGTAATTGGTACCGAAGCGGGTAGATGATTTGGGATACGCGCAGTTGAAGGCCATATAGCTTTAAGCATCTGGTAAACACATTCTGAACCTGCGTATGTCTGATAACATAGTTGATGAATCCATGTGAGATGGTGAGTTTAGTTGTGGTTTGGAGATATTCCTACCTGTATGCCAAACCAGAACATTGCGAGAACAGCCCTGCTGATGACACTGAAGTAGCTCAACCAAAATCCAAACGAGGATCGGTTCAGTACGGGGAAAGAGACATGCAATCTCGCGCCAATGGTACCATTCAGCACCATGACGATCTGATAAATTTTTAGTAGTGAAAACTCTGACAGATGGCAGTGCGTACAGCGATCAAGAGATGGCCAACAGCGATAGCCGCCAAAGCCTCCCGCCTGCAACATTCGAACTAATTATAGCGATCGAGTTTTTAAGCAATTGTGCTGCACGCACCATGATAACCCAACAGCCAACATCGAACTCGCAAGCGACCACATCGCGACATTGGTCGCATCAGAGACCCAATATGCAATGAAATTCCATGTTGTCCATGTGCGGAGATGAGGGGGAACAGGATCCATGTCCTTGTTGCTCCATGCTGTAGAGGGCCCAAAAGCCGCCACTTCCGGTTCAATTGACCAGGCCGAGGGACGCAGGTAGGCAGAGAGTCCCATGTCGTGTGAGGATGCAGGAGCAAGGGTAGGATGTACTTAGCACTGGCCACACGGAAGCATGTGCCAGTGGGGCTTTACATGGCAAAATTTCAGAGATAAGTAGATAACTTGTTATCACCAGAATTGATGCGAACCTGAAAAATGAATATGCCCGAATGCCCCGCCATGCGCTCCATCGCTATCGAGTGGTCGTGAATCTGGCCAATCAGGAAGCTTATCACCAACGGTGGAGATAGATAGACACTAAGATAGTCGAGGTGCCGTCGTTGGACATGTTCCCCAGCCTCGTCCCTTCCAACTTCAAGAGAATTTCAATTTGAGAATGGCCGATAGGCACAGAGACCCACGTGGTGCACAGTGTGCATGTGACCCGGATACAATATGGTACGCGTCGTGGACGCGTCGATATTCAAGATGGATGCGCAGCGCGCGTCTTCCCGGGGAGATTCACTGCCCCTTTCAATTGCGTTTCGCATCTCCGGTCTTATCAACAGTATTTTCATAAGTATGCAGTAAATGCTGATGCCTGACAATTATTGACCACTGAATGGAACCAGGAACATACAGTCGGTACTAGGACGAGCAGGTAGGCATGGCTTTGGGACCAAGGGGTGGGCGACGCTGGACCCCCTGGTTGTCAAGCAACTTGAAAGTACTTATTTTCAAGCCTGAAGAAATTCTTTAATCGGTGTAGAAAGATGGTCTTATATTGGTCTGATATGTATTCCTGGCTGAGTGCATCAGTGTTTTGGAAAAACCACGTCGCTGAGTGAGTATCCAAATCAAACTCTGCGTGTAGATTTCGTCTTTCTAACGAATACAGTTTCCCGCAAAGCGAGTGGGAGATCTCGTTCGAAGGTCGAGAGGCGGAAGACAGAGACGTGACGGCGTGACAGGCTACACCAGCGTGACAGACTGAATCGGTTTCAGTCAGTGGCGGGGACTGGCAACCTCAAGCACTCAGCTCACCGACCGACCATCAGGGATATCGTCGCTTTATACCCTCATCAGCGATGCACTCCGATGCATTCGATGTAATTCCTTACGATGTATGTTCAACCTTTTCACAAGGATCTCGAGCAGATTCGCTGTCTGTGCTCCAGTTGCCTGATGCACAGAATTTGCAACGGACCTTCCATCGAAACAACAGAACTGATGCTTTTACCTAGGATATAAAAGGTGAATGGACAAAGCTTGGGGCGGGTTCCTTCGGAAATGTTTATAAAGGTCAGTCCTCAATCTTCACATATGCTAAGTGTCTTTCAGTAATATGAATTTAGGCGTGTACCTTGGAATCGACGTCGCCATCAAGGAGGTGCTTCCATCGAAAGAATACGACGTCGCCAAATATTTCGAGCGAGAATGGCGTTTAATGAAAGAGTGCAGGCACCCCAACATCTGCCTTTTCATTGGGTTGAGCCGCGCCCCGCCTCCTGACAATCGAATCTTCATCGTCTCCGAGTTCATCGAGAATGGCAATGTACGAATGTACATCCACGACAAGACCAAACAATTTCCGTGGAGGCTACGCATGTCATTCGCGACTGACGTCGCTCGTGCATTGGCCTACCTGCATGCTCGAAAATGCATTCATCGTGATCTCAAGGGCGAGAACCTTCTTGTAACTTCGAATGGTCGTCTCAAAATCACAGATTTTGGCTTCGCACGTATTGCAGCCAGGAACGAAGAAGAATCGAAGCGTCTCACTTTCTGTGGAACAGATTCTTATATGTCCCCTGAGATTCTCCTTGGTGACGAATTCGACCTGCCGACCGATATCTTCTCCCTAGGGATTATATTCTGTGAAATCGCCGCACGTAAGCTCGCCGACGATACACATTTCAAGCGTCACCCTCCTTCATTTGGACTGGATCCTGAGGAGCTCCATAAACTGGCGAGCCCAGATTGTCCTGCAGAATTTCTGGCACTCTGCGTCGATTGTCTTGCGACAGATCCTTCTGCACGACCAACGACGCGAGACATCCTCGAACGCCTGCGACTCATTGAGGCACAAGTCATTGCGCGGCCAAGTGAGGGGGAGGATCTCCATGTTGGTAGCATCAAGTTCTTGACTGGAGGAAAGCGGCCCGCCGCGGGCCCCCGCATTCCTAGCTTCGGGATGGGGGTCGGTAAGGAGATTCGCAACGGCGGGGCTGCATCAGATGAAAGCGATGATGAACTTATGGAGGCTGTTGAGGGACTTTCGAGCGTTGGACTTTCTAGCGATTGGAGTGATGGGTCTAACGGTAAGACTTCCTTATTCGTTGTCGCGCTCCCATCCTGACAAGATGAACCAGCTCATGAACCATTATTAGAGAACGCGACGACTTCCTCGACATTCTCTGAATATAGCACAACTGTTATCCGATCGCATCCCAAACAGCAACCCACAACGACCCAACCCCCCTCCCTTTCCTCAATCTTGACAATCCGCCCCTCCCCTGAACCAAATGCGACTCCGGATCCTATTCCGCCAGCCATTCCGTCGTCACCTTCCCCAGCGTCCCAAAAGTCTCCGCCTCCTACCAGACCTCTACCTGACTCACCCGAGCCACCCATCGATCTACTCGGCACATCTTCTATATTTTCCATCGCATCCCTTGACTCGTATCACACGGCGCCGGGGTCATCATTTATTTCTAGTGCTCTTGCTACAGAAGGTGGTTCTACCATCCGTTCTATCCATGGCAACTATTCAGCGCCTTTGGTGCACC